>CAKAOJ020000004.1:15000-1267500 GCA_916701645.2 Sebastolobus alascanus
CAACGGGATAACTATACAGACAATAGGCATCAACAATTAGCAATTATAACCAGGGTAGAAAATACAGGGTTGTGCGAGAACCCAATTTAATAGCATTCCTGTCATTTCCCGCTAACCTGAGACAGAGCTTCAGGACATACAAGTCCTCTTCAATCCAATTAGGAAAAAAACAGCATCCTGCATGTTGGCGCCCTCGAACAATACCCCAGCCTTGGCGAAGCCAGGTGTTTGGGAGCCAAACAGCTGCATAGGAACTGACCTGTCTGGGGCACTTTGGCCAGCAGCAGCATCAGCCTCCTGTACTCCTGGTACTTCTTGTTCTTCGCCTCAGTCCTGCCACAAACAAGGAGAATAGAAAAAAAAAGTTTAATAACTCTGAGAAGAACATGTCTGTGTGTCTGTAGAAGTGCTGAGTCAAAGACAACAGCACCCTCTGAGTTGTCTCAGGGGAAGTTTCAGCCCTCATTCATGTGTCTTCATCTGTTCTGCTGACTGATGCTATTAAAACTTCTCCTGGATGTCACATTTGAGCTGTTGAGGTTACAAGCAACTTGTTTTAGTTATATACTAGGACTGTCAAAGTTAACGCGATAACGCGTTGACGCAAATTCGTTTTAACGCCACTAATTTCTTTAACGGATTAACGCAACATGCGATGTTTAGGTTGTAGCGGGCTCAGCTTTAAAGCTAGAGTGAAGATACTGGCATCATATGAAACTAGAAAATATAAGGAATCCATTAGTACCAACCATGTCATACTAGCTTGTCGCGAAGGAGCTTAAATAACACTCCAAATTGATGCTATATTTTGGTGAGGAAAAACTGGCCTGTCCATTTTCATTAAATATTTGATCCATTGACAGGCCTACTAAATATATTGTAAGGGTCTAATTAGCAAAACAAATCTATTTAAGGCAGGGGGTTGTATTATATTTAAAATCTTGCCTAAACTGTACGGAGAGTTAAAAAATCTATACAGTCACATTGAGGCAAGTGAAGGAATCCAAAAAGTCTTTCTATTCCCACTCGTCTTTCTCTCTGTGGTGCCTACAAGAACGAATAATGTGTTTGCGAGGCTTAGGGAACCGTAATGTGTCTGTGTGACAGGGAGGGAGGAAGACAAAGACGGCGAGGGCTGCTGTGGAGTAAAGGCTGTAGAGAAGGTGTCCAATTATCCCAAAGAGAGAAAAACACAGTCAGATGATGAGCATAACCCAGCCTGAGGCCAAGACAGATGTACAGAGAGAGAGAGGGAAATCATTTTGTATCTAATGTCACGGACAAGTGGAGGAAAAACTCTGGCACGCTAATATATCTTTTAAAATCTTATAATCTCTTATGTGAGTGCACCTTCTGTTTGGACTGTTCAGTGTATGATGGCCTTTGTCTATACCATAAAAGTCCATAAAGATCCTACATAAACACAGACAGAGAGACAGAGACTGATGGCTGTGATGGTTGTTGTGTGAGAATAATTCAAACAGAAAGAGAGGCACAGGCTGCAGATGGTGGTAGCCAAGTGTGAAAATATGACCTTGTAACTAAAACATTAAGATACTGTATGACTAAGTATTTGTACCTGAATAAGAGATGCTTTGAAAAACAGCTTTTTTTGGTCATCATAAACCTGATAGACAACTGACCACAGTGTTGCTCCTGAGACTTACAGGAACTTCATGTGTGCACAATCAAATGTGTTCCTGCATGCAGGTGCGTAAACTCACGGGAGTGCGGTGCAGTATTTCTGTAGCAGGAAGGTGGACAGCTCTTGAAGGATTGGCTGGCTGTGCAGGGCGACAAACTGTTCCCGACAGACCTGACAGGAGGAAGAAGAGGCAGAGAGAAGTGCACTTTGAGTTAATCTGGTCCAAACCCTCGACAGAAAAGCATCAATCACCATTGTTGCCACAATGTAATGAAAGCTTATACATGGACATTTTGAGTATATAGAAATACAGAAACTAGATTGGTATGCGGCACATCTGGTGGCTCTGGCTAACTAACATGACACCGGGAACTCCAGTTAGAAACGGCACCTAGTAGCAGTGATAAGCTAACGCTAACACAAACTACACAAAGTTAGTGTGAAATGAACAGTTGATCTCAGACCATCAACAGGCAGCAGAGGTTAAGAGCACAGAAGCCCCCCCCCCTTACACAAGTAATGTTAGCATGTATGAACTTCATGCTGTTTAAACATTAAATATATGCCAGACACTAAATATTTGCCTTGAAGTACATTGTAGTATGTATGTGTGCAAAACCTCACGGTTGCAGTGTATACAGGCAATGCTTCACTCAAAGGAAACTATAGTGAAGTTTTCATCCAAATTTATTGCAAGTTTATTGTGTGTTGGCCGCATCGAGATTAACGGTTGGTGGCCCTAATTCTCCAGTCGGGTGCCATTAAACGGTTGTAAAAGACGAGGGCGCAACGAGATGCTTTAATTAAAAGAAGGCCAGTCAAACCTCAAACTAACGAAAACGTGATGGAAATATGGCACATGTTTGTTTCATGTATTAATTTGAGGAACATTGAAGTCTCCTAATCGCTCCACACAGATCTGATGTTTCTAATTATTTAAGATTTACTTGGTAAGTCTGTTTCTACTGCACTTTGTCGTATTTTGCTTTTACCGATACACCAACTATTCCACCTCAGCCAAGCAGAGATATTTTGTTTTTGCGAATTTCAGGCGTTTCCATGCTGGTGTTTTTATGCGCAAATTGAAACTTTGCATAAAAACAGGTGGCTGGAAATAGCACTTTATGTCAATAAAGTTTTATTCAAACCGGTTTGTGACTTTTATTTTTCTCTGAAATATTACAAGCGGAACTTTATGACGCATTTTTCATCCAAAGCCATCAGTCTGCCTCCTCTACCAGCTGTCACCACACTGAAGCTCTAAACACAAGTGAAACTGATAAGCCAAGCACTGATCATAGAGCTTGATTAACTTTTGCATTATTCATTAAAAAATCATAAACACACAGTAACGGTGTGAGTTGTCTCGCCTTACCTAACACAGGTGTTTCTTCTTCACAACTTTCTGTGCAAAACTATGAACCGCCTTAATAAAATGCAGGGATCTGATCAGTGGAGCTAACAGGGAGGTGTCCATCTAGGAATAGTGGACATTTTCCACGCATTACTTTTGTGGCTCGTGCAGTTTAAAGAACAAAAACTGATCTTCAAGCTCTCAGTCGTTCTGGTTTATTTTTTCTACCCTCACGTGAGCACATATCTCACGATGAGGTCGCTCAGAAACCCGTTTATACCGGCAGTCAGGGGGTTCAGAAAATGGGGGGGATGAGGGATGAAGGAAGGCTCAGTCGCCATTAATATAAGGACCTTCTTGGTGTGCTTAGGTGTTGACTAAGATATTGAATACCCCTCCTCCGCCGCTGTGTTCAATTACCTGTGTAATGAGGAAAGCGTACGCTCACACATCAAGAGAATATGAGAGAGAATAAATGTACTGAGAGGGAACTGCTTCATTGGTTGCAACTCCTCTGAGATTGGATGAAGACATAAAACTGTGACTGTGCTCTGAAGCTACATCTACAGAGAACTGGGACTTTATGGTAATTCGATCCATTTTATGCTACCGCGGTGTCTCAGTCTGGGCCTGATGACAAGCTAGTTTCAGGAGGCTGGGGCAGACAGCCATTTATTCAGCACAACAGGCTCTGTCTAATGGTGCTACCTGCAGCCAGCAGCCTTTGAATGTATGAAAGCTGATGCTTCTACTTTAGCAGAAGGATGCTACAAAAAATAATTTTGGATGTAAAGGCGTAGAGGTCCAGATGAATTCAATCACATGTGCCACCTTAAGCTTCAATTAATCAGAAAACTAGAATTACCGCCTCATGGTTGTATGCCTTCGCCAATCAGTCCAGTTGCAGTAACATCCAAATATCCAAAATGTCATCAATTCATCATTTTATCCTGTTAGACATTTGTGTGAAATTCTTATAATTAGCAAATTAATTCTTTAGCTAGTGCCAAAAACTTGTTTTGTGAGGTCACAGTGACCTTTGACCACCAAAATCTAATGAGGTCATTCTTGAGTCCAAGTGGACGTTTGTGCCAGATGTAATGAAATTCCCTCCAGGCGATCCTGAGATATCGTTTTAACGAGAATAGGACAAACGTAAGGTCACAGTGACCTTGATCTTCGACCACCAAAATCTAATCAGTTTGTCCTTGAGTCCAAGTGGACGTTTGCACCAAAATTGAAAAAATTCCCTCACGGTGTTCCTGAGATATTGGGGTAACAAGATTGGTACAGAAGAACGGACAACGCGAAAACATAACGTCTCCGGCCACAGCTGTCACCGGCGAGGACGCATAAAAAGGAGAAATTTAAACCCTGATGATACATAAGACAGGATGAAACAGCTCTGAAAGGATGATGAGGACGAGGAATCGTGAAATAATCTGGACAGGCGGGAGTAAAAAAAAAAAAAAAAGGTTGTACTGTAATGTGATACCTTGTTCATGGTGTCCACAGTGATGGCGTGGGTCCAAAAACAGTCGTGAACTGAGACGAACGTGAGGCCAGCACTGAGACGAGAGGAGAGGGAACAAAGGGGTGAAGAGAGTCCATGTCGTGCAGGGGGTGGAAATCAGAGGAAGAACATAAAAGAGAAAGTAGAAAGTCATTAACAATAGGTAGACTTTGAAAGAAGGTGCATCACAGCGACAATAATTGCTAAAAAATCCTGGCGGACGTTCATTCAAAGCCAGTGTGAGTTATCACACCTGTCAAGAGCCTCATTCTGTGAATTGAGCTAATATTACAAGACATATCATACAATTCTTATCTGAGGTGATAATTACATTCAAGATGAGAGGGTACATTGTCAAAGGTACTTGAGGTCATGCATACATGGAGAGTCAATGTCACAAGCATATTACAGACAGTTTTTATAAAATAAGACTCTGCATAGGGAAGAGGAGATAGAGAGAAATGTATCTCTGTTTTATGTGAAGTGTTCCAGATATCTATGCTATTAGTATGTTGTGTTGAGTGATACCTATAGCAGTGGAGAGCAGTCAGCATCATGTGTGTGGAGTCCAGAGAGTGGATGAAGTTTGGCGGGAAGGCATTCTTCTGTTTAACTGTGTCTGGCCTCCTGAGAAGGGACAGAAAGCCAAGACATATAAAATACACACTTTCTGTACTTTGCTGCTTTCCAATACAAAATGGGATGTTTCAGCCAACTGAAGTGGCCTCATTATGAACCGTGCTGATGATTCCAGAGGGAGAGAGTTAGCAATCCTATATTTTGATTCCCTTTTTAAGTTTGTGCGCTACTCTGCAGACAGTGTGCGTGTTAGTAACCATTGAATTAAAAACCACTGAACCCATTTACATCTGATAATGTTACAGTAAATCGGCAGATGAATAAAGGACTGTTTGAACAAATAATCTTTACATAACGATCACAAAGGAATTGTACAAATAGAACAATATGCTGCAATTTAAACACTGTTTTACTGGGGGCTGTTTAAAGCAGTCTTGTATGTGCAGTATCTACGCTTTATTAAGAAAGTACCAACGCTATATTAAAAGTATTATTCTGACACCAATTATTAATCTGTGCTTTCATTTAGTAGGAATGTCTTTATCAAACACAGAGCCAACAAAATACCGTCAGTAACATTTGAAATGTAGCATTTAAGTGTTTTTCAGTTACAAAGTTGTCGTTTAGTAAATCAGGCACTGATGGCGCGGCACTGTGTTATATACATCTTTATTTAGGCTTTTTTTGCCTACCAAAATGTTTTGCACTGGTCAGAGAGAAAAATATTCCTATAAAAAAATTGAGAACCACTGGTCTAACTCAAGTGTCAAGTAATCACTGTATTTTTTTTGTATTGTTTTCAAGGTCAGAGGCTTACATGGGAACTCTTACTAACAGACTAACAGGTGTAATTAATAACACTATTAGTAACTGCATCATTCATTTTATTAAGTCACACCTGTGCTTTCCCTGCGATGACAAGTCAAAGAGACTGCTCTGAAAAGGTGTGTTTGTGTGAATGGATTTCAACATCAATGTTTATGTTCTGCTATGTGACCCCCGGGGGGGGGGGGACTCTGCAGCTCTGTGCTTTCTAAACAATAGTCAATATGAGAGCATACAAATATAGAAGTGATATAAAAGAAATAGTACAAGGTAATATAAATGCAGTGCTGCTGCTGCTGCTGCTACTGATGATGGAACTGGAAAATAAAAAAAGCATCCTGCCAATCTGTATCCCCGTGTTCCCATCACCCTGAGCCTGTGCCATTCAAATCCTCTGGGCTGCCACAGACCAGAACGCTCCTCTAATGGGAATGGAGACAGAGCGGAGAGAGCTGGGGCCAAACCCAGAGCTAAAACACACACACACACACACACACACACACACACACACACACACACACACACACACACACACACACACACACACACACACACACACACACACACACACACACACACACACACACACACACACACACACACACACACACACACACACACACACACACACACACACACACACACACACACACACACACACACACACACACACACACACAGGATGCCTGTCTGTCAGTCTCGTTTACCTTCTGTCCGCTTTATTTTTGGCTTGGAAATGTAAGACTTTTATCAGAGTGCCTTTAGTTCTGCTGTTTTGGGCTTGAGCTGAACAAAAACAAGATTCCTGGAGATTTATTTGCAAGCTCACTCGGCTGTCTACGCTTAGAACAAGACTGTCTTTCCCTTTGTGTCACACCAACATGTCACCTTTAACTCCCAGAGGCCTGGAGGTGCACGGTCCGTACTCTTAGGGTTAGCAACCACAGCTCTCTAAAGTGCAACTGTTCTCCCTATACAGATTTCGTTGTACCATGTACAATGACAATAAAGCTTTCTATTCTATTCTGATGGCTCACTTCATGTCACCAGAGATGATGAACGTTGGCATCGGGCTGAGCATTTCATGTTCTTTTTCCACTGCAGTTTGGAGGCCTAGATAATCAGCATTCCTCTAAAGACGAGGAGGAAAAAGCAAGAAAAGCGAGGGCTTGAAAGCTGTCACTACTCCGTCTGTGACTCTATTTACATATTTAGACGCTGGACGAGCTTTTTTTAGGGTCTTTAATTACAGCGAGTGCAGTTGTGTGTGCTCCCGTGTGTGTGTGTGTGTGGAAGGAAACACGGAGGAAAATCGACCATGGCGATTGTGTCAAGTTTAGCTCAGAATGTCAGCCTGTGAAACACTTTCTCTGACAGCAAATTCCAAGTTTCAGACGAGACGGCCCTTCTGAGCGGCATCCTGCCCTCTCTCCCCTCCCTCGGCTGGTTTTTAAGTATTCACACTGCTGGCTCTGTAGAGCTCTGTAGATGTCAGATTGAGGACGGCTGTCAGTCTTTGTCATCTCTGTCTTCAGTGCTCTCACTCCCGTCTCCCATAGACTCTCTGTCGCTGTCTCTTTTTGTCCTCTACTCACCTCGTCTGTCGTCTCTTTTAAAACTCTACACATTTTTCTCTCGCCTCCCCACTACAACAGTCATTCACACATCCCAAACTAGCACCTATTCAGAGAATACCACAAATCATGGTCTCCTTTATCTCAAAAGGTCAAATATCATCTATTGAAGTGGACTGCCACTCAGTAAATCACAGGTGCAAAAGCAGCTTCTCTGATCAAAAACCTATTGGCATCAAAAGGATGTCGTTTGTCATACATAACACCACTGGAGTAAAACAAATCTAGGGGTTGAAATCCTCCTTAAGAAGCTACACATGAACATCAGAGGCGCCTTAATATTACTTGAGGCCCCGGGGCTACGTACGTTTTTGAGGCCCTTCCCTCCCTTCACAATATGCCACAGTAACTTTAATTCAGACTCCTCCGTCAATGGACAGCGACAAACAGTAAATGGAGAACCCTCCTAATCAGTTGTAAGACAATAAGTCAACAATAAGTCCAGACAAAGCTAGGTTATTGAGCCAAGTAGGCCTGTGTGCACAGTGACAACATGAGAAGATTCGTTTTTTCAAATAAAAATATGCAAACATCAGCAGCAAAGAACCAGTATAAATCTGGGGTGGGGGTTTGGGGGTCCTCCCTCAAGAAAACTTGAAGGTTTATGACCTTAAACTATGCAATTTTCTATACTTTTGGACCATTATTATTACTATAGATATACCCAAAAAGCTTATAAACAAAACTTGCTATAGTTAAATAATTATTTTATTATTTACGCATATCACAGCCTTCGTCTGAACATTTAATTCTTCTGGCAATGCATTGCCATGTAAAATCATATTCTGTATATCAATAGAACAGATTCAGAAAACTTTTAAATAATGTTGCATTAATTATATTTATTCTAGCCTATAGCCTAGACCTGGGTTCCCAGCTCCAGACCTCCAGACCCCCCCCCTGCACATTTTCCAGCTCTCTCTGCTCTAACACACCTGAACCAGCTGATGTTCAGGCCTGATCCAACAGTAAGGGCTGCTGAGTTGCATCAGGTGTGTTCAAAAGTAGGGCTGTCAAAGTTAATGCGATAATAACGCGTTAATGCAAAATCTCGATTTAACACCACTAATTTCTGTAACGCATTAACGCAACTTGTGATTTTTAGGTTGTAGCGGGCTCAGTTTTAAAGCGAGAGTGAAGATACCGTCTTCCGGTTAATGAGTGCATACTATTTTAGCTGTAATATGCTTCTGGACAAAGGAGTTTGAACTACCTTTTTGAATAATTTCTGTTAGAAAAGAAGACCCATTTCAACTTCCATCTCAAACTATGCTTTCAAAGGACTTTCCAAACACTTTGGCTGGTATTTCCTACTTTATGACAAATGCAAAGTTACATCTGAGTTTGAGTAGTAGTTTGAGTTTGGCAATTAGTGGAAATATCCAGTGGAGACAGAGCTTTTGTGCAGCTGAAGTTCTTGAAAATGTAAGCTAATTGCCTCCAGAGAGCTCTACTTTCTACTTCCATTCACCTCTAAAAGCCAAACGGAGAGTTGTCAAACGGCCTGAAGCTACATTTTGAAAACGTGTGACTGCAAACTCACTAATAGCCAAAGAGAAAAAAAATTATCTACTGAAACCACAATTTCTCTCATCAGCTATCCTCTGTCTTTGTTCCAGGTCACTATAATGACACCATGAGAGAATAAAGAGGAAACATTACATCTGCTGTGGTTCAGTTTCAGTAGGAGAGTGGAGATACACAAACACAAACAGATGTTAGTTGCAGGAAGACTTACTCTTTGGTGTCGTGGGTGATCTGGAGGTTGATATGCTGCATGGTACTCTTCAACTGGAGAGACAAAACAAAGAAAGATTTGAGAGGGTTGATAACTGTTGTAACTTAAGTCCAAGTTTTATCACTGAACTTTCAGATTCTAGTCAAGATCACAAATGTTTCTACATATATACATTTTTTGATTGCATGTCGATAGTTTTGCTCTCAAACATATTCTCTCTGCTTGCATAATAAAGACATAAAACTAACTCCATAAACGTAAGCCACAAAATTACACCTTAGTAAAAGGACTACTAGTATACTGGTATAGAACTATTATCAATACAAACCTAATGACAAACCACTGGTGGAAAAGGAAGGAATTAAGCACAGCAAGGTATTTGCCGGTCTGTGCACACTGACAGGGCATCTGGCAAATTCCTCCTTTGGATCTCTGCTGTTTTCTTCATTCCATGTTATTTTCAAACACACTAAGACCACCACCAAAGGCTCTAGTTCCTAGTGGAGGGAAGTCTTAGTGCTCTAATCTCCCGAGCCTTGAGGGTCCATCCAGCCAGCCGTGCTAAGGCATCTGTGGCAGGCAGTCTTTCCCTGACCCTTGGACCCACGCCTGGGTGGGAACGACGGGCTACAATCAGGAACGAGATACGACTGGCAACAGGCAGCCAACTTCAACGTAAATGTGAGCATTAGTCTGTTTACTTTGCATTCAGCCTACACTAATGTATCCGAGTGTCTCTTTGTCTGTTGCTCTGCCTGACCACGTTTTCTTTTTTCACTGATGGAAAGCCACTTTCACTCGAAAACATTTTGTCATTTCAATTCAATGATACTCAGAATGCTGCGAACACATAGATCTATCTGTACTCTGAAATATTAAAGTGCTTTTATTGTGAAAGGTCATTAGACATCAGTACTGTTAGTTACTGATTAGAGCAAGACTTGCCCACAATAATATGAATTAATAGAAAATGTGTTTGAGTTTGTTTGTTAGTTATAGAAAATTATATGCACACCCCAGGTAGGGAAAAAGTATCGCCTGCACACCACTCCATGCCACAAAAAATGTATTAATGACTACGCTTCAATCCTGCTTGGATCTTCGTCAGGTCAGAATGTTTGAAAAGTGGAAACCACACCCATATTTGAAGCACTTTTTTGTGCACCAGTCAATCCTAAAATTAAATATGGAGCCTAATCGCAGATCAAATGTACGTTGAAGGGTCTTGAATATATTGTCTGCGGTGATTGTAATGTTTTGTTAAATGTACTGTATGTATCCTTGTTTTCAATTTTTTGTCAGTGTTGATTATTCTAATGAAGCTACTGAAATGATCATTTTTCAGACTTGAGCTGACAATAAAGTAATATCATCATCATCATCATCAAAAAATATTGTATTAAGTTAGACGAAAAAAAGGAAAGAAGAAATCTTGAGTACATGTACAGAAATTGAGTCTAAACATCCTTCTAATTTTTGTGGCATAGTAGTGTGCAAGCGTTACCTTTAGTTTGTTTGTTCCCAATTATTAACAGGCTCACTCGAGGACAAATTTGCATTAATTTCTTTGTTTTTAGGTCAAATATATCGAACTGCATCACAAACAGGCAAAATAAAGAAACTAATCAATTCATATTGGGCAGCATGGCGGCTCAGTGGTTAGAGCTGAGCCTTACAGTGTAGGGTTTAATGTCCTGTGCTTGCGTGGGGTAGGATAGGCGGAAAGATAATAGATGGATCAACTCATATTAGTTGTTGGTTTGCTTTTTTACTTCCACTGACCGACCTTAAACAAATTCCAAATTCGTTGCTGGATGGGGGCTTTGAATTCAACTCCTTTATTATCCGTAATACAAACAACTCCTCCGAACGGGAGCGCAGGAGACCACAGCATTACCAAACCCGCTCTGACACCCTTAGGAACCTTTAATAATGTGTTTGTTGCTAATATACAGCTCTTTTGTTTTATCTTGCTTGTTTCTCTGAGGGATGAACACCGAGGACACACCGGCCCTTTGAAGTGCACATCCCTCCGCAGTCTGAACTATTCCCCATTCCCCTTCGTGATCTTTCCGAGTCTGTAATGCCCTCCTGGAAAGCTGGAAACCAGACGTTTCATGTGGGATTCTCTCCTGAGTGCTCTAAAGGTTTTAGGAGGAGTGCATTATCTCGTGGTGTTTTTTACACGTTTAAAGGGGAAAAAATGCAGAATTAAACGGTGCTACGTCAATGATTCTGTTTATTGATTCAAGTCAGCATTGACAAAAACGCCGAGCTGGAAATCGGGACATCAAAACTGCCATTTATAACAACATCAGGTGACACATTTTGAAATTGATCCAATGACATACTGACAGAGACATTTGAAATGTCGCAAAAAAAGAAATGCGAACTAGGCGTGTTTCCATCAACTGGTATGGAGCGAATAAACTCGGCTTGTTGGCTGCAGCGTAGTGTGGTAGTAATAGGCTACGCATGGCTGTAATCCGCCAGTAAACAGAGTTGAAGAATTAGAGGTTGCGAACCGGAAAGAATACAAGTCGGCTTGGTCATTTAACCATCTACGAGATAAAAATGGAGTGAGATCTTCAGGAATTTGTTTCAATTGGGCGAGTTTTAATTGTTCTTCACGTCAGCTAGTATTGGTCATATTTCATGCTGTCCGGAGACGAAGACAAGCATTCATACATTATGGGAATATCCAAGAAGACGCCGACAGTGGAAACAGCTGATCTGTCATGTGAGTTAAATGTTCGCTGCGTCATAATTTATTCGGCGAAGGCGTTTCCATATCCATTTAGCGCATCAACTCTTTTTCGATAAAGGCAAAATCCACTTAAAGCGAGCGGAAAAACCTTTTTTTCACAATTGAGGAAGTTATATCGACTTTTGCCGTTTCTATACAGCTGTTCTAATGTTATACTTCAAAATGCGAATACAACTATGTGAATGGAATCAGGCTAGTGAAAGCCGCCAATATCCCAGTAAAATCTTCATGAGTGCTGCCAGGTATAGTAATAGTTGTTCCTTTATTCAGCCTCCAGGATGTCTCTCAAATTCTGTCACTTCAAATTCAACAATACAAAGAGTTTACATAGAGTATTGAACAAATGAAAACTTTGACCTGATGATGCTAGATGAAAAGTCACGGGGTCACCAAGGTTATTATAATTCATCTTGAGGGGGGCATGAATGTCTGCACCAAATTTCATGGCAAAAGGAGAAATTTTCAAAAAAGCTAAAGTCAACCAACCATGGTGGCTCACCAAAATCATTAAGATATATTATATAGTCTAGGAATGGTGAATGTCTGTCTAAAATGTGTGCCAATCCGTCAAATAGATCTCAAGATATTATAAGTGAAAAGTTTAATCTGCTGGCAGCGCTAGTGGAAAAGTCAAAGTTAGTAGGATTCAACCTCTGGGGACCTTTGATGTCTGCACCAAATGTCATGGCAATAGTTGTTCAATTTCCTAACAACCACAAATGTCAATGATGGTGCAGGGGGAGAAGTCAGGGGATCAGTACGATTAATCCTCTGGGGACCTTGAATATCTGGAAAAAAGTGTCATGGCAATTTTCACATCCAATAGTTGTCGAGATATTTCTGCCTGAACCAAAGTGGTGGACGAGCCAACCGATCCCTCGAGCCACGTCACTTGCTGTATGAAATAATATTAGTATAAAAATAACTCAAGCACATTAAGATAATGTTTCAGATTACACTTCTGTTACATCATCTACTTCTCAGAGTAGAAAAAAAGGTGGAGGAGGTGCTTTGTTGATAATGCGGCTGCAATAATCTATTATTAGTATGCTGTACTTCTCTATAATTAATATTTCTATGACAACCTTGTTGTAAAAATTAAATACTGAAATCATTAGCTGCATGCATAAAAAAGGGCATGGATAAATAGGGATTAAAGTGACAGGTGTTCACATGGTTGATAGTACATTAAAGCCAGCTTCAAGGAGCCAGCGAGCTACGCGGTTTGGCGATTCCAGTTGAATGCTTGAAGGTCGCTGTGTGATGAATGACAGAATCACACAATTATCGAGAAATGGTTTTAAAATAGAAGCGTAGTGGTAAAACCCCATTAGTTTCTGCCATGGCTGCTATCTCATCCATCATTGCTCTAGGAGGAATTGTGGGGTGGAATCTGTCCATCACACCCCTCTTTACATCCCTTCTCGTGTGCTAACGGACCGCTTAGGAAAGGAGAAGCTTTGACGCAAAAAGGTGTGAGGGTAAACGGGAAGGAGGTTACCTTTGATGTGAGTAATGGACTGCCACACTGTAAATGAGGTCACTACCCCACACTGTACATTATAATTTATACGTGCATGATTTGTGCACAAGACCTGACTCAAACCCTGAGGCTGTGATGAATGAGACCTTGGCTAACCCTGCTGTGTGTCTGTGGGGAATAGGCTCCTGTAGTGTAAATCACATGAGAGTGGCAGCACAGATGGTCATGGATACAACAGCCATCACTAACCACATATAAGCCATGCTGCCAAGAGGGGAATCCCCATTCATCACATAGTGGTGAATAACACACGTCTCATCCATTCAAGTGGAAGCAGCTCTGCGTTACACCTCCTTTCTCTGCTGTTCCGGGTCACCTGGTTCTCCCCCTCGCCTTCTCCCCCTGAAGACAGCTGCATACACCCCCTGAGTCTCGCCACACTTCCACTGACCTTTTCCAGACCTTCTTTCTACCAAACTTTCCACTCGGGGTTGTCCTTGAAACTCAAACTGCATTCATTATTTTACCCCAAAATGCCACAAGATTCTGCAAGACCAACGAAACACCATGCTACCCCTGGGAACGGCTCGCTTCTGTTCCAAGACAAAGAGAGGCATGGAGGGCATCACGCCGACATTTAGAGATATGTAGTTCCCCAGAATTAGAAAAGCCGACTCACTCTGATTGTACAGACCCTGAGATTGTTTCCAAGTCTGCAGTAATTCTGCTTCTACACAAAGGAAAAGCAGACTAGACAGACACAGCATATAATCTATTTATCAAAGAGATGCAAAACGACTACCAAGAAACACAAAATGACCACAAAGAGACACAAAACAACCACAAAGAGACACAAAACGACCACAAACGACCACAAAGACAACCAAAACCACCACAAAGAGACACATACTACTACAAAGAGAACCAAAACCACTACAGAGACACAGAATGACCAAAAAGACTTACAAAACAACTACAAAGAGACACAAAACAACAACAAAGAGATGCTGAACAACCACAAAGAGACTCAAATTGACCACAAACGACCATAAAGACATGCAAAATGACCACAAAGAGACCGAAAACCACTACAAAGAGATTCAAATTGACCACAAACTACTACAAAGAGACCCAAAACCACTACAATGAGACACAAAATGACCACAAAGAGACATAAAAACGACCAAGAGACTCAAATTGACCACAAACTGCCATAAAGAGATGTAAAACAACTACAAAGAGACACAAAGTGACCACAAACTGACAGAAAACAACGCCAAGCAGACGCAAAATTGCCATTGTCTCATAATCCTTCCATGATTAGGAAGATGATTTTTTTTAAACCTTTATTTAAAAGGTATTACCTCTTATGGCTTATACCACATAATACTAGACTGTTCATTAATGTTGACAGTTGACTATTTTTGTATTGCTGTAATGTACCAAAAATATTCACAAAGCTTAACTGCCCAGGGAATTCACCAATTACCACCAAAAACCAAAACCGAACTGAATCTTTCCACATAGAGGACATTAAATCACCCAGCTTTTAGTCACGCTATAAACTCACAAATCCAGTCAAATCCGGCCAATCCAGCGGATGACTCCCTTGTGTCACCAGCCCCTGAGAGTGAGATTTCACTGTAACCTTGCCTGGGACGGGAGAATGAAAAATAAACAAGGAATCTGAGCCAGAGTGACCTCTGATCCGATTAGTATCTCCCAATCCTGTTAAGCAACCTCCCTGATGTATGTTCATGCTCCATTCAGCTACTCTATACTACTCTAATTTCCTCACTTCACATCAGCTATGGAAAATACCCGACTACACTGGTCGGCATTTGTACTCATCTCTGTATGCACACTGAAAAGAACCAACAAACGTAAAAGATACACACACATGCACACACACTCCTTTATGATTATGTGACGCTATTGTAGCTACTTTCTCTCCACTCATCGGTTTCCTTTCCGTGCATCACACTTCATCTTCCTGTTCTATCTCGAGTCTAATTACTAATGACCCCCAGAAACACTGTGGCCTTGGATTTAAGAGGCAGAGAGGAGACTGGGAGATTGAATTTAATCCAGCCACGCAGGGAAAAGGTGACCTTTCTGCAAAGTTTCATTGTTGTTGCCCAATGATGCAACTGGATTAGAGAATTATTGCAGGGGATAAAAAAAAAAAAAGTTATCTGTGAAATGTAAGCTAAAAACCTCATTCATCCATGAAGTCATCGCTTCATTCATCATCTCTGGGCCTTGAAAAAAACGCACGGGCTAATCAGCTTCCTTGTCCCTGTTGGACATTGAAAGAAGCAGATCAAATCAGGGGAACTCGCCCTACTACATGGACAGAGAGAGATGCACCCTCAGGAGACCCACCATCTGTCACCCTCGCTCTCTTGCACCTTCTTATGAGGTGTCGCTCCCCCTCTGAGCCAACCTTCTGTTTGATGTCAGACTAAAAGAGCAGGCGGCATGCCGCGCTATGAGCTAGCTGTCCGCCTGTGCTTGGCTATATATCTGTCTCTTCCTTTCACTTAATTAATGAGATTAAGGATATAGAGGTCAAAATGGATTTTATGTAATCACACACATATACACATACACAGGCTTTTCTTTCCATGCACACACACAAGCATGTTATCTGCAGATGTTCTGGCACACAGACATGTTATCTTGTGCTACTGCCAGGATCTCCATGGTGACGGACAACTCTAGTGATGTTGTTGAGCTCCATTAAAGTCGAGCCACTCAAAGCAATCACAATACACCATCAGTGGTGCACTCCAGCACCAAACCCATCGTACATTCCACCCGCAAAGCATCCAGTACTTAAAGCTCCGTGATAAGTTGGGCGTCCTGCATATAAGAAGACTGAAACAATAATTAATTTAGGGAGTTGGAGAAGAAAAAGAAAGAAGACCTACGGAGGGGAATAAAGATAAAAATAAGACGTGAATAATTGGGGTTTAAAAATGAGGCCAACACAAAGGGATGGGTTGTGGACACACTAAACCCAAAGCCAGACAGCGCAGGACATACCGCAAAACTAGGCCGACAGATGCTCACCGATGGCCGACCGTTGGCTTGGTGTGTCGGGCCTTTAGCCCTGACAGATTGCCTATCACAGAGCAACAACCTCAAGACTCATCTTTTTTTTTCCAGATAGAAATCCAGAAGCCTTTTTAAAAACCTGGACAGGCCAGTAAGTGTCGAGTGCATCCAGTCAGACAAGAGCACTTGTCAATTATCTACCTGTTGAAAACAGGCTGATCAAATTGCATGCACAGTAGTGTTGGCCTATGCACGTTGGCAGTGCCCCTAATGCAAGCAAATGCTTATTGAGACTCGCCAGACCACAACGAGTGAAGCAGAAAATTGTGGGCAATCCGTGTGAGGACGACAGCTTGCTCTCAGTGGATAAAAACACTGAATTTTAACTAGATTTATAGCTCGTTATAAGATGACAGCCATCAGGAGAACTGCTGTTCTTAGTGTTATTATCATTGTGTGTAAATACTCATTGGACTCATATATGTGTTAGCCTACTGTAACTTAAAACCAACCAACCGACTCACAGCTAACTCGCCACCCTGATTTATTATCAGCTTCATCAGAAATTCCATCAAAGTCCAAATGAAATATAATGAGTGGAAATTGCACTGTGAAATTATGATTATAGCAAAAGTGATGATCCAAAGCAACTCACTACCTCATAGAAATATTAGAACAAAAAGACAATGAGGGGTCAAATCTAACACATATTAGAAAATAACAGCACTAAGCTGGTACACACAGGGGATTCTATTATTAGTCAGTATGCCAACAGAGAGATAAATGAGCATAAATGTATATACTGGTACTTATGCGAGTCAAAAAAGTGTAGACGGTGTGTGCTATGAAATGTGCTATGATGTCAGTTGTGGGAATACTGAGAATGGTGTGAAAGGGGAGACAAAGAGTGAAGAAGAGCAAGATACAAAGTGAAAATACAAGAGGAGAACTTCAGAAAGGTCTGAAAATACAGAGAAATGAAGACAGGCCTGTAATTGGCTATGCTGTCTATCGTACGTTGTATGAAACTACTACTTGAAAAATGTGTTAATCACCAAATTAGTAGAGCTTTGCTAACCTAGTACTGCAGGGAGGAAGAGTAAGCAGCAAAAATAACAGGGGGACTTTTATTGTGAAGAATTTATAGGAAGTTTTATGTGTTTTTCAAGCGATTTTATTGTCGCAGACATATTTCCAATATCGGAATAAAATCACGAGAGTTTTGATAAAGTTGTGGTGCGCTCCGGTGATCTCGATCGCTTAGTGTAAGGTGGTCACAAAATTTAGTCCAAGCTGTCTTAACTCTGTCTTTTTCTCGTCTTGACGTTCTGATAAAATCAAACAAGTTTAATATTATCCTAAGTTCAATGACGCGAACATTGTCGACAACCAATGGGTGCGCTCTCTCCAGCACAAAACAGGAAGTAGCAAACAGGGTAGAAAGTAAACCTGGAGAAACTGGTTGAGTTGTGGAGTCAACAAGAGTGCCTCTTTGACGTGTCCTTCCAATTGTACCACGATAGAGTGGAGAAGGACAAAAGCTGCAGCTCTCTCCGGTGAGTATGCTCTATGCTATAGCTAGCTAGCTAACCACTGTCCCGAATGGGGCTGCTTGCAAGCTAACGTTAGCTACTGGAACGTTTGCTACTAGCTTACGAGCTAACCGTATGTTTCAGCTGAAGATTGCTGGCATCAATCGTATCGTATCTGGCTGCAGTACATGCTCTCTCTCTTTCTCTCATATATACACGTGTGTGTGTTGATTTATATGATTGACTAGCAATCTTCAGCTGAAACATACAGTTAGCTCGAGGTTAATAGCAAACATTCCAGTAGCTAACGTCAGCTGCAGTAATTTCTGTCCACTTCATTCTCAACAGTTTTTCTTCTTGTAAATTTCCACCAGGAGCAGGATGTGACATAATCTCAAAAGCAATCTAGTTGTAGTCTTGTAACTAGTGACCCTGCAAAATCCCCAGTCTTTGCAAAATATTATAGTTTGTGACTTAAGACACATTGTTTTTAGATGTGAGAGGGTGTCAGACGTCAGTCTTTTAAAAGTCTTTTCAAAGTCTCCTAGTGTAAGGTAGGCATTAGTAACAGACTTACCACTTGGTTGCGTGTGCGGTGGTAAGGCTGAATGACGGGTAAACCCAGGGGTGTCACCCACTCCACAGTGTGGCCGGACTTGGAGATGAGCCTCGCGCTCTCTGTCAGCCAATCCTGCAACACATGGATGCCAGCAGAGGTAAATTGAGGGCACACAATGGATTGAGGAGCATACTCAGAAAATATGCAAAGCCATTCAACAATCAAGAGCGAGAGTCTGCCTATTTGTTGTGTTTCTAAGTGTGTGTATGAACAGAGCAATCCAGTTCAAATCAGTGAGTTTTGACAGTTGGGTGGCGGATTTAATAAATCAGGGTACAAATATAAAAACCTGATCAGAAAATAGGAACTTTCTCTCCGCAGCATCGAAAGATGATCAATGCATTAAGGTCTGCTGTTCTACTTCCTGGAACAGCAAACAATTGTTGCAAACATGCAGAGGAACAGGTGAGGAGTTGTTGCTTAACTCTAAAAATGAAGCTGTGTCTGACACAGTTTATCTCCAAGAATAGAAGCCCTATTAATGCCCCACAAGTGCCTCCTCACACATGCATGCACACAGAGAGCTGTAGGAAAGATATATATGTCCTAACTCGAGGTAGCAGTCTGGCCCAAAGCTTCTCCATTCATCATCACCTCCCTCCTTATACACCCAGGTACAATGAAGTGAAGATAGCATGAAAGCAAAGAAACGGATGTGAGAGATTAGCTGGCAAGGAAGCTGGAGAGACTGACTGATCAATCAATAAATTGATAAAGAGGTAGAGAGAGAGAGAGAGAGAGAGAGAGGGAGAGTGAAGAGTGGGCAGACAGTGGGAGCACACTTTGAAGAGAATGAGTAGCTGTGTTGACAGAATAAATGAGAAATGTACAGAGAGCGTAGGAGAGGTCAGGGATGACAGCACCGGGGATGGATCAGCTACATCTCCCTCACTCATACTTCAACTCACTGCTGTGAAATACAAGAGGATGTGACCTATTTAAAAGCAGCAGGTGTATACACACACACACACACACACACACACACACACACACACACACACACACACACACACACACACACACACACACACACACACACACACACACACACACACACACACACAGCGGCACCAAGGTAAGATGGGGAAGGGGATTTTTCATCTCAGACTGGGCCATCCCCACACATTCCCCAAAGGACACACACACCAGCAGTGGGTGGCGTTTCTATTTGCGTCCCAGACTCCTCTCTGCCTGTGGAGATAATATACAATCCCCCACCAGGTACACGTCCTAAATCTATAAATGGAGTCTATGTGATGAATGGGTGCCGTTCCCAGGGTAATACAGAAGTAAACTAGTCATGAATAAAAATAAAATACCATCCTATATGGAGTAGTAGGTTAGTAGTCAGAAACTGGAGTAACCTTCTCTTTTACAGGTCTTTCCTAAGAAGTTCCCCAGAAAAAAACAATGTAATTTTGTATTAATTGAAGGGTAAAAAGGGACTAAATTCTGTTATTTAAGAGTTTATAAGCAAGTGGTTGATTTCAAGAGAAATTTAATTGAAAAAATAAATGAAAAAAAAACAGTTCCATGAAAACCCATTTAATATTCATTCATTATTGGAAACTTTATTCTTCATATATGATGAACTGTGTGTCTGTCTGTAGACATTTTTTACAATTTTGCATGTTTAGCTGGCCTGCTGTGCACTAAAGACTCTCTAGGTTATACTCGCAATTAATTGGAATTAAAGGAATACTTCACCCTTAAAATGACCATTTGTATATCACTTTCTCACCACGCGGTACCTTTAATTCCTGAAGACAAACTTTTCTCGCATGCCTCCACAGTGAACGGAGAATCCGAAAACGGACGAAAATGAAACCTTACTATTTAAAACCCTTCCGGTTGATCTGGACTTGCACAGACTCACAGCGTGCATGCACAAGCATGAGACGGTAGTGGCGGTTTTAAATAGTACAATTTTGGTGAAAATGCATGTGTTTGGGAAGTAGTGAGCATTACGACCGGATAAATGAGACGTGGATTATACTGCAGGAGTTGTGTGAGTTTGTAAACAAATATTTTGAGATAGATTTGCTGTTGTCACTGTTGTTTCGTCCATTTATGGATTCTCCATTCACTGTGGAGGCATGCGGGAAAAATAAAGTTTTCTTCAAGAATTCAAGGTAACCCGCAGTGAGTAATTGATATGCAAATGGTCATTTTAAGGGTGAGGTATTCCTTTAAGTTTAAGTGTGTTAGTTGACCTGAAAATAACAGGAGCAACTTTTTAGACAATTTTTTTTACTGAATATCAGCCCTGTAATGCATTAGTAACAAACAAATGTGAGTTCATAATTTGTTAGATGATAAAACATGTATGTATTTGACTTTATGTAGGTGCAATGAACCCACCTGGATCTCTCTGGTCCCTGTAAACATCTCCTTTAAGCCGCTGAACACCATACGCACCAGGTAATGAGACGCATCCCATACATGCTCCTGGAAATACATGAAACACATGATTATGTTTGTGTATTTCTTTCACACAGTCCCACACATTAACTTTTTGCTCCACTGCATTTCTCATTAAAACAAACTATTGATTGTTTTTATTCCACTTAGTTATTATTAGGGATTAAATGTATAATGCAAATATAAGTGATAAAAGTTGCAGCACTGAATGAGCGTGGTATATTTCTCATATCATTACAGCGATAAGATCTCCTCCTCATCACCCCCCATCCATCCTCCTGTAATCAATCACAATTACACCTCCCCCTAATTCCCTGTTTAAACAATTAGGGACATTATGCAGAAGTCATTTAGCACAATCCTCTGGCTGTGAGATGGGAGATACACTGACAGCAGGATCATGCCGATCCCATCTACACAGGCAATGAGATTAAGTCCAACTACTGTAAGGAAGTATATAGCTATTTGACAGATAATAAGCACTACAGAGCTGTAAGAAGATTAAATGCCTCCATTCTCCTGCCATGGTGTCATTTTACAGAATGGGTGTGCCCATCAGAGAGCCATTTACATCCAACCAAATCGAAGCGCAGTGGTTCTGAACTAAAAATAGATTCATAATGACTGCGCACAGGATATCAAATATATCTATTGTTGTATAACACGCCTGGCCTCCCTGATACAACCATGCGATATCTTATTTCACTGATAATATGATAATACATAAATAAACTTGACTAAAAGAAACTTTAAAGCTCACTTGGAGACAGTTTGGTGGGACTCTTAATGTCAAGGTCGAAGCTACTGAAATCCCTTTGGGTGGACGATCAAATGTGCTGAAATTATATGCAGTCGCTGTTGACTTTGTGATAAATGCCTTCATGCACATGCAGGAGACAATAGAGAAATAATATTGGAGGAGTAGAGACCTCAGTAGAGAAGACCTTGTACTTTATTACGAGTCCGTCTGGGCTCAATGTGTGTAAGAATGTACAGCCTGAGAGGAAGGCATAAGGGGAGACTCATATAGAGGAGATCCTGTGCTAACAGGCCACTCGGTCATACCACGCTGATACAACACTAAAAATAGGCAGTATGCAGTGCGAGGAAGCCCCCATCCACCACCACCTCCGCTGTACCTTGGGGAACTCATCTATCTCCTTCAGTCTTTTCTCTATCTGGAGGCGTCCCCCGTAGCGCGTGACCCCGTACACGACCGTCATCACGGTCTGTTTGACCACCTTCCTGCTGATGAAGCCCTCCAGGACCTGGGCGGTCTTCAAACCGCTCGCTGCGTCCCGCGCTCTGAACTCCTCCACCTGAAACACATGGACACGTCGAAGGTACACACAGATGTGTCATTTATGCAAATGTCAAAACAGCCTCTGCTCAAAACGTGTCACTTTGAGGATATTTTAATGCTTATCCACAAATCCACATACATATAATTTATACTTAAAAAACTAACTTTATTTCAATTGTCACACACATAGAATACATATATGAAATTTGACCTCTGCATTTAGCCCGTCCTAAGCATTTAGTAGCAGTGGGCTGCTATGAAGCACCCAGGGAGCAACTTGGGGTTCAGTGTCTTCAAGCGTTGTGATGAAAAGACGACCCGCTCTAACCCCTGAGCCACAGCCGCCCTTACAATCAGGGTAGAAGTGCTGAAAAATGTCACAGCTTCCTAAAACCCAAGGTGGTGCCATCAAATGTCTATTTTTTAGGGCTGTCAAAGTTAACGCTATAATATCGCGTTCATGCAAATTCGTTTAAGCGCCACTAATTTCTTTAACACAACTTGCGATTTTTAATTAACCTCTTAAGAATCCGACGGCCCAACATTGGGCTCGGCCGCTACTCGATCTTTTGGAGGTTGTAGCAGGCTCAGTTTTAAAGCTAGAGTGAAGATACTGGCATCATATGAAACTAAACCTAAGGAATCCATTGGTACTAACCATGTCGAACTAGCTTGCTCTTGAAGGAGGTTAAATAACGCTCCAAACATACGCTAAATTTTGGCGAGAAAAACTGGCATGGCCATTTTCAAAGGGGTCCCTTGACCTCTGACCTCAAGATATGTGAATGAAAATGGGTTCTATGGGTACCCACGAGTCTCCCCTTTACAGACATGCCCATGTCTATACCTGTGAGGGTTTCTGAACAATATTTGTCATTGTTTTGTGTTGTGAATTGATTTCCAATAATAAATATATACATACATTTGCATAAAGCAGCATATCTGCCCACTCCTATGTTGATAAGAGCATTAAATACTTGACAAATCTCCCTTTAAGGTACATTTTGAACAGATAAAAAACTGTGATTAATGTGTGATTAGTCGCGATTAACTATGGACAATCATGCGATTAATCACGATTAAATATTTTAATAGATTTACAGCCCTAGTATTTTTGTGTGACCAACGGTCAAAACACCAAGATAAGAAAAGAAAAGCAGCAAATTATCACAGTTTAGAAGCTCAAATCAAAACAAGTTTTGCTTAAAAATGACTTAACCAACAGTCAATTCAATTTCTGTTCTAACTAATCAACTAATGGAGTTATCAACTAATTGTGCCAGCGGCTCTACTAGATTTACCATCGTCTACAATAACATGACTGTTGCCACCGTTACTTATTGTACAGCTTATCTTTACGAGTTAACTAGATTTATTTTTTCCAGGTAGCTGGCTATTTCACAAGCCTGATATGATCTACAGTATCATCTTACAATAACTGTAATGCCCAGAGGTAAAAATACAACAGTGAGATAGTGTCCTGCACTCTCAGTCAGCCCCCCCGCTCACTGACAACACCACGATGTACTTTGTAATTACAGTCACTGCTGTTGATACGGCCTGGGACAGACGTTTTTTCTCCCTCAGCACACTGTGATCCCTCCTGTACTGATATGTCAGTACATAACAATTAGCTTCAAATTGTTTCTGCTTAAAAATACGCAAGTTCACAGCAAGCTGGGTTCTTTGATAGCTTTGTATGCACGCTTGCCCCATGAGCTTTTGGATATGTGAGTCTACTTTCACAGCACTTTGATGCAAGGCATGAGAAACTAACCTTTGAATGCACGACCTAAAAAGAGAAACTTGAAATATATTCTCGATGACTTATATATCACTCACTATGGGATATAGTGAGTCATCTGAATATTAAAAGCTGAGCAACTACTGTACAGCATACATCAACCGCAGTTCAGTTGCCCAATCAGTTCAAAGAAGGGAACAAAAACAATGGAAACCGAAAACCAGCCCACTGGTGCTGCTGACCTGCTGTGCTACTCCGCTGTACACATCCTGGGGAACGTCACAGGGCATGAGGTTGACTGATGTTGCTCCAATAACGTCTCTGCCTAGGGCAGCGTAGTGCTGGAGACCATTACAGGAGCCGTCCTGGAGGAGAGGTGGAGAGGAAAGATTAAAGCGGCGATGTGGAGGAGGAGAGAACAGAAGCAGAGGAGGAATTACAGGATCGGCTCAGACTGGGAGGAAAGGTTACAGGTGAACAAAACAAAGACGAGATGATTTAAAGAATGAGGAAGTGAAAGAACAACAAAGAAACTGGAGAGAAACAAGGGAGAAAGGGTAATATGAAACATATAAGCATTGGCTTAATAGATGAGGAAAAAGATTTGGTCGAGGCTGTTGGTTCATAACAACATATTTCCATGTCCCACAGCCCAAAGCCTCAAAGTGAATATTGCACTTAAAGGGACAGTTCACCCCGAAATCAAAAATACTTATTTTTCCTCTTACCTGTAGTGTTATTTATCAATCGAGATTGTTGGCTGGACCGCAGAGGGCCAGCCCTACAACCGCAAAAATCTGTCACTGAGTGACTGAGTGATGAAGTTACAGGGTTGGTCGGCCGAGTGTTGGAGTTTCCTCATTGGCCGTTCAAACTGGAACCAACATGGCGGCTCGTTTAGAAACTTCCTTCTCTTATATCACAAAAACAGTACACCAAGGGATGCAGTTGCTAAATCTGTCTTTACTTTGGATTGACAACGATTAGTTTAAAGGTTTGTAGGGAGTTTCCAGAGGCCGCGAGTCACACCGGCAGGTGACTGGAGAAGACAGTACAGTCATGTTCACAGCAAGAATTTTACACACAAAAACTACATGAAAACTAATATCGTACTTGGTGGTATATACACAGTATTAAAAGATATTATTGAAAACTACTGACGCGCTGTTCTGCAAATCTTTAATGCTATTTGAGGTTATCTTTGATTTCTACTGGTGTGAGTTGCCAAGAATTGGAGGTATCGGCCGTAGAAATGTGCTTGTGAAAGCGCGACACGTAAACATTAATGGCGTCCTCCTCGGCTGAGCTGTAACTAGCTCAGTGGTGCCAAGTGAGCTAGCAGTATTGAGTATAGAGTAACTGATGATGATGATGATTTCCAGGAAGAGACATTGCTGTTGAGTTTTTCAAATGTATATTTGGGCGCTTTGAGCACCACAAGCCGAGTGCCATCTAGTAACACTCGGAAACTCACATCAAAACAATCTAGATTGAAGTAGCACTACAGGCAAGAGGAAAAACTAGTATTTTTGATTTTGGAGTTAACGATCCCTTTAATGTTAGAGTATCAAACCATCTATCAGCATCTTTAATTAACTGCATCATTCAAGGCAACATCTGGATTTGGCATCAGACAGACGGGGTGTACACAATTAACTGATGATCAATTATTTGTGATTCACATTGTATTAAAATAACTTTATTTTGGGGTTGTTTTGTATTTTATTTAACAGTGTCTCGATCAAAACTGAAATGCTTTAAGCTGTCCACCAGACGGAGTTGTTTAAATGAGATTAGCTGTATCAAGGTAGCGTTTTTTTCCCCCATGTTCAGCTCACAATGCAGAATAAAAAAATATAAATATCGCAGTTAAGTTTGCCACGTTCCTGCCAGCTGTAGAATTTATCCTTTTCATTTCAATTCCATCAAAATGTGGCCTCTGACCTGAATGTCTCTCTACTACTTTATGCCTATACGACCCTTATATCCAGACTAGAGTTGTGGCATCTGTGTTGTGTGGAGGAGCAGCAGGCTGTCAGTGCGCTTAATGAACTTCTGTAACTTCAATTAAAAGTCTCTCATACAAGTTTCTCCTTTTGGCTATTTAGATCCTTTCCTTTATTTATTTATTCATTATTTTAGTACACATGAATTAACATCAATTTGATGTAACTGTGACAGACTTAGCCAAAAGGCTAGTTTTCATCTACAGTCCCTGAGCAGGTTGAAGTTCAAAGCTGCACTGAGTGAAAACCTTGGAGCTTTTGTCCTTTCAAAACAGCTGCGAGGAGGAGGTGCCGTATTGATTACACTGCATTTTATGTCAGCATACTTCAGTTCTAATGCTTTTTTCTTTTTTCTCATTCCTTTGGATATGTTTAAAGCCTTGAGTAAGGAAAAATGATTGCCACTTGCATTACTTGCATTTTTATTTATGCACTTGAATTGAATTCGCCATGAAAATTTTCAACAATTTGTTAGATGTACAGTGGAAACCGCTTATAGTGATCACGGCTACAGTGATCAACCGCTTATATGGATCAAAAGTTTGGGCCAGAATCATTCCTTTACAAATGCTATTTGAATAATTTGCTTATAGTAATCAAGTAGCTTACAGTGTTCATTTTGGGTCTTTTCATACATGACAACATATGGAGAAACATTTTAAAAATATGTTAGACTAACGTTAATTAATTTTTGCTTTGTTTTTTACTTTACTCCCTCGATATTTTGCCTAGCGGACTGTCTGCTCTCCGGCTGGATACCTGAGGCTGATGCTGCGTGCACATTGATATTGTGACGGGAAAATGGAAATCAACTCTGAATGAAAAACGAATGCACACGGGGGAAGCACCCTCGTCAAGTGGATTGATAATGCCTGGTCACGCAATGCCCCCATAGTTTTTCCGGCCATCGACCGGCGCCCGTCTCCCTCCATACCGCTATCGGATGAGAGAACGAGGAGCCCCGGCAAAGGGGCGCCGTTCATGTGCACGCATGCAGAGCCGGCAAAAAACAGCAACGCCTCACCCTCGGTGAGGGAAAAGGCAGAAGAATCGGCAGCGAACCAGTAAATAGCGAAGTGGTCCGTTTCATTACTTTGTATTCATGTAATAAATATACAAATGTCAATTAGATGGTAATCTGCATTCGAAATGATGCACAACAACAAAAAAATCGGTTAAAATAATCATCCGCTTATAGTGATCAATGTGACCCAGACAGACGTGATCACTATAAGCGGTTTCCGTTGTATTTCAATAATCATTCAAAGGAATCATATAAAATGTGCATTCGTAAAAAAGCAAAATAAATGAGAGACATTTTCTTAAGTGCCAATATAATTATAACGAGGCTGTTAAAGGCCTGAGGAGCAGACGGTGTTGCTCTACTCTAAAACATTATAAAAGCCTCAGATTATACTTAAACCTGACATGAGGCTGCACAGTTAGAGGGCTTCATAGTGTAGTAAATATAAAACCAACACTGGCACTATTCTAGAGGATTTGTCTGCTGTTGTGGTTCGTATCTCAGAGCAGGATAGCTGAATCTGTGGTCTGCTCGGTAAGATTAGGGCTACAGGTTTATGACAGATAACATAAAATGGCCCCAGATGGCTGGGGAGGTCTTGCCTTGTTAACTTTGATTTGCCCTCTAAAAGAGCACTATAAAGCATGAATGAATGGCACACCTTATTTTAGGAGGCTATAAACTGGAAACTATGATCAGCCTAAAGTGTTAATATGTAGTAAGATAGTTTTATATTAGCTTATCTTACATCTGTAGGACATCAAACATGCGTTTCCAATCGCTATATAACTCTGTGAACAGATAAATAACTGTGTTGTTCTATGATTTACCTGGTGAACAGGAAAATGAGAGATGAACTGTGTTGGATCAGGAGATCTCATGGCGTTGGCTATCTCCATGCAGCAGCCCAGAGCCTGCCACGGCTCATCTGCATTCATCCACCACATCTTGCCCTGAGAAAGACAAACACAAGGCACATTATCTCATGCATACATACACACTGCCAGAAAAGCATTTTCACTTTTTGTTTTGACAGATATTCAGATCCCCTATAGGTTTTGTCACTGCTTAAACTGACCATTCCTCCAGTAAGAGAGAAAGGGGATATGCTATAATAGTCTGCATATTTCAGAAATTTTAAATAGTAGCTGTTTTGGTATTTCTGCTAAATTTAATAGGGTATACTTCAAAACTAATAAGCTCTAACAAGAAATGCTATGTGAATGTATGGTTGGACTAAGCTATAAAGACAAACTGACATTGAGAGGGTTGTCGGCAGAGTCCAGTACGTCCTCCATGATAGCGTTAGCGTACTCCAGCCGTCCGTCTAGTGAGCTCCTCTTCTTCAGTCCTGTCAGATTGACTAAGTGGATCTTTAGCCAGTCCAGTCCCTTCGGACCGAGGGGCTTCCCCTCTGCAAACACAAGGAGAGCCCGTGTGACATCACTTCCTAGGTGATTAAAGTACGGAGGACAGGGGTAGGTACGTCCCCGGAAGTCCATGTTGTGAGGGAACCAGAAGATCTCATCCCGCATGTAGTTGGCGATGGAGAGTTTATACAGAGCATCCATACGCAGGCTGTGCATCTCGCTGCATTTCTTTTTGGCATTAATCACCTCCCTCTTCATGAGGGCCTTCTCAGAAGCGGTATAAGCGGGATCTTGGACGTTGAAGTGGGGTATTATGGGGGCCTCCGACATAGGAGGAGGGATGTCTAGCTTATCACTACCCCGATCGTTGAAGATGGAGATAATAATATCCAACAAGGGTTTGTGGATACGCCAGGCACAGTTGCCCAGCTGGTTGAGAGAGTCCAGGACTGCGTGGAGGTTCTGGCATCTCTCCAACAACACCTCGTGTTGTGTGGCCCCTTCCACTGTGCGCATCAGCTTGGTAGGTGTCAGCAGGTAGGCTCCAAACTTGGCAGACGTCCAGGGCACAGGAGGGCACAGCATCGGCATCACATAGGAGTCAAAGGTCAGCTTGGTCTCCGTGGCCTCCTGCTGCATCTGAGACAGGATGGGGTGGGGTTTGATGAAGCCGACCTGGAGGATGAAACATCAGAGGAAATCCAATTAGAAGCAGCAATGAGCAAAAAATTGATTTGAATGTAATTCTGATAAATAAATACCAGTAGATCAGATACATATTCAAACTGTTTCATAGAAGAACAATGAACAACCTCTGCACTGAGTACAGACCCAAACAACCAGGCCAAACACAAGTTTCCACTGATATCATTCCTCCATTCATACAACTGGTCACCAGTGAATATCAGATCAATGACATCCACAAAGGACTGTGATGTCTCCTCCAGGACTATAAAGAAATAGCCAATCTTCTCGCTGATGGTCTTGTTTGCTTACGTAGGTCATATAGAGGCACCACTATTAAATTGAGACTGTTTCATAACCAGTTAAAAGTTCCTCACAGTAACTTTAATTATGTAACCCTGGTCAGGGTGGCAGACTGGGGGTGATGTTTTTCTCAGGCCATGTCTTTGAAGTGAATGTAATGTGTGTGAATTATTGTGTCCTAGTTCTGACTCACTCTTACAACATGTAGGACTAGACATAAAGACCATCATAAGAATAAATACAGTAACCTGACAGAAAAATAAAACACCTCAGCATTGTTTGCATGAGTCAGACTGTCATGCTGTGATGTAAAATCATTAGGATGCTCCCCCGATGGGCTAACCTCCGAAGAGAGAAAGAAAGGGGAGGGGGAGGATAAGAGAAAAGAAAGTAGAGGGAGAAAGAGAGAACACTTGAACAAAATTCTGCAACAGTGTCAAAGTGCATTAAGTCCAAAAAGTCCACGACTCTCTCTCTCTCTCTCTCTCTCTTTGTGCCTCCCTCCCCTGCCACGGTCGACTCACCCTCCTGCAGGGTCCCGTGGCAGTAAACCAGCAAGCCAATTAAGGGGACACTAAAAAAGGGATTAGCCCGGAACCTATTCATCTTACTCCACTGTTTCTCCATGCCTATTCACACAAGGGGGGAATGGTTTTATAATTCACACTCTCTGGAGCTTCACACTGGATAGGCGGGTTCACGAGTGTACGAGGCAATAGGCTTTAGAGTGAAGGTCAAGTGTTTTCAGGTATTTCCTTTGTTTCTGCTCCACTGTGGTTGATTTCCATATTATTGAAAGTATTAAATTTGCAACTTAGGGCTGTCAAAGTTAGTTAATAACGCATTAACGCAAATTCATTTTAACGCCACTAATTTCTTTAACACAACTTGCGATTTTTAGGTTTTAGCAGGCTCAGTTTTAAAGCTAAAGTGAAGATACTGGTATCATATGAAAGAAAACACAAGGAATCCATTGGTATCAACCATGTCATACTAGCTTGTCGCGATGCAGGTTAAAAAAAGCTCCAAACTTGCGCATCATTTTGGCGAGGAAAAACTGTCATGGCCATTTTCACAGGAGTCCCTTGACCTCTGACCTCAAGATATGTGAATGAAAATGGGTTCTATGGGTACCCACGAGTCTCCCCTTTACAGACATGCCCACTTTATGATAATCACATGCAGTTTTGGGGCAAGTCATAGTCAAGTCAGCACACTGACACACTGACAGCTGTTGTTGCCTGTTGGGCTCGAGTTTGCCATGTTATGATTTCAGCATATTTTTTATGATAAATGCAATACCTGTGAGGGTTTCTGGACAATATTTGTCATTATTAATTGATTTCAAATAATAAATATATACAGTACATACATTTGCATAAAGCAAGTATATTTGTCCACTCCCACGTTGATAAGAGTATTAAACACTTGACAAATCTCCCTTCGAGGTACATTTTGAACAGATAAAAATGTGTGATTAATCGCGATTAAATATTTTAATCGATTGACAACCCTAAACTTTAACTATGCCTGGTGAACCTTTTAATCAGACTAATTATGTGTCATTTTCAAAAAGTCACAATGAATAAGATGATAATTTTGACTGATGAATGGTTGTTGTTTTTTTTAATCCTTTTGAATATTTTTCTATAGGTTTTCTACAGAGATCCCTTTAAACATAATCCTTGACTGTTTTTCCACATAAATCTCAGCTGAAAGGATGTTTATTTGGTCTGAGTGAATGCTCAGGAATCCTGTTACCAGGTTATCAAAGCCCTCTCTATCTATTATACCACTTCAGTATAATCGCTACCAACTCCAGGTTAGACATTTCCTTTGATATTCCTGTGAGCACTTGGAAAGACTTTAACATCCACTGTACCTGTCGGGTGCTTCGGAAGGTGTACATGTGGTAGAGGATGGGGATGAGCTTCCTGTCGAAAGCCGGGTTTATGATGTCGCTGTTAATTTTGAGGTTCTTGACCATCATATCCACCATGAAAGTGCCCAGCTCCAGGGTTACTATGTATGGCCAGTGGGTCTCTCCTCCCTGCAGCGTGGGTCCTGAACTCTGGTCCGTCTCAAGCTTATACCAGTGCTCTCTGGGAAGGACGTTGTACTCCTAGTGGGAGAAGAATGGAAGTGGGTTGTCTTCATTTAGTGAGGATGGAGTCATCACTCATCACAATAAGCTACAGTGTTTGGAAGGAACCCAAGAGCTCAGTTTTGATATTCAGACCTACAAGAATTTGTCAAACAGGCACTGTTTTTGTGATCAATCAAAAGATAGCTTTCATGTTTCAAGAAATATGATGAATACTGTAAAAGTCTAGATGTATTAAAAGTTCTGCCAAAAACAAGAACCCACGGCTACAGAGCCTTCAAGAAAGGGAATAAAAACATAATTTGGTCCTCAGACAAGTAATTAAGAAGTTGGATTAATGTTTTGTGTAATAACAACAACAAAAAACACAATAATAGGCATCATTTTAACTACAAAGACTGCATGTAAACAAACACCTAACTAACTTCTAGAATAACTAGCTACTGCAGAGTAATGAGCTGTTGCTCATTACAGTCTTGATGACATTAGCGCTTTTCCCCCCCCAGTGTACCACTGAGTCAGTGATGCTGGCTGTGGTGTCGTGACTCCAAAAATGTTTATACACTAAACAAAGAGTGAATGATAACTGAATCTAAGGGCACTTTCACAAGCCATAGTCCGTTTGGCTATTCTGAACCAGAGTGAAATGGATACTTTTGGTTTGTTTTCTATTTAGTCCGGTTCGGTTTCACAGTGCACAAATTAAAGCGGACCAAATAAAAAATAAATATTGGCTGAGGGGCGTGTACGAAGGAGCAAATTTATCTTTTTCATGCAAGCAGGGAATCGCAGACTTTGAAATATTGCTGTCGAATTTTATTCACTTTGACACGGCACTGATCTACTGTGTTTTGACTATTTTTGTGGACTTTATAATATTCTGTGTATTCTCTTCGGCCCAGATGTCAAGCAAACATCTGACTTCTGCAGAAGTCCAGGTCAATCCTCTCCCACTCGTGTTAACCTGTTGTTTACCTGTGTCCATCTCAACAAATGCCCACACAGGCAGTCTGCGTTTTGGTTTGCTTGGAAACGGTCCGAGACCACCTCTCACAAGTGATCTCGGTCCAGCTGTTTTGGTCCGCACTAAAGTACAATTATTGGGTTCACATCTGCCAAAACGAACCTCACCAGAGTTGAATTAAAACAGACTAAATGTTGGCTTGTCAAAGCGCCCTAAATTTCATTTTCAATTCACTGCGACATGGAACTTCACAACAGCATAATAGCTGAGACTCTAACAACTGAGTCATTCAGTAGAGTTTCTAGTACACAAAACAAAAGCAGCGCTTTGCAATTAAAGAAAACCAACCACACACTCCAAAAACAGGATATCATCTCAGCTCAGCAGTTTTTAAACAAAATGGTTTGTAAATTTTTGATTTTGCACATCAGAATTGAGAGCCATGTGTTGTGTTTTCACTTTTCAGGCTTTGCGATGTCTACTGTGCAGTACAGTACATATAGTATGCCTGTACAGTAGCTTTTATTGTGACAACAAGCAATCTGAGTCCTTCCTACGGATTGACAACTGCATACAAATAACTTGTTTAATTGTTTTTATATAATATTATTTAAACAATTATTTTGACTACAACCAATCACAGCCAGCAGATATCTTTTCTTTCTTCTGGAAATATCAGTCTATGATAAATATATGGAGGAGGAGTTAAAAGTTTTAGTGCACTACCAACCCCATAGTGCTTAATATGATTAATGTCTGGTACGAGGTAAAGAAGTATATGAATATAGCTAACTCCTTGTCACAATATAGTCCCATTTGGGGGAATGTTTTGTTTAAACCAGGCAAGCTGGATGCTGGATTTCAGATATAGGCAAAGAAAGGGCTAAGTAAAATATCTGATCTTTATAAAGAAGAGGTTCTAATGACCTTTGAGGAAATCTCTCTAGTACATAACATCCCAAAGAAGCATTTCTTTAAATATTTGCAATTGAGAAGTTTTATCTCCTCTATGCAGAACCAGTCATTAGTAATTCCTGCACTTTCATCCTTAGAAGAAATTATTACCAAAAACTGCAATAGCAATGGTTTAATTTCATTAATATACAACTGGCTTGCATCTGGCTCTAAGGAGACCTCAATATCCAAACTTGACGCAGGGAGGGCAGATTTAAAGGAGGACATCTCAGATAATAATTGGAACATAGTCTGTAAGGAGGCTCAGACACAAACAGCCAACACTAAGTTGAAGCTACTTCAATACATCTGATTGATGCGGACTTATGTAACCCCTGTCAAATTGAATAAATATAACAGTAATATACCTGACACTTGCTTTAAATGTAATGAGGCTGAAGGAACACTTATACATTGCATTTGGGAGTGTGACAAAATTAAGGAATTCTGGAGGGAGGTGATCAATAAAATCATGATAATTTTGTCTGTAAACATTCCACTAGACCCAAAAATGATATTGCTACATTTATACCCATCAGATCTTAATCTGAGAACCAAAGAATGTAAATTTATTGATTTTGCTCTATTGCAGGCGAAACGAATGATTGCTTTTAACTGGAAGAAAACCGATGCACCTACAATTGGCGCTTGGATTAAAAATATGGCACAATGTATGTCAATGGAGAGAATAACATATACCTTGAAAAACAAACTGGGTGTTTATGAGGAAATCTGGAAATCATCTAATGATTTTATATAAAGTAGTGATATTGGAGAGCTTCTACAGGAGGAATAATTAAGATATGATACGTAAAAATTCACAACAGTGGTAGACCCTCAGAAGGGAATGGATTCTTGTTTTTGAAAATCTTTTTATTTGATTTATTATTTACTTTCTATTTATTTATTTTCTGTTTATGTGTATCTTCATTTTGTTAGAGGTGCCATTTAACTGTTTAATTGTGTGATTGATACTGTGAAGCTGTATATTGATTTTGGCCCTGTGAGAAAGGGAAAAGTTAAGAGAGAACGGGTGGGTGGGTGGGGGATGTTGTGTTTGTTAAAGTAAAACCTGTATTGAATATATTGCATAATAATGCTGATGTTTTATAACAAAAAAACAATAAAGGCATTGTTAAAAAAAAAAAAAAAAAAAAAAAAAAAAAAGGTTTTAGTGCAGGGCTACCCAGAGCTTTACGATCTGTCCCACGGACTATTTTTGTTGCTTCACCCTTTCCGTCAGAGGACGTCACAACATCGGGTTGAAAGGTCAGCCAAACTGACAGAGAAATCGAGTGTAAAGCTACTGGGAGGGATTTACGGTGGTGGAAATCCATTTATCTTTGTTTTGATTGTGTTTAGTTTAGTCCTTCCTGCTAAATTACCACAACTTCATCATCATCGCGCAGGTTTTTGTTGCTTAGTAACAGCAGTTTTTAGACGCAGCATGTGTACAGCCCCTAACAGAAGATACATTCTCTTTTGCAAAACTAATACACATGAGAAGTACATATATACAGGAAGATGTGGAGGATGATGATTTCTCTACCTTTGTATCTTTGGCCAGCAGGTCGGTGTAAGCGTTGTAAATGTTGCCCAACTTTTCCACCATCTGATTTTGGCGCTTCTGCCGCACATAGTACTTGGTGTGGACCCTGTGGCCCAGATCTCTGGCTAAAATCTTCAGCGCCTCTCCACTGGGAGGCAGGCTGGCAACGCTCTGAAGAGTACGGAGAGGACACAGTTCAATACGTCAAACAGAAGAAAACATTTATGAAAATTCTGTCACAAAAAGTGGATCTTTTGGCAGGTATGATTCAGTTTTAATGAAAAAGCAATCCTTCAGTCAGAGGGGAAATCAAAGTAAAAATAGTCTCTTCAGAATTAACAGCACATCCTGTGTATTTGTCGTTGTTGGAAGCAAAGGTATCTGATCAAAGTATGCTCTCCTTGGCTGCCAAAGATAAAGCCTGATGCTTTTGCAGCTGTTGTCACTGTCAATCACTTGATTTGTGTTTTGTGGTTTCCCAGATTGGTTGGGTCGTATTGCACAACGGCAGCGTCGAGAAAACAAAGGAGCGTAACGGTGACATCACTATAAATCTTTTTTTATAATTTCGTAGTAAAGTAGAGCTGTCGTCAATCAAATGTCTTTGACTCGAACACTGACAAGTCTTTGTTAAATCCATGACTTCTGGCATTTCATTGAGCGGTAGGCTGGGCTAGGTGGTTTGTATTACCTGTATCATGATGTCAACATACTCGCTATCCTCCAGCACACAGAGGTAGGGATAAAGGTTAAGCCGGTAGTCCTTGGTGTTGGTGTTAGCCAGGATCATCTTACTTTCCCTCAGGGCCTGCAGGAGGATCTTCTGCCACTGTGCCCGCTGATCCGCCAGCAGCTCCCTCTGAAAGGACAACACAACTGGAAAGTCATCCTCTATTCATGACAGTGACTGCCAGCAGAGAAACCCTTAAAGAATGTGTCAAATAAAATATTGTTTACCACATGCTGCATGAACCAAACGGAACGTCATTATAAATTGTGAAGCAGTAGACGGGGCCACCTCTCACTGGACACAAGGTATTGTGAAGCATGAGCATGCATTCTGTTTGATGGTTAGGCTTGTTAAGCCCAGATACCTCCGGGTGACGGGGAGAAAACAGACTATGTGTCTGAGAGGAACACAACTGGGCCACAGACTGATTCATCTAAGACTAAAACTGGAAGGAAAAACTTTCCCAGAGTTTTGCAGAGATGTATACAATTTATCAATGATATCATAAATCATCATTCACATTCCAGCAGATTGAAGTTAAGGAATAGTTTGACATTTTTGGGAAATACTGTACGCTTAATATTAGCTTTCTTGTCAAGAGTGAAATAAGAGGATTGATGCTAGGGTTGGGCGATATGACGGTATATACCGTACGACGGTAGAAATGTGTCCACCGGTAGAGATTTGGCAAAACCGTTTCAACCGTGGTAGCAATCCTTGCGTGATCTAGTGATTCGTGCGTGATATCGCCATCTTGCAAATCTAACTGCCACGCATGGTAACGTGGTTTGGGCAGACATGGAGGAGGAGAGTGACGTTGAAAATGCAGAGCAGGAGGAGACAACCCAACCAACCCAAGATGAGGAAGAACTCTGGTTACATGATCACCAGACATTTGCACACTGTAGTTTATTTTGACAGCTGTTTCGTCAGCTTTCTGAAATGAAAGATGAGTAAATCCTGCAGGAAAAGTCAAGTCTTTTTTATTTTGTTATACCCTTAAATACAAATGTGTAATTTTTATATTACAATGACTGGAAACAAGGGTAAATAGCAAGCCTGGCTCGGTCCAAAGACAACAAAAATGTTATATCTTGTTTGTTTAATCTGTACAAAAAACAAAATGTAAAAACAAGTTGTGGTTTTATGGGGAGTTATGTGGACAGAGCCGGGCTAGCTTCTTCCCCCTGCTTCCAGTTTTTATGCTAAGCTAAGTATAAAGTAATGCTGGCTGTAGTTTCATATTTAGCACACAGACATAAGTGTGGTATTGATCTTCTAATCTAACTCGCAATAAAATGAATAAGTGTATTTCCAAAAATGTAAAAATATTCCTTTAACAACAAAGTGAGGAAGTTCTTTTGGGGTCTTTAGCTTTGTTTTACATAAAGTGTTAACAATTTTAAATGATCCACCAGATGATGTGGCTTAAGGGTGGCATTTCTCTGTACTGTGGTAATTACATTTGCATCGCTGGTGACTTACAGCCCTGTTACTGAGATCAAGTTATAATAAAGAGCTCTTAACCGTGATAAAGGTTATTTATTATTTCACAAGTACAGACTACATCCTTTGGTTAACATATATATAATGTCTTAATAACCTTCACTAATTAAAATCCTGTTCCACAACAGCCAGAGGGAAGAGACCTTAGTATCTTTATCCTGTGTTCATTATCTTCCTTTTTACATCTTAAATCAGACAGCCATCAAACCAACACTGTTCTGTGCTCTCACATGGTGGTACATATTTTGATCTAATGTGTTTTAAATGTGGGAGAAAACCTGCAGCCAGAACAAGCACTTGCTTCAGCATTATTTGCATTTTTAGCTGTGCTTCTTGAGTTTCATGATTGACATGAAACTGTTGACTGAATAATGGAAAATGAGATTCTGTAAGCAGTTTTGTTCATGTATGTACACGTGCCTGTGGATGTATTGTGGTTATCGTATGTTCTGTGCACGACTGTGTGTACGTGTTCACTCTTCACTCAGTCTGGCTTGTGGATTGAGAGGTGACTCTGCGCTTTCTCTCCAGAGGCTTCCATTACAATACATTATTATTCTGCCCTGCCTGTCTGTAAATGCTTCCTGACCACCAGGGACTCTCAGCCTGCTCGCTTCCCACGTAACCCGTCTGTGAGCCAGGCTGGACTGTAAATGCCAGAGTTGGAAAGAAGGCACACCACAAGAATATGTTTCTTCCTCGAGCCTGTCCGACCTAAATGCATATTATCTAAAAGTTTATATCAGATGAAAAGAGAAACTTCACTCATAGGAAACAATCGGTACTCTTAGATTAGGGCTGTCAAAGTTAACGCATTAATAACGTTTTAACATTTGTTTAACATCACTAATTTCTTTCACGCATTAACGTAACTTACGATTTTTAGGTTGTGGCTTTTAAAGCTAAAGCGAAGCTACTGGCATCATATGAAACTAGAAAACCTAAAGAATCCATTGGTACCAACCATGTCATACTAGCTTGTAGCGAAGGAGGTTAAATAACGCTCCAAACTTACGCTAAAAAACTGTCATGGCATTTTCAAAGGGGTCCCTTGACCTCTGACCTCAAGATATGTGAATATAAATGGGCTCTATGGGTACCCACAAGTCTCCCCTTTACAGACATGCCCACTTTATGATAATCACATGCAGTTTGGGGCAAGTCATAGTCAAGTCAGCACACTGACACACTGACAGCTGTTGTTGCCTGTTGGGCTGCAGTTTGCCATGTTATGATTTGAGCATATTTTTATGCTAAATGCAGTACCTGTGATGGTTTCTAGACAATATTTGTCATTGTTTTGTGTTGTTAATTAATTTCAAATAATAAATATATACTTACATTTGCATAAAGCAAGCATATTTGCCCACTCCGATGTTGATAAGAGTATTAATTACTTGAAAATCTCCCCTTAAGGTACAATTTGGAACAGATAAAAAATATGCAATTAATCACAATTAAATATTTGATGTGATTGACAGCCCTACCTTTGATATAACAATAATTAAAAATAATTAAATGTCAATACATCATCACTACGTAAATGGTGATATTAGTATAATCGCTCCAAACAGACAAGACAACCTCAAGATAAACACACCCTCTACATCTGTATTGTGAACCAGCACGTTGGATTTTGCAGGATTGTTTGCAGTTTAAAGAGACGAAATTACAGGACAAAACAAGAAGATGTTCTTTCAGCACATATAAATTCCCAACAGGATGCAACAAGGTTTCTGGGGAACGTGGTCTTCTATTCTTAAAAACATTGCATCAGCAACAACACTCTTGTAGATACAGGGTACCAATTATTTCAACCAGTCTGTCGCAATTAATCTGACAATAACATATTGAAATACCACATGTTCCTCGAGTATATTTTAGGATTTTAGGTTCGGTATAGATTTTTAAGACCAAACCACATGTTATTAACAACTACATTCCATAACGCACCTTTTTTTTTTTTTTAAAGTATTTTCTGATTTTCAGCATCACAGAACCATAAATCGACATTTCGTGGAGTCTAGTGTGTTGAGAGTGTGATGAAGATGAGGAGAGGCAACAAGTGGGTTTGTTTACCGTTTTGGCCATGTTTTCAGTGACGGGCTTGGCAACCTCTACAGAGTCGATGGTGATGGTGCAGGCCTGTTCCGTGCTGAGCTGATGTTTGAAACGCTCCTGAAGTTCCTCCCGAGTGAAGTCCAGTTTGGGGTACTGGTGGTCTGACCTCTAAAATACACACACACACACAATAGTGAGAAAGACAGATAGAAACAGAGACATACTGACTGCTTCATACTGTATGATATTAAAGGTGTGTAGGATTTAGTGGCATCTAGCAGCATGGTTGCAGGCTGCAACCAACTGAGTACTCCTCCGCTCACTCCTCCCTTTTCAAGACTGCAGTAACATGAGCCGGCGAGTGCAAAACCGTGGTAACGCCGTGGTGTCTTTCAAGACCTTCGCCTCGCCTACTTTAGATGCAAAAAAATTCCGATAGCAGCTGACGGTGCCACGGTTTTACACTCTGCGGCTCACGTTACCGCAGTTTCACAAGCGTGTCGGAGAACTACGGTGGTCTTCAGGTGACGTAAAAACGCGAAAGGCTCTCACTAGAGTTTGGTTTGTCCGTTCTGGGCTACTTTAGAAACATGGCGGAGCAACATGGCGGACTCCATGAAGAGGACCCGCTCCCTTTGTAGATTTGAAGGGCTCATTCTAAGCTAACGAAACACAAAGATTCTTAGTTTCAGGTGATTATACACTAATACCAGAACAGAAGAAAACTTTGCACATCAATTTCATGAGACAGGTTGGTAGGAGAGGGTCGAGTAGATAAAAAGTTGCAAACAGACTCCCGCACACTGTCTAACTTGCAATAATACATTTATTTGCGACGCTGGAAGTTGCTAATACACAATATGGGGATAAGCTTTGTCTGAGAGGATCAATTCAGGGTAATGAGAGTCTTTTCGGGCCACAAAAGTCACAAAACCATCTCAGTCTGCCGCCAAGAGAGCATTAAACCGAGTTTCAATCTCACAAGTTTTGCTCAGTATTGCTAAAGAGCAAACAAAAAGTTCATTATTCTCACTTCATTCTTTTCAAGATTGAACATTTAATAGCAGGATAGCATGCTTGGATGCTGATTTTTGGAGTCCCTGTTGCATGATGGGAAATAAATCCAGCAAACAAAGTGGTCTACTAAAGCCAATATTGATCTGAAATAGCCTGAACTGAATCACTGAGTGTATAGGCTTAGTAAATCGACCGCTCACGATCAAAACGCCTTGCTGACAGACCCCTGTTACGCTGCTCCTTACATCCAGTCAGATCAAAGTGCTTAGCACCGACAAGGTGACCAACTAAGCAACAGACTTGTCAGACACTGCCACATTTCTTGCTAAAAATAAAGATATAAAATGTGCTTTAAAAGTCAAGTATTGTTTAAAGAGGTAGTGACCTTGCCAAGGGAAACAGTAAGATCATTTGATATTCTGTGTACACATCGTAGAAAGGTTGTAGGCTTGAGTGGATGTAGTACAGCAGAAAGAACAACATCACACAGGATAGATTGTAAATCAGGCCTCGGAGAGACGGAGCATGGACAGCAGCCAGAGCAAAGCTTAAGGTAGTGTGCCACATAAATTGCTCATCAGACAGCTCTTGTACAATAGTACAACGTCAGAACATAAATGAGCAACGAAGCCAACACCATATTATCAGAAGACCAGGGAGAAATGTGCTGACAAGATAGTTTTTAAAAGTACAAACTTGAAGCTTCTGGTGTACAAAGAAAAGCAAAAAGCTCTAAAAAAGGACTGTGCTGCAATATTGCTTAAGTACAGCTGTGCGATTTTATGTGAATACAGTGATCAACCGCTTATATGGATCAAAAAGCTTGGGACAGAATCGTTCCTATACAAATGCTCTTTAAATAATTTGCTTATAGTAATCAAGTAGTCAACTTACAGTGTTCATTTTGGGTCTCTTCATACAGGACAACATATGGAAAAACATTTTAAGACTATGTTAGACTAACGTTAATTGAATTTTTGTTTTGTTTTTTACTTTACTCCCACGATACTTTGCCTCGCGGACTGTCTGCTTTCTGGCTGGATACCTGAGGCTGATGCTGCTTGTACACTGATATCATAACAGGAAAAGGAAAGTCATTTTCTCTAATTAAAAAACGAATGTGCACGGGGAAAGCACCTGTGGTTTTAGCCGCCCTCGTCAAGTGGATTGATAATGCCCGGCCACGTAATGCCCCCAAAGTGAAACTCTGCTGACCGGCTCCTCGGCACCGCAGCGACGGCAGCTCATGGAGACCGGCGCCCGTCCCCCTCCATGCCGCTATCGGGTGAGAGAACAAGGAGCCCGGGCAAAGGGGCGCCGCTCTGCATGCACTGATCGCGCTACAGAGCCGACCAAAAACGACAATGCCTCGCCCTCCGTGAGGGAAAACGCAGAAGAATTGGCAGCGAGCAAGTAAATAGCAAAGCTTTCCGTTTCATTACTTTGTATTCATGTAATAAATATACAAATGTCAATTAGATGGTAATCTGCATTAGAAATGATGCACAATAACAAAAATTCGGTTATAATAATCATACGCTTATAGTGATCAGTTTGACCCGGACAGACGTGATCTCTTTAAGCGGTTTCCACTGTACTTTGTAAAACTGAATGAACTCTAATTTCCAAACCTATAATGTTTTTCCTTCTTGTCCCTACTGTGTCAAAGCCAGTTGTCAGCCAGTTTCCAGATGAACACAATAATCATATGATAGAATAGCACAATATCTCTGATGACAAGTTGAAACTAGATCAAACTGCATTTTGTACGAGCGTCAGCTTAATCAAAATTCCATCTCACAACAACAAACAATATTCTAATTAGATTGTGTGTCTGCTGCTAACACTGACTCTAAATCCTCCGGAGACCATCCAGTCTGCTCCTCTGTTATCTAGTGGACCAGTTATTTGGGCAGCCTTTCAGTCATTAAATCAACCTGCCAGAAAGTCACAGTCATAGTCAGATAACCAGCCTCACAAATGCAATCAGAGTCGACTGTAATGGAGCAGTCACATCTGACCTGTTTCACATACACTCTTAAGATAAAAATACATGACCTGCTGATTGCTGCTACCATCACACACACACACACACACACACACACACACACACAGGCCACAATAAGAGATAAAGTAGACAAAAAATATATAAATATGTCACACAGACGAAGACCAAAGTGAATATGGTGCAAGGATTGAGGCTAAAAATAGTGCAATTGAAGAAAAAGGCTGTTAATGAATCATGTGAGAATGAGGCGGGGAAGGGAGGTGGGAAAGGGAGGAGAGGTGAGAGGAGACGAGGCAAGAAAAGCGGGGGACCCATTAGAAAGCAGAGTTGGCTGACTATAAATAGGCCAGTGCCTGTCTGGCTGTGAAGGGGTGACAATCAAATCTTTCGTAGTCACGCTGGAGCCTTCTGACAGCTTTCTGAGCTTTGACTCTCAAAACATACACAAGACTCAGCCTTGAAAAAATAACTCTTAATCTGTATTTATAGTGATACATTATCACTCTTTAACATAAAGCCCCCTGCAGTTTCTAGATAAATATAACTCATTTTTATGATCCTTTTAGACTGAAAATCCATTTTTTTTTACGAAATGCATGTCATGGCATAGAATAGGGATATCAACTGTTTAACAATTTTGGCCGGTTACGCATGTCGGTCTATAGGTTAATTTACAGTTTATATGTTAATTTAACATCAGCGCCGCGGACCGTGTGTGTGTGTGTGTGTCCAGCTGTGTCGCTCTTAGAGCGAATGACAGAGCAGATGAGAAAGCAGACAAATGAGTATTGGAAACGTTTCAATTCAGAATCAATTCCTCATCTGATCGGCCTTTATGGAGACCACTGATCAAACTAATTAGAACGAATATCAGGTGATTGGTGCACAGAAGAACGTGACATCACCTATTTTCTAACAGACCCCGCCCACTTCAAGCCAGTGAGAAAAGCAAGAACAGAAATACAGAAATCTCACATGTAAAATAACCTTCACTGTTCAAACTTTGGCAGAAAATTGTGCGTTCATGACCATCGCTCATAGTCAGAAGCTGATTGAGAAAATAGGCCGTCACTGATATTGTTCTGGAGGCTATATAACATGATGGTCATCCCGCGGCTAGCGACAGGCATGGCATATTGGTAGCTAGCTAGTTAGATAGTAAAATAATGCTAGCCATAGCTAATTCCATAAATACAGTACTAGACTTGTGTTGATCAAGTAGAGTACGGATGGGAATAGTCCGAGATTCCTTAATTGTGTGCTGTTCCTCGCTGTGGAAACTACGAGCTAGCTGCTGCCCAAACCCTGTCATGGATTGCTCGGTTCCGAGGGACAGTACTTGGATTAACTACTGGAAGACGAAAGAAGTCAGAAAGTTATGACACAGGTTCCCTGTCTTATAAGTGTTTATTGTTAACATAAAATAGATTCAGAGAGTGACAGCATGATTATTTATATTGCAAATTTTGTTGAAATTCTATCCTCCATTCATATCGCCACTGGCAGGCAGTTAATGTTTACCGTGATGACGCTGCCACCTTATGGTTTCCTGGTGCACCCTCGCAATATGCGCGTACCTGAGCAGGTTACAGTATTTTTTTCATCATGTTATATTGCCTCCGGAATAATATCAATGTTTAAAAATGTCTGTTGTTCCCCTCTATCAGCTAATAATATATCAGTGTACCGTGTGACACTAACTGTGGTACAGGTCAAAGCTAGCCTGTGATACCTGTGTGTAGAAGTCCTGAACCAGCGATGAGGAGCACTGGCTTGTGCTCGCGTTGAGGCTGGGCTTGTAGTCGGGTTGATCGATGCGCACGGCCTTTAGCACCATGTCTCTCTCATCCTGCCGGAACACACACCGGCTGAACAGGTCGTCCACAGACAGGCCGTCCTCCTCCATCTGGCTCAGGCACCTGGACATACAGGGACATACAGGGACATACAGTTGGTGTACCAGGTTTTTATTGGCCCTTAAGCAGATTTTAGCCATGTTACATCTGTGGGGACGTGGGGGATGCTCACCAGAACAAGTGGCTTAACAATTATTGTGCCAGGTTCTGAGATTTCTGGCTTTTAAATCTCACCTATTAGAATTTATTTGGGATAAAAACATGCTGTCCAGTCATTCCCCAATGACTCATATGAGATCTATGATGACAATCAATGGGAAGTGTTATAGTATCAATAAACAGATCAGACATCATCTGGTTAAGCTTTCAGCTACAGAATATTAAACCACTTAATGTGCTATGTGATACCTGCAAATGATAAAACAAAGCAGAAATGATAAATTATTTGCAAATCATTCCTGAAAGGCATATAAGAGAACACAGAAGTACACTGCAGTATGGCAGCAGGACTTCCCCTCCCATCCCAGCTACAGTAGACACACATGACAATACACTATATAACCAACAGTTAGACATTTTACAGAGAGCTCAAGAGTCCATTTTATTTATCGTTTTGGTTGTGTGGTTTTATTTATGATTTATTTATTTAGGATATTTAAATAATCTTTCCTATTCCAATTCTAATGTCTGAATATTCTTAAGAATTAAATGTCCATTGCTCTTTTAAAAGGGTATACTTTCATTATTATGCTATTATATTATAATTATTTCAGTAGCATAAAATGGTCTTAAAATTACATTAATATTGTTTATCACAATTATTTCTGGGACAATATATCTGCCAACAAAAGTAGCTATTGTGACAGGTCTACTGTATGTATACTGGCAGTTGACCCTGATAGTTTGTTTCATAAGATAATCCTATATTAGTCCCACTGCGGGGAAATTTGCAGCAGCAAAGGGGACAGTGCAATCAACAAGAGGCATCAGTAAAAAACTGAACAAGTTATAGTAAATAAGTAAGTGAACAATACAGATATAATAATAAGTAAACAGTAAAAAGCAAAATATAAAATACATACAAATATAGTAGTACAAATATAGTAATAGACAGGCGTTATTGCATATGAAATATGGAATGTCGACATCGTACAGGATATGGATATTGCACAGTGGTTTACATTGATATTGCACATGATGAGTGAATGAACTAATTGTCAGTTTTTTGGTGTGAGCAGTCTACAGGGATCGGTGTTGATTGTACAGTCTGACAGCAGCAGGAAGGAAGGACATGCGGTATCACAATGTAATCAGCTATTAGAGTTAGCTCTGTTGGGAAAATGAACAGTGTTTCCATAAGATAGTCTATTAATTGGGTTTTTTGTTTATTACCTGTCTTCCAAGTTCAATTTTTCTACACAATAGCATTCAAATACTGTTTTAGTAGCTAGCCCTTCTCACCAACACATGTGCAGTGTCTAATAATATCTATGGCTAAAACAACTGGAATATAAATATTAGAATATAATTCTCTAATACCTGTGCGAGGGTATCAGCCCACTTAATGTCATAATTTCTTTCTTCATATCTTGCCAACAAGACTAACAGACATACATTATATACTATATATACATTATACTAACAGATTAAGAAAACATAACCTCCCTACAACTCTGTTGCAGAAAGTAATTCCAATACTTTTCCTTTCTATCCGGTTAGCTCAGTGTTTGTTCAGATTTAACGCTCAGAAAGTTAGCCAGAGAACCAGCCCATCAGATGACAGAGTAGATTTTCATTTACGTGGGAGATTATGGTTATTATGACAGAAAAGACTTTGGAGTCTAATCACAAGTTCAGAGTTCTCAACCTTCTGACCTGCCTGTTGATGTGGGAATGGGAGTAAGTTAATCATATAACTTGCTGGGCTACTGATTTATTCAGCTTTTTAAAAACTCCATTGTCTGTGGGATCATTGTATATGTTTCGCCTACCCTGATCGACAGTTGCAGAATATCAATCTAAGTATTTGCATTGACGGGGCCTTTCTGACTCAACGTATGAGTTTGATCCAGAGGCAGATGGGCACTGACGATATCAGAGAAATGTTTATTTAAACAAAATCTCCCAGAGATTCCTAGAGAGAGCACCGTCTCCATGACTGGACTGCAGAATAAAGATAACACTAATAATGTGCAACAAACCAGTCTCTGGAATACCAATGAGAGGTGCAATAACATGATAATATTATAACTCAATTTGATATATGTTCCTCAGAAGGCCTGTGAATTAATATGCTCAGCCTGTTGGATCTTTATTCTTCCATGATTAGTGAGATTCAGGGGCTAAAGTGATAAATATTTTATTTGTGTAAATGATTTATGAATTTTGGTGTATAATGTTATTAAGCTGTACATTGATGCATTCTTCTGGTCTAAAAATTGGGCCAATGCGATGTTTTTTACAATGACTGAATGTCATCCAGGCATGCTATTTGTATGACCTATAGTGAGCACTATTTCTTATATGTGTAATTACAGATGTTGTATGTCTACAGGGGTAAAACCTTGTTAGTGCCATGCACACTTTAAAGTCCCTACCCAACAACGACTGAGGAGCCTAAAGAGCATGTTTGGTTGCGCTGCTCCCTAGAGGTTAACAACAGAACTACATGACTAAGCCAAGGGACAGAAAAGGAAAACCCATTTGTCATCGACCACAGAGGAAGATTGCTTCACCCTGCACACCTTTCTCTCAAGACAATTATAAATAACAGCACGCTAATTACCATCTGGAGGAAACCTTGGCTCAGCAACTTCCACCGACTTAATCTAATCAGAAGTGAGCAGGCTTCTGCACATGTATGAATACAGTGAAGACAGCATTGTATTGCAATATTCTGTCTTGTGTTTGAAGTATATGTTATATTTCTAAAGCATGCCAAAGAGGTCAAGTTTTTTTAGTATTTGCACTCATGCCTCGGATTCTCTTGTGATGCAATGTGCAATTTTGGTCTGAGTAAATGGGAGAGCTCTCGAACAAAGAGAGGATTAGTCTGGGTGCTGGCACTGTGGTCCAGAGGAACAAAGAGAGCAGAGAGGTTGAAAGATAGAGCATAATCAGCCTGGTGACTGCTCGGCTGCACCCTAGGGAGCCAAGAGCTCTAGAGGACACGGCACTTACAAAAGGGGAAAACTTAAAGGGATAAGTGTGTGCGTGTGTGAGAGACAGAGGAGAGGGGAACAGATTGGTACATTGAGGGCAAGGATGCAGCAGGGGGAGACCTCAGAGGCTGATATTAGGAGAGTACAGCGGTCCGGCCTTAATAAACGGGGAGAGAACACAGTAAAGAAAAGAACAGGCGGACAGCAAACAAACTGAGTGACAGATAAAACGATGATAGTGATGACTGTAAGAGAAAAGAGAGGCTGCTTGGCCAAAGACTGAGCAGGAGTGCACCACTGCAGAACAACAATGTCATACAAGACTCAGCTTACAGTGATCGATGGACCAACCTGATACCTACCCACAACCCTACTGCCCTGCCACCTGTCCCGCTATTGGACCACGCTGCATAGGGTGATGTCCCCCGGGTCCAGGGGGAAACTATGTGTGTCTCTGTGTGTGTGTGTGTGTGTGTGTGTGTGTGTGTGTGTGTGTGTGTGTGTGTGTGTGTGGTTTGTGTAACAGCACTCGTCGTGACTGAGGCTGATGAAGCTTTCAAACAGCTAATCAAGCCGGCAGTGAAATGCAGAGTGATGATATTTCATCACTTCTCAGGCTATTTTGCATGATTAGAAACTACAGTAGCTGTGCTCCAGTTCACAAGGTGCCTTCCTCAAAGGACATACTGTAGCCTATGAAGGTCAGACCTTGAGAAGACTGAAGGTTGGGGGCTGAACCTGCACTCCCTTTCCTAGAACTAGCGGCGACGAAGGGCGACCTTTGAGTCGCCTCACGTCGCCTTTGTCTTGGGCAAAAAGTTGCACTCGAACACACCGCAAAGACTACAGCCGACAGCCAACTACCACGTACGCTCTGCGCCTGTGTGAGAGGAACTAACTCTCCACACAACCAACAACACCAGCAGGCGGCGCTAGTCTGTATTCATCACTCAAATATGAAAACCAGAAGACCGAGGATGGCGGATATACAAACCGTTATGTTAAGTACATGAAACAAAGCACCGTTTGCTGACCATTTTCACACCGCTCTCACTCACCACTTAGCTTCATTCCAGATGGCCATGACGTCGTGAAAATATCCGTGTGTTGGAACGATCAGATGAGATGAAGATGAAAAATAAGAAGCATCTTCTGCGTGCCCTCTTGACTTTACTCGTTGGCTTGCTTTCTTCACTTGCATTTCTCTTCTCCTGCACTGATTAATTTAAGCTGAACACTCAATCAGAGTGATTTCTCTCACCGACGGGCGCCACCGCCGATTCAACATGCTGAATCGTCCGAAAAGACACGGGCAGACTAGAGCCGACGGTGCGGGAAACACCGCAAAAACTAGGCTGACAAGACGCTCACCAAACTGTCCGACGGCCGACCGTCGGCTTGGTGTGTCAGGGCCTTTACATCAAAAAGACGAAAACTTGTGGTGCATTCAGGCAGATCTTGTCAACTTGTAAACTAAAAAAATTCTCAAAAAGAAAAAAAAAATCTGAGTTCACCCTACAAGTTCAGGTATTTTTCACAACTGGCAGACAATGTACCGAGTTAACAGTAAATACAAGAACCAAACCAATAATGGATTTTTGAGGGCGATGTATTTGAGGGTTAACTTTTGGAGTGGGATAGACCCGCCTACATGTCAGGATGTATTCTTGAAAAGCAGACTGTGAAGGAGGAGACTCCTGAAGTGAGACATAGCTTAGGTAGCCCATTTCAAAGAGGGCATGAAAGTAGAGCTGCAACGATTAATTGATTAATTGTCAACTATTAAATTAATCGCAAATTATTTTGATAATCAATTAATCAGTTAGAGTCATTTCTTAAGGGAAAAAAAGTCAAAATTGTCTAATTCCAGCTTCTTAAATGTGAATATTTTCTAGTTTCTTTACTCCTGTATGGCAGTAAACTAAATAGCTTTAAGTTGTGGACAAAACAAGACATTTGAGGACGTCATCTTGGGCTTTGGGAAACACTGATCGACATTTTTCATTTTATAAACCGAATAACTAATCAATTGAGAAAATAATCAACAGATTAATCGACAACCAAAATAATCGTTCATTGCAGCCTTATATTGAAGTGCATTGTTCAACGGGGTCCATATATAAACATGCATTAGGGTAAATGAAACAAATACCACTTGTGCCCTGTAGGTTTTCCTGCTATAATAACTCCAGACTAAGGTTAGGCCCCTAAGAAAAAAAAAGAAAAGTCAGTTTGAGCCCTGCCACTGCCTGGGCAGCAGGCCAGCTGATTGTATTGGCTGTCATCAAACAGACACACACACTGTGACACATGTAGTGTCCTGCTGAAGCTGTGCCCATGTAGGTGTATACTGTATGTGCTAAATGTCATGTAATAAATCTAAATGTGGGGCTGACACACAGTCAGTGACATAACAACTTCATTAATAATACTTAACAGTGATTTTTCAGGATGACCTAGTTACCGCTGAGACGCAACTGGGCTACTGGCTGTCAAGGATGACCTTGATGAAAAATGTTGTAAAAATGTGCAAGGTTGTCTGAGCAAAAACAAATTAAATACACCACAGTGCACGACAGCAGAGCACTGCTGTCTTGTAACAATTTAATTAGTATACGCCAACCTCATTAACTCTGTGTGTCAGCATGCTGCCACAACCAAAACAATTCTAAGTGGCCCTGTGAAAAGCTACAATAATTATTACAGAAACCTCCACAATCGACAAAACATTTAAGAAACAACCGTGTGATGCTGGGTTGCCATGGAAACAATATCAGCAATGAGGGAAAGGAACAGCTAATGAGGTGCAAAGTGTTAGGAACACTTGATTCTGTCAGCTTAATACAGGAGAGACTCCGAACACTGACACAAAATAATGCATGCCTTATATATTTATTATTGGAAATCAATTAACAACACAAAACAAAGAAAAATAATGTCCAGAAACCTTGACAGGTACTGCATTTAGCATGAAAAATATGCTCAAATCATAACATGGCGAACTGCAGCCCAACAGGCAACAACAGCTGTCAGTGTGTCAGTATGCTGACTTGACTATAACTTGCCCCAAACTGCATGTGATTATCATAAAGTGGGCATGTCTGTAAAGGGGAGACTCGTGGGTACCCATAGAACCCATTTTCATTCACATATCTTGAGGTCAGAGGTCAAGGGACCCCTTTGAAAATGGCCATGCCAGTTTTTCCTCCCCAAAATTTTGCGCAAGTTTGGAGTGTTATTTAACCTCCTTCCCAACAAGCTAGTATGACAACGTTACCAATGGATTCCTCAGGTTTTCTAGTTTCATTTGATCTATGTACAGTAACTTCACTCTAGCTCTAAACGTAAAGTCCGTCGGGATCTAGGGTCTCTGGGGGTTAAAAAAAACAATATAAAAAATAAATGAACAAAACCACGAAAAATTCAAAAAGGAAAATCATGATAAACATAATTTATTTTAGTTGCACATGTACTGAATAAGCCCTACTAGGGCCTCTTGAGGTTATGCTGCTCCTTAATCCCCATGTGACCAAAGTGGTAAATCCACCATCCGACCAACACTGCTATCCTGCAGCCCTCAGCTAAATCAACAATAACCCAACCATAAAAAACATGAAGCAGTGAAAAAGAAAACAAACAACTGTTCGGTTATTTGCTATATTTTGCTACTTCTCTGACTCCATTATTCTTAGATTACAGCACTCATAAATAGTGACAATCATGGCTGCAATCATAGATAAATAGTATATGCCAGAACTCAGAGAGGATGTGCTGAAGAGTAAACCATGAGCACTGCATGACCCCTGCTGGTGAGACTCTGTATCACCACTGCCCTCATTTAAAACTCAAATCTCTGTCCCATGATTTTACAGTAACGCCCCTCGTTAAAAATCAAATGATACTGAACAAGCTTGTTAGTGCTTGTTCTCTAACACACAGCTCTTCATGAGTCTTGTTCATGGGTGGCCTATGTGTGTCTGTGTGTGTGTACATACCTTGAGATGATCTTTGGGGAGCAGTTGGCATTGCGACCCATACACTCCAGGGCACTACAGTAGGATCCCAGATTTGGCTTCAGACCAGCCTCCTCTAACAGAATAAATATGCGGCCGATGTGATTGAGTGTGCCCTACAAACAGAGACAGATACATGGGAGGATCATTAAACTTTACTTCAACGTACCCTTTATACCAATGTTTACTCCAGAAATGTTTATGGACACCAAGGAAACAATTAAACTCAACAAAATTACTGACCAAAGATAAGACTACATTTAATGTGATGTGGTTCAGTTATAAAGTGCAATATTATGACTGTCAACTACCAGAGAGCCAGAGTACGTGCATCTCATTCACAAGTGAGTACAGAAGTACCATCCTGAGGAAGTTTGTCATCAGTTATTAACAGTAACAATGCAAGTCATGTAGGAAGTTTTGTATTTGGCTTGTCATCTTGTTAAAGGAACAGTGTGTAGCATTTAGGGGGATCTATTCGCAGAAATGGAATATAATATTAATAAGTATGTTTTCTTAAGTGTATAATCACCTGAAAATAAGAATTGTTGTATTTTCGTTAACTTAGAAAGATTGTTTGAATGATGAATCCTTTATATCTACACATACATGCATTTTCTTTCGTAAAGGGTGGTCCAGTGTATCCTTATCATGGCTGCTACTTAGGTACTTTTGGCTCACTTCACCCAGTTTGGAAACTTCCTAAGTAAAAAAGACTTTTCGACCGCAGCCATAGTGTCTTTAGTTGTTAAACTCACCTTCTTGGCCCACACCCTCATCATGATGTTGTAGACACCCGTGCTCAGATGTTTACGTCGACTCATGACTCTGTGCTGGCTGAGCAGGAAGCGGTGAGCCCTCTCAACCTCCCCAGCAAACACACACGCCTCCAGGTAAGAGCGGATGCTCAGCTGGATGTCCCCGCATGCAGTTCTCTTGCTGTCCTTCTGTAGGCGTCCTGTCCTCTCCAGCTCCTCCACCTCAGCCAGCTCTTTGGCCCTGTCCTGGGCATCAGTAACAGTCTGCTTTTGGTCCACTTTACAGGGAACCTGACTTTTAGAGACCTTCTGTTTGCCTTTAGATACTTTATGTGCCATGGCTGCTGTCCCTGCTGCAGCGGAGGTGAAGAAAGGTGTTGAAGAAACTGCAGCACGAATCTCATCAGACAATTTTGTGCGACTTCGGCTGTTCTTCAAAGGCACAGTGTTTTTAGCAGTGGTAGATATAGTTTTATGTGATGTACCGGGGAGCACCGAGCTGCTTTTGCTACCTTTAGATTTGGCTGTAGGTTTCTCCTTTACATTCTTCAGTATTTTCTGACGGAGGTGCTGCTGTTTTGTGAGTTTGTTTTTATTCTCCTGATTCAATTTTTCTATCCAGCGCGATTTAGAAGCTCCTTTAGCAGCAGTCTTTCCTGATTTAGGAATGTCAGTTTTCTCCTTAGGCGTGCCTTTGGGACCCTTACCAGATAAAACCCCTCTTCCAGAAGAGGGGGCTTTAACAAATTGCACATTTGCATGCTGGACATCTAAAACGGTGTCAAATTGGAGTTGCTGGATCCTGGCCTCAAGCACTGAGAAAGAGAGAAATAAAAGAGTAAAAGAAATTACTGAGTAGCCTGTTTAAGCGTAATAGACAGACAGAACTACTAATTACTAGTTACTATTACATCTCACAGCCAGGAGTCTTGGACAAAACAGTGAACAAATGCAGTTTGAGCTGACAGCATACAGAGAAGAAAACCTGTCAGAGAACTCTGAAATACCAGTATTTGGTATGAAATTACAATTATTTATAACATGTTGTGGTATTGGGTGTTAGAGATGTGGCAGCATGACAACCTGCCGTCTACAATTACATACCGTCAAACAACTGAGACTGTTCCACTACACGTTTCTCAGCATCTTCTCTCTTTGGGATTACAAATGAAACATTTCTTCTTTGAAGCTGCAAGGGTGTCTCTGAAAAAAAACAAAAAAAAAACAGTCATAGACCATTAGAGATAATAATTAATATGTATAAACATGCCTCTACTTCCTAACCAATACGACAGTATTCAGCAACTAAAACAATAGCATTCTGCTCACTGCTTGCAGTTAATAAACAATTGCTTCTTTTACATAAATTACTTCCAACATTACATTCACTTTGCTCATTTTTTTCTCCACATACACATAAAAAGCATTTGGGGGTTCAGAGTCCCGCTCAAGGACGAGGAGGAGCCATAGGAAGGAGCTGGGGATCGAACCACCAATCCCTTGTTTGACCTGCTCCACCACCTGAGCTTCAGCCACCACACAGTCTGCAAAAATGGGCTAAATCAGGGGTTTTCAAAGTCTTAGTAACCCTGAGACTGTGGGCCTTCCCTCAGACAAAGCTAGTTTATTTGCTTAGTTTGCTCGCTCAATTCCTGGATCCCGATGGGAACATGATTATGTTATTTGATCCCACAGACACTCAACAATTAAACCTGCAGTAGTCAGAATATTTTTGGCATCATGGTGAAAAAATCCATAATAACCTTTCAGCATATTGTATTTCAAGTGTTCTGAAAGAAAACTAGACTTCTGCACCTCCTCATGGCTCTGTTTTTAGGCTTTAAAAAAATCTAGCCCCTGACAGGAGACTTTGGCCAATCACAGGCTCAGAGAGAGAGAGAGAGAGAGTGTTCATATTGGCTGTTCATTCAATGGAGGCAGCTGTCAATCACTCACAAACGCCGATCAAACAGTCAAACTAGGCAGCGCTGATAAAATATGAATCAATATTCTGTTACTGTAATGCCTATTTCTCGCCACAAATGTTTTCAGGAATATCTTGTAGTGTATTCTCATTTTACAGCCTAACAGTACACTACAAGATGTTTCTGAAAACATTTGAGGCGAATAATAGGCATTATTACAGTAACAGAATATTGATTCATATTTGATCAGCGCTGCCTAGTTTGACCGTTTGATCGGAGTTTGCGAGTGATTGACAGCTGCTCAGAGACGGCAAGGCTCCAGCTCGGTTCTGATTGGTTGTTTTCCTCCGGTCTCTGAAATCTTGCAGAAGCCGACACAGAGGAACATGATTTTTTTCAGATTACATGTCTCATGCACTACTGTCAGGATATACTGACCGTTTTATAAAAATAACTTTTTTTTAATCATATCTGCTCCAATTCTACCCACTGCAGCTTTAAACCAATATAGCCTAATATTGTTGTTTGACATAACTTCACACTACACCAAAATAATAAAAAAGGTCTGTCCTAAGGCATTTATTAGTTTCTGACTCTGGGAAAGTGGGAAAAACAGTAAAATTCCCCCAAACTACTACATCTCTGTACTCTCTTTAACCAAATCACACACATTTTAGGCTATTCTATGTGATCTTCTTTTGAAAGCTAATGTATTATTTTTCACTTCCATTCACTGATCCTTCCCATGAAACTCTCTGAAAACCTCTGGGCTAAATGAAATGACACTGCTATGGTGAAGTAATGTTATAGTTTAGTGAAGTCAGGTTCTTAAAGCTGCAGTATGCGAGTTTGGCGCAAATATGATTTAAAAAAGTTATTTTTAGAAAACGGCCGCTATATCGTGACAGTAGTACATGAAACAGGTAACCTGAAAAAAATCATGTTCCTCTGTGTCCTACTGTGTCCTCCGGTGCTCCTAACGGCATCTGAAGGATTTCACTTACCGGAGGAAAACAAGGTCCGCTGTCCAGCTGCCCTCTACGAGAGCCGGCTGTCAATAACTCGCTAACTCCGCCCAAACGGTCAAACTAGGCCGCGCTGATCAAATATGAATCAATATTCTGTTACTGTAATGACTATTTCTCACCTCAAATGTTCTCAGAATCATCTTGTAGTTACTGTTTAGCTGTAAAATGAGAAAGTTTGTGACGCGGCCGCCATTGTAAAATCTGTTGAAGGAAGCCAAGTTCTGGTCACATGACCGGAGCACAGCCAATAGGAACGCTCTCTCTCTCTGAAATGACCTGTGATTGGTCAAAATCTGCCGTCACGGGCTAGATTTTTCTAAAGCCTGAAAACAGAGCCATGAGGAGGAGCAGAAGTCTAGTTTTCTCTCAGAACACTTGAATTACAATAAGCTGAAAGGTTATTATGGAATTTTTTGCCAAATTATGACAAAAAATTGTTGCCTACTGCCACTTTAATGGAGTGGTTCTTTAATTAGCTAGATAATTGGCGGCAACTGGCAATATTAGTGACAGTTATATCACCTGGAATTATTACAATATACAAATACAACGAGGAAGACACTTCTGAGAAGTTTACCAACTCCTTGCAAAAACCGTTAACCTCTATCAAGTTCGACATTTAACACAAGAGACCTCGACGACACTGGGTAAACTTGTCCATCATACTGTAACTGTACTGGAGGCTCCTTCTGCTCACCTGATATCCGTCTCACTGATTCGTCCCTTAACGACGCACACAGCCGACAGCGGTCCGCTACAGACACTCGAACAACACACTTTCCAAATAAACTACGACGACTCAAACATTTAGCAAAGGCACAAACTCTGAGAAGGGACATGTTGACATGTAGTAACCGCGTTACTTCTGAACACTAGGCGGCCATCTTAAATGAGACCGAGCTAGTCGCGTAGGAGCGATCATCGTACGGTAAGGCATGGTTAGAAGATCGCAGATAAATCGAGCAGAATTAGAATCAGAATACTTTTTACAGTTGCTCTTGAATGAACATAAAGAAATGTAAGAAAATAAAATAAATTATGTACATCATGCTACAATATATGTAAAGAAATATGAGTACTAAAATTAAAAATTAAAAATAAGAAAATGAGAATATAAGAAATATAACATGTACAAATATTTGCATTAAGACGTGCAATATAAAACAATCAACAACAGTGCAAATAAAAAATGCTTATAAGTAAATGCAAAATGCTGAGAAGTGGGATCTATTAAGTATGTTAAATATAAATGACAGAATGGTATTAATAAGAAATTACTAAGAATATTTCTTGAATGTACAGTATAAATGCAGTGTTAATGACAGTATTAGACGGTTTGCAGTATAATTCCTTAACTTTGATGTAGCTAATCATTTATAGGACTGCTTATTGAGGTATCTAACAACAATCCTGCTGTAGATCGTGGATTAATTAAACTTGACATTAAAACTGAGTAATAAGCTATAACCAATTGTTTAAATTTTATGGTGTATGATCTTGTATGGTCAATGAAACATTACAAATTGGAAGTTGAATGTTAATGTAACTCAATGTTACACAATAACATTACTGTGAACAAGCTATTTGGAATTAAAGCTCGAGTTATACAAACTTTCCATCCGTTACAAAATCAAGACTCATTTTCAAACATATTTTAAATAAATCAAAAAAGTTATTTATTGTTTCAAATAAATTATAAAAAATGAAGATAGATGGAAAGATATGATGAGAAAGGCAGAATAAATCCAATTCCTAGCTTCAGTTAATGTTAGCAACATATTTAAATAAAGTTTGCAAGCAAATGGGAAAAAATGGTTCCAATTCTGCTATTTATTTTATACTATTTTATTATTTCTGCTATTTTCTTTATTAAAAGCAAGAAAAAAGAAAAAAAAACTAGCATTTCCTGCTGTTGATGTCACATTTTATTCTATATTTTACAGACAAGGCACGTTTATTTATATAGCACCTTATCATACACAGAGGTCATTGAAAGTGCTTTACAGGCAAAAGACAAAACAGATAGAAGTATGAAAAAGCATAGACAAGTTTTATAAAAGTACAGACAAGTTTAAAACCAAATTAATAAAATTTTAAAAAAAATACCATAAAAACGGATTCATTAAAAGCTGTGGAAAAGACTACAGTCTTTAGCTTAGTTTTAAAAGTGGCCACAGATGGGGCATATCTTAGTGACAAGATATGTGTGACTTAGTGAAGTAGGGCATTGAAATCAATTCTACAGCAGCAGCATTTTGAATCAGTTGTTACTTTCTACTGGTCTTATTGGGGAGGCCAGTAAGGAGTGCGTTACAGTAGTCCACCCTACAAGAAATAAAAGCGTGAACGATCTTTACTTAATCTCGTTTAGACCCAAATATAGGCAGAACTGCACTTGTTTATCGCTAAATATTAATAAAATCTCTCTATTTTCCTTTCTGTCCTTTCAGTGACTACAATGAAACATCCACATACATCAGAGTAGTTTGAAATGGATAGTGAATTCTGTTTAGCCTGCAGGTGGCAGTCTCACCACAGTCAATCAATGTAGGACTAGCGGTCAAACAGGAGACCAAGGTGGAAATGAGTGTCCTACAATGATACAAACAACATGTTTTGTATCATAATTTGACATTTGCATTCACATATGTTATTTTACACCCTATTTAATGATTCTCTGACGATCTGGTCATGCAGCTTTAACGTAATTTGGTATAGCATATAGTTTAGAATGGAATAGTTATAATAGTACTGGTTAATTTTAGTAGAAAAGTGGTTGAAACTAAAAGTCCAACATTCAAATTTACTTCCTGTTATAGGTTTTCTTGTGTAGACATAAATATTGAATATGCAGCAGGTAAAGTTGTGAAAAAATGTGCATAAGACCTTTGACTGAATGAATTATAACGTTAAGTGAAAAGTGAAGTGAAATTCACAATGTTTCAAGCTTCTTTGTAAGCACAGAAACTGACACTTAAAAACAGCTAATTCTAGACAGGTGTGTTTATGTTGTCTCAGGACTTGTACTGTTATTCAGTTATTGTGGCAATTAATATAAACGTCTCATTAATTGTGGAAAACACTGACATGAGGTTACATTTATTTCCATGAATGTAAACCGAAGCTGGTAGCATACACATGCAACCCATGCTGACTTGACCAAAGTACTTGTTACAGCCAATTTAAATTGTCTGTCTTCTTCTTAATGTCGACGTTTGAAGTTCATACATGATGTAGTTTAAATCAAGTGTGACTCGGCTCCAGATTGAAAGTAAAACTGAATGTATCTCATTCACATCCTGTGTACTTTCTGACCCCCAGCAGTGTCAGCCTCCCCTTGTCATGCATCCATAAAGCATTCTTAAACACTTTAGCGGCCCTTTGTGTCTCGGCAGACTGGAGGTTAACACAAGCACTACTTGACAGAGAGAGAGATAGAGAGAGTCAGAGAGAGAAAGAGAGAGAGAGAGAGAGAGAGAGAGAAGGGGTGGGGGGGCAGAGAGGGAAATGAGGTCCAGGCAGTACATCTTTTCTCAGTGGAGGCAGTGGCTGAGAGCACAGCGGTGGGTGTCTGCTGCTGAGCTGTAGGTGAGGATCAGGAGGTGTTTGTTGCCACGGTTCACGAGCAGGGCCCCTTGACAGCCTCGTTTGATGTGGTTGGCCCCTGTCGGCGGCTGGCTCTTTGCGCTGGTGTGACAGTCATTGCCGGGTGAGTGACTGTCAATGCCTCGGCCGACAAAAGAGGAGAAGACAGGCATTCATGGGGCCTGATAATGGCCGGGCCAGGACAAGGCTGCCATTCTCACACACTTTGATCATGTGGATTCTTTTGCACACCTTTGTAGGGGCTCCCTATTTGTTTAACAGATGGAGAGAGGGCTGTTTTTTGATGGAGATACTTCTCTGTGAGATGCTTGTGTTGGTAAATGCCTTTGGCATGTGTTTGTGTGTGCGTGCGAGTCTCTTGTGTGTGCACGCACCACTTACATGGAATTAGTGACCTGTGGAAAAAAACTGCTTCTTAAGGAACTCCCCACATGTGTGACATCTGAGAAGTCATATTTAGAGCTGAATTTGAAAACTTCTAGGGTCGTCAATCGATTAAAATATTTAATAGCGATTAATCGCATGATTGTCCATAGTTAATCACGATTAATCGAAAATTAATCACACATTTTTTTATCTGTTCAAAATGTACCTTTAAGGGAGATTTGTCAAGTATTTAATACTCCTATCAACATGGGAGTGGCCAAATATGCTGCTTTATGCAAATGTATGTATATATTTATTATTGGAAATTAATTAACGACACAAAACAATGACATATATTGTCCAGAAACCCTCACAGGTACTGCATTTAGCATAAAAAATATGCTCAAATCATAGCATGGCAAACTGCAGCCCAACAGGCAACAACAGCTGTCAGTGAGTCAGTGTGCTGACTTGACTATGACTTGCCCCAAACTGCATGTGATTATCATAAAGTGGGCATGTGTGTAAAGGGGAGACTCGTGGTAGAACCCCTTTTCATTCACATATCTTGAGGTCAGAGGTCAAAAGACCCCTTTGAAAATGGCCATGCCAGTTTCTCCTTGCCAAAATATAGCGAGAAGCTAGTATGACATGTTTGGTACCAATGGATTCTTTAGGTTTTTTCTAGTTTCATATGGTACCAATATCTTCACTCTTCACTTTAAAACTGAGCAAGTTGTGCGTTAAAGAAATTAGTGGCGTTAAAACAAATTTGCGTTAACGCGTTAACTTTGACAGCCCTAAAACTTTTTTTTTTTCTTTTTAAATCCCACTTTTGGGCTCAAGCTGAGATGTGCAGCACATTAGTACTTTTTTACAGTCTACTGTAAACTTCCAGAGCACTGACACAAACATTAATTAGGAAATATTACTCATCACATCACACACTTTATGTCCATTACTGTCCATTACAGAGAAACAAGACATCAGAATGATCCTTCGGGCTTCTGCACAGGCGGCCTTTACTGGACTACTGTGACTCACACAGCTCTTACTGCATGTAAAGATGGGTTCAATTAGAGAGTCAGTTAAAATGTCTTAAGATGTGTCATGCTACTATTTACAAGTGCATCTTAATAGAATAATTTGAAAGAATTATGTAGGCCTATACTTCAGACTTCAATGATGCTAGGTCAACCTCAACATCCAGACAAAGCTGCTATTAGGAGAGTGAAGAAATGATGAGTCAGCAAAGATTTTTAGAGTGCTTTTTCCGTCCTCACTGCCGCCAGCCTGCTCTGCTCTGTCCGTGTCCTCTGTTACGTGCTTCCGATACATCAGATTAGCAACACAGCACAGATGTTAAATCAGCCCTGACAGTCACATTTTTTTCCTCAAACACTATCAGTCAGTTTGATCTCTGCAGAGAAGAAGAACTGGGAGGCTGGATCTCTCAGAACTCTTCACAGCATCAGATAGACGACCCACTTATCATAATGCCACTGACAATAGACAATGGTCACAAAGCAGGATATGCAAAGTCCTCAGCGGGGCTGAGTTGGTGTGGTCTGGTCAGTTCCCTTTAACCACGTCCGGATGTTTGTCAGCCAACCCCAGCAGACAGCTCAAAGATATCAAGCACACCTGTGTTGGCTCTGACGCAACAACACAGGCAGTGTTGGACGCGCTGAAAGGATAAATTGCATAATAGCTGAAATTATGAGAATTTACTGCCCGCGAATAACACGTGTGAGATAATTTCCTTATGTGAGTGTTGTAACTCCTCGCACTTTAGCATCTACAATAAAGAGTTGTCTGGAAACGGTTTCATTTTCAAAACAAACACCTTCCTACCGCTGAGTTACAAACTGGCAGGAGGTCAGTGCTCTTAAAAGCACGAAGTCATGGGTGAGCTAAACACAACTACAAGAGCAAGAGAGAGAAAGAGAGAGACAAGGACTTAGCAGGCAGGCAAAACAATTAATAATAGGGAGCTATTACTGAGGGATTGTCAGTGCTAGGAGGGAGGTCGGGTTTCAGACCCTTTTGAAGACTTTGATGGTACAAAACAGGCCTCATTATAGAGATATTATCTCTATTCATACACTTACAGAGCCGCTTGGATTCCTGCTGGGAAAGATTAGGTTCCTCCACTTGAGAACATCCTCCTTGGGTGCCTGGCTCACAGAGTGGTGTTCTCAGCTGGGGGCACACCCACAAAGCACGGCTCAACTCAACTTAGCTCAGTCACCACATTGGTCCATATCTCTTCAACTATTTGATGGATTAAGATGAAATTTTGCACAGACACTCGTTGTCCTCAGAGGATGAATCCTAATGACTTTGTTGATCGCCCGACTTTTCCTCTAACGCCACCGTGAGGTTCATATTTGTGGTTTTGAGTGAAATGTCACAACTATTAGATAGCTTGCCATGACGTTTGGATCAGACATTCATGTCATTCATTCAAAAAGGTTGGCATTTTATGTTTCTGCAAACCACGGGAATGTTGAATGTCAACGTTTCTGAACCACAAATACGTTTCATAAATACGTTTCATATCAGCCTCATATCACGCTTGCAGAAATGCACAATGCCACGTGGTTAACGTTGTGAAACGATTGGTTAGGTTTAGGTAACAAAACTATTCGATTAAGGTTAGAAAAAACATCATGGTTTGTGTTAGAATAATAACGTAACAACGTAACGCAGCAAAGTAACAACCGTAACAACGTCACTAACGTAAATAAATAACAGCTGCCCTTAGCAGACTTTCTTACGTAATGTTACGTAACAAACGTAGAGTCAACATTAAAAGATGCTAAATACGGGATTGAGAGCATTTCTATTGCCTCTCAACTGCTCTCAACATGGCGACAGCGAGCCAGTGGCTCGCAGCTAATAGTGCTAACAGCGCTTACAGTGCAAACAACGTCGAAAGTGCTGGCATAGATAACAGTGTTTACCTGAGGGGGAACCGGAGGGTGGGTGCTACGACTGGGCTGTCCCCTCAGGATGAATTGTGATAACTGATCCCTTAACTTTTCCTCTCGCACCATCATCAGGTCAAATTTCAAATTTTTCCAATACATTGGTTTATGACCAAATACCTGCAAAACTAATGCCATTCCCATCAGCCACAGCTGTAGCTTGTGTCTGCTGCTAATTCGCTAATATTAGCATGCCAACATGCTAAAGACTCAGATGTGTTAGCCTTTACCTCATAGCACCACTGTGTCTAAATATAGCCTCACAGAGCTACTCCCTTTAGTCTTGTTGTTTTTTTCAAAAAGTTTTCTTGTACCTGTCTCTGATCTATGAAATTAGAAGTTTAGCAGTGGGTTACACCCTGACTTAATTATAAATTGTAAACCGGACATTTATTAAATCCTCAGTAAATATCATGTAGTTGAAATTATGTAAATTATTACGTTAGCTTTCAACATCAAAGCTGCACACTGTTAAACAGCAAGAGATTGCACGTTATGACATTTAACAAAGAAATACGTTATGCTTGTGTCTGCTTTGGCGCTGAGCTCAGAGCCCAAACATTTGCTTGCAAGACACCACAAAGCAATCTGCTGCCACATCTGACACTCACATGAGGCCCTCGCTTTGTTGTTGACCTCAGGGGGCACTCTGATTTTTGAGAAGTTACATAGTATGATAGTATGATTTTAATTATGGGGAATTTTGGCAAAGGAAGGACAACTGAAACTTCCTGGGGCTTCTTATACTCTTTTTCTCTCTCACTTTCTCTGTCTTTCTTTCTCTCTCTGTTTTGTTTGTTTACATGTGTGTTTGCATGTTTGGGACCACTGAGACGCCACTCTTACAGAAAATAATAAGATAACTTGTCCTCCATCAAAATAGTGTTCTCATGAAAGAATATAGAATCATTCGCTCCGCTGGCGTGAACTTGTGTGAATCTCTTGCATAAAGTAATATTCATCAGTTTCTATTCATTCGTTAATTTTTTTGCCCATGCTTGAGTATTTCTTTCTCTTAGAACTCTCCATTCTCTCTCCTTCTCTCACTCACTGAAGGTCCTTTCAGACACAACGCGACAACGGCACTACTGCACTCTGAAACCCATTATTTCCAATGGCTTGCGCTGTGCCACGACGGCTTTTCGCTGCGTCAAGCAAAGCTCAAACTGCGTTTTGTTGGTATTGTGCGTATATACATCTACGGTCGCGAGCATCTCTTCCGCCGGGAAACGATATTTGGTGTAGCTCTATTGTCGTCCGGGTGGAAACAGTCGGGTTTATACAGGCTGTACAGTACCAGAAACAGGTTGAGATAATGAAAAGGAAAAAGGTGTGAAAATCTGGAGAAAAACAGGAGAAGTGTGACCCCGGGAGGAAACCGGGAGAGGGCAATGAAAAACAGGAGTCTCCCGGGAAAATCGGGAGGGTTGGCAAGTATGTCCGCCAGCCAGTGTATTCCAAGCCCGGCGGCCCGTAACATTAGCGAGTGTGCCGTCGGGGAGGAGAGAGAGAGGGAGTGAGTGTGTGAAGTTATCAGTAACGTTATAGCTGTGCAGTGTGTGTACAGTTTATCTGTCGGTGAATAAATGCTACAACTCCTCAAGACTCAAGCCAAGTTCTCGTGTCTTGTTTGCCACCTGCTGATTAAAGTGAAGGGGGTTAGCCCCGAAGTTAGCAACAACTTCAGCCCAGGCTCACTTAAGGTGGGCTGTTAAGGTGGACCAGCTATTCTCATTTTACTGACAAGCAGCTGCTGAGTCAAGTGCGACACCTAGTGGTAAAATTCTGTATACCATTCCGGTGTTGTGGCTTAATATCAAACCAGTTTGAACATTTTTACACCGGCCCAACTGTAATTCGTCTGACTAGTCTCTCTACCTAAATCTAAAGGTCCTGACACACCAAGCCGACGGTCGGCTGTCGGACAGTTTGGGTCCGTCGGTGAGCGTCCGTCGGCCTAGTTTTTTAGGAATGTCCCGCACCGTCGGCTCTAGTCTGCCCGTGTTGGAGATTTTTTGGCCAATTCAGCATGTTGAAAAATAAATGGTTAGGGTTGTCGGAGAGTTATCTTATTGACATATGGAGTCTGTTGGGACTATTAGCTGGAAGCATCATCTCACTAGCAAACATGTGCAACAAAACAATCCGCCTCAATCAACAAGGGAAGGGACAGCAGCTTGTGATGCATGTTGATTACTTCTTCAGAACAAAAATCATGTCTCAGTTGCTAACTGATTAGTTTGTCAAGAATTTCAAAGTGGCCATGGTGAAAGCAAATGCAGCTGTTATCCAAGTGCCTTATATAAATTTGTTAACACATAATATTTCCCATTACAGTGCTGACGGAGAGAGAAAACATGAAATACTTGAGCCAAGCCTGCAAACACTCAGATGTCCTGAAAACTATCTACATGTTTTTGTAGTTGTTGAAGATGGGCAAACAAGTTCATACGACACTTAACAAAAAACACATTCACAATCATCTCTGTCCCTCTCTCTGCTTTGTTTTCTGACTCCCACCAGTTCCAGTAATGTTGAAAAGCTCATGCATGACGGTGACTAAAAACTGTCCACCGCAGAACAGATTTCCAAGGACAGAGACAGGAGGAGAGAAAAGACGAGTAAAGAGCCGGAAAAGTGGATAAAACCAGAGGAAGTTAACAGACACGGCTACGTGGTTTAATTGAGAGTGAAAGACTGTGATTTTTTACGAAGGGCCCACGTAGATCTATGCTGAAAGTAGCTTTGAAGAGGAGCCTGGCGGGCACCAAGGACCAGAACATAGTGGCAGGTAGACAGGAATGGCTTGGGGGAGTTGGGGGGAGCTGGGAGTTTGGAGAAAGAGGTGACTGGTCTCTTTCTCATAAGTGTTTCTTTTATGATGGGAAGGTTTAAATAGGGGCTAGGGGGACAGCAAGTCTCTGGGGGGCAGTTAACAAGCTAAAGAGTGTGAAGTGACTGTCACCCTCTCTGAGCACACACTCTTCAAACACACTTCCAGCACCGGACAAGCGTGGCCTCAGGGTGGTAGGCTACTCATAATTGAAACAGGGACTCCTTTAAAAAGGAGGTAACTGCCACTGGACGGCCCCACTTGAAAACGTCTGCATCTTCTCTCACATATTCAATCTCTTTTTATGTTTCCATGAGCTTCTGAAACAGCTAGTTTTCATTTCACGTGGAAAATTAAAAACTTGAAGAAATAGTTTGACATTTTTGGGAATTTCATTTATTTGCTTTCTTGCAGAGAGTTCAGGCCAATTCATGGTTGCTGCATGTGCATGACCGTGAGGGTCTTCATGATATAAAAACAAAAAGACTGTACATGATCCAGTAAAGTTAACTGGACGCTTGTTTCGTGCATGTATGTATGTACTGTATTCCCCATCCTCTGTCAATCCCTATTCTCTTTAAGCGGTCGCCCACAGCATTTTCTCTTTTTGTTCAGCCAAATACAACAAACAAAGGAGCTCTTCTTCTTGCTGTTCTGAGGTCACCATCTTGTTTCTAGTGCAGTGTTTACAAAACTTTTCTTCTGGGGACCCACTTTTTAAAAATGACAAACCATCGCGACCAGCATTTACGTTAGCCAGCATATGCCGGCTTTAAGCCGGTATGACACGTAGTTGTTTGGCAGATTAAATGATCAACGGCCAAAATGTCAATTGGAAAATATGCCAAATACATACATGAATTAATTAATAGCATATTAAAGAGCGTAATATTGTAAGATATGTTGCCATGACAACTTAAATATAAACTTATATTATACAAAAGTGTAAATGCCTCCGCTCCACTGTGCTTTTAATCCAATACACTTTGTCAAATTCAGTTAATATGTCTTCCCTTGCTGCCTGCTCTTGTGTGTGAAAAAAGCCAGTCCTCATACTCAGACTGTGTAAATGCGAAACAAACAAAGTGACTCGGACCAAGCCACTACATTGATGATATAAATAATGATTACATCTATGTTTCTTCAATCAATTTTGACTTTTTGACTTCGGACTGAGACAATTACAGAGTTGGCCAGGACCAGTACGTTTCTGGAGTCCACTGGTTGCCTAGATTTTTTTTTTTAACCTTTGGACGGAGCCAGCCCAGCTGTTTTACGCTGTTTCAAGTGTTAATATTAAGCTAGGCTAACTGGCTAATGGCTTTATCTTATATTTACTAAGAGAGTAGTATCAATCTTTAACTTGCAGCAAGAAAGCAAATATTTCCCAAATATTTCCTTTAAGATCTAGTCAGATAGGATAACATGTTTTTTGTTCTTCCTCTTCTTCACACATAATACTAATGCTGTATAATCACAAAATGAAATAAAGAGCTTGAAATAAATAGTCATCACGGTTAACTGGAATGGGCTGAGCTTTAATGCCTTGCCCTAATCAGGTTCATTACACAGCTTGTAAAAAACAGACAAGAGTGTGGGAAGTCACAAAAAAAGGTGTTCTTCATTTCCGTCCTGCTCTCCCAAATGAAAAGGCAAAGATCAGAGAGGGTGTTTCATTGAAATATTAACACAGGTGATCAGAAAGTCTCTCAGGCTTCATCTGGACTAACTCTGCCGACACTCCTGCATCCTGCTCTGTGTTTCCGACTGCTTGATGATTCAAACCAGCAGCGGGAGAAAAAAAAAAAAAAAAAAAAAAGAAAGGACACCCTTAATTTGCCCCATGTGGCCAGAGAGAAGAAAAGAGAGTGAAGGTGTCAAAAAACGGTCTCCTAGCTGGTTCACCGAACAGTAATGGAGCTGATCTGACCGGGTTACAAAATGGTTCACCGTTCACATCGAGGGGAGACAGCAGAGGTCATGGGATAGGAAAGGGGATGTCAGGCTGTATCCGAAACCGCATACTATACTAGTAGTACGTACTGATTTGGCCAAAATGTAGTATTTAGTATGCAATATGCAAACAAAAGCAAAATATACAATATGCCAAAAATACCCGGATGTCGAACTCATTTGGAAAAAATCTCCAGTGTGCATCGGACCAGTCTACCTCGCCTACTGTATCCCACAATGCAAAGCGCTGGAACGGTCACAACAACAGTAGCCAAAAACGGCACAATTTTCGTAGCTATTTCATCGCTAAATTCACTTCTGAACATTCTTGAGGTGAGAAATCAACTGTGTAGATTTCGAATATTGGCAGTTTTACGACATTAGATGGCGAATCGAACATTTGCTCCAATGTTTTCGGAGTTTAGAAGCTCCACAAACTGCTGTGACAAAATAGCCAGCGCCTTCCGGGGCCGCTACCTCGCCAGCCGGCCAGTCACGCTCACCTACCGCTATGAGCTGGCTGGAGCTCTCTAGAGACACCGCTCTTGTAGACAACAGGCTTTTAATTCCCTGTTCAAATATCACAACACAAATGTCCATTATAAAAGTAACAGGATCTGCCTTTTTGGAGTTGAAACACTACACAATCACCCGCGCACGTAGCTCGTTCGAGAGCCGACCAGTCACTCTCACAGACCGGCTACAGAGCTGGAAGAGGCGAGGGAAAGAGCAGCCTCTGGAGACAACATCACCCTTTCATTACTTACTTAATAATTAATATTTGTAGGGATATCATTCCACTATTTTGCTGTTGTAACTGAAAAAGCAGTTAGTAAATTTTTTGTCGAGCAATGTTTAATATTTACATTACAGTCTCCCCTCGTTGGCGATCCTGTTTGTCTTATTTCACTGTGATAAATAGTTTAAGGGGTGGTGGAGCTAAACCTGTAGTATCTTATAAAGTAAACAAACATTGGTCACAAACAAAAAAAATCAAAATGATATTTTTTGATAATATTGCAATAATGGTACGAGTTTGTTTTGTTGTCCAGTGCTTTAAGAGCTTGTTTAAAGGCTAAAATCTGGCCTAGCATACTGCAAAATAAATCGATTTAACTGTTTCATACTGCATACTACTGAGGAACGTAGTATGTACTGTATACTGCGTTCGTCAGTAGCATGTAGTAGGTGGTTTCGAATACAATACTTTACATTTCACTGCACATCCTGTATGAATACGTGACAAATAAAAGTCTTGAATCTTGAATCTCGATACAGCCTAAGTCTTTCCAGGTGTCTGTGACCAAAAAAAGGAAGAAAAAGAAAAGAGGATAATAAAATCCTCAGGTGAAAAGACGTGTTTCTCACAGAACAAACTTTTCTGAGAGAGAATAGAAAGGGGACGGCGCTTGATGCAGCCTTTCTCATTTGTTTGAAATGGTTATGAATGAGTGCGGTGGCCCCACCCCACCCCCCCTACCCCACCCCTCTCTCTTTCAACCCCCTAGATGCTGGCCCTGCCCAGGATAAAATGCAGGACAACTCAGGCGGTGCCTCCACAGAAGAGAGGACTGACTGACTGACTGACTGCACACAGCAGAGCGTGAGGCCGTTCGCTTACTGCTTCGCTGCCCCGTGCTAGCTGACACACACTCACCGCTCACTCTGACACACTCTCACTGCCTCTCTCTCTCTCGCTCTGTCGCAAACACACACCGGCTCTCTCCCTCCCATACTCGCTCACTCCCTCTCTCTTTCTCTCTCTCAGTATCACACACTCACACATACACACACACATACACAGTCAGTCACCAACCCTCCTCATTCAACTCCCTCTCAGCCACGGGTCAGCAGCTCAGACAGGCACCTTGTTCCTATTCAGCTGGAAAGAGTAGAGCATCGCAAGGTGCACACACACACACACACACACACACACACACACATACTTAAACACACACTCGCACAAAAATACACATATCCACACACACACACACAGACAAACACACACACATGCGCATCCTCACACAGCCCAGGACTTTTATCTGTGGTACGGGAAAGAAGACCTCAGTCCAAGGAGGAGAACAAACAAGGAGCGACACTAAAGAGGAACTTTTAAAGGTGGATTCATAAACGCTTCATGAAAGGATCGGACAAATAGAGTCGAAAACGAGACCGAAGATGACAACTGGAGAAACTCTGACCGGCTTGTTGCTGTAGGAAGGCCTGCTGTCAGCCCAAAGAGGAGATTGGTGATCTGTGACATCCAGAGGATCTGTGAGTGCCTCCCTTCTCTCTTCAGGACTCCCACCCTCTTGTCATCCCACCACTGGGACATCTCCCCATCATCAGCATGCCTACAGCTTGCACAAGGTGCACCTTGGGAGTCTGACCCACCATGTGCAGATGGACGCCGTCCGCAGCTCATCTCTGTCCTGAACCTGCCCTTGGCACCGCCACCGCTGCAGCCTCCGCCGGGCGACCTCTCCCCCTACCCAGCGCGGCCTCCCTTTGCCTGGCATGCTTCACCCTGCTCCTGGTCACCGCCGGCAGCGCCACAGGGGCCTGTCCTCCCGGGGTTGGACATGAACCCCTTCAGGTGCTGGCGAGCGGCATCAACTGTTCATGGACGTTGGAAAGGCACACTCGCAGTTACAATCACCTAGAGGGCGACGTCAGACTACGGCGGCTTTACTCTGCCAACAAGTTCTTCCTCTGTATTGACAAAACAGGCAAGGTGGACGGCACCCGGCGGAAAAACTACGCAGACAGTAAGTGCATCTAAGTTCTGTATGTCAAATGTGTGTTACAGAGAGGGCAGGATGTCCTTTGACGTCCTCACTTTTATTTTTATGGCTGGACTTTCTTATCTGTTCACCTTTTATAGCAGTTCATAGGGATATCCTGTGGTTCTATCTCTGCTGAGCTATTTGTGTTGTGTTTAGAGCGTGAGAGATGCGTTGCTAGGTAAGAAGGGAATACCCTAGTGTGGATTTAGACTCCTCACGGGACAGCCGGCACAAGAAAGCTGACTTGAGGAGAGACATTGAGCATCAGTTGGCGATGCTTGGAAAAAAAAGCTTCAGTTTCACCGAGGATTAACTTGTCAAAACTGTGACGAAAGTGCATCAATTGTAAGTAGCAGGTGTAAACGGAAAAACATTCCTCCGATAAACACTGATTCACGTGTATTTTTTCATAGTTTGACTTGTCATAAATAATGAGACAGCTGTTTGAAGTCAGATTTAAAGTGCTGAGAAAAAAAAGGTCAGTTTAAAGCATCATGCAACGGGCATTTGTATTTGTGCTTTCTTCACTGAGCAATTTACTGTTTGCCGTCACATTTTTCTGACAATCGTGCACAGAGCTGTAAATCTCTCTGGCCTTCCCTTGCACCCCACAATCATGCCTTTTAGCACCTTCCCAAGGAGAAGTAATCAGCATGCAACGCTGCAGATCCAGATTATTCTGTAGTGTGTCCTTCAGGGACACCTGAGAAGAGGCTGCTCTTACAGCAGCCGTGCCGTCCATCAATGGCCGTCTTTCAGATGCTTGACCAGGTCAGATGAGCCGACTCTGGTCACGATCTGACCTCCTTCTCCATTAGTCACTGGCTGACTGACTGACTGGATGGCCCTTAGAGACGTTTATGCCTTTGACTGTAATATTTATGCATTTGCTCGTTAATGCCTTTTTATACAAGTGGGTGAGTCAGAGTTTTTCCATACGGCTACCGGGGGCTGGAGCAGCTGCTGCGTCCTGCTAACAGGCCAGCCTGTCTGTTGCCACTGTTTCAATAAGCTCCAACATGCAGACTGGATGACATTTGTTAACCTGTCGGGATTAGTCACCTGGCAGAATCTTTTAAAACCACACACACTGGTAGAAACTCAAGTTGAGATGAATTATTACGGTGTTAAATCTGGACCTGTGGGCTTCTCCAAGTTGGGACATTAATCTCTCATATTCGTGGTAATTGTCAGCTACTATTATAAAATATGACTGCCAAACTTTGCATGAATTTGACACTTCAGTGCTGGAAGAGTGGTAGCAATAGCAATCTGGCAACATAAAGGAGTTTGAATTGAAATAAATGTCTTTGGAGAGCAGTAAAAGTTACAGCAGAGGATTGTGAATTTTTTCTTGCTATAGCCATGCCGTTATTAACGCTTATGTGGTTGCAGTAGCTCTCTATGAAAAAGTGCAGTCCCCTTAAATATAATGTCCTCATACACTTTAGCCATCATCCTCTCATTTCCTTCGGTGGAAAGAACGATTCTATCTGCTCGCTCACACAGAGCGAGGGTGTGAGCTGAGCGCTGCGCCAAACCAGCGGTCATGTAGACCTTGTGGTCAGTCTGTGGTTGCGCCTCACAATGGGGCAGATCTGGTTTAAGGCCGTTTTGAGGTCTCACTCGGTTTCTGTGCGAGGCTACCGTTACTGCCATCACATAAGGAGGCTTTCAATCAGACTTAAAGCCTCCTGACCCAGACAATTTCTTGATACTGATACGGTGGCCACGCTATAGATTAGAGTGGCAGGACAAGCAGGAAGTTGTGCATATTTAATGACTAAAGAGCAGTGACGCGGATACCAGAGTGCAACGTCGGCTCACACAGGAAAGAAGACGCATTTCTTTTTGAGGATTTTGTCGATACTTTTTAAATTATCTTGTTCTATGTGCTTGCAAAAACATGTTGGAGACACAGTGCTGTTTTGGCCTGTATTACAATTTCCACATTCTTCATTTGTTTTGTGCTAGATTAACCTGCTGAGCTCAGGACTGTCCTGAGGCTGCACGCAGCGCTGCCCAGCAGTCTGGCCGACCCCTCCTCTGTCCTCTGCGTTGCCCTTACACTCTTGTCGACACAGCTATATTGCCCCGACAGCTCTGCCTGCTACACCCAGGCCCCGGCCCTCACCTCCACCCCACTCAGTTTTTCCAGCCCCGACTCCCAGCTCCCTCTCAGGTGCAAAAACAGTTGGAATTAGTCAACAGGCTCTCTGCTAATTGAGGTTGGAAAATATTGTATCAATCCCAGCGGGGCAGGGGCATGGAACAGCTGAGGGAAGAGGCGAGAGGGAGGAAGACTGACTTGGAGAGATGAGAGAGCTGGACAGGGTTGAAGGGAGATAGAGAATAATGAAAAACATGCAAAAATAAATGCATTTCTGTTTCTCAGTCTTGCCTTTCAGTTCATGAGGAATTAGCTACTAGCATGACAAGCAAAGCTGATGTGCAGCAGTCATTAAAATGCCCTGTATCAGATGTTATTAAAAGGACAGATTAAATGCCCTTCGAGTGATGAAATTCAAAACTTACATCCGCAACAGACAGGACAGGCTCAACGTGTATCAGTTCCATCTCCAAAGAGTTCTGAGAAAAATGTCCTGCCATGTGAGCACGCATGTGGAAATATACACAAACATACTCTCAAACACCCACACACAAACACTAAAATTCCAAGTGTCCGTTCCTGAAGTTTGTTCTCGGAAACAAGCGAGTTGTCAGCTTACTGGACCTCAAATGCATTTGTTAATCAAATCAGAGATAGAAATCAGACAATTATCTGACTGTGAAACCACACGCTCTAAATATAGATCCACCTTCAACTACATAGCATCGAAGTTTCTAAAAATAACTTGTTGAAATAGCCGCAAGAAGAGACAATGTACAGTACTTTGAGGGAGTAAAGGGGAGGGCCTCGACATGTTTTTCTTTTGACCTATGGCAAAGCAGAAAATGATCGAGGGGAAAAACACACCCAAGTGTTTACAAAAGCTCCAGAGGCAGGTACGCATCATATCCTGTCCTGGGTCATCGGTCATAGACTGCTAATTAGACAGCACAACAGCTGTGCGGGCACGCCCAGCAACCGTTTCATGATCAATTGCAACAGAAAATCATAAAGCTAAGTACTGTAAAGTAGTAAACAATAAAGAGTAGATTACAGGGTGAAAACGCTCCATGTACAGTCACTTAAGTCAAATTCAGTTAATACATGAAGGCTAATTGAAATGTTATGGCTTTAATTAAAAGCTTGTTTTCTATTTATCCTGCTTTTTCTGTTTTGTTTTACAAATTCTTTTTGGGCATGCCATACTGCATATATTTTATTTCATTTTTCATCTCATTTTAAAGGATGGACTGTTAAAAGTTTGGGTGTGTGTGGCTGAAGGCATCAAAGGTTTGTGCAGCCTCCAGGTAGTGACAGCCCGTTCACCCTTAGGAAATAAGGTCACCTCACCACGCCGCTATAATCACAGAAGTCACCGCGGCCAGACCAGCTCCGTTCTGCCTCTACAGCCATGCAACCCTCACAGCCAGGGTGTGTTGTGTTTACCGAATTTCCCTTGGTGTGCAACATCTTGCTGTTTGATGTGAGAGTTTTCCTAGTTCACGAGTGTATTTGACTTGGATGGGACCCATGGGAAGAAAATCTTCCACCCTACTGAAGTATGTTGTGGAAATTATTCAAACTTGTTTTAGACGGGGGGAAACTGTCACTTGCCAAGGAGAGACTGACTTGAATTTGAAAATGGGAAAAGACAGGACGAGCTGCAGACAGATGACTAACTACACCTAAAAGGTTTAACCAGTGACAGCATTGGCAGTGATGAACATTTGTCTCAGCACATGTAGTAGCAAAATAAAGATGAGACTGAGGAAGAGTTAAACTACCGGTTTGTGAATGTATAGAAAATACTTCATATTTGAAAATCTGTTTACTTTATGAGTCGACTGAAGTGTAGGAGTAAATACTGATTCAATCGTACCTCAGACTCAGGAAATAGCATCATTATGTACCACTTGTGAACAGTCATATGTAGTTAAGTTACTCCAGCTCTTGTTAAAGGGTAACGTTGGTATTTTTCAACCTTATTTTCCCAAGTTGTTTTGGGCTCAAATAAATACGATAGAGAATAGAAAATCGAATTCAAAGACCTCATCCTCATTGTCGAAATCATCTAAATATTCAGCCATGACATTGAAAGTCCTTTTGATAACACTAAGCTAGGCTTTCTGTACCCCAACACAACAAACTCTGCCCGGCCGGCACTCGCGTTTCCACCATGGATGTATTCCACTATTCCACCGTTGTCTTCCGGCAACACGTCACCTCGTGAGATTTCGGAACGAGACTTCACCTTGAGCGACACTCTTTCCATAATGTCAGACACTTATAATAACAATCAGAGCCTGTCACGGCAAGAACAAGCACTTATAGTGGACGTAAATGACGGTGCCAGGTTGCCCCAAATGGATTACATTGCATCTCGTGAGTGGCTGCCATCTACAGGGTCCTCCCTCAATACTGGACCAATTTAAGAAATTGTTGTCCCCATTAGACAGTTATACAAAAAAAAAACATGGGAAAATAGTAGGAGTAGGAAAAAAAAAAATCGATTCACCTATGTATCGCGATTTTGTTTTAACAATTTTGTAATCGATTTTTTAATGCCAGAATCGATATATTTGTTTCATTTGAGTCTATGCGGAGGTAGAAGGAAGTTACCGCTTTTATTGTTGTAGTCTGAGTAACGTGACATCACACCCGTTCGGTATCCATCAACCAAAACAAAATTTAGCGAGCTGAAACGACAAAGCAGAAAACGGCGGAGGGTCCGTGTGGATACAACCTGCACCCTCACATAAATCCAAAAATGTCTTTATTCTTTCATTTTTGGGTTGTTGGAAAAGAAATTATAAATAATGCCCGACAATGACTGATATATTTGACTTCAGGACATCTCTGACTACATACATGCTGAAAATCAAACATTTTTACTGTACCAATTTAGAGATTTTAGAGAAGTAAAAGTCCCTAAAAGTGTATGATTCAACTTTTTCCCATGGTCGTAGTGTTAAAAAGTTAACAAAAATACTTATAGAATCGCAATACTTAAAAATCGCAATACATATCGAATCGGCACTCAGGTATCGTGATAGTATCGAATCGGGAGATAGGTGTATCGTTCCAGCCGTAGAAAATAGGGTCCAGGTTGAAAAATACCGAAGTTACCCTTTAAGTACTCACCATTGTAATATACTAAAACAGAAGACACTTAAGATGATGTTAATCTGAGATAATATGTGCATACAAAGCCTTATTCCTTTTAAATTAACATAAAGTCAGACTCAAAAACAGCACTATTCTCCATCATCAGCTCATGTGTTATCTAGGCTGCAATTTAGGGACAATGGCACACACATGCCAAAGGGACAGACATTACAAAATGTCTGTTCCGCACTGTCTGCCATTTTAAAGGTGTAAGAACGTTTATTCTGTCCTACATCCTTACCATGACTCACCATTAACTCTGGTGGAGCTCAGACAGGGACGTGTGACTGGATCAACAGCACCGGGGCTGGAGGGGCTAAAGAGGGAAGCACCTGGCCGAAGGAAGTGCTTTGGTGTTTTGAATCGGGAGAATACACATGTTAATGAGGCTAGGAGAAGGGCTGGGGCGTGCTCTGCTCCGTATTGAGGTGGAAATTAAAGGCTAGAGGAGTGCTGGAGCGTTTCCCGTTGCTCATTAGGCATTATGTAAGGTTTCCTCTGGGTCGTCTCAACTGAGAGCGAGATTCGTGGACATTTTGGATGCCAACGGGAGGGTAAAATCCCACGAATCATGCATTTATTATCCCTTCAGTAAGGACAGTGCATGGCCTCAGCCTGTGGGAGACAAATGAAAATCGACCCTTTGCCAGCTGTTCCTTGTGTCAAGAGGCCGAAAGCTAAATAAAACATCACTGGCACATGCATGCATGTTGAACACGCATGTTAAATCACTCTCTCAAACACACACACACACACACTATCACTGTCCTGGGAACATTGCAGGACAAGAGTGTCAGTGTCACCCTAATTAGCAGAGGATCCCTGGTTTCTGCCACCAGGGTTTGATATCATGAATGGGCTCTAGAAATGTAGCAATTAGTAGCTAACAACCTTTAGCAGTCTGGCTCCGGCTCCTCTCTGGGATTTACTGGGTTCATCAGCAGGTTTATAGAGTCTGACTTTGGCTCCTTTATAGCATCCCACAGCTCTGGACATCCTGTGGGTGTGAAGGGAACACAAAAGAGACGACTTCACAGTGCCAGTAACCCGCTACTTGGGTCTTAAAGCCATTGATAAAAGGTGTTTGCACTGATGTTCTGAAAAGCCTCTTAAAAACGGAGAATGACACTGAACACAAGGTTCAAGTATATCCATTTCTAAATAGGAAGAAATAGTGTGAACATCAGAAAATGATTACTAGAGTGTAATAGAGCAAAATTGAGGTTTGACTCTTTAAATATTCTTTTGGGCCAGAAAAAATAACCATTATACTTTTATTTTCTGTCTTTTTTTCTCAAGAGCAGATTGATCTGTTGCCATTCAAAATCTACTCCCAAAATGATTTAGGTGCTTTATACATCATCATAATGAGCCACAATTAATTGCAGTATGGCAATACAACGTTGAACATAGTCACAGCCAGGCAGTACGTTTTTAAAATGGGGGTAAAGAGTTTGGCCTTTTCCTCAATGAGAACACATTAGCACTGTTATTACTGTGTGCTTTTTGTGTGTGAAAGGTGTAAAATAAGTATTAATTAGATCAGATGGGAACAGTCGGCCAGCTAGTCTTACTCATGCAGCACCACATGTTTGAAATCTTTCGCCAAAGGAAATTCTCACCAAGGAGCAGCCGCCACTCACATCTCGGACCCTATACACACTCACACACACACACACATGCACTGACGTAATCAGCCCATTGAGTCAGGGGAGACAGGTCTTGCCTCAACCTCAGATAGACCAAGACAGATTAATGGTTTTGTTTTGACCCTTCCAATAAAGCCTCTCACCTCCCCGCTCAAACTGAGCCAGACATCATGTCTTGGAAGGCGTTTAACCACTGGCCCGGGAATAAAGAAGCTGAAAGAGAACCCCTGCTAGACGGGGCGAAAAAAACAACTTGGCATCCCTAAATACAGCTACGGCTGACTGGCTACAGCTACAGGAGTTTAAAGGTGTTCATATTTAACCTAAAATCACAAGGAGCCCGGGACTAGGAAGCAATAATAGCAGGAATGTAATGCACCTGTTGCCCTGAAGACAGATATCCCTCCCTGGTGGATTTGGTTCAGATCATAAAGGAAGCAATAAGAAGCAGTAAAATCAGGCGCTTCTTTCTCACAGGTGACATTCAGGTAAATCTGAGGCTCCCTGCCCTTTTTTTCCCCATGAAGCTTTAAGCCACGGGAGCACATGGGAGCTCCGTGAACTTTCAATAGACTTTAATCTCAGCCACACAAACAACTCACACACGCGAACAGAGCAACCACAACCTGCCCATCAATCTGTGTAGCTAAATATTGACTTGCTGTCAGGCAACCAAGTCATAAAAGTCGAGTTTACAGCACCTGGCAATGTGTAATAGACTGGAAATCTGTTTAATCATGACACCTCTGTGGAGAAATGGTGCTGCATCACACTAAGGATCATAACTGGAAACGACATATTTACTATATTCAACTGGTCACACTGAACTGTGCAGCAAATATGACACTGAGCACCAGAAAGTCTGCGATTATACAACATTTCTTATCATGCAGAGGTCACGTCATGTAGTTCTGTGTGAGTTAAGAGTTTGTGAAGCAATTTTTATTGAGACTAAGAGCCTATAACCATGTTAGCTGCTCTGTGAGGCTGTAATGCTAATTGTATACAACAGATGATGATGCTAGAAGAAAAGTCAGGAGATCACCAAAGTGATTAGCATTCATCCTCTGGGCACCATGCATGTATATAGAATTTCATGGCAATCCATCTAATAGTTGTCGAGACATTTCACTTGAAAACAAAAATGCTACTAGAAGAAAACCACTTGAGGAAAAGTCAGGGGATCACGGTAGTAGGTAGTAGTAGTGGTATTAGTAGTAGTAGTCAGTAGGATTTATCCTCTGGTGACCATTAATATCAGTAAAAACTTTAATGACAATCCAATAATTGTTGAGACATTTCGGTCTGGACCAAAGTGGTGAACCGACCGACGTTGCCATCCCTAGAACTAAAAAATGTACCAGACAGTATGAGACTATGAATATGGATATCAAACTGAATATAGGTACTGAGTTTAAGTAATGAATGGCTGTGACTAGGGCTGTGTATTGGCAAGAATCTGGCGATACGATATGTATCATTATACAGGGGTTACGATTCAATATATTGCGATATATTGCGATAATGTATGTAAGGCAATATATTGCGATTTTTAAATGTAATTTTAGGAAAACTGTCATAGTATAAAGAAAAAAGTTTACTTTTTTTATTATGCAATTGCAATTATCACAGTCCCTGTAACATCCAACATCATAGCACTACTTTGAGAGGGCACATACACTGAGAGTGTACATCTCTTTGCAAATGAAATAAAGTATTGACTGAGTTAATCTTTGAATGTAAAGTATTAATTAAAAATCAATACAGTGTTTTTGAGAATCGATACAGTATCACAAAACATATCGCGATATTCGATTTTTTTCTTACACCCGTACCTGTGACTGTTTTAATAGAAATTAAAGCAGAATATAAGCGCTAAGAATTTGTAGTTAGAAGTGTTAAAATTTTAATCTTAAAGTCCCAATGTGAGATTAGAGTACCTTAATTTTGCACTCTAGTTGCAGTCCATAAAGTAGAGTGCAGATAGTGCATATTTGAAGATCGCCCATTCACATTCTAATACATGGGTCACAATGTAGAAGTGCAGACTATATAGACTGACACCTGGGTGGGAATAGGGTACACCTATCCCAAATTGGACGTTAAACTGAAAATTTTAGATTTAAAAAAATCACATTTGAGTTATATTTTGGTTTGTCTCTGGATTTAGATGACAATTTTATGAAAGCAAACAAATAATCAGTGAGATTTTGTTCCATTAGGTAAACAACCTCTGCGCTAAAGTTGCTGTGCCTTGAAGACTGAGGCAGAGAAGTCCGTCTGGACTGAATAACTGTGTTGCAAATGCATTTCCTGAAAGTAGGATAATTAATGCAAATGTGGAAGGCTAAAAACGGCGACTCCGATGCAGGTCTGGGCATACCAACAGGTTGAGCCCATACAGCGTCTTCTTCTGAACGGCATTACACACATCCACCCGTACCTGCTTTCTATCTCTACGGGCATTTCGCTAAACGAACACGAGCAGGATGTGTGTATCGTGTCAGGGCTCTTTGAATGTGTGTGTACGTTTTAGCAAGCATGTGCCTGTGTTTATACTTGTGCCATTGCAGGAGCATGAAGTGGACCCTAAACTGAAAAAGATGTGCGTTTCCTCTCCCTAATGGCTAATATGAACCAGACCTTACCTTGCACTCAATTCAGACGCATGCATGTGTGTGAGTGTGTTTGCGCGCACGCTGACATGTGCAAGCTTGTGTGCTTGTGAGGGGTGTTTTTCCCCTCTGGAAGGCCATGCTCCTCATTAGAACACAGAGGGTGGCACCAAGCACTGCAGTGATATAGCTGAAGTAGGACAGTAAAAGCCACACCAGGCATCAGGCCACTCCTGTATGGACACTGAGATCTTTGTCCTGAAGGCAGCTTCCTTCTCGCTGAATTGTTACTAAAAATTTCATCTGGCTAATTTAAGTCCCTTTCCCACATGCACTAAAATTATCTAGACATTACCCTAATGAACATTAGGAGCCGTATTTGAGAACGCAAATATCCGAATCATTCAGACATCAAACGGACTTTACCCTGCGAGCCCCCTAGGACAAAGTCTGTGTAATGTTCGATTGAGCCCATGTGTGAATAGAGCCGGTCATTGTTCGGAGAATTCACAGCGAGCGAGTGGGCGTGTTGATGACATTTCTATCATGCGACTGCCACAAAACCGGAATGAAACAAAAATCCGAGAGTGAAGTGGAGGGGTCATTTACATGAAGACGCCAACGAAAATGTCTAACGGTAGAGACGACGGGATTCAGGAACTTCTGTCTGGAGGGGCCGACGCCGGAATCGTCAGATAAATTCATGGAAAAGCAAGAGACTCGGTTGTTTATGATCAAATTACAAACCGACTATGCGTGACAATCCACGTCATGTCCGGCGTCCTGCACGCTCTACCCAGGCGCCCCCCCCTCGCCTAAATCAAACAGAGTATTTCCAGTAGGACAGAAAGCCTATCTCCTGTTGTCTGCTACATGTGTGAAAGGGAAACTGGACAATGTCCAGAGAATGAGGTCCTTACATTGTTCATATGAGAAAACAACTTTAGTTTTTCAGAGCATGAAAAAGTGGACGTAACATCATAACATTTATCTGTGACATTCCCCCTTTTTCATCTATTTTTGAGTGACTTAAGAAGAAGAGGTTGCGGTAACAATACATTTTTCTGACCCATAACTGAGCAGGCAGAGTATAATTCAAATACATGTGAAACACCAGGTTTTCATCTCACCTTTGCACAGGTAGAAGCTGGTTTGATGTGAACCTCCTGCCACTCTCTCTGTACCCATTTCTCTTCATCTATTCATTTCTATACACATACTGTATCTTTCACTATCATCCCCTTGATTCTTTCTTTGTATCGGTCTGCCCCTTTCTACCTATCACCATCCCTCTCTCTCTCCTGCTGTCTCCATTTCCCCCTCTCCTCCCCTGCAGTGGATAGGATTGGGGTCAGGGCCCTTTGGCCAGTGGAGCAAGTGACAGCTCTGACAGGGCCCTGATTTCACTCTTGTGCCTTCTGTCACCTCCCTGTATGCCCATCTCATTTTAATAATGTAAATATGGGGCAGGCTCAGGCCACAGAGAATATTCTGTGTCCTGGTGCTCACTCACTGGAACCTCTCTGCACACCTGAGCACTTATAGTTGGCAGTATTCTCCAAACTAACTTGGTGGGTTTTCAGACTGATGTTGAATACAGAACTACTAGCAAAAAAAAAAGTGTATTCTGTTTGTTTAATGGCGTTCAGGAAAGAAGAAGGAGCTGACATCATTGACAAAGTCAAGAGAACAATTAGAAAACATACAGGGGACTCACCAGAGACAGTTTAAAGAATAATGGTTAAAATCGGCAAAGCAGCAAAGGCCAAGATATCATGAATTTTAGTCTGACAAACTCCAAAAACACATGGCCCTACATTTCCCATAATGCAACTGGATAGTGTCTTTCATTAGACCTGCCCTGCCTCAGAAAAGCCCACTTCTTTCAATCATCACACCTCCAATTTGTAATGCAGGCTTTCTGTTAAAAAATGTAAGTCTCAAGCCCGAGGCGAGATATGGCATGACAACTTTGGGAATCTCCCACTACAGAAGACGTTATACGACTGTTTTCACAGGCTGAGTACTACACCTTATGATGAGTAATATTGCCCCTTTAAAAGTAATGTGCATTGACAGTATTTCGCAATATCTATCAAATTTAAGTTTAAATACATTTAACAGCCAACTTTAGGAGATGTGAGGCGTCCATGTTTGTTTGGTTTACAGCCTCCACTATCAGCAAAAAACAGAAAAGTCAGTCGTAGTTACCACCTGGAGTTTGACATGAATGCTATTTACAAGTTGGGAAATCAGGAAATTACGCTAAATTGTGACGAGGAAAAACTGGCATGGCCATTTTCAAAGGGGTCCCTTGACCTCTGACCTCAAGATATGTGAATGAAAATGGGTTCTATGGGTACCCACGAGTCTCCCCTTTACAGACATGCCCATTTTATGATAATCATATGCAGTTTGGGGCAAGTCATAGTCAAGTCAGCACACTGACACACTGACAGCTGTTGTTAATTGATTTCCAATAATAAATATATACATACATTTGCATAAAGCAAGCATATTTGCCCACTCCCATGTTGATAAGAGTATTAAATACTTATAAAATCTCTATATAATTAACTATGGACAATCATGCAATTAATCGCGATTAAATACTTTCATCGATTGACAGCCCTACTAAAAATAAAAGATTATTTGCCAATGTAGGCACAGATTCACTGTGGTTAAAACTGATAGGGAATGCTGGTTTGGCTCAGATGTGGATGCTCTTCAATAACTACCAGGGAAGATGAAGGTAGGAAACTGTAAACAAGGCCTTTGTTTTGTCCTGATTGTGTTTCCACTCAGGGTGGCTGAGTCTGGTCTGGACAGCCAACCAAACCAGCCACAGATGCAACACACCAGCTTACGGCAATTTAGTGGCACAGAGAATGACCTCAGTCTAATGTGGATCCCGCCATCCCAGCCGCTCCCCCCCCAGGGCACCAAAGTGCAGGAAACTGCAGAAGCCGTGAGTCACAAAGCTCTCGGCGGGCAGATCTGTTCGTAACTATCTGTGAAGCCTTTGATGGCTCGCTGTTCGCTTGTTACGGATGTGATGCATGATTTGGAGGCAGTTTGCCCTCCTTGATTAAAGAAAAGGCCTCCTGGTCGGTAAGATTGCGGCCCCTCGGTACCACACAGACACAGAGGAGTCCACCGTGGGCTTCGTTAACCTTTTTCACCTCTGCTATCCCTCAGCCTCCCTACACCAGCCCTCCACCCCACCACTCACCCTCAGGTTGTCCTCTAGTGTTACCTTTTCTGGCTGGCTTGACCCCACCATGCTTGTAAATTTGGGGTTTGATCAGCGGAGGGTCTTTTCCCTTTGATTCAGCATCCTGGAGGTCCCTAATGAACTGACTGATGTTCCATTACATACAATCACAGCTTAGCATGTCCAAGGAAGTTAGTGTTCAGTGGTATAACTACCATGGAGTGCATGCTGACAGGACATGCAGACACACTAATCACTGTTTGATGGGCAGTGTGTGTGGTAGAAGAGTACCAGTACTGCCAGAGTCTTTGACCTGAGCTTTGCCATTGTTTTTCACTAAACTCTTGTCTTTGTACTAGGGGTGGAACGGTACGTGTATTCGACCCAAACCGTTCGGTACAGGTTCGGTTCGGTCCGCGACATCCTTTCAATACGCCATGTGACCCAAACAGCTGTTCATATCTACTACTCGCATGTGCAGAACAGAAATTCTAGAGCGTAAGTTTTACCCGCAAAGTTTTGGCAGCGTACCAGGAATGGTAGCATTGCGCTCATGATAGTTGGGCTCAACCAATCCCCCAGGAAGTACGCCAGGCTTTGATGCAAATTTTCGTAGTGGCCAAACGGCGGTACTACAACTTCCGTGTCCGTCACGTGATGCCATTGGGCCCAAAAAGATTTTTTTCCCATAGACTTACATTGGGAAAGAGACGTCCGTAACTCAGCAGATAATGTTTTTTTAGGTAAATCAACTTCCCAGTATGAACACTCTAATAGCCCTTATTTAAATCATTAGGTCTGAAAGTTGTAAAATGCACTAATAGCCAAATCCAGAGTTATTTCCATTTCTCCATTCATGTGAATGAGACCCAGACCGACTCTGGAGCGAAGGCTGGGAGGCGGAGTTAAAGGAAACGCTACTGCGCCTGCTCTATGGGCTTAACGAATGCGGAAGATCACCAGATGATCCGGGTACTTTATCACTCGGCAGTCGAGCCAGTTTGGCTTCATGCGCCACTGGGCAACTCTCATAGGAATGAACGGGAGCCCGCCTCCAACGCTGTATCCAGTTCTCTTTATACAAACGTGGGCTCAACTGACAACAATTTGTGTCAAACTGTATGCCGACACTGTTCGACTGAAGTCGGGTTTAAATGTGGAGACTTGAAATATTTAATTACGACAGCATCACCAAAATGTGCCGATTAGCGGAACGAAACAAAAGCAGATTGGACGGTGAGTCCGTTCCCCCGCAGCATTCAGGCAGCCTCCCACTGCAGATCAGACCACGCCAAATCAATTACTACTGCTATAAGAGTGTTTATCGCTGCGAATGCGACCACACTCGATCGTAAACAATACAGAATTGAAGCATATGGTCAAATTGCGTGAGCCTTCATGCACTTCATGTGCCTTCACGTGTGCATATTAGTCAGTCTGTTGTGCCATAACTGTTACAGTATGAATTATGGCCAATGAACCATGTTGAATGTTAACATTTTTAAAATAAAAAATAAATACAAAAGAATTTATTCAATATTAGGCTATTATTTTCTTTGTTTTCCCTGTACCGAAAACATACCGAAACGTGATCCCACAACCCAGGTACATACCGAACCGTGAATTTAGTGTACCGTTCCACTCCTACTTTGTACTAACATTTAGTGCCCGTTTGTATCACTTTTGCAGTTTCATTGACTGTATAAGCAGTGATTTTGAACAGTGAAATTGTTCAAACACACATACAGCTGCCTCTCTCCACACACACACACACACACAGATACATCCAGATGTGGGTGGTGATTTTGGAGTATTGGGTCAGTCTGTCTGGGGATAAATCAGACAGACTAATCTGTCCTGTGAGGAGATGGAGGGTAATTGGTCACATTTGACCCCCGGCCTTGCGGACTGTGGGAACGCGGGCTTTATCTACCAGCGGTAATTGGCTAATGAAACACTTCCGCAACTCCTCCGCTAGATTGTCATCCACCAGTTGGGATTGGGTGAGGCATGTGTGGCCGGCACAAGTGGCCAAGAGGCATGTGTGTGTGTGCGGGGGAGAGTGTGTGTGCGAGTAGTGAAGAGAAAAGAAAATGGCAGGATGCGGAACTCCCAGTGGCCATCTTCACAACGTTATCAGCAGCATCGGGCTCATGATGCCTGCAGTATACTGATACATTGACAGGACATTAATGGTTGTGTGGTCCATTACGATTTAAATTTAGGTTCGAAGTAGAAGTGGTTAATGTAATTCAAATGAAATCTTTGGCCCAAGGCAAGGCTTTCTGTGTGGCGTAGTGTAGCCAGGACATGACTGAGTGTTTGCAGCGTTCAGATCATACTCTCAATACCACGGTCGATATGACACAGCCTTGTGTCGTATTCTATTGAATTTTGCTCATGTTTTATAGTCGTTTTGTGTGATCAGTTATCTGGGCAAAGCCATGCCCACATCAATCGAAAGACGAGAAAACCAGGGTGGGGAGAGCGAGTTGTGGGGGGGTGGGCGGAGGGGTACTAAGAAAAAAAAGGCTAAAGTTACGGTGGTGAGACAATGTCTCTGAGGTCCCATCAAGTGAGCCATTCATAGATGCAGGCCTACCAGTTTGTGGAGCCAGGGAGACACTCCGATTGAGTGGGGCCCAGGGTGGCCTTGTCTTTTTGTCCCAAGCTGACCCCTGCTCTCCCGCCTGGCCTCTGCGCCCCTCACCTGGCCTGTCCCAGCGCACTGGTAACAGGATACCTGTAATTTGCTCTAATGGCCTTTGAAAGACCTGGCTGGGCTAATCCCTGGAGTACTTCTCCCAGCAGCACCGTATGAAAGGGTGGGGGGAACAGGGCCGAGTGCGAGTCCTGAAAGAGGACCGGCCTCTGGATTGTGTGTGAGAGAATGTCACCCCTTGCGGCCGGGGCTGGGGCCGAGGGAGTGCGGGAGTCAGCTTTCAGCAGATCACCACCATGTGGCTTGTTCACATGGCTCAAAAAAACTGGGCCCGGCTTGTAGAGAAGAAGATTGTCTCTGCTTTACACCTCCCTCAGTGGCTCAGTCTGGCAGGCAGCGGGAACTGGCCAAAGACCAGCCTGAGCACACAACTTTGAGTGAGTGCACTTGAAATTGTTTCCAGATTTCCTGTTGTAATTTAAAGGTATTTCTTCATGGATGACATTTGCTCATTCAATAACAGAAGAGATTGATATCCCCAGTACTGCAGAGCTGCAAGAAGAGCAGAAATAAAGAGGGAATGGTTTGACATGAAGTTAAAGAAAGCTGCCCAAGACTTCGGTCAAGGGGACGAGACAGTCATGGATGGACAAAAGTGTATTATACAGGAGGCTATTACACTGTCAGGTGTTATAATGGAGGTATAATTGGTTAATGCCATACATTCTCTGAAATCATTCGTAAGTGCCAGTTATGAGCAAAACTAATGATAATAATAATAATGATAAAAAGAAGGGCTGTCAAAGTTGACACGATAGTGAAGATACTGGCATCTAATGAAACTAAAAAACCTAATGAATCCGTTGGTACCAACCATGTCATACTAGCTCATGAAGGAGGCTTAATGACGCTCCAAACTTGCGCTAAATTTTGACGAGGAAAAACTGGCATGGACATTTTCAAAGGGGTCCCTTGACCTTTGACCTCAAGATATGTGAATGAAAATGGGTTCTATGGGTACCCACGAGTCTCCCCTTTACAGACATGCCCACTTTATGATAATCACATGAAGTTTGAGGCAAGTCATAGTCAAGTCAGCACACTGACACACTGACAGCTGTTGTTGCCTGTTGGGCTTCAGTTTGCCATGTTATGATTTGAGCATATTTTTTATGCTAAATGCAGTACCTGTGAGGGTTTCTGGACAATATTTGTCATTGTTTTGTGTTGTTAATTGATTTCCAATAATAAATATATACATACATTTGCATAAAGCAGCATATTTGCCCACTCCCATGTTGATAAGAGTATTAAATACTTGACAAAACAGATAAAAAATAATAATTAATTTGCGATTAACCACAATTAACTATGGACAACGATGCGATGAGTGAGTGAGTGAGTGAGTGAGTGAGTGAGTGAGTGAGTGAGTGAGTGAGTAATATTTTAATGGAATGGCAGCCCTAATAATAATAAAACCCTTGCTGAACAAAAGGCACTGGCCATTGAATATGCCCTGAGATTAAAAAGACAGGAGAAAAATAATCTTATCAGTCTCATCTTGACTCTCATCCCTCCAGAGATTTTAATGGAATGTGGGAACAGCAAGTGATATGTGGGCAGGGAAGACCAGCCCTCTGCCAGTCTTTTCTCTCCTTTCTTCCTGTCCTTTCTATCCATCGTCCTTGTTCCTTTGATGGGGCGGGCCGCATGCAAGGGAATGTACTCACACAAATACGCACACAATATGCAGACCAGTCTTTCCTGCGTCCTACTTCCTCAAGGTATAGAGGACACTGTACAGTCATGTTGAAATGGCAGCACACATGCACACCGTGTGTACAGAGTGATTTAGAGAGAGACAGCGTGTTTAGATCTGTGAAAGTTCAAGTGTGTGGAAAAAAAGAAAAGGTGCAAAAATAATCCTGTTTCTTATTTCCTTTGCTGTTACTTTAATTATACATTTTGTTTGATCAAACATAAGTCGAGTTGAAGGACTCCTAACTGTCCAGGAATTCAGAGCTATATTAGGCAAGAGAAACAGACTTCCAGACAGTCTGAGCTCATTTGAGCAACTGAATTACTTGGCATGTTGGCTTGAATCCGCTGCTTCAGGCAGTTCTCACCCACTGCTCGTACTTCTACCTACGAAAAGTAATACATTGTAATTCGTATATAACCCACGTAATCGTGAGCCAGGACATGCAGGGCTGCCGCTAAGGACGTCAAGTGACGTAGTATAAAAAGCGACAAAGAATGTTTTTTTCATAAACCTAACCAAGCAGTTTTGTTGCCTAAACTTAACGAAATAGTTTAAACGTACTTATTTTAATCCAAACCACAATCTTTTCCTACACCTAACCACCTAGTCTTGTTGCCTAAACAACAGGTTCTGCACTGCAGGGGCTTTCGCAGGTGCACTGATCGCTCGTGTTGATGGACATTCGTAGGAGAACACACGAAAAATGAGAAATAACTTTTCGTAAGATATCATACAAAGCGATGTATGAGGATACGTGGTGAAACATGTAGGGATGCACCGATCCGACTTTTTCAGTCCCGTAGCTGGGCTTTGGGTATCGGTCAACACTGAGTACCGCTCTGATTCCAGTATATAATTAATAAGCTGTATGCCACACTGTATGGAAGTGACTGGGATCATTCTTTTATGTGTAAGGCAACATCAGGCTTGACTTAAATATTGCTTTTCTAACTTTGTAAAACTAAATGTAGCAAATAAATACATAGATATAAATTTACTGAATTGCTATATATTATTAAAATAATAAATTGTACACCAGCAACTTGATAAATCTTCAAAATTAACAGGAATTACAATTCAAGTGTAAACCTTTTTAATGCACCAACAAATTGGTCAAAACTTAAACAAGAATTCAAATTCCAGTATATAATGTATATAGTATATAAACATAGAATTGAATTGAGGCCCGAGGCTATTTGAGGCCCGATATCCAATCCGGTATCGGTATCGGTGCATCCCTAGAAACATGTGGTGGATAATGAGAATGAGGGCTGTTCAGTTCATTTAATTACTTTATCCTTGGAGATTTTTTTTTGTTTTTCTGATCCTACCTTGTTGTTCTAATCTCCCTTCTATTGCACAAAAAAACCCAACGTGACAAAAACCTGAGATTTGTAACTGTGTTTTGTGTGTTTTTGTGTGCATGTGTGAGATCAGTCCAGCCCGGCTCAGCTCGGAGCAGACATATCTCATAGCTGTTGGTATAGTAAGGGATGAATAAATCATCCCAGCCCTGTGAGAGTTAATAGGTATGATGCATGTCGGCAGACCTGCTGCAGACAGGCCGGGAGGGAGGGAGAGGAGGGGTGACCCGGGCGGGGAGAGAACCAGACTGTGAGACCGAAGAGCTACGACAGAGGAGACGTGAGGGACAGACGGGCAGTGAAAGGCAAGCTGGCAGATGGGAGACAGGAGGAAGGAGAGAAAGACAGGTACAGTTTGTAGGAAGGGAGACCGACAGCTGCTCTGCTTCGCAACAGAGGGCCACTCACAAACACCAATGCACAAATCCTCTCAGAGCTCTCAGAGTGGCAGTCACAGCTCCTTTAAAGAGACTGTAAATTTTATATTGCTGTCCAGAACTGGTCGGTCCATTAAACCAATGCAGGCATTGCATCATACGTATTTTGAGCCTGATCATCACACTTATTCAAACAAAAAATAAATGTCATCATTTCATCACTATGTGTATGAAGTGACTCAACCAGGGTGTTGATTAATGAAGGGGAAATCCTGAGCAAAGCCTCAACTTTAACCAAAATAATTAACCTTTTTAGGAGTAAACCTCAGAATGAAGAGCATAAAATCGCTTCCCCTGACCTTAACCGAAATGTTTCAAATAGACCTGAAACCTCCTAAAAGCTGTATAAAAACTGAACTAGGTGAAAACATTTAAATTGGAGTGTAAACCTGCAATATGCGAAGTACATAAAAATGTGCAACTGCTTATAAACTGACTTAATATCCTTGGCAAGCCTTCAAAAGTCTGAGCACGACTAGTAATTCAATCAAGGAAGACCTAATTCATAATGTTATTTAAGATATAGGGCAGAAAATCATTGTGGCACTCCAATCAGTCATGTCAAAGCGGGTACTTTTGCCTTAGAAGCAGATGTAAAACACCTGCTCTGACTTCGCTCGTGGCCAAAAGTGCTCCATGCTCAGAAGTTTCTGCCTGTCCAGTCCATTGTGCTGCAGTGCACCCAAAATACCACGACTCTGTTCAACATTTCTGTTGATGTCTTGTCTTTCTGTTGCAGTACTTGCCTAATGTACTTAGTTACATTCCACCTGACCTGACCTGTCCTGTAGGGTATGACAAAGCCATGTAGGACCATCCATATACCCTCCGAAAACATAAATATGCTCAATGTTTTGCTTCCAAGTGGTGCTACAGTTAGTCCCAGTCTTAAACACCTAAAGGTACTGGATGGTTGCTGTAGCTCAACTATCACTATACAGTAAATACTAGTATTGAACTTAGTTCACCTTCACAACAACAATGGGAGGGCTGCTTAAAATGATTAGCATCCTCTTTGTAGAACAATGGAATATAAAATAATATTCAAATTGCAAACTATTCCAGTCCAGCACTCTGTGTTTCCTGTAAATTATCTCTTCGTTTCCGCAACGCTGGCATATTCCACAGCAAATTGAAGATCAGCTTTCATATCAGCCTCTCACCACAATGAGATCATCACTGACCCGGTATCGCGTGCCACACAGTAGAGATATCAGTGTATTGTATACTGTGTATTGGACTGGAAGTGTTACTTTATATGTTGAGAAAATTCTCCTACTTTTTAAGCTAAATAAACTATTTAAAAATCTTCTTGGATGTTTGGATGTCTTGTTTTTCTGAGCTCACGAAAAGCTGACTTTTTAGAGATATGAGGTTCTCACAGGACAGTGACGCTACAAACACATGATGATCTTATAGAATATGATGCATAAACTACCCAACAGTATATAAAGTAGCTAAAATTAGCCCAAGCTTAAACATCTACAGCAGTAAAATGCAACATACACATTAAAGGTGCAGTGTCTAGGGTTTGGTGGCATCTAGCGGTGAGGTTGCAGATTGCAACCAACTGAAACTTCTCCTATGTGCCAAACAAGTAGAAGAGCTGCGGTGGCCAACGCGAAAATGTGGAAACGTGAACAGCCCTATCCAGAGCCAGTGTTTGGTTTGACTTTTCGTGTGTACGACTTGAGTACAACACCATGACTGCCTACGAGGGTGCACTCTTATCCCTTTTAGCAAGATTTATTGTGTTGAGACCACAATGACAAACGAAACAGAGTTCTTGGAAAGAGATTCTGTGACAGTGGGATGCAGCCAGAAGGAGGCTATGATGGCAGGTTTTCCCACTTTCCCCAATTTTTGCCTGTAGATGTGGTCAGACGACACGTTGTAGGACTTAGTTTATTTATAGCATACCGAAGCCAGAAAGACAGTCGTGATATTAACCTGAATTTAGACCACATATAAAAAGTGGCACAAACAAGATAGTCAGTTGTCGTGTGACTTTTCTGAGTATGCTGCCATTATTAAAAACACATTTGTTTCACTTGCAATGAAAAGAAAAGCTGAGGTTTTACCTGCAGCCTGAAAGGCAGCCAAGAAACACAAGCAGGAACGATAGCACACTGCCCTTTCATTTAATGGGCCATAAAGCATAATCATGACATTGATTTGGGGCAGAGGCCATTGTTTATGCCCTGACAACATAATGTTGAGCCACAAAAAAAACTGTGATTATGGCCCTTAGCGTGTGGTGACTTATCAAATCCAAGGCAAGGGGTGTGTCAGCACAAGAACCACTACTTCTGTGTCAGTGTCTCTGAGAGCATGCAGGGAGATGATCAGGGCTCGGCCTTTATTTTCAAACAGTGGTCAGTGCTTTACGATTATAAGGACCAGTGTGTAGCATTTAGTGGGATATATTGGTAGAAATGGCATATAATATTAAGAAGTGTGTTTTCTTTAGTGTATAATCACCTGAAAATGAGACTCTTTGTGTTTTCGTTACATTAGAATGAGCCGTTTATATCTACATACAGAGTGTTTCCTCCTCAAGGAGCCGGCTGCCATGTTTGTACAGTAGCCGAGAACGGTGATGACAGTAATTGTGTGTAGAATGAAACCTAGCACACCTGCACAATAGAAAGGCTAAATATCTTCATCCTCTTTTAAGTTGTTAAATGATTGAGACGTTGTCGACATAAATGCAGGCAAATGACGATGTGCTGTGTTTTTCAATTACACTAATTAGGGCTGTCAAAGTTAATGCGATAATATCGCAAATTTGTTTTAACGCCACTAATTTCTTTAATGCATTAAGGCAACTTGCGATTTTAAGGTTGTGGCAGGGTTAGATTTAAAGCTGGAGTGAAGATCCTCATCAAATGAAACTAGAAAACCTAAGGAACCCATTGGTACCAACCATGTTATACTAGCATGTCGCGAAAGAGGCTAAATAACGGTCAAAGTTATGCTAAATTTTGGCGAGGTAAAACTAGCATAGCCATTTTGGAAGGGGTCCATTGACCTCTGACCTCAAGATATGTGAATAAAAATAGGTTCTATGGGTACCCACGAGTCTCCCCTTTACAGACATGCCCACTTTATGATAATCACATGCAGTTTGGGGCAAGTCATAGTCAAGTCAGCACACTGACACACTGACAGCTGTTGTTGCCTGTTGGGCTGCAGTTTGATTGATTTAAGCATATTTTTTATGCTAAATGCAGTACCTGTGAGGGTTTCTGGACTATATTTGTCATTGTTTTGTGTTAATTGATTTCCAATAATAAATATATACATACATTTGAATAAACCCAGAAAATGTGTCCTCTCCGATGTTGAGAACTGTATTAAATACTTCACAAATCTCCCTTTAAGGTACATTTTGAACAGATAAAAAATGTGTGATTAATTTGCGATTAATCGCGATTAACCATTTTAACCGATTGACGGCCCTAGCAAATATACTACAACATAAAAGTTTTTGGGGTGAAAACATAAATTGTGTGCAGGTTACACTTTTCCATCTGGAGTTAAACAAACTATCCAAAATGAAGAAATCCCAAACCATTCCATCATTGGTTGGTATTTTACTGTACATTCAAGGGTTAATGTCCAAGTTTCCATATCACACCACCTGTGATGGCCTCCACTAGAGCGCCTGTTCTCATGGTAATCTCTCAAGGTGTTTAAAGCAATAGTGAGTGATGCAGCCTTTGTCTGTGCTGATACACACAGGCGGCTGCTTCGCCCAGTACCAGACCCTTCGAGGGGGTCATGGCAGATCAAAGGTGCTGGTCACAGCCATTAGGCCCGGCAGCCCAGACCCGACATGAAAAGCTTGTGTTTTGAAAAGGAGGGCAGAAGGAAAAACACAACAGGGCCCTCTTCGTTTAAAAAGCAAGCAAACTGTGAAATAATTGAAAAGGTATGTCAATCAAGAGCAGGAGCACAGCGGGAACTCCAAGATTCCCAGGCTCTGCTCTGGTCGAGCACTGAGCCATGGAGGGCTGCTCAAGGGGGCAACCCAAGAAATTAAAGACCTGGGAAAAGGAACAAAAAGAAGACAGGAGGAAAGGAGCAGGAAAATCTCTTTTTCTCACTCTCTCTTTGCTCAGTCTTTCACTCTTTTCTGCTTTAAATTTGTGATGAAAGGAACCATTTTGCCACACTTTGTAGAGCCCCATTCAAAACGCTTGGTCATTAATAAGATCTTGTCTAGCTCTTCACCTCTCAGGTGAGTAACAAAGACTTCTTCGGGGCAGCAGCCATTGGAAGCGCCTGCCCCCACCTCCGAAACCCCCATCTTATAACCAGCACCTTCACCCTGTACTCGCTCCCTCCTCCTCCCCCATACCATGAGTCTGACAAAAGGGAACCCCGTGAGAGTGTCTCTCTCTTTCCTTTCTGCTTTTTTTTTTTTCAAAGTCAGAAAAGGCTTGAATGATCTGACGTTGGGCTAACGTCCAAAAAATGGGGGACGGAAAGAAAAGAAAGAGTAAAAAAAAAGACTGGGTAAAAGACTTTTTCTATGCTTTTAAAAATCCCATAGAGGAGAAATAAATGGCAAGTCCACAGTTGACTAGACATGTATAGTGCGGGATTTGCTTGTAATGGCAGCTTGAGCTTATTGACAGTCCCAGCCAAAACATGTCAAAGGTTAAGAGATCTTGCCAATTGCAAGTGGGAAGCCAAAAGTACCTTTTTCATGAGCTCAATGGGGCCATCAGTTGATACTTGCTCAGCAGAACGCGGAGCAGGAGTGACCTTCAATTTCCAATGCAACTCAGGGACAAAGAATCAATTTGTCTCCATTGTTTCTCTCTCTTATTTCTAATTGTGATATTGTTCAAAAGATGTGAAACAGTTCTTGAATGACAATTATTTACAATTTCAAAATACTTTAATTTTCTCTTAACACAGTCAACTATTACACTACAATAAGGCTACTTTTATTTGTGCAAACTAGATATTCCTGCCCGTTTGTGTAGACACGTTTTCAATAGTGCTGTCAAAGTTACCGCAACAATAACTCGTTAGCGCAAATGAATTTACCGTCACTAATTTCTTTAACGCATTAACGCAACTTGGGATTTTTAGGTTGTAGCGGGCTCAGTTTTGAAGCTAGAGTGAAGGTAATGGTATCATATGAAACTAGAGAAACACTAGCCTGTTACGAAGGAGGCTAAATAACAGTCCAAACTTAAGATACTGCTATCATATGAAACTAGATCCATTAACCAATAATTGAATAATCCATTGGTACCAATCATGTCATAATAGCTTGTCTGGAAGGAGGCTAAATTACGCTCACAACTTGCGCAAAATTCAAAGGGTTCCCTTGACCTCTGACCTCAAGATATGTGAATGAAAATGGGTTCTAATGGTACCCACGAGTCTCCCCTTTACAGACATGCCCACTTTATGATAATCACATGCAGTTTGGGGCAAGTCATAGTCAAGTCAGCACACTGACACACTGACAGCTGTTGTTGCCTGTTGGGCTTCAGTTTGCCATGTTATGATTTGAGCATATTTTTTATGCTAAATGCAGTACCTGTGAGGTTTCTGGACTATATTTGTCATTGTTTTGTGTTGTTAATTGATTTCCAATAGTAAATATATACATACGTTTGCACAAAGCAAACATATTTGTCCAATCCCATGTTGAGGAGTATTAAGTACTTGACAAATCTCCCTTTAAGGTACATTTTGAACAGATAAAAAATGTGCGATTAATTTGCGATTTATCGTGATTAACTATGGACAATCATGCGATTAATCGCGATATTTTAATGGACTGACAGCCCTTGTTTTTAACAATTTACACCAGGATTTATTAAAGAGAGGATTAACCCCACACTTCACTTCAAAATGTTAGATATATTCAGAGATGATACCTATTCGTCCAACCTAAATTTAAGTTGGTTTGCAGGGGGCTAAAAAGTCACAATACATTTAGGATTTCTCAAGAACCGCCAACAATTAAATCTGAGGACAGCTTCAAACAAAGACTTTTAAAATAAACAGTTTCAGTCAAAAACGTTTACTTCAATATTACAGCACATTTCTTAAAATCTAAACTCAGCATACAACCTTTCCTTCCAGTAAAGTGACCTTTGGATTTCAGCAGTTAGGAAAACCCTCTAATAGCTCGAAATACCTCACTCTGATTTCTCAGGCTTTGAACACAATGGAGTGACTTTTCAAAGGGGGGACTGTGAGTTATATGGATCTAACTGGTCTTTATAGATGTGTGGTCAAGCGTCCAGAGCCCAAGTGATTCCTCTAGACAATGTGAAATCCCCATTTCATGTCCTCAGATCTTTTGTGTCTGCTGGCTGCTACACCGGCATATATGAATGAAATGACATGTAGGGTACCTATGAGACCGGAGGAAGGAAAGGACAATATTTTATGTGCTATAGACACAAGTTTTGTTGAAGTGCTTCACAAAATGATTGCTAACACAAACTTACCTATCGCTACAGATATTAGCCAGTAGATTGATTTATTTAAGACTATTTTCTAGTACTTTTTCTTCTAATTTTAAACATTTTTACTGTTCACGGTCAACTCTTTACAATGTCTCAGATGCGACAAACATCCTTCCAACACACCTACTGTGCCTGGAACTCAAAGCAGCAAATAATGGCAATTACTGCTGGCACCACTTTCAGGCACCAGCGGTTTTCATTGGCCTGGACTAATCCCCCATAAATCCTTGCAGCGCTCCAATCACCAGCCGGGCCTCAGCTAATTGCTTATGAGTCCCTTGCACGCTCCAGGTGCCACCGTAGCACACCCGGTGTTTGTAAACACAGCTCGTAAAGAGGAGGCTGCCATCAAAGTGTTAATGTTTCCTCGGAGGATCAGAGGCAGTGCAGGAATGATGGGGGTGCAGCTGGGCTGGTACCTGGATGGACTCGACTGAGGCATTCCCTCCTTCCCTGCAGCTGTGGCGAGCGCAGAGAGGGCTTCATTTACACGGTCTTGTCAGAGAAGAAAGACACTCAACAGGAGTTTGTGTTTGTTTACCTTCCTCGTCTTTTCTTTCCTCCTTTTTACTCTTTGTACTCCTTTGAGTCTGTGCCTAAAGAAGATGACTTCACTTGGTTAGCACGACTGGGGATGCAAAAAAAAAAACAACTTTGAGATAGTTGCGTGTTCAGAGTGATGGGAGCAGCAGATGATGTCTGTTTTTAAGTTTTGAAGCCTTTCAGATGTGCTCATTGAAAAAGTCAGCGTAGGGAGGTTTGCGTGGATGAAAGGGTCAACAAAACATCAGACTTTAACACGGGAGACTGATGCTCGCTTCCCATTTCCAACCGACAGTCAACAGTGCTTTTTTTTTCTGCATGACCACAATGTTTCCCAAACCTCAACCTAGTGTTTATTATTGTAACCATGAAGACGAAGCTCCCATAAGATTAGCAAAGCAGTAATTTTAGCCCGAACCACAATCTTCTGTAACCTTAACCAAGTACTTATTTTAACCCAAACCATGATCTTTCACTAATCTTAACAAAGTCACTTTGGCGCCTAAACCTAACCGAACCTTAACCATAGTGTTATCACATCATAAAACAGAGATAAGACGGTTCTGGCAGACACAGAAAAATTATGTAATCCTGACAATAGGGGCGTAAGATCAGAGATCACTTCTGTGTCTTTCTAGGGGGCATGGACAAACAACGAATTATTATAAGGGCTGTCAAACGATTACAAAATTTAATCGCAAGTATTTAATACACTTATTAACATGGGAGTGGGCAAATATGATTGCTTTATGCAAATGTATGTATATATTTATTATTGTAAATCAATTAACAACACAAAACAATGACAAATATTGTCCAGAAACCCTCACAGGTACTGCATTTAGCATTAAAAAAAATGCTCAAATCACAACATGGTTAACTGCAGAGGTCAAGGGAACCCTTTGAAAATGGCCATGACAGTTTTTCCTCTCCAAAATTTTGCGCAAGTTTGGAGCGTTATTTAAACTCCTTCCTGACAAGCTAGTATGAAATCGTTGGTACCAATGGATTCCTTAGGTTTTTGTAGTTTCATATAGTGCCACTATCTTCACTCTAGCTTTAAAACTGAGCTAACCTCCGGAAGATCGGTTGTGTTAATGAGTTAAAGAAATTAGTAGCGTTAAAATGAATTTGCGTTAACGCGTTATTATCATGTTAACTTTGACAGGCCTAATTTTTATGTTTCATTTGGAGGACTTGTTGTGTATTAAGATAGACTTGAAAAGAAATGTGAATCTACCCTTTTAAGCCTGCTCTAAAACAAATATATAACTCATTATTTCATGCAAAAACATATTAAGTCGAGCCTTTGCGCCAAGTTCAGCTTTGCTGTTCTTTCCAAACAAAATCTGCATTTGCACGAATAAGTAGGTAGAAAAATCTGCAGTGCAGGGGGAGTAGCAGCTGCGAAACCCCCGGTGTGAGCGTTTATTTTTCATTGCTGGATGGGTTTAACCAGCGAGACGGCTCAGGAACTCAGTCACTGCCTTGCACAAGACTTGCGGTTGTACCGAAGCAGCTGGGGGTTGGTCAGTTGGGTGGCCAGTGGCCCACTGCTGCTTTTATGACGCCTTCATTTCCTACCAGCTTTGGGTCACCCTGTCCTTCAGCACCTTGATCTGGTGCGATGTTTACAGCATCTATCCAAAGCCAACAATCCCTTTTTTCATAAATATCCAGCAGTGCCTAGCCTTTGAACAGCAATATTTGCATGTTTTCTCTGCACAGACTCGGTTTTCAGGGGTGTAAAAAGATGATTTTGTGCTCTGATCAGATAGCAGGCCACATCAGGGCGCTTTTGAAGGGATAAGTGGGTGAATGAAGCCAGAAAAAAATCATCCAAAAGAGAGCTTCCACCTCCAGCAATTAGCTGCTATTCAGAACCCTGCGGTAAGCCCTCAGGTCATCTCCAAAACATCTCCTTGTCGTAGCCATGACAATGGGTGTGTGCCTTTATTTTTGTATGCAGACAAAAACCAGATCAAGAGTGAGCCACATGGGACTTGTTTGCAATCAGTGCCCAGAGGAAACAATTAGCCCACAAGCTTGCCAGCTTTTTCATGGGGTGAAGTGAGTTGGAGAGGCTGCTTAAGTGGCCAGCAGACACGGGTTTTGTGTCCCTCGGTAAACAACGCTGGGCATCATCAGGATGGAGTGTCACATCTGGAGTCAGGAGGCATGAATGGATGCAAGCAGCGAGGCAGAATGAAACTGTGCAGGCTCAGACACTCTGCGTGTGTTACAAATTTTATGTAGTTCAGGATGTGGTCTGAGACTCAATTAAGCTTCTATGAGAAAATAAGAATTTCCCGCCTTTTCTGATACGATCAAATCTTAACCTGATGTTCGAAATGCTCTGAGTTCAACTGGTCTTCACACAAAGGGAGCTCTTTCGAGCCATTGTGCATGTCCTGTGTATGTGTTTTTTTCTCATGTCTTGGGCTCTCTCCCCCCCGTAGCATATGGCTGTCTGGTATCCTAATCGCTAATGATAGAGTGGCTTTTGATGGGGAAACTCCCAAAGCTAGATGTTTCTAACCGAGACTCTTGTTCCCTCTTTTATTTTCCAGGCCTGATGGAAATCCGATCTGTCAGTGTGGGAGTTGTTGCCATCAAATCTGTCAGCACCGGGCTGTACTTAGCTATGTCCAAGAAAGGCACGCTCTTTGGATCGGTGCGTATACAACCTGGCAACATTGTCTCTGGAGGTCAAGATGGGAGGGCTGGGAAGGGGAGGAGGGTGGTGAGGGTAGGGGAGGTATATATGTATAGGGGTCCCAAATGAGCGCCTACCCAAACATGTTTGATTCTGCCGTAGTGAAGGGAATCTTCTGCTGGAGAGTCCAGAGAAAGGTCAGACATTTACAATCAATCACGGCTGTACACCTGGGCCACAGCTGACGATACCTGCAGCTTGAGTTGGCTTGTTCCACTGTCAAAATAAATAGCAGAGAAAAAGACACCCAACCAGCAATGACAAAGAGCCAGCTGGGCTCCCTTCAAAAGTCTTCGCGTGCCATCTGCCAATTGTTGTTTCACACAGCAAGCTTTGAAAAGTAATCACCTGTCTTTGTTAAAACCAGCCACACATCAGACCTGAGGTGTGTGGTGTCTAGCTCATGTATTTACATCTTGGAAAAGGAGAAATCAGGGACAAGCAATCAGTCAGCAGCAGTGATAAGAGAAGTGCCTGCAACAAGCTAACACAGTAAATAACATATAAACAGATCTGAAGGCCCAGACCTGAAACCTCCCATAATGACAAAAAGGCAGATGAATCCCGCCAGGCTCATACTATCCCGATGCTATCGCAGACAGGGTCTCATTATGGCAGCACGATAACGATCTGGAAAAGGGAATGCAGCAGAACCTCTTGTCACTACAATATCTTTCAAGACTCTTTGACTAACTGATAAGAAGTGGTAACCACCCATGAAAGACTGTTGGATTACCTTCACAGATCAGTATACCTGAAGACAAAGCTCGCAACTTGAATAACAAACTGGATCAGAAAAGAAATATGATTTTGATAGAACTTAACATTAAATGTTAATTAAAAAGGTATTTTTTAGGGCAGTCAATCGATTAAAATATTTAATCGCATGATTATCCATAGGTAATCATGATTAATCACAAATTAATCACACACTTTTTATCTGTTCAAAATGTACCTTGAAGAGAGATTTGTCAATATTCTCAACATGGGAGTGGGCAAATATGCTCCTTTATGCAAATGTATGTATATATTTATTATTGTAAATCAATTAACAACACAAAACAATGACAAATATTGTCCAGAAACCCTCACAGGTACTGCATTTAGCATAAAAATAAGCTCAAATCATAACATTGCAAACTGAAGCCCAACAGGCAACAACAGCTGTCAGTGTGTCAGTGTGCTGACTTGACTATGACTTGCCTCAAACTTCATGTGATTATCATAAAGTGGGCATGTCTGTAAAGGGGAGACTCGTGGGTACCCATAGAACCCATTTTTTGAAAATGGCCATGCCAGTTTTTCCTCGCCAAAATTTAGCGCAAGTTTGGAGCATTATTTAGCCTCCTTAGAAACAAGCTAGTATGACATGGTTGGTACCAATGGATTTCTTAGGTTCTGGTTTCATATGACACCAGTAATTTCAGTCTAGCTTTAAATCTGAGCCCGTTACAGCCTAAAAATCGTTCAATCTACTGAAATCAAAAAGTTGCGTTAAAGAAATTAGTGGCGTTAAAGCAAATTTGCGTCAACGCAATATCGCATTAACTTTGACAGCCCTATTAAAACTTATCTACACAAATGGGCAGGGATATCTAGTTTGCTCTAATAGAATTATCCTACCAATAGTACCAATGGATTCTTTAGGTTTTCTAGTTTCATATGATGCCAGTATCTTCAATCTAGCTTTAAAACTGAGCCCGCTACAACCTAGTTCAAGTTCCGTTAATGCGTTAAAGAAATTAGTGGCATTAAAACAATTTGCATTAACGCGTTAACTTTGACAGCCCTATTAAAAAGTTTGGTTTTTTTTTTATTACGACTTCATTTTGATTATTTTTAGTACAGTTTGAGTACATTAAGGGTTCTGTTGTTCACCCAAAGTATTCTCAATATTTTTGGGTTTTATGTTTGGTATTACAATATGAGGTATTTTGGGGTTTTGAGCTGTTTCTGCAACTGAAACCATTAAAGAACGAAAACAACATTTCATTCCAGTAACAACGTGCCAGTTACTCAGGATATTTCACAGACCTCATTGTGATCAATTTCAGTCAGTGATCAGTTTTCAGAGATCGGACCCAATGAAAACTTAACTGCGAGTAACCAGAACATTGTTTCTGGAAGGACATGTTGCTTCTGGGTCTTAATGCGTCAAACAGCTCAAACTAAATTCCACTGACAAACTGTATTGGCTTGATGGAAAACAAGTTTCAGAGGTGGATATCTCAAAACCCCAAAACTATCTGCATGGCTAGACACAAAATGCTGTTTTTTTGTTTTTTTACAATTTGGGTGAACCAACCCTTTAATTCTAGACTCAAAATGTATTTCCATTGTGGCCTCAAAAAGATAATCCAGCTAAATACTTGATTCAAAAACTACTAATATCAACTACAAACACCTGGGAAACCTTTTACTGCAACAACAGACATTAACCTTTGTGCACTTCTTGGAAGCTAGCCTTGTACAGCACAGCAGGAATAACCTCTTTAATCTGTCTTTCTTCCTCCCTCTGATCACAGGTAAAGTACAACCCGAGCTGCAAGTTCAAGGAGCGCATTGAGGAGAACGGCTACAACACGTACGCCTCCCTCCGTTGGAAGCACGGCGGCAGGCAGATGTTTGTTTCGCTGAACGGGCGGGGGAAGCCACGGCGAGGTCACAAGGCTCGACGAAGACACCCGTCCACTCATTTCCTGCCCATGCTCCCCTCCTAGCTGCCCAAGTCTGAACTCTGACTCTGGCTCACCTGCTTGATCTAGCCGTGACGGCCATCTTTATTTTTATTACTCCATCCTCCTGTCACATAAATGTACATTTGTTGAGGGTTGTAACATTTGTAGAGCTAGTATAATATGTACTTTTAAGTTATTTTCCCTAATGATGTTCAGTAATACAGTAAATATACAGTAGAATTATACTATCTCCAGGCATCTGTCTGGCTGAAGTATCTGTCCGTCTGTCTGAACTGCATGTAAAGTGGTGTTTGGGTGACTTTAAGAGGACTAAAAAGGGACAGCAAAGCTATTTTAGATGCTCAGCTAAATAAGAACGGAAGCATCTGGTACAGCAAAAATGATCTTTTTACCTAAAGTATGACTATTAAAACAAAAAAGAAGCAACTTTGAAATAGTTATAAATCAGGGCCATAGCTACCACTGAGGACACTGATGTTCTCAGTATTTTGAGGGGCTTTTGGCGGGGGGGGGGTTGGGGTCACTCTCTACAATGACATTTTTACAATGTGTCATACCATGTTAAACACCTTTCTCATCTCCATCACATGTGGACCACCATTACTGTATGAAAAATTCCCATATCGAGTGATTTTCGGGTGTCTCAAATCTGAAATCTATAACATTATATGTAAAAACTTTTAATATTACATGTGCAACACTGTTTCACATATGATTAATTCACATTTACATGTGAAATGAAATAGTGGAATTCACATGTGCTATTTTTTGTAAGGTTAAATCAGACTACTTTTAGGCCAACAAAAATAAATAAATAAAAAGCAAAATTGGTGTTCCTCCACCAGAATTGAATCTATGTGGAGTAAAGTGGTGAGGGTATATATAATTAAAATACAACATGAGAAATCTAAATAATTAATGGACAATTGGGGGGACTTGGACTCATGACCTCAGTATTTCTATCCTGGCTATGGCCCTGCTACAAATCCACCCGATTCGACTGTTATCAGGCCATTAATTCGGCGTCATCAGTCGCAATAAGCACCATAGATGTGGGTAATTAGGGGCCTACTACACCTACTACGTTGTAAAAGTGAAAGTGAAACTTAAAAGCAACACATTCTAACCAGTAAAACTGAATGAAACATTACATTTTGAACACAAACAAAAAGGCTTCTTTAAGTTTAGGCAATAAAACTACAACTTCTTTAGGTTTAAGCAACAAAACTACAACTTCTTTAGGTTTAGGGCAACAAAACCATAACTTCTTTAGGTTTAGGCAACAAAACTACAACTTCTTTAGGTTTAGGCAATAAAACTACAACTTCTTTAGGTTTAGGCAACAAAACTACAACTTCTTTAGGTTTAGGCAAAAAAACAGTTAAGTTTAGGGAAAAACATTGTTTTGGGTTAAAATAACTACGAACACATAGACAACTACACATTATTGGTTTCACACAGGATGCGAACTTCAGTCTCCTGGGTGAAAACCCTGAGTTTTGTGTCCCATCCATTGTCCCTGACCTCCACCCCTTATGGAGTTTCACACTGTCTATACTACAGCACCTGACTTACGCTTCTGCTCCTCTCATAATTACTATGATCGCTAGAGGTCGCTGTTGTGTTCCTTTATACCTTCTTTCAGTGTTGTACCATGTGAATGGAGGATAAAACATTCTAGTGGGAGTAGTAGGCCCCAATTGACCCACATCTATGGGGCTTATAGCGACTGATAACGCCTATTTAATAGCCTGACAATAGTCTAATCGGCTGATAAATCTAACATCTCTGTTGCTTGGGATATACTGTACTGACACTACTGGATAAGAGACACTGATCTGCACCTGAACTGTACAGATGAGATGGAAATCTCTACTGACTCAAACACATTGATAAATGTGCTGTTCTGTCTGTATATGTCTACGTATGACAAGAACACTAAGCTAACTACTGGGATAACATGCTGGATTTTTCTGAGATGACCTTTGTATGTTTGTGCATGCTTCTGTTGGACTGCTTCTCCCATTTAACAACCCACAACTAATAGATTAGGAATCAGTATCAGAAAAAAATGCATTGTGTCTCATCTAGTCTCTGATTCTTGGTCGTTAGTTCAGTTGTGAAATAATAATAATATACGTTTTGAGTCATTTAATGCATTATAGCAGCCATAGGTAAAGCAGCAACTTCATTAATTTTGTAGTAAATGGTTATTACATACTGCCTCTCTGTTAAGTCTTGCTAACATTTTCTCAACAACAAGGCTGTTGCTAATAGAACATTTAATATATTTAAAACATTTTGTACTCTTTAACTGTTTGAAGTTGATGTTTATTGTTATTTGTGTTGGATTGTAGACATACTGTTAAAAAAAAGAAGGGAACAAAGTAATCATATTCAGCTCATTTTGTATGGTATTACTACTGGATATCGGTACATTTGTGATCCACGTATCATAAACAGCTGACAGCTATAGGCCAGTAATAGTAGGTTGTACATAAGGCCAAAGTCTCAGAACAAACAGTCTTTAGATTAATTTCAGCAAAGTAAAATCATTTGAGTGCCTTGGTCCATGCTGAGTTTCGTAAACTTCAATAAAAAATGTGGATAAATCATGAGTCATGGCTCATTCCCTTACACTAGCAAGCATTTTTAAATCATGTCTCAAAAATTATGAAGTGCAAAAATGGCATTTTAATCTTGTCTCGTGCGTGGCACTGATTGTGAAGTGTTGGTAACATCTCCATTAGAGCGCTCCGACATAATCCCCCTCCTCATCATAATCATGACAAAACTCACAGCAGGAGAGGCGTTGATGTGGAGGACCTCCCCGTGTCTGATGAAAGCTCCGCGGTTATGAACTATGCACCCGAGCATCAAGGTCATTTACACACAGACGAGCCCTCCAGTGGCACAGGAGGCCACTCGGGTCTTTTCAGCGAACAGAAAGGAGAGTCGGGAATGAATAGTGGCTGTTTGGGGTGAATAAAGGCCAACCTTTCAGCCTGTCATAATGTGAGATTACTGTGACGGGGTACATGTCTGGTCAGAATGGCGTGAAGTCACACTGTAGTTCAGCTGCAAAGGTCTGGGTGCAGCACACAAATATCAGTACGGGGGGTCTGGCAGTACTGTTGCCATGCAAATGTCTTTGTCCTCAGCTGTGCACCCTTGAGGGATTATTTTGAAAAGTAAAGATGACTTGTAATTGTTCCTTTTGTTGTTGTTTAAACTGTAAAATATAGTCATTTAAAGGAAAAGTTTGGCATTTTGGAAAATAGGCTTATTTGCCCAGAGTTAGATGAGAAGATTTATACCACTTTCATGTCTGTCTGTACCATGACATCACAGCTCCCCAAAAGTGAAGACAAAACATGGCGATCGCCCCCTGGTGGCTGGCTGCAGTATAGGTCATAATTAAGCCTGCCTCCTCCATGTAAGTGGATAGGACAGGGGCCAAACTGAAAAGTCAAAGTACACGTCAAATACATTTTTCCTAAAGATGGTTTCTGTCATTTTAGGTAGATCTCATCATGCTGATGTATGTCCAAGTGCTTATTTTTCTGCTAAGTTTGGTTTCAATTAGTTATTTGATGCTATAAAAAGGGGGTGATCAAGCTGAGGCAGCGCTCGGCTCGTGATTGGTTCGGGCAGGTGACCTCGATACCGCGGCTCCACCGCCTGATCACTACGGCGCAGACTCTGGCGCAGACTCTGGCTTCAAATGAAGTCAAAATCTCAAGATGGCAGCTCCCGTAACAAGGATATTTTGGCTTCACTTCTGTACAGTGGGAGGAAATAGAGACGCGTCGCCCATCTTTATACAGTCTATGGTCTGTACGCTGAATATGAAGCTACCACCAGCCAGCAAACTTAGCTTAGCACAAAGACTGGAAACAGCTAGTCGACTCTGTCCGAAAGTAACAAAATCAGCCTATCAACGCCACTAAAGCTCACATCTCATTTGTTTTACCCGTACAAATGCCTAACTATAATAATTACCAGTTGCCCCGCAACCAGCGGAGACTCCAAGAAGAAATAGCACCCAATTAAGCGACAAATTTTCATTTTTATACTTATGCTCGCAGTTTCCCCATGTTTCCAGTCTTTGTGCTACAACAGACAGGAAATATAGGATATATGTGCAGAATACAGTACATTTCAGTTTTACAGGTGTCTCTGATCATATGATCGTTATCCAACCCTCAGCTGGCGGACACACACTAAAACATGCACGGCACAAAGTAATCCCATTTTCTGCCTGTTCTCTCGATTGACTCGCCTCTTTGTCAGTGCGTCCTCCATCTTTTCTCCTCTACCTCTCCTCTCTCCTCTTTTAACCGTCCAAGAATCTCTCCTTTCTTCTTGGCCTGAGGGTGCGAGTGGCTGTTGGTGCCAGTTCCAGGGACACCAAATGGGAGCTGTAATTATCATTGCTCCACCACTGTCCTGTCAGTGTGCTAGCCAGCAAAACAAGAGGGATCCTTTGGAAGTCCTGATCAAAAGCTTTGGCCTTTGATCGTGAAGCAAAAGGAAAAACCTAAACACTGTGCAAAATCAACGAGGAATGTCCCAAAGAGAGCCCAGGAGAATGGAAATGACAGCCATCCAGAAGACATCCTCGGCTGCTCCTCCGTCACGATGTGTTGATGTCAGGAGCACAGGTGTTTGGGCTGTGTTTGATGTGATCGGTGTAAGAACAGGACTGAGAGAGTGAGTCATGCGATGATGTTGTTGCTGTCAGATAGCACCTGGTAGGCTGCACGGAGCGTCATGTCTTTATGTTTCTGCAAAGGCCTGAATTTGCTAGAAATGTCTGCCCACTTAAGACATCATAAAGTACAGCACATCTTCAAATCAGCACATGCTTGAAAACACTACTCGGATGAAGGTATTCCTCTGCATGACCCAATAAAAATAGTGTTTATAGAGAAGGTTACATTGACTGCTTCAAAATTAATTTGCAGCTGAGTGACAGAAAAAAAGTAATAATAGAAGCCCATTTTGAGGGCCTTAGCCAAAATCTACAGGGGCACAAGTCATGCTGCTTCAGCGACAACAAACCACAGCCTCTGGAACCTTTGAAACCCTGTGTGGTCATTTTCTCTCACAGTGACTGAAAAGAACTGTGGTGGGTGGGAAAGAAAAAAAGAGCCCCTCGCCACTCATAATACCAATCTTATGTATGTAGACGAAAATGGGAGGGATGGGAGGGGTTGGGGGGTGGCAGACGGACTAAGGCACAATTTTAAAGCGCTTATTGAATTGCCATTACAGCTCCTGAGACTAATTGTGGCTGTTGTGTGTCTCTCGGTGGCCTAGGGGGCTCTGGAGTGGCCCTGTATGCTCTTACTCAGTGGGGTTTTCAGACCGAGTGGCCCTGAAAGAGAACAGGACCACCGTAGATCAATGGCAAACCTTTCACTCTTTCACAGGCCCTCGCTAATCCTTCTCATTTGTCTGCCATTTGTTGAGGCACATTCACAGCTCCCTGAATTTAGGATTAGGCCTTGTTTTGTTACAAAAACAGCCCAAGTTATAATGCTGAATAGATGGACTAAAGGGTGGACGACGGATGAGTGTGTATGTGAGTTTTCAAGCATGTGTGTGTGTGTATGGTTATCAGGTATACACTACATACATGTATGTTTATGACCAAATTCATGAGAATGCAGAACCTATTCAGGATTTTGTCTTAAATGCTGTTTCAAAATGCAAAAATGTTTGTAGTTTTCCTTTGCGGAAGATTTGTTGTAGCTTTAAAGTTCACACAGCAACACAGATCTAAAAATTTGCAGAATCATTCTGCACACTATTGAGTGATGTGAAACAATACCATGTTTAACACAGACACAGTGTGATCATTTTGTCTTCATGTGGGACTAGAGGTGGCAAATTGAATTTAAAATTGTCCAACCTTCTCGACACAAGTGGGTGTATCATTAACTTGTGTTCAGACAGAACGTGAGGTGCATTTTAGGGGAGGAACGATTGCATGCAAGGTTTTTGCCCTCATCCCAGCCAGGGCTTCAAGAATTTGCTTCACAAACATTGAACGGTGAGAGAAAAAAGGAGAAAGACTGGGGGGGAATTATAAAAAAAACAGGATTTTCATCCAAAAGTTCTGCCTGGCCATTTCTAGTTAATTTACAGTTAGAGCACATTGGCTGTTTGAGGTGAATAAACATGGACTGCACAAATTGTCCAGAGGTCAAATTTGCGCAAATGATGTGGCAAAATCTTTTTGTTTATCAGCCTACACCTTTTCAGTCAGCATAAACTTGCTTTGGTTTGTCACTACCTCAAAAGTAATGACTTAGGGGCACCGCTGTAGCTCACCTGGTAGAGCGGGCGCCCCATGTACCAAGGCTGAGTCCTTACTGCAGCGGCCCAGGGTTCGAATCCAACCTGTGGCCCTTTGCTGCATGTCATCCCCTCTCTCTCCCCTTTTCATAAGTAACTCTCTCTCACTATCAATAAAGGCATTAAAAAGCCCCCAAAAAAAGTAACGACTTATTGTTTTTATGTGTGTATTTGAGTTGTGTACGTTGAAAACGACCGAAATAAACTAAACTAAACTAACTCTTAAAACTTTCTTTCTCCAGAGATACCAAATATGTCATGCTATTGAAGAAAATGTGCATTCAGTTATGCAAAAAACATCTAGGGCCCTATTTAAACGATCTATAGCGCATGGTTTAAAGAGCATGGCGCAAGTGCATTTAGGGCGTGTCCAACTCCACTTTTGCTGGTTAAGCGGCGCATAATCTGGGCACAAAGTAAAGCGCAAGGGGCAAAGGGGTTGTATTTAGTCTCTTAATTAATCATAGGTATGTTTTGGGCGTAACAGATAAAACAGATCAGTGTCATCCCCCATTCCCTATAAAAGTCAATATGAGCAATACAGAATGCCCGAGAGCCTTACTTCATTATATTCCATTATATTTTGAATTGTCAGCTGCCGCCAGAATTTTGTGTTTTCCTTAACATAAATAAAAACATTGTTCTAGCGCCGACACTGTGTTTAACTGAGGAGAAGGAGAGCTGCTGCGCTTCCTTGTGTGTGTAACAAGCAGAGTGTACGCGTGTTGTGAACCTGCCTATGAGGCCCATTTTACTATCTGAATAAAAGATAGAAGGGAAATATTGCACCAGACTTTAGACCAGGTTTTTGTTGGTCAATGGCGCAATCGCTTTCTGCTGCCTCAAGATAGCAATGCGCCAACAAAGCGTCTGACCACACCTCATTTTAAGACCAACACGCCCATGGGCGCACAGATGGGCACATGTATATTTGGTACTTACACGACGTGAGCGCTGAGCGTGACAATGACAACTGCGTCGGTCTGAAACAGCGCTGTGCGCCGCTTTGCGCCGGGTGTAAGATAGGGCCCCTAGACTCCTACTACACTTGATGTAAAGGCACAAATTGAGTGTAAAATTTTTGTTATAACTTTGGAGCAACTTCAGGAGGAATGAAAGGGGAATATAAGGGTTAAAGAGGTTAACGGTTTGCTGACTTGATGAGATGATCGTCACCACTTAGCAGTGGTATCATTTACTGTTAGCATTGCTCTGTCAAAAAACGAAAATACAGGGCTTCTAACAGTTTCACATGCTGTCTTTTCATACATCCTCTACTTCATCTGAGAACAAAGTTCACTGTCCTGTGTCTCCTTTTGAAAATAAACATTTCATAAGAAAGAGGAAAGGCATGAACAAATTGATTCCTCACAGTCAAATACCTGCAAAGGAAATGCAATTTCATTAAAGTTGCAATGATTCCCTTTGAAGCCTCGAGTTTGTCCTCATTGTGCTCTGTCTGAACCTGAGAGTGTGCTCGGACAGTCTTGGCAGCCTGCAGCAGAGCCATCAGACTGAGGCCTTCTCATCACTGACTGGATTAGTGTTCATGTCTGAAGCCACTTACTGGACATTAGACGGGGCTGCTGAGTGGCACATGCGCCACATTTCCCCTAAAGCCCTGCCATGCCACGCCGCAGGTATGTGGGGCCGACCGGCCAAACCCCATGTCGGGCATTCTCTGGATGCCTGCAGTCGTGCCAGACACCAGGGGACGAGGTGAAGAGGTGGACGGAGGGATGATTGTGTGAATCAGAATGGATGAGAGGAAAAGTAAGGAAAGTAAATGAATGTAACCTCATATGGGTGGATAAACTGGAGAGATTATTATATTAGCAAGATGTACTGAGGAAGAAAATGAGAATTCCTTGTTGTGTTTAAAGTTAGGGAGAGACAGAGTGCAGACATAGATGTCATAGCTACAGTGTGTGGTGACATTAAACTAAATTGTTGTATTGATGGCACAGGTGCACACAACGTTTTCAGTTTTATGGCTCAAGCACACAATTTGATCTAAAAAGCGTCAATTTAAGAGAATAGAAATGTGATCATTTACTTTCTTGCCAAGAGTTGGATGAGAAGATTAATACTCTGTCTGTAGCGTGGCAAATGTGAAGCTAGAGCCAGCAGACAGCTAGCTTAGCTTAGCATAGCCCCCTGAAAACAGGGGCAAACAGCTAGTCTGGCTCTCTGCAAAGGTTAAAAGTCCACCTATAAGCACCTCTAAAACTCTAATTAACACATTATATAAATGAAGTTATATAAACCTAAGTGTACAAACGATTTCTTGGCCTGGAGCAGTAACTTTGCCCGTGAGGTTGCCAAGCAACCAGTGGAGACTCGAGACTAAACAAATGCAATATAATGTGTTAATTAGTGAGCTTTAGAGGGGCTGAGCCAGGCTAGAAGTTTCCCCCTGCTTCCAGTTTTTATGCTAACTTAAGCTAATCAGTAGTACAGATACGAGAGTGGTATCTACAGTATCTTCTCATCTAACTCTCATCATGAGAGCGAATACATCCTTACCCTTATATAACCCATATCTCCTTACCAAACTTAACATTTGCTATTCTGTCAGAGCACGCATATTTAAAAAAAAAAAAAAAAAAAAAGAATTAGAAAAAAGCAGAAATAATGTGCAATCAACAGTTTAAGTGTATTTCAAGTAGAGGCCAGTATTAGGACATAGGACACACAATGATACCAGGGCTCGAACTTAAGGGTGTCCCATCGTCCCAGGGACGGCAAAAAAAATTATCAGGGACAATAAAAAATACATTTTGGGATGGTTGTGGGCCGGAAGGTAGACCTAGCCTAAAAATATATATATATATACTGTATAACTGCAATTAAACCATAACATACTCTGACAAAGTTGTAAATGTAGAATTGCGTGAGAGTACACAATTCAGGAGTGCACGGGCCCACAAAGCAAGAAGATAAACTGCGACAGTAACATCTGAAAGCAGAGTACCCGTCCCTGCCGTCAGGCGGTTATAATGGCGTCTCAAAGCGGTGGTGAAATTTTACACTTTCTGGTGTCATCACCGACCTAACTGGCAAAACATACCGCGGAAAAGACAAAGACAAAGACGGGGACAAACTCCAACCAGCATGCCAGTAAGGTGGCCTTCTCACGTCTGCACACAGGCACGCACACACACCCTGTATTTACAGATGTTTAAAAATGGTAACACAAAGTTTACAGATAATACAATAAAAAAGTTGATTTATGAATTGAATGCATAAATCAATGAATATGTATGAATATGTACTAATGTGAGTCACTTTCTCCTCTCTCTCTCTCACTATTATTCTAGTTTCATTTATTTATTCTTTTGATAAATTTTTCTGTTGCCCATATTTATATTTTGAACTGAATTTGCATAAATTAAATTATTGCAATCTAATTTGCAATACTGCTTTTCCCTTATGCATGTATAATAATTCTTGTAAAACATTGATTTGTTTTATTTCTGTCCCTAAGTCTGTTTTTTAATTTGATTTTCATTTATATATATATATATATATATATATATATATATAAGTTTATTGTAGAAAAACAGTCAGACGACCAGCATTTACTTCGGGACGGTTTTGAAAAAAGTTAAGTTAGAATGCTACACTCGAGGTGTACTTCGGTGTTAAAGGCTAACAAGAAATGCTAACTATATAGCTGCAGTTGTTTAAGACTGCTGCTGTATGTCTGAACTGGAATCCTTTTTCTCCATCTACCATCGCTTCACTCTTAGTGTAGTGTTACCTTAGACATGGGAGACAGGTGTGGGCATCACGGGCCGAACATCAATAGATCTCTTTATTTAATGTAGCTTCAGTAACTGGCTGTGATGCTATGATCAACATTTTTGAGTATGTTTTTACGCAGATGAGTATAAAGTTGTATAAAGTATAAAGGTTGCACCACTCCTGCAATTGCGAAACTGTCAAAATATAGGAACATAATCAAAATGTATATAAGCAATCAAAATAAAATCAAAGAATATAAGAAGATCACTGAAAAGGTGGTGGCAGCCTAAAGGGGCACAGACCATCTCCTATATAGTTTGGCCGGCTGAGGCAGGCCAGCCACATGTTGGCCAGCGTCCCAGTCAACATCATGAGGTTGTCTTTGGCTGTTATTGACTGGAAAAGACCAAAGTCAGTGCCGCTTCATGCAAAGTTTTAGCCGTGCCAAAGCCTATCCACCCTGCCCCTCAAGCCCCGCTGTGTGAAGTAATTCTTCATGCCAGTGAAACCAGACAGACTCTGTGTTTTGTCACCGCATGCGTGGCGGTACTTTTTCAACACCACAGTTTTTTTTAAATTCAAAGATTAACAGGTGGATTTTCTTCCATAAAAGCATTTTTTCATGAACAATGTCAAAATGTGCTTTTTGTTTCCTGTTAGGAGACTTAGAAATAAAGCAGGTAAGGTTTTTATTGGATTAAAACCTGTGGGCTGTATCAGACAATTATCATTTCCTCTGTCACGGTCTGTCATCATGTTGTAGGAGAAAGAACTTGACACCAGCTGGAAAACTGGACACCAGATCCACTCCAACTGAGTCTGTAAGGGAACAATCTTCCACTCAAATCCTGGCTAAAACTAGGACTTTAAAAACAAGCTGTATATAATGTTTATTTTGTTCTTTACCATAGACGTATATGTAGACAGATTGTGGAACAGTAACAGTGAAACTCAGACCGAAGGCGTTCTAGCGAGACCGCTGTGTCTAGACAAGCTGTGGGGTTCAACTTCAGGCCAAAGTCAGGGGCCTAAAAGACCAATGACAAATCCCTCCTGGCTCGACATCTTTCTACATTATATGAAGGTTCGAAAACACGTGATAGTGACACACACAGTGCCTCTAAAATCTTTCTCAATGTTTCTATGTCTACATGTAGAGCAGGCCCCCTCAGCTCATATTTCCAGCCGTAGTAACATATTCACATAAGGTTTCCATCACTTCTCTAACAACCTTTAAAAGTTTCCTGCTCAAACACAGAGGCAGAAAGATCAATCTCAACCCTACTGACATTTACATGAAAACCAAAATGACCACTACAGAAAACAAAACAATGAAGTAGCTATCTAGTACCTTTCTCCTATCCTGTCCTGCACTTCCCCAGCCTCAGCACCAGACTCAGTGGCTGCAGCCCTGAGAACTCAAATTGATCGGGCCTCTGAGGCTCTGGGGTCTTGTGTTTCATCCTTGAACCAGGAAGATTCTGTTGCTGTTTATGAGAAATTTAGATTTTTAAAAGTTCTCTATACAGAAGTCAGAGCATATCTATTGCCTCCCCACGGCTCTCAACATGGCGATGGCTGAGCCGGCGGTTCGCAGCTAATGGTGCAAACAGCACGAACAGTGCAAACAACGGCAACAGTGCTGACAGTGCTAACAGTGTAATCCTGAGGGGGAACCGGAGGGCGGGTGCTACGTTTCTGTGAAAACTGTAACCGCCGTATGAGTGCATTGCGGAGCGGCGGTCGTGAGCTAGCCAGTGGGACAGTCTCACATGCACGAACATGCGCTAAAAGGCACACCAGGCCGGCCCGACTATGTAAACAAAGCAGAGAAAAGCTCTGATTACAGCACACACAGAGGGCGAGTGACTTTATTCTCTGCTTCATTACTCCACTATCTCTTTACATATCAATATTAATGCTCCTGATATTGAATTTAGCACCTTTAAGCCTTTTAATTGTTATGTTATGTATGTTAATATCTGATTATGTGGTGTAGCTGCACCACATAATCAGATATCAGGCTATTGGTTGCCTTCTTTTGGATGTTGAACTGATATGGACATCTCTGAAGCACAGCACTAGATATCCTGGATCTTTTTGGTCTTCTCTGCATGCTTCCATATCAGACCTATTATATACCTTCTTCTAATGTGCTAATTGTAACATACAATTATCTAATTTTAACTATGGTACAGTCCTGAGAAGGATGGCTCCTTTTCATATAACACTGTCCCACTTAAAGTGGCAGTAGGCAACATTTTTTTGGCATAATTTGGCAAAATTCCATAATAACCTTTCAGCATATTGTAATTCAAGAGGTCTGAGAGAAAACTAGACTTCTGCTCCTCCTCATGGCTCTGTTTTCAGGCTTTAGAAAAATCTAGCCTGTGATGGCAGATTTTGACTAATCACAGGTCATTTCAGAGAGAGAGAGCGTTCCTATTGGCTGCGCTCCAGAACTTGGCTTCCTTCAACAGATTTTACAATGGCTGCTGCGTCACAAACTTTCTCATTTTACAGCTAAACAGTACACTACAAGATGATTCTGAGAACATTTGAGGTGAGAAATAGTCATTACAGTAACAGAATATTGATTCATATTTGATCAGCGCTGCCTAGTTTGACCGTTTGGTCGGAGTTCGCGAGTGATTGACAGCCGGCTCTCATAGACGGCAGCTGGACAGCGGACCTTGTTTTCCTCCGGTAAGTGAAATCCTTCAGATGCCGTAAGAAGCACCGGAGGACACAGTAGGACACAGAGGAACATGATTTTTTTCAGGTTACCTGTTTCATGTACTACTGTCACGATATAGCGGCCGTTTTCTAAAAATAACTTTTTAAAATCATATTTGCGCCAATCTCGCATACTGCAGCTTTAATAAACAACCTCCACATCACAAACTGTGGGACACTACCCCCAGTATTTGTAGTGGGATGACACAGTGGGATGATTGCTTAAAGTGAGGCAGTTGGCTTTAATATAGCGCAGAGGGCAGACAGATGCTGTTAGGAAGATTCATCAGACAGCTCAATTTGTGACATTACATTAGATTTGCACTGATGGAGAAGCGGCACCCTCTGATGGTGATAAAGCAGAGTAGTTTTTAAAGTCTTGTTATGAACTCTGGCACGCTCTGCTGGATATCAGGAAGTACTAACAGAGTAACAGCTGAGATGATATATACAGCATGTGATGTTAAACTTGATGGTATGATGTAGATATGGAAAGAGACAAAATAATGTAGTAAGACTAGCATCAAACTTAATATCCTGACCCCCCCCCCCCTCTCCCCATCAAAGTTACACTCAAATGTACCAAATCCACTAAGATTAGAAATACATATAGGTACAAATGTTAATTGTTGTAGTATAGAGTATTGAGATTTTGCGTATGGTATGTATATGTTTTTTTGGACTATGCTATAATTTGAAACAATAGCTAGTGTGTTATGCAAATGCATAGAATTGGCATGATAAAACAGGTATCCACTGTACAGTCGATGGCAAAGCTGAGCATGGAAATAACAGCACAGGACATAGATGCCACCGGCTGGCAATAACCTGTAATTACACAGGAACAAGTCATCATATTACAACCCTTACATGGATAATGTTGTGCAGTTTGTGTCAAATAAATGGCAAATTAAACGTTTGATATAATAAATTGTTGTTTTGCAATATGAGTATAACACCAAAGTCATTATTTGTCTCCAAAGTTGCATAAATATAAATGACTGATTATTAAGGGGAAAGATCATATTCTTAACAATATTAAAACTGTACAATCACACAATCAGATAAAAAAAACTGTAAATAAATAAAAAATTAAATAAAATAATAATTACTAAAAATAAATGAAAATATTTTCCAGCCCATTCTCATTCCCATGGCGTGTACTTGCACTGTACAAACGTAGTAATTTTAAGCCCAACCATGTTGTGTTTTTCCTAAACCTAGGTGGTTTTGTTGACTAAACCTAAGCACCACGAAAAGTGGGGCCGAGGGGTTGTTAAGCACGTGTTTAGTGCGACAGAAAAAGTGACGCCGAGGGGTCTGACAAAGCGTCAGTTTGTGTCGAGCTGGGATGAAAACATGTTGTTATTTTATATCTTCAGAAATATCTGTGGAAAAAGTTTCAAAATATTGTACATTTTATTATTGGATTATAATTATTGATGCAGTCATGTGTACTTTAATGTTGCAGCTGGTAAAGTTGGGGCCATTTTTAATATTCAAAACCCCTCAGAGTAAGTTTAAAGTAGTACTAGTCTCCTATCGCTGCTTGAGGTGCAGAGTCTGACCTCTGCTCTGTATTGAGTACAACACAAATCCAGCTACTGTTTATGGTTTGCATAAAGCCTTCAGTATCCACAATTAAAAATATGTTTTATGGCACTTCAAAACATGTTCTGTTGTCTATAAAATAATGATAAAATCAATAAGCTATGGTTTCATAACTGCGACTGTGGGAACATCGATGCTCAAATATGCAGCTGGAAACTGTGGTTTCTGTGGTTCTTCAAGATTGTTGCAAGATTCAAAGAAAGCCTTGGGTTGTGGTTTGTGTCAGGCAGATACACACTACAGAATACTGGTGATGCGTCTGTGTTTTCCGCTTAATTTGTTTATTCAGTTCATTTGATGTAGCCACATAGTAGTATGCACAAAAACAAGTGGAGAACCAACATGGTCCAAAATGAATCAAATTGAGAGAATGAAAGTGTCGTAGATTCTAAATGAACATGAAAATGGATTCATGCAAAATAAGCCTGTGTTGATGCCCATGGCAGCTTATAGCAAGTAATTCAAGCTATTGATGTTGGATTGAGATGCAGAAAGCACTGGGAAAAGCTATTGTGGTTCTATTTGCTCTTCTCTGCATGCTTCTCCACTTTTAAACCTTTATTATTACATACAAATGTCTGATTCATGCATGTTGTTGAGTGATGCCTCCTCTTCACATTTTCGTTATTTTACCACACACTTTATAAACACTAACATGTTCCACTGTGGACAAGACAAATACTGACAGGGGAGCCACGATGCTCCTTTAGACTTCTAGCTGTCAGTCATTCAGTCACCACATGACTTTAGAGCATTAGTTTCATCCTTGTGACTGTGAAAATATCGACACTCAGACCTAGAGCTGGAACTGCGGTTTTTGCTACTCATTTAGTTTTTGGTGCAACATCGCAGGGATAAAAGCTAACAACAGCCCAGAAGGTCACAACCAAAAAGTAGATCCATAACAAAGAAATTTGGCTTTTCACTTCAGTTCATCGAATTAAAGATCACATAAGCTTAAGAATTCCCAAATAATAAAAATACAGAGGTTGACAGATACTTAAAAGTGCCACAGATACAAAAGGAAAACTGAAGATATTGAATGACCTCAAATATATAAAGAGACTAAATGGGTTAACATTACAAACTGTGTGAAACTCATCCCATGCTGATCACATAATGTATACGTGCTTCAGGCTGCTGAGGCAGCTGAACCACATGCTTTACATTTACTGTAACAATGGTAATACTCATTTCTTTACTGACCACATGCACTCATCACTATAAGACAATTAAAGTTTGCACCCACGCACAGAGGAAGAGGCTAAAGGAGTCTTGGTGAAGCAGATGAAAACCACAGGGTCGCTCACTGAGCATACTGCGTTATAAAAGGGTCGACTTGACACCTCAAAGACAACAGGTTGAAATTGCTGCAAGAATGATGCATGCTCTGCACAGGTTTCTGCTTTTTCATCTCCTGACATGTCTTGGACTTCACGGTGAGATTAATACATCTGGTTATTAGTCTCTGATCTACAAATGCTACATTAACTCATCCTTATTTTCCTCTTATCTTTACAGCACTTGGGAGTGAAATCATACACGGGCAAAAAGCCCCGGAGAACTCAATGCTGTATATGGCCTCAGTGCAGAACAACAGGGGTCATGTATGTGGAGGATTCCTCATCAATGAAGACTTTGTGGTCACTGCTGCGCACTGTGATGACAAGTGAGTTTACCTCTTTCAGCAATATTTGAATCATGTAATGAGAAGTATGAATCATGTAATGAGAAGTAAAAACCAAAAAAATTATTTTGTCAACACAACTAAAGAAACACTACTCACAACCTCTCAATGATCATTCACTCAGGAATCCTACAAGTGTCGTTCTTGGCACCCACAATCTCAAGGAGGTTAATAAGAAAATGAGATACCGTGTAAAAAGATGGAAGTTTCCATCCTATGTGAATTTCAAAAAAGGGGATGACATCATGCTCCTCAAAGTAAGTAGATATTTAATCTGTAAAATCTCTTAATTTCATGTTCTGATTAATCCCCCCAAAACTGTAAAAAAGCAAAGCACTAATATCAACACAGGGCAGCTCCATCTTCCACCACTTCTTTTTTAACTTGAGGTCTAAAGGAGGATAATAAGTATGCTGTAAATTGGTCCTTGCTAGCTTTTAATGTTCACTTTGTGATTTTGTGTGTCTTCAGCTGTCTAGGAAAGCTCGACTGGACAAAAGAGTACAACCGATTCAGCTTCCAGAGACTGAGATTGAGTTAAAAGATAATGAAAAGTGCCACGTAGCTGGATGGGGTTACACACGTACTGGTGGTGAAGTTGTTGATGTGCTGCAAATGGTGGATGTGCCTATCGTTAACCCGGAGGACTGTAAGAACAAATGGAGTCATAGGAGAATTGATCTTCCTGCCAATGTTATCTGTGCAGGTGGATATGGCACAGACAAGGGATTCTGTCAGGTACGTTTTCTATCCGTTCACAAAAAAATATCAATTGGTTTCTAGTCTAAATGGTTTCTAGTCTTAGAAATTGAATAAACAAATGAAGTTTCTTCCTCCTCACAGGGTGATTCTGGTGGTCCTCTGGTGTGCAACGGGAAGGCTGTTGGTGTTGTCTCTTTCAACATGGGAAAAAACTGTGACTACCCAAATGTACCGAACGTCTACGTAAATATATCAAAATACCTTTCCTGGATCAAAAAGATACTCAAGAAAAACAAATGGTAAATGTAACAATTCAGCATACTTTTATTGTACTGTATTGTCCTGGCTCCTCGGCTCTAGAGCAGCTTTGCACCTCCAGATCAGGTCGGCTGACACCGTCGCTGCCTTTAAATCTCGTCTTAAAACTCACTTTTACAGAATGGCCTTTCTTAACAACTGACATACTTTCTTTCTTATCATGAGCTGGCTGAATGTTTGTTTGTTTTTTAATATATATATATATATATATATATATATATATATATATATATATATATATATATATATATATATGTAGTTTTCTTTTCAATATGCTATACAATAATTATCATTTTCTACCTTTTGCTATTGTAATTAAATCTGTTTATGCCTTGTAAATGTATGCTTTTTGCTTAAAAGTGCTCTATAAATAAAACTATCATTATGATTAGAGGAGGTATTGCTGTGTTTAAGTTGCCCTGTTAGTGTTTGCTCTTTATCTGAAATTAAAATAAAACTTCAATGTAAAATGTCAAATACTGTACTTTCTTTCTTGTGTTACATAAAAAATCAGGGCCAAGGAGAGTCATTTCTAAACTTGTGGAGACCGGAGTACAGGATTCTTCAGCTAGAAATCTTGTTCTTTACCATAATATAATAGTTACTGCTGCAGGTTGTATAGTATAAAAAACAATTAGGGTGAATTTTCAGTACAAAGTAGTGCAAAAACTAACAACGCTAATTCTTCCTGCCCATCGTCCGCCATGTTTGTTTACACTAAAGTCATGTTTGATCGCGAGATTACCGGTTTTCAGGGACGGGACTCTTGCCGTTCATGAATGGAATCTGTTAATGTGTGGTGTGCTGTTTTGGCCAAATCGTTGCTCTCCACACACTATAGGAACAAAACTTAACAAAACAAAAATGAATAAAATCGAGAGAATGAAAATGTCGTAGATTCTAAATGAACGTGACTGGTGGGTAAAATGGATTCATGCAAAAAAAGTCTGTGTTGATGCCCATGGCGGCTGATAGCAAGTAATTCAACCTATTGATGTTGGATTGAGATGCAGAAAGCACTGGGAAAAGCTATTGTGGTTCTATTTGCTCTTCTCTGCATGCTTCTCCGCTTTTAAACCTTTATTATTACATACAAATGTCTGATTCATGCATGTTGTTGAGTGATGCCTCCTCTTCACATTTTCGTTATTTTACCACACACTTTATAAACACTAACATGTTCCACTGTGGACAAGACAAATACTGACAGGGGAGCCACGATGCTCATTTAGACTTATAGCTGTCAGTCATTCAGTCACCACATGACTTTAGAGCATTAGTTTCATCCTTGTGACTGTGAAAATATCGACACTCAGAACTAGAGCTGGAACTGCGGTTTTTGCTACTCATTTAGTTTTTGGTGCAACATCGCAGGGATAAAAGCTAACAACAGCCCAGAAGGTCACAACCAAAAAGTAGATCCATAACAAAGAAATTTGGCTTTTCACTTCAGTTCATCGAATTAAAGATCACATAAGCTTAAGAATTCCCAAATAATAAAAATACAGAGGTTGACAGATACTTAAAAGTGCCACAGATACAAAAGGAAAACTGAAGATATTGAATGACCTCAAATATATAAAGAGACTAAATGGGTTAACGTTACAAACTGTGTGAAACTCATCCCATGCTGATCACATAATGTATGTACGTGCTTCAGGCTGCTGAGGCAGCTGAACCACATGCTTTACATTTACTGTAACAATGGCAATACTCATTTCTTTACTGACCACATGCACTCATCACTATAAGACAATTAAAGTTTGCACCCACGCACAGAGGAAGAGGCTAAAGGAGTCTTGGTGAAGCAGATGAAAACCACAGGGTCGCTCACTGAGCATACTGCGTTATAAAAGGGTCGACTTGACACCTCAAAGACAACAGGTTGAAATTGCTGCAAGAATGATGCATGCTCTGCACAGGTTTCTGCTTTTTCATCTCCTGACATGTCTTGGACTTCGAGGTGAGTTTAACACATCTGGTTATTAGTCTCTGATCTAGAAACGCTACATTAACTCATCCTTATTTTCCTCTTATCTTTACAGCACTTGGGAGTAAAATCATACACGGGCAAAAAGCCCCGGAGAAGTCAATGCTGTATATGGCCTCAGTGCAGAACAACAGCAATCATCATGTATGTGGAGGATTCCTCATCAATGAAGACTTTGTGGTCACTGCTGCGCACTGTGATGACGAGTGAGTTTACCTCTTTTAGTAATATTTGAATCATGTAATGCATTGTTATTCATTTTGTCGACACAACTAAAGAAACACTACTGACAACCTCTCAATGATAATTCACTCAGGAATCCTACAAGTGTCGTTCTTGGCACCCACAATCTCAAGAAGGTTGATAAGAAAATGAGATACCGTGTAAAAAGATGGAAGTTTCCCTCTTATGTGAATGCCGAAAAAGGGGATGACATCATGCTCCTCAAAGTAAGTAGATATTTAATCTGTAAAATCTCTTAATTTCATGTTCTGATTAATCCCCCGAAACCGTAAAAAAGCAAAGCACTAATATCAACACAGGGCAGCTCCATTTTCCACCACTTCTTCTTTAACTTGAGGTCTAAAGGAGGATAATAAGTATGCTGTAAATTGGTCCTTGCTAGCTTTTAATGTTCAATTTGTGATTTTGTGTGTCTTCAGCTGTCTAGAAAAGCTCGACTGGACAAAAGAGTACAACCGATTCAGCTTCCAGAGACTGAGATTGAGTTAAAAGATAAAGCAAAGTGCCACGTAGCTGGATGGGGTTACACAAGTACTGGTGGTAAAGTTGTTGATGTGCTGAAAGTGGTGGATGTGTCCATCGTTAACCCGGTGGAATGTAGGAAGCAATGGATTGATCTTCCTGCCAATGTTATCTGTGCGGGTGGATATGGCACAGACAAGGGATTCTGTCAGGTACGTTTTCTAACTGTTCACAAAAAATATCAACTAGTTTCTAGTCTAAATGGTTTCTAGTCTTAGAAATTGAATAAACAAATGAAGCTTCTTCCTCCTCACAGGGTGATTCTGGTGGTCCTCTGGTGTGCAACAAGAAGGCTGTTGGTGTCGTGTCTTTCAACAACAACAGCAACTGTGACTACCCAGATGTACCCAACGTCTACACGGATATCTCAAAATACCTTTCCTGGATCAAAAAGATACTCAAGAAAAACAAATGAAAAATGTAACAATTCAGCATACTTTTATTGTACTGCATTGTGCTCCTCGGCTCTAGAACACTGTCAGGTCGGCTGACATTGTCGCTGTCTTTAAATCTCGTCTTAAAACTTTTACAGAATGGCCTTTCTTAACAACTGACATACTTTCTTTCTTATCATGAGCTGGCTGATTGTTTATTATGTTTTTTATTTGATATATGTAGTTTTCTTTTCAATATGCTATACAATAATTATTGTGTTCTACCTTTTGCAATTGCTATTAAATCTGTTTATGCCTTGTAAATGTATGCTTTTTGCTTAAAAGTGCTCTATAAATAAAACTATCATTATGATTAGAGGAGGTATTGCTGTGTTTAAGTTGCCCTGTCAGTGTTTGCTCTTTATCTGAAATTAAAATAAAACTTCAATGTAAAATGTTAAATACGGTACTTTCTTTCTTGTGGTTACAGAAAAAATCAGGGCTGTCAATCGATTCAAATATTTATCACAAATTAATCGCACATTTTTTATCTGTTCAATATGTACCTTAAAGGGAGATTTGTCAAGTATTTAATCCTTTTATCAACATGGGAGTGGACAAATATGCTGCTTTATGCAAATGTATGTAAATATTTATTATTGGAAATGAATTAACAACACAAAACAGTGACAAATATTGTCCAGAAACCCTCACAGGTACTGCATTTAGCATAAACAAATATGCTCAAATAATAACACGGCAAACTGCAGCCCAACAGGCAACAACAGCTGTCAGTGTGTCAGTGTGCTGACTTGACTATGACTTGCCCCAAAACTGCATGTGATTATCATAAAGTGGGCATGTCTACTTTAACATACATGTCACAGTATGAGCAACATGAGGAAATGCAAAACACCGAGATGTAAATGTAGTAACAGACATGGCAGGGCATGTCACCTTATGATAATAAAATGAAAACAAAAACAGAATCTTGAATACCCAGGATTTTATGGGAACTCAGTCTATGTTAGGCTACCATTACGACATGCATGTTGGAGCTTAATTGAATCCAGATGAAAAGTGTTAGGTCAGTACTCACTGGTCCTTGGGAACTCAGACGTCTGTTGGCAAACAGTTTTGCAACCCTCCTCTTTCCAGCGATGTCCAATCGGTGCAGTGGAGAAACACTGTCAATGTATGTGTGGCAGGTAGGCTCCTATGGGAAGTCGCATCTCTCTGCAGCAGTGTACAGCAGCATCCGAAATAAAATATCTAGAAATCCACAAACACCAATGAGTCTCTACTCTATTTAACTACACATGTACATATGAACTCAGATTACAGATAGTGACCATACTCACTCAGAAACGGGTGTAAATTGTGTTTCCCACACACATACTGCAAGTCTCTTCTCATCCTAGCTAACGTTAGATAGCTAGACCGACAGCTAACGTTAGCTAGTTACCTAGCAACAGTCCACGGCATCCTTACCGCGTTTGCGCCAATTAAAGCTGCAGTGCGTGATATTGGCGCAAATATGATTTAAAAAAAGTCATTTTTAGAAAACGGCCGCTATATTGTGACTGTAGTACATGAAACAGGTAATCTGAAAAAAAAATCATGTTCCTCTGTGTCCTACTGTGTCCTCCGGTGCTCCTAACGGCATCTGAAGGATTTCACTAACCGGAGGAAAACAAGGTCCGCTGTCCAGCTGCAGTCTATGAGAGCCGGCTGTCAATCACTCGAGAACTCCGACCAAACGGTCAAACTAGGCCGCGCTGATCAAATATGAATCAATATTCTGTTACTGTAATGACTATTTCTCACCTCAAATGTTCTCAGATTCATCTTGTAGTTACTGTTTAGCTGTAAAATGAGAAAGTTTGTGATGCGGCCGCCATTGTAAAATCTGTTGAAGGAAGCCAAGTTCTGGTCACATGACCGGAGCACAGCCAATAAGAATGCTCTCTCTCTCTGAAATCTCTGTGATTAGTCAAAATCTGCCGTCACGGGCTAGATTTTGTCGGGGCCTCGGAGCATGTGTCTAGTAATCCAGGAAGTTTTCTGTGAAGTGTGTTCTTTTAATACATCCATGGTATCGAGGTTTCTATCGTCTTAGACCAATGACGTCATTGAAGACGCCCGCCAAAATACAGTTGAGAAATTATTATTCCTGAATAAAAACTAAAAAATGTCTCCCATCTATCATTTTCCTATAGTTACACAGGCACATTCACACACCACTGCCACATATCTGTAACATATCTGCCTGTTTTACACTCTTTGACCAATAGGTGGTTTTGTGTGCACATTAGGCCCAGATGAAGCCTCGTGAAATGAACCCTTTTGCGAACCAATTTGCTGGAGAGCTTCAGTGCTTCATGAAGCTTCATCTCACCATCACTACTTATTAGCAATATATTTCTACTGTGGCAACAAAACAGACTTGCTAAAAGAAAGATATTGTAAATTAGACTGGGCTTACTTGGTATTTTTAGGAATGACTAACTATAGCAGACAGACAGATAGGCACTTGCTAACATAGAAACACTAGGCTACAATGACCCATCACACAACTTTCTCTAGATTCACTCAGAAGGATGACTCAAGTTGTTTGGCTTGGACTGAGGGAGGTTTGTAATGCACTGCAGGGGGCAGACATAACATAAACTGATGGAGTGGCGCCCACTAATGGTCAAAAAGCAGAGAAACTATGCAACTCTTTGGTCTGACTCATGCCCTCTCTGCTGAGTAAAACCAGACAGCAACAGCTTGTATTTATGTATATCGGTGCTGTATCTGATTATAGATTTGTGAAGAAAAAACACTGAATAATATAGTCAGATTTGTATAATAATAATAATTATAATTATAATAATGAATAAATGTGAATGTGTGACTTGTTACATGACAAATCCTTTCACCAAATCATGACAAAACATGGCTGAAGAGAGCATTTTAGATATTATATACTATATAATGTTATATGTAAAGCAAGGTAATGATATCTCTGGCTCGATCTGTGTATGTTTGTGCTCTCCTGCAAGTACTAACTTGATAATTAGTTTCACAACTGTGAGAACAACACTCAAACCTGAAACTGTGGTTTATGTGGTTCGTCTAGTTTGCTACAAATTTCAGAGAAATCTTTCATGTGCTGTGCCAAGTATTTCCGCACCAAACAATGCTGTTGCAACTGTGTGCTTCACTTGTAAGATTAATGCAATAAAAAGCTCACCTGCTGTGACCAAGTTGTATCCACAAACAGGGACAAAAGAAGGTCCAAAAAGGCCCAGAACGAACAAAATAAGGAGATTTTAACTGTCAAAAATAAAAAAAATTAAAAAAAATGAGGGGGGAGAAGGGAGAAAATATTCATGCAACATTCTGTCACATACTTATTATACATATGCTTCACCCTGCTGTACAACCAGATCTGCAGGATGTTTCATTAACAACATAACCGCCTGAAGGAATGAGCCGCCTGATGCACACAAGATGAAAGAAAATAAATAAATAAATAAATAAATAAAATAATGCATGCTCTGCACTAATACCTGCTATATGGTATGCTGACATGTCTGGGACAAATTGGTAAAATTGCCAAATATGATTATTAATATTTCAAGTTGTATGTTGTGTTATGTTATAGTGGTATGTCTGTTAATCTCTAGAAACCACAATCAAGTGTAAACATGCACAGCCTTCTCGTAAAGAACAAGAGATCATTTGAAGCATCTTATCATGTATTCTTACCGATACACCACAGTGATTATAAATTCCACAACCAGTGACAGTTATTACGAACGAACTCTCAGGCCTACAAATGGGACATTAACTCAATTACGATATTTTTCTAGGATTGGAATCGTACACCCAAGGGTACTTAATGCTGTACAGTACTGTATATGGCCTTGGTACCGGACAACAGAGGTCATGTACTCGTCAAGACTTTGTAGTCTGATCTCCACAAATTTGTAGATTTTTCATGTCCAGCACAAAGTCAGGGCTGGATTAGCCCACCAGAAGGCCTCGGGGCAAAACTGAGCTGTATATCCCTTACCAAGGCAGACTACTTCAAACGGTCTGTTGTGCATATAGACTGTACATTTTGAAGTTAAACAGACCATTACAGTTTGAATACTACAACATTTTTCCAGTGGGCTACCTCCGGGTCTGAGAAGTGAAGCCAATGCTGAAGTGCCTTTTTTTTCCCACATTCGAATGAATGTTCAAATCTCTAATAAAAAGTGACAGTCCCATTGTATTTATGCAAAAGTCATTTGCTTGATTTATGTAGAAAATGTACCATTCAAGAACAATGTATCTTAAAATCAACAAGGACTTAAAAGTAACTTAAGGCCCCTCAACAAGATGGGTCTCAAGAGCAGATAATAATGCAAGCGTTGCCTTCAGGCTTTAGTACTGCATAGATGATTAACAAACAAACTTGCAATGAAATGAATTACCACAACCTGCTACAAGGTGAGCCTGGAGCCATCGGGCCCCCTCAGGGTTTGGGGCCCCAGGGCAGTCTATACCCATCTGATAATCCAGATTTTCTTTCTTTACAAACAGGATTTAACTCATTTTAATCTTTAACTCATTTGATTTCACTTTCTAATAAGACATTAAAGTATGCAGTTATAAATCTTAGTAAGTATTTCCAACTGCTGTAGGCTACAATATATTTTTAATATACTTTTTACATTTATGAAACTTGTGATGGTGCTCCTTTAGACCACTTGCTGTCAAATAATAGTGAAAATCATTTCAATTAATTAATTAATTCAATTAATTCATGTTCACTTCTGATTTATGACTAGAACAACTTGACACACAGTGCTGAGCAGCATCTCAAATTAATCTCCAGGTTCCCAGCTTCAGATGTGTACACCACTTCTATGTGACATCTACTGTTGACCTGCTATCTCCCCCTAAAGACCCCCTGTACCTCACTAAAAAAGACTGAAACGGCACTATTGCAGGTCTCAGAGGGTTAATAGAATGACCCAAAACAGCCATATGGCCACAGTGACAATAAATAATATTGTTGTTACATCTTCACTTATTGAATTAATCTAAAAAAAGTCACTTTATATATGGTAATATTCATAAACAATGAGGAAAGGAGGTCTAAAAGGGTCCAGAATGAACTAAATCAAGAGGCTGAAAGTGTCCTAAATATAAAAGTGAATGATGAATGACATAAAAAGTAAGAAGAAGAAGAAGAATGCATTCATGTGACAGACTGTGTTAAATACACTGATCACATAATGTATGTTTCAGGCTGTTGAGGCATCAGATCAAACAAGATAATGCAAAGATAACAAAAGATGTAAACACGCAAACATGCATTGCACGAAGGATGTGGTAAGATATCAAGTTAGCTGATAATCACACTTGCCAACAAAGCAAACTGCTGAATATTATGACGATGCTCCTTTAGACCACTTGCTGTGAAAACATGATCTAAGCGATTAAAGTAGCACATTAGTTTCTGTAACTGTGACTAGGAGACCATTATTGCTCAAAACTGAAGCAGGAAACTGGTTTCTGTGGTTCATCTGGTCTGTCGCTGAATTCAGAAGAAATGTTTGAGTGGGCTGTTTTACCAAAACCCCAAAACAGCCAAATGCTGACAGCTGAAAATCATTAGTATCTGGTATCTTAACATTAGTAGCTCATCTTTTCATTAAGTAGATATAAAACAAAGTGTTATTGATTTATTAAATTCACCCAATTTAAGTTTACTTGTTGTGAACTCATCAAACAGTGAGGAGAAGTAGATCCACAATGAACTAAATCGAAAAATGCAGAAAATAAATCGTGAATGAAGAAAAAGGAAGAAGATCAAGTATGGATTAACCCCCTGAGACCCGCGATCCCGACTGACTTTACTGTCTTTCAGAGGCTCTGGTAGGTTCACTTTTAGGGCTAGAGTGAAGACACAGATATCATATGAAGGATATCATAATATCAGATATCATGATATCAGGTATCATGTCGGGAAGGAGGCTAAATAACGCTCCAAAGTTGGGCTAAATTTTAGCGAGTTAGAACTGGCAAGGCCATTTTCAAAGGGGTCCCTTGACCTCTGACCTCAAGATATGCGAATGAAAATGGGTTTCATGGGTACCCACGAGTCTCCCCTTTACAGACATGCCCACTTTATGATAATCACATGCAGTTTGGGGGCAAAGACCATGCTGTTTTTTTTCATGCAGTATAAATGTGTTATTTTCGCCTATTCTAAAATGGTGTATTTGAATTTTTCTGCATACTGGGGTCCCTAAACAGTCTTGAATTACATAAATTGGGTATCACTGTAAAGCTGAGACTCTTGTGGATCCAATGAGCCCAACTGTATTCATGTGTGATGATATTAGTCCCCAAAGTAGCCATTTCATTGTAGTGAGACCATTTTTTGAAACTTGACCTCACTGTATAAAATGACCTGTGGTGACCTCTTGGATTATCACAGCCTTGTGAAACTTTACAACCACAAACTAGAGACCTACGGCATTCAAAGGATGGATGGCTTTCCTAGGTATTGACAATAAGGGGGTTTATGAGCAGTTTCCAGAACGGAAGTGCTCGCAATCTAATCACAGAAAAATGCAATTCTTGCAGAAATCTCCAAATGTTAAAAGTGTTTGATACCAAATCACAGCATGGCTTTTTCTATGGTGTTCCTCAAGGTCTTGGTGTCTTAATGTGGTATTTTGGAGGGATTATTGATCATTTTGATAAATTCTTGAGTGGAAAAAAATGGTTAAATTTGGCACCAAATCTGTTTAACAAAAAAAATCAACCCCAAATTTGCTGAAACAACTGCTGACATAATAAACAACTGAGACATAATAGAGCATGGGGATGGACATCATATACTTCTATCATGATGTCCTAAACCCTTATACACTTTTACAATTCATTTCAATTAATTAATTAATTTATGTTCATTTCTGATTTATGACTAGAACAACTTGACACACAGTGCTGAGCAGCATCTCAAATTAATCTTCAGGTTCCCAGCTTTCAGATGATGTACAACACTTCTATGTGACATCTACTGTTGACCTGCTATCTCCCTCTAAAGACCCCCTGTACCCCACTAAAAAAGACTAAAACGGGTCTATTGTGGGTCTCAGAGGGTTAATAGAATGACCCAAAACAGCCACATGGCCACAGTGACACTAAATAATCTTGTTGTTACATCTGTGTTCTTCACTTATTGAATCAATCTAACAAAAGTCACTTAATATATAGTAATATTCATAAACAATGAGGAAAGGAGGTCTAAAAGGGTCCAGAATTAACTAAATCAAGAGGCCGAAAGTGTCCTAAATATAAAAGTGAATGATGAATGACATAACAAGTAAGAAGAGGAAGAATGAATTCATGTGACAGACTGTGTTAAACACACTGACCACATCATCTATGTTTCAGGCTGTTGAGGCATCAGATCACTGAACAAGATGAAGAAACCTTTATTTGTCATAGTACATACAGGTACGTACATGAAATTTGCCCTCTGCATTTACCCATCCTAAGTATTTTTAAGAGCAATGGGCTGCTGCAAGCGCCCGGGGAGCATCTCGGGGTTTAGTGTCTCGCTCAAAGACACTTTGAAATGCAGTCTGTAGGAGCCGGGGATCGAACCACCAACCTTGTGGTTAAAGGACGACCCGCTCTACCAACTGAGCTACAGCCCCCCAAAGATGCAAAGATAACAAAAGTTGCAAACTTGCAAGCAGGATGTGGTCAGATATCAAGATAGGTGAGAATCACACTTGCCAACAGGGCAAAGTGCTGTATAAAAGGGTCTACTTCACACCCCAAGAAGAAAGACAAGTCAATTGTCTTGCTGGCATCATGCATGCTCTGCACAAATTTCTGCTTTTTCATGTTCTGACATGTCTCGGACTAAACGGTAAGATGACCAAATCTGATTATTATTCTCCAACCATTTAATAGCACATTAACCTTACTGTGATGTTTTCTTATTTTAGCAGATGGGAGTGAAATCATAAATGGGGAAAAAGTACCGGAGGGATCGATGCCGTATATGGCCTCGCTGCAGAACAACGGTCATCATGTATGTGGAGGATTCCTCATCAATGAAGACTTTGTGGTCACTGCTGCCCACTGTGATTGCTTGTGAGTAACATTTCCTCTTCCACCAATCTTTGAGTCATGTAATTAGAAGTCAAATCCAAACAACCTAACAATTTTTGCATTTTTATTCATTTTGTCGACACAACGAAAGAAACACTACTGACAACCTCTCCATGATCATTCACTCAGGAATCCTACACATGTCGTTCTTGGCACCCACAATCTCAAGGGAGCTGGAAAAATAAGAAAAAAAATTGAACAGAGATGCAAACCCGAACGTTATAAGAATGTAGGAGAGGGTAATGACATCATGCTCCTCAAAGTAAGTATACTCAGGTGATATCATACTTTTTGGGGGGGTCAATTGTTTTTTTTAATTATCAGCTCCATATTCCAACAATTGTTTGTTAAATTGAAGTCTGATGAAATCAGTTTGCTAGTTTTTAAGTTTCTGATTTTGTGTGTCTCCAGCTGGCTGAGAAGGCTGGACTGGACAACAGAGTACAAACAATTCAAATTCCCACCTCTGAAATGAATATGGTAGAAAATGAAAACTGCCTTGTAGCTGGATGGGGTTTAACTGAAACTGGTGGTGGAACTGATGATGATCTGAGAATGGTGAATGTGTCCATCATTAACCTGAAAGACTGTAAGGAGCAATGGTGGGGTCGTGTGAATTTTAGTCTTCCTGCCAACATAATCTGTGCAGGTGGATACAACACAGACAAAGGATTCTGTCAGGTTGGTTTTCTGTCTGTTAATAGAAAATGTCAGCTGGTATATAAATACTATCAACCAGGGCAGGCTCTAGCCCTTTTGGTGCCTTAGGCAAAGTTTGGATTTGGATTTATTTTATGTATGACCAGCGCCCACCCATGCCTTAAGCCGGCCCTGCTACAAACATATTAAATTAAATATTGATTCTTCCTCACAGGGTGATTCTGGTGGTCCTCTGGTGTACAACGGGAAGGCTGTCGGTGTCGTGTCTTTCAACTTCAAGGAAAACTGTAACTACCCAGAGTTACCCAACGTCTACACGGATATCTCAAAACACCTTACCTGGATCAACGACATTCTCAAGAAAAAGGATTGTTAAATGTAACTATCGCACACAAAGCTTTGCTTCAGCACACTTTAATTGTATTTGGGAGGAGCAGTTGTGTCTGAGTCGCTCTGTCAGTGTTTGCTCCTGAACAGAAAGGCAAAATAATAATAATAATAAAAAAGTCTCAAATATCATTTTCTCTTTTCTTTATCAGAAGACACAAATGGTACTACCAGTAACATGCTAAAATGAACATGTATTTATCTATGTTATCCAGGGGGCACTTCAGATGAAAAAAAAGGGCAAAGGTCAGCCACTTTAGTCACTGTGTGTGTACGTCTCTGGCCTCTGGTCCATAACATAAGATCAGTTTTCATGACACTTCTCTTGAAGACATGTTGAAGTCTGGTGTCTGTGTGAACTACTTGGATCTATCAAAATACCTCACCTGGATCGAGGACATCCTCGGAGACATGAAACATTATGAGTAAAAATCTTGCACAAAGTTTTGCTTCAGCATACATTCATTGTGATATGGAGGCATCGTGGTGTCTCAGATTGCTCTGTGTGTCAGTGTGACCGAAATTCAAAATAAAAGCTTATTTCAAACACCATGTTTAATTTCCTTCCGTAAGAACCTCATCAGAAGAAACAAATTGTATTTAAGTGAATAATAATAATATCGAGATTCTGCACTTATACTTAATATTCTGTCCATCTTTGAAATTATCAAAAAATCACTCTTATTCTAAAAAAAGCAACAACTTCTCAGTAGACTGATAAGACAGTCAGGATCAACTCTGAGATAATATTGAATGTGTGAATGAAATGGAGTGTAAACGTGATGGCAAATAACATGCATGGACCAGATACTGTCTAGTCCATGCATGTTATTTGGACAATTCAAACATACGGGATCTTATTAATGACTTAATAAAGGGCGTGACAAATTACTCATTTGGTTTGGCAAGACCAATACAAAAAAAGCTGCAAAAATTAAGCAAAAATCTCTCTTCTAGGTCAAGTCAAAGTACGATGGAGTATTAGGGCCACATTGAGGAAAAAATAAATAAATCTGAGGTTACGAGAATAAAGTCATAGATTTACGAGAATATGGTCATAGGTTTACGAGAAAAAAAGTTTTAATATTATGAGAATAAAGTCATAATATTCTAAAGTACTAATTTTACGTGTTATTTTAAAGGCGAAATATAGAGCAGCGTGTCGCCTGGGTGAAAATGAGGAACGTGGGGCATCTTGTGAAGTTATACTTTAGTTTAGGTTTCACAAATAACGAAATACCTCATCATTTGGCACATCCGCACCACATTATCATCAAGTATCAGAACCTTGAAAAGATTGTGCAAGAAACTGCGTTTATTCCGAAGAAATAACCACACGGACCATGGGGAAATTGCCTCTTTTGTGGAGGAAGAAATAACTTTTTTTCTCGTAAAGTTATGACTTTATTCTCGTAATTAAACAACTTTTTTCCTCTTAAAGTTATGACTGTCTTCTCCTAATATTACGACTTTTTTTTTCTTGAAATAGTATGACTATTCTCATCAAATTACGACTTTTTACTCGTAATACTATGACATAATTCTCGAAATCTCCGATTTTTTTTCACTCAATGTGGCCCTAATACTCTTCCTAATAAGTCGTAAAAAAACACCTGAGTTGACCAAAGTTTTGAACATTTATATAATAAAAATGAACACGAAGCAAGCAACTATAAGAACAGAGTACAAACAATAAACATAATGTGCACATAATAGCAGTAAAAGAGTTGCAGCACAACAGAAGATAAACTTAATCAAACGCCAGAAGGACTTAAATGTTTCTGTGGTCTGAGCAGTCTTAATATGATCAGGTAAACTCTTCCAGAGATTAGGGGCGGCCACCGCAGAGGCTCGGTCCCCTCTGTTTCTGAGTCTAGTTCCGGGGACATCCAGGAGCATCTGATTGGTCGACCTCACCGCTCTAACTGGAGTATGAAGCTGCAATAGTTCTGATAGATAAGGTGGTGCCAGCCCATTTAAAGCCTTAAAAAACAAGCAATAAAATCTTAAAATCAATCCGGAAACGGACAGGAAGCCAGCGGAGGGAGGCCAGAACTGGTGATATGTGATCACGTTCTTTTTCCAGTGAGAAGGCGAGCGGCTGCATTTTGTACTAACAGCAGCCGACGAAGAGACGACTGTTCAGCACCCTCATACAAAGAATTACGGTAATCGTCTAGCCGAGAGGTAATAAAAGCATAACTCTCTCGAGGTCTTTGGGAGACATATTAGGCCTTTACCTTGGCTTGGAGTTTTAACTTAACTGACCTTACACACTTGTATACTTTGTAGCACTTTGTAAAAGTTGTTGGTGATGGGGACACATCCCCGTGTTCAGTCTGTCTAAGGTCTCAAGCTCACCACAGGTCACCCTTTTGTTCCTTCCATTCCCCCTGGTTCAAGTCAGCCGATTAGACTGTTGTCAGGCTATTAAATAGGCGTTATCAGTGGCTATAAGCCCGATGGATGTGGGTCTGTAGGGACCCAATATTAGGTGTTATCATCTAATCACATGATCGACCAACGAAAGAAGGTATAAAAGAAGTTGACAGCAACCTCTAGTAGAAGCTGAGGTGAGGTAACACACACAGGGCAGGCGGGATGGTGGAGGATGAGTCAAACCAACACAGGACTTTCACCCAGCAGACTGGGGTTCACATCCTGTGTTGAACCTACAATGTTATTTTAAGCAAAAACATGTTTTTCCCGAAACTTAACCAAGTCTTTTTGTTGCCTAAACCTAAAAAGGTTGTAGTTTTGTTGCCTAAACCTAAAGTAGAAGTTGTTTTGTGTTGAAAACGTAACGTTTCATTCAGTTTTACAACGCGTTAGAACGTGTTGCTTTTAAAGCTGCAGTATGCGAGATTGGCGCAAATATGATCTAAAAAAGTTATTTTTAGAAAACGGCCGCTATATCGTGACAGTGGTACATGAAACAGGTAACCTGAAAAAAATCATGTTCCTCTGTGTCCTACTGTGTCCTCCGGTGCTCCTAACGGCATCTGAAGGATTTCACTTACCGGAGGAAAACAAGGTCCGCTGCCAGCTGCCGTCTATGAGCGCCGGCTGTCAATCACTCGCGAACTCCGACCAAACGGTCAAACTAGGCAGCGCTGATCAAATATGAATCAATATTCTGTTACTGTAATGACTATTTCTCACCTCAAATGTTCTCAGAATCATCTTGGAGTTACTGTTTAGCTGTAAAATGAGAAAGTTTGTGACCCGGCCGCCATTGTAAAATCTGTTGAAGGAAGCCAAGTTCTAGTAACATGACCGGAGAACAGCCAATAGGAACGCTCTCTCTCGCTGAAATGACCTGTGATTGGTCAAAGTCTGCCGTCAGGGGCTAGATTTTTCTAAAGCCTGTAAACAGAGACATGAGGAGGAGCAGAAGTCTAGTTTTCTCTCAGACCACTTGAATTACAATATGCTGAAAGGTTATTATGGAATTTTTGCCAAATTATGACAAAAAATTGTTGCCTACTGCCACTTTAATGACCCACATCTATGGTGAACATTGGCTCACTGAAATAAATGAGTGATAACAGCCATGTGAACCTACTATTATTTTAATAGGCCCCTACTAGCTGACACACTTGGGACGGATAACGCCTATTTAATAGCCTGATAACGGTCAGATCGGGTGCAGCCTTACAATGTAAAATAAATGGGGAATGACTTGAGAAGAGGAGCAATGTGTATGTGTGTCAACACGTACTAATCACATGATGTATGTGCTTTGCAAACTTGCAAAATAGCATCGTCCATAGGATGTGGCTGGGAGTTGAGATATAATAGATGGAAATCAAAGTGTGAAGTCATTCTGCTGCATAAAAGAGGTCGACTTCACAGCCCCGATACAACAAGTTGTGCGTCCTGTCACCATGATGCACGGTCTGCACAAGTTTCTGCTTTTTCATGTTCTGGCATGCCTCGGACCAAACGGTAAGTTGCACAATCGGATAACCTTTTTTGTAGCCTGCAAATGGGATATTAACTCATTTGAACAAATTTTCTTCTGTTTCTAGCACTTGGGAGTGAAATCATAAACGGGGAAAAAGCCACGGAGAACTCGATGCTGTATATGGCCTCGGTGCAGGACAAAAAACAACATGTGTGTGGAGGATTCCTTGTCAGTAAAGACTTTGTGATCACTGCTGCGCAATGTGATGTGTGAGTTACATTTCCTCTTCCAGCAATCGTTTTTTCATTTGATGTAAAAAATCAAATAAAAAATACAAATTATACAAACTCACTTTTTTTCAAAAGAAATGTACCATTTGTTGCTTTGTTTTGTGACAACCTCTCAATTATAACTTTTTTCAGGAATGTGGAAACAGCAATGGTTGTTGTTGGCACCCACAATCTCAATCTGGTTCGGAAAAATGTGAAATACATTGTAAAGAAGTGCAAACACCCATCTTATAATAAGAATGGATGGAATGACATCATGCTCCTCAAAGTAAGTATGTATTCATTAAAACTCAGTAGTCCCTGATGACATATCTGGCATTTTTACAGTCAAATTATTTGCATTTGGTGGTTTGGTTGGTTCGATAAATTTAAAACAACTAAGTGTTATTTCCTGTCAGGGTAAATGTAAAAAAGGTTGGAAAAACAAATAAAAATGTCCCTGAAATTGAATAATTTCATTTAAAATTCTAGCAAAAACACAACCAGTGCATATACTGTAACACTGCTGACAACAAAGTGCTGCAGGGATGACTTATTTTTGCAGGCCAACCAGGAAGTTAGCATCGCCCTGGTTCCCTCGACAAAAAGCCAATGGGATTTTTCCATTGGGTTTTTGATTATTGCAGAAAATAAGCTCTCTCTCTGCATATTTTTTATGCTAAATGCAGTACCTGTGAGGGTTTCTGGACAATATATGTCATTATTTTGTGTTGTTAATTGATTTCCAATAATAAATAATACATACATTTGCATAAAGCAGCATATTTGCCCACTTCCATGCTGATAAGAGTATTAAATACTTGACAAATCTCCCTTTAAGGTACATTTTGAACAGATAAAAAATCTGTGATTAATTTACAATTAAATATTTGAGTCGATTGACAGCCCTAGTAAAAACCCATTCAAAAAACCCATTGACTTCCAGACGAGGGAACCGTAAGTGATAAATGCTAACTCATTTCATGGCTTGAGGACTCATTCCTGCACCGCTCTATAACCTCCATTTAAATGATTCATCAGCTCCAACTTCTAGCAATTGTTAAACTGAAGTCTGGTGAAGAGTAAGACCGTGTTCAGACAGACGGACAGTTTTTAATGTTTATTTTCTGATTTTGTGTGTCTCCAGCTGGGTGGGGACGATCGCTATAACATCAGAGTACAAACAATTCCCCTTCCATCACCTGGCATGAACATAAAAGAAAAAGAAAAGTGCCGCGTAGCTGGATGGGGTTCCACTAAAACTGGTGGTAAATTTGAAAGCGATCTGAGAGTGGTGAATGTGTCTGTCATTAACATGACACTCTGTAAGAGGAAACTGAGCGGTCTTCCTTCCAATGTTATCTGCACAGACAAAGGATTCTGTAAGGTATGTTTTCTGTCCTTTCATAACGGTTTCTATAAACCTCATCTTGAATGAACAAATCAAGATATTTCCTGCTCACAGGGTGATTCTGGTGGTCCTCTGGTGTGCAACGGGACGGCTGTTGGTGTCGCGTCTTTCAACAAAAGAACCAAGTGTAACTACCCGGGTGAACCCAACGTCTACACGGATATCTCAAAATACCTTAACTGGATCAAGGAGGTTCTCAATAAAAATAATTGTTAAATGTAACTATCGTACACAAAGCTTTGCTTCAGCACACTTTAATTGTATTTGGGAGGAGCAGTTGTGTCTGAGTCGCTCTGTCAGTGTTTGCTCCTTAACAGAAAGGCAAAATAATAATAATAATAAAAAAGTCTCAAATATCATTTTCTCTTTTCTTTATCAGTAGACACAAATGATACTACCAGTAACATACTTAAAATGAACATGTATTTATCTATGTTATCCAGGGGGCACTTCAGCTGAAGAAAAGGGCAAAGGTCAGCCACTTTAGTCACTGTGTGTGTACGTCTCTCGCCTCTGGTCCATAACATAAGATCAGTTTTCATGACACTTCTCTTGAAGACATGTTGAAGACTAGTGTCTGTGTGAACATGGAAACTGTGGCTACTGTGGTTCAGCTGGTTTGTCACACAATGTTGGAGTGGGCTGTGTCAAGTAGGTCCACACAAAAGAGCCTTGGTGTTGCATCCGTTATCTAGCCTACTTATTAAATTCATACAAATGGAGTTGACTAAATACGGCCCTTCTGTGCAAAAACCTCAGTTAACACCCTGTATAATTTTGTTTCCTGTGGTAACATTCTTCATCAAGAGATATCAAATGATATTTAACAACAAACACAAGGAGACCAATGTTCGTGTCCTGTGTCCTAATTTTCACTTTACAAACATATAGTAGTTTTAAGCCCAACCATGTATTCCTTTCCTAAACCTAACTATAGTGGTTTTGTTGCCTAATCCTAAAGTGACACCAAGGGTAATAGTGGTTTTGATGCCAAAAGCAAAGTGACGCAAAGGGGCGTGACAAAGTTGTTGAGCTGGGATGAGAACGTGTTGCTAGAGCCAATGTTTGGTTTGTCCGTTCTGGGCTACAGTAGAAACATGGCGGCCGGCTCCGTGGAGAGGACCCGCTCCCTATGTAGATACTAACGGATCATTCTAAGGTATTAAAAACACAACGATTCTTATTATCAGGTGATTATACACTAAAGAAAACATACTTACTATGTTATATTATATTTCTGCCCCCGAAATGCTACTCACTGTTCCTTTAAAGACATGTTGAAGTCTGGTGTCTGTGTGAGCATCGAAACTGTGGTTACTGTGGTTCAGCTAGTTTGTCACACAATTCAAAGAAATGTTGGAGTGGGCTGTGTCAAGTAGGTCCACACAAAAGAGCATCTGTGTTATCTACTTATTAAATTCATCCAAATAGAGCTGACTAAATATGGCCATTCCATGTAAAAACAATATAAAAAATGGTATTTAAGTCAATAAAACAAATTCGTTTTCTAGTGTTCAGTTGAGCTAAACAGTGTTACTAAAATCTAAAAATGGCAACAAGTACTTTCATCAACAGCATTTATGAGAAACGTTGCATGTTAGAGAAGCTGTCTGCAGTAACACAGTTGCATGTTAGAACAGATGTCTGCAGTTGCATTACACTAAACCACAACCTTTCTTCAGAACGCTAATTTTAACACTAAACGTGATGTAACCTGATGAAAAGAGGAAAGTGACTACTCTCATAACACTTTGCAAGATTTAAATCTAAGCACTAACACTGAGGAATAAACCACGACTTAAGCATCCTCAACATAAACACACACATTGCACGCTTTTCTTTTTGTCACTTGTTTATTAACTTATATATGTTTATTTCAGACCATACATCAGACCGGCAAATACGGGTACTTTGCAAAAAGTCAAGGCCGCGCGCCCTTTTGGGGGAAAGAAAACCGAAGATACCATAGACTTCAATGCAATTTGATGTATGTTTGGAATTTAATTTTTGACAAGTTTGTACCCATTCATCTCTTGTTATGCAAACGTTTGTTTTATACACATCTAATAATTATTTTGCAACCTTGACTGAACCTGAGCGTTCATGATATTTTAATAAATTAAGGTTGATCGCCGCCATGTCCCTTCAGTCTTCCCCCGTCCAACACAGTGGCCGGATATTGCTGATCCAGACATATTTGATTGAATCATGTTAGGCTGAGTGTTGTCTGTAAATAACCAACCTGTTAATAGCCAACTGGGCTGAGATTTAGTTGGAAACGACAGTCTGATGCTGCTATAACGTTAATGTATGACTGTATTACTGCAGCAGCCTCACACTCATGCTAACGTTAGCTAGCCATGCTAGTCACTGTCACCAGCATCATTTAGCCATTTACCACACTGACAGTGAATATTCACGTATCGTTTGCGCCTCAAATCTCAGTGTAAAAGCCTCGGTTAACCTGCTATACAACAACTTTTCATCATTTTCTCTCCTGTGACAGTGAGTTTCATCTCTCAAACAGGAGCGCTGCCTCAGTGATGACGCCATGCTGGTCTGGTCTATAGCTTGGAGCCATAAAGACCCTCTATTATATCCTTTTAGGACACGGCAGGGGAACAGATCAGAGATCAGCGGTTTTGGATTTATTGTTGGTGCAACCAACTACACAGCAACTCTTGGGCATAGTGTTATTATCATTACCGGTTTGATTAAAGTAGAAGTTTGGAGACATGTTTCAACCTCTTCTGTTTACTCTGTTACCGTCTACAAGGGACACGGGATTGTTTTTCCCCAAAAGGGGGCCAGGTTTGCCGGTCTGATGTATGTGGACTTTAACATTTATCCAAAAAGTTTACCTTTGCTAAACAAGTGCCTAACTTTTGGTTCATCAGTAGAGTTTTGGGTGACACATATGGCAATTTGAACCCTTGCAGCATTGCGGGCCTCAGTGCGGCCGTTATATCTCTAACGCCACCAGTTTCTTGCATCAATTATGAAACCCTGTTTCGAAAACCTAAAACCACATCTTTTGTAATCTCACCAACAACTTCACGAAAAGCTCAACGGCATGTTAGCAAACCCACTGAAGCAATAAAGACCACAACATAAGCAAGATATTTTCCTCTCTAATAATGAAAAGACCATGAGTGGAAGGTGTGGATTTGACCAGAGACCATGGCAACCGGCTTCGTACTACTGCTGCTGCTCTTTGTCCTAAATGGTAAGCTGTCTATAGTAAAGACATATAAATCTGCATTTACTACAAACCGAAAATAGCTTGGATAAGCAAATAATGAGTGATTATTTTGTGTTTCAGGAGCTGATGGTTCTCATATTGTTGGAGGCAGAGACGCTGCCCCCAAATCGCGTCCCTACATGGCCTCGCTGCAAGTCCGAGGTCGCCTCAACTGTGGGGGAGCCCTAGTGAAAGAGGACTTCGTGCTCACGGCAGCACATTGTCAGATACCCATGTAAGAATTTAAAAACAGACCCATATGTTTTTCCTATATTCATTGCAGCCACTTGTTTCATTTCATGCCAATTCAGTATGAAAATAAACTTGCAGGGACTTTAAAGTTTGACAAGTAATCCATCACAGTAAACATTACATTTGTTTTATTTTTTGTCAAACTGAAGCTAGGTTACAAGCAGGAACAATGTTTTTCGTGGTACAGTTGAGAAATGTTCACTGTGGTGAATTACTAACATTTTGAAGTCTCTGCAGGGTGATTGTTGAACTGAAATGAATGGAAAGCACTGATCTGTAGATAGGAAATGCCGGGGAGAGGCGGTAAAAAAGCAACACTTTTCAGATAAACAGCATTTGTCATGTGTATTCTATCAATACCAAGCGTGTACAAATGTGGAACAACTTCGATAAAATTTGACTTTGAACGGATGATGTGCATTGTTACTTTCGACCCTGTCTGTCGGGATGAAAGTATAAACTTGAATTGTTTATTATATTCTTGTTTTTATTAAACACGTCTGATAATGTCCCTGATAATATATGATTGAAAAACATTCTATCCTTTATCTTAATAAAAAAACATTTAAGGTCCAGTGTGTAGGATCTAACAGTATCTAGTGGTGAGGTGAGGAGATTGCAGCTTTCGTATCGGCTCTCCCCTGATCTAAAAACCTAAATTATGCTTTGAAAGTGGACAGTATGTTTTCTCCATCATTATTAGCAGCATTAACATCATATCTAATGTCCAGTCATCATTCAACTGTGATTTCTAGACCATACACAGTTGTACTTGGAGCTGATTCTCTGGCCGGTAATGAGCCCACAACGCAGGTGTTCAGTGCAGTAAGATCCATTCCTCATCCCAACTATGATGGAAATGCCAATGATATCATGCTCCTCAAGGTAAGGACATCTTAAATTGTTGTTTACTACACTAAATCAGATTTTAAGTAGAAGAATTCTCTTCATTATTGTTTCTCGTTTCCACAAAACATAATGTTAAGATTACACAAATCTAATACATTAAACCCTCTTAACCCGACTTTAGTGTCTTTCAGAGGCTGTAGCAGGTTCAGTTTTAGAGCTAAAGTGAAACTACAAAACCTAATGAACCCGTAGGTACCAACCATGTAATGCTAGCTTGTTGGGAAGGAGGGTAAATAACGCTACAAAGTTAGGCTAAATTTTGGCAAGTAAAAACTTTCATGGCCATTTTCAAAGGGGTCCCTTGACCTCTGACCTCAAGATACGTGAATGAAAATGGGTTCTATGAGTACCCACGAGTCTCCCCTTTACAGACATGCCCACTTTATGATAATCACATGCAGTTGGTAGATCCAATGATCCCAATTGTATTCATTTGTGATGATGTTAGTCCCCATAGTAGCCATTTCATTGTATTGAGACCATTTTTTTAAAAACTTGACCTCATTGTATAAAATGACCTGTGGTGACCTCTAGGATAATCACAGCCTCATGAAACTTTACAGCGACAAACTAAAGACCTAGGGCATTCAGAGGATGGATGGCTTTCCTAGGTAGACTGACAATAAGGGGGTTTCTGAGCAGTTTCCAGAACAGAAGTGCTCGCCATCTAATCGCCGAAAAATGCAAATCTTGCAGAAATCTCCAAATGTCAAAAGTTTTTGATACCAAATCACAGCATGGCTTTTTCTATGGTGTTCCTTAAGGTCTTGATGTCTTAATGTGGTATTTTGGAGGGATTATTGATCATTTTTATCAATTCTCGAGTGGTAAAAAATGGTTAAATCTAGCACCAAATCAGTGTAACAAATGGTATCAACCCAAAAATTACTGCAACAACTTATGAGACACAATAGAGCATGGGAATGGCCGTCATACACTTCTTTCATGCTGCATTTCATATTAATCTTCAGGTTCCGAGCTTTCAGATGATGTACACCACTATGTGACATCTTCCGCTGACCTGCTATCTCCCCCTAAAGACCCCCTGTACCCCCCTAAAAAGACAAAAAACTGGTCTATTGAGGGTCTCAGAGGTGTTAACATTTTCTGTATTTTTCTACCATTAATCTCCTTGTCTCAGCTCAACGGTAGCGCCCAACTGACTGAAGCAGTGCAGCTGATCGCTCTGAAAAGGGGCAGGATGAGTACAGCCAGTCAGTGCATCACAGCTGGCTGGGGGGATGTAGGGGATAACGGCACCTTACCTGAGAGGCTTCAGGAAGTCAACGTGACCACCCTGCGACAGCGGACCTGTCGTAGGAGATGGAGAAACGTTCCGATCACCAGGACTATGGTTTGTGGCGTTGGGGGCAGCTTCCTACAAGGCTTCTGTTCGGTAAGAGAATAAGACATTGATAAGGCACTCAAACTAACCTTTGAAGGAGTTCTCTTTAGTGTGTAAAGTTGGAGGGACACTAAACATCTTCTTGGTAATTGAAAAATATTTTTTCTTCCTGGTGCAAAATGATGCCACCTTATTTTAGGTGTACAGTATGCAACTAATACTGAGCACAAGAAATAAAATCACGTAGGCTATTTTAAACACACACCTTATGTTAAGTGTATCTTTTCTGTTTAAGGGGGATTCAGGCGGTCCGCTGGTGTGTGATGGAGCTGCAGCAGGCGTTGTCTCCTTCTCTGGCCGGCGATGCGGCGACCCCAGGACCCCCGATGTCTACACACGCATATCGTCCTTCAGAGAATGGATTACAAGCGTGTTGAACAACAATTAGGCAAATTACATTGAATGGTAATGTGTCAATACGCTCAATTGGGATGTAAGACAAGACAAGGCTCTTCATGATACACAAACACGGTGTTATGTTGTGTTATTTCTGCTTAACAATGCAGTGCTGTGGTTAATGAGATGAGGTGATAAATTATGTTTTTGTTATACATTATGCATTTGAATAGGTCCGGCAAAACTCTTTTCATTCTGGTTTCAAAAGTATACTGAGCTGAATGTAATAATAAAATTAAAAAAATAAGGCAAATTCCCATGCATTTTTGTTGTATTGAAAAATGTGTCGAACAGTGACACCACTGAAGAAAAACGCATTTTAAGGGTCAATGTTTTGTTCATGTTTGCATATTTGATATTTTGTTTCATTAAATAAATAAATAAATAAATGAATGAATGAATAAATAAATAAATAAATAAATAAAGGTGGACAGCTGAGCAGGCGTGGCATTCAGTTGAACTACAAGTCAAGCTTGAGTGGATGCAGTCTGTTTTGTTGGCTGGATGATATCATGTGCATTTATAGTCTGTAAATTGGAATCGGAATATGCAAATTGAATAACCTGTAATTAGTAACTTAACATAATGATAATATAGGTTCATGTAATAGTGGTGCATTCTGTTGAAGTTGTGCAGAGAGGGGCGTATTTCAGGACATTAAAATACACAGTTTTCAGCAATGAAGCTGTCAGATGGGACAAAGTATGCATACCTCGCTGTGAAAGGCTGAATGCCAGGCGAGTGGTGAATGTGGCTAGCTGTCCAACGGTCCTGTAGATGTATGATGCCCATCGTACTGATATGAAGTCAGATAATATTTCAAGATCATTTTAAAATTAGGTCATCACCTATGCTGCCTTCGAGTGCTCCTATTTGCAACAAGGTTTGAATCATGCAAATAGTTTGTGCTTCCTAATGTTTTAGGATGAAATTTGACCAAAAATACTTCACAAAGAGGCACAGGCGTGGGTTTAATTTTATTTTAGAGATGTAATTTGCATTCATCATTAAATTCCTTTCTACACCTCTGTATATATATATTTTTAGTACTTCTCATTATTACATACTACATTCCTGTTTACACCTCTGGGTACATATATTACTTCTGCATATATATTACATCAGTTTTCCCATCTGAAATACTGTCAGTAACTAAATTACAAATTTACATTTACATTACTATTTTATATTTACTTATGTTTGTATTATTTTAACTGCACTATTGTATGCCTTAGATTATCATTTTGCTTTTACATTTACCTGTGGGATTTCCCCTTTTATATATACATATTGTATGAGCATTGTTGAGGGAACCTGAGACCAAATATTTTCATTTGAATTAATTTCATTGACTGGGATTGACATATGACAAATAGAAAACCTTAAACCTTTTGTATTAATCATTTTACTGTTGCTGATTTTCTTAAGATGCAAAATATTGTCATACACAGTGACATTTAAATGTTAAGAGTTAAATTGGAAAGATAATAATAACCTTACATTTGATGCTGATAGTTTAAAACTCTGCCCCTTTAAGTCACGTCTAGATAACTCTGGCGTCACAGAATATCCAGCCTCACTTTGCCTGTTGTGGTCGGTTGTATTGTGTGCTTTTTTCATGTCAATCATGCGCAATAATACCGTAATTACGCTATTTCCGAAAGCACTCGAACGCAGCATGCAGCACTGGTCTACAACACCTGAGTAACTCCGGTCGTTAAAAAGTCCATATCATTGTCATGAAAACACCAATTCCCAGCGTTCATTGCGCGCGTCTTCACGTCCTCCGCTGCGGTCGTGCTAACCGAAGGCTCGCTGGGAACTCGAGTCTCGTCTCCGCTTCTCCCATTTTTCCACAGGTTTCGCGAGATTTACATAGGCGGGCTGGTGTGTGGCAGCATTCCTCTGCCAGACGAACTGAACAATACTGATATGAAATCTGCGTAAAGGTAAAGAAGACATGTTGTGAGGCTGTTAGCACCCAGGTGTTGCTGGTGTGTGTGTGCTAACCCTCCGTCAGGGCCACCGAGGAGCGGGGAGTAGTAGCTAGCCGCCTCCACTTATCTTACAGTAACATCTGCATTGAGGTAGAGCTAGGACAGGCGGTTATTGATAACCTACAGTGTGAGGTGGAGGTGTGCTGGATTTAGTCCAGGACAGGTGGTATGACGAGTTTATCAGGCTCGCCTCATCATATTTCACATGTATGTTGCTAATGTATAAGTTGTTTGCACTAACCGGCTAACCTTACACACTGTGATCCGTCAGATACAGTGACGTATTCTCTTCAAATTGTGTCAACCAGATTGTATTACTGTTTTTTTTTTTTAATCCTTAACTGAGGCGAGACTTGTGCAATAAATATGACAGTCTCGCCTCAGCAGCAGACTGACCTCCATGGCTGTGTAGTCAAAGTAAATACCCAGGAAGTTATTCCATCATGCTAATCTATTGGCTGTCGGAGTTGTCAGTCTGCAGCTGAGCAGCCTGCAGCCTGTCACTGCTCTCTCAGCTGAAGCAGAGGCCTTCCTCATGCTGTAGTTAATACAGTACATGTGAAGTTTTTGCCAGCTGTCACACACACTCACATAATAACTGAACCTTGCCCTGTCTTTCTCTCAATCAGTAGCCTTTGACTTTCTGGAGGCATGTCCAAGAAAAGGGGCAGGTATGTAGAAACAAGAGCTACTGTCATCACATGCTGCCTGTTAATGGTGGTTTTATAATATAATGTCACAGCAACATGACAAAGTGATTAATCCAGGTATAAACTCCTGGAATTAACCAATATCTTATATTGGATTTACATCTGGAATTAATGAAAAGAAAAATCATATTGAATTCTGATTTAAAGCAGCGGTAGGCAGAATATTTTTGGGTAAAAATCCCATAATAACCCTTCAGCATATTGTAATTCAAGTTCTCTTCTGCACCTCCTCATGGCTCTGTTTTCAGGCTTTAGAAAATCTAGCCCGTGACGGGAGACTTTGGCCAATCACAGGTCATTTAAGAGAGAGAGCGTTCCTATTGGCTGTTCTACAAATACAGATGCGCTAAGCTTGCCGCGGTAGTCGGGTGTTACCGGTGTTACACGGTCTTTGGCCGCATACCGATTACATTACTTGCCAACCTCTCCCACCGTTGTTTTGCTTTTTTTCATAGAGATAAAACCCAATTAGGTCATTTTTGCGTATCAGCGGCGTGTTATCAATACATAGTCGGACGCCACGGTCTTAAAGTGAAAGCGTCTGCTCCGTACGGAGTCTCAGCTCAGAGCAGCAGGAGTCAGATTTCACACAGACAGGACGAGAGAGAGTTGACAGACAAGACAATGGCGGGGGATTTGGTGTCAAAGCGAAAAGCAAAAGCGCTTATCTGGCAATACTACAGATTTAAACCCAATGCTATAAGGGAACCAAAACATTAATGAGGCAATCGCCGTGCAGAGGACGGAGCGGTCACAGCCGGTGTGCGCGGCGGAGCGGCGCCGAGTGGAAACCTGCGGCCCCGCAGCGAAAGCTGGACCGGAGAGATCAGACACACAGCCATCCAACGTTAAAGATCAAAGTCAGCGTGCTACAGATATTGACCGTCATCTTTTCCAGTAAAATATCCGGTGTAATCAGTAACACCGGTGTTGTCACAAGTTTATAAACCGGTGGGAAATATTCCTCACCATCACATCCCTAATTGGCAACAACTGCCTACACTGCAGAGTAACCCAAAAAAGGAAAATCAAAAAGAGTCTGACAAAATCGGTGAAGCGTTTAAGAGATGGAGAGACAATGTTGCGAATAGTTAGCTAATACCCATCTGCTCACAGCTGCGGCTAGCGCTGTGAGCTAGCCTCATGGCTATGGTAGCTACAGCAGTAGCTCAGGGAAAGCATCATTTTCTCTCCATCTCTCTAATAGGTTATATATAGCTTTCTGCCTGAACTCACCGTGGATGTATAAAGAGAACGGAGCTCACAGCTGCGGCGCAGCCATGATGGCTACGGTTAGCAGAAGGCCAGACTATTAGCAACACTTTCTCTCCATCTCGGAAACGCTTCGCTGATATTGTAGATCACTAAAGCCTCAGATCACAGTATGTCATTTCAAAGGGCTTTACAGGCCCACAAGTTTGTAAAGAAAACAATACGTTTTTTGTCATAGACTTGCTGCCATATGATGTTTGAAATGAATGTCTAGTACTTGTTCTAGTGACTGTATGAAGCGCGTGCATATGCCCCCGCTCGTCTGGTTGGAGGGGCTTATGATAGAGAGGAGAGAGGAGAACTGCAGGATGAGGGCTGTAATTCCAAATTCTGGCATTTTTTTTTTTTACATTTCCAGAAAACTGCCTACCCTGGGGTACCACTTGAATTTCAGTAAAAATACTTCCAGTAAACTGCCTCCCCCAGCTTTAATTCATCCTTGTTTCACCAGAAAGCGAAGTAGCGGGGAGCTGAGTGACACATTGACCCCGGATCCCAACAGCATTCTGGGAATCCGCATTCAGCATAACTGGCGTGAGAAGGGCAACCAGAGCAAATGGAAGGGAACAGTGCTCGACAGGCTGAGTGTGAACCCTTCTCTATTCATGGTGAAGTATGACGGCTTCGACTGCGTCTATGGAATCGAGCTGTTCAAGGACGAGAGAGTGTCGAACCTGCAGGTCCTTTCGGAAAAAGTTGGTGAGTTAGTAAGCTGATGAAGTTGATCAATTCATGTTTTAGACTCAGAACATTTTTCATATATTAAAAGTGATATGCACCTTTTTTTTTGCAGCAGTTGTGTTATAGATTGCCTGTTTCTCACTTTTATATTGTATATCCTTTGCGGCTGCGTCTCCACAGTAAACAACAAGATCAAGATCCCTCCAGGGGCGGAGGAGCTGGTGGGCAAAGCTGTGGAGCATCTGTTTGAAAAGGAGGATGGAGAGAAGAACGAGTGGAGAGGCATGGTCCTCTCCAGAGCTCCCATCATGACCAACTGGTACTATATCACTTATGAAAAGGACCCCGTACTTTATATGTACCAGCTGTGGGACGACTACGCTGACGGAGACCTCAGGATTCTGCCTGAAGCAGGTAACTGGTGATTTGTGTGTAACAAAGACAGATCGATGCTTCATAAAGCTTTATTAAAGGGACAGTGTGTAGGATTTGGTGACATCTATTGGTGAGGTTGCAGATTGCAACCAACTGAGTACCACTTGGCGGCTCACGTTAACGCAGCTCCCTTTTCAAGACTGCGTTAATGTGAGCCGCCAAGTGCAAAACTGTGGTAACGCCATACATCAGACCGGCAATACGTCATCCAGAGTTGGCTTGCATGACCACGTCCCCTTTCAGGGGGAAACAATCCCATGTCCCTCATAGACGGTAACAGTAAAGAAAAGAAGTTGAAACGTGTCTCTAAACGTCTACTTTAAACAAACCGTTAATAGTAATAACGCTATGCCCAAGAGGTACTGTGTAGTTTGTTACACCAACAATAAATCCAAAAATGCCGATCTCTGATTTGTTCCCCTGTCATGTCCTAAAAAAGATATAATAGAGGGTTTTCATGGCTCCGAGCTATAGACCAGACCAGCATGGCGTCATCGCCGAGGCTGCGCTTCCTTTTGTGGGAAAGATATATGGCACATACCATATGTGAATATTCACTGTCAGTGTAGTAAATGGCTAAATGATGCTGGTGACAGTGACTAGCATGGCTAGCTAACGTTAGCTTGAGTGGGAGGCTGCTGCAGTAATACAGTCATACGTTAACGTTAAAGCAGCATCAGACTGTCTTCTCCAACTAAATCTCAGCCTATAGATCAAACAGTTAGCTATTAACACGTTGGTTATTTACAGACAACACTTAGCCTAACGTGATTCAATCAAATATGTATAGATGACTGGATAAATAATATCCGGCCACTGTGTTGGACGGGGGAAGACTGAAGGGACATGGCGGGGATCAACGTTAATTTATTAAGGTATATTGAAAACTCAGGTTCAGGCAAGGTCACAAAATAATTATTAGACATGTGAATAAAACAAACATTTGTATAAAAGGAAATGAATGCATACAAATTTGTCAAAATTACAATCCAAACATACGTCAACTTGCATTGAAGTCTATGAGATCTTCGGTTTTCTTTCCCTCAAAAGGGGGCGCAGCCTTGACTTTTTGAATAACACTACTGTAGGAGCAACGGATGTCAGAAGGTGGCTGGCGTTACCACGGTTTTACACTCGGCGGCTCACGTTAGTGTTGAAAAGGGAGGTGTGAGCGGAGGGGTACCGCAGTTTCACAAGAGTGTCGGAGAACTACGGTGGCCTTCAGGTAGCGTATAAACGCTAAAGGCTCTCTCTAGAACCAGTGTTTAGTTTGTCCGTTCTGGGCTACTGTAGAAACATGGCGGAGCAACATGGCGGACTCCGTGAAGAGGACCCGCTCCCTATGTAGATATGAAGGGCTCATTCTAAGCTAACGAAAACACAACGATTCATAGTTTCAGGTGATTATACACTAATGAAAACATCGTTATGAATATTAGATTCCATCTCTGCTAATAGATCCCCCCGAAATGTTACACACCGTTCCTTTAACTCTCGAAGCACTTAATGTTGCATGTTCGTATGAAAGATGCTATATAAAGTCGAGTTGAGTTGGGTTCAGTAATTTTGCCCTAAAGCTAAAAGATCAAGATCTGCTATGTGACGTAAATGATGTTTCCACTTTGGTGGAATGTTAAATCTTTTTTGACATGGACACCATGTGAGCTCACCAGCAGTCATGGTCTGTCATTGAAGTCTGTCTTTATCACAAATCCTCATCAGAGGGTCTGACTCCCCGTAGCAAACCGGCATATTTACAGATTTTAAAGTGAGCACTTCTCGCAGCCGTGGACTCAGACACTCTTGACCAGAAAGTTTTCCACAAAAGTGGAAAGTATTGCTAAGTTAAATTAGGCAGTGTAAGATATTTATGGTCATGTTATTGAATAGTGAGAGCCAAGACTAATCAGTGGTTTCAGCAAACAACTAGTTCTGAAGCTGCTCCAGAAGTAACAGTTACATTTAAACAAGCACAAACTGCTGCATCTAATTTAAGAATGATTTTGGCACATACATACTAAACATTAACAGTCACACCTAATCAACTGTAATTTAGATATTGATGGTGAAATATCAGAATGCTGGTGCATTACGCAAGATACTAAGGCATGTAAAAACTCATATAATTTGTCATTTCAGTCGGTTAAAGTTTGTGTCCATGATCATTTTAAATTGACAGATTACGAGCTTAACTAACTCATGATAAAAAAAATTATGAAGGATTCTTACACTTTTCTGGAAAGTCTTGACAAGTCTGGAGACTGTTTTTAATTTCTAGGTCTGTAAATTTATTGAAGTAATGGTGAAATTGAAAAAATAGGACTGGAGAAAAACATTGGCCGTATACTTTCTAATGGGAGAGTAATGATGAGATGGACCATTTACAGGGCGGGTCCATTTTTTTTCTTTTTTTTAGGTTTTTATATCATTCTGTAGCTTCCCAGTGGTGTTCCTTAAGTATTCAAAAATGAACATTACAATTTTGATCAAAGTACGTATGTTTTAGCGTATACTGTATACATCTTTATGGTCAGTGTATTACCGTAACTTTTATGGCGGTCGGCACGCTCTCAGGTTGGAGAAGCAGACAGGAGTACCGGCACGGAAGCTAAGCAATACACTGCTGTGGACGCCACGTTAGTTCGGATCCGAAAGTCACACAATAACGCAAACAAACTAACCGATCGCTGCAGCGGTAGACCAGCAACTCCTTTGTTCTGTGAGGTAAAATTAAATCAAACTTAGCACAGCTAACTTTGACTCAGCTAGTGCTAACGTTCACATTATTCATATTGATTAGCTTACTTTGGTAACCTACGTTACTGCTTTTTGCTAACGGCTGAGTGGGCGTTTCCATTTGAAAAAAACTGACAAGAACGCAGATGGAAGAGCCGCCCTTTAAAGAATAACACAGAACCTCTGGTTCTAATACTTTTTATGCATGTTTTACTCAAAACCAAACCAGACAATGTTGTTTTATACCCACTTTGAGATACTTTAAGGTAGCCGGTGTTTGATGAGTTACACGCAAGCAAATTTCAAACTAACTCGGACTTAAGGCGAGACATCCCAGGTGAATAGGGTGAAAAAATGAATAGATATCGCCATGAAACTTCCCCAGTTGATTAGTTACATTGAGACAACTATGTTTCGTATTACACGTTTTCTGAAATTTTATGTTTAAATATGCAAATGAGGCATAATCTAATTCTAACTTTTGGTGCATTTAGGTGAAATTTACAGCCGCAAACACACAAAGTAGTAAAATAAGCACCTCAATGTGTATTTTGGATGTTTTCTTTCCACTGGTCTGAAATAAGACATGTTTAGCAAGCAAATAGACCATAGTCTTTAAAAAACAGTGCATTTTTGCCTGTAGTGTCTCACCTCAACTCAAATGTGATGTTGTAATGTTTCACTCCTCAGAAAACAAACACCTGTTGCCTGCAGACAGGAAGCCAGGAGAGGAGACGGAGAGTCTGGTGGGGAAACAGGTGGAGTATGTTACTGACAAGGGTGTGAAGAGAACCGGCCTGGTCATCTACCAGGTCCCAGCCAAGCCCTCCGTCTACTACATCAAATACGATGATGACTTTCATATCCATGTCTATGACCTGGTGAAAACCACCTAGAGATAGTGGACACTTTAACCTCCCTCTCCAGCCTCCCTCCATCTGCTTCTGTTCCACTCATCATCGTTATAATCTGTTATCCAAAGCCATGGCACGGTTGAATAGTTAGTTTGCTTTACTGTTCAGAAGAAAGTGCAATCTGTTTTTCATAAGCACAGCAGAACTGTAGCACCGCTATGCTTGGCTATATTTCGAGGAGATGGGAGTCAACTTGGTTTATTGTTGCTGCTCTACTTTATACTTTAAGTTTGGACAGTACAAGATTGCACTGCCCAACAGCTGCAGTTGTTACTGCATTTGTATTGTTGTCGCTGACTCTTAATTAAATCCCAGTTTGACTAAAAAAGCTGCTCAAAATATTCTTTTGAAGACGCTTTTCTTTGGATCATCTAACTAGCTAATAAGCATGATATACACCTTATGTTTGGGATAGATACCTTCCACTGAGGCATTTATTGAATTAAATGTGCAGATACATTTGTGTATTGTATTTATCTATCTTTAGTGTTAGTACTGGAAGGAATGAATGCTAAGCAGGATTGTAAAATCACCTGAATGGGGCCCTTATATTTATTTTTAGATGAATTATGTGGAAATATACTCCTGCACCTTTGCACCATATTTAGCATTGTATCAGATCATTTGCACTGGTGATGAAGACGCAGTTTGCTAAATTCTCATTTAAATTTGATCCCACACAAATCATAAAGTGCCTTCCGGCTTGTCATTTTGCAATATTGTACATACTGTATCTCCGACTATCTACGCTCTTATCGAAGGCTGCTATTTGGTTTTCATTCAGAAGTGGCGACGCTGACAGCTTGAGGAAAGTTTCGCAACCATCTAGTTTATATTAGTGCTGTGTTTTGCTCTCAATGCAGTATGTTCTTTAAATATTACACACATCATCATTGGTTGCTCACTGTTGATCTTGTGGGGAGCACTTTATTGTATAAAGTTTACATGTTTAGGTTACGGTACGCTATATAGTTTCCCCCAAAATGCTTTTTCCTTCAGAGAAAATGCGGCAGAATAAATGCTTCATATCACACGCATGAGGAAAAAAAAACTTGTTGCAATACATTCAGACGACAGTATTTAATATGTACAACTTGTGTAAAATGCCTTGTAATGTTGCCTGTTGTGATTAATCTCATTTATACGAATATCTCGTCAAAGCACCACCAGCTTTTAGTGAAAGGGTTGTTTATTTACATGAATTATAAACTGAATATTTAACAGGTATAATCAACTGACGAACCAGTTTGTTGACAGTAACTAAATAACTGGTTCTACTCTATAACTTTGTCTCTTTGTCTTGCAAACATGACATGTATGCTTGCAGTATTGGTTTCCTCCCAACTTTGTCACTAGTTGCTGAATTGGTCTTCAAGTCACTCAGTGTGTCCCTCAGTAAACTAGTCGATCAGTAGGTATACTGTTATTTTTAGCCGTCAAAACTCTGCATGCATTATCTGAACAGAGTGTCTGGAGATATTCAAAACTTATTTTGACGGTAGAGACGTGACTGTGTGGCAGAATCGGTACGGTCTGTTTAACCCACATTAAAAAAAAAGAAACAAAAAAGAGGTTAACACTGTACATCACCGCTAGTGGTGCTGTGTAGTGTTTCTGTGTTGTGTAGAGTGGAGTTACAAATGACTGTGCGTGCGCTCTTCTTCATGCTTTAAATTCACTTCCTGTTCTGAAGTTGTAGCAGCATCAACAGGCAGTTTGTGTCGTTATTATTCTGTCATGAGTAATAAAGATTTTTGCACATTTGTTTGGTCTTGTTAATTGAACACACTGCCATGATCAACGCCTAAATAAATCAAACTAAAGACTGGATGTGTTTTAAGATTGATGTATTATTTAGTCACAAATGGTGAAACTGCATATATACAACAGACATTCTCTTCATAACATTATTTGGGTGGTTTGAGAACAAAGGGGAGAAAGTACTGACCAAATTTAAATGTGATGGTATACAGAAAATGAAAGAACTTTTTTTTTTTTAAATTACATTTTGCTTCCTAGCATTATGTACAACACAACTCTCAACCAATGCCACTATCATTTAGAGAACCACAGTACCCATTCAGGAGACCGCACTCCATGCAGCTGAGTTTCACAACTCCCTTTTGTCTATTTTCTTTCATGTTGGGGTGTTTCTTCTTTCCTGGGAGGGGCTACAACTTTTAAAGAAGTAATGTCAAGTGCAAAACTCAAAAAGATTGATAAATGTCAGGTTGTTCAGAGAGTTCCTGATCACTTGGTGAGGTCTTTCAGGTACTGCAAACCCTGATTTGTGTATCCAGTTGCTTTTGTTGGAGCCTCTGAAAGAGCAGAGATTGACTGCCGCACCCCTGCAATGAAATCAAAATCAATGGTAATACATACAAAGCATTCAAGGTATTAACCAATAGAAAAATAATCATCTCAGAGTCATAATAGTGATGCTGAAATTGATTACTCCCCCAATGAAACGCTAACGATCAGGCCACACTGCCTGCTTGAGCAGTGCGTGTGCCTCACTGAACCTCTTGCTTTTTATTTTGGCGCCGATGTTAACAGGTTAGAGCGTCCACACAGCAAAAATAGACAGTGAAAATTAGCTTTTGACCGTATATTGACATCATAAAAGCAACATTACGACAGTTTCAATGTCTGTATCTATAGAATATGTCACAGACATGAAAAAAAAGTCAATGGCTTCGTTCAAAATCGCATACTATGCACTACAGACTCAATGTGTGTGCTACCGTTCAACATACTTTTGTGTGAATGAACAGTAGTACTGTACGTATTTTTTCGGACGCACTGATCAGTAATTTACGTTGTCACTTCCTGAGAGCCTCCTCGCTGGTTGGCGACATGTAACCATGGTAACCCGTGCAACCTCTTGTGACCAAAACAACAATTTGTGAGTAAGAATTAATTCAAAATATATATTACGCCTAGCTAAGTGAAATCTTATACTTACACTTCAATTGAAGCGTTATTGCCGTAAGAGAGCTGTCCGTCAACGCCTGTTATGCACGCTGTCATCACTACCGCATTGCATTGTGGGATATTTATGCCGCCTCAGTGTCCAGTGTTGCATACTGTACTGTACTGTATACTATTGGTTTCATACATACTAAAAAACAACATGCTATTTTAGCATACTAAATAGCATGTCAGTATGGAATTTCGGACGCAGCCAATATTTATTTTTAACTCAACACTTCCTGTTTCTGTTTCAAAATAAAAGCTCTCTAGCATTTTTCTGTGGACAAAATCCCTTCATTTGTTAACACAAGGCTTTTATTCTGAAATATTTGCATGACAGAGTTGTGGAAAATGCAGTGACTTGCATGGCTTTTAATTGTGGATTATTATTATTATTTACAAGTGAGCACACGCTTCTTAACCTTTTTCTGTCTGATATAAATATAAATTATATTTATAATGAAATGAAATGGCCATTATGAAAGGCAAACTCTGTCTATATGGGGCCCTTTTACTGCTTGGCTATCAGTAACTGTAACCTAGTTAGTTTTTGTTTTATTTACCCTTTTCCCTCTTATTCTGTACATGTACCGGGTCTATTTCTGATAGATCTCAAGTTAAGTGAAGTGGTGCTTGTCTGTTTGTGTCACCTTGTTTTAACTTTCAATAAAATGTTGAATATAAAAAAATTAAAAACAAACTGTATGTAGAAAGAAAGGGCTGGCAGTAGCAGAGTAGCAGCAGCAACACTGTCTGTGCGCATGAGTGCGAGTCGCAGCAGTTCAGCGAGGGAGTCGTCACGAGCTGCTCACGCAGGCAGCGTGGCCCGGGCGTGTAACAATATCACTACATCTGAGTAAAGTGCACAACCACAATTTAAAATGCAAACTCATGACATTACCAAATGTGTGACTTTTCTTTAAAAAAAGGAACAAGCTTTTCATTCAGTTCTTACCAGAGTTCCATGACTGAACAGGGGAAAATTCAATCTTAGGCATGGTTGGAAGCTGAGCCTGAGGAGAGAGGGGGTTTGTTAGTTTGAAACAGCACAGTACAATGCTTTATAGTTATGTATATTATATGGCATTTACGTTAAATATTGTAAACACTTGAAAACCAGTACAAAGAGATAATGAGTGCAATGTGAAAGATATTATTTGGAGGGCAGACAGTTGGGTGCTTCACTGAAAAGTGGGCATATAACACCGGAATAGGAATATGAAACACATAATGAAATACCACTGGGATAATTTGTAGAAAGAATATACTGTCAGCTATTGACTACTTAGGTTACACTAAGATGTCTACTGTTAAATGGCATTTCAGGAAAGACACCACTGGGCAAATGAGATCTGGAGTAAACAAAGCTCTGTGCTTATTGTCAAATGTAAAATGCTATTTATATTGTGTTCTTTATGATCTACCAAAGAAAAAGAGGTCTCTTTGTGTTCAGATTAGAACTGGTATACCGCCTTTTCATACTGAAATAGGCAGGTATGTTGTTTTAGAATAAGAAAGGGGAACTTTTTCCAGTGTGTGATCAGGGAGAAATGAGTATCATTATTTTTTTACTGTCCTTTGTACTGGAAATGTTATGATCTTTTGTGAGTGAGCTGCTGGGTATGAATGATTCACACCATCTGAAATGGTTGTTTAGAACGTGAACATCAATTTAGCAACTAATGTAACCTCCTTGAGGGCGCCGGCGCCCTAAGACGACTTAACTGTCTTTCAGAGGGTCTAAAAGGCTCAGAGATAGAGTGAATCACATGAAACTAGAAAACCTCAGGAATCCATTGGTACCAACGATGTCATACTAGCATACTAGCTTGTTGGTAAAAAAAAAATGGCATGGTGATTTTCAAAGGGGTCAACTGATGTCTGACCTCAAGATATGTGAATGAAAATGGGATCTATGGGTACCCACAATCTCCCCTTTACAGACATGCCCACTTTATGATAATCACATGCAGTTTGGGGCAAAAACAAAGCAGTTTTTTGCAGCAGTATAAATGTGTTACTTTCGCCTATACTAAAATGGTGTTTGAATATTTCTGCATACTGGGGTCCCTAAACAGTCTTGGAATTACATAAATTGGGTATCACTGTAAGGCTGGGACTCTTGTGGATCCAATGAGCCCAATCGATTCATGTGTGATGATGTTAGAACGCATTGTAGCCATTTCATTGTAGTGAGATTTTTTGAAGCTTTACCTCACTGTATAAAATGACCTGTGGTGACGTCTCGGATAATCACAGCCTCATGAAACTTTACAGCCACAAACTAGAGACCTAGAGCATTCAGACGATGCATGGCTTTCCTAGCTGTATTGACAATAAGGGGGTTTCTGAGCAGTTTGCAGAACGGAAGTGCTTGCCACCCAATCACTGAAAAATGCAATTCTTGCAGAAATCTCCAAAATGTCAAAAGTTTTTTAAACCAAATCACAGCATGACTTTTTCTATGGTGTTCCTCAAGGTCTTGGTGTTTTAATGTGGTATTTTTTACTCAATTCTCGAGTGATAAAAAATGGTTAAATTTAGCACCAAATCTGTGTAACAAATGGTATCAATCCAAAAAATGCTGCATCAACTTATGTGACATAATAAAGCATGGGGGTGACCATTTTATACTTCTATCATAATATTCTTAGCCATTATACACTTTCAAAATGTATTGTATTTTTTTCTGATTTATACCTATAACAACTGCATCTTAAATTAATTTTCAGGTTCCCAGCTTTCAGATGATGTACACCACTTCTATGAGACATATACTGCTGACCTGTTATCTCCCCCTAAAGTCAGGTGTGTATACAAAATTGTCCAGCTTGCTGACTGTGGACCAATTTTAGAAACAAAGACAGTTACAAATGTGTTTGCCTGTCATATTTTCCTTCCTTGTGTTGCATTATCATGTCTACTAGCCTGTATCCAAGACCGTCCTGGATCAGAACCATTATGTTTAAGCAGTGCATCTTGTTATCTGTACCTCCAGGCCAAAGTACTTCATCCATTCCTGTATGGCAGGAGGTATAGCTGCCTTGGCCTTCCCCAGAGCCTCTGAGCCCTGCTCACTGCTTCCCAACAGACCAGAGTCACAGGCGACGTAGAGAGCTCCTGCTGCAATGGTCACCTTGGTGACCAGTCTGAAAATGAAAGCACAGAGACAGTCAGGATATAACCCAAGATCACCCACCTCTGTATCCAGTCAAAAACATGTCAAACATGATTGAAAACATCAACAGTGCACCACTTAAACTTGTCCAATGATGCAAAGAAATGATCAGTTAGCTAGCTAGCTAGTAACGTTAGCTATCTTTAAAACACTGGCCAAGTACATTAGACCAATTGCAATGTATACATATAAAAGAAGATAATTTTACTAATGAATTATTGAGCCAACTAGCTATCTAACAAGTAAGCACACACAGATGACAGCTGGAAAGCCCTCAGGCAGACTGACAGTGAGCTAAAGCTAACTTAGCATCTGTTAGCTAACGGGCTAATATAGCAGCTAGCAGCTACAGCAGCAATAACTTCAGGGAAATTACGGTGTGAAATTAAAAATACTCACTTCACTACGGGCAGTATCCTTGCCGCCATGGTCCACAGCGCCGTCGTTTCCTTTAAACGTAACGTTACTGTTACTCCAGGTACGTCAGGAATAAGCTTGATTGGAGGCTATCTGTGTAGCTTTGGCTCTACTGAAGGACAAACCCTGCTTGATCCCTGCGCAGGCGCACACGTGTTGTGTCTTCTTCTTCTTCTTCTTTGGGGTTTATTGGCGGTCGGCAAACCATCTTAGAGGTGCATTACCGCCACCATCTGGACTGGAGTGTGGAACAGGAGATTGTGCAGAAACAATAAAATAAAAAATAAAAAAAACAAACAAAAATAAAATAAAAAACTAATGAAGAAAACTAGATTCGATTATTACACTGACAATAATTTGCACTAATTTTGCACATCTGTTTATACTTTTATACTATGTTTAATTCTTGTGTATATATTATATTGTATATTTGTAGATTTCAATTTTTTATTTTTATTTTATTCTAACACTTAATTATCCTACTGTTATTTTTACTGTTTAATTGCACCAACCCACCAAAGCAAATTCCTAGTGTAAACCTCATACACCTGGCAATAAACGAGTTTCTGATTCTGATTCTGATTAACTAAATCTGTTTCTTTTAAAAACTTCATAATTTCACAATATATGTCAGCTGCTGTATTCCCCAAGAGACCTGACAAAGAAAAGTCCTGGTGTTTTTGCCTTCCTTAGTGACCGTAAAAGGTGATTTCTCTGGATAATATAATTCCTGCAGCAAGGGTTGTCTTCTTCTTCTTCTTCTTCTTCTTTGGGGTTTTACGGCAGCTAGCATCCTTTATGTTGCATTGCTGCCTCCCTCTGGTTATATCAGCCCATTACCCCCTACTCTACTACAATCTCTTAATTAATCCAGTGTTTATCAGGAATCTGACAATAACCTTTCTCCCCTCCACAGTGTCCCCACATCTAAGTAAATCCTCCACCCTATTCTCCACTGGTGCCACCCTCTGTAAACCTGCTAACATACATATAACATTTATTATTTTAGTGAATAAGCTACTATTTATTAACAGTTTCTAATTGCACTGATCTGGAGTAGCACTCCAAATATATCTGTATTATGTAGAAACGAATGGGTACTGTGAATGTTATGTGTATAATGGTGGAATGAATGCGTACTGTAGCTGTCTGTTTCTTTTTATTTATTATTTTTTTAACTGTACTGTTCAGGAGAAGCCCTACAAATTTCGTTGTACTATGTACAATGAAAATAAAGCTTTCTATTCTATTCTATACTGCGTCTATTTGACTGATATTTTGTGCATGATGTGAGTACATGTTCCACGGTCTCCATGACCTGACACTTGCTACAGTGTCCAGTAGGGTGTTTTCCAATGATATGTAGTGAACTGTTCAATTGGCAGTGTCCAATTCTAAGTATGCTAATTATGACCTGTTCTTTTCTGTTTTTTTCCATGACTTTTTAACCCTCCTACTTTATTTTGTATTTTGTATAAATGTCTGCCCTTGCACTTTCTGTCCCAGAACTGCTGCCACTGATTGTTGACCTCCCTCAAGACAATACTTTTCCCCTCTGATTTTGATAGATGTATGTTTCTTTCAACCTGTTCTTTCATGGTAGCCTCCTTTGCTAGTTTATCCACCTTCTCATTTCCTGGGATCCCTGAGTGAGCTGGTACCCACATGAATAATATGTCCTTCCCCTGCCTGATTATTCTTGAATATGTATACAATATTTCATACACTATGTCTTGGTGATATTTTAATGTTCCTGATTTAATACTCAACACACGGGTTGTGTCAATAAAGTTGCGCTTTCAAAAGCTGGAGCTGACGTTATTTAAGAGCCGCAGATTCGTTTTTCTCCTTTTTTTTTTTTGCATTTATAACGATTTAAATTACAATTTTGACGCCTTGTGAAAAAAGTTAAAGTTTTTCTTAATAGCTATCTATAGCTAGCTATAATATAATATTGATATTTCTGTCTGAGAAGCAGGCCAGTCAGCTGCTGTCCCGCCCACACCCAGTCGTAACCTGGCCCGCTTCAAGCTCATAAACTCATAAACCCATGAATAAACCTGTTATGTGAACAACACGCCCCCATTACAAATTCCAAGAGAAAGAGAGAGGAGGGGACTACATAAATGGCACTCTGTGTCCTCATATTTCCCCGTGTAAGACAGCTGAAGAAACTGGAATTGTGGGAGCTTGGGCTCACTCCTGCACACCTGGTGCTAAAAAAAAATTTCTACCAAAAAGTTTACAAAATGGGAACTTTCACAAAAATCCTATTAGGTAGTATATGTGTTGCTTTTCTAGCTGTCAAGTGGACTGCACCCAGTTTTGACGCAGGTAAGAGAGACGCAAATAGCTGTTGACATCCGATACTTTCATTAAAACTTTTCATTATGAGGTTTGCTGAATAATGCGATGGATTCTTGTTCAGTGCGGCTTTTGCTGTTACCATTTACGATTTGAAGTCAAACTACTACTACTACTACTACTACTACTACTACAAACTAAGAGTTTTGGAGAAGTAGGCTTTTAATTTGAAATTCCTTCCTGTGTCAATATTCCAATGATTTCCTGTTTAGAGTCTGTTCGCACATAAAATATGAAGCCCTGTTACTGTACACTATTCAAGAAGATTAGAGGTAAAGTCACCACACAAATTATTATAGATAGACATTTTCCTCATTTCTCATTTTCAGCCAAAATCTTACACAATTTTATTGAAAATGGAAATGTTTTTGTTGTGTGTGTAATGCTTATATATTAACACATACTACATACTGTAGAAGAGGGACCAATTGTGAGCACATCCAGACAGAGATACTCAGATGCAAAAAAAAAAATGCTTGCATTTCCAACATAAATTACTATCACCTGCTGGTCAGCAAACAGCAGGAACATTTATTAGATAATATTATTAAATAATTAGATTACTGCCTCTACAAGAAATTCCTATTTTTCTCTTTCACACTTGCCCGAGGAAGATCTTGTAGAGAAAAAAAAAGAGAAAAAGAGAAATTAACTATCGATTTGGAGCCCAACAGTGTGCAGACCTCCTTTGTTCCCTACAGTTTTTGACATATTGTACAATGGTAGAGTACTACAGTAACTGGTTAATTTACCAGATTTAGCAGAATTGTTATATGATTTAAAAAACAAAAAAACAACAACTTCATATATGTTGTGTGTTTGTTGTGGGTCTGAAAAGTGAAGCCAGCGCCTTAAACTTGCATTCTTTCTAACAGCCAGCAGGGGGCGACTCCTCTTGTTGCAAAAAGAAGTCTGATTGAATAGAAGTCTATGAGAAAATGAGCCTACTTCTTACTTGATTTATTACCTCAGTAAATATTGTAAACATGAGTTTATGGTCTCAATCGCTAGTTTCAAGTCTTCTTCAATACAGCATGATGTTCATTTAGTAAATTATGGTCCCATTTAGAGTCAAATAGACCATAAAGCAGGGTATGCTTTAGGGCGTGGCTACCTTGTGATTAACAGGTCGCTTCCACGGCGTTGTCCAGTGAGGGAGTTGTCTGCATTTTGTCTTAGAAATGTAACCCTTTCACAGTGTGTTTTCAATTTATGAAAGTTAATTATAACCTTTTTGGTCGCCAATAAATGTCTTATTCAGCATTCGGTTTTACTTACTGTATCTCCACCCTCTCGTGTCACTTCTGGTTGCAAAAAACCAAGACGGCGACGGCCAAAATGCCTAACTCGAGGCTTCAAAATGGCAGTCCACAAACCAATGGGTGACGTCACGGTGACTACGTCCACTTCTTATATACAGTCTATGATTATGACTGCTAAAGCTGTGTTTTCTTCTCCCCCTTTCCAGAACCATTTGGATGCATGCTTTTTATGTAACGTAACATTAATGTGTCTATTTAATGCGAAATCTTCCACAACCCAATACATTTCTTGTGTTTTTTTTATGTTGGATTATCCTCCCACACCTCTCTATTGATGAACTTGAAAGTATTTTATCGGCTGAAGAACTACTGGAAGCCATATGCTGCAGAAAGGACTTGAATATGTTGAATGTATCTCAAACTTTCTGCAGGTAAAATCTGACAAATTTATGTTAACTGTCAGTGTGTTAAAGTACAGCTTGACATTAATCAGACAAATTACAAGGCATTTGTCTGGATCTCGGCATGATTTTTGACAAACATTTATATTTATATTATATTTATACCAATGTTTGTTCTTTCTGAATTCGTTCAGTAGTCTATTATTTGCTTATTAAGCCTATCTACAGCTAATTGATACAATCTGACAATATTTTGGCGATGGTTCATTTGAGGAAGAAAATTATTAGTAGCATGGATATGATGACCAAAAAATACATTCACTGTATCTCTTTACTGATAAGCAGCCATTAAAGGACCAGTGTGCAATTTAGGGGGATCTATTGGCAGAAATGGAATATAATATTAAGTATGTTTTCTTTAGTGTATAATCACCTGATAATAAGAATCGTTGTGTTTTCGTTACCTTAGAATGAGCCGTTTATATCTACATACGGAGCCGGCCGCCATGTTTCTACAGTAGCCCAGAACGGACAAACCAAACACTGGCTGTAAATAGCGCCATTCGCGTTTTCCCGTCGGCCACCGTAGTTCTCCTACATCACACGGAAGAAGTTTCAGTTGGTCGCAATCTGCAGCCTCACTGCTGGATGCCACCAAATCCTCCACACTGCACCTTTAAGATATTAATAAAATATAAGTCCAATTTACATTATAATCCCATATCACAAGATCAATACTGTGCTTGCTGGAATGTGGCACAAAGCAATCTCTATATACTGCCCCATCAAATCATGGTCCACACGCGCCACATTACAGTGTGGATCATATAACAGGACCGTGCAGCCTCAACTACATGGTTCGCACTTGAATATATGGACCATGTAAACAAATCATACAGTGATGGGATGCTGTTCATGCTTATAGCTCAAAATGTCTGTGTATAATAATGATGAGCAAAGTTTAAAGCTCCCCTGGGGAAAATTTAGGAAAGGAAGCACAAACTGAGCGAGTAATTGGTGATAATCTGACATGCTTTCCGCTTGTGATTGAGGACTTACCAGAGGGAGAATGCAGCATTTATCCATGCTGTGAGGAAGCAGTGTACGGTCGAGTTTGCGAAAGTAATGAAATTATACGGTTTGACTCAATGGGGTACTGTGTGCGGTTTTCAACATTTGCAACATTATGTCACCCTATGAAAAGCTACTACCACGGCTGACACTTGATATAATAATAAAAAAATAAATAGAAGATAATATTTTAACATGTTATATGCAGTGTTGTAGTCAAGGCCACCTAATCTGAGACAGGACCAAGACCAGACCAGTGCCAGTCCCACACTGAATGACACACTTTTGATCAAATGTGGAACAAGCAAATAGGCCCTCCTCAACTTGACCTGAAAGATCCACATTCCCATAAAAACACCCACAGAAAACAAATGATCATTCATCTCTTGCATCGCCACTAGTGCAGTGCCTCTTCCAGAACGGGCCGATTGCTTGTGCCCCAGAAGTGCTGCTTGCAGCGTTGTGTAGAACCGCGGTGTGGTTGCTTGCACTCGCCAAGTGTGAAGTTGATTGGATGAATGGTTCTCGAGATATGCTCAGGGCAGTCATACAGTCATACATACATATATACATATATACATATGTACACAGACAGACTGACAGAGATTCCTTCCTTAATAGTTAGATGATACTGCTACAGCGCCACCTATTGGCCAAATGACACAAAACTGGCCATGGTCACTCAGACATCATATCTACACATGTCCACCAAATGTGGTCGCAATAGCACAAAGCGTTCAGAAGACATAACATTTTTTTGGTATTATAAGTCCTGCCCACGGCATTTGAGCTAACTTTGAGGGCCAGCTATAGCAAAACTGTATGGAACTTCAACGATCCAAAACGGTATCTTTTTCCAGCTTGGTTCAGAGATGTTTTGTGCCAAATTTGGTGATGATTGCTCAAAATTTGTAGGAGTAGTAGCAAAAAAATCTGATTTGAACACAATTCAAAATAGTGGATAGAGTCGTCTGGACCCGTCCAAATTTTGTTTGTGAGAGATACGGTTCATAAGTTGAAGGGCCAAAATGTAAAGTTCATTGTTACAGCGCCACCATCTGGTCAAATCGCACCACATTCAACACTGCACTCCCTTGGGTCCCCAGCCATACAACCACCAAGTGTGAAGTCAGTCGGATGAGCGATTCTCGAGATATGCGTAGGACAAACAGAAAGAAAGACAGAAAGGCAGACAGACAGAGATTCCTCACTTTATAGTAAGATATATACTGTATATGTGTGTATGTATAAGTGTTACCATGAGAAATGTCTTGATAAAATAACCAAAAGGCATTGCAGAGGTGAATTTTATGTGTGGGAATTTCCTTTGTTTTCTATGAGTAATCACAGTAACGATATTAACAAATCAGACAATGAACAGGCAATTTAGTGATATAATAAAATCCTGAGACCGAGACAAGACCGAGTAAAAATGCGGTCGATTTCCGAGACCTTCAAAAAGCAGTCTTGAGAACGGTCTCGAGTACTACAACACTGCTGCATGGTGAATGAAAATGTATGATTTGTTTCAGATGCACTCCTCATTTACAGCCATACAAAGGGGCATTATCCTGGAAGTGCACTTTTGCCTGTAATCCCAGCAAACTCTTTCTTTCTTATTTTTATGCCTCCGCAACAGAGACACCCACAGCTGGAGGCGTTATGTTTTCGGGTTGTCCGTCCATACATCTGTACGTATAGACAGACAACCCAAAAAAATAATGCCTCCAGCCATGGCTGTCGCTGGCATGGAGCCATAAAATATCTCAGGAACGCCCGGACTCAAGGATGAACTGATTAAATTTTAGTGATCAAAGGTCAAGGTTGGGAAAAGAACAAACAGTCGCCTCCTGAAAAAAAAAAAAGTGCAGTTTTAGGTTAATAAATAAACTGACTATTTCACCACCCCGTAAAAAAAGGGCCGACAGACGTCGCTGTATCTCCCAGCTTGGTGTCAGAGTTCAATGAACGATGAGTCAAAGTTGTGAAGTGTCTAAATGACATACAGCCTAACGGGGACTTTGATTGGCTTTATTGCTGCCGTTTACATTCCTCCTATGTGGAATGCACTATGACTTGTTTTTCTTGTGTAGCATAAATATACTAGGCTACAACTGCATTTCGTTGTGCAACCCGATGTTGCATAATGACAATAAACGATCCTTATATTCCTGAATCCTTATCTTTTTATGATAAAAGCCCTCGTGCTGACTGATTCAATTAAAATGGGAATCATGGGTTTATAGATTTGAACTGAGATAACAGGTCAATGTCATCAAATCACATTCAAATCTTGATATACTTTTTAGAAATGACTTAAACTCTAAATATTTATTCATTTGCATCAATACAACTGTGTGTTTCTTGTATCTTTCAGAATCTCTCAGAGGAGCCAGGGTCTTGGTGACTGGGGCCAGCACGGGTATTGGTGAACAAATGGCATATCACTATGCCCGCTTTGGTGCCCAGATAGTAATTACAGCAAGGAGGGAGAAAGTGTTACAGCAGGTCAGTGAACTTAATGACACAAAAATTGACTCTAAGCTCAAACCAATAAATGTATGAACCATTCAGTGCTAATAACGCCATCACATCATGTACAGTATATTGGTTGAAAGCGAGTTAGACTTAAAGGTATAGTGTGTAACATTTTGGGGGATCTATTAGCAGAAATGGAATATAATATTCATAACTATGTTTCCATTAGTTTATAATCATCTGAAACTAAGAATCATTGTGTTTTCGTTACCTTAGAATGAGCCCTTCATATCTACATAGGGAGGTGGTCCTCTTGACAGAGTCCACCATGTTTCTACAGTAGTCCAGAACAGACAAACTAAACACTGGCTCTAGATAGAGCGTTTTACATTACCTGAAGGCCACCGTAGTTCTCCGACATGCTTGTGAAACTGCGGTAACGTGAGCAGCAGAGTGCAAAACCATGTTTCGTTGCTCCTAAAGTAGTGTTATTTATTTATTTATTTTTTTTTAAAGATTATTTTTTTTGGCAATTTTCAAGCCTCTATTGATAGGATAGTGGATAGTCTAGAAAGGGGGAGACAGAGAGGGGGTGACATGCGGAAATGGCCGCAGGTCAGATTCGAACCTGGGCCGCCGCGGTTAGGACTCAGCCTTGTTATATGGGCGCCCGCTCTACCAACTGTGCTATCGGGGCGCCCAAGTAGTGTTATCATTAGGGCTGTCAATCAATTAAAATATTTAATCACGATTAATCGCAAATTAATCGCACATTTTTTTGTCTGTTCAAAATGTACCTTAAAAGAAGATTTGTCAAGTATTTAATACCCTTATTTACACGTGAATATGCTGCTTTATGCAAATGTATGTATATATTTATTATTGGAAATCAATAAACAACACAAAACAATGACAAATATTGTCCAAAAACCCTCACAGGTACTGCATTTAGCATAAAAAATATGCTCAAATCATAGCATGGCAAACTGCAGCCCAACATGCAACAACAGCTGTCAGTGTGTCAGTGTGCTGACTTGACTATGACTTGACCAAAACTGCATGTGATTATCATAAAGTGGGCATGTCTGTAAAGGGGAGACTCGTGGGTACCCATAGAACCCATTTTCATTCACATATGTTGAGGTCAGAAGTTAAGGGACCCCTTTGAAAATGGCCATGACAGTTTTTCCTCGCCAAAGGTTTGCATAACTTTGGAGCGTTATTTAGCCTCCTTCACAACAAGCTAGTATGACATGGTTGATGGTACCAATGGATTTGTATGAGGCCAGTATCTTCACTCTACCTTTAAAACTGAGCCCGCTACAACCTCCCAAAAAAATTGATTACGTTAATGCGTTAAAGAAATTAGTGGCGTTAAAACAATTTTGCGTTAACACGTTATTATCGCGTTAACGTTGACAGCCCTAGTTATTATGGTAAGGCCGTCTGAGCGAGGCGAACAGCGTTACCACAGTTTTGCACTTGGCGACAGTCTTGGAGAGGGAGGAGTGAGCGGAGGGGAACTCAGTTGGTTGCAATCTGCAACAACACCACTAGATGCTGCCAAATCCTACACACTCAACCTTTAATACAATAGTGTGTCTAGCTATAGGTTTAACACATATTCTTCAGTTGGTTGAAGTGCCTGCATTAAGCCACAAGTGTGTTATATATATTCTTTTCTGCAACTGCATTGTGTCTATTATTTCTGATTTTTGCTATAGGTGGCAGAGAAGTGCCTGAGTTTGGGAGCCCAGAAAGCTCTCTATGTAGCAGCAGACATGGCCAGTGAGTCAGACGCCGACAAAGCCGTAGATTTTGCTCTGGAAAAGCTCGGAGGGTTGGATTACCTGGTTCTCAACCACATTGGCCCGAGCCCCTTCAGCATGTGGGAGGGAGATGTGGAGCACACCAGGTGGCTGATGAAGGTAATGCTGCATTTTGATGGTCTATCAGCACATAAAATGAGGGGAATGCACTGATCTCTGTATGTGTGGGTGCTTTTCAAAGGTCAATTTCTTCAGCTACATTCAGATGGCTTGGAAAGCTTTGCCCTTCCTTGAGCAAAGTAAAGGATCACTGGTGATTGTTTCATCGCTTTTAGGTGAGTTTGCCACATAATTTTTTTTACATGTCGAAAGCAAACTATGAAACATATAAGTATACATACATCAGTGGTGGCTGGTGACTCCAAAAATTGGGGAGGACAGGAGGAAAACCAACCCACGGCGTCATGTTATTTTACACTAGTTGGCTACTTATCTCTACTTTCTTTCTTTACTAAATAAAAGAACATAATCCACATTCAGTATAACAATAACAAAAGAGCCAGGGGTATATCACACTAAACTAAAATATTAAAACCTACAGATAGGCCTACTGAGTGTCTTAATAGCCTTTTTCTTTTCACATATCCTTCAAGAAAACAACAAAATAAGCTATTTATTGTTAAATTTATATTTATGAATAAAAGATTAAAAGAAAACGTATCAAATTCATTATAAGAAAATATTGTTTTGGGGTTTATGAAGAAACCAAAAACCACATTTTCCCATAATAATGTCTTTAAAGATATGATCAATGACAAATCTGCAAAGGTCTTTGTGGGTTTTTTTTTAATTTCTGCATGTAGTGACTAACAGGGTGATATTTATTAATAATTCTGAAGGACACTTCCTTAACCTTATTCACTATTATGTATTTATGAGGAAGAATCCAGACCTTCTTCCAAAAGCCTATATATCATTTACAAACCGATTCCAATATGCCATGACATCTAGAATAGAGACAACATGTCTTTGAAACAGGACAGTTATGGCTGTTATTATTTTGGGGATGTGGTGAGAAACACATTCTTCCTACTGGGGAGTCCGCTGGGTTGGGCTTATCGCTATTTTATTATTAAGCAGTAAAACAACGACTTACAGTATTTCTAATGAACAATCACTGCAGTCTCTGGATGGGGATGAACCTCGTGTGTGCGTCTGTGTCACTAGAAGCCTGTCAGTCCAACGAGGGGTGACGCATCGCCCAGTACGTTACCCATTCATTAAAAATAATTTCTAGTATTGGCCTAATTATATTCAATTTTATTTTTTACATTATTGTTATTATATTAACAATAACATATTATAAATTTCATTTTTGCAGCACTTTTTTACGAGCCCCTTAAGGGTAACGGCAAGACTTTTTTTGCGGACTACTTTTGCGTTCCCTCGCTATATGTTTTTCGTTCCCTTGCTATGTTGTAGTGTGTTCTGTCATCTGCTGACAGGTTGTAGCAGAGAAGCAAGAATAACATCTCTGAAATGTATGTACTGTAAGTCTATCTGGCAGTGCATAAATGATCCATACTACGGCGTTGTGCTGGGAGCAACTGAGCGGAAATAGACACACTGTATCGCTCAGAAGGAATGGAAGAAGAAAAGTATTGCGAGGGAACCCAAACATATAGCGAGGTAACAACATTTATTTCGAGGGAAGGCAAAACATATTGCAAGGGAATGCAAAATATTGTGAGGTAACCCAAAACATATTGCGAGGGAATGCGAAATATTGTGAGGTAACGCAAAACATATTGCGAGGGAACGCAAAACATATTACAAGGGAACGCAAAAGATTGCAAAGGAGGGCAAAACATATTGCAAGGGAACGCAAAACATATTGCAAAGGAACACAAAATATTGCGAGGGAACGCAAAACATGTTGCAAGGGAACGCAAAAGATTGCAAAGGAGGGCAAAACATATGAGGGAACGCAAAATATTGCGAGGGAACGGAAAACATGTTGCGAGGGAGCGCAAAAGTAGTCCTCAAAAAAAATTCTCGCCGTGATTCTTAAGGGGCTCCTTACTTTTTCATATCAAAATGCTTTCCAAGGAAAAGAAAAATGAAAAGAAAAATACTTGGTTAGACTAAACCATTTTGAAAACGTTGACTTTCAAAGCTCATTCTTCACCATCAGTTCAAGATGACAGTCTCACCTCAACAACCACTTAATAGCTTTTCTGGAGCTTTTGATCTTATCACATGATCTTCATCAGCAGTCACGTAATTGTAGATGTTCAAATTTCCTTTTTTTCCCTGAGGACTTTAAGGAATAGTGGAGTTTTTTTTACGATTCCTTAAAGTGCTCAGAGAAAAATCGACTGAACATTGCCGAAAAAGGTCATGTGATATGATCAAAAGCTCCAACAACAGCTACTAAATGGACCTTATAGTGAGACTGTTTTGTAAAATGATGAAAAATGTTGCAAATCTATTGGAAATATTTTATATTCTGTATTGTCCCAATGCGTTATTTGTGTTTTATTTCCTATTTCATGAACTAGAAAACGTCATAGTAAGGATTTGTTCTCCTTAGATGAGTTTATAAACATTATTGATGCTTCACAGGTAAAATGCCCAGTCCCTTCGTGGCGCCGTATACGGCAACAAAATATGCCTTGAATGGTTTCTTTGGGGCCCTTCAGCATGAGCTGGCTATGAAGAAGAGCAATGTGTCCATCTCTATATGTACGCTGGGGCTCATTGATACTGAATCAGCTATGGAGAAAGTCAGGTCAGTCAAGTGAACAGTGAGTGTTACTAAGTCCAAATGCAAAGTTTCTCACAGCTACATAAACTTGTATATTGATATGCTGCAACTTGTTTGGCATCATGTTTACATCTGTTATCCACAGTAGTTAAGAGCAGTGTTTTTCTGTATCCTAGGGGATTCACTAATGTACCCGCCTACCCTGCTACGGACGCAGCTTTGAACATCATCATTACAGGAGCTACGAGACAGCTGGAGCTCTTCTACCCTTGGATCACCCACATTGTGACTGTTACCAAAGACTTGTTCCCTTCCCTTACAAACTATTTCATCCAAAACTCCTACAACTACAGCCCATGAAAAACATCAATTCTGCAATTGATTTATTCCACTAACCAAATTTAGCCTCAATAAATAAAATTGCACACCCAGACTTTTCCTATATTATGCTCATTTTCAGGTTCGTACTCCAGGTTCAAAAATCCTCATACTGTCTGTCTGAATATACCTGTATTTACCCTCAGTCTGAAACGCTCCGTTTTAGCGCATTACAACGGAATTGACCCTTCGCCATGGTGATAAACCGAATTTGCGTTAACGCATTAACTTTGACAGCCCTAATAAAACAAAAACAGAAAAAAATTATATGAAGTCATTAGGAACAGATTGATTGACAAAGACATGAAAAATGGGAATGATAGAAAAAAGCACATGTGAGATATGACATAACTATGATATATATAAATATGATATAGATATGACAAAAAGTAGACCTCTGGGGTCTGCGGGGACCCCAGTTGGTCTGAATGGAAAAGTGCTTTGTATGTCCACATGAGGGCAGTAGTGCCAAAGTAGTGAAGTCAGATTACTTCATCCTCTCTACAGCAGCCAGTGAAGTCCATTCTCTGTAAACACAAATCCTTACTGATGGCGATGTGGCAAATTGGTTTGAGACATTTTATCTTAAACACTGTCGTCTTTGGTTGAAAAAATAATAACTGGGTGCTGTGTATTCACAATTTGAATCATCTGATTTCTTTTTTTTTTCTTTCTTTAAACCTTCATCACCATATCAATCCTCTCCCTCCCCGTTCCTTTTCCTGTCTTCACCCCTGGACTCCTCTCCATCTCCATTCTTCTCTATTTCTCTCAGTACCGTCTTTCCAAAGCTGCATGGCCACAGTAGGCGTTGCAGACTTCCTACAGAGCAGGACTTTCTCAGTGGGTTCCTTTGTGTCTTTGTTCATCATCCCCCAAAAGCACCGCAGGCTTCCTGTGAAGCTGTTGGCTCAATCCATCCTGGTGGTCTTTCCTTCATTGTAATGCACCCTAGAGGTTGTACCCTGCTGATAGAGTGGTTTTCTACTGTTTACCCAGAGTGAGTTGTCATTGTCAAAAACAATCGCTTAAAATTATAGTGCAATTTGAAAAGTTGAGAAACAAAATGAAGAGCATTTTCTCCTGGATGCATATAAATGAGCCCAGTTTCACAGCAGTTCATGAAATAGTCACGAAATTTAATGTATTGATTCGTCACATTTTTTATGTGATGGTCAGAAGGAAATCTATTCTAATGTAAACCACGTAATTGTGAACGGGGAAGTATAGAGAGTGGCGAACGCCATGTAGGGAGCAGGTCGGAACACAGGACTTTCGCCCAGGAGACCGCTGTTCGTGTACCGTGTGAAACCAGAAGTCAAAGTTGATTTATTTGTCACGTAACTTCCGTACTTAAGTTACGCCTTATTTTAACCCAAACTGCGATCTTTTCCTAAAGCTAACTACGTAATTTTGTCACGTTACTTCCGTACTTAAGTAACAGCATTTTTTTAGATATATTAACCCAAACCGCAATCTTTTCCTAAAGCTAACTAAGTAGTTTTTGTCACGTAACTTCCGTACTTAAGTTACATAACTTCTGGTGTTATTTTAACCCAAACTGCGATCTTTTTGCTAAACCTAACTAAGTAGTTTTTGTCAAGTAACTTACGTATTTAAGTCACGCCACTTCTGGTGTTATTTTAACCAAAACTGCGATCTTGTCCTAAACCTAACAAAGTAGTTTTGTTGCCTAAGCCTAACCAAGTCGATCTATTGCTAAACCTAACTAAGTAGTTTTATTTTGAAAAGACTGGAGCGGAAATTGACACGTGCGTCACATGTTGCTGGACATTAGTAGGAAAACGCATGAAAATTACGTTGTTGAAAGTCGTGCTGAGCATCACGAAAAAAAGGGAAATTCGTGTACATGGACACGAATTTCCCTATTTTTCGTGATCAAATAGATAAAATTTTGTGACTATTTCACAAACTGCCGTGAGACTGTGTTGAAATGACGCTCCTAGAGTAAGTGGCCTTGATTCTTTAATATAAAAAGTTTCACAGCTCTCTCTTTCGATTGATAAGACTGATGGGGGGGACGTCATTGAATTACATGTTCTCTTTGTCCTCATCGCGACACTCTTGATAATTTGAGGGGATTGTGGAGATGGTATAATCTCCCTGCAGATGCCGTGGAAAAAAAAATCTCCTCTCGCTCCTTTTCGTCTCTTTCTCTGTCACACACACACAAATATGGAGGGGCCTCCCGGGGAGGAGAGCAGGCATGGCCTGGGAGAACAGCCAGAAACACCTGCAACAGATTAGTGCTCCTAATGCTAGGTAATAAATCCTCTCACCCTTCTCTAGCATCTCCATCTCCACCAAGCATGGATCTTATAGGCTGAGGAGCATCCACCCACAACACTCACTGCAACACACACAAAAATATAGACGGGTTTTTGTGCAACGTCATCACAGAGATGCGCGCGCTACTAGGGGGCAGAAAGCGCAGCATGTCTATCAGAGCCAAGCTCCAAAGCAGAGATGACAAGGAGTTGTTGTGCAGTAAACTGCACCAACCGCAGAAAAGATGGATTGAAAATGTTTAATATTCAGAGGGGATCACATGCCTTTGCTAAAAATAGAAGGAGATTATGGATCCAGGCCTGATGGGCAAAAGTATTCTAGTCACATAGCGCTAGCAAAGCAGCGGGTGATCATGGCGAGCTGTCATGCTCCACAGATCGATAGAAATGAACTGATCAACAACAGGGTGATCGACCCACACTCTAAGGAAATATTTATATACTGTATATTTAGCGACTATGCCTTAAAAGTGATGCAAGACTTTGTTACGGCCCTATATTGCTGCAAAGTTATGCGTCTACGGCGGGGGAAAAGTTCATTCCATAACATTACATTTTGAAGGGAAGACATCTGGTAGTCTACCGGGGCAGTCACAACAACAAGCGGCCGTGGAAGCTAACGTTAGCTAACGTTCGTTTAAATTTGAATCGGACATATCAGCAATACCGTATTGACTTTTTAGTGTTACGTTTCCAACTGAGGGCTAACCGCTAACGTCAGCCAGCAACAAGCTAGTTGATAGAGAGCCGTCAGGGGTCTAATGTTGATGTTCACCTGCCCGACATACAGAGAGCTCCTGTGTGACTGGTTGTACTAATAACAAGACCAAAATCCAAGTCTCCAGTTTTATATTAAAGTTAAACCTGTTCAGGAATCCTTAAGGAAAAAGTGTCTGGCGGCGTCCATCAAGAGGGGCTCACGTAACTTGAACGCCGGCCGGAGTGTCAACCAAACAGACTCTGGTCCCGCAAGTCAAATCACACTTACCCATCTCATAAGAGGTGAGAATAATAAACAAATCTCATACTAATACGTCATATGATAATGGTATTTGATGGTTGGACTCTGAAGGGGTCTGGTATAGTCAACAAGAATGTAAAAACAATGCAAAATCTACGTTGATTACAACCGGCTGCCAAAGTTTTTCCCCTGAATGCGTACACACCCAGTAATGTTTGTATATAAGAAACCCGTCTATAGTATCAAACGTTAATGCATCCATGGATGTATTTACTTTGTCTTTCTCAGTTCTTATCCATTGCCGTGCATGCTGCAAATGAAACCACACTTCTCTTATATAATCTCTATCCTATTGGTTCAGCATCATGGAGGTTTTCCCCAGGGTTTTACACTGGGCTCTATATCAAGATCAAACATTTTCATTATGACTGCAAACAGCCAAGGCCAAGACCAAAGCCGAGGCTGGCTGCTTTACTGACTACACATAAAACTTGAAAGGTGGCAGACTGATTGGCCAATAGGACTCTCACTTACAGAGGTTTGTAATGGAGGCTGAATTCTGCTTTAATGTCCGTGATACAGCACATTATTTAATCTCTATGTCGACCGATAAAGAAAGACAATCTGTATATGCGCTACAGTAGTAAAATCAAACGACATGTAAAATAAGTCCATAACCGTTTTCCAGGTAGCACGCCGTATGTCCTCGGGTTTTATATTTGCTGATGCAGCAGAAATGTCACGTCTCAGACCATAAATAGTCACCTATCCATGGCAATAGTACAGTGCACCTCCACCATCATGCACCGGTACTAATTTATGATTCTTTCTTGTCCTGCTTCTTTGAGCACAAAGGACACTGCTCCACAAATCTCCGTCCAGCTTCATCCATCAGTTACTTTGAGCACTACAGAAAGAGCGGCCTTGATGTACACACACATGCGTCGTGTCATGCATGTTCGCTGGCTAGTGTGTAGTATGTGTGTGTGTGACATTTATCACTCACTGGCTTGGGAGTGGGTGACCAACTGGTGAGAATGGGACTCAGGAGTGTGTGAAGGAGGAAGTGGGAGAGTAAACCATGAGGTATCTCACAGATGTATTATATCGGTTTATCGGCGTAAGACTACAGTGTGACACAGGGACACATCACTCCTGGAAAATAGATTAGGGAGCAGTTGATAATAAATACTGAAATATACTGAACACTAAAAAATAAAAAGAATTAGAAAATTAGAACTAGAAAATATATAGCTACTGTAATTTTAAAAATGTATTGTAATTGTATTGGTCATTCAACTGGACTGTTTTAAGTCAAATGCATTCATAAAATTCTCTTTTGGACATTAATTTGACAATGAGCTTATTCACTTTCTTGCCAAGAGTTAGATGAGAAATTGATACCACTCTTGTGTCCGCACAGTAAATATGTAGCTGGAGGCAGCAGCCGGTTAGCTTAGCTTAGCATAAAGACCAGTAACTTCCTCGAGTCTCCACGTTCTTATACAAATAAAAAACAGTGCCTGTCCAGCTTTCTATTGAGGGAAGACCTTGGTGTAAGTTGGCAGTCTGAAAAATGTCCGAAGCACTCTGATTGTGAGTTAAAAACCCAAAGTGTTTCGACTCAACAAGTCTTCATCAGGGTATAATGCGGACAGCTGTTCAAATTTTAAAACTCATCAAGGGGTCATGTGACCTGATTCACATGGCATGAGAGTACTGTCCACTTAAACACGTATAAGACATGACAGTAAAAATATCAATATGAGCTTTAGAGGTACTGGATGGCAGATTTTGCTACCTTTGGACAGGGGCAGGCTAGATGTTTCAACCCATTTCCAGTCTTTGTGCTAAGCTAAGCTAACCTAATCAGCTGCAAGTTCCAGCTACGTATTTAAATGACAGATATGAGAGTGGTATTAATCTTCTTATCTAACTCTCTGCAAGAAAGTGAAGCGCATTTCCCAAAATGTCAAACTTTTTTTTTAAATGCTTTGTGCTATGTGTAAGTATGTGAATTATTTGGAAACTGCAGCATATAGTAGTGAAGCAAGTGTACTGTAGCAACTTGTAACATAATGTTGCTCAAAGACAAACGTAAATATGTATTGTATAATGCAACTAGGGTAGTCTTAGTAGGCTTAGTAGTCCTGATATAGAAGAATCCCATAAATATCTAGCAAATATTGTCTGTGGTGTAAATAAAATCAAATTTCCTTCATTCATTGGCTCTTCAAGTTGAAACCAGCCATTGATCTGCTTAGTTGTGTGAGCCGATTCATTTTCAAAAGAATGTTAATCTTCCTGAATACAGAGCTTGTGCATGACCTCTGAAAAGTTTTCACAAAACATTGAGCTATGATAACAAAAGGAGAGAGTGAGCGAGAGAGACAGACAGAGGAGGGGGGGCGAGATGAAAACCTATGAAAGGGAGCGTCAGTGTGAATAAAAACTGTGGGTGTGAGAGGTGGCTGAGGTGGCCCTGTGACCCCTGACCTCCTTCCCCCAGGTCCATTCAGAGCAGCACAATGGTTGACACCTGTGTCCTTTCAGTACTGGCACTATTATTGTTTACATCAGTCAGTGGGAGAGAGAGGGAAAGACAGAAAGAGGCCAGAGGTGCTGTGAAGCAGAGAGCACCAGCCTCATGCCAACAGCATCCCCTCTTCCCCTCTCTCCATCTCAAAGACAGGTGCCTTCCTATCTCTCTCTGTCTGCCAATCTCTTCCTCTTTAATTATTTCAGATAACTCCAAACACATCGGCGGAAGCAGAGGATCCAGAAGAGGACGGACCGGGTGTTTTTACATCCTGTACCTAATGGGCTGACACTGCTCCCGCTCCTCTGTATCACCATTAACAAAGAGGGCATCAGATTGGGTTAGGGGGGAAACGTTTAACATTTTAATGCACACGTCCGTTAGCAGAAATGCACTTTTGAAGGGATTGTAGGTCAATTTTTACACGTATAAACGTGTTTTAATCGTTTTTTTATTGCCAATGTGGCAAAAGGTTGTAACCTAACCTAAAAAATGAGACCTTCCGTGACTTTCTGGGTTTCCTCTATCAGCCTGCAGACTGCTTTTAATGTGAAGAACCTGGGCTGGTTTTTCCGGGAAAATCCAAGGAATGTGACGTCATGCGCGCTTGCGAGTGTGCAACCATAGCTAACGTTCGGTTAGAAATAGAGTCCGCTAATGCCAACAAACGACCAGCCCCAACCACAACTAAGACTCCAACACAAACTCCACGGAAACACAAAAGAAATAAAGTTATATCTAGTGAAGCCCGTCTTGCAAAACAGGAATGTGACCGACAAGAGAGCGAACGGCGACGAGTGTGTGAGAAAACGAGCGAGTAGCGGAGCAGAAGACAGAGTTAGTTTAGCTTTGTGAATATCAAGTGAATGTACAGTGGAAGTTGCAGTTTGTGAAGAAATAAATGCTGCAGCTCCTCAAGACCAACAGTCTTGACAGTGTTATCTTGTTTCCCTGCTGCTGAGTGAAGTGACGGAGTTTAACTCCGGAGCCACGGTCGGGAGGCTGAGGCAGGAAAAGTTAACACTTGGATCAACAGCGACCGGGCCTACGATTCTTTGAGGGACGTTCGTTTGCTAACATTACTGCAAAGCATGTGAAATATATAGTGATTAGGGCTGTCAATCGATTAAAATAATAATCACACACATTTTTTATCTGTTCAAAATGTACCTTAAAGGGAGATTTGTCAAGTATTTAATATTCTTATCAACATGGGAGTGGGAAAATATGTTTGCTTTATGCAAACGCCTGTATATATGTGATAAATATTGTCCAGAAGCCCTCACAGGTACTGCATTTAGCATAAAAAAAAATATGCTCAAATTATAGCATGGCAAACTGCAGCCCAACAGGCAACAACAGCTGTCAGTGTGTCAGTGTGCTGACTTGACTATGACTTGCCCCAAACTACATGTGATTATCATAAAGTGGGCATGTCTGTAAAGGGGAGACTCGTGGGTACCCATAGAACCCATTTTCATTCACATATCTTGAGGTCAGAGGTCAAGAGGCCCCTTTGAAAATGGCCATGCAGCTTTAAAACTGGGCCCACTACAACCCTTAAATTCACAAGTTGCGTTAATGCGTTAAAGAAATTAGTGGCGTTAAAACGAATTTGCATTAATGCGTTATTGTTCGAGTTAATTTTGACAGCCCTGATATTGATATAGTGGTTTTAGCTGTCAATGACGTTCAGTCTTGTGTGTGTCGCTTCACTGTTTTGACCGATGCTCGTTCGCGTCTACGTAGTACGAGCACAAGCGCGAGCAACAGGACGCTGACTGTCGTTGACTCAACGGCCACAGGTGTCACTGTTAACAAGCAAATTCTCATTCTTACATTGAGTCCTTTTAAATCCTAAAGAAAAAGGTTGCGGCTGATTTCCTTTTTTGATTTGAGGTGCACAAGTTTTTTGCAAAAGCGTTGAGCACTAGCTAACACAACCCAAACAGTTTCAGTTTAATGACGTTCGCAGGACAATCCTTTTGTTCTGTTCTTGTCATTTATCCCTCTCTTGCTGATCAGGCTGGTGGGGAGAGTCACAGGGAGCATGGGTGGCAGGCTGGGGGTTACATGAATTCTTCTTTTTTTTTTTTCATTGGGGGAGAGAAAGCCCAATTAACAAAGGATAAGAAGTGAACCGTAAACACCCTCAACAAGGCCCAACAAACCTACAAGAACAAGAGCTGTCTCTCTCTCTCTCCCTCTCTCTCTCTCCCTCCCTCACCCCCCTCTGCTGACCACTCCTCCCTCCCTCCCTCTTCCTCCCCCCTCTTGCTCACTCACTCTCTCTTCCACTTCCCTCACAAAAGGAAGGCTCAGAGCTTACAAAGTGCCAATTAACACTGAATGTTTGCCCCTCGCACCTCCCTCTCTGAACTGCTGACAGCTCTGGTGTTTGGGTTAATACCAAAGGCCTGCAAAGAATTATAATTCTCCTCCTTGCCCCATCCCCCCTTCTCTCCCTCTCCTATCCTTTTATTTTGTTTCCAATGGGGTGGTTTTACAGTTCAATGCACAGTCAAAGGGTGATATAAAATGACTTTCCAAAGAATTTCATTTGGGGAGAAGAGGGGCTGTGTTGCATTGGGGCAGCCAGGGGCAGGACCAGGGGGGGGGGGGGGAGATCACGGTGAGGCAGAGAAAGAGAGACAAACATAAATTAGTAGTTAAAGACAGTGAAAATATTTGTATTTTATAAAAATATTCATATCATGTGTTGATCTTACTTTTCCTTTTTTACAAGCAAAGAAATTCACTAAAATTCCTGTCACTAAAGACATTTATATGTTCTCCCTTTAGGCTTTGTTTGCTGTTTCTCCCTCCTCTATCATCAGCACATTGTATGCAAAAAAATAATGTAAACATGACCCCAGTTTACACACAAGTGAACACACACATATATCCACACACACACACACACACACCCTTTCTCACCCATTGGAAGTCCCACTTGAGATGAAGATAGCAGCGTGGGTAATTTATCAAAGGCAAGGCTGATGGCTGTGCTATGCTTGTATTTCTCCCTTCTGAACTCCAATAAATCAGCCTACTGAATAAAAGAGCAGCCAATGAGAAGAGGTGAGAGGGTTAAACTCTGGGAGAAACAGAGACCGCTGGGCTCTTTAAGGGAGCTTCTGCCTCCACTCAATTCACTGCCCAAACCGGGTCTGCTTCGACAATTTATGACCTCTGGGGACCAGGTCTCTAGCTCCACTCTTTTCTTTACGCTGGGATGAGATGCTCAGTTGAAATGGGTTATTCTTATGGAAGGAGCCAAGCTAGAATTGGATTTTGCTTATGTCGAGAAAAGGCCTCATGGATCGAAAACAACGCCCTAAATAACTTTCACGTAAAGGGAAACTGTGCGATTTTACACATCAAAATTGTTTACAGGTCTTGGGGAGTACTACTGCATACATGAAAAAAAAGTTGAATAAAAAGCCTTTTGTGGCTCCAGAGGGAGCTGTGCGAAATCTGATAAACTGCCTCAAGTGATGTCACTTGAGTCGGCATTGGTTGGGGCTGAAAACTACAAGTCTGAATTAGGACTGTCAATCGATTAAAATATTTAATCACGATTAATCGCATGATTGTCCACAGTTAATCGTGATTGATCGCAAATTAATCGCACATTTTTTATCTGTTCGAAATGTACCTTAAAGGGAGATTTGTCAAGTATTTAATACTCTAATCAACATGGGAGTTGGCAAATATGCTTGCTTTATGCAAACAAAATCAATTAACACAAAACAATGACCAATATTGTCCAGAAACCCTCACAGGTACTGCATTTAGCATAAAAAAATATGCTCATAATCATAACAATTATTTGTGCTACTACATTTTTCTAGCAATATAGGTTTAAGCATTTACTATGATCACCTAATTATTACTAGTATCCACAGTGGCAGCTGTTTAGTGAAAAACTGCATAGCTTTGCTCTAAGGATATTAATTACCCTACTTTATTATTTCCAAGAGCTTTAAACGCCTTCCTGTTAGGATTTCATCCTTTGGCCCTACAGAAGAGGCTGAGAGTTCCTGGTGGTGTGGAACCAAGCCAGACTGGCTTCATCTACATTAAAGTGAGGGGAGCTGAGCAGAGAGCTGACATGACCTGACACGGTTCATGGTTCCACCAGCGAGTGCTGGCTGGGCCTCTACCTGAACCCTGGGACCCCGGGGTCAAAATGCTCTGCAGCCTCTCTGGGATGAAGGCGGCTGGCAAGACATGTGACTCTGGCCTCTGCTCTAAATCCTGAATTCTGGGATTTACTCAAGATAAGGAGAGCGCAAAATGGGAACTTACAGCTTGGGGCGATAGATGAAGTATTCACGTGGGAGTAAAAAAAAAAACAGCATGCATGCGCGAGGAATCAGATTTCCCAGATTTCCAGACATAAGATCGAGCTACAGTATATCATTTTTATCTGAAGATTTATTTGGAAACAGGTGCTCCCCCTCTGGCGGAGCTGCCAGGCAGCGAAGGAGCACTCGGTCTCCTCTCTGTAACATCTGATTCACATGAACTATAATTTCTGCTCGCCAAATGACAGATCCAAAGGTCAGTGATGTGGCTGTGTCAAATGAGGGTCGTGAGAAAAGGAGAAAGGAGCACGTGCCTAGATAGATGAATGTCAAAATTCGTTCCACTTCTTCCTAAAAGAGGGACACATGTGAGAGGAGTCATTTTGGCATAAGTGCAATTGCAGGTCTCTTTCTCTAGAAACAGGATTTCCTCTTTCCTTCATTTCAACATTCTTTTTCCCCCTCAATCTTGCATCCTTTATTCCTCCCGAACCCATAGCAATTTCCTTCAATGGGACCGTGATGTGAGTGCATGTCTGGAGTCTGCGTGACCCCATCGCCGCCGAGCAGAACAGAGTAGACCGGCCACGGGGGCCGAAAGCCCTGCGGGACCCAAATCTGGCTCAAGATCCAGGACCGTTCTGCTCCACATTGGATCTCGGGCTGTAACTCACCCTCTCTGTCTGTGGTTTGGGATGGTGTGGAGGTAGGGGTGAACTGCAGGTCAGCCATGGAAAAGCTTGCTTTATTGTCTGTCTCAGAGAATGAAGGATAGAGGGAAGAGAGGGAGGGAGAGAGAGGGATGGTAGGAGGTGAGGGTGGATGGGAGAGGAGGGAGGTTGGTGGTTGGGTAAGAGAGGAGAAGAACATGTAGGAAGAGGAATGTATTCAACATAAGGATAGAAGAAGTGGTTTTGACATGAAGGTAGATGGAGAAAATTATAAAGTCTGAATAAAGAGAGGTGGTCCACACGTCAGTCTGTGACTTACAGCTTTTCCATATGGCAGACCGAAGACAGTTCACCCTCAGCACAACGGCTGTAAGCACAAGGCTATCTTTAAGGCTGAGCCAATACCCTCGACATTAGGGCTGGGACGATACATCTATCTCCCGATTCGATACTACCACGTTACTTGGGTGCCGATTCTCAAGTATTGCGATTCGATATTACGATTTCTTGCGACTTTTGTTAACTTTTTTAACACTAGACCATGGGAAAAAAGTTGAATCATACACTTCTAGGGACTTTTACTTTGGAAAATATCTAAATTGATACAGTAAAAATGTTTGATTTTCAGCATGTATATAGTCAGAGATGTCCTGAAGTCAAATATATCAGTCATTGTCAGGAATTATTTATACATTTTTTTTCCAGCAACCCAAAAATCAAAGAATTTGACCTCACAAATTAGTGGTAATTTCTTTTTAATTTATAAGGGACATGTAATGTTTTATACTTCTGGTGAATATAATCCAATCAATCTTATTTCCATATATGTATTTTGTATATACAGTTCCCTTTGTTAACACCTTATTTTGAAAACCAGACGTATTCACACGTGTATACTTCCGCTAACTTCGCCAAGTCCGTCGCTATCTCTCCTCGTCAGCTCCGTTCTCTTTATACATCCATGGTCAGCTCCATCGGGGCCGTTTGAATGCAATTAACATAAATGTAAGTATATGGGTGCTCTACAGTTGTAGCGTCGGCCGATTTGACCACAGAGATGAGAGTGACGGCTGGCTTGACCGCACATTACCGTGATACGATAACATTTCCTGTCCATGACAGAGTTAGCACGCAGCTTTAGCCATGATGTCTAGCTCTGCTTTTCCTGCAATGTGTGAAAACCAAAGTGTTTCCATACTTTACTGTATGTGTAGTGTTTACCACTTTGGATTTAAAATGTGAGGGTGCAGGTTGTATCCATGCAGACCCTCCAACATTTTCTACTTTCTCGTCTCAGCTCGCTGCGGCCAGCTGCAGTTTGTTTTGGTTGACGGATACAGAACGGATATGACTTTACGTTACTCAGATTACAACAATAAAAGCGGTAACTTCCTTCTTCCTCTGCATAGACTCAAATGAAGCAAATATATTGATTCTGGCTTTAAAAAAAAGTATCTTTTTCCCCACCCCTACTTGACACAGTATTTGTATCAAACAGTAGATCAAAAGCAACTCTTGCAGTATGTATGTGCTCTACACTATAAGTAAAGCTTGTGAAAGTTAAATTGAGTGCACTTGACCGTTTGAAATGCCGCAGAGAATAGCACTGATAGGGGCCCTCACACACAATGGAGAATGAGTATGAACCTATCATACACGTAAGCAGATTTGAGTTTTCTAGGTTATCAAACGAGATGATTTCTACCAGACTTTGGGTGTCAAAGTTCTTCGCCGAAAGTGATCGATGAGTGCTCAGTAATTGTCCATTGTGAGGAGATGTCAGAGGGAGACGGCGTGTCACCTCGCAGTGAGAGTAAAAGAGCCGGCAAATGGAAGTGATTACATCTAATATTCTCCATCTGGGAGTGATTGCCTCAGAAGACGAGTTTCAAAGAGGAGTACGGCGGGGGGAGAAAAGAAAGAGGCAACAGTAATTTGCACAGGATTTACAAATCTCCTGAATCGAATTTGGGAATCTTTTCGCACATCTTGTTCTATTCCCTCAAGACAATCACTCATGAAATGCACGCACACATGCATAAACAACTCCACGCAAATAACTCACACTATTCTGGATTTATGCCTGTACGATAGCTTGTTGCACAAACTCTTAAAAATCCCAGAACATAAAGTTGTAATGTTCACTGCAGCATGGTGGATTTTGGGGCTCACACATCAATACTCGATATATCTCGTAGTCTGTCTGTGAGCAATCACAAACCACCCAAGAAATGGTTGCCAGTGTGTCAGAGTTGAGCTGAAGCCAGGTCAGAAGTGATCAAAGACTGCAGAGGAGGGAGGGAGAGAGAGAGAGAGAGAGAGAGAGAGAGAGAGAGAGAGAGAGAGAGAGAGAGAGAGAGAGAGAGAGAGAGAGAGAGAGAGAGAGAGAGAGAGAGAGAGAGAGAGAGAGAGAGGGTTATCTGGTCCCAATTACAGTCAATCATGGGAAATTGGCAAAGTGCAAAGCGAGAGAGATCTTCATGATGAGAGCAGGAGGCCAGATGAGCCGAGGTGGTCCGCCGACATTTCTGACTTCACAGAGAAGAGTATTTTGATTTGGAGAATTTTTCTCTGTGTCTTTCTGTTGTTGTGGGTCGCAGTGACATTGACTTTACTTCTATTTTATTTTCATCCAGAATTGTTCATATTGGGACTAGGGATACATGACAAGAACATAATGAAATCAAAACTACATGTATGAAGCACATACATACAAAATTAAAAAAAGTGCATTAGCGTTATTGGTTTACTATGTTGTCACCATGCAATATTACAAACTATCTATTACCACTAGCTATTATCTATTTTTCATCATTAGTTACATACTGACAAATGAGCAGTACAATAAAATGTTATCTAACATTCCTTACACTACATTCCAATCACACACTGTTGGGCAGTAATGCATTATTTTGTAGTAATGTGATTACTTTTTCAGTAATGAGTAGTGAAAGGGGATTACAATTTGAAATTCAGCAATAACATTACTGTTACTAATCCCTACTTTGACAATTTGGGGGTCGGTGTTTGCCGTCTCTCCGCTAGTTTGATGGAGGGTTGATATCAGTTTGGTCTCTGTGCATTCGCTTTAAGATAAGATAAGATAAAACTTTATTTATCCCGAAGGAAATTGCTGTGCAGCACTTGCAATACAAAGTGGAAAGAGTGCAAATACAAAGAGTACAAAATATTAAAGTAGACTTACAGACTAGTCTGGTCATTACATGCTAGCTTGGTGCAGGACGCGTTTAGCTGCCACCAGAAGAATTTTGCCAACCAGTAACTCTAAAGTTGTCTTATTTAGATGTTCGTAGCTGGCTTCCTAACATTTACCTCTGGTAACGCTACATTCAGCAATCACCTGGTTTAGTTCACAGTTGGAGGATGAGGGACAGGACTTTATGCAGACAACGCTGAAGTCCAACTGAAATCACAGTTAGTCATCCCTTTTTGTTGTAAAAAATAATGTGTTTTTTAAAATGCATTGTCAATAGTTTTTTTGTTATTAAAAGGAAGAAAAGGGTACCTAACAATATTTGGCACATTAATGCGAAACTAGGGGGTGCCATCATGAAACCAAAAAAGAATAAACTATAGATTTCTCCCTTTTAGTTCAGATTTTTTTCTCAAAGGAAAACACAGGACAAGTGATGGACAGATTAGATATGTATGATAGCAGACAGAAAAAAGGTATTTGATTTCAGTTGGACTTTAAGATAGCTGTTGATGGACGGTAAACACCTCCAAACTGTAGGCCGGCTACTTGTTAAACCACAATGTCTCGTTTTCTTTTCCAACACGTGTGAATTCAAAGGATGTAACTTGTTTTATGGCACCTTTGATGGAGCTGGGCCGAGTAACGAAAGTGGTAACAAGTAATGTAATCCGCTACTTTTGCTGCTGAGTAATTTGTAAAGGAATGTAATTACTTTTTCTAATGAGTAGTTGATTACCAGCACGTTCTCCTCTCAGCTCGTCACATACCGCCGCTTTGTCACGCCCCTTGGCGTCACGCCCCTTGGCGTCACTTTATTTTCGGCATCAAAACCACTATAGTTAGGTTCAGGAAAGAAATACATAATTTGGCTTAAAATCACTACGTTTGTACAGTGAAAATGACACTGACACTCTTTAAACTACGTCACCACACTCCCGACGCACTTTCTCGGAGCGTTTACTGTTGCCGCGGATGGGTTTACATCATAGTTAATGAAACACGGTGTGTTTCTAACTGGCGCTACAGGATTGCTGTGTACCGAACGACGACGGCCGTGACAAAGCCTCAGTATTTAACGCCCTGGGAATGAGAACGGGCTGTGAATAAAGTCTTCAAGTAACTTGCCCAATAGTGCAATTAAAATATTCTGCTAACAATCTCTAAACTTGATCCTTTAATTATTTAATGGGGCAATAACAAGTGAGATCGGGACTTTAAAACTATTAAGAATCAAGGATTTAAATAATGAACCGTTGATAATGTGTGACAATGTAATGATGAGTTAAGAAAGCTTTAACAGATGAGCCAGCTCAAACAAAGGCTTCTCTTTGTATACAAAGGAATTGAACAGAGCACATTTCCCCACCTAATGAATGCTGATAAAGTGAGAGGAGATAACCAAACAGGCATGACAAAAGGGATTTCTGAGGGTTTCACTCTGATTTGTCAAGTGGTTCCTTCTCCCCTCTGATTGGACGGGAGCGCTCACCGAAGAATGCCAACAAAAAAGTGACCCTCCAGTGAGCACCTCCTCCCTCGAACCCCTCCATCCCCCACCTCACCCTCCCTGCTCTGTGTCCCTCACCCATCCCCCCCTCCCGGCCCTCTACCACCCCTCTCTCGCTCCCTCCCAGTTGCCTCACGGCTTGCTGTGACCCATCTTGCACCTCCCGAAGCCCACAACAGACGCTTGGTGTGTGAAGAAGGTCAGGAGTTCAGGCTTGGCTGAGGCTCCATCCCTCCCTCTGCACAGAGGAGGCCTGCCCTGCGGGTTTATAATTATCTGCCGTTGGCATTCAGCACAGGTTCAAGCACAGTGCAAGCGCTGGCACCAGCGTGGGGGGATGCGCTTGGCTACACACTTGGTGATTAGTTGTCCCTAATTGTCAGTTCCTTGTTCCTTTTTACCTTTCTCTCCCTCTCTCTGTCTCTCTTTCACCCCCCCTCACCAGTTAGAACATCTCTACATAAAACTCGGCGCTCGGTTTATTGTCCCGAAAATGCACTCGGCTGCGCTTCTTTTCTGCTTCATTATTCTTTAGATCGGTCCTGCAACATTTTATAATTCCTCTCAGAAAAAGAAATGCACACCTTCAGTAACTCTGATCTCAGTCTGCGATCGAGTGACTGTCAACGCACCACCACATTTTTCCTCTCACTGACAGACGCAGGTAAATTCAAAGAGTTGAACTGCCTTCATTCCTCAGTGTGGATGAATAATGGATGCTGTTTTATGTTTCATTGCTTTTTATGATAAATCAAAATCTGTAAGTGACTAATTCAAGGTTATCCTCACAGTAGGATGGCTGCTAGGATAAGAACACTGGAGAGAAGAACTTTCTAAACCTCATCGACGACAGATGCGAGAAGCACGCCGTAAAACCCTTCTGAGAGAAAAGATGTAGGAGAACTGAAGTTATACAGCCTCCACAGATGGTCTGGATGGGCCACAGTCACCGACATGGGAAAACCAGGTGGCCTTGAAGCCGTTGTTTTCTTGTCTAAATGTATTTATGTCTTTGACCAAAATAAGTTGTTCTTCATGCTCATCTTGAACTTGTGTTTTCCTCTCAAAATTTAGCAGGAACATGTGCTTGACATGATTTTATCTGCTTCTGCAAAATATTTTCAATATTACAATGAATACAAATCTTTCTCTCTGAAATGTTTATAGCGTGGTGCAGGGATGACAAAAAGCCGACAAGATTTTTCCCTTGGGTTTTGGAGTATTGCAGAAAATAAGCTCTGTGGCAAACACACGTTTATTTCTTACACGTTTTGTTCCGTAAGATAATTTTCACAAATGAACACCACTTTTATTATTTTTGAAGCGTAAATGCAATCTCCAGAAGTAAAAAGTTAACGTTAGGCTATAAACGAACTACGTCACGGTCGCATTAACGCGAGTATACACAACGAGGCTGTAAAGGCGGACGAGTCGGCGTGATGACGTTTAGTAGTCTCATTTAGCCACTTGTTAGCAACCATCTTGTCTAAGACACGTAAAAGCTTCATAATTCTCGAGTGAGATATTTACTGAAGTACTTTATATCGTTGAACAAAACTAGGGCTCTCAAAGTTAACTCGATAATACCGCGTTAACGCACATTCGTCTAAACGGCACTAATTTCTTTAACGCATTAATGCATTTGCGATTTTTAAGTCGTAGTGGGCTCAGTTTTAAAGAGAACTTTTGAAGAAGTTTGAGAAGAGAAGATATTGGCATCATATGAAACTAGAAACCATAATGAATCTATTGGTACCAACCATGTCATACTAGCTTGTTGAGAAGGAGGATAAATAACGCTCCAAACCTGCGCCAAATTTTGGTGAGGTAAAACTGGCATGGCCATTTTCAAAGGGGTCCCTTGACCTCTGACCTCACGATACGTGAATGAAAATGGGTTCTATGGGTACCAACGAGTCTCCCCTTTACAGACATGCCCACTTCATGATAATCACATGCAGTTTGGGGCAAGTCATAGTCAAGTCAGCACACTGACACACTGACAGCTGTTGTTGCCTGTTGGGCTGCAGTTTGCCATGTTATGATTTGAGCATATTTTTTTTATGCTAAATGCAGTACCTGTGAGGGTTTCTGGACAATATTTGTCATTGTTTTGTGTTGTTAAGTGATTTCCAATAATAAATTTATACATATATTTGCATAAAGCAAGCATATTTGCCCACTCCCATGTTGATAAGAGTATTAAATACTTGATAAATCTCTCTTTAAGGTACATTTGGAACAGATAAAAAATGTGTGATTAATTTGCGATTAACTATGGACAATCATGCTATTAATTAAATAAATATTTTAATCAATTGACAGCCCTAAACAAAACGTTAAACTCTCTTAAGCTTGTGTTAACCACAGACTTTCTTTCAAGCATCTCACTAAAAACCCAGACGAAGGAACCCAAAGTGCTAAAATGCTAACTCATTTCCGAGTTTTAGGCCTCATTCCTCTATTGACCTTTTCAACGGACTTGCATTGCTAGGCAACAGCTTGGGTCCATGTTTACTTCCTGTCAGCTGATGCCATTCAAATACACTGCAACAGGAAATAAACTGGGTCACATTTGGAATGCGTACAACTTTATCTCGTGATTCACTGCAGATTTTCTCCCCACTTTTGTGGAGCAACTGAGTCAGTTTCAAAGGTGAGTGTGTGCTTTCCATCAGGCATTTATATTGGCACTGACAGGCAGAGTGATAAATGACATTGGATAAATCCATTCCTCAATGCCTTCAGAGATGTCTCCGCGCCATTAGTCACTCACACAAGAGATCTCTGCAAGAGTCCATCATTGCTGCTCTGAGAAACACATCTGCAGACCTTGAGACAGACCCTGAAATGGGCTGACAACTGAACCAATACTGTTGGGGGCTGTTTGGGGGGAAAAAGAAAGAGAGGAACAGCAGTCAGGCAGATGTGGGGCCTGGACGGCTGCCAAGCAGCGCCCCGTCATCCTACAGCAGACCCTTCATCTCAATATGAGTGAGGGAGAAAGAGAGATGTGGAAAACAGCAGGGAGTAGGAGGAGGAAAAGGGGGACATGGATAGATTTTGTACAAAGGCTCCATGACTATTCCTCCATCTGAGAACATCCTCCAAAGCTCTTGGCATCAGTACACCGTGTGCCGCACACCCACAGTGCGATCAGCAGTGCCAGCCGATGATGAAGAAAAAAACAAATTGAATTTGAAATAATTTATTGTGCAAACACTTCACTGAATGCAGCACCTTGACTGGCCTATTATTCTTTGACATTTTAGTGGCAAGTAGAACTAGTCCTTTGAGTCTTCCATAAAAATCTATATTTAACACATGCACAGATGGTTGGAATAAAACCCACATTTACCCCTCTTCCCCTCTGTTTTTGGTGCGAGGAAGTAGTCGAGGTTTTTGCCAATTTCCAAGAGCTATGTGAGATGAGACATGGACTTTTGACAGGTGTTTGTTTGAATATCAAACAGAGCCGTGGAGGCCTGCAGATGGCAGGCAGATTGCATTCCAGACAGGGGCTTCAGTCTGGGGGCCCGAGCAGTGGGGGAGAGCCCATCCTTGATGGTTCTCCAGGGGAATGGATGTACAAACCTCTCGTCTGCATGACTATCATCATCATCATCATCATCATCATCATCATCATGGCCTTCACCACTGGAACAGACGTCTGTAGACAGTCTGTCCACTCCAAAACAGCACAGCACTTTTATTTTCCATGAGCTGTGTGCAGAGATGGGCTCAGTGTTGGGTCACAAACAAACACTACTTAGTGTTTGATGTTTCGTGTATTTGGCAGAGCACTTTAATAGAATGTGAATACAATTGATTAAGTAACATAATATTTGAGTTTTAATGCTCCTGACTGAAAGAACCTTTTTTTTTTTGTTATAGGAAATAATAATAATTCAAAGAAAATGTTGGACTTCACCGTGGTTCGTTACACGGAGACCTCAGCTCTGGGTTGTGATATGTTGCTGGAGACAATGTTTAGTGTTTGACTACATGCAGGTTAGGGTTAGAGGTATACAATTTACAGTATTTAAGAGAACGCAAAGGTCAACGGTAAAATTATTACCCAAACTATCAGATGTAAACATTCATCACTGTTTACAGACTGACTTCCTGGTTCAACTTTGAACCACCATACTTGGGTTGTGTACGCACACAATCTTTCTGTGCAATGAGAATTTATTACTGACATTGTGGCTTGTTTACAACCTGTCTGATATCCAGCGGTGGGGGGGGGACTCGAGTCACATGACCTGATCCGAGTCAGTCAGTCACAAATTTGAGGACTTAAGACTTGCTTGACTAATATTGATAAAAGACTTGACTTAAACTTAGTATTCATGACTTGAGACTTGGATTAGATTTGAGACAGATAACTCGAAAGGACTTCACTTATTAGGCTATTTATTAAATATTAGTATTTTTCTAGATATTGACGAAAAGTTACATTTCATTTTTGAAACATGATTGGGTGATTTCTAGTGCAATGTGCGCAAACCTGGCAACCTACTAGGACGCGACAAACCGCACAAGCCAGCTATCATGGAGGGGGCTGGTCCGAAAATAATAACAATCAGATTTAGTTGTCGATGTAGACACAGTACACAACCAAGAGTGTGCAAGCTCTCTGTCACACACACTGACATGCACACACACAGCGAGAAGATGAACCGCGGCTGTCAGGCAGTTACAATGGCGTCCCAAAGCGGTGGTGGGATTTTACATTTTCTGGTGTCACTGGCGGCCCAACTGGAAAAACGTATCCCGGAAAGATGAAATCAAAGTCCAAAGGCGCTCTCTCTCTCTCTCTCTCTCTCTCTTGTGCGCACATGTGCACACACCCACAGTGTTTACACATGTAAAAAAAAGTAGTAACACAAAGTTTACAGATTTTTAGAATAAAACAACTGTTGATTTTTTAATTGAATGCATGTGATATGAACAAATCAAGGAATATGTAGAGGCTTATGTAACAAATGTTTTTATAAAATGTGAGCTAATTTATAAATTAATAATTTCCACGGTGTTTTATTTTCACCACGCATCACTTTTAATTATGGAAATAATTTGTAGAAAAACAGTCGGCATTTACTCCGGGACGGGTTAAATTAAGGGTACTACCTGTGTTAATATCAGGGGTGCAATGGATCACCAAATTCGACTTTTATTGATAAAAGAAAAATGTTGACATTATTAGTTCTAATGATATATTATAAACTGCTCAGCGCTAGTGTTAGGAAGTTAAACAGGTCATAATTCCCTCTCTATTATCTATATGTATTTTATATTGCTGTGAAAACATCTCCTTCAAACAACTGGATTTATTCAAGTTTCTTGCCAAAAACTACTACTTTTACAAGATTGCATTTGAACACATCATGATAACGTAATAATTTACCTCCGCATAATATTCATTTTTACTCAATAGAGCCTGAACGCACCATAATGTAACTCAAAGGAAGCTCCGTATGTTAGCTGTTAGCTCCGGTGCTGCCAACATCACTAGCTCTCCTCCTGCCGATTTCAACACGGATCTGTTGTTCACAATGTAGCATTATCAGGGATCGACATCTAGAAAGCGTTAATGCAGATCTCCCAATCGCATACTTTTACTGAATATCATCCGATAACGATCAGCAGTACAACTTTATTTCACACTATGATGGTTAAACTGTGTAATTAATCTGCGGTTCACATGCGTGCCGTACTGTGCCGTCATGATTAATGACCACTACAATATGTTTTAAGAGACATAACTGAGGAGGTACATCCTTTATTGAAGAAGTTTACTTTGTACACTATAGTACATAAACAGAAGAAGAAGAAAAAAGTGTACCATTACGTACAAAAATAGTCACTCCATATGGTTCTCACCAGTAGGAGAAGTCAGAGAGATTCTCAGTACTTTCTGTAGCTCTTGTTTTAGTCTTAAATTTCCAACCTGGTTAGCTGGCTAACTGATTTGCTGGAGAAATAAAATGAGAGTGGGAGGAAGGTATGAATAGCTGGCAAGGTGCACCTCAGTGAGTCAACAGACATCGGGCACTGCCAGAAAAGGCCCATATGGTGTGGGCTAATGCAGAGGCTAATAAGTGAGGTTGTTTGCACTAGCCTCTATGCTCTGCTTCTTTCACAATTAGTTTATAATATGTTTTCACAGTTGTTTATTTCAAGCCTGTCATACTCGACATGTGGGTAGGAGGAGCAAAATGCAGCGACTTGCAGTTGTGGCGCGACGAAAGAGAATAAGAAAGGCTGCAGAAGAGGTGAGAGGCCTGAAAACAGGCTCAGATCCGTTCCTGTAGACGGATCCTGAAGAACATGGCCAACGTCAACAGGAGCCAGGCCACAGCTCGGTGCTCCTGCCCACGCATACATGACCCGTTTGGGTCTCGTTACATAACCTCTTTAGAGAACAACTGGTTGAATGTGGTTCTGTTACTTCTACAGGTTTTTATTCTGCAGACATGTGTAGCTCTGCAGATGCATCTCTGTTCACTTTCATGCATGTTCTCTGGAGCTGAAGAACTGAACCAGCAAGAATAAATCCCCAAAAGGGAAAGCCAAAATTCCCCTAGGTTCTATTTTTTTGTATTCTTTTTTTTTGTAGAATGGAGATTTTTCTTTTTTTTTTAAAGCAATTCAAGACCATCTGCACTTTTAAGAAAAAAAAAAAGTAAAAGTCCACACAACGTGTACCAGATGTGCTTTTAGGCTCCACAGCCAAGTCTCCATCAGCAGCCTGCACTCTCCTTCCCCTGAGGGTGGCAGGCCGGCAGCATGCATAATGCCTGAGCTGTTTCATGCAACAGGTAGCCTCAATTTCCACATTCACCCCCACAGCTTGGTAGGAAATTCTGCAGATCTCTCACTGTGAACAAACCCACAGAGGAGAAGAGAGTCTGTTCATCCTACAGCTCCATTGTGAGCGTCCCTCATGCTGCTTTCTACTGTAACAATGACCTGTGGATGAATGGCCCCAGCCCCCCCCCACCCTCCCCTGACCCCCGACCAACGCTGAGGTAAAGACATGAGGTTATTTTCTTAACCCTGATACAAGACAAATAGATCTCCCAGGGAAAGGATCCGGGGCCAAATTTGTCTTTTAATTCTAAAAAGATTGAAGGAGGGGGGATACGCTGGCTGGAATGTTTGACTCCCATCTTTCCAAGAGTTCGGGGGGGGGGGGGTTGAACGCAAGTCAAGCAGAACTGAGGACTTAGTGGCTTTTTACAAGGAGGCTTCTCTCTTTAAGTCAGACAACTTCAATCAAGTTTCCTAAAAAACTGTTCCTCCTATAAACACGGAAAGTTTTCATTGTACTTTCACTCTGACAGAAACCACATGACACGCGAAAAGCCAATAAAACAGCCCACATGCTAATACTGGCCTGACATTATGACAACAGAATGTGACCACGTATCGTAAACGAATTGAAACGAGTGACTCCTGATACTCATCTGTGACAGTGAGAGCTTCTCTGATAAATCAAAGTGCGCCAGTGAGGCCAATAAGATGGCAGTTACTGAGCCTCACCCTGTCTGTAGTTGGTTAAGTCTATGTATCTACAAAAAGGGTTCAAGGTGAGGAAAGCCCCTCAAACAAACACAAACTCTCAACAAAGGAGGGATGGAGGAATCTGTGCTGAAAGAATGTGGCTCCTCTTTCAACTGTTGGTATGCTCGCGGCACCTCCTGTCAAGAGAAGAAAAATCCCAGGAAGAAACAAACTGAAGAAATGCAAAACAATCCCAACCTCCTGCTGCCTGCCGATTGATTGATTAGGACTTGTCGCATTTCTCTTCCTTTCAAATTGCTGAAGGCACTGAAAGAGTAAGTTTAGACCTCTGGGTGCATTCACATAAAGACATAGAGATTAACAAACAGTTTAAAGTTATAATCCTTTAGATTTTCTTGAAATCAACCCCCATTTTGATACCATTTATGGTCTGCATTTTATCAACAAAAGCCATTCAATGTATTTACATTCTGTAATTACCTCCTTTTATAGTAATTTTCATTGTTTGTGGCAGAGTCCGCCATTCCCGGGCTGGATTCAAATTTCCATCACACGCATGAGGCATTAACAGGAAACAATGCATGTGTGGAATCAACATATCCTCATACAACAGTTCATATATCTTACTAAAAGATTTGTTATATTTCATGCATCTTCCTTCAAATGTTCCGAGCGATTCATGCGCCTGCGAAAGTCCCTGCGGTGTTTAGGCAACAAAACTACAGTACTTGGTTAGGTTCAGGAAAAGATCGTGGTTTGGGTTAAAATAACTACGGAAGTGCCGTTACTTAAGAACGGAAGTTCAACACATTCTCACTCCCAACTCGTCAAATACCGCCGCTTGGTCAGTGACCCTCAGCTTCTGAGACTGACTTACAGGTTACCCCTCTTGCATTACTTTTGAATGGACCGGGGACAGCATGTCAATATCCACTCGTTACATGCATTTCAAAATAAACTTCCATTTTCACAGGAAGTTAGGTTTAGGCAACACAACCACTTAGGTAGGGTTAGGAAACGGTTGTGGTTGACGTTAACTTCACTGACTCGACTTATGTGACAACGTACGTGACAAAATAAGTCAACGTTAGTCACGTTCACACGAGACACGAACACCGGTCTCCTGGTTGAAAGTCTTGTGTTTGTTTGACCAGACCACCTACCTACGCGACCTTTATCGCTCTTTATACTATGCCGCCTGTCCTGGCTCACAATTACATGGATTACATACAAATTGATTAAGTGGGATATATACAAATCATAGGTATAGCTACGGCTTTTATTGTGAAGCAGTCACAGGAACTGCATGTATTTGTCACCATGGTTAGTGCTAACCATAGTCGTTCATCAAAAATTCATCTACAAAACAAGACAACTGTCATCATTTTTAATTTTGCATGGTAGTAATGCCAGGTACACACTACACGAGAATCAAGCTGATTTTGGGCCCGATTCCTCCCTCCCGACAATCGTCAGCAAAGCCACGATTTGTTAATGGTTCTAAAGATTATCTTTCCAGATGTTCCTGTGGTGTGAGATATGTTAAGAGCATTTTTTACATCCCCCGATCTGCTTGGAAATCCATCCTGGCCGCACCGATATCAAATCGTAAATATTAAACATGTTCAATAGTTACGATCGGATATCCTGTTGTGTGTGGGGAACCCCGAGGACAACCGATGACGCAGTCAAGTGGGAAAGAACGACAGCCAATTGAGAACCAAGCTGACTGAAGCGGAAGGACAACAACCGCCGTCAAGGCGGCCGCGGTTATTGCATGAGCTAATCCAAAACGTGAAGCATAAAGTAGTAGTAAGATACGTGTTTTCTGTTAATTTTCAGTACAAAGTAAAAACTAACATCGCTAATTCTTCCTGCCTGTCATCCGCCATGTTTGTTTACACTAAAGTCACGTTTGATTGCGAGAGATTTTGCGAGATTTCAGTTTTTTTTTAGTCGAGACTCTTGTTGTTCATGAATGAATCTGTTAGTGTGTGTTAGTCTGTGCTGTTTCGGCCAAATCGTTGCTCACCACACACTATAGGAACAAAACTGTTAAATTTAACATAACATGTCGTTATGTGTGGGGTCTCTCACATTTTCAACATCTGTTAAGATTCGAAAAATCTTTTAGTGTGGGCCAGCCTTAAGGAGCAGCCATAGTGAGCTGTTAGATGAGGAGTTGCAGGCTACAGGCTGCACACCTCCAACCCGTCAGCAGGGTAATCTGATTTGTCCCTCTTCCCCTCTTCAATCTGATTTCATGCCGTGTTTAGCATGAAATCAGAGTGCTGTTGCAATCATTATAGACTGACTGCTTTATTAAACCAATGTGAGTTTGTTGACTACACTGTAAAAAGATATACAGCTGCTCCTCTGTTGTATTTATGACAAACTAGCTATTTAACTGCACTTGCTGCAACCACGGGTGTTGCCAAATCAACCAGAGCTAAAATATTAAGGGTTATAACTTTAACAGAGCTGTAGGCCAAGTTATAATTTAGGGGAAATCCTAGATGCCTAGTAGTATAATTGTGAATCAACTTTTTAAGCATGAGCAAATGTAAATACTATTTTGAAACTCTTTAAATGTAAGAAAGAAATCCCATGTGAGTCACACACAAAGCCGCTTGTTAGCTTGTTTGTTCTTCTCCTCTTGTTTTGCTTTCCTCTCCTCAAGCTGCAAGTCTTTAGTCAGAGCTTTGCTTTGACAGGTGAAGATCAACTGGAGTCATCGCTATTGGCAACCATGTGGGATCGGAGGGGAGAGGTGGCCGCGGGGTCAGCGTCAGCGGAGTTATTCTATACCTATGCAATAACACACCCTGGCTGGGGCAGAGCTCACAACATGCCTTTATCCTCTTCCTGCAAACACACTGCAGCACTATTTCACATTTAACTCTGAAGGCAACAACAAGAGAACCACCGTTTATTTACTACCCGCGTTGATTCCTCTCTATTGTCAACAAGAAATGATGAATGGCATCAACTCAAGTACCTGTGTTAACTACTGTGTTAGTTTTCCTGTCAAGCGTGCCATTACAGGAAGACAACTATCTTGTATCCTGCATCCTGTTTTCTGATGAATGGTCAGAGAGGAGCGGTCGACTTCCACCGCAGACACTTAAAACGGCGAAACCGCGGTTGGAGCGATTAAGCGGCAATCACATTTGTAATTATGATAATGTCAATTGAGCTTGTCAAGGATGAATAATTTCAGGGGAGACAGTAAAATATACCTAACAAGGCTTTTCTCAGCGGTAAACACGGGGCTTTTAAAACTGTAATTAGCCCTTTAATGTCTAACACATGGCTTACAAGCCATCCATGGGCCCAACTTCCCTTCTCTCAACCACTTTCCCCTTCTCTCTGTAGGACACACTTTTCTCATAGCTGGAAATCTAACCACACAAATAGGAAGCTCTCTCAGTGGGGTGGGGGTGAGGCGCAGGCAGGCGTAATTCAGCAATTGTGGGACAAATTGTTATTTTCCTGTGCTTAAAATAGACACGAAGGAGATGCAAAATATTCTTACTGGGTCTACCTTCGGCTGCCTGCGCTGAAGTCAATGCCAAACATTTTCCTGACTGCTTTTTTTTGTTCTTTAGCAACCTAAAACATAAATAGAAAAGCGATATGTTCACTGTAAATCCCTCCAAAAAGTTCCAGGCCAAAGAAAGGACAAGATCTGAAACGAACAAATGCAGCACCCCACTCCCCAACCACACCACCACCACCAGTGCACCCCAGCTCTCTCTCTCTCTCTCCCACAACTGCCCCTTATGCATCCACCCACCCAAAGTGTTCAAGAATTCCCCCTTGAGAGACAGACACAGATAATTGGTCACAGATTTTTGTTGGCAGGACACAAAGGGACCTCCTATTCACCCCTGCGCAGCTGTCTACTTCCCATTCTCCCATCTCTGCTCCCCTACTAGTTGCGTCCCCTCCAATGGTTCCCCCACCAACACCAACACCACCACCACCACCACCATCGAACCAGAGCTGAGCCGTTCCTCGTTCCCCAAAACACAGCCCCTTTCACTGCCACAATAAAGCCATCGGGACACATGCCTCTCATGACCCTGACCCAGAGCCCCTCTGTAGCCTCCTTACGCCCCGAGGCCTCAGTGACATCTATGAGACCTTTGAATCTGTTACTAGTTCTCTGTGATAAAAGTTGTTCCACTAATTAGGGATCCACTGGCCTTCATTAATGCACCTGTCGTCTGATGCATAACTCAGTTCTATGTTTATTTAGGGCTATCAATCACTTAAATTATTTAATCGCATGATTGTCCATAGTTAATCATGATTAATCGCAAATTATGCATATTATCGCATATTACCGGATGTGATTATCATAAAGTGGGCATGTCTGTAAAGGGGAGACTCGTAGGTACCCATAGAACCCATTTTCATTCACATATCTTGAGGTCAGAGGTCAAGGGACCCCTTTGAAAATGGTCCTACCAGTTTTTCCTCGCTAAAATTTAGCGTAAGTTTGGAGCGTTATTTAGCCTCCTTTACGACAAGCTAGCATGACATGGTTGGTACCAATGGGTTCCTTAGGTTTTCTAGTTTCATATGATGTCAGTATCTTCACTCTAGCTTTTTAACTTTAAAACTGAGCCTACAACCTAAAAAGTTGTGCTGATGCGTTAAAGAAATTAGTGGTGTTAAAATGAATTTGCGTTAACCTGTTATTATCTGGTTAACTTTGACAGCCCTAGTTTATTTATTTCTATGATGATCAGATTGTGCCACCGGAATTATTATATACTAATTTAGCAATTGACTATTTATGATATTCTAGTCAATATCATACAAGATTTTATCAACAAACCATTTATTTATATGGACTAATTGTGGAGTATTGCTTATTGCATATACTGTATTTCTTATGAGAGAGGCATGATCTTTAAATCACCTTTACATATCTTAAAATGCAGTGGGGGGAGAAGTATAAAGGTCCTTTACTAAGTAAAAGTACCCATATAACAATGTAAAATACTGCACTACAAGTAAAAGTTCTGCATTCAAAACTTACTTACTTAAAAGTACTGAAGTATTAACAGCAAAATATACTTAAAGTAGCAAAAGTAAAATCACTCATTATGCAGCAGAATGGTCCCTGTCAGTGTTATATTAGTATATGCATTAATTAATTAAGCTTTATATCTTGACTGTATACTGTTGGGTAGTTTAAAGGCTCAGACACACCAACCCGACATCAAAGAACAAGCGGCGATGAAGCCCGACCATTGAGCCGCGTTACGTCGCCTGTGTCTTGGCCAAAAAGTTGCACTCTAACACACCGCAAAGACTACAGAAACGGCCAAACAACAATAAGACCAAATGCTGAATAAGACATTTTCAGGTGACCAAACATGTTACAATTAACTTTAATGAAGTGAAAACACATTGTGAAAGGGTTAAGTTGTAAGACGAAAACACGGAAAACTCCCAGACCGGACAACGTCGTGGTAGCGATCTGTCAATCACAAGGTAGCCACGCCCTAAAGCATACCCTGCTTTATGGTCTATTTGACTCTAAATGGGACCATAATTTACTAAATGAACATCATGCTGTATTGAAGAAGACTTGAAACTAGTGATTGAGACCAAAAACTCATGTTTACTATGTTTACTGAGGTAATAAAGTGAGAAGTAGGCTCATTTTCTCATAGACTTCGATACAATCTAACTTCTTTTTACTACCAGAGGAGTCGCCAGAATCTTCAGAGGACTGTGGCTCCACACACACACCGTCCTTTTTGCTAAAAGTTTCAGATTGTGATATTATTGGTTGAAATGGTACTAGCTTACGTAAGTACACGTCATATTGTGTTTTACAGGAAGAAAACATGATTGGATTTTGATATAATAATACGAAGAAATTGAGTTTGTATCATTTGTTTTGCATATATTGATAAATATGTGCACTATATGACCGAGGATGTGATCTAAAAACAGTTAAAAAGGCATTTTCATTTCATCTTGACTTTAAGTACAAGACATTGGAAATGCTTAAAGTTACTACAAGGAACTTTTAACTGGTTATAAAACAGTCTCAATTTAATACTGATGCGTCTGTATGACCGACGGAAGTAAACGAGACCATCAGTGAGAAGATCGGCTATTCCTATATAGTTATTCTTAATATTTGTCATTGGTGCCACCGGGTCGGATTCCGGCGAAATCAAACAAAATACGGCAGGTTCACCAGAAACTCATTCAGCTCAGACTCCAGCGGTTTGGAGTGCAATAACCATAAACATGATAACACAAGTGAATTCAGTTAACTGCAACTTTAGTTTGCCTATGAATGAGCAAAACAATGCAACATGCATCACATTTACATGGATATGAAAAATAAAAAATTGGGCCTTTTAAACCAAAGACAAATGTCCTTAGTTGTATCAATTGTCTTTTAAAGAAGATTGGTTTGGTGATCACTTTCAGTATGTGTATTTGTCCTTATGTGGGTGTTTTTACAGTTTCAAGTAACTTCAGTGTCTGATGACCATAGAAAAAACTGGTCAAAGTCAACTTTGTTTGAGTTCAGATCAGATAAAGTTCTGATGAGTCAGAGTGAACTCTCTAAGTATAAGGTATGTTCAGGTGAGTGGCAAGATCCTACCTCAAAGCAGATAGTTCATCCAGTGGCGATGTAGATCCGGGCTCCTGGGAATCAAGCTGGGAGGCTCGCCATCTACTGGAGTTGTTGGCCCTTCTTCACTGGATCTCCTCACTCAATAAAGACCTGACCTGCATTTACAAACAGGATTATAGTCTCTGTTCTGCTCTCCTTCACATTTCATAAATGTTTCTCTTATGTTGTACAACATGATACTAGATCATAACAACATCAAAGTAAGCGCTGACTGAATGCAAATACTCTCTCTCTAGTTCAACTTCCAAATTCTCAAACGATATCGGAATTATTTTTGTTTGCTCTCTCCAGACATCGCGGACTTCCGGAAACTGCACTGCAAAAACTTCCTGTTGATTTTAGTAAGGGATGGGAATGGGTGAAACTAAAGATTTGCCTAAGTAATCACAACTGTAGTGTCTAATAACATAAATAAAAGCATTAACTTAAAACATAAGTTCATGATTCAAATGTTTATAATTTTATTTTAACCCGTTTTGTTCAGCTGGGTTACACTGAACAATATGGCAACAATGATATTAGACTTTTTTATTTTAGAAAATATAAGTACAAATTTAAGTACATGAACAATATAATCATACAAAAACTGCTCATGCCAGGGGTACATTTCTAAAGTAAAACAATAAAATAAAATAAATAACAATAATACATAAATATAAGAAAAAGTAATACAAATTCAGAATAAATTCTCATCGATCCAGAAGAAATTTATCAAACACATAATTAGTTTTAATTGCCTTCTTATTCTTAATGTTTCTTATCGTGGTGCCATATAGTCGCAGTTCTTGATAAAAATTAGGTTTGGAGTCCGCCCATCTCTTCTTGTGATGAAATTTCCCCCAAAATAGAATTAACTGTACAAAGAACATAATATCTTTTTCCTTCTCATTACCTTAAAAACATATAAAAATGTCTTCATCCTGAAACTGAATAGTTTATGATACTAGACTTTGGGAAGGCACAAACAGTAGAAATGTGCTCATACAGGAAACAGAGGAAAGTAGAGCAACACGTTTCACCTTCAGCTTCCTGTACTTTCTCCCTCTCCTACCTATAATGGATAGCATGTGCGGAGTTGGTGTTGTGCCGAATGCTAAAAAGACTAAAACAGACACAAGGAAAAAAGAAAGGGGCACAAATAAGAAACTGTACGGCGTTGAGAGGAAAGGAAAAAGAGAAGAAGGAACAGTGAGAGTTGAGTTTGGAGGGGAAGAAGGAGAATAAGGTGATTACAATTCCAGTCACAACCAGCGCAGCAGCATGTGCAGTGATCCTAGATTTCTTGAGCAGCCGAGCACAGCTGTTCCCAAGGGGCTCATGGGAAGGCATAGGTCAACCACCCCTTTCCTGACTCACCACATGTTAAAGGAATTCAGCGGTGCATTGTGGGATATGACACCGGTAACCCCCACAACTAAGTTTCCAAATTACTAACACATACATGTCTCAAACCTGTCTGCCATTTCAGCATTGGAAAAATGACAAACGTTGATGTAAAATGGGAATGTGTAATGTCATAACACTAGTGAGTAAGACACATGTAGATTAAAAAAACCCACGCACTGAGTAATGGAGAAAATTATTACACTTTTCTTTTGTTTTAGTGGATCTAATTCAGTGTAAAAGAAGACATCATCACATGTTTTTCTTTTTATCTCTCTCAAAAGATGACCTCACTAATGGATGAGTTATTAACACAAGTTAAATTAGGGGTATTTAACAATAATTTATCACAATGTCCTGGCTTTACTTCTAGAAAACACTTCTTATCTGTTTACCAAATGGAGAGAGTACAAGCTATTGTAGCAGAGAACAAAGATAAGGCAGACAAACAAGATTGTTCTTTTGGAGAAGCAAATGTTTGTAATTCAGTTTAACATTCCTGCATGCAGGAGGATTTAATTAATTTGTCGCATTCCTCCATCTCTTCTCTTCTTTCTTTTTCTCTTTTCTTATCCTCTCTTATCCTCTCTTCTCTTCTTTTTTCTTCTCTTTTCTTATCCTCTCCTCTCTTCTCTTCTCTTCTCTTCTTTTTTCTTCTCTTCTCTTCTCTTCTCTTCTCTTCTCTTCTCTTCTCTTCTCTTCTCTTCTCTTCTCTTCTCTTCTCTTCTCTTCTCTTCTCTTCTCTTCTCTTCTCTTCTCTTCTCTTCTCTTCTCTTCTCTTCTCTTCCCAACATGAAACTAATTACAGGTTATTAGTAATCATACCTAAAAGTTATGGGCTGTAACTATCTGCCGCTCGGCCCGGAAATTGAGTTAGGGAGATAATGAATGAAAACTGAGCCTTTTGGACTTTTCACAATCAGAGCCAGAAAATTGCTCTGCGTGTCATTATTACAAGCATTCACGTTGAGAACATTTCTGTTCAATTTGGAGAACTAAATACGATTCAACGAGGGGAGAGTGAATAGAAATCATGTGAAACCAACACGTTCTCATCCCAACTCCTCACATGCTGGCGCTTTGTCAGACCCCTCGGCGTCACTTTTTCCATCGCACTAAACACTAAGCTTAATGTTGTGAATTAAATAAAAACACTTGCTTAGGATTAGGCAACAAAATCACTAAAGCATACACTGTACGGTTTTAGCACGTTTCTGGACGGAATTTTGAGCCGCACGACTCATTTTAGAGTCAGCCGTCAGGCTCTCGCACAGTAGTTGAAGCAGAGCCAATACCCCCAATGTCAGTGTTGTTGTTCTACTCTTTTTACAGTAATCAGAGCGTAGCTATCAAGATAAAAATGTACAATAGATAGAGTAAAACATAGCAATTTTCTCTGCAAAAATGGACAAGCCATACTGTCCATGTCTTCATAGCCACCTGGGAGTCCATACACACCGGCGCCTCATTTTTTTTTTTCAGACGTTTCAGCAGACAGGATGGCAGAGATGATCAAGACAGCACGTTTCTGCCTTGTTAGCATTATTGTGACCTGTACAGACCTCTGCTAGCAAACAAACTTTACCTGCCTCGCAGCTTTCAAACAAATCTTTATTGACAACTGTCAACAGCCAGAACGGTCCGGAGGTGCCGACGGGCTGTTTTTTTAAAAAAAAAAAATTATTTTACACGTGTGTTAAATAACAGTGTGAGCACTCAGGTCGTGGTTGACGATCGGACCATACAGTGTGAGCACATAAATCGTGAGCTTTGGCTTTACATTGCAAACGATTTACTCGTACAGTAGGAGTAGGAATTACACACATTTAAAAAAAGACCTACAGTGGACTACAGACTACATGTTGGCTTTTTTTTAATGATTTAGCCACTATAATTAAGGCTTTTAAATACATTTCTTTTGTCTCGTTTGCCTCTTGTTTTAATATTTCGGAGTATCTGGATTGCCTTCCTGTCTATCATAAACATCTTGACAGCCAGAATACTGGGTGTCCATTTATAGGGTTGTGTTTCATGGAGCAGTTACTGCCAGGTTTTCTTGTCGGCCTGGAGCTGTGTCGGGGTGGGGGGGTAAACGATGGAGCTGACGGACATCTGTCAGCCAGCCAAAGAAGGAACAAACCTGCAGGACTATAGCAAAAAGAGAGGGGAATATATAGAATAAATAGTACTCCGATTACTTAGTAGAGAATTTCTTTTGCATTAGAGGACGAAAAAAGTAACGGTTTATAAGACAGACATAGCGGAGCAATCCATCCAGTCTGGGATGGCTGTGCCTGGCCATCTCTGACATCTAAAGCCCGAGTCCCTGTGAGCCCAGAGGGACTATTTGGAGCCACAACAGGCCTGAGGGACGGCTCGGGCCACAGGTGGTGTCCAGCAGCTGCTATGGCTCCGCATAGACAAACACACAGCCTGCACTAATGCACATTCTCCGAACACACTCACATGCCATCAAACTGTATGTTTATAAGTGCATGCCAACATAATTGTGTCAAAGGAAGACTCATAGATAGAACCACAAGTATGCAAAAGCATGGCAAAACATGCACACGCGCATATAAGGCCCATACTATAAGATAAGGATTCATCCACGCATACTGACACACCCAAACACACACACTCGCATTCCCTCCACACACATAATCCACTGCTGATGCACACACACACACTCTCACACCAGGCTATTGTTTAGAATATACTCGCATCTGGTCTGCACACATGCTAGCACAAAGTCCGCCTGTCGCTCAAAAACCAAAGAGAAAAAAATTATTCCCTCATGACACCATGGTATAAACACGCAAAAACATATGCAAACACCACACATAAGTCAGATCGACCACAAGCATCGCACACACACACACTCGAACATGAAAAAGAAAAAGGGAAAAAAAAGTAGGTCTTAAAAAAAAAAAGTGCTCATGTGCACCCCGTCTCACACCCACACAGATTCCTGTAAGTAAACTCCAACGCTGCTGTCCATCTTTCAGCTGTAACGCTAGACACACACCCCAAGGAGGGAAAACCCGCAACTTTACAGATTTACTGGCTGGAATTGACTCGATTTCTGGGTTGTCTACACCGCAACAGCCGACACGTCTTTCTATCTGGCTGTTCCAGTTTTGATCAAAAGTCGAGCCCACATATGCAGACTTTTCACTCCCTTTTCATTAATGTAAAACCAAAACAGTAAATTTCAACACTGATTTAATTATATGGAGATTCATTTCCAATTGGTGAGTACAAGTACGTACAGTGTATTGCAAATGTAATTATGTTGAAATATGGAGTGGTTGACATCCCTTTTTTCATGAAGCATAAGCAAATTTGTCTTGTGTTATGTAAGCCAGAACAACAAACTAATAAATATGGGAAACACTCACTAGCTTTCCTACCCAGATGAACAATTTATCCTGGATTCCAGAGCAATGAGGCAACAAATTAAAACAGGCATTAGTGGTGAATTTGAGCTCTCTTACGGAGTAACAAGACACATGACTGACAGCAACGTTATACAAACCCTCCCACAATTGTCCCTTTCATTGGTCCCAGGATTCAGACTCATTGCCTTCCAAAAGTATGACTCAAGGAGAGGGAGAGAGTCGGGACTTGGTGGGTGGGATTCAAAAATCAAGCAAGAAAACTTAAGCATACCCAAACAAGCAAGAATTCACATATGGTACAACAAGATCTAGCTGTGTAGGAGCTTCCAACCACCTTCACGTGTTTGCTTATTAGCATCTCAGAGCGTCATGTGTCCTCTCACACTGAACAGAATCAGCTCTTGTCTGATGCTCCTGGTTTTCTTGTGTGTTTGTAATGAGGCCTTTATGACCACCACCCTTAGCTAAAAACAAGACTTGGTCAAAACGGAGTATATGTCTGGACCGTGTTCGGTCAGTCTGTGAATGTGTGGCTAAATTGTTATACAAATAGTCAGTGGTCATGTCTATAATGTTAGATCCAGCGGTACATATCCACCAGGACCAGTGAGGACACTAGGGGACACGCTGCTCCACTCAACCAAAGAACGTATATTGCCAAGAAGTGAAAGTCAATTGTTTATTCCATTGCAACATCAGCGCCCAGCAGCAAAGCTCAGTTCCACCATTTTGGACTGAAAGCGACTACCGGACGCCTGTATAAATTATTATAAATATAATAATCGTTTTAAGTCCAAAATGGCGGCAGTGTCTGTTGTCAAAAAAAGTTGTTTCAAACAGGAAACAACATGGCGTCCTGCTCGTAAACTTATTCAACTTAGTTATTCCGTCCAAACAATCCACCAAAATCTACTTCTGAAAACATTTTAAGCGAGAAATAGGCTATGCCACTGCTGAGTCTCGCTTCATTTTAGAACTAGATCGCCTAGTTTGACAGCTTGGTTCAAGTTTCGTGAGCCGGACACGTCGCGCTGGACTGGCTAACATGCATAAAGGACTGTTCGCCGCCTTTTCATTTTGAAAGAGAAACGACCAATGAGGAAACTCCAACACGCGACTGACCAATAGTATAACTTCATCACTCAGTCACTCAGTGACAGACTTTTGCGTTTGTCGGGCTGGCCCTCTGCGGTCCAACCAAAAACAAAATCTTATCAGACCATACCTCCTCACCTCCAGTGAATTGCCTGCTTACATGCAAAGGCATGCGAGGGCACAAAAAGCATTTCTTTAGATTGTTCTGGAAATGTCAAGAGGGGCCAAACAACAGAGCTGGGTTCATATGATTCCCAGTTGAGGGCCGGGGACTGTGTTGTTTGTGCAGGTTCTTTAGATAGAGTGGAGGGGGGGTGAGGTGCATCATTGTACCTAGCCCCCCCCCCCCCACCCATCAGCCACCTCTAACCCCCGCATTCTCCAATCCCTTGAGCCGACACATTTCATGGCTGCTATAAAAGACGAGACACTGCCCTCAATTTCCTATGAGAGAGGCCTTAATAAGGAGGCAACAAAGCATTCTCTCTTTCCCAGCATCTAGGAAAATGTGGTTATTATTGGTAGACTTAAAAGAGTACTCCAGCGATTTAGCATGCACTCCCATAACATGACTAACGCTGGACAGTTTTTAAAAAAAAAGGCATCTAAATCAATGCAGGAGAATGAGAGATATTCTGCGTGTTCCAATACCTATACTACCATACTATTTAGTGTGCTAGAAAAAGATTTAGTATGTCCCAATACATGTATGTCAAAATTCCCAGGATGTCCAACTACATCCGGTCGCATTTTGCAGTATGCAAGCCAGCATGCTTTTCTGTCTATTCTGACCCACAATCCTCTGCACAGGGGATGAGCAAAAGGGTTAAAATTCAAGGCGCAATGTTATAAGGAAGTAGTATGTCCCAGTGGTATGTATACAGCACGCTACAGTACGTACTTTATAAGTGCAGCTGCAGTATGTACTAAAAGTAAAAAGAAAAAGAATGCAATTTGGAACGTAGCCGGTGTGTGATTGAAGTCGAGCAGGCAGGAGCAGAGCAGAGACTCCGGCCCTGGAGACCAAAGCTACGGTCTGCCCCGCGTCCTCCGACCGCGGCCGGGGGGGGGGCGAAGCAGGATGAGTTAACACTGTTTACAAGACGGACTTCACTAGATATAACTTTGCAGTTTTGGTGCTTCCGTGTAGTTTGTGTTGGAGTCTGAGTCTGAACAGCGTACCCACACGTGAGCGCGCATGGGACACCGACCCGCAATGAATTATACGTGTAAGAAGTTACAAACAGTCTCTTTAAGTGCTTCTATATTTCTTTATAATATGTTGATGTTAATAGAAAATGTAGAAAGAAGTGGTGTGAGCGGTGAGAAAAGTTGGTCTAAACTGCCTGCATAACCTTGAGAGTGAAGCTGTAATTTATGAGGTGTCTAGAGAAAGATTAACAACCTTTTTTTCTATTCATCTCTCTCTCTTTATTTTGGTTGTGTTGTCCACAGTGAGTTAAGATGATGGATTTAGGGTGTGTGAATGTTGTCAGGGATTTTTGACTCCACAAGCAAAGAGTAAATAAATGCGCTGCACATTCGGATGGGTAGATCCAGTAATGCTGATGCATGAAAGTTAGGTGGGTGGTTATTTGTCAATACTGCAGGCCTTGTCTTGCCCCTCTGTGTTCAGCCGTTATACTGTATATCTCTCATCACATGACTGCGCTGGAGGCAAAAGAGCGGAGCGAGCGTTCATGGGAGACTGTTTGAAATGATTGTTGTGGCCCTCTAACGTTTGTATTTGTCTTTCAGGAGGCATGGGGCGGAGGAGGGGGCAACTCTAAAATCTGACAAATTGCTGAAAATTGCCTTCACACAGTCATTCCTGTTTGGACACACTTGGCACATCTGGTTGTGATCTGGCAACAAAAGTGCCGTGGCGGAGGGCTCAGCTCTCAGAGTGGTGCCACATATTATCCCCTCCTCCTCCTCCTCCTCCTCCTTCTCCTCACTCCTGGTCTGGTCTGCAAACATATTGATGTTCATCCCTCTCTCTCTCTCTCTCTCTCTCTTTCTCTCTCTGTGGGGCGCTAGGAGCCGATGGTGTTTATAGTGATGCTTGGCAGTTGTCCCGCCAGAGCATTCCTGAGCTCCTCTCCGACTTTAAGGGCATCAGTGGGTTGTAATTGAGGCGTCTGCAAAGATGAATGCAGCGCTGTGACACTGCGAGCAGCACATATTTTCAAAGGAGAAAGCTGCACACAATCTGGCAACTTTAAACACAGCCAATAAAAAGATCTCAGAGATAAATTCTCTGTGTTTGGCACGATGCTGCACACACGCCTCCACACACACACACACACACATGATTAGTGGTTCAAAAGTAGAGCATCACAATCTGCAGACATCTCTTTGTCTGTGTGTGACTCTGATCGCAGTGTGTGGTGCAGCAGCATCATTCAACAGCCTCTTATAAATCCTCACCTCATTGTTTTACTGTACTCATCTGAGCGCTCTGGACAACATCTGCCGGGGTGACTGCGTGTTTTCCATGTTGGTGCTGCTCATGTTATAATGTCTCCATGGAAAAACACATGACATGAATAAGAAGCAAGCTGCTCCGCTGACTCAAACTGCTCTGGAAAAAGACGCCGAGCGTAGCGTTCGAAAGGCTTTAGACGATATTGGACGTATTTTTGCCTCTCGAAATAAGCCCGATGAGAGATTCTTATTCTTTTCTAACATATGTGTCAAATAAACATGCATTGGATTGTGAAGTAGAGGAGAGGTCATGGGTAAATACTTGCAGCATTGTCAATCCTGCAGCTGTGTAGCTGGGAGAGAAAAACTGAGTGCACAGCTGCAGACTGAGGCCTCAGCTTCTCAAATTGCTTCTGCCTCAGTTTCCTGCCCTCTTTACCGACCAGGCCAAGCCAGGCCCTTATTAGACCCACCCCCACCTTAATAATCCATGATGTCACCTCAACATCACTTTTTTTGTTTTTCTTCCCTGCTATTTTTTCATCCCTACTGCTGGTGCAACCCCCATTGTTTGTTAAATATTAACAGGTGTGGGAGGAGAAGCGAATCGGCTCGGCTGAGGTTCTTCTGTTCCCGTCCGTCCGTCTATCTGTCCATCTACTGCTATCGCCACATCTGCTTCAGTTTTGACTTCCCCTGGTTTGTTTGTCCATCTGTATTTGTGTTTCTTCCCCCCCCTCCTTTTCCTCTGTCCCCCCTTTCAGTGGAGGGAGGCTGAGGAATGATCAGTCAGGCTTTGATGCCGCTGGCCCCTGCCCTGGCTTTCCACAGCACATGAGCCCAGGCAATTACGAAAGCGCCCTAGCCGACTGCTATTACTCTGTAATGCTCCTGTCTGGAGCAGGAGGAAGAGGAGGAGGACGAAGAGGAGGAGAAGGATGACATACACCACATACTATGAGGATCCATTTTACAGAGAATTTCTAAATATTCAAAATCTCACCCTGTAGGCCTGTGATTGGCAGCTCTCTCACTCAACCACTCTTCCTGGACTGAGAGAAGAAAGTAGGGACGTCTGGATGCTGCAGCGCACATGTGGCAGACAGGAAGTGCTTGGGTATGGGGGGAGAGCGGGAAAGATGATGGCCCCTTTATCCCCAGCAATCATTAGACAAGACTCCAGAGGAAGTCAGAAATCACCACTCCATATGATCCATACTTCCCGTCTATAGGACGAGTGCTTTTTAAAAATACTGTGTGGAAACAGTGAGTCCACAGCTGGTTAAAGCCTGCCATTCAACGTATATAATGGTCCGTCTGTGCACCAGCCATTAGAAATAAATCATGTGGATCATCTCTTTGGTTAGGGACAATTATGCTCTGCACTGACAATGTGATGGCATCTGCCAGGAATGATGCAAAGAGAGACAGATAAACCAACAGAAGAGAAAACAAGAACCACATATTAAAATGCCAGTTCATTTGGTGGAAAGTAAAGAGAAGCAGGCTCGTCTCATTCGACATTCGTAGCTATACCTACGAAAAGTAATGCACTGTAATTCATGTATATCCTACAAAATCAATTTGTGTGTAATTCACGTAATCGTGAGCCAGGGAATATAAAGTGTGACAAACGCAGCGTAGGGAGGAGGTCGAGGTGGATGGGTGGGTCAAAAAACACTGGATTTTTGCCCCGAGGCCACTGCTTGGGTCCCGTGTGAAGTCAACGTTGATTTATTTGTCACGTTACTTCTGTACTTAAGTAACGTCACTTACAGAGTTATCCTCAACCAAACCACAATCTTTTCCTAAACCTATCTAAGTAGTAGTAGTAGTCTAAAAGACCGTATGCATTTATCGTGTGGAAATTGACACGTGTTGCTTGAGATTCGTAGGAAAATGAATGAAAAATATATCATACGTTGCGAGAAAATAAAGGCCGTGTGGTGAGGAAGTGAGGAAAGCAAGCTAACGAGTAAAGTCAAGAGGACACACTCAGAAGGCTCTTCTCATTTTTCATCTTCATCTTCATCTGAGTTTTATGTACGTATGATAACAACGACTTGTATATCCGCAGTCCTCGGTCTTCCGGTTTCCCTTTTTGAATGACGAATACAGACTAACACCACCTGCTGGTGTGGAGAGTTATTTCCTCTCACGCATGCGCAAAACATACGTGCTAACTGGCCGTCGGCTGTAGTTTTTGCAGTGTGTTCAAATGCAACTTGTCAGCCAAGACAAAGGCGACGTGAGACGACACAACCTTCATCGCCGCTAGTTCTTTGATGTCGGTTTGGTGTGTCTGGTCCTTAAGGCCAGAGTTGTTTTACCAAGAAACTACCATTCATCACTGGTTGAAGGGTACTTTATTGGAAAATCATTAGTTTATACTGTCAATATAAAAAGAGAGGTCAAAAGTCTGATAGTTCTCCTGGAAACTGAAATATATTCTGAATTTGTTCCGTTTCCAGCACCGAAAATTGCAGCAATAAGAGCCGGCAGCACAGGGGATGTTTACTTGTCTAGAAATGCCTGTTCAGCATTTCACGTTGTAAATATAAACGTCTCTTTTCCCAGTAAAGCTTGGTAGGGAGCCTATTGGAAAGTTGTCATATCATTGTCATATTATACGGAATATCATCTTTCTTTGCATCGGATTAGTTTTAATTCCAGCATCTGAATCACGACAATAACTTGGCTAATCCCTGATATAAGATTTCCAATGCTACTTGCTTCTGCAATTTTCTGACATTGGAAGCTGCTCTTCTGCATTCCAGCTTGACTGCTGATTCCAAGTCAGTGTCCTCTCATCACCCCATCCTCTGCTTCACCTATACGGTACACTGTGGCAGCTTGAGGATGCATTTGATTTGTTGAATCTCCTACTAAAAAGAGCTTATCCTTTCACCCAAGGCCATCGCTCTTTGTGACTGCAGCTGACCGAGGGCTTTGATACCCAAGCCTGTTGGCACCATGTTGGCTGATGTGTGAGGAGAGGGATTACTCTGTTTACTATACGCAAAATGCCCCCAAAATAATAAACCGCAACCATCAAACGATATGAATCTTCTCACATATGGCGAATCTAATTATATCATGTATCACAAATGAGTCTGTGTTGGGAGCCAAAGTGCATGGCCGATGGCTTAATCCCATTTTCCAAATCGATTCCAAAAGAGCTCACACATATTAGAAACAATAGAAAAGCTGTTCTAAAGACTGCAGATCACCCAGCCGCCCCCCCACCCAGCCCAGCTCTACCACACTCACACCTGCTGTGTGCCGTGAGAGGAGGGAACAACTGGAGGCATGGACAGTGTGTGTGTGTGTGTGTGTGTGTCTGTGAGAGCACAACTGGGCATGCAAACTCTTGTATGAATGCGTGTGTTTACGTGTGCACGGCCCTATAAGAATGCATCAGTGCTTGTGGCACAAGGCTCGATTTAACTCGCCGCTGAATGCCACGGTGACGCCAGTCAGACTTTGTGTGGCCGCATACCTCCACTGAAGAAGATATGGAAAAAATCTGTGGACCAGTAAGTCTTGGAGATTACATGGCTCCCTTTCAGCTCTGGCCCTCAATAATGCCTCAAAGCCAACGGTGCCATGTCACTCACACTCCAATTTGGGGCTTTTGTCTTTAGAAAAACAGTGAATCCGCGCACCATCCCACCATCATCGCTCTTTGTGCATGTGTGCGTGTGTGTACGTAAAAGAGAGGGGAGGCATGAGAGAGGGGATTATATGTAGAAATAGCAATGGATCAACTGAAACACAACATTGACTTGATTTTTTAATTGCCTCTCGGCTGCAATGAATGGCCGATGCAGCTGTCTGCGCGAACAGCTGCTCGCCTAAAAAGACAGAACGAACTCTGGGAGGGAGGCGAGAGAACAATGCGGGATGAATCATATTCAGCCTATGAGGTATTGTACAATTTCACAACTTTAAAAAAATGCATGCAGGATTAAGAATCGCTTTTATTGGAAACTCACATCTGTTCCAAGGCGCATTTCCCAGGGAGCCTGCAAAGATGCATTTTCTATGCTGTCTGGGCAGGACAGAAACAGTATGGTGTATTACTTCAGAAAGTAAACTAAAGCAGACAATGTTTTTTTTTTTTTTCTTCTTCTTTCAGCTTTGTTAATGTGGAACTTTTGAGTTTACAAGTTGCAATTTACAACTGTTGGAGAACCAGGGGGTCTGAAAGATTTGATGGAGCAGTCTGTATGGATTTCCTGCAGAATATTTGTCAGACTTGAATTAAGTACTGTTGTTTTGCTCTCTCTCCCCCTCAGCCTGAGGCCTTGTGGCTGACTACTCCACGTCTATAAATCACCAGGAACGCATGCTTATATCCCGGAGCGAGCGCGCTGAGTCAGTCTGGCAAGGTTAATCACATTCACATCTCCTCGGCCTGTTTGCAGCAGCCAACTGATAACCAAACACACATTACGGGGCATGATCCCTCTTGTTTGCGAATTCTGCTCGTATCATGCTTTAACAGTGACGCCACATGAAAGAGTTGGATGTAGGTGAAGCTGCGGTGTTTTGGTGATTGTTTCCAAGCATAAACAGCGACGTCTCGGGTGTTTGGACAACAGAAATAAAGCCAAAGCACATAAAGAATAGCTTTAAAAGGAGAGAGACAGATACCGTGTAGGGGTGGGGCTGGGGCAGCAGTGGATGAGGATAATAACAGACAGAGGTCTCATTCACGTTGCACACATGCTCAGCTTACACTGGGGCCAATGGTCGGCTGCACTCATATCCTTCTGTCTGTGTGTTTGATGGACTTTTACAGAATATGGGAAGCTTTCCAAGTGTGACACATGCTTTCAAGCCTATGAATATCTGTGAATATACAAGTGTAGTAGAAGTGTGGGTGTGTTTGCAAGTGTGCATGTTTCTGAATATGCATGCATGTGATTGCGCTTCAATCTTTTTTCCATTCAGTGCTTTTTTTTCCTCTCTCTCTCTCTCTCTCTCTTCTCAGAAGTGCCCTACCCAGATATGTGGGAATTAGGCCACATCGCTCACTACCATCCTACTCTAATCAAAGTGCCGATTCTTGAAACAGACAGCTGTTGTCATGTGCCTTGATTCAAATGGCTATCTGTCCCTGTAGCTGCCCGAGTTCTTAGTCTGCCAGCAGAAGTTGTAGAGGGAGCGAGGGTTAACGCCGTCTGCTAATTCAAACTCCAGTCAGAGCAGCGCTCCAATTTACAATATACCACAAACACACTGACCCAAGGTAAGTTTCTTTTTTCTCCTCTCTGGCATAACATCCTCACATTCAGACACACCTGAAGATGCTAATCAACATTTCACAATCATGGAAACACTGTTGTTCTGGTTATGAATGTGACTTTTACTTTTAAAATGCCACTAAAAATTATTGTCTTAAGATCTAATATACTAACATACTGGAGTGTCAATAATAGCAACTCATCAACACAAACATAGCAGGTGATGTTAATCTACAGTGAGTGACATGCATGATCCATTATAACCATATAAGGACTGGCTTTTTCTTTAAAGTAAATGTGAATGTGAGAAACATCTGCTGAAAAGCTAAAGGGGGGAGAAAAACAGCCGTATCAATTTCCCAGCACTTCATGTGGACTTTTCTCCACCTAACAGATCTGCGCTCAGTACATAGCAGTGAGTCAATCAAACTTGATTGGTAGAAGTGTACACCCTCGCCATGTTCCTCCATGTTTCAGTGCCTTAAATCAACTCAAGCAGCAGGGAACATTCTCCAAATGCCTTCTTGACTAAAATTTGGTAGATCAGAATGGCTAAATTTATACGCTCATGAGTTATTGTCTATCCGTCTATTCCTGGTTCAGGGCCGTTGTCTGGGTGGGCCGCGGCCGAAACAATACCAACTGTTGCAGACTAACTGAAGGACACGCTTTATCAAGAATGCATCTGCAGAGTAAGCCTTGAGCCTTCAGGTGTAAAGGGCAAACGGTTGAGAATGCACGGCGGTAAATCCCAAACCAGCTTTTTAAGATGCCACTCATCGGGCTAAAGATTTGAGAAAGGATTTTAAAACCCAAACTATGCATGTCATAAAGATCTGTTCAAATCTATAGAAATGAAGGAAAGTGAAAACATTTCCCTGAAATATTAATCACCTGCTTAAGATGTGTTTATTCTAGGGCTGTCAATCAATGAAAATATTTAATCGCTATTAATCGCATGATTATCCATAGTTAATCGAGATTAATCAAATCAAAGGCAAATTAATCACACATTTTTATCTGCTCAAAATGTACCTTAAAGGGAGATTTCTCAAGTATTTAATACTCTTGTCAACATGGGAGTGGGCAAATATGCTGCTTTATGCAAATGTCTGTATATATTTATTATTGGAAATCAATTAACAACACAAAACAATGACAAATATTGTCCAGAAACCCTCACAGGTACTGCATCTAGCATAAAAAATATGCTCAAATCATAACATGAAAAACTGCAGCCCAACAGGCAACAACAGCTGTCAGTGTGTCAGTGTGCTGACTTGACTATGACTTGCCCAAAACTGCATGTGATTATCATAAAGTGTGCATGTCTGTAAAGGGGAGACTCGTGGGTACCCATAGAACCCATTTACATTCACATATCTTGAGGTCGGAGGTCAAGGGACCCCTTTGAAAATGGTCATGACAGTTTTTCCTCGCCAAAATTTAGCGTAAGTTTGGAGCGTTATTTAGCCTCCTTTACGACAAGCTAGTATGACATGGTTGGTACCAATGGATTCCTTAGGTTTCATATGATGCCAGTATCTTCAATGTAGCTTTAAAACTGAGCCCGCTACAACCAAAAAATCACAAGTTGCGTTAATGCGCTACAGAAATTAGTGGCGTTAAAACGGATTTGCGTTAATGCATTATTATCACGTTAACTTTGACAGCCTTAGTTTATTCATAAAAGATAAGAAGAAAAAGTGACGTAAAAGAAACGAGTGTAGGATTCCCGGGGTCTTTTAAGGACATTTGACTAAGTCGGTTAAACACAAAAAACAAACTAAAATAGAATAAAGTATATTTTCTGCATTGCACAAACATGCGTTTACACCTATACACAAACTGAAAGTCGGAAAATGATGATGAAAATATTGAGTATTAATTCCTGAGCTGGTGGGTGTAGACATTTCAGTTTTCTGGGAGCAAAGAGAGTTGTCATAGGTCATTACAAAGCAATTTGTTGCCTGTTTCCATAATACATCACGGCTCGGGTGACTAGAAGCGTGGGAGTGTCATCATGAAAAGAGAAAGACGAGGCATGTTCAAACAAAGTCATGCATTGGAATAAGCTTCACAGGCTGCTCAGTGAAGCCATACATTGATCTGTTTTTGCTACTTGATTTATTAGAAAAACACTTGGCTAGGTAAAAAAAGCAGAAAAATATTAGAGAAAACAAGATTGGCGAGGTTTAACTCTCAAAACACACTCACCAACACATATGCAGGGTTTGGGTCAGAGGTCAAATGGGCCTGAACTCTCTCCCTTTAGGCCGAGGACATCAGAGGTCCCTCTGTGTGCTGCTCTCCATTTATTTTACCCATCATCCCTCATCAGGCCGGGATGACCCCGCGACCCTGGAGCTAGGGTTACCTGTCGGTTGACTGTCTATTCATGAGCACGGGACTTGACGCTGTGTCAACATTTGATCTGTGAGAAAGGAGGGAGGAAGAAGAAGAGAAGAGTTTGGTTCAGTGTGGTGAAGAACAAACAGAAAAGTCAGAGTGAGTTAGAAAGAAGTAATTAAGTTTATATTGGAACTAGGGCTGTTAATCGGTTCAAATATTCTATTGTGATTAATCACATATTAATCACACATTTTTATCTGCTCAAAATGTACCTTAAAGGGAGATTTGTCAAGTATTTAATACTCTTATCAACATGGGAGTGGGCAAATATGCTTGCTTAATGCAAATGTATTTATATATTTATTATTGGAAGTCAATTAACAACACAAAACAATGACAAGGCATGGCATTGTCTTTAAAGGGGAGACTCGTGGGTACCCATAGAACCCATTTTCATTCACATATCTTGAGGTCAGAGGTCAAGGGACCCCTTTGAAAATGGCCATGCCAGTTTTTCCTCAAGAAAAATTATGGAGTGTTATTAACCTCCTTTTTGACAAGCTAGTATGACGTGGTTGGTACCGATGGATTCGGTACCAACCACGTCATACTAGCTTAGGTTTTCTAGTTTCATATGATACCAGTATCTTCACTCTAGCTTTAAAATTGATCTACAACCTCCGAGAGATCAACTGCATTAATGCGTTAAAGAAAATTAGTGGCGTTTAAACAAATTTCCATTAATGCCTTACTAGCGTATTAACTTTGACAGCCCTAATTGAAATGAGTGAATAAAAATCTATCCTCCCTTTGTTTCCACACTCAGAAGTTCAGATTTAAGGCAGTGCAGGGCCCCGACTAGCAGACTTTCTACTCAGATGACATGCAAGTGTGATAATTCCTGTTTACTTGGTGACAAAAGATCCAAAGAACCTCAGTAAACAGATGCCTGCATGGATACCTATTGGGGGGGTACCTACAAAAACACTCCAGAAGCCCCCCTGTGTGTGCTGTCAGCTATCAATCAGGGTGCCGTAAGTGGGATCCTTGAGAGGAGATGCTATCAGCGCTGCCCCGTATACACTCACACCACAGTTTCCCTTATCTCTGCTGAGATAACAGATCCCCTCTGACAGCGAGAGGCCTGAACCAGACACACTTGCTCTCTGCATCTCTCTCCATCTCCCTCTCACTCTCTCTGTCTCAGCTGGGTTACAGGCCACTTCATTTCAGACGGGGGCCCTCGGAAAAAAAAACAGTCAATTTGCTCTGGTTCCTGTTTAAAATTCAATAAGCTTGTCTCTTCTATTGCAACCGTGTGGTGCTAGCGGAGGCTACAGAGGGCGCGTGCTACTCCTGATCCCAATCTCTGATGTTATCAGAGCCCTAGAAGAAACACGATACATGTCTCAGTTGACGAATCTAGATGGGCATGAAATTGAACAAAAATCAGAAGCATGACACATCAACAATTTCCTGCAGCTGTACTTTTTGATTATTTTGTAAACACTGCATTTCCGGAAAAGCTAAATTGTTTAAACTTTAAGGTTTACAGCCCCAGAAAGAGAACAGACGGTTCAGGGTTGTACAATTAAGCAGCTTTGTATTTACATGTTTATAAAAGTGCACTACAGACGCATCGTTTATCAGATTAGATTTGAATATTTTCCGGTTTCATGTATGTGCTAACTAGGGCTGTCAAAGTTAACGCGATAATAACACAAATTCATTTTAACGCCACTAATTTCTTTAACGCATTAACGCAACTTGCGATTTTTAGGTTATAGCGGGCTCAGTTTTAAAGGTAGAGTGAAGATACTGGTATCATAGGAAACTAGAAAACCTAAGGAATCATACTAGCTTGTCGGGAAGGAGGATGAATAACGCTCCAAACTTAAGTTAAATTTTGGCGAAAAACTGGCATGGCCATTTTAAAAAGGGGTCCCTTGACCTCTGACCTCAAGATATGTGAATGAAAATGGGTTCTATCCACGAGTCTCCCCTTTACAGACATGCCCACGTTATGATAATCACATGCAGTTTTGGGCAAGTCATAGTCAAGTCAGCACACTGACACACTGACAGCCGTTGTTGCCTGTTGGGCTGCAGTTTGCCATTTTATGATTTGAGCATATTTTTTAGGCTAAATGCAGTACCTGTGAGGGTTTCTGGACAATATTTGTCATTATTTTGTGTTGTTAATTGATTTCCAATAATAAATATATACATACATTTGCATTAAGCAAGCATATTTTCCCACTCCCATGTTGATAAGAGTATTAAATACTTGACAAATCTCCCTTTAAGGTAAATTTTGAACAGATAAAAAATGTCTTATCAATTTGCGATTAATCGTGATAAAATATTCGAATCAATTGACAGCCCTAATATAAACGCACTGCCAGCAGGTTTTCAAAGAGTACTGTATGTTGACTTTGTTGCGGTGTATATGTGAGGTCACTGCAGTTAGTTTTTCCTCGGTTTGAGGACAGCGAGCTGAAGAGATGGTCCCGGACTGGCCCTGTTTTTCGGGCTTCCACCAGACCACAGCACGTTGGGCCTAATAACAAAAACAAGCATCCCGGTGTGGAGCTGGTCCCACAGTGTGAGGACCTTAATGAGGAACATGTGGAGCTGCCCAGACACACAGTCAGAGGAAACCCAATCCCTCACTCCCTTTTTTTTTCTCCCCCTTCCTTCTCCCTTCCCCCCTTTTCTCCCATTCTTTCTTCCTCACTCTCCACATTTTCTGTCGCTAAGTTTTTATCATGTAGCACTGCTTTTAGGTCCTCTGTTCTGTGAGATGTTCTGAATGTTTGTCCAAAACTTGAAACGCTTTGGTTTTCTTCTTCTGAGGTCCAAAGAAACTACCTCTTTTTTCTCTATTGTACCAGAACAAGTGACCCACTGTCAGCAGGAGAAATATCCTGGCCTTATTTTTACCTGATATACACCCTCGTATGTGCGCCCACTCTCTCCCTCTCTGCGACTTGTTTTAGAGTTGGTAGTCTACACATATTTGCTGGGTCATGCAATGCAATACGCTCATAAGGAAACATGGGAAGAAAGAGGTCTTTCTCCGCCCATCAAGCCTGACAGGCGGTCTCCGAGTTTCTTTCATGTGCTGAATTCATCCTTACCGTCCACCTGGATCAATTAACTGTTTGCTTCAGTGGTCATCAGTCCCGCAGTGTGGACCCTCAGCTCATTTAGTAGACTTACTGTGAGGCTTTGATTGTGTTGTCTTTTATCTTTATGTAACACACCTGAGGCATGCAGATGTATTAATATCACTATTACTAAAACTGAGCATTCTCTCATCTTCAGCTGAGATAAATTAAAGTAAACAATGTGTTTTCTTTTACAGAAAATGTCATCACTCACTCCCGAAGACAAACACTATAACAGGTGAGACATAACAGCCCAGTCACACAGCAGTTTGTGAAATATAGTCACGAAATGTAATGTATTGAATCGTGTACATAGACACGAATTTCACATTTTTTTCGTGATAGTCAGCATGAAATCAATTCGTAAGTAATCCGCGTAATTGTGAACCAGGAAGTATAAAGAACGACGCGTAGGAAGGAGGTCGGGGTGGATGGGTACGTCAAAAACACAGGACTTTTGCCCAGGAGACCGGTGTTTGTGTCCTGTGTGAAACCACAAGTCAACGTTGATTTATTTGTCACGTAACTTCCGTACTTAAGTTACAGCACTTCCAGAGTTATTTTAACCAAAACCACGATCTTTTCCTAAACCTGACTAAGTAGTTTTGTTACCTAATCCTAGCCAAGTCGATATTTTCCTTAACCTACCAAAGTAGTTTTGTCACGTAACTTCAATACTTAAGCTACGCCACTTCCGGTGTTATTTTAACCCGAACCGCAATCTTTTCCTAAACCTAACTAAATAGTTTTATTTTGAAAAGACTGGAGCGGAAATTGACACCTGCGTCACGTGTTGCTGGACATTCGTAGGTAAATGCACAAAAAATACGTTGTTGAAAGTCGTGCCAAAGTGTATAGAAGCAAAGAGACAAATCTACTGTGATTTTTTTTTTTTTACAACATCCGCTGCCCCCGTTTTGGACTGAAAAAGCTTATTATATCTATAATATTTTATTGTTCAACACAGGCCATTTCGATAGAATATGACAATAGAATAGAGATAATTTAGTTTTACTTTTGTACGGCCCTTTTTAGGCGGACGTTTTACTGGCGTCAGGTAGTCGCTTTCAGTCCAAAATGGCGGAAGCCTAGCTTTGTTGCTGGGCGCTGATGTTGCAAAGGAACAAAAAATGTACTTTCACTTCTTGACAATTATGCGTTCTTTGGTCGTGCTGAGCATAACGAAAAAAAGGGATATTTGTGTCTATGTACACAAATCAAATAGATTAAATTTCACAAACTGTGTTGGACATTCATTGTTAATTTGCCGTTCAGTATATTATCCACACCATCAACAGGTCTCCCTCCTAAACTGCGTCACTGCCCCGTGTCCAAGTTGTCACAGGGAATACGAAGTGTAACCTGTTTGATGGGATTTAAAATGTGACCATAAAGCGCAGTCATAAAGCAGATCAACCAACCAAGCCACCAAAATTAGCTGAACAAACAGAGTAAGGTAGAGCCCTCTGGGGGGATAAACTTGGCACACTGGATCCAGTGTGACAGAGGCCCTGCTGGCAGCTCAGAACAATCCAAACGTTCCACTTGGGTTGAGCTGTCTTCGTTTCCCCCTCCACTATATATATCAGCCCCACATCAACATGGGCCTGTGAAGACCTTTCACAAGACTGACAGGCCACCTGAATCACACAATTGTGTGGCCGGAGGAGCCTGCATGTGTATAGAAAAACCAGTGATCCAATAACTGTCTGGGTTCACTTCTCTCTCATAAAGTCAGGAGGGAGGCGCAGAGGGAGACCCACAGCTACAAGCCAAACGTTCCAGCTGCACCAAAACAAAGCTTTAACTTTTATTCCAATTCACGCAAAACTGCGACTGTTGGATTTTCTTAATACCAATATTTTATCCAGTAATTGGTTGGTGCATTAAATTTCTTTATTTGCATGGCACAAAACCCACCGAGTGTGTCTCAGTAAAAAAAAAAAAAGGCTGAAAGCTGGTGAGTGTATGTGTGCCTTGCAGATGGTCCGGCCTCACAGCAGCTGTGCAAATGAAAGACGGAGTGTCGTTGAAGGAGGTGAGAGAGATGGAAAGTTGGCCACAAAAGGAAAAGAGTAACATGCAAGTTGCTAACTGAAAATGTAATGGAAAAATGAATAGCACGCTGAGATTTGCTAAGAGAAAATAATTTCTCTTAAGTGACAAAAGCAGACAATGCCCATGTGTTTTGGCAGGTAAAACACCACCAAAAAAATGACAAACGAAGGCATTTATTGACCTCTAATATAAAAGACAATCAGTGTAATGGAGGAAAGCCCACATTATAGGACACCACTATACTTCTCCTTAGCCTCAGCCATTACTTTTCAGTCAGGATAATAAGGCTGTCCACAACCAAAGAAATTCTTAGTCGACTAACAGTCATACGATTTTGACGACTAATCTTGACAGATCTGTAAAACTGAGTTTCTCCACAAAGAATCACACAAAAGCACCACTTTAAATCTTGTGTTTAACAGAGATGTGCTCATAAAGTTTCTTGGAAATAAGTCGTTCAGCATTAAAAAAGCCAAAAAAACCCGACTAATCGGCTAAAGAAATCTTAGTCGACCAATCGACTAAAGCCCCGTTTCCACAACAGGAACTTTCCCCCAGAACTAAGAACTTTTTGAGGAACTCACTGCATTTCGATCGCAGAGACCAGGGTCTAAATTAAGTAACGGGGCCTTATTTACCCCTCAAAAAGGCCCTGGTCAGGGGGTAGTACTTTCTGAAAGTACTGGATACTTTCAGGGTGGAGTTTGCAGGGATGACCGCCGCTGCTTCAACTGTACCGCTTCACTCACGACCTAAGAGGGCGTGCGGTAGAAGAGAGAGATGTAGCACGGCAGTGCTGTGAATCAGAGAATAAAAGTTATTTTCTGATTGTTTCACGGTGGTTATGTTCTAAAAAGCACAAATAAATAACCATCAAACACTCAACAGATGATTTACTGTGGAGACAGACGCTCTTAGTTTCATTTTCCTGCGCTGCAGTTCATTCATTACATCCAACGTGCATCAGTAAATATATGCAGCAGTAAATATCGTCGCAGTGAGACAAAACCTAACATTTTTTTCAACATGTTTTTTTAGATGAAACAGGCGAACACACTGAACTGCAGAGTGCAGAGTGTGTTTACTGCTGTGACAAGCATGTTGCTTTTTCATACGTCAGCGGACTTTAGACCGTGGCGGAAACGCAGACAACAGTGGGCTGAAGGAACCTTTCAGTTCCTTGAAAAGTAGTTCCAGGGACTAAAAGTCCTTTGGTGGAAACCCAGCTTAAGAGGGGGCAGTCCTACAGGATACTGCCAATTCTACCTTCAAAATAATGCACCTGCTATGCATTTATCAGGTTAAATATATCTAAAATATTCACTAGATACACTAATCTGTTAGTTTGCACACACAATTGTCAATCAAACTCTATTATGTAAGCACTAAACCTGGAGTGGGAAAACAACAGGTGGGAGAATCCTGCTTAATGCTGAAAAAACACAAACATTTGTCCTCAGGAGGAGGAGGAGGGGGAGTGAGACAGGAGGACAGTTGTCCCTGCAGTGCTTTGTAGTGCAAAGAGTTTAAATTTCTATTCAGCTCTGCATGAGAAAAGCTGTATTACTTGTCACTTCTACTACTCTGAGCAGCTGTCAATCACTCGCAAACTCCGATCAAACGGTCAAACGATCAGCGCTGATCAAATATGAATCAATATTCTGTTACTGTAATGCCTATTTCTCACCTCAAATGTTTTCAGAAACATCTTGTAATCTACTGTTTAGCTGTAAAATGAGAAAGTTTGTGACCCGGCAGCCATGTTGAGAACAGTTGAGGAAATACCAAGCACCGCCCACCAGCCGGAGCACAGCCAATAGGAACGCTCTCTCTCTGAAATGACCTGTGATTGGCCAAAGTCTCCTATCACGGGCTAGATTTTTTAAAGCCTGTAAACAGAGCCATGTGGAGGTGCAGAAGTCTAGTTTTCTCCCAAAACACTTGAATTACAATATGCTGAAAGGTTATTATGGAATTTGTGCCCAACGATGCTAAAAATATTCTGCCTACTGCAGGTTTTAACTATGGACAATCACACGAGTAATCGCGATTAACTATTTTAATCGATTGACAGCCCTGATATGTACAGATAATAAGTAGATAGATAGATAGATAGATAGATAGATAGATAGATAGATAGATAGATAGATAGAAACTTTATTGATCCCGAGGGAAATTCAAGATTCCAGCATCACAGTTCCATAGTGCAAATATATTATTAAAAAACGTCACAGGTGAGTAGTACACATGTTAGTAAAACAACACAAGTAGTAACAAGACACATGTAAGTAAGGTGGTTGTAACACTATTATAACCACAACACCTTGTGATTCTTCTATTATAATCAGGGCAATTATAATTTCACACCTCCCCCTCTTGTTGTTGAAGGCACTTTTTTTCCACTGTCCTCATCCCAGTAATTGCCACTACATGTAAATATCAAGTGGTTAGTGAATAATTAGTGTTTCATTGGCCAGCCATCACCTCTGGGCCCCGTCTCCCCGTTAGACCCCTCCCCCCCCCCGTAGAGCCGCCCTGAAGACAGGGGCCCCTTTTGAATGACAGCGCTTTGAAGGGAAGACGAAATTTTGTCTGATTTTCTCGCAGCCGCAGCGTCGATGAGAAGCAGTCGAGGAACTCCATTCTAACTGAATGGATTGGTATGGGGAGAAGCGGACCACAGATCACGGCTAAGCGGCAGCTTTTGGACTGTGTAACGTTGACCATGGTTGTACTCTCGCTGCTGTTTCGACCAGGTAAGTGTTTTTTTCCCAATCCGTTCTCCTCCACTCCTCTCCTCTCCTCTCGTGCATGTCCCGCTCTCCCCCGCAATGGAGGTGGAAAAACTTTTTCCCAATCTTTGTGTGGCTAAAGTCAAACTCTTTAATAACTTTAAACTTTCCTCACACATTCTAACTTTGAGTTTGAGTGTTTTGTGGTGTTAAAAAGAAGGAGATGTTGTTTGAAAGTATCCCAACAAAGTAACGTCCTGTTGTATCCAAGCCAACAGTTGCATCGCGGCTAGCCGAGCAGCACGAGTTAACTCACTTTACGGACGTCTTTTTCAACATATTTCCAACTATTCTCGCTTAAAACAACAACACCAAACATTTAACCACCAATCGTTTAACAGTTACCACTTTTTACAAAACTACAAGCACCGCTGTAGTTCAGGTTATATCAAGTTGTGTGAAGTTACGGCTTAGCTCCCAGTTAGCATAGCTCTGCTAGCAACTGGGGTCCAGCAGCCGCAGTCTAACCAAAAGAAAACTACGGAGGTTGTTTTTTAACCACTAAATACTACTAATCGGACACCAAACGGTCACCATCACTATTCAAATCACAAGTATAACTTTAACGCGTAGTTTTGGCTGTTTTAGTTGTTGTAGAAGCTAAGTAGACCACGGTATTTTCCCCCTATTCATGCCTCATTTATTAACTTTGTTAGCTACCATGCATTGGGGGTCCCAAGTTTTTTGGCCTCTGAACGTGTTGGTCGCTCCTCTGTCCCAGTTAGAGATCAGAAAACCAGTACATCAAACTCTGGAGCATGTTTTGTTTGGATTATAAAGTTCATTTATATCATATTTTGTGGCCACTTCCTAATGTGCATCTCAATTACGTGTTTGTGACACATTTGAGAGCCACGTTTGATACGATTTTTAACAAAGGAGTTTTGTTTTCAACTGTTAAAGTTCAATAAAAAGGTGAAACTAATCTTTAACTAATAGGTTATTTTGTTAAATTGCAAAAGTCACCTGACCTTCCCTGGCAACATGACAATATTGATATGGAAATGTTTAATGTTAGTAGTATTTTTAGTAAAATGTTCAAAATCACATGATTAAAAGGTGTCAGACATTATAAGATTACCAATAATTTAACTTAGTTATTTATTTAGGCATGAAAACTGCAAACCATCATATCTTGATAAAAGAATGAGCCTAAATCCTGATAATGTAAAGATGATAAGCAATAATATTGAATTATTGTCCAGCATCATATCTAAAGACCCATGGAGGGCCCTCGGGTTCTTCTTTATTGTTTTGATACGGAAATGTTTAATGTTAGTATTTTACTAAAAAGTTCAAAATCACATGAATAAAAGTTGGAAAAACTGAAGAATTTAATTTATTGTTATTTATTTGGGCACAAAAACTGCAAACCATCATATCTTGATATAAGAATGTGCCTAAAAGCCTGTCAAAGTGAAATCGCTATGATTTATAGGTTATTAAAATAGCATTTAATACCATTTAAAAGTGTTTTCAGCCCTGTTTTGTACTACTTATGAGTTGGCTCTGGGTCCAGTATGGCTCTCATTATGGCTATGTTGGTGAAAATATTGAGTCAAGTTAGTTTGCAACCTTACAATTATGTCCAAGCCTTTAGAAAACAGTGTCCTTATCTCCAGCTCTAACTAAAACCCTCTGATGTGTAATCTTTTCTAATACGAATACTGTTTGTGTGGTCATTTTGCTTTGTTCCTTATATTTCCCACATGTCCTCACACTTGTTGGTAGCCTACTAAGTGCCGGAGCATAAAGACCCTTTGGGGAGATGCCCGTTTGTTGATGGCTGTGCGGGCGGTGATTGTCCGAAGGTGTCAATCACAGCAGACTTGGGTGACCTCGCAATGAGACGGGGGGAGGCCTGTTGGAATTCAGAGGAGGGACGCCGAATGCCTCTAACTTGACCTCTCACACTCCATCTCAAGTTTTTTATCAGAGCTTGTGTTGAAGTGCTGCGACTGTGAGATGCATTAATCATCTGTCGTGCCCCCTTCAGCGCATCAGACGTATGTGAAGGGGAAGAAAAAATATTCATGTGCACTGGTGTGAAAATCTCCATGCTTATCTTGTTGTCTTTGTCCACGCTGTTGGGAGATTAGATGGCGCTTTTGAGTAAACAGAAGATTATTCTGTTGCAATAGAGGAGCGCTCTGTTGCAACTGATCCCGGTTTTTGCTTTAAAAGTGATGTATTGTGGATGCTGCTGAAATGGAAAATATATCCACAATACAGCAGGAGTTATTATATTCCAGTCAGCATGTGAGGCATCCCACCCAAAAGTAACACTGAAATGAGCTTGATGAATATCCACACTTTCACTTCCCACAGAAAGAGTTGTTCTGTGTTTTCCTTAATAATAAATATTCTACTTGTGAGTCATAACTTAACAGGAAGCCCCGAATTTAGGCGATACCATCCAAATATCACATATAGTGCTATGCTGCACCCACCATCGTCCCTTTAGCCTCCAGTTTTGGACCCTGAGTTGCTGAACAAGTGTGTCTCTTTGTGATGTTCCTCTTGTGATCCTCGTTGCCCCCGTACTGCCGTGCCATGTAGCGTAGCTTAATGGACTTCAATTACCTCAGCAACAGCCAAACCACATTCAACACCCTCCGGCAAACTAACACAGGTTGGTTTCCTCCTACAGCGAGGCTACGTGCTATTTCTGTGAGGGCTAGTTAGGGGAAATAAGATTTGACTGACTCCGGAGCACAGTGTGGGATCATGGCCTCGTGAGCTCACGCATTTGGGTTTTAATGGCTCTCCTGATTGAGCTAAACCTGATAGTGGAAAAGTTTTGACTGCGCTGCCTCATGTACTGTGCTGAGGTAATGCATTTGTAAATGTCAGATGGATTTTAAGATTCTTATTAGGAGAAAATTGCTCAGATTGGTAGCTCTAGTCAGCAGTATTTTTGCAGAGAGGGATGAAAATGAGCAGAGAAGCAACATTGTCATTGTAATTGTGATGCATTAATGACACCGCAGTATAAAATGTTGATGCTCATGTGTTTTTGTTTTCCAGCTCACTGCCAGCAGTGTCGAATCCAGCGCTGCAACGCGGAGTATGTGGCTTCTACCTCACCCTCTAGTGGCCTGCAGGAGGACGTGGCTCTGGATGTGGACTACTGCATTGCCTTGCGGGCCTACGCTCTGTGCACCCGGCGGCAGGCGCGCAGCTGCAGGGGCGACCTGGTCTACCACTCGGCCGTCTTCCGCATTAAGGAGTTATTCTCTCAGCACAACTGCTCCAGCGACGGGCCCACGTCCTCCGCCAAGGTCCCCAGCACGTCTCGCCCAGCCGTGTCGGAGCTGTGCGACTACGAGAACCGGGTCCTCATGTCGGGCTCGGCCGGACAGCAGAAGAAATACGCCCACTGTGGATTATTCGGAGACCCGCACCTACGGACTTTCCGCGACGAGTTTCAGACCTGCAAGGTGGAAGGGGCGTGGCCTCTGATTGACAACCGCTTCCTGTCGGTGCAGGTGACCAACGTGCCCGTCGTGCTGGGCTCCAGTGCCACGGCAACCAGCAAGGTAAGGATGGTTGTACAGTAGAGCGACAATGATTAGCCAACTAACAGATAATGTATCGGCCGCCCACCCAGAGCCTGGTTCTTCCCAAGGTTTCTACTCAGTAAAGGGGAGTTTTTTTCTTGCCCTGTCGCACCTGGGGAATCTCTTGTTGGGTCTCTAAATTATAGAGTACGGTCTAGACCTGCTCAATATGAAAAACATCTTGAAATAACTTCTGTTGATTTGATGCTAATTAAAAATAAATTGAATATTTTGATAATCGACTAATAATTTCAGTTTTTCTTTTCGAGCAAAAAGGCCAAATCTCTCTAGGCTCACATTAGAAAATGTGAGGATTTGCTGCTTTTTCTACTTAGAAATCTTTAGCTTTTTACAAGCAAAGTGAAGATTGTGGGCTCTAAGAAATGTTTAAATATTTAATAGACAAAACGATTAATCGAGTAATATCATAATCGTTAGGTGCAGCCTTAGTTTAGAGCAGTGGTTCCCAACTTTTTTGCCATGTGACCCCTTAAAACGAAGCGGTGTCTACTTGCAAACCCTCTCACATTCTGCATGTGTCTTTAAGTTTATATTTTCTTTCCTTAAAGTGTATCGTTTGAATACATTTTATAGACTGGACTAGGGAAATCTATTTAAGATTTCAGCGGAGGAAAATCAAAGATTAAAGAAAAATCTGGCAAAAATAAACAAAATCACGGCTCATTTATTTCAGGACCCCTTGAGGGGGGAATAGAGCTTTTCTCACAACAACAACAATACTAGAAACACTGATTATCGTAAGTTTGAAACTAGTGGCCTATATGAGCAGGCTGTTTTTGAGTACTGGCTTGCTAGCTCAAGTATTGCCATAAAGTATCAACATGTGAAGTTAATCGTCATTCCACGGTGCCTCTCGAGCCTCCAGCATTCCTCTTGTCTTGGAGCTCCTTCAGATCTATGAGGGGAAAAGCGAGAGGAGGGGAGTCTTCGGCGGTGTTGAATCACAGACATGCTTGAGCGCTCTACCTTTAACACATGGGTGGTCATATGGTAGTGATTAACGCTCACTCAAACATTTTCCTCCACCGCCACGATCAGGAATGTTTTTTCACCCCTCTGGTCAAATAATTAACTGGGTGCTTTTTGTGTAAATATGGAATGATGTGGAAAAATAAAGGAATAATTGGAGAGCAGCGAGGGTTTTTGATTCTGTTAATGAAATAGGCTGCTTCTTCATGCTTTGATTGTTGTTAAATTAAACCTTTATCATGTCTTTGTCTCCATTTGGTACTGAAAGTCACATAAGGCTCGCCACACACCGATCGTGTCCATTAAAAATAGGTTCATTAAGCTAAATGGTAAATAATTTTGTTTCCCACTGTCAGGTTTGTCATCGACTCCCTACACTTACAATTTTAAACCCGCTGTTTGAAAACTAACTATGCAAAACAATACTACTATATTGCACGAGGGATTTCATATCATCAAAGGCATTTACAGTGTGTTTTGGGTGTGCAGCCTAATGCAAACCTGTAGTGTGGGTTATGTCTGTGCCAGCACCCGCATGCCCCCATCACGCTTTCGGAGTTGTTTGCAACTGCCAGACTTAAGACAGGATATCATCCATCACATACTGTATCCCCGTAAGTGTAAACGTAACCACAGCCACCGCTTTGTCAAGATACTTTGAAGAAACAGAGGTTAGGCCCCAATTTTTCAAAGCTCAGCTGGAATACAAATCACAGTCAGTCACTGAGAAAGCACTCGCATTGCCAGCGTAGGAGAAGTGTTGGAAGATACATTTGAGGCTGTTATGAAACTGTGTTGTTAGAGCCAACATTCAGGGAAGACTGGTGGAGTTATTGCCTTTTAGTTTTAGTGTTAGGTAAGAAAGGAGAGGAAATTGTGTAGACCACACAATGATTGTAATTGTGGTTTATTTGAGCAGTTTTCTCTTTGGGTGGTAACAATCCAGTGGACCACTGACGGCAATCACTGTCACTCTGTAAAAAGGCCAGTGTGGGCCATCACACCTTCCACCGCAGTCAACATGTTTGGTTTCCTGCTGCCACCTTGTGGCTTTAATTGGTACTGCTCTTATTCAAGATTAATTACAGCATCATTTTGTAGTGCTTATTATTACATTTAAGCAAATATTTGTTGCTTTATATAAGGAAGAATATTCAAACTATAACATAAAATAATAATTTGTAATATTGAAATGTGTTAGTTAATGCTGATCTTCCTCTTATTTCAGATCACTGTGATCTTCAAGTCCTTCCACGGCTGCACAGATCAGAAGGTGTATCAGGCCACCACAGAAGATCTGCCGTTGGCCTTTCAGGACGGGACTCGCAGTGGCGGCGAGAGCGGCAGCCTGACTATAGTAGAGCGCGGCGGCTTCGGAGTGAGCCGCCAGGTGAAGATACAGGCCCGCTACATCGGCACTTCCATCATCGTCCGGCGCGTGGGCAGCTACCTGACCTTCGCCATCCGAATGCCAGAGGACACCCTGGACTTTTCGGAGGACAACGGCGGTCTGCAGCTCTGCCTGCACGGCTGCCCACGCAACGAGCTCATCAAGGAGCACACGCTGGGCCGTCAGAGCCAGCAGCCCCGCCTGCAGGGCACCAACACAGAGCTGGGTCCTCTGCGGCCTCCTCACCAGGTCTACACGGTGGAGCGGGCTACGGCCAAGTGTAGAGAGACTCTGCAGGTGGAGGACGTGTACTTTCAGTCCTGTGTGTTTGACTTACTGACCACAGGAGATCCAGAGTTCTCTATGGCAGCCTACGGCGCCCTGGAGGATTTAAAGGCGCTGCCGCCCAGTAAACTGAAGCAGAATTCCCCGAGGACTCCTCGTCTTTACAACCGAGCGGCGTCGCACATGGCGGCGGCGGCAGCAGCTAACAGCTCCCTGCTCTCACTCCTACTCCTCATTCTGCTGCTTTTGTAAAAAATAAATGATCTAAAAACCAGAGAAACATGGAGACTAACAGAACGTGGAAGCATTACCAGCTTGAGGAAAGAGTGACTAGAGCTCAGACATATATTTGTATTTTTTTTTGGGGGGGGTAGGGGAATTTGTGAATGTCGTGATCTTTTTCTGTTTTTGTCATTTGAAGGATTTCACACTCATAAAAGACAGTGTTTCTTCCCACTTCACATTTTCTGTGGATTCATACATGGGTCACATCAGCAGTTGAAAAAGACAGAAATGCATGAAATCATGTGGTTTTGGGGTCCAGTTGTTTCCATAAGCTCACAGCAATCTTTTAAACACTCCATCCTTGTGTGCGCTGATGTCACGGCAGCTAAACAGCATTGAGTTTTTTTGTAAATAGAACAGTCATCATACAAACACTCCACCAACGTATGAAGCTGCTCATGTAACTCCGTACTGTATGTAAGCGACGTGGCTTCTAGATCCTGTATAATCCAGTAATATCAATAGCACTTAACGGTTTTAACAGCAAGTTTTGTGTATTCAAATGTTATTTCTTTGTCTATTTCAACTGTTATTTCAGTAAATTGGTATGCTAAGTACACAGGATCCAACAACTGTTTGTAAAAACTACCTATCCATAATATATACGATGTGCCAGTGTGATATTCAGCAGTTCTCATCTTCTGTGAAACACTCCCTCTTCAAGCTGTTTGGCTTCCAGTTTTTAAAAGGTAAAAAAACACAAATCTTTATATAATAATATATTAAAAGAGTGTATATATGTGTTTTATATTGTGTACATTTGCCTGTGTATAGATGTTTTAACTGTAATGTGTTTTACATTTGTTGTGTTTTTAGTAGGTTATTTTGAGACATTGTAATAAAAGTTAACTAATACGTGTTTGTAATTTTCTGTATTAAAGTGTTGGACACTCCGGACCATGGTCTGTTTTTCCTCTTTTTTTGGGTCACTCTTGTACCTGGTAGTGTTGTAGTTGGGGTGTAAATCACAAGTTTCATCACGATACAATATTATATTGATTCTTTGGACAACAATACGATATCACAAAGTCTGCAACAATATGATTTTTGATCCAATTCAATTCAGGGGACTGCGACCGATATGAGACGATATAATATTTAATTATATTTAACACAGTTACATTTATATCGACTCACAAAAAGCAACTCCATTATGATTTGACCTGTTGTTCACTATAAAGTGTCAGATTTCTCATGTTTAAGTGCAAATGTTTTTTATCATTTCATTTCATTTCAAAATAAAGGCACTTCTTAAAGATGACGATATGCTTTCAGTGTTTTGCATTGATAATACTGGATCGTTGATCATTGAAGTGATATATTGATCCAGATCGATGTATTGTTACACCCCTATGTTGTAGTCAAGACCACCTAAACCGAGACCAAGACCAGAGTGTATCTAGACCGAGACAAGACCAAGACTTTGAGGGGTTGAGACCAAGTCAAGACAAAGACCAGACTAGTGCGAGTCCCACACTGCATGACGCACTTACGATAAAATGTGGAACATGCAAACAACAAGCACTCCTCAAACTGATCTGAAAGATCCACATTCCCTTAAAAACACCCACAGAAAACAAATGAAGATTCCTCTTCATTCACCGATTCTGTTGCCATATATACAGTATATGTGTTAGGGACACAAAACTGAGCCGGTTAATGACGTACAAACCGAGCTGTGGGCTTGTTGAACCGTTGCACCACTATTAAATACTGGTCTGCTAATTATTTAATGAGGTACCAGAGACATAGAAGAGGCAATAATCTGAACATAAACCTACTTGACCATTAAGTAACCTGCCTTATTTCATGTATAAAATCAGTGTTATGGTTTAATAGAAATATCATTCATTACTATCAATCAAGCTATTTATATATTTTGGAGTTCAAACTAGGGCTGTCAATCGATTAAAATATTTAATCGTGGTTAATCACAAATTAATGACACATTTTTTATCTGTTCAAAATGTACCTTAAAAGGAGATTTGCCAAGTATTTAATACTCTTATCAACATGGGAGTGGATAAATATGCTTGCTTTATGCAAATATATGTATATATTTATTATTGGAAATCAATTAACATCACAAAACAATGTCAAATATTGTCCAGAAACCTCACAGGTACTGCATTTAGCATAAAAATTGGCTCAAATCATAACATGGCAAACTGCAGCCCAACAGGCAACAACAGCTGTCAGTGTGTCAGTGTGCTGACTTGACTATGACTTGCCCCAAAACTGCATGTGATTATCATAAAGTGGGCATGTCTGTAAAGGGGAGACTCGTGGGTACCCATAGAACCCATTTTCATTCACATATCTTGAGGTAAGAGGTCAAGTGACCCCTTTGAAAATGGCCATGACAGTTTTTCCTCACCAACATTTAGTGCATGTTTGGAGCGTTATTTAACCTCCCTCATACAGGCTATAAAGACATGCCACTAATGGATTCCTAGTATCTAGTTTCATATGATTCATCTTTACTGTTGCTTTAAAGTTGAGCTCGCTACAACCTAAAACTTGCAAGTTGCGTTAATGCGTTAAAGAAATTAGTGGCGTTAAAACAAATTTGCGTTATTGCGGTAACTTTGACAGCCCTAGTTCAAACACATTGGAAATTATTATGTTTCTCTTGTCCCTAATGTGCAAAACAAACCAAACCTTGACCCAAAAAAATGCAATACAAACCGCGCCGTGGGCTTGTTGAACAGTTGTACCACTAATATGTGTGTATGTATAAATGTACCATGAGAAATGTCTTGATAAAATTATCAAAAGGCATTGCAGAGGAGAATTTTAAGTGTGGGAATTTTCCTTTGTTTTCTATAAGCAATCACAGTAATGATGTTAACAAATAAATCAGACAATGAACAGCCAATTTAGTGATATCCCCACAGTTGTGATCTTGACCGAGACAAGGCCGTGTAAAAACGAGGGGTCGATTTTGAGACGAGACAGAGACCTTCAAAAAGTGGTCTTGAGACCGGTCTAGGGTACTACAACACTGGTATCTTGGACAGAGGATGGAGATTTTCTCCCATCACATCATATCAAGGTAAATTGTTGTGTACAGAGGTTGTGTATCAGCTTCCATTGTCCCTTTTAACCCATTTGTGCCCGCTGCTGAAATTTTAATTTCCTTTGGTAGACGTATTCTCTGGTCTTGCCTGAGCACAGACGTATGTCCGTACCAAATTTCAAGCATTTTGACCAATCAGGACAAATGTCATGGCATTTTTCCTTATCATATTAAATATAGTCTTTGGGCACTTTCAAAGTTGTACTGTTGTACAGACGTATGTCCGTACCAAATTTCAAGCATTTTGACCAATCAGGACAAATGTCATGGCATTTTTCCTTATCATATTAAATATAGTCTTTGGGCAAAGTGTAATTTTTCATGTGATGTAAAATTTTCAAAGTTGTACTGTTGTACAGACGTATGTCCGTACCAAATTTCAAGCATTTTGACTAATCAGGACAAATGTCATGGCATTTTTCCTTATCATATTAAATATAGTCCTAGGGCACAAATGGGTTAAACCAGGGGTTATGAACTTTAATATGGAAACACATTTACTGTTTCTTGGTCAAGACACAACACATACGATGACAAGCAAAACACAAAAGCTTTCAAGAACTATTGCAACGTTTTACAGTGGCAGCATCTCCCATCTGTGTGCCTGTAATACCTCTAGTGTCCTGGTGGGGTCCTCAGCCCATAAGGCCTGACAGCTTGTAGTATACAGACAGTTTTGACAAGCTGGCTGTGTAGCTGTAGGGATCCACAGTATGTTCTCAGTCCCCTGTGTAAATGTTACCTCTGAGTGCTGAGCTGGCTGCTGGCTTTGCTTTTGTCTGCCAGAGCGCTGCATGGCTCCAAATAGGATTTAGTCTGTGGTTTAACACCAGGTTAGAGTCAACACACGCGCACGCTGCTGATATTTGCACTACACACGAACAATGAGTGCTATGATTAGGAAGAACGATGTGATCAGTTTTCATCGCCATCAAAAATGCAATTAAGAAAGCTCCTGCACACTCCTTATGAAGACATTAAGAATTAATGTGCTATAATTAGTAGGTGTAGATTTAATTTATATCTTGAATTAAGTTAAAAGTGTCTCGGTCCTTTTATTACTCTGAGTGACAGAATGTTTCGTCATACATGCAATCATACTTAATCTCGCCGTGTCCCATTTCTTCAAGTAAAGACAACAGCACAGTGAGCGGCGTGGTTGGGATGGAGCTGGCCGATGAAACGTGTCACCATTTTCACACATTCATGCCCTAAATCAAGTTTCCTTTGGGTGACACCACTTCGTCACCTCATTCTGAATATGAGGAGGACAGTAGAGAGGGGATTGGTGGTAAACCTGTCACAGTCTTGTCTTGGGGAGGCAGTCAGTGGTGGAAAGTAACTAAGTACATGTAGTTTTTAATGCTACTTTCTACTTTTGACCCATTACATTTCAGAGGCAAATATACTTTTTACTCTACAACATTTATCTCTCAAGTATAGCTACTTTTCAGCAGAGGTGGAAAGAGTACTAGAATATTGTACTCAAGTAAAAATACTCTTACTTTAAAGAAATTTTACTCAAGTAAAAGTATAAGGGTGATGATGTATGATACTACCGTTAATTTAAAAAACATTTAGTATAGCTGTCATAGTTAATGTGACGGCGCCACTAATTTCTTTAACACAACTTGTGATTTTTAGGTTGTAGCGGGCTCAGTTTAAAAGCTAGAGTGAAGGTACTGGTATCATATGAAACTAGAAAAACCTAAGAGAAGAGATCCATTGGTACCAACCATGTCATGCCAGCTTGTCGGGAAGGAGGCTAAATAACGCTCCAAACTTACACTAAATTTTGGCAAGGAAAAACTGTCATGGTCATTTTCAAAGGGGTCCCTTGACCTCTGACCTCAAGATATGTGAATGAAAATGGGTTCTTTGGGCTGCAGTTTGCCATGTTATGATTTGAGCATATTTTTTATGCTTATGCAGTACCCATGAGGGTTTCTGGACAATATTTGTCATTGTTTTGTGTTGTTAATTGATTTCCAATTATAAATATATACATACATTTGCATAATGCAAGTATATTTGCCCACTCACATGTTGATAAGAGTATTAAATACTTTAAGGTACATTTTGAACAGCTAAAAAATGTAAGATTAATTTGCGATTAAATACTTTAATCGATTGACAGCCCTAATATTTAGGCTACAAAACAGAAGCATTAAATGTCAACTTGTACACAAGTGGAACAACATCAGCAACAAGACCCCTTATGTCCAAACCAACAGACTGGCACTCTGCAGTCTGTGCATACAACTGATTATCAATTATATAACCATACAACTGCCTTCCTCAGTGTAGCCTCTCAAGAATCGATCAGAAAAGAGACACAACACTAAAGCAGACAACCTGCACATAAACAATATAAACTCTACAGCGGCTGAAGCCACTAACACACTATTACAGCAAAGGAGAGACTGCACAGTTCACCCACACAGTGTAGAGAGCGTAACGGGCACACACGCGCACACACACACACACGCAACTACGTTGCTAGGCAACGTCGTTGCCGCAACGAAGTGGTTGTTGACGTTCTCAACTGGAGAGTTCTGTCAAATTGACTTTCACTTATTGGCAATAGACGTTCTTTGGTAGTATTTTGTTGTTGTACTCACCTGTCTGAACGCCCCCCCCTGCGAGTCTGGAGCACCAAGTCCTCCACAATCTGCTCCAGGTTCAACTTATCTCCATCAAAGCATAACCAGTCCACTCGGCCTCTTTGTCCCAGCGTAACCAGTCCACTCGGCCTCTTTGTCCCAGCGTAACCAGTCCACTCGGTCTCTTTGTCCCGGTATAACCAGTCCACTCGGCCTGTCAGGTCCCACTGCACTCCTCTGGTATCGAGCATCAGGTATTAACAGTCTCAAACAGCAGAAAGTCCTCACATAAACTGAAGGTAGAAGCTCCTCAGTGAACGCAGAAGTCATTAGCATGTTAGCATGTTAGCCAGAATTTCCCCCCCCCACTATACAGGTCTCAAACATGGCGGGTGCGTCATTTAGCTTGCTCGCCCATCGCTGCAGTCATTAATTAAGACAGATACAACATTTTGTTTAACTATGCCGAGCTACAATAATGCGAATTATAAACCACACCACATATATAATCCTTAATTTGATAGTGTTTGAAGTAGCACCTGCCCGTGACCTCGGCCCGCCGTGAACTCAAACATTTATGACGTCATTTCCGGTGTAGTCACCTCTCTGGACGTGGAGCTGGCGCCCTCTTGTGGCCGAAGACACAACTGCAGCTTATTCTCTGCTGCATCTGCTGGTTTATCTCTTTTCTTCTGCTCCTCTCACTCAGTTTCTCAGGACTTTTTCATGTGATTTTTGTTTTTACTCTGTAACTGATGCGATATAATCACTTAATCAGTCATACACAGTCAATAACCCTCTAACACCAAATATCCACTGCTGCTCTCACAGGTTATAATTCTTACAGTCTTTAATGCACATTTTTCTGTAATATGTACATATCATCTGTCACTTTATGTACATACCTGTCACTGTAAATATAAATCATACTCACTGTACATACAGTATATAGACACCTCCACATATACTGTAGATGCTGTACATAATAATCTAGTCCCTGTATATCTATCAGGTATTTATTTCTTTGCACTGGTTGTATTGTTTACAACTCCCGAACACTTGACTTGTATATAGTCATTTGATTTTTATTGTTGTATTTTTTATTCTGTTATTTCTATTAAGTGTAAGTACATTAAGAGAGCTACATAATAAAACACGTCTTTTTTATTAGTCAAATTCCTTGTATATATATATGAAATAAACCTGATTACAATATTTGTGATAAATAAAATTACAGATTTTTTTTTAAATACTAAAAGAAAGTACAAGTACACAGAAAAATACTTTGTTACACTAATGAGTATAAATATAATTATTTTCACCCCTGCTTTTCAGATTATGATTTTACATTTTTTTGTCCTTTTAAAGTTATGATAATCTTATAAAATACAATACATTTTTAAAAGTCCAATCAGTGGTTCCCAATATTTGCGACCCCTTTAAAAAAAAGCAATGACTTGTTGGGGACCTTGTCATGTTCAAGACCCAATGAGGTCAAATTATCCAACATCTTTTTCACCTCAGATTTATCTTGTGACTTTTTGGTCAAAACTAGCAAACTGTATATAAAGCGGTTAAAACTAGCTTCACCTTGAGCAGCTACGACAGTAAAATGCTGCTTACGCATTGTTGCATCAGTACTAACAATCTAATATTGTTATATATAATAAATATAGCAGTCACAAGGGACATTTTACTGCAGAATCAGAAGTACATTTTGCTGATAATACGTCTGCACTTTTACTTATGTAGGGATTTAAATGCAGGACTTTTTACTTGTAATGGAGTATTTTTACATTCTTGTATTAGTTCTTTTTATGATTTTAATACTTCTTCCACCTCCTCACCTCACTATCTTTTATCTAAATACATGACTATCGCTCTAAATAGGGTTGGAAATTAACTTTTCTTGTCCACCTGCCACTGTTGCTGGTGGATTCCAAATTTAACCAGCCTCTCAATAGATTACTATTGTTTTTTTGGCTGGTGGGTGAAGCAAATCTAGCAGCCACTTGCATATTTTACCAGCATTTGGCTGGCGGCTGGTGCTAATATCCAACCCTGGTTGTAAACTGAGCTGATGCCATGTAAGCTGTGTGTGTGTGTGTGTTTGAAACAAATTTGAAACAAAGCTAAAAAAGCTTGAAGCCTGGTGTTGATTGACGTCATGTGTTGAGATGCAGCCATCCGACAGCACTGCCAGGCAGCACCAGCCTTATATAACAACCCCATGTGAGAGCGCCCTCTCAGTCTGTTCAAAGAAGGTGACAACTTCTCAACATGGAAGCTCCTTTTTTAAGAAATGGAGATTGACATTCAAAACTTATATATTATATTATAAAAAAAACTGGAAACGAAAAATATGTAAAAATCTTCTCTGTGAGCATGAAGGGAGGATGCAGCACAGGTTTGCAGGAAGCTGCTCAAGCCTGCGTATAGACTGCTCGTCCAGCCTCTTTGAGCCATCCTGTCTTGACTTTCCCCTGTAAACAAGGACAATTACCAAGCTAATGAGTTGAGAAAAAACTGCTTGAGTGATTGATACTCTCAATGGGGAAATTAATTTGATATTAATAGAGCACTTGGCAAGATAAATAGATAGTGGTGTGTGAGTCCTCTCCTTGATTGATAATGGATAGATTGATGGCTGTCTTAATGCAAGATGTTCCTTAGACTTAAATGAGGTGGCCTTGATGAGGAGCAATATGGGGCTTAAAATGACTTTGGTGTTGATATTTAACTCTCTGAGACCCATGATAGACCAATTTTTGTCTTTTTTTAGGGGGGAACAGGGGGTCTTTAGGGGGAGATAGCAGGTCAACAGTAGATGTCACATAGAAGTGGTGTACATCACATATCTTGAGGTCAGAGGTCAAGGGACCCCTTTGAAAATGGCCATGCCAGTTTTTCCTCGCTAAAATTTAGCGTAACTTTGGAGCGTTATTTTGCCCCCTCCCTGACAAACTAGCATGACACGACTCCTCAGATTTTCTAGTTTCATCTGATGTCTGTATCTTCACTCTAGCTCTAAAACTGAACCTGCTACAGCCTCTGAAAGACAGTAAAGTCGGTCGGGTCTCAGAGGGTTAAGGTGCCATACCTGCAGTTAGAGAGGCCTCAGATACATATTGCATGATGGAGGATGAGCAGCATGTGTGGAAAACATCTTACATGTTGCATTTCAGTAGCCTGGACTGGATTTATTGATGCTAAACGTGATGTGATGTTGGTCAGCCGCAGCTGTGAACTCATTCACCTGCTCTTGTGAGATTGTGCCTTCAGTTTTAACAAGTGGCTCCTTAAATAGTCACCTTGCATCATTCCTGCAGCTACCGATGACTCGTAAGACCCCCCCCTATAACCTCCCCTCGCTGAAGCATTTTGCTTAATGATGCACTCAGAGTCTGATTGTTGCAGCGAGTAGAAGACGTCCAACATACACATACATTACACCCTGTTACATGGGTCACTGCTGCAGAACAAAGAGTGAGAAGTTACTCATTTCTCAGCGTGTGTGTGTGTGTGTAAGTGTGTGTGTGTGTGTGTGTGTGTGTGTGTGTGTGTGTGTGTGGTTTTTAGACTGCTCTGGTCGCAGCGATTATACAGCTATCTCATACCGCAGGCTCTCTCATACCTGACCAACTCAATCTCTCTGTGTCTCCTCAATAATCAGAGTGACAGCAAGCAACTAGACATATCTCACCCACTGGCTCACTCCAGAATGGGTATTGACCTACATATCAAATCATACGCTCCTGGCTTTTTGTGATAGAGATTGGGGAAGGGGAAATAACACTGTATGATTGGCAGGCCTACTTTAGTAAACACGTTGCATCCCCTGGGTTTCTGCCTCTTCATATGTATTCACTGTTAGAGGTAAAATACCTAATCCTGCAAGCTAGGACTTCCTGCCATTTCAGCAGTGCTTTCTGTGCTACTGTAACAGTAGAGAACAGCTGAGAGCACCTGGTTGTCTCAATGTGTATTTTTATTAACGAGCCTGTGTCACCAAACTTTTAACAAATGGCCCCCCGGCACCCTGACGCCCCGAAAAACCCAGCTCGGAAATTAAGCATCTGCATCATAAATCTTGGAAAGTTACAATAATTTGCAATTCACTCCCTCATCAAAGGCAATATTACCCTAATTTATTATCTCCCCGCACGAGGGGCGCGCAAAGGCCGTGGAGATAAGAGTTTATCAGGAGGAGGATTGATTTTCATTAACTGATTGTAATAAAGATGAACTACCTGCCGTGCACACTGACCAAGAGCCACACTTTATTGTAATTGGGACAATTTATTTCATGAGCCAGTGGCTCTACTTTTTTGTCCCTCCCACTCCTTTTTTTTCATATCTGACTGTCGCTGCTCTTCAAAATGTGAATGTCTCAGCTTGTGATGCTACAGTGACTTCTTATGGTACAGCCTCCGTCCTTTCCACGCTTCCCATTCATTGTCTTTTAAGCAGCTGTGCAGTGCAATGCATTCTGGTAGCATGGCGGCGCGATTTGAGAGGGTAGTGGCTAGAAGGGAGTCCGCAAACTGGGGAAACTCTCGGGAGATTGTTAAGGTTAGGAACTGACCTTGAACAGTTAAGGTTAGGCATTGATTTCGAATGGTTAAGGTTAGGCGTTGACCTTGAATAGTTAGGGTTATCGAATAGTTAAGGTTAGGCGTTGACCTTGAATAGTTAAGGTTAGAAATTGACCTCAAGTAGTTAAGGTTAGGCACTGACCTCGAATGGTTAAGGTTAGGCATTGACCTTGAATAGTTAAGGTTAAGCATTGACCTTGAATAGTTATGGTTAGGCATTGACCTTGAATAGTTAAGGTTAGGATGGGTCATCGGGCAGCGAGTCTTGCGAGAGTTTTTGCAGATCAGATTTCACAGTTTGAGGGCTCCCTTCTAGACACGACCATTTGAGAGACGGGGCGTCACGTTGGCCGCTCCTCATTTGCATAAAGTTGAGGTCTCGGCTACTTTATACAAATCAGAGGCGTCCAACAGGACTCGCCGCCTTTGGAAACTCCCAACAAACTTTTAAACTAAGCGTTGTCGATCAGATTTAGCAACTTCATGGCTCATTTCTCGCATAAATTGTTTTCAGAAACACATTCCGGTGAACTATTTTTGTGATGTTAGAGAAGAAAGTTTCCAAACGAGCCGCCATGTTGGTTCCGGTTTGAAAGCTGGGAGCAGCACCCCATGAGGGAAAGCGTTCGTCCAATCAGGTGCCTTGTGTCTAGTGGCAGCCCATCAAGCGTAGAATGCTGAGAAGCGAGGCGATCTCTCGCGATGAAAAACGCCCCTGTGGTTGTGTACCATTATGTAAGAAGAAGATGATTACAAAGTGCATGTAGAGAGGAAAGTCAACAGATCAGATTTTGGTTTCTGGCACCAAAGCAGCGCTGTAGTTTATTATGTAAACTTGACTGATACTTGATGTTTTCCCTTATTTCAATTTACTGCCTCCTGCTTGTCAAAATGATAATGCTATTTGTTCCTCCTGTCTTTCTCTTACAGTCCCCCCATGATGCATGCTACCTCCCAACTGCCTGATGTTTATGTTGGTGAATTCTGCTGCCATCACATACTGTTCGTCCTGACACATATTTCAGTTGTGTCTCCCTGCAGCAGAGCAGAGCAGCATCAGGTGACCTGCTAACTGGTAAAGCCTCCAGTCTCCACAATGACAGATAATCCAAATCATCCTACACGCTGCACTGCTGGGTTTCCATATCAGTATGAAATGGGTACATTTGCAGCATTTTATGATGACTACCAAAGTAAATTCCTGCCTGGTGTGAGAGCAGCAGTGGAAAACAAAATGTTTACAAAAGTTCAAGCTGTGGATGTGCAGTAATAACCCGGCTTTAAAGGGCAACGACACCATCATCACAGTTTCATCACTTAACAGGGACGAGGCATCGGCAACAGACTCTGTAAGAGGTGGCAACATGTGCACTCTCACGGTCCTTGAGAGTAAATCCTTGTGCAACGACTCCCCCTCTCTTTGCACCGTGGTCCAGCACTCAACATTCAACATGATATAGAAACAAAACATCCTGTTTGAATTTTTATTGTAAAATTGGAAAAAAAGGAGAGAAAGAGAGAAAAGCCCCAATAAGCATTTCTTTTTGATACATATCTTTATCTTACCATAACCATAAAAGAAAAAAGAAAAGAAAAGTGGCTGAATAAATAATAAATAAATAAAATAAATAAATAAATAAATAAATAAATAAACATCAAGTTACATACTTGACCCGATAATTAATTATAAAATTATTTAATCATCAATCATTAATATGACGTAATCTAAGCAGCAATTATTAAGAAATTTCAACAGGGGAAAAAATGTTTGGTTTCTCAGGCTAATACAGAACACATAGTTTTTTTTTAATACGTTTTTTTTATAAAAAAGATACTGCTTTCCCTGTCAGTTAATCCATGCTGTACTGACACCGCCACAAAAACAGGTGGCGCTCTCCTTTAAAAAAAGAAAGAAGGAAAGAAAAACAACCTGTAAACTGCGTCTCCTCCTCCAGGTTTAAAGAATAGTACTGAGATTCCTCTTTTTGCGCCCTGTATGTCAGTAAAGTCTTCTTCACAGACTCCACACTGCTGTTTATATGTTTTTGTATGCTTTGTGCTGAGAAACCAGAAAGTTAACATCTTTATAAAGCGACCCACCCCATCCCCCCCCGGAACCCTCCCCCATTTCAAACCCTAATCTATAATGTACCCAAAGAAAGGTCCTGTGCTGATTTTCCATAATATACAGATTTCATATTTATAATAAGCTACTATCCTTAGCATTCAAACCATAGTTAAAGAATCATATTGTTAATACTAGTAGTACCGTAATCTTTAACCCTCCCAGCCCCCATTGAGCATGCTCAGAGATTGAAAGGGCACCATGGTAGGATGAGAAATATTAAAAAGAAAATGATAAAAATGGATGCAAGAAGTTGAAAATTAACTGTAGTTTGACCACATGCAGCTGAATTATAACACTATAGGAATCAACGCTGCTATTTCCTGCCTTTTTTTTAGTGGATTTTCAATCAGATCTGGCAATACAAAAAATGTTAACTCAATTAATTTCATTACTTTTCTGAATTTCATAGTGGAAATGTATATTTAGGCTTCTGCACTACGTACAAACGGTCTCCATCTCCATCCACTGTTTTAATTGCGCTCAATCAAATTTCATTTCTTTCTCTTGGCAGAATGAAATTAACTCAACATCTTTTCAAACTCATTAAATTTCAGCCACAGCTGGCATCTTTAATTTGCATTACCCAAGCTGTTGTGAAGGCCAAATTTAATTTGATTTTAATAATTTAAAAAACTCTCCAGTTGAAATCCCATAAGAAAAGATTTTTGAGTGGGTTTCTAAGGCCCTGTATGGCCCGGGGAGAGGAGGGCATATATCACCGCTTCCTAAAGCTGCCGGGCTCTGACAGCAGAGAGGAAACTAACAGTAACTCACCAGGGGGAAAAAAAAGCTGTCTTCTGGCAAATATATATGAAATCTAACCTTTTCACTGGAAAACTCTATTGTATATCATTACAGCCTGAAAGGACCCTCCTCTTACACTGTTATGCTATACCGCAAAATCAAATACTTCTAATCAATATTTCCTGAAAATTAACACATTTATAAGAATTACATTTTCGAGGAATCTGGCACACGTCTGATGAGGAAATGCAGTGGATATGCTTGCATAATTTGGCAATTCATGATGAGAAAAGGCATTTTTTACACACTTTCTTTTTACAGCATCTAAGTATTGCCTGCAAGAGAACAATATACAGTGAATGAGGGCAGTAACATTTGTTAATGGTCTCCTGATCCTGCGAACCAGTAATCATAGAAATAAAGAGAATAACAATAAAAGATGCAGTCATCAGGACCTGGGGAGCCGTTCTGGTGATGACATCGGTTGTACCAGACTACAGAGGATTAGTAGTCGTGTTTTCTGAATGTGTGGATGGAGCCATAGAGGCAGCATTGTGAAGCACTGATGTGTCTAAAGTTTAGAGCGATGATCAGAGCGCTGAGGTCTCACAGAGTCCTGAGGGGCAGGCTGCTTCACTGCAAACTGACTCAATGAATGAATGGCAAATATTTTTAAATTAAAAGAGTGGATGTTAGAGAGTGAAATGGATGAAAAAAAGGCGACTCAGTAAAAGCATGAAAAACAGATTTCATCTCGGATGTACTGTGAAAAAAAGAAGAAGCAAAAAGCATCACCACAGATGATGCTAGTTTAGTTAATTAATCATATCTGATACGGCGTGATGTGTCGTGACCACACTGTATAGGAGCCATGTGTGACCGGCGCTAATGGTGAGCTGTCGTCTCGTCGAAGCAGCAGCAGCTGTAGCAGCTACACTTACAGGCCTGCTGCTGTCTAATTGATGGATCATTTTGCTCTTAATTTGACCTCCTAAGGCTGGTAATGCCAGGCTGTTCCTCGCCGTGTACAAGCTCTTACTGTGCTATTATACCCTTTGGAAAAAAAAAAAAAACACTATACAGCTGCTCTTCACTGAAGAACTCGTACCATCTACTCTAAACACTACATACAGATCCTGTCGCAGCCATGTAAACCTCTGAAGCTTTCATTTTTTAGTGATAATGACGTTGTTCTAAGTGTCTTCCCCAGCTGATTAGACTATTGTCAGGCTATTAAACAGGTGTTATCAGTCGCTATTAGCCCCATAGATGTGGGTCAGTAGGGGCCTACTACACCCACTAGTAGATTTTATCGTTTATTCACATGATAGATCACTGAAAGAAGGTATTAAAGAGCACAACAGCAACCGGGACAGGGTTTTCACCCAAGAGACCAGAGTTCGCCTCCCCTGTGAAACCAACAATGTGAAGTTGTCTTTGTGTTCGTAGTTATTTTAACCCAAAACACGATGCCTTCCCTAAACTTAAGTGTTTTTGTTGCCTAAACCTAAAGAGGTTCTAAACCTAAAGAAGTTGTAGTTTTGTTGCCTAAACCTAACTGTTTTTTTTGCCTAAACCTAAAGAAGTTGTAGTTTATTTGCCTAAACCTAAAGAAGCAAAGTTGTAGTTTTTTTGCCTAAACCTAAAGAAGTTGTAGTATTATTGCCTAAACCTAACTGTTTTTTTTGCCTAAACCTAAAGAAGTTGTAGTTTTATTGCCTAAACCTAAAGAAATTGTAGTTTTATTGCCTAGACCTAAAGAAGTTGTAGTATTGTTGCCTAAACCTAATGAAGCATTTTTGTTTGTGTTCAAAACGTGATGTTTCATTCAGTTTTATAACGCGTTAGAACGTGTTGCTTTTAGGTTTCACTTTCACAACGTAGTAGGTGTAGTAGGCCCCTGCTGACCCACATCTATGGTGCTTTTGGCGACTGATAACGCCTATTTAATGGCCTGATAACAGTCGAATCGGGTGCCTTCCCACAGGACATGCAGCCTCTGTCAGATCTGGGGTCCCCTCTGAGACTGTGGATAGTAGTCCCCATGCAACCACTGAGAGGAAAAATTGACTCTGTCACTCAGTCAATTCATTCAAAATGCCAATGTGTAATTGATTGCGCATCTCTTGCCCTGCGGTGCTGCTCCCCATCTGATCAATATTATCATTATCCTAATTATGCTGTGAGTTAGCTCTCGGCCCCCGTGAACTGATGGTCCCTATTAAGAGAGAGATATGCTGGCACTTGGAGGTGAGGAGCGAGAGAGAGCGAGAGGGGGGAGGAGGAAGAGGAGGGGAGTCTGCTGTCGCCTGCTGAGAGCAGCTGGAGGAGGTTGGCAGCGGGAGAGGGCACGACCCGGCAGGGACCACTGTGACACGGCGATGGAGTTTTTTTTTTTTTTACAACTGCTGTCAGGCTCATTTGTGTATTTTATTAAGCAGTTACAGATGCTGAGCTGCTTTACTGCTGCGTATCCAGCTCAGCCGGGTGGCACTTTTACCACAGTGCTTTATGGTCAGATTATCTGTAATATCAAGGCTTTAATGATGACATGGAATTACTCTTGCTTCAATTATGGAATTGCAACGCGCTGACACAAGCAGAAGACAGCAATACATGGCTAAATACACTGTGGATCAGTGATGTTTGGTTTAAAGGAACAGTGTGTAACACTTCAGGGGATCTATTGGCAGAAATGGAATATAATATTAATAACTATGTTTTCTTTAGTGTATTATCAACTGAAACTAAAAGACATGTTTTTGTTAGCTTAGAATGAGTCCTTCATATCTACATAGGGACAAGCGTGTAGCCACATGTGTGCCAGTGCCACCCAAAGAAGCAGATGCAGAATTAATTTTTAGTTCTAGCCTAACTAAAACGAGTTACTATTACGAAACAAAACAATCCACCACTATCAATCTGCAGCCGTTCTATATTTCTACTAGTGGAAGTTGGCAACCCTACACACACATTTAGCAGGAAAAAAGTCAACAGCAGTCGTTGCGTGCGACCGGTAACGGGAGAGACGGCGGCACAGAAAGCAGAAAACAGAGGGCAGCTGGCAGCGTCATATCTTGCTGCATTCACTTGCAATCGGACATCGGAGTTTCGCTCTTGCGAATTTTCGACCAGCTACAACTAAGGGATGTCACGGTGAGAAAATTTTCCCACCGGTTAATAAACTTGTGACATCACCGGATTGAAAAGATGACGCTCAAGAATAGAGGACGCTCAATATCTGTAGAGCTCTTACTTTGATCTTTACTGTTGGATGGCTGGCCTCCGGTCGAGCTTTCGCTGCAAGGCTGCAGGTTTCCACCGTGCACACCGGCTGTGACCACTCCGTCCTCCGCACTGCGACTGCCTCATTAACATTATGGTTCCCTTATAGCGTTGGGTTTAAGTCCGAAATTTTGCCAAATAGGCTCTTTTGCTTTTCACTTTGACACCAAATCCTCCGCCATCATCTTGTCTGTCAACTCTCTCTTGTCCTATGTTTGTGAAATCTGACTCCTGCTACTCTGAGCTGAGACTCCGTACGTAGCAGACGCTTTCACTTTCAGTTTGTAGCGTCCATCGTCCGACTATGTATTGATCACACGGCGCTAATACGTGGAAATTAAATAAATGGGTTTCATTTCTGTAAAGAAAAGCAAAACGACCGTGGGCAAGTAATGAAATCGTTGTGTGCCCAAACACTGTGTAACACCGGTAACACCGACTACCGCGGCAAAAAATAATTCCGCTCTCCCTCCGGGGGCTCGCATAAAGGGCCGATCCATCTCAAAGTCCCGGTCCCAGTCCGCCCCTGGATCATGTGGCACGCCCAGTTTTTCTGATGCACACCCACTGTGTTTTTTCTGGCTACGCTAGTACATAGGGAGCGGGTCCTCTTCACAGAGTCCGCCATGTTTCTACAGTAGCCCAGAACAGACAAACCAAACACTGGCTCTAGAGAGAGACTTTTGCGTTTCTACGTTACCTGAAGGACACCGTAGTTCTCTGACACACTTGTGAAACTGCGGGAACGTGAGCCATCCTCTGACTTCCATAGCTCCTAAAGTAGTGTCATTATGGTAAGGATGGCCTCTGAGCGAGGTGAATGGCGTTATCATGGTTTTGGGAGGGAGGGAGGGAGGGAGGGAGGAGTGAGCAAAGGGGTACTCAGTTGGTTGCAATCTGCAACCGCACCACTAGACGCCGCCACATCTTACACACTGTCCCTTTAAGAGGCTGTTATTGTGTCACTCACTTTTGGCACTACAGGACTGTTTTTCTTCTTCTGCTGACACAATAACACCGACAGATCACACCTCCGAGATGAAATGCTGCGGTGCGGATGAAGCAATGAGTGACAAAAAGAACATATCTGAACATGCCCGAAACAATGTCTAACCCACATATTCTACGCCACTAAAATAGTATAGCTTTATACATATTTTTTTTCTGTTTTGTTTTAATATTCCTTAAACCCAGTAGCTATAAATGTAAAAGGAAAAGAAACCAAAACCCATTTCCTCTTCTTTTTTTTTTCAACCTGAAGCTAGTATTTCTTCTTAAGTTTAACTTGTAATATTATTAGTAGTAGTTTGTAGTATTAGTATCATTAATACTATATATTACTGTTCAGAACAATAAAAATGTTTGGTCCTTTGGTCCCTTAGGGGTGAAAGATTTGCAGTTCTACTGTTGCTAATGGAAACCTCAGTGACCTCCAAGAGTCATAGTTCTGCGCTTGCTGAGAGAGACGGTGAGAGAATAAGAGAAAGAGGGAAAGAGAAAGAAAGTCTGTCAGTGGACGAATAGAATAGCTTCTTTTTTTCCACTGTTTTTCTTGATCTTCAAGTTTTAACCCTCATTTGTCCAGTACAGTAAAAGCCACAAGCGCCTCTTTCCTTATATATATGTGTATATAATATGTATATAGAAATCTATTTGTTGTTGCTGCTTTTTTGTTTGTTAGTTTGTTGCTTAATTAACAATTCAAGTCTCAACAAGAAAAAAAGTTCTGTTGTTCAGTCTCATCACATCTTTTTTCAGTTTTTTTTTTCTTCTCCTTCTTTCTTGCACTGTGCCATCTGTTACTGATAAGTCCCCCGGTGAAGCGCCTCCTCCTCTTTCGCATCTTCCTTTTCCCGCCGTAACCTATATCTTCATAAGTAAATGCTGATATGTCTTCAAAAAATTCCTTATGTGTTGATTTTTTTTAAAACATATTTTGCTTTCAAAGAAAAAAAGTTTAACTCCTCCGAGATATCTTCACGTGTCCTCTAAAACCTGGAAAATAGAAGGAAAAGGCAATTTCAGATCTCACTGCTCATTAAGCTGTCATTCCACAGATCCGTTTCTTTAAACTTTGGATAGTTCAATATGGCTCTATTATATCAGTGAAATGGTCTGGAGAGAGCTAACCCACACTGGCACACCAATCAATCTTTGTCAATCACGGTGACGACAGATTTTCCCATAATTAATACGCCTGCTGTGAGGCATATGAAATCAGCCCCTATAGTTTCTACATGTCTGCAGATACTAAAGCTCTAGAAAGAACTCCGCTTTACATTCACTGAACACACAGTATATTTAATACTTATTTATAGGGCTGTCAATCGATTAAAATATCTAATCGTGATTAAACGTGCATTCTTTATCTGTTCAAAATGTACCTTAAAGGGAGATTTGTCAAATATTTAAAACTCTTATCAACATGCAAGTGGGCAAATATTCTGCTTTATGCAAATATATGTATATATTTATTATTAGAAATCAATTAACAACACAAAACAATGACAAATATTGTCCAGAAACCCTCACAGGTACTGCATTTAGCATAAAAAAATATGCTCAAATTGTAATATGGCAAACTCAAGACAACAGCTGTCAGTGTGTCAGTGTGCTGACTTGACTATGACTTGCCCCAAAGCTGCATGTGATTATCATAAAGTGGGCATGTCTGTGAAGGGGAGACTCGTGGGTACCCAGAGAACCCATTTTCATTCACATATCTTGAGGTCAGAGGTCAAGGGATCCCTTTGAAAATGGCTATGACAGTTTTTCCCCTCCATTATTTGGAGTGTTATTTAGCCTCCTTCTCGACAAGCTAGTATGACATAGTTGGTACCAATGGATTTTTTTAGGTTTTCTAGTTTCATATGATGTCAGTATCTTCACTCTAGCTTTAAAACTGAGCCCGCTACAACCTAAAAATCACAAGTTGCTTTAATGCGTTAAAGGAATTAGTAGCATCAAAACAAATTTGCATCAACGCATTATTATCGCGTTAACTTTGACAGCCCGACTTATCTGATAAGAAAACTAGGAGCTCTTAAATTCAGGCGATCCAAAGAAGTCGGGACGACAACGTTTGGCCAGACCTCAACTGACACTCTGAGTTAAATCTTCAGCTACAACACAATTAACGTCGAGGATCTAAATGTTGAACCGGTGACAGGGCTTTGACACTTTGCTGGCTCACCTGTGCTGCTGCAATGAATACTGAAGGTAGGTTGTGTCAGTAAGGGCGGCTGGCATCCTTCGGTCTCTTTAGCTGGACTTTCAACCTCTTCATCCCGATCTGAAAGCCATTCATGGCTTGGATAGCTGCCTGTGCACTAGCAGGGTTGTCGAAGCTCACGAAACCTGTGAAAAAGTACAAGTTTATTAGAGTTAAAAGATAATTACGAGTGCGTTGACAAGCTTTAACATGAGAATTTAAGTCAATATTTAGAGATGATATCTATTGCAAACTGGCAGGAAGAGAACACTGCTGGAAAAAAAGGGTGAGATATAAACAAATATCTGTCAGTGTTTTCACTGCTTGATCATCGTGGCCTGTCTGCCTCCTGAAGGAGTCTGGATGTTGTCGTTGAGGCAGGTTGCACCGTTGGGCTGCCTAGCAAATGCTCAGTGCTCAGTGACAGCCTGCTATAAAGTTGTTTTTAAACTAAAAACAAGCTTGAAGGATTGTTTTTTCAGAGTTCAATATGTCCTCAATGAACACCAGCGTGTTAGAATTGGATTTCGACCAGCTGCTTCTTGTTGCACAACGTCTCATCAATTTTTAGCAATTGCTAAAATAACTGACCACTGTGGGACTCCAGATGCAACAAGTGTGGGGGTGTTACTGCCTTAAAGCATCACTGTTGTGATGCTTTATCTCGTGGTTGAGAGTTTTTATCTGTTTTATCTTTTAACAGTTTTTAAGAGATGTAATATCAGGCACTTCTGTGATCCTTCAGAGAGGCATCTAAAGCCCTTTTTCCACTGGACAAAGAAAACACCCACAAACATCTGGTTTTTGTCTTCAGTGGGAGAGGTTACAATCGGCATTCATTCCCGGGATAAATGACTCGACTGACTAGTCACGGGTATTTTTCAGCTCCAGCTCTGATCGGCAGTGATGGAAACATGACACACGGGTGGACACGCTCATTTTTGCTCCTTTTCTGGCGCGATGCTATGTGACACACATTGAAGTGGATATATAATAATCAAATCAACCTGGATTTGGACAATTATTACAATTTATTAACTTACAGAACATAAAATGAATATACTCTCCTCAAAGTCAAAGCCACCAGACTCCATTGACAGAAACATTAATTTGACCTCGCTGATCATCGAAACACACTTCATTCAAACTCAATAGAAACAAAATAAAACTCATCAAAACCGTCTTGGTTAGTCTTTTCACTGTTCCAACAATCACCAACTCTGGTTTGGTCGAAATAAACCCTAACTTCACCGAGTAAGATGTGAAAAGAAACAGCCGTTATATGTGCTCCTCAAAGCCACTCATCTACTGGCAATTGGAAAGGAGTCTATTGTCTATAGGGTTTACCCGTCTTTAAAAGACCTGCATATGCTTGCTTATTTTGGTGGAAAAAGGGTATAAGAGAGTATGACATGTCCAGAATATTTAGAAGGATGCTGATTTTGGTGGGTTTAATTGGATATAAAAAAATGAAACGAATCACTAATCCCATATAAATAGTTACTTTTGTAATCAGTATCCCGATCAGGTCATCCCTATAAATACTTCCTGTTTTTAACTTCATATGTCTTTCAACATAGCTTTCTGACATCCCTAGAAAGCCCCAAAAATACAAAAATGAATGAGCACAAGCCTCCGTGCAAAGTAGTTCGACCAAAACAAGAGCAAACATCATGAGGAGACAAGTCTGCATTTCCCCCAAGATACACCCCTCCTCAAACCTATGCTGAACATCCTGTTTTCATCATGTGTAAAAATAAAGCCTTGAGAATTCAGTGACCAGAAACTGCAGTGGAGTGTGTCTCCGCTTGATGCGCTCCCCCGTGTCTGTGGTGTCATTAGGAGCAGCCGATGACCCGTGAAAAACAGCAGGAGCCTCTCCACGTCCACAGCCACCTGGGAGAGACGTCCGCCCGGCCTGCTCGGCTCCGGGTCGGCCCATTAGGGTGAAAGGCTGGGCGGCGCGCAGGAGTGGCTGAATACAAGTCTGAAGAAAGTGTAGAGGCAGGGAAAGGAGGTGACCTCCTAACCCGCCATCAGGTTAACACATTCGGGCTGGGAGCGGAGATGAGATGGAGAGGAGACGCAGGCTTAGAGCTCTAAGCCCTCCGCTCAGTCCTGTCACACATTACAAGTGTGCTTTCTCTCTGACTCTATGTTTCCTTGTCTTCTGCACACCATCAATCTACGTTTATCCCCTCTTTCTCCTCTCTAGATTAATTACACCAGTGTGCTCCCTGTTTCCCCAGGCCTAACATTATGTTGTAAATGCATAGTGTATAAGTCAATACTGCAAATAGCTCTTCTTTCATGAATTTATATGTTATTAAGTCCCCCCAGGGAGACAGCACTGGCGATCAATTTTGCCCAGGGTACTGCTGTTCCCTGAAGTGAAAACAAATGCTGATCCATAATTGTCCTTTGCCTCCCCCCCCCCCCCCCCGCCACCACCCCGCCATCCCTGCTGCCTGTCTCCTCAAAGTTGTTATAAGCCCCGAGGCTTGTTGGTGTGTGTTGGCTGACGGAGCTAAATGGGACGGGAGGCGTGGAGGTGTGTGAATCAGCCTCAGCAGCGAGGGTATTGACAGATATTGGGGTTACAGAACGGTGATGCTGATACAGCACCTCGAGGTTTTCAGGTCACACAGCTGCCAAACAGAAACAAGGACATGGGCTCTGATCGACTGCATCATGGCTAGTTTGGCGACGATGTATTCAGCACATTTTCTAGCAGCACTGATGCCAAAACACAACAGTCATCAAGATGCAAATTCAGGTCAGACAGTCAGGGGTAAGATCCTTCAATCCTTTATGTCTGGGTGCCGTCAAACATCATCAAAATCTACAGCACCGAAAAAATATATTTGTTAAACAAATTGTTTGTTGCGCAGTATGAAAACAAAAACTTCCATTATTGTGAAAATGTAACTATGAAGCTTCACGCCTTAGCTGTGACTTTTTACACAACACCCACAAATGTCTGAATATTTTGAAAAAAAACTATAAGAGATCAGACGGCAAAAACTATTTTTTTATTTTGTGCAAGAGCACTTCGTCCAACGGCTGAAAGCATTCATTATACATTTCCCTTGAGTGTATTTATGCAAAATAGATGTTGAGGTAATTTTCCTGTGTATTGCTCTCTACTGCCTGCGCACCTAGACCTGTCATTAATGCATCTTAATGTCAGTGGTTAATAATTACAAACTAATATAATCTTTAGGGGTGGGAAAAAAAATTGATTCACCTATGTATTGCAATTTTTTTTTTACGATTTTGAAATAGATTTTTTAATGCCAGAGTCGATATATTTGCTTCAATTGAGTCTATGCAGAGGTAGAAGGAAGTTACTGCTTTTATTGTTGTAGTCTGAGTAATGTGACGTCATATCTGTTCCGTATCCGTCAACCAAAACAAAACCCCAGCGAGCTGAAACGACAAAGCAGCAAACGGCGGAGGGTCCGCGTGGATACGACCTGCACCCTCACACATTAAACCCAAAGTGGTAAACACTACACATACAGTAAAGTATGGAAAGACTTTTGGTTTCACACATTGCAGGAAAAGCAGAGCTAGATACCACTACCACTAGAATACCACTAATTTGTGAGGGAAATGTCTTTATTCTCTGATTTTTTGGTTGCTTGAAAAACTGTAATAAATAATTCCTGGCAATGACTGATATATTTGACTTCAGGACATCTCTGACTACATACATGCTGAAAATCAAATATTCTTACTGTATTAATTTAGATATTTTCCAAAGTAAAAGTCCCTAGAAGTGTATGATTCAACTTTTCCCATGGTCTAGTGTTAAAAAAGTTAACAAAAATCGCAATAAATCGTAATATCAAATCGCAATACATATTGAATTGGCACCTAAGTACCGTGATAGTATCGATTCGGAAGATAGATGTATCGTCCCAGCCCTAATAATCATACCGACAGCTTTATCGAAGAAGAAGTCAGTAAAAATGTACAGAAAAAGCAAACTAATCTTATACAGTGGGGTATAACTGTGTGTCTCGGACTTGATAGCTGTGTGTGAGTGGCAGTGAGTAACTCACCGAAGCACTTGCTCTGGTTGGTTGCCCGGTCCATGAAGACTTTAGAGGAGATAACGCTGCCGAAGGGCAGAAACATCTGCATGAGTTCATTGTCTCCAAACTCCTGTGGCAGGTGGTAGATGAACAGGTTACAACCCTCCGGACCTGAACACAGACACACAGAGAGAGACAGAGAGAGAGAGAGAGTGTTGGTGGGCGAGGGACAGAGAGAGAGACAGCTGTGAATTTGTCATTTTGATCTATGCAGTCTCTCCAGTCGACTAAATTAAGATAAGTGGAAATAGATTTCCAGGACGTCTGTGACATTATCAGTGATAACTGTTCTTAAACACACAAAGATAAATTGAAAAAGTTCTTGCATTGATTTGCTGATACTGAATGGAGGACAGGGTATTTCAAATTTTTATTTACATTTTAAAAACTTGTCTGATTAAATATGAACATGAAGGACTAAATCTAGATGACAGATCAAAGATGTTCCAACTAGTAACTATCTGTAGCGTGATCAATGTGCTGCAAAAGAAATCAAATCTAATCCATCAAAACTAATAAAATCCGTTATAAGCAGGACTATGCTAGGGAGAGACCCCGTGCTGTCGGCAGACGAGCCCATAATAAGTATGTTTATAATGCATTATAGATATGGGCGTTATGGAAAGTGTTACAGAGTTTTAGAAAAGAAAGAAATAAAACCTGTCATATATATGATGTGTAAAACTGAGAGCTTGATTGCTTCATATGGGGCCTTCAATCATACTTTCTCACCTCCTGTTATTTCTAATATTTAAAACACGTAGACATAACCAATAAGAAAAGAACTGTTATTACTAATTCACTGCAAAACGTCAACCTGAATGAATTATTATTGTGTAAACCTGCAGCAGATGTGAGTGGAAACCATCACATTGCATTGTGAGTTATCTTCAAGTAAGCTGCCACATTTCCTACTTTCTACATTTTCATTAATTGCATTTCTTCCATCTGGGTTGCAGCGGCGCCACTATTCTCACAGCGAGGGATTTTATTACATAAGCTTTAATTATTACTTATGAAAAAAAAAAGCACGGGCCTATGTAGATTATATGTAACCTATTTTCAAGATGTACAGAATAATACAGTGGGATTAACATTGTTCTATCGTCCTCACACTTTATATATCTATTACCTAAGATAGAGATGTGAACTGCATTCAGTAATATTGCTCCACTTTATATCTATTACAGAGAATGAGGTGTGTACGGTGCTAAAAGTAATATTGGTTTCTCATGCTCATCTTCTTTATGTGTCTATTACACGGGATGAGATGTGTGAAGTGTAAAAAGTAATAATGTTCTCTCACCCTCACCTTCTCTCTGCTGCTGCTGCTGGATGACCTGGGGTGGTTGGGGCAGTGTCTGGCCAATGGGAGTCAGTGTGGTGGCGGGGTAGATCGCTGCAGAGACAGGGAGGGAGAGGGAGGGAGAAAGAGAGAGAGAGAGGAGAGTAAAACCAGGGATCCCACAGTGAAGGATGTCAAGGATGCTTAAGGTCGATCACACAAGCATAACATGTGTAATCAAAGGCTCTCTGATGTTATGTTCTGAGGCCCCGTCCTTCGCTATCTGAATACATGCAGCCTCACACTCATACTGTACTTACCCCGCAGTAATTGTCTCGTAGCTGCTACACATTTAGCATTTACGGCAGATTGTAAAAAATCACAGAAATACAGCGTAGTAAACAAAGCTGCCTCACACCTGTGTATTGCTGTACTCCGGTGAAGGCTTGCTGGAGGGTGTCGGCGGCGGTGGGGCTCTGGGTGGAGTAGGGCGGCAGGCCGTTGGTGTACACAGCCTCCACAGCGGGGTGTCCGTTGGGCTGATGATGAGGGATGCCGGCGAATCCGTTGACGATGGGCGTGACGAGGCTGGGCACGGAGGTGGTGATGTTGGCTGGTGGAGAACTGAGGCCTGCTGGGAAAAAAAAAGGTTTACTGTTACTGGCTCTATCTACATGATACTACAAAACAGTTGTAATGTATTAGGACTAGAGCTGTCGGTCGATTAAAAAATGTAATCACAATTAATCGCACATTTTTTATCTGTTCAAAATGTACCTTAAAGGGAGATTTGTCAAGTATTTAATACTCTTATCAACATGAGAATGGACAAATATGCTGCTTTATACAAATGTATGTATATATTTATTATTGGAAATCAATTAATAACACATAACAATGATAAATATTGTCCAGAAACCCTCACAGGTACTGCATTTAGCATAAAAAAATATGCTCAAATCATAACATGGCAAACTGCAGCCCAACAGGCAACAACAGCTGTCAGTGTGTCAGTGTGCTGACTTGACTATGACCTGCCCCAAACTGCACGTGATTATCATAAGTGGGTATGTCTGTAAAGGGGAGACTCGTGGGTACCCATAAAACCCATTTTCATTCACATATCTTGAGGTCAGAGGTCAAGGGACCCCTTTGAAAATGGCCATGCCAGTTTGGCATAAGTTTGGAGTATTATTTAGTCTCCTAGCTAGTAGTACTTGCTTGGTACCAATGGATTCCTTAGGTTTTTTCTAGTTTCATATGATACCAGTATCTTCATTCTAGCTTTAAAACTGAGCCCGCTACAACCTAAAAATGTCAAGTTGTGTAATGAAATTAGTGTCGTTAAAACGAATTTGTGCTAACACGTTATTATCGCATCAGCCCTAATTAAGACATAGATAAGTGTACACATATAGACATAAAACAGAAAATTACTATTCGATTGTGAAAAAAAAGCAGAACTACGGCGCCTGTCTGCCTCCCGCGCACTGAATGCACCGTATTACGTGAGTCATACAACGTCACTTTCATTACTTGATAATGAGATGTAACGTTAAGTCAAGCTGAACGAGGAATAATTCAACAACCACAATGATGGCAGAGAACTCGGCCACAGACGTTGCGTCATGTAAATCTGTATGTAAATCATCTGGCACACACCGATTACATTACTTGCCCACCGCCATTTTGCTTTTTATTAAATAGAAATAAACCCATTTATTTAATTTTCGCGTATCAGCGCTGTGTTATCAATACATAGTCGGACAACAGACGCTACAAACTGAAAGTAACAGTGAAAGTGTCTCCTCCGTACGGCAGGAGTCAGATTTCACACACACGGGACGAGAAAGTTGACAGACTATGGCGGAGGATTTGGTGTCAAAGCGAAAAGTAAAAGAGCCTATTTGGCAATATTTCGGATTTAAATCCTATGCTAACAGGGAACCATAATGAAGCAATCGCTGTGTGAAGGTCGGAGCAGTCACAGCCGGTGGGCGTGGTGCTGCAGCACCGGGTGGAAACCTGCGGCCCCGCAGCGAAAGCTCGACCGGAGGACAGCCATCAAACGGTAAAGATCAAAGTAAGCACGCTACAGATATTGAGCATCATCTTTTTTTGTAAAATGTCCGGTCTAATCAGTAACACCAGTTTATTAACCGGTGGAAATTTTCCTCACCGTCACATCCCTAGTTAGGACTCGGTGTTGTGGACATAATGCACAAAAATAGATATTCGAATAGTTCAAACCTTTGTGATTTTTTAGAACAAATATTCAACCATCATTTTTGCCCAAATTCGACATCCCTATTGTGTACAGAGAGTAAACACACCCCAGCACAAGTAGATCTACACACACACACACTCGCACAAACACACAAAGCGCTGCATCTCCTCTCTAATGCAAGGACACGGGTGCGACGTGAGTCTGTCACATATCCGCCGTTTGTCGTGACACATCCTGCAGGATAGCTGGGAAGTCAACCTGTGAAAAATGAGCCTGTCCGTAGTGTTTGTGCGATACCCTGCTGGCTCCTACTGCTCAAGATGATGAAACCACTATGCAACTTCTGAGAGAGAGAGAAAAAAAGAAAAAGATCTGAACTAAAAAGAAGGAGATTGCAGAGGGAGATTTGGTTGAACGAGCAGGTAGCAAAAACACAAAGATGCCTCTTACTTTTATACATCATAAAAAGAGACAAAATAACAACAGTTGGCAGTTTGACAAATGGGTGGGTCGTAACATATATGGTGCACGCCTGAAAGGCAGCTGCAGGATGGTTCATGAGTGGAATTGAAATTGGATGCTCCCTGTCCTCTCTCATTCAATGCATTTTAAAAGGACCCTCCTTTGGAAAGTGTTTCCAATTATGCCAGGAACATCAAAGTACCCATTTTGAGCAGAATCTCACTGTGTGATGGTCTCTCTAAAAGGGCTGCTCCGTGGCAAAGCATCCAAGCTCGTTGAAGTACAGCTCCCCCGAGGACCACCTCTCAATCTGGAAACCCTCGCCCCGATTGGACAGAAAGCCCAGGTTGTCACGGAAACCCTCCAGCAGGCCATATCCCCACAATCTGGTGCCTGAGTAAAGAACCCCCCTGTGAGAGGTGGTCCAGATAGGGTAAACAATCACGTCCCGTATTACATACGCTGAGATTTATGCTAATGCCACGGTAAATATGCTGTACATCACGCGCTGAAACCTCCCACCACTGAGTAATATCATCTACATATCCATATGGAATTTCTTCTTCTTTACCTACAATCTCTCCTCTCCCTGCCTCAGCATTTAAGTCATGAGGAGGCTGACAGTCAGGCAGGCAACTGCAGTGACCAGGGGAATTGCCAGGGTCCAGCGAGAGCTGTTGTGTCTTTTGCGCCGGTTTCCTTTTTTTTTTTTTTTTTTTTGAAGCCTCCCCACGATTGCTTGTTTCCTGCGGAGCTGTGATGAATTAGACTGCAGCTTCAGCCCATTCTCCTACCAGGACCCAGGAGACCGCCGCTCCTATTCTGAGGGCTAGAGACAGCTAGTCTGCTCGGGCCACACGCACTCTACTGTACCGCCAGATAATGCACCCTCTCCATCATCAGGCAAATTCATTTTCCGAGGCTTAGCAGTGCTGTGGTAGCGCGCCCGTCTATGTGTGTGCAGCAGCTGTAGTGGGTAGCGGCGGTGGTAGTAGGTGGTAGTGTGGACCCCTTACATGCAATTACGTAAGTTCTCGGGTCAGCAGTTGGACATCTGCGGTAAAGGAGAACGCATGACGACAGTAACAGATCGAGGCCACCGAGTCCAGTCAGGTTATCATGCTGGAAATGTCACAGCAGGGAATAAGCATAAAAATCATAGGTGTAATAAAAAAACGGCGTTGATATTATAGTGAGGCAATGCTTTATCCACAATAACTAAACTAAACTGAATACTACAGTAGCCTGGTTATACATGTATTGGATCACAAAATGGGGTTATGATATAAGGAAAAGACAATAAGCAACACCACGGACAATAAAACAATGATTACACGAGAAAGCCATTTATGTAGCCTAGTCATCATCTTTATCCTCACTGTCACAATGACCCAACATGAGCGGACCCTGAGAATGTTCTCCTCAGTTGAAATGGGGACGTATTTCCTACTATCCTGAACTAGAAAATAACAAGACATTTTCATTTTATACCTCAGTGGACATATAGTTCTTGGAAAATTGTATTCATAGCCTGTTTACAATGCACACACACACACACACACACAGTAGAGTGCGGATGTCAGTGTGCGCTGCGTGTATCGGCCTGTAATAATGACATGTTGTTCCCCACTCCGGCGTGGGTGAATACGAAGCCACGGCACCGCAGATTACATATTCTATACAGCTAGCTCTTAAATATCACTTCACTTCTCCACTCTTATTACTGCAAAGAAAGAGACCCGCGCTGCAAAACAGTATGAATATGTGTATGTCACATATATTTATGTTATGGAAGCAGAATTACATTCATATTCCTACAGGCTGCTTCTTAGAGGGGGGGAAACTGTTGATTTGCTCCTTGCCACGATTGCTTCGCGAAAGGAGTCTTCAGATGCGACAGAAGCATTTATTATGCTAATTATACATTCAAATCAACGAGCAGTGCTATACTCATGCTGGAGAGTGCAGTCATTACCAGCACAAGGACTGTCTTTCGCTGGAGCAAGTAATAAGCACTCAAAACAGATGCTTTCATCTAACTGATTTAAAATGTGATGCATTTAGACTCAAAGAGAAAATGTCTGTCTGGTCCTTAAAGTGTGAATAATAAATATGAATATGTGAAGGGCAGCTTTTTCAAAGGCCAGTTGGTATATCAAGAAAAACTATGTGACTTTGAATACTGCCCGTTACTTATAAATATTTGTAGGGCTGTCCTCGACCAAAGAAATTCTTAGTTGTTGTTTTGTCGACTAAACGATGTTTTCTCTACCTTAGAATGAGCCGTTTATATCTACAGAGGGAGCGGGTCTTCTTCAAGGAGTCTGCCATGTTGCACTGCCATGTTTCAACAGTAGCCCAGAACGGACAAACCAAACACTGTTATCGTTTCCTGCTTGGGCCGGAGTCGATTACTTTACTCGCTCCCGTCGACACCGCTCTCTCTCTCTCTCTTGCTTCACCACTCACTTCCCTCGTACACACACACACACACACACACACACACACACACACACACACACACACACTCTAAGCACTCTACTCTTACAACAGCTGGCTCTAGAGAGGGCCATTCGTGTTTTTGCGTCGGCCACCGTAGCAATCCTACGCTTGGCACACGGGAGAAGTTGTAATCTGTAACCTCACCGCTAGATACCGCCAGATCCTACACACCTTTAATCGACAGATCTGTAAAGCTGAGATTCTCAAGAAAGAATCACACAAAAGCACCACTTTAAATCTAAACCTTGTGTTTACCAGAGATGTGATCATAAGTTTCTTAGGAATAGGTTATTCAGCATGAAAAAGCATCAAAAAAGACTAATGGACTAAAGAAATCTTACCAAAACAGCTGATTAGTCGACTAATCGACTAAGAGGGTGCAGCCCTAAGTATTTGTGAAGCAATAAGATGCGAATGCACTTCCAAATGAATGTGTGCCGTTGTGTAGTACATATTTGAATGCACATCAAAATACTATTTTAAACTCTGTAGGAGGTATACAGTCTTTCAACTAAAAAAACTTTTTTTCTCAATCAGCTTCTTAATATGAGTGATGGGCTCCTACATAAACACACAGTTTTCTGTTTGGGTTGGTATTTCACATGAGAGATCTGTATTTATTTGGTGGGTTGCCAGGCCACTGTCAATCACTCACACCCACAAGGTCCCGATGACGCAGATTAGATGATTCATGTTTTACTTTGATTTTTGCTTATTTAGTTATGAATGTTCAATGAAGTTTTGAAGGACTTAAAGTTTTAATTAAGCACTTGTTGGTATCATAACAAAGACCAATGATGTGCACTCCATCTGTACTCTGTGATTTGAGGGATTTCTGCTTGGGTACAGTAGGATTAGTACCTTAATTAATTTATTAAATCTTCCTCCTGTTTGTCATCTCCACTGATGACCTTGTTAATGTTTGTGAGAATGCGCTTGTACGCTGATGACGTAACTCTGTACAGCCATGTAGCGTCTCTGTCTGAGGGCTGAAGTGGAAGCTAGCATCAACAAATGAATAAATAAATACCTGGGAATCAAATCAAAACATCTTTAAACTATTAAAATACAAAGTCCATGACGTTCTTCAGTGATTCGTCTGGAGAAGAGCTCAGCTTTCTGGGAATGAATAGCAAACTGTCAAGTTCAAAACACCTAATCCTCATCTCCATCAGGACAGTCTGAAAATGGGAGCTGAAGAGGAGAGCTGAAGAGTCAAGCCATAATCTCTAAATCAAAGGTCTGCAGCGTCTAAGGGCCTTTTCACACCTGAAAATCCGAACCAAGGTTCGCATTTTTGTTCCATTGTAGACATTCAATGCGGTTAGTTTTGGTTTCAAAAGTGAGTGACGCGGCGCTGCACAGCGTGGCGCAATGCAACATTTTGGTCTGGTCAAATGTGGAATAGAGTACCTGAGTGATGTGTTGGACAGATAAAAGACACTGGTCTCCAAGTATACACACCCCTAAAACACATATTAATTCCATGTTATATTAACAATAATTATAAAGTATTTTTGATCTGTCTTCAGCTAATGTTAATAGTAGACTATGTGAACCATTAACCTTCAGTATCAAACACAGCTTCCACACAACGAAGCCTCTGGTGCTGCCAACTCTACTCTTGAGGCTAATGTACATACACAGCAGTGACCACACCAACATGCCTGACTTTCAGATCCCCGAGCAGAGCAGCTGGGCAGCTTGTGAAGCTCTGCTGCTCGTGCGAAGCTCAGTTTTGCGTACACACACATCAGATCTGGTCCGGCCGAGAACCGTGGCTGTGCTTTCTGAAAGTACTTGCACGCACCAGGAACAGGGATACCTTTTGTTGTCACTGTTCACTTGTCCTCCTGAGATTTGTTGTGACTGTGATGCAATAGGCCTGATTTTAAGTGAAAGATGGTGCATTTGTATTGGAGGGACAATGGCCCTTTGAGCAACTTCTAAACTGATATCTTTGCCCCTGAAGATAAAATGATTTTAAAAGGAATCTCGGGGACTACAGTGAATGCATTTTTACAGTCTGAGATGAGCTAGAAGCTGGAGGTCACAGCATCAATTAGGACACACAGGTGTTCATTTCCCAGCTGTTTCATCTGGCTCTGAACAGACTACAGAACTGTGCTCTGTTCCAAATAGCTTGGATGTGATATGTCACTCATAGCAGTAAATCTCTGGGATTCTCATTCATTCTCATTAGATAAGTCCCCACCATGCAGTGCTGTTATTTATATTTTGTAGGGCTGTCAAAGTTAACGCGATAATAACGCAAATTTGTTTTAATGCCACTAATTTCTTTAATGCAACTTATGATTCTTAGGTTGTAGTTTTAAAGCTAGAGTGAAGATACTTGTGTCATATGAAACAATAAAACCTCAGGAATTCGTTGGTACCAACCATGTCATACTAGCTTGTAGCGAAGGAGGCTAATTAACGCTCCAAACTTATGCTAAATTTTGGTGAGGAAAAACTGGCATGGCCATTTTCAAAGAGGTGCCTTGACCTCTGACCTCAAGATATGTGAAGGAAAATGGGTTCTATGGGTACCCACGAGTCTCCCCTTTACAGACATGCCCACTTTATGATAATCACATGCAATTGCTGGCAAGTCATAGTCAAGTCAGCACACTGACACACTGACAGCTGTTGTTGCCTGTTTGGCTGCAGTTTGCCATGTTTTGATTTGAGCATATTTTTTTTATGCTAAATGCAGTACCTGTGAGGGTTTCTGTACACTATTTGTCATTGTTTTGTGTTGGTAATTGATTTCCAATAATAAATATATACAGACATTTGCACAAAGCAGCATATTTGCCCACTCCCATGTTGATAAGAGTAATAATATATTGTTTTTGGGAGGTTAACTTCTAACCTTATAGGCCCCTAGCATTTGTTTGCATTAGATTGGCCATTAAATATAAAATATCTGTATAACATGCATGATGCGTCGTGGAGGACAGGTGCACATATTGAGAAAGATCACGATGTCAAACAGCTCATTAGTTTCATGGTGTTTGTCACCACGGAGGTGTTCTGCATCAATGGTGTAACCATGCTCGAATGTTGAGGCAAATCCAGACTGCCTGTGAGTGGGTTGTCTTTGGCTGCGGAGCATCTGCAGTATATTTTGTGTAATATGTACTTGCGCATGTACATCTTCAGAGGAGAGCAGCACCATGCAGCAGAGCATTAGAGTGACTTTGATTACACACTTCTCATATCCTAACAAAGCATCCTTGACAGGACGTGTTCTTCACCAAATACACCCAGCAGGATCCGCATCTTTCTCCCTTCCTCTCCTCCCCCATCCTCTTTATCTCTCTCTCTCTTGTTTTGTTTAACTTTTATTTCTTCTGCAGCGCTCAGGGAGCGGCACCTGGTGAACATTATTTTCAAAAAGCATCATCATGCATCATTGTAAGGATACATGCTCTAATCAGCTGAACCATCTGGCAAACGGCTTATGCACCATCAAGCTTAAATGCTTTGCATCTGTTGATCAAATGGATGTCTCATTGTTTGCAGAGTAACACCCTTAACCTCTGAGCCTCTTTGTTGTACTCCGGCTCGCTGTCACAAACAAGATTTTTTTTTGTTGTTGCAGAGGTTATACTGATCATCTAAATAAAAGATTAATGTCACACATTTATCTCAAGATCTGGCAGATTTTCTCATCTATTAAGCTACTATTGGAGCTTTATGTTAATGCAGAGCCGTGTAGGTGATTCAGAGAGGCGGTAGTCTAGCTGTCAATTGGCAATTGCTCTCCTTTTGGAAGGAAAAGGGACATTAACCTTTTCTCCCTTTTATGCTTTAGTACAACTGACACAGCTGCCAAATGTCAGAATTTATAGATGTGTTTTGAGCTCTAATTTGGTTGATGAGACAACTTAATGCATAAATTACACCTCTGTCGAAGCAGAGAAGCACTCTGCTCCCAGACCCTAAAAACAGATTCAGATATTACAATGAATTATTCCACCGACTCGTGGCAGACATCCTACAGTCTCTAGTGTCAGAGTCTCTTGGCCTACTTATACAGACAGCCTTGCCAGTAATGTTGTATTCCTTCAATGAACTCTAAATAAGTCATAGCCACAAGTGTGAAAAGGGAGAGAGAAAATAGCTGTGTATACCAAAGCAGCGAGCTGCAACAACCACTCCTGCAGCTGCTGGCAGACACGCTCGAATTAATGAATGAAGAAAAGGGGAAATAAAACATTTCATATTTATGATAGTCCTTGAGAATTCACGAAAGCAATGCTTTCTCTCAAGTATTAATAATATATTACATTCAATAATAAAAGGTAATCAGCCGACTGTAGCTTACACAGAAGCATGTCCGAAAGCAGATAAATGGCACCACTTCACACATCAGATTCACAGACTTAGAGGCACTCACAACGCTTCCTTTCCTCCTGTCTCTGTATTACAAATATATATTTTCTTTGCCTGAGCCAAGTTATTAGCTCCTGGCATTGCCGATTGATACAAAATTGTCTTACATTTTCCTAAACAGAGGTAGATTTGTTTAGCTTTTAAAGAATATCAAACAAAATTCAGCAATATTTCCTTTAGAGTAAGGCACTGATTTTGGCTTTCAAGACACAAAAACAGCACAAACAATACAATCAGACTGGAGGACAAAGCCTCCAACACACACACACATACCAACGGAGAGACCGAGTTCCTTGCAATACAGTTGCGCAATCTTTCATCAGCACTATTGTGTTGCAAAATATAGGTATGCATGCGGAACACAAAGATCTGAATTGCCATACTGTCAGTGCTTTACCCGTCAAAATAAGAGGCTTCTCAGCAAGACCGAGCTCCACTTTTAATCACTGTCTCTGATTGATTATGCCCGCCCAAAAGTGCACACTTTGCACGGAAAACATCACCGTGAATATTTGACAAATGGATCTCCTCTCGAGATATATTGAACGATGTTGAAAGTGATTGCAGATGTACTGTACACATACAGCATGTTCCATCATCTCACTTTATGTACACGCGCTCATTTGGCTTGAGGTGGACACATTGCGTGATTAAAAAGGTTAATAAGGGTCCTGTAGCATTGATTTCCACACCTGGTCTGCTGTCTATCCTGTTTATTGTAACTCAACTGACTGTTGTGAAGTGAGTAAAGCAGAACAAAACAGGAGCTGTACAATAAAACTGTCCGTTTCTTTGTGTCTGTGAATGAAGAAGTGAACCGAATTTCAACTTAAGAGAATATTTTTCTTCCCCACAGGAACCACAGTGCAGAGAGAATTTGATATAGTGCAGCAAGTTTGTAGTAAGGATTCCTATGATGGCTATAAAGAAGATCTAAAACAGGCCTTGTTGCACTGATGGCTGTTCTCTCTCTCGCGCTGATTGGTTTAAAGTTACCAAAGTCATCACCTTAAAAACTCAATACTGCAGTGTTGACAAAGTAGGTGAGCGGAGCACAACAAAGACTTGGATACTGTATTATTTATTTCGGCTCATGCTTTTGTTGAGTGGAGAATCTTGAAGTTTCCTCTGTCTCAAGGAAAATGAAGCACTGCTGAATAAGCAAATGTTATGCAGTGGGTAGGCATTTCAAAGTCCTTCCCTTTCCTCTGTAATGTATCTGCATAGGAGGTGTTTGTTATGGAAAACAAAACCAACTGCATGCAGATCATGCACGCACAAAGTGCTTCAAAGCACAAGGTCAAAATACTAGGGGGAAATTAGCGCCTTATCTGTAAACTTACTTATTGATATTCTTTATTCTGCTGCTACTATCCCCAAATATTTTCTGTCTTCACAAACAACATAAGCATGCAAATCCAATTGACTGTATTTTTCATCTTAAGTCTCTCTTTCTCTCCAGTGGAATCCGTTTTGAATACCAGTAAGCCGGCCTCCTTCCTTTTGGCCTTGCTGCAGCTCTAGTTTCATTGTCACACAACCCGATCTCACTACCAACTCGTCGGTAGTCTACAATTTTGATATAATGTCTATCTAACTTAAATAATAAACATTTCTATTCTGCCCCTTATCTTGTAACATCTCTATGGTTTGCCTGAATGCATCCATAGATCGGCACATCTCTTTATGATCCGCACGTTTCTTGTGAGATATGTTGAAAAGTAAATGGCAAATTTCACAAAAAACTCTGAGAATCGCCTTCCTTATTAATACTTATAAGTAGTTTCACAGTCTTTGTTGTAGCTGCTCTTCCTTTTCTTTGTGGTAGTTTCCATCATATTCCGCCTAAATCTGCATAGCTTGTGACTTTGCGGTGACTCGCAATTTTCCCCGTTGGGCGTAGCGTAGCAAAGACGGTGAAATGTTAACCTGCACTTGACCCACGTGTGCGCAGTTTGACAGTAAACACAGCCCCGTGATGACAGCCTTCCCTGCTTTCTTCACAGCCATTGGATAAAAGACAGATTTTAAAAAAGCATCTGTCCTGCAGTGGTTTGACTTTTGAAAACTAGAGCCAATGAAAATGTGGGACATCGTCTCAATATGTGGGACGTGGGACACCTGGTCACCCTACCCGTGAGTCACGTGAGTCACTAGTCAGTGAAGTTAAAGTCAACCACGACCGTTTCCTAACCCTAACTAAGTGGTTGTGTTGCCTAAACCTAACTTCCTAATTTTGTAAGGAAGCTATACATTAAACGAGCATATATTGACAGGCCATCCAAAAGTAACGCTAGAGGGGTACCCCGTGCGTCGGTCTACGATTTTATTTATTTGTTTAGTTTTGTTTTTCCTTTATTTAACCAGATAAGTCATTTGAGAACCAATTCTCATTTACATTGGCGACCCGGCCAAGAGGCAGCGACAGAAGGCAAAGCGATACAGGACATTAGAACTAAGAACATAAATACGACTAGTGCAATGAATCATTAGACAAGATTAAAACATCACAAAATATACAGTATAAACAACAATAGATACATGCCGATGCCGAGGGGCACTGACCAAGCGGCGGTATGTAAAGGTAGAGTGTGTGAATGTGTTGTCTCACACTGCACACACACTCAAATATTCCTACAGACATTATAAAAAACACAAGTTGACCTAGTTGACCTACAAGAACATCGCTGGCATGTACAAATACACACACCCACACAAAACCTACAACACTAACAGTAAGACATTAACACAAACACACAAGAGAAAGGGAATGAAAGTGCTCACCCAGGGCTTGATGAAACTCACTCGACACCGGGGTCATGGTGGTGGGTGGGAGGCTGTTGATGTTGAGCGCCCCCATCTGGTGGATCTGCGTGGCGGGGAAAGCGACGCTTGGCGTGAGGTAACCTCCGTGGCTTGCTGCCATGATGGCTGCCTGCTGCTGCATGAGCTAAAGAAGAGGGACACGGAGAGATGGGTGGAGGGAGAGGAGGGTTGGATGCATGAGAGAGCGGGAGGGAGAACGGGGTGCGAGAGAGGTGAGGGGAGGACAGATGGTAATAAAAAATATAGTAAGTTGGGAAGGAGTCAGACAAAGACGGGAGAAGGGGAGCGGGAGAGAAACATAGCAAGGGTAGAACAGAGGGAGGGATGTATGTTGAGGTTGATGGATGGATAGTGCATGGGAAGTACAGAGAAAGTAGAGCGGAATAAAAGAAAGGGAAGAAAAAAGAAGCCTGTCAACCTATGTTTAGTGAATCTGTCTATCCTCGCAGCAGGGAGCCTGTCACCAGCTGCAGAAACGATTTAATAGCTGTCTGTTGGGCTCATACAAATCAAGGCATTGACATGTGGACATTATCTCGGTGCTCAGGGAACAGGCAAAGTTTGCAAGAGAGTTGCAATGCTTTTTCCTCACAATTGTTAAACTTCACAACACTCTGGCTGTATAGAAACGCCAGCGCCGTCTGATATTCTCCTCTGTTTTCCCCGACCTCATCTCTAATTTTTCTGATGTATTTGTAATGATGGCTGACATTCATCCAGAGTTTAAAATTAGCTTTGTTTTATAATTCAGTCTGAAACCACTAGGCCTTTCTCTGGGCTAGTTATGCCAAAACTAGACAGCATTTTACAAACAGAATATATTTGGAGTTGGAACTTCATTAAATGACCAGTTTTTGCCACTAAAAAGTTGTTTTAGAGACCGCAAGCCGTAATCCTGTACGCAGTGTGCGTACATTTTTTTTGGTGGTCTTGCTGTTGCATATTGTTGTTAATGCCTATCTGTTCTTATGATGATGCTGCTAAACAGTCCCTGTCCTACGAGGGTGCAAAAGCATGCATTGCACCCTCCGTTTAATATTTTTGCACCCTCAGTTGAAATTTCAATATTTAAATGCCAAGTGCAAGGTGGTAGGTCTTTAGGCGCACAGACTGTGTGGGCTTCTCTATGCACACCTTCTACTTTGGTTCAAGTACTGTATTTGCAGTAGCACAACGTGCAAAAGGGCTGGGTGGAGGTGTGGTGAATATTAAATACTCTCTCAGCCAGTCACATCACTGTCTTAGCTGTGCCAATCACAAACCTGATAACGACAGCTCAGGTAACAGCTCAGGTCCAGGTAACCGGACGTCTCCTTCATAAAACATAAAACATAAAACAATATTGAGTTATAACCGACCAGTCTGATGTGTGTAGAGGTCTGTAAGGTTAAACTGTAGCAGCCTGGTGTCGTTTTCAGTCGTTTCCATGAAGGTAAACACGGTGAATGGCCGTGCGTAACGGCACTGCGCTCTGCGTAACGGCACTTCTCAGAGGCTCCAGGGATGCTGCAGGGATTTCATGAAATGAGGGGATCCGTTGCTTCTGCGCTTAATGCCGACTTTTGTTGCACGTTTCTCTGGGCTATGGTGCCAGAAGCTCCGGCAGTTTCATATTGTGTTTACTGATTAGGACGTTTACTATTTGTCGCTGTCCATTGACGGTGGGTGCTGAATTAATGTTGACGTGGCATATTGTGAAGGGAGGGAAGGGAGGGAAGGGAGGGATGGGCTTTCCAAACATCAGTAGCGCCAGGACCTAAAGTAATATTAAGGCGTTTCTGGATATATTGTACCCTATCCTATTTTTTAGCTGGCTGTTGTTGGCTGATCTTTGAAATGCGTGGCTAATCAGAGTTTTAAGGGGTTGTTGTATCGGTAACGTGCAAAAAAACATGAATCAGTCTCGCTCTCTTGCTCGTTCACTCGCTCGCTGAGTAGACTGCAAGGCCCTATGTGTGTGGGTGGGAACTATAGTTGTTAAAGGTAAGCGGGCGGGCGGTTCTTGTTCGTACTATGAAACAGAATCGTGCCGGCTCCACTGTTAGAGACATACAGTACGTTTGCCAAACAACATTGTGTACTGTAGTGCTAGTGCTTAGTCTGTTTTTTGAGGTGTCACTGAATTCAGACCCTGAGTCATTAAAACAATATTTTTTAAAGCAGGCATAGCAAGAAGCTCAGATTCCAGACCGTGTTAGTAATACAGTATGTTAGTCAGAAAATTGAATCGATTTCCATCCATTGGACAATCCCACAAAGAGATAAAATCAATAGCCTTTCGTTCACTCTGCATTACTTAGCATGAAGTGAGAGCTGAAACTATTTTCCATCAAACGCAGCCCACAGAGTGTTTATTCATGCTCACATGCACCGCTGCCCCGCACTGCGCTCACACACAAACACACACACACACACACTCATACGTACACACAACATGCATGAAGAGCGACAGAGACTATTTGAGTTTCTGCACTCAGCTTAAATTCTCCCCATGCAAACCCCATGCTGAATGCCTAAGAAGAAAATCCATCATTGTACAATGGCTTCTGCAGGTTGTGAACCAGTGGGTTTATCTGGGGAATCAACAATCTTTTGCTGGCTATGCAGACCTGTGTGGTATCGGAATACAAACACAGCTGGACCAACCTCTTACCCCTGTCTCTGTATCTGTTTAATACTGCATAGCTGCTATGTGTCAGGGGAGCTGCTGACGGCCGTGGCCTGAGAATGACTCGTATAAGCAGAAATCAAACTCCTCTGCCACTGGCACTAATGCTAATGACGATATTGTGAGACACTGGAGCTATAGAATGCCACTCTTCTTGTATTTGCATGGGGACCCTGCAACGGAAAAGCCAATTATTTTCCCTCAGTGGCCCTGTCAGGTAACCTGAAAGCTGCTGTCCCGCTGTAGAATGCCCAGCGCTGGCATCTCATCCATTAGCCACATGCCTCGCCACTGCTATCTATTAACGCCTTTTGTCATTTGCATAATTCCAACGTGACAAATGGGAATCATCCGTTCCTTTCCAAATAAGATGAATTGAGCCTTTAAGGGGGCAAAGCTGCAAAAGACAGCAAAGGAACAAGAAACTAAACAAAAGCAATGACACAGAAACAAACAAAGAGGTCTAGAGGATCTGGGGCTCCCTCGCTTTGGCAATGCTGTGACTGCCCCCCTATTAGGATGTGAACAGGGTTGGACTTCAGGATGAAGGGTCTGACTGGGATGGTATTACAGAATAAATACACTGTCACACCACTCACTGTTTTTATTGTCTTTTCTGCTCGCTGCTTTCAGCGAGGACCGGGGACTCGGGGCTGATTCTAATAAGCTTGCAGCCTATTCGTTGTGGATCTTGTGGCCTTAAGACCCAGACACACCAAGCCGACATCAAAGAACTAGCGGCGATGAAGTTGCGTCGCGTCACGTCGCCTTTGTCTTGGCTGACAAGTTGCATTTGAACACACCGCAAAGACTACAGCCGACGGCCAGGTAGCACGTACGTTCTGCGCCTGCGTGAGATGAAATAACTCTCCACATCAGCAGGCGGCGGTAGTCTGTATTTGTCATTCAAAAAGGGAAACCGGAAGACCGAGGACGGTGGATATACAAGCCGTTGTTATGATATGTACATGAAACAAAGCGACGTTTCACCCCACTCTCACTCACCACTTAGCTTCATTCCTGATGGCCATGTGGTTGTGACAATATCCGTGTATTGAAATGATCAGATGAGATGAAGATGAAAAATGAGAAGAGACTTCTGTGTTTTTCCTCGATTTTACTCGTTTGCTTGCTTTCCTCACTTTCGTTTCTCTTCTTGTGCACTTATTCACTTAAGCTGTACAGCCAATTAGAGTGATTTCTCTCCCCGGCGGGCTCCGCTGCCAACTAGGGGTGTAAGAAAATATCAAAAAAATCGAGTATCGCGATATTATGTTTTGTGATACTGTATAGCTTCTCAAAAACACTGTATCGATTTTTAATTAATAGTTTACATGCCAAGATTAACTCAGTCAATACTTTATTTCCTTGGCAGCGAGATGTCCCCTCTCAGTGTATGTGCCCTCTCAAAGTAGTGCTGTGATGTTGGATGTTACGGAGACTGTGATAAATGCAAATGCAGATCCCACTGTTCTGACTGCATAAAAAATATAAACTTTTTTTACTCAGATTTTATGCATATGGGGGTGTGTTGTTTATACTATGACAGTTTTCCAAAAATTCTATTAAAAAAATTGCCTTGCTTACAGTATCGCAATATTTTGAATCGTAACCTCTGTATCATGATACATATCGTACCGCCAGATTGCCAATACACAGCCCTAGGTTCAACATGCTGAATCGGCTGAAAAACCTCCGACACGGGCAGTATAGAGCCGAAGTTGCAGGACACACCGCAAAAACTAGGCTGACAGACGCTCCGGGCCCCAAACTGTCCAAAGGACGACTGTCGGCTTGGTGTGTCAGGGCCTTTTTACAAGCTACAGGCCTGGATGGAGTCATAATGGAGTGGTAGGAGTGAATACTAGCGTCTCTCCCAATGCATGTTTTAGATAATGCAATCCTTAATGCCATCCGTCAGATTGTCATAGATAACAACTCTGGCATTCATTGATGCTTCGTTCCAAATTCAAATACAGCAAATTGGAAACCCAACCATATAATTATGTCGGAATGCAGCGGTTAATACAAACCGGCTCTGATTAAAAAAAAAAGAGCAGAAAGCAGAATGGTTATGTTGACAGAGATATTCAAAGCCGTTCCATTTTACTTTTCATATGTATATGCTTTTTTCTTCTTTTTCAAAATTTCAAAGGCATTATATTCAAAAGCCATTCCCGTTTCTTTATTTATGCACTACCCGGCAGATAGCAAAATGTCTCTGTAGGAGAATGAGCGGAGTCTTCATCATCACAGACACAACCTTTTCTGCTTCCTCTTGAAAAGAAAGGGAAGAGGGAAGAAAAGGCAGACAGAAACAAGGGGGACAAAAGAGGAGCGCGTGAGATGAAAGGGAGCAAAGAAAGTTGCCCGGGCTCCAGCAGCATTCATTTAGTGTCAGACATCTGCTTTTTTATTGCAACCTGATGGCATTACTCTCCCCTGGTGCCAGCAGGCAATCACCTCTTTATCACATGGCAATTATCTCTGTAGCGCTGCTCTGTGACTCGCTGACTCTCAGCACTGTCACATGTGACCCCTTATAGCCCAACCAGCCGGGGACGGAGGGAGGGGGGGAGTAAGAGAGAGAGACAAAGAGAAGCAAAGAGGGAGAGAGAGGGTGAAAAAGGTTGAAGAAATGAGAGAGAGAGGGAGACAGTAGGTCAATGAGGTGAACTAAAAGACTGAAGCTCAAGGGCCTCATTTGTTACCCCCCACGCTGGCAGGCTGTATTTCCACAGAAAGATTTGAATAGGTTTTGTTGTGTGTGTAGCGCCTGTCCTCGCAAGTATAATACAGCTAAACCAGGTCACACACACATCCTCGCGTGTGCGTGCAGGCGGTTTGCAGCGCAGCTAAATGATGCAGTAATCTGTTACCATCATTTCTCATGTGTGCCGTTTGAATGTGAGTCCCTCCAACAGGGGGAGATGTTTCCTAATGTGAGTTTACAGTCATCATCCTCCCTCTCATCCACCCACACATTGTCACTATTAGCGCCAAGTTAAACCATTTTCTCTCCCCTCATTTATCTACCTCACACTCCAGTCCGATGCATCTTTTAGGGAGGCAAAGAGGGGCGACGGTGCCGGAGGCGCCTCTAAATCTAAAACTTCTCTCTTGTCATACGCAGCATGTAGTCCTCCACCTAGAGAGACCACGGGAAGCTAAAATGGCTGTCTTCACAGAGACAGACAGTGACTTGAAATCTAATCGTGTACAAATATGATGTTTGTGTCTTGAAGGGGGAATACAAAAGGTAATAAAAGCTGGTTTTATTACTTGCATTCAGCGATTCATGGGAGAACTATTATCACTCACTACTAACGCTGGAATGAAACACTCGCTCGCTCTCCTTCCGCTTGTGTTTTATGAAATCACCTTTTTGCAAATAGGACGTCTCCTGTCAGAGCACACCAGTATCTGTGTCTATCGTGAAAATGGCACATTTCTCATTTTTGGCATATGTTGTCAGTGTTGTACCCCTCCAATTTGTGTTCAGAGCCCCCTCCTTCTCCTGGTTTGACTAAAATCCAATTTACTGGCTGTCAGCTCAACTCTATAATCCTATCCACTGCTGTAGTGGAGAGGTAGCTCTTTGAATTTACCATTTACTGTACTCCCTGGTTATAGCTATATATACCATCTCTCCCCACGTCTGTATTCTATGCTGTGCCACCTCCTCTTCTCTTGGCCAGTGTATATGGAGAGTGGGCGAACATGTAGTGTGTCTTTGGAGATAAAGTCCTTTTTGTGTCACTGCAGGTTTTCCGTCCTGGGGGAATATGTGTAGTTTATCTTGCAGTGAAGAAACATTCGTCGTATCACTTTAGCACATTCCCGGTGGCTACAGGGGGAATCAAGGCTGCGCACCATATATACATGCAGCCAGCACCAATGACTGTAATGTAATCATAACCGCTGCGAAAGCAGGACACCCACACTAAAGATAACTAATATTTCCCTTTATTCCACATTATTGCGTACCTAGCGGTCCGAACCGGTATTTAGACTCATTAAATAAGTCTTTAGCGAGATATGAAAACAAGCGCCTCGCTGATAATCCATTACTGCCTCTTGTGCACTCATTACTTTATCAAAAGTTGGGGTGAATTTATCTCCAAGGTTGCCTCGGAGTTTCTCCACCGACTTGCTTTATTTTGCTAAATTCATTATATGCGGGTACATGGCACCCACAGTCTCTGTGATTCATAATACTAATACAAGGAGAATCTCACCTTCACTACCATCATTCATGCTGCATAATCTTTGTGTCGAGGAAACCACATACGTGCAATTTCTCCTTTAGATTTAATGGTAATTGATTCTCTCTAATGCTGAAGTATCCCCCGTGCCCTTGTTACTTTCACTCGGAACTCAATTTCCTAGCATCATCCTGCTCTTTGTCATATTATATATGTGTATGAGAGAGAGAGAGAGAGAGAGAGAGAGAGAGAGAGAGAGAGAGAGAGAGAGAGAGAGAGAGAGAGAGAGAGAGAGAGAGAGAGAGAGAGAGAGATAGAGAGACAGAGAGAGAGGAGAACGAAAGAAAGAACATTTGCTGCGCAGTGCGTGCGAGTGCGTACGCTCTTGTGTGCTTCTGTATGAGTCGACACGGGTCTCTGCCACAGTAAATAAGAGTCATGGCCAACCTGAGCGGGGCACAATGGTCTCCCCGCAGACCGCCACTGCCTCCACCACCCCTTAAACATTTGCATTTCTCCACATTTCCTGGGAAAGGGCTGCATTTCATGAATGGTAATGAAGGTGGGAGTTTTACTGGGGAGCGCACAAGAGATGGCCACGCAATTACTCTGGGATGGTCAATTTGCACATTTCACACTGGGTCCCGCGGCTGTGATGTGAAAATGAGGGAAATGGATAAGCCCCCAAGACCTGGCTAACGTCAACAATTAATCCTGGCATTTAGAAACAGCAAAATATATATATATAACTTTAACATCCAAATAAGTGCAGGAAGAAATGAATTTGTGTTTCTCCTTCTCTGTAAATAAATACTCTGCTGATGTCTATGTGTATTTATGCAGTGTGTTGTGACAAAGGCCCAGGTTTTTATCTCAGCGCTGGATGGAAAGCTTTTCTTAAATTCATTTTAGGCTGCTTCAAGTAGGTTGTGCGTGTGTGCATGCACATGCACTCCACGGCGTCCGTGTGTGTGTGTGCTCTGCCTCAGCGGGAAAGAAGAAAGTTTGTGTGCAGATAAGTTGCCCATGGAATATTCTGAGTCAACTGTGGCCCCTGAAGCATCGCATGGGCCCAGAGGGAGGGACAGGGGGAGGGAGAGGGGAAGGGTAGGGAAGCAGTGTGATAGAAGGTAGAGGGGGCGCGTGGTGAGAGGGGCTGCATAGGCTGTCTGAACTCATCAAAGAGCCGGGGGTCTGCTGTGTGTGGATGGTGCCATGCCCTGAGGGGGGTACGGTGGGCGGGGGTGGGAGGGCAGAGGGAAGCTGATGAAGGGGTTGGAGGGTACAAGCTAACTAAATGTGTGTGCCTACGTGCTGTGGGTAGTGAAAGCCTGAATGTGATGGCAGAGCAGCACTGCTAAAGAGGAGGAGAGGACGTTAATAATTAACCGTTTAACCGACAATAAGAATTTTGACCGAATAATGTTATCAGTTAAACAGTTAAACTAGAAATACCGCCTCGCGGTTGTATGCCGCCGCCAACCAGTTAAGTTGCAGTTTACATCCATGTCTGTCCAAAATGTCATCACTTCATTATTTTAACATATTAGACATTTGTCTGAAATTGACATAATTAGCGATGGATTTGTGAGTTGTGACCAAAGACGTTTTGTGATGTCACAGTGACCTTTGACCACCAAATTCTAATCAGTTCATCCTCGAGTCCAAATTTGAAGAAATTCCCTCCAGGCGTTCCTGAGATATCGCTTTCATGAGAATGGTCGGACGTACGGAGGGGGGCACGTCTGTTGCCGGCGTGGACGCATAAAATAAACAAAAAATAAAAAGCTGACCAAAAGTCTGAGGAGCGGCTTGTCACTGAAATGAGAATAGCTGGTCCACCTTAACAGTCCACCTTGAGTGAACCTTGGCTGAAGTTGTTGCTATCTTCGGCGCTAACCCCCTTCACTTTAATCAGCAGGTGGCCAACAAGACACGCGAACTTGGCTTGAGTCTTGAGGAGTTGTTGCATTTATTCACCGACAAATAAACTGTACACACACTGCGCTGCTATATAATATGATATGATAACTTCATACTCACACACAGATGACAACCTCGCAGCTAAACTAATTGATGCCGTGGAGACTTACTGGGAAAGTGGCTGCATGTGTCCACAACAATGCACACAACAATGTGGCTGCTAACCTTCCCGGACGGTTGAACCGGGGACTCAGTTGCCTGTTTTGCGCACTGCAGCTGGTGGTAAATGATGGATTATTGTCCATTGTTGCAGCTGGGCGGCTTGTTAGGCACTTCAACCACAGCAGTAATGTTGTTGGTTAACGGTTAATGATCGGTTAACGAGGGTCGGCTAAATTAGCATCCTTAATCAAAACACAGAAAAAGGTGCAAATAAAAAGCCTCTCTGTGTACTGAAAGTGCAAGAAAAGTTATAAACTACAGATTTCACTGGCAGATATCCTGTGATAAAAACGTGCCAAATAACAGCCAAGCTAAAGGTCAAACGTAGGAGTTAAATTGAGTGTCCCATGTGTCCCATGTGTTCAGTGGTCCCACCTCAGCAATACACTGAACTAGCCAAAGGGGATTATCGGTCAAATAAAAATGATGTGCTCGGCAGTAATCAGCAAACATGGGGACAGCATCACTTGCTGCAGTCACAACAAAATCAAAATACTTGTTAAAAGCCACTGTGTCACATCTTTATGTTATCTTTCAAGTTACTCTGATTTTATAAGTTTAGTAGCTACATTTTTTAGAAAAAAGAGAGCATCCTGGTGAAGGTTAGCGCAGCGTATGTGTTGCTTCTTGTCCATTCATCTCACAGGAGGTTGAATCCACACAGGAGGGGTTTTCTACACATAATGGCTTCAAACATATTGGCTACATCAAATGTTGCCTCCCAGACTCTTTATGTTGGTAAGGTTGATGGAATTAAAGATATGAGATTAATGCATTTAATCTTTAGCTGCTAAATGCTCCACTAAGTTCACCAGCTAGTCGCTAACTTTGTCTATCTGCTGTTTGGTGCTGGAGAGGTAGTGTACAGTAAGTTTTTTGACAAAAACAGCTGCCTGCTGCGACTGAAAATGACGCTATGAGAGCGGTGAGAGTGAACCAAAATAGTAAAGTTGCGCCGAAACGCTCCGTAGCGCTGAGGGGAACTGCAGAGTCCAGTGATTATTCTCTGTGGGTTCATCACTTCGAGCGACACCTTTCACATATGCATAGTCATTTAATTAATCGTTAATAAAACAAAATATTGTTTAGCAGTATCCCAACATCCAGACAGTTTCATATTCAGTGAGTAAACATTTAAGAAACCCTTGGGATGGTTTCTTACATCTACTGTATTAAAATATATTCCTATGTGTCTACTGCATAGTATATGTAATCAGCCATACATATGTATGTTAGAATTTCTCACCGCATGTGCGTAAGAGCTGTAGGTGCTGAAGGGAAGGGCGATGGCTGGGTTGAAGATGCCAAACTGCCCAACCATCTGCTGCATACGTCTGATGGTGCGCTCCTTGTCTGTGTCGGCAAACTTGACCACCAAGCTGGAGGAAGCACCCTGAGGGGGTAGAGAGAACAGAAAATCAGAGAGGAAAAAACAGTACTGACACTTAACCCTGACTTACTTTGAGCACCTTTAATGCTAATACTTGCTCAGTCAGTCAACAGTAGGATCTTACAGCATCTCATCCTCTATACCCAAAAGGCTTTGAGCCACTTCAGGAATCATTTGCATATGTGATATGTGAGGATTTATCACAAACAAAAGGCTTAAGAAGTCCAATACGAGAGCATTAAGAAGGCTATTGGTTATTATTCCCGATTTCTTGGTATGCCGTGTTCATTAGCAACAACAACAACCGGTATTAACATCAATATCTAGTGAGCTCCTCTAATTGCATGTCAGGGTTTTTGTTGGCATTCTCGATGCGACATCATTGCACATTTGTATTATTGCAGAGAACCGTGCCTCCTTATTTATGGCTGGCATACATAAACATGAACCGAACAGAGATATGTGAAGAATAAAAATATTCTACGTGTTGAGTGAACAGCTCTGTAGGGCAGATGTGCAGACAGAAACCTTCCGTTCTTTCAATCAGTGTTTAACATGTACAAAGTCACTCGGGGCAGAGCTGCCTCGCTGTGCATGACATAAATACTTTATATTTTCCCCCAGCTTTTCCCCTCCGGTACAGTACATGTATGTAACCTTGGTGCTCCTCCCCACAGATAAGGTTAAAGGATCTGCAATGTACAATGATTTGAAATAAGAGCTACAATTGGCAGTGGTTGCTATTGACCTTGGCGAAAGTGTTCTTCAAAGAAAATGTTGCTTTTTAGGGGCAATTTCCCTCATTCTGCCCTCTGTTTAGCCTCCCACTTCCTCTTTGTGACTCTGGCTATCCATCCCCTTATCAACACTATTACCACTTTCTGCAGCCCAATAATGAAACAGCAGGTGTGTCTGCCACACACCCTTCATTAAGAATCTTCAAATGATTTAGCACTACAGTTGACCTTTTGTGTGCTCCGCCTCTCCTCCCCTCTGCGCCCCCAAACTGGCCAATCGATCCACATAAAAGGCCGAAATATTACTCTGATCTGACAGTGTAGAAAGGTTGTGTGTCAGTCACGATAAGAGGCCCCCTGAAATTGGTGCAAGATTGTCAATAACAGTGGTGACTGGTGAAGAGCCTGGATTGAAGGTTGGGGGTTGTGGCTTTTAAAGGGATATTTATTGGTTTGGTTGGATCTGGGTTAAACCTGGCAGGAGATGTGTTGGACTGTGGGAGAGCAGTTATAAATGGCAGCTGTAATGCTAGCTATATTAAGTTCCCTTTGTTTGCATATTCCCCTGACTGAGGTCCCAGGAGTTCTGCTAATAAAGACATCTACAGAGATGCTCAAAGACAGGCACCGGACCTTTCGACTGTAGCATATAGATTTTCTCCTCTCTCTTTCTCCCCACTTTTCCGCCCTCTCCTCCTGGCTGGCTCGCTGGTTGAATCACAGGTTTGAAGGATTGTAGGTGCGAGGCCAGTTGGTTAGTTGGCTGCCTGACTAAATGGCTGATTGTCTGGTTAGTTGAGTGATTGACTAACTGGCAGGCTAGCTGGCTAGATGGTTGGCTAACTGGCTGACAGACTAATTGTCAGACTGTCAAGCCGGCTGACATCTGTACTCCGGCCAGCTGAGTGACTAATTGTTTTGCTTCTTGCTGTGAGGGCCATCCTGTCACACTGGAACAACACTTTTCCTGCATGTTGAGAGCTGTCTATGAATATACAATAATAGAAACAAGAGGTAGAACAACATAAACTATAAGAGAGATTCACTTTCTGTTTCTCAATCTCTTAAGCAACATCTCATCAGTGCCGTAGCCAGGGTTTAGAAATTAGTGAGGGCCAGAATTTTTTCTTTTAATGAAATTTTGAGAGTCAAACTCTTCATTTCCTACATTCTGGTGAATTTTTATGCATCAATTTATGTTGGAAATGTCTTTATTTATGTAAAGGAAAACACAAAATACAGGTGGCAGATGACAAAATATAAAAATATAATGGAATATAATGCAGTAAGACTCTCAGTCATTCTGTATTGCTTTCAAATATTTAATCTCCTGTAGATCAACTTTTCTCATTTAATGTTATCTCTGCTGAGTCAGCACACATGTAGGCATGATTTAGTCTTCCCTACTCTTTTGTGTCTTTTGTTTGTTTTTGTTTGTAGCCTCTTTAAATGTGCATGTGGCAACTATTCATGTCAATAATAGCCTACATAATTAATTTAAATTAATTTATAAATCCCTGGACTTTAATAGCTCATATGTGTTTCAGCAAGATTTCTGCTCATGTTCAAAACTTTCTGCACATTCAAAACGTGTCCCACATATCTGTGTTCTCTGAGAGTAAAGTTGTATTATTTTTTAGGAAAAAGTTGTAATATTGTGAGAGTAAAGTCGCAATTTAATGAGAATAAAGTCATAATATTTCAAGAAAAAATCTACCTGCCCAATAGTGACCGTCTGACAGACACACAACCCCGTTTTGGATCTCTGGATGATACAAAGTTTCAAGTGGTTTTCATTCAGATGCAGAGAGATAATGGACTTTTTAGGAAATATTTACCGCGGTCCGGACCTCGGTGACCTCATAGCTGGCTACAGCCATAGATCTCATATATCAACACTATGCTCAGTCACTACAAGGTTAACTTTGGCACAGTTACAGGTTCAGGGTCTGTCTGTTGTGTCTGTCCGTCTTTTTACTATCTGCATCATTAACTTTATTATGAGCTTTAACTTTGGGAGAGTCCAGGACAGGGCAGCGCAGGAGCAGAATGCAGAAGAGATGTGCTAGTACATATTGAATATTTTAAAGTCCTTCTCAAAAAAGAAGCTATTAAAGGCCTGGCTTCTTTGGTAATGAGAGCTGCGTGTTCCTGCTCTGCTTCTCTAATTTTTAGGGAAGGCTGAGTTCTATAATCTGAGGGTATTAAGTTGTAAGTCAACCTCTTTTCTAATGAGAATTAGACTGGACTGTGCCTGCTTGAACAATAGAAACACGGTTTATTGTGAATTGACATGTCTGGTTGTATAAGAGCCTCGTGCATGTATGTCCCTCTCTCAGCAAGGAGATCTATACACTGACTTTGCCCTCCCACTGGCTCTCCTTAGGACACCTGAATGGTATGGCTTATCGGCTAAGCATCCAATGCCACATTTGTTTATCTCCCAGGTTTTCCCAGTTAGGCCTGTCAGGATATCAGTGAGTAGAATCTGAAGTGTGAAGTAAAAGTCTCATTAAATTTTTAAGCTGCCAAGTGTGAGCAGAATCCCCCTGCCAGGCGGCTCCCAGCTGCCTAGAGAGCCACTGAAGGAAGGGGAGTTAAACAGGGAGGATAAAAAAAAGACACTACAGAGATCCAGAACCAAAAGGAAAGTCTGCCTCTTTACAGTTCCTTCCCATTGCCAAGGAGGCTTGGTGTCTGTCTGAGCTCCATGCCCAGCTATACATCCCATACTTCTTTAACGTTAAACATATGCCAGGTTGCATTAGAGCAGGGTAAAGCTATTAGGATCCTATGTCCTGTATTGGTGTATAGCTGTATTAGCTTCAACTGTCACATGGTGAAAGCCATAATGGTGTCTCAGTCTGCAAGGGTTAGTCAAACTATGATTCAGTCTGTTCAAGTGCGAGCAGAAAAACAAAAATTAAAGGCCTAAACACTCTCACTCACCACTTAGCTTCATTCCAGATGGCCATGTCGTAGAGAAAATATCCGTGTATATAGACTAGAGCAGACGATGTGGGACACAACGCAAAAACTGGACCGACAGACGCTCACCGACGGCCCCAAAATGTCCCACGGCCGATCGTCGGCTTGGTGTGTCAGGGCCTTAAGAAATACACCCCGTCTTTCTGATAAATTTCAACATCCTTACAACAGACACTTTTTCGTCACCGCCTGCAAAAATAAAAACTGCTTCTTTTAATCAGAATGTAATGCCACTAAAGCTTCCCGTTACTCCACAACATATGGCATCATATTCCATTCACACTACTTACCATAGGTTAAAAAAAACTATTTTATATCAAGAAGTTATGACTTAATATTAAAAATTAATTTGACCAGAGTGGTTCCCTCTAGAACATGAGTGCATGTGATGCTCATCTGGACACCGTTTGACATGTTTGTTTTGACGCTATAGTGGGTTTCACATATCTTTATATATAACAAATTTACCTCAGTTATCTATTTTTCCCCCTACTGACGCTGCATATACAGTTATACAGTATAAAGCTTATAATTTATGTCCTTTGCATGATACTATTCCATGCTTATTGTACTGATAATGCATTACCACCCATGGAATCATAAATACACATCCTCTTTGAGCTTGGCTGGTAAAATAATGGATGACTGTAATCTATTAGGTTATTAGAATGTAAATTGCCTGGGTAGAAAATGCTTGTGGGGGAGATGACAGATCGTAAACAATAAACATTAACTTAAAAATATAAAGGCAGAACATTGTTTAATGAGTAGCAGCACAAAGATCTATCATCCTTGTGAAATACTGACATTAAAACTCTGCATCTCATTGAATGCACAATGAGATCATTACTGTTTTCTGACTCAAACCAGCATTTATATATTGCAGTATCCGCTGCTTTTTGTGCCTTTCATTTTATTATTATTTAAAGCAGTGACATATTGATCTGTACATTAAAACAATGTGTCTTGTTGAGTATTAAACCCTGGCACTCATGGCACTTGCATGTGTGTGTGTTCTCTGTCTGAAGTAATAGAGAAGATCCATCAGCTCACATTTGGATGCTTTTTTTTAAAAAGCCCTCTTTGCTCTTCTCTTCACTCTCAATCATCCAGCTCTGTCTTTTATGCAAACTTTACCTCATTTGCTTTCCTTTGTTCTGCTCTTATCCTTCCATCATCCTGCTCCTCCAGTGTTTCTGTGTCAGTCCCTGTGTCAGCTGAAACAGCCTCAAACTCAGGCTGAACTGACGCGAAAACGGAGTGAAAAAAATCAGCACGGCTCTACGGACCTGACCTGCACCTCCCCCCCCGCCCCTCATCTCGGTGTAATTCTGTCCCGGGACTTACTTCCTACACGGCCCTGCTGAATCCCGGCAATTTGCTTTACAGCTCTAGCGTTTAAATGTTTAATTGAGCCACTCATATCCTGAGCTGTGTGTGTGTGAACGAGGCTGAGGGATGGTGGCGGTGTGTATGGGAGGCGGAGGTATGCAGGCTTGAAATATGACGGGTTAGGAGTGTGATGGAGATCCAGCCAAGGTCTTATATGTGACCTGCCGATGCACTCCTATAATTCATACACTTACACTATCTTGCTATCATCCTTCATACGGGGACATTATGTCGTTGTTAGCTATCGGCAGATAATTTTTCACTGGGATGAGTACACAGAAGTACACGTGTATGCATACGGACAGTACATTTTTGCATGCACTGACTGCCATTTATCTACATACATATATACTCTCCACATACGTGCACACACACTCCATGCGGATTTTCTCTTTCCTCCCCGACTCACACATACAATACATACAAAATGCCCACTCCCCCTCTACATGAATAACACAAATGTATTCAGCTCAAGTCCTCCGAGCTGGAAAATAAGATCAGTCAGGGAGCCTTTGACCCTAGCCTGTGGCTGTACGAGCATGTGACAGTGAAACAGAGAGAGGAGCAATATAGAAAGAGTATGTGTGTGTGTGTGTGTGTGTGTGTGTGCTCATGCAAATGCACTAGCCACAAAGTGCTCCTGTTTGTACATGTTTATGTATGCGCACACATGCATCCATGTGTGCGCACACTCGTAAACTCTAAGAAGCCAGTGCTCATGCTTTGGGGGGGATTGGCAGTAGATCTATCAAACTGCTGTAGTTAGTCGCGGTGTTAATATTCAGTGCACTTAAACACCTCAGCTAGCGACGCTATTGGCCGGGCTTTATTCATGGTCATCTCTCGGAGTCTGCTCAACAGCCACGGCCTTGGTGGGGCAGTAGTAAATACACACACAAACACACACACACACACACACACACACACACACACACACACACACACACACACAGGTATATATATATATATATATACACACACAAAGACATATATACATATATATTAGGGCTGTCAAAGTTAACGCGATAACGCGTTAACGCAAATTCGTTTTAACGCCACTAATTTCTTTAACGCATTAACGCAACTTGCAATGTTTAAGGTTGTAGCGGGCTCAGTTTTCAAGCTAGATTGAAGATATCTTATGTATTATCTGAAACTAGAAAACCTAAGGAACCCATTGTTATCAACCATGTCATACTAGCTTGTCGCGAAGGAGGCTAAATAACGCTCCAAACTTGCGCTAAATTTTGGCGAGGAAAACCTGTCATGTCCATTTTCAAAGTGGTTCATTGACCTCTGACCTCAAGATATGTGAACGAAAATGTGTTCTATGGGTACCCACGAGTCTCCCCTTTGCAGACATGCCCACTTTATGATAATCACATGCAGTTTTGGGGCAAGTCATAGTCAAGTCAGCACACTGACATCTGATGTTGCCTGTGTTGTAGCCTTTATGTGTCTTAAAAAAGGTGGTTGCCAACAAGTGGCTAAATGAGACTAATAAACGAAACTACTTAAAATCCCATTGGGTTTTTGTCGAGGGAACCAGGGCGATGCTAACTTCCTGGTTGGCCTACAAAAATACGTCATCCCTGCAGCACTCTATGGTCTTTATTCATGTATTCATTTTTCAATGCATCCAAACGAGTAAATGAAAGATTATTTATTTATTCATTCCATCAGTGTTCTTGTACGTGACTTCTTTTTGCAGCCGTGACTCAACTGCAATCAACATAAACTCAAATGGATACAGGATGTATGGTCCAAGGTTTTGTCCAGGATCTTTGCCACATTGATGGACACTTTGCTCTGAATAGCACCGTCCTACTGAGGCGTAATGGTCCACCGGTGGTCCGCTAATCTCGGCGAGGCAGGCACACTGTGCCCTCTCCTCCAGCAGCCACAGGATATGAGATGCTGATCAGATTTCTATAATCAATTTACCAGAGCAGGAGGTATAAATCCTGTCCATTCACTCATTCTCCCTCTCTCTCTCTGTCTCTCTCTCCCTCCCTTCTGCCCCCTGCTTATAGTTAGATGAATAATTCAGCAGCCAATGTGGTGAAAGGTGGAGTAAACAAGTCTATTGCCTAATATCCCGAGAGGCTGCCAAAGAGAGACGAGTGAGGGCAGAGAGCTAGCAGAGATAGGGGGGATGGAGCAACAGAGAAGGAGGGTATCTATGGAGAATGGACATCCTCAGTCTTTCCTCATGACCTGCAGTCATTTGCACTTAGATTGACTCAGAGGTTGCGCCAAAAAGGCACAGCTGGCTTCTAGTCCTTCTCTCTGCTTTCCTTTCTTGAGCCACACATTGGCAGCCATTAATAATGAAATCATACAGTGAGACACAACATCTGTGAGATAAGGTGGGAGAGAGTTCAGGGTCTCTGTGGCGAGAGTTCCCGAAACAAAAACGAGTATAAAAGGCAGAGCATAACACGGGACGTGACTCTCTGTCCGCTTGCCGGATGTCACGGAGAATAACTCTATTTAGGTTTTGGAGCGCAGAGTAAGTAGCTTTTATTTTGACACCATCAGGTATACAGGGACTAAACATGAGACACATACAAATGAGCAGCACAGCTTCTGCGCTCATAGTAAATCCAATACAGAGAGAATTCAGAGGACACGGTGTGCTTACATAACGAGCAAATGTAATCTCACACTGGAGTTATATTCACTGATTATGCAAGCAGAACTACTGATTGATGACTCACCCAAAATTCAATTATCAGTCTAAACAGTTTTATCTGGGAATTAGATTTTTTTTTTTTTAAAGTACCATGTTAATTAAAGAGACAGAAGGCTATTTCTGGCTGTATCTGTTTTTAAAGCTGGGATATTTATGAGGATGGTTGCACTTTCTATAAAATGATTAAAACTTTGAAGTTGGGGGTAAGTTCAAAACTAAGAGTTTACAGCTCTTAATCTGCACATAGCTATTGTGATTAGTGCGCAGTGTTGTGCACGTGATGGATGTTGCGTGGTGTGTGTCTCTGCTTTCGCATGTGAGGGAGGGAGCTGTACTCACTGGCATGGTCTGGCTGCCGTGGAGGGCGCTGATTGCAGACTGAGCCTCAGTATGTGTGGAGAACTTGACGAAGGCGCAACCTGGAAGAGAGAAGACGCACACACACACACACACAGACACACACACACACACAGTAAATATACAGTAAATGTATTCAATCGAGTGAGTTTAAAAGCCTACGGTATATTAATAAAGGATGTGGAATTGTATTTGACACCGCAGAAATCACTGTGCAGCGAGGGGCTCTCATTGCACAGCAGGCTGCCCCACTCCGGGCATTAGGCAGGCAGACAAGCAGGCAGAAGCTGCAGGCTAAAGATTGCACTGATGAAGCAGAAAAGCATGCTATTTAGCACCACATGCCTGTCTGTGCATATTAAATACCGGCTAAACTGGCCCAACTCCTAATGTTTTTAAATAGAAAACCACTCCATTTGAGAACTCTTCCCACAACAGGATGTTCTGATCGATATTTGTGAATATGACGATGTCTGTCCAAAGGCCAGGAACCACAGAACCAACACTCTTAGCTCTAATGTCCATGAGGAATACTGTAAGGAGTAGATAAAGTGAAAGCAAGTTTGAGATAGCTTTTTGTGGGTTCACAAAGTGAGCTGTTGTACATTAATTATTCAATTATTAAACTGAAGTATGGCCACTTTTTAGAACAGGAAAACTTGATTTAAAGCTATACACTTACTTACTATACACTGCGACACTAACTGCTTGACTTGAACAAATCTGAATGCTTCTTAAAGGTACAGTGTGTAGGATTTGGTGGCATTTAGTGGTTGTGTTACAGATTGCAACCAACTGAGTACCCCTCCGCACTCTCCTCCCTTTCCAAGACTTCGGTAACGTGAGCCGCCGAGTGCAAAACCGTGATAACGCCGTTCGCCTCGCTCAGAGGCCGTCCTTACCGTAATAACACTACTTTAGGAGCAATCGAAGTCAGACTGCGGCTGGCGGTACCACGGTTTTGCACTCCGCGGCCCATGTTACCGCAGTTTCACAAGCATGTCGGAGAACTACGGTGGCCTTCCGTATGCTTGCCGCGGTAGTCTGTTTTTTTTTTTTTATAGAAATAAAACCCATTTAGGTCATTTTCACGTATTAGCGCCGTGTTATTAATACATAGTCGGATGACGGATGCTACAAACTGAAAGTGAAAGCGTCTGCTCCGTACGGAGTCTCAGCTCAGAGCAGCAGGAGTCAGATTTCTCATGCAAGGGATGAGAGAGAGTTGACGATGGCGGAGGATTTCGTGTCAAAGCGAAAAGCAAAAGCACCTATTTGGCAATATTTCGGATTTAAACCGAATGCTATAAGGGAACAATAACGTTAATGAGGCAATCGCCGTGCAGAGGACGAAGTGTTCACAGCCAGTATGCGCGGCTCAGCGGCGCCAGGTGGAAACCTGCGGTCCTGCAGCAAAAGCTTGACCGGAGAGGCCAGACACACAGCCATCCGACGGTAAAGATCAAAGTAAGCGCTCTACATATATTGACGTTATCATTTCTTGTAAAATGTCCGGTGTTTTGAGTAACACAGGTTTTGTCACAAGTTTATTAACCGGTGGGAAAATTTCCTCACGTAAACGGAAACGTAAAAACGCAAAAGGCTCTCTCTAGAGCCAGTGTTTGGTTTGTCCGTTCTGGGCTACTGTAGAAACATGGCGGAGCAACATGGAAGACCCACTCCCCATGTAGATATGGGCTCATTCTAAGGTAACAAAAACACAATGATTCTTAGTTTCAAGTGATTAGACACTATGAAAACATAGTTATGAATATTATATTCCATTTCTACTAATATATCCCAGAAATGCTACACACTTTAAAAAAAACTCATAAACATATTGTAATCCAGTTTCAAGACTAGTATGGTGTCCCTATGTACCCATGCCTAAGTAAACAGGCAAAACTGGAGGTAACACTAGTAACAATATTGATGACAGTTTATGTTAAAATATGAATTATATCCATGCACCGTCTTTATCTAGGTGTTTTTCTGGATGCTCTGATCAGTTTATTACAAAGCTAACACATGAACACACAGTCTCAGTGATACATGTGTGCAGACTATACAGAGTGTCCAATCCACTGCTCTTGCATGTCTCTGGAGTGAGTTTATCAAAGTTAGAGGGCAGAGGAAACACAAACACCTAGACTCTCCACACAGAAACACGTGAGGACTGAACCCGGGTCTGTTGCAGTGAGGCAGCAGTACTAACTACTGAACCACCATCCCCTCTTATAATTATACCCTATTTCACCTAATTTCATTTCATTTTAAGTTTCTTTTCTACTCTTATTTAATCTTTCATACTTTATTCTTCTTATCATCTCTACTGCTTGGCCCAGCCGCCCTGCCATTCTTCCCCTCTTAATGGGCTTACCCCTGTGGACACCAGCCAATCAAGATGCCCATTCAGCTGTCAAACCACTACCCCCTATCGAGATATGGAGAGAAAAGAGCTAGAGCTCGGCATGACCCGTACAAGGACTTTGCTACAGCAGTACAAACTATATGCCAATACAATTATGGATTTAACTCTTAATATACTGTGCAAGCTGCAGAATGCATTGCCTCTGCCTTTTTTTTTAGATAAACCAAACAGGAATGTTAATATGTAATGAGACTGTGCAATAGCTAGGGAGCACAACATATTCTGCTATCAACCTTACAGTAATTATATTGTGACACATAATTCTGCACACATTTTGTGATGGCCCAGTGCAAAACAGATCTGTTTTGCCAGCAAGGGTTGGGATGTATTATTTGTTCATTTATTTTTGATCAGAAAATTATATAAAAAAAAAAAAAAAATATCACAAACTAATACAATCACACATCAGCAGATAAAGATAAATATGACGTTTTGAGTGTGTGAACACAGAGAGTTGACTTAGATAGAGCGACAAAGATTAATACAACTTCCAGTGGTGGAAGTTTACTTAAGTAAAAGTACAGAGGTATTAGTATAATATACTTTGAGTACCAAGAGGCAAAAGTACTCATTATGCAGAACTACCCATTTCAGAATAATAGAGTATGTTACTGGATCATACTTGTTGATGTCTTCATGTGTAAGTATCACTTTAATGTTGTGGCTAGTAAAGGTGGAGCCAATAACTTTATATGCTGCTGGTAGGGCTGCGCAATAAATCAAATATTAATCGCGATCACGATTCGAACATGACCGGGGACCACGATATTGAAGTTTGAATTGCGTGCTCATAGCACTAGCTATGCTAGCCATAGCTCAAAGAAAACTCCGCTGCATATCAAATCAAGCGCTTCCTAAACTCACAGCCAGCCACCAGTGGGCGATGGAGATGTTTTGGCTTCCCCCTTAGGGAGCTGTCATGCCGCTGCAGTACAGAATAGAAGAGTAATAAACTGTATATTACTGGTTTTAACAGAGAGCAGACGGGCAAAACAAAAGGTTAAGAAGAACCTTATTTTAAGTCTTATTTTGATGCAAACATTGGTTAATTAGTAGCACAAAAGTGGAAGTGAAAGCAGTGATCTCAATATTGATCAAAATAATCGTGATTATTATTTTGGACATAATCGTGCAGCTGGGTAGCTTAATCTATGATAATGCATCAGGATTTGTTGATTATATATTTTGTATGAATAACATGAATCTGCAAAGTAACTAGTAACAAAAGTACATTATTAGTCTCTCATATGTAGTAGAGTAGAAGTATAAAGTAGCATAAAATGGAAATACTCAAGTAAAGTACCTCAAAATTGTACTTGAGTGAATGTACTTAGTTACTTTCCACCCCTGGTAACTTCCCTTGGCTGCCCCCGTCCTCACAGCGGGACTCTTGAATCGTTTTGACATCCATCTTTCCCTTTTCCTCCGAACCGCTGCAGAGTCAGAAGGCTTTGGCTTCAAACCCCTTTAGATATAATTCCACAACAATTTCCCTAAGCGCTGGCTGGGGAATAGGCTTTAGGGACATGAAAAACCACTATTCCCTTTGCTCTCTGCTGCATGTCAGAGAGAATTGATGTCTCCAAAAGTTGTTGGCTGTCTTAAAAAGGCCTGCAAGATATCAACACTACAGTTCCCGAGTTACAGTAAAGGCCTGCAGTACATCCATAGGACCAAATGCTTCAGATTAACACTCCGCAAAAAAAAAACGAAGACGGTGACAGAATAGAAATCATGGCTTTGAACTGTAGAGGAGTTTCTTTCAGAAACGAGATATATTCTGAGGAAGAGTTTGTGATGGCAAAGTCAGCATTTTAAAATTACTAGAATCTTTTTGAATCATTGCTGCATTTGATGGGATTACAATTACTCATAACATGGGGTGTCTTGTTTGGCTGGTGGCTATTGGAGGACAGGACCTGCCAAAATCAAAAATAAATGACTTGATAAATGAATAAATATGTCATTAAATGTAGCAAAAATAACATAAAAAATAAATGTAGCCATTAATTAATTGATAAAATGCAACATAAATTAATATTTCTGTTTTAATTAGCTTCTTTATTCACTTATCTTTGTATTAATTCCCTTCTTTATTTACTCTTCTGTTTAATTTTCCCTTTTATTTATGTATGTATTTATTTATAATCATTTTTAAACATATTTATTTATTTTTGTATTTATTTTATTTTATAACATATCTTTTATATATTATATTAAAATAATTCAAATACTTTTACAATTTTTGAGGGTCTGCTGCCACAACAAATTAATAAATTCTCTACAAACTGAACAAAAGGAGAGAGTCAAACCAACTAATTATCCACTTAACTTCTCTCATAGTTCCTAATTATGAAAATCAGACATTAATCAAACAGTATTTGACACATCAGGCTTCACATTTTTGTCACTGCCTGCAGCCGACTAGCACATCAAACATCGCGGCGTAAAAATGTTTGCAATTATGTGCTATTTGACCTATATCTGGTGCATATGTCACATATATTTTACATGACGTAGACGCTCACACACACTGTCACTTCTCTGTCAGTGACCTAAATAATGCAGACAACTGTATCATGGCTCCTACCTTTGCTGTTTCCGTCAGGACCTCTTAGGACCGTGCACTCCTCGATGACTCCGTAGGGTTCGAAGAGGCGGTAAACATCCTCCTCGGTCTGTTGTTTGTTCAGCATTCCAACAAACAACTTCCTGTCTTCTGGAACAAACAATGAGACAAAAGGTTAAATTATAACTTTGACCTCAATTACTAAACCAATGTGAGAACATACAGTAGTGACACCTCGTCATTGTTGGTGGGACAGGGTTTAATTTAGAAGAAGTCTCTTTTTACACAGAAGCAAACACAGATATACGTTCACAGAGCCTTGGTTTATTTAGCGCTGGTTGGGCTTGAGTCGTACAGGGCTCCAGAGTGCGACCATTAATAGGCATAGGCAACCAAAAATCTGTCGAGTGCGACTAAATATTTTCATTGGCCGCACCGGTGCGCCTGACATTTAGCAGGTCTGTCTCTGTGTGTGTGTGTATATGTCAAATCGCTTCCTTTACTCTTCCTCGATAAAGATCACAACCATAAAACCAACCGGTAATACAAAATGAAGAGAACTATTGATTGTTTTTTCGTCAAGAAAAATGATGCGATGCCTGTTACAACTGTTCCCGACCCTGAACGGCTCAGCCAAGAACCGACATCGACGGTGGAGGTAACAGCTCCACCACCTGTCTCCTTGGTCCCCGGTAAGATGCCTAATCCTGATCAGAGGGGCCGGGTTCATTTCACAGGTGGGGAGGGCAAAAAGTGTGTGTGTGTGTGTGTGTGTGTGTGTGTGTGTGTGTGTGTGTGACACACTGTACATTTAATAATAAGACATCTTTACTGCTTATTTCTTTTCTGCTCCGATGATCACCAAACAGCTGATCTGCTCGTAGCGCATCTCTCTTTCTCTGTCACTCGTCCACACACTCGCAACACACACATTACATCACGCTACTCTTATACCAACGTAATATGTAAACATGTGGATACCTGACGGTACCGTAGGTAGACTGTTCGGGACGCACCCTATTTTTCCCTTATAATAATACATTATGAATAACGAGAGCTAGGCTAGTTAACGGGAGGTGCCATTGATTTACATTATGGTGCGTTCAGGCTCTATTCAGTCAAGGTGAGAATTGGGCGAAGGTAAATTATAACGCTATCATGATGTGTTCAATTTAATCTTGTAAAATGTAGTTATTGGTGAGAAACTTGAATAAATCCAGTTGTTTGAAGCAGATGTTTTCACAGCATTATAAAATAGATAATAGAGAGGGAATTATGACCTGTTTAACTTCCTAACAAAAACCAGTATGCAAACGGTAATAAAGGAGTGGATGTTGGAGTACATATGATTTATTGTTTTACTTTTGTTTTTTATCGTGGTATTGAATTAGTATTGAGAATCACGGAATTTCACTGGTATTGGTATTGACTACTAAACTTCTGGTATTGTGACATCCCTAGTGTAGGCCTATGGGAACTCACAAAATGCTTAAAATGTATTACTGCGGCGGCAAAAAGGTGCGGTGGAAATTTTTGGATGCACCTAAATGAAAAAGTTCGGAGCACCAGTGCAACCACTGCAAAAAGTTAGTCTGGAGCCCTGTCGTATTCTATTATCTCTTTTCCAAGACTGATCATTTTAATCTCTAGTATAACTGGGTTTAGTCCCATATGGGCACATATACTGTAGCTGCTGGGGGTAAGTGAGTGGTCAGGGGGCTGGGGGGGAGAGCGATGTGAAGACTAATGAAGAGGTTTCACACACACTCACACACACACACAGGCACAGAGACCCAAGACAATGAGCAAGTCTTTGGTCCTTTAAAAGCACCAGGGGCTCCAGGCAGCTCCACCCTCCTAACCACCACACTGTACCGACTGGAAACTCTCTCTCTTTTACCCACTCTCTCCCTTGGTCTCTCTCTCTTTCCTCTCTATTCATCTCTCTCTCTCTCTCCTCTCTCTCTTTTCTGCTTTTCTTTTTCTCTCGCTGATTCTACATTTTTCAACCTCATTCTTTTTCAACTGCCTCCCTCCCTTCCTCTCTTTATCTCTCTCTTACTCTACTAATTGCTGCTGATCCAGTGTTTTTTGTGTAGCCAGAGAAATATTTCAGCATGCTCTCCTGTGAACAATGGCGTGTCTCTCCTGCGAGCAACGAAGGCTGGGAGACATGCCATGAATAACGCTGACTTTTCAATAGATAGCCTGTATGCTATTGAGTCCTGTTAAATGCTGTGGGATCTGATCTTTACCTTGACCTGACACACTGTGTTTACTGATGTACTCTGGCCTTGTATGATTAATGCTACAGTGCAGCAAGTCTCTGCTGGCAGCAGAGGCACTAAAACCTTCCCTTTATACAGATTGTTTCTCCAACTCTGACCCGTGTAGTCGCAGTGGGGAGACTGAGTGAGAGACAGGACTAGAGAGCGGCATAAATCGCTGCCAGAGGTATTGCAGAATCAGGGTGACCAGTGACGACGACTGAGTGTGTCGTGTTGTTGTCGTTCCCCGACCCAGACACAAGCCGATACCCACATTCCTGCAACGGGCACGGCAGCGAGCGCACACGGACACGGCGCCCAGCTAGGGTTTCGGCACTCGGCACCGCCCTGATGCACCTTTAAAATAATCACCCGTGTCAGAGCGTTGTCTAGGGAGGGGCGTCCCTGGTGCTGGCTCCTTATTGCAAGTGGCAGGATCAGAGGCTATGTATCAAAACGGAAGTGATGCAATGTGACATCTGTCAGGGTGGATTGTAGAGCATTTATCTGCAAAAAAAAGGAAAGCCGTGAACTGGAAAATGAAAGGCCAAGATGGTCCTTCCTATTGCTGGAGGGAGAATATAAATTCTGAGGGGAGATGAGTCAAGGAGGGGTGGGGGGAGGTGCTGGACTGCACACATTTCCCTGAACGCCGCCAGACCACATCTCATATACGCTCCTGTACGCAGCTGGAGAGCCACACACCACAACTAGAGTTGTTCCGATAACGATACAAGTATCGGAAATGCGCCCGATACTGCCCGAAAATTCGGTATCAATTATCGGCAAGTTTGCTAGTCCAGTGGTTCCCCAAACCTTTTCTGCAGGGCCCCACTTTTGTCGATAAGAAAATATTTTCAAGCCTCCCCTCAGGCCAGTGCAGAGCCATGCATCATTAATATTTTGTCTCTCTGTGCCCCCCCTTTTATAACTCTGGGCCCCCCTTAGTGGTCCCGTTAGTCAATGCACCGATCCGATACCACGATCTATTAACCCAGAAAAAAATCCACTTGTTTAACCTGAAATCAGTTCTTCTTCGCTGCTCCAAAACAGTAGCCTTCACTGTGCTGCCACTGGCAACTACTGCTTTAGAGCAGCGAAGAAGAACTGATTGCAGGTAGTTTGTCACATAACGATAGAAAACAACAACAGTGCGGTGCTAGTGGAGAGTGTAACGGTAGTCAGAGTGAGGAAAATGTCAGCCATTTGGTGATATTTCACAGTGGAAAATCCAACAAGTAAAACGGCGATATGTACAGTATGTAAGGCTTCTGTTTCTAGGGGTGGCAGTGCCATTGTAGGGTGAGTGAATATTGCACGATGTAGGACAAATTAGCACCCAGGCTGTCCACCGAGGAGACAGCTAAGAGAATACAGAACTGATATTTATTCCTAGCTTCATTTATTTATGTTCTTTGTATCTGACAAACTGAATAATAAAAGAAAATTCTATTGCATTCATTCTCTGTATGTATTTGTTCATGTTTTACAACCTGAGCAAGGCCATACAACAAAGATAGTAATCATACCACATCCATGCATGGTCAGTAGTAAACAGCTGTTAATAATAATAACTATATACTGTATACATTATATCTTTTTTTATCACGCTGGTATCGGATTGTTACTCGGTATCGGGAAGGAAAAAATGGTATTGGAACATCTCTACATGCAACCACAGTCGCCCTTTGCATTCCCGCTGCCTTTACTTTGGCTGTAACTCCTTTCTTCAAGTAGATGATGGGGATCTGACAAGTTTTGAATTAATGCATGACCCTATCAATTTCATATGAGCTGCACTCTGACGATCACACTCTGAACAGCTCACATTTGGCATGTCTTAAAATACGACATCGCATCCATCCTTCAGCTGAGAGATTGCTAACTGGCAGCGTCACCTCCAGCTGAATGGAATAATATTTATAAGACGGGAGTAGAACGGGATTATTGGCCACTATATATCACATTCCTGTGTGTAATACTGGTTCACAGTGAGGTACACAAAAGCCTTACACACTAGAGTCATGTTGAGTCTGCTGGCTTTTTGCATCACATCTGAGAGAGATACTAATCTGAGCACATGTAAGAAAGGTGTGACTTTATATTAATTTTATATTTACAACAGTAGCATTTAGCAGGAGTTCATCATCTGTGGCTGAGAGAGACACGGAGTGTATGTTCCGCGAAGTGAGCGTGCTTTGAAAACAAGCTAACAACGCATGAAAACAGATCATCTAGGAGATCTGTTCCACCGTCTAGGATTCTGCTGTGGCTGCTCTGAACTAAAACGCTACCTTGGGAATTCAGGTGTTGTGTTCATCGCCAATAGAAACATTATCTCATTTATCTACAACACTGCAGCACAGGCAGTGTGCAAACAGACACAAAGAGAGTGCAAAACACAGGCAGTCATTTACACATATCTGAAGGGGGGGAGGGAAGAAAAAGGAGCAAAAGAGGGAGAGAAAAAAAATTACATGCACAAACTAGGATACCCTCTCACACCCTGACACAGAGGATTACAGATGATAGATCCCCCACCATGACCACACACACACACACAACGAGATGCATGTCCCACTGTAAACTACCATGTAACTACAACAAATTGACCTTTTCTTCAGGGCAGCTATTCTTTAGACTGACATAGAGTTGTTCCGATACCGTTTCCAGTATCGGAAATGCGTCAGATACTGCCCAAAATTCGAGATCGATGATCAATGCACCGATCCGATACCATAATTTATAAACCCAGAAAAAAATCAACTTGTTTAACCGGAAATCAATTCTTCTTCCCTGCTCCGAAACCTTCACTGTGCTGTCGCCCTGGATGTATCATGGCTGCCACTGTCAACTACTGTTTTAGAGCAGCGAAGAAGAACTGATTGCAGGTAGTTTGTCACGTGACGATTGCAAACAACAACAGTGCGGTGCTAGTGGAGAGTGTAACGGTAATCAGAGCGGGGAAAATGTCAGCCATTTGGTGATATTTCACAGTGGAAAATACAACAAGTAAAACTGCGATATGTACAGCATGTAAGTCTTCTGTTTCGAGGAGTGGCAGTACCCTGGTAGGGTGTGTGAATATTGCACCCTGCAGGACAAATTAGCACCCAGGCTGTCCACCGAGGAGACAGCTAAGAGAATACAGAACTGATAATTATTCCTAGATTCATTTATTTATGTTCTTTGTATCTGACAAACTGCATAATAAAAGAAAGTTCTATTGCATTCATTCTCTGTATGTATTTGTTCATGTTTTACAACCTGAGCCAGGCCATACAACAAAGATAGTAATCATACCACATCCATGCATGGTCAGTAGTAAACAGCTGTTAAATGATAATAATAACTATACATTTTTTTTATCACGCTGGTATCGGATCAATATTCGGAATTGGCCGATACCACAAGTTCAGGTAACGGAATCAGTATCAGGAAGGAAAAAATGGTATCGGAACAGCTCTATCATGACATATCTTTAATGGAGTTTTGGCCCCTTTGTTCCAAGGACGTCAACCTCCGATAGAGGTTACAGTAGACACTGACCCCTTAACTGGGTGAAGAGATCTCCTCACTCAGAGATCTACAGCTACATATGTAATCCTTCATTATATGCAGGTAACACCAAACAACTTGACTCCATTTCAGCTTTGCCTAATTTTCGCTACGTAACACAAGATGGTTTACACATTGGACAGGGATGCTACTGTGAACTGGACCATTAAGACAAACTCAACTGTGTTTTACATAATTAATATAGGAAGTCATGAAAAGAATGTTTCTGATTGAATCATGTTGTTTTGAGCTCAGTGAATTGAGCTGTCAGTCACAAGCAACCCTGAAGCATTCTGTAAAGCTGAGAGGTTAAAACATGATTAGCAGCAAACGCTGTTTTGGATGGCTCTTTCTCTCTTTCGCAGCCTTCAGAAAACGGCTGAGTCATCTCTCTGTTCCAGCTACTCACCTGTGGTAAATGGCTTCTACTGTATAGATGAATACAAAATAAGACAAGAAATTATGAGTTGTTTTTTTTCTTGCTTACATCGTAACAGGGCCTAGTGGGCATGAATAGCATCCTAAATTAGAGCGCTATAGTGTTAACAGTGAAATGTCATTGCCTAAACAATTCAGGGGTCTAATAACCACCAGCAACTTAACTGTGAAAACGGTGCAGCATGCTGGCATTAAGATGCGTTTACAGCTCACTGTGGCAGGGTACTGTATGCAACTTCATTGTGACACACAGCCGCTATCCTGAAAATTCACCCCCCATCATGTTTAATTTACTCTGAGTTACTAAACAGATGCTTGTTTGGAATAAATGCATTGGAAATTAAACTCCGGAATAATGAAATGGCAGTGTGCAGCCTGGTTATACATACTGAAGATTACTACGTCCATTTGGACCCTCTCTAATCAATAGAAGCTTTTCAGTATGAGTGCATTGGCCTTGTGGGAAGCCTGCGCAAAAGCAACTTATATCAGCAATATTTCACATCTTAATGCTGTAGTCTGACTATTACAGCACGCGCATGACAAACAATACCACTGTAATTCCTTCCCTGTATATGTGCTCTGCACAATACCTTCTTCTATTACATAATGTTTATTTCCGCTAGGAGTTTGAAGGATCTCCTGTCCGCACAGCATACACAGCGTATACTTTCCGTGCACAGTCCGGGAGACTTATTACTGTATGCTCCATGATTACGCTGCAGACTGCTGAGGGATTTTGACAGTGAAATGAGACTTATTGAATAGCAATGGGGCCGAGTTGGAGTTTTTTGGAGCAACGAGAGGAAGAAAGAAAGGGAGAGAGCTAGGAGGAAGCAGAGACGTAGAGAGAGAATGAGAGAGAGAGAGAGAGAGAGAGAGAGGAGGAGAGACTGTAAGTTGACGTGCATACAGTCCTGCAGTCCTTGATAAGCCAGGATGGATGAAAGAGGTGCACCATTGGAGTTGGTAAATCATTGTCAGGGGTGGGGAGGGTGAGGCGAGGCAAAGGGAGGGTGGGAGGAGACCGAGCGAGGGGGAGGGATGGGAATGGGGCTGATGCGGGGAAGGAAACTGCCTTAGGTGCTCTCTGGTTTTCAAATTCCCCTTCTCTGTCTGTCTCTTTCTCAATCGTTGCAACAGCAAGGGAGTGGAAGGCGGGAGAGAGATATTGTGACAGAGAGGGAGAGAGGGTGCGATAGAGAAAAAGCACTTGTCAGAAGGATGGGGAGGTTGCTATGACAACTACTTATACAGCGGGCTGTCAGTCATGTTTCATTGGAGTTTGGAGAGGAGGAGGAGAGGAATGAAGGGAGGATAGGAGTTAGGGAAGGAGGGGTTGGAGAAGGGTCATTTCTCCATCTGTCTGCTGAGCCGGAGTGTAAATTTGACTGTCAGGCTCGGAGATAAGGACAAATTATGAACAATATTAGCTGGCCGATAAAAGGGAACAATAATGAATGGATAAATATATTAAAACCAAATGAGATAGCATCCAGGCAGAAACAGGGGCCCTGAGAAGCCATCCAGGTTTTTCTCATTTGGCGGGGAAGATAAGAGCTGCAGAGAGGCTGCGAGGAGGGGAAGGATCCAGCGTATTAGAGCTAGCTACTGTAGCGTACTTCCTTGTCAAAGGAAAGGAAGAAAGAATCGAAATCACTTTGTAGCCGGAATACCAAACATTGTGGCTTCCTCTCCCTCCTTCACGGGCCTATTATACTTCTCCAATGAGCAGGATGCCACACAATAACAGTGTCAGCATGTGTTCAAGCATAAAAAACACAGACAGAATGGAATTAAATTAATTAACCCTAAGAGATCACAGTGCTTAGCCAGTGGAATTTAATCCAATTTATTACATATAGGGATCTAACTAGGGTTGTGTTTGCATTAATGAGATGTGTGTGTACATGCACAGTAGTGTATGTGTGCCCTTTTGTGTATAGGTGTGCTAAGGGCGTCCTTCCCATCCTGTGTACAGTAAGGGATCAGTGGTAGAAGTAGGAGAGGGAGGGAGTCTGACGTTTGGCACAGCCTCAGGGTGAGAAAACCCCGCCAAATTAACTCCTGAATAATGAGCCTTTTATGTGCTGCGTTATCGAGAGGACGGGAGTGTAGTTTGTCATAACGCTGGAGCCACTTCAGACGGAGTTAGTAGGTTCCACCAGCACACCTTCAACTGAGGAAGAAATGTGGGTTGATGGAATAGTTTGTTTACCAATTTCTAAAGTAAATTAGCGCTCCTGTGTGTATGCGTTGTATTTGCAGCTGTCTTTTGAAGTTTGCATGCTAACCCACCGAGTTGACAGCACAAGCCGTATAAGGCCTACCATGCAGCGGCCCTAATGAGGTAGCTTATTAGTGCTGTTTCCCCTCACAACTTCGGAGATGTTGCTTGGAAACAGCAGCACAAAGAAAACAATACTGTAGTTCTACACCAAAACGCCATCAGCAATTTCAACACCAAAGCAACGCAATATGGACTTCTATAGAAACAAATATGAATGCAAAGAGAATTACAGAGACTGAACCGACATTTAATCATATGTGAATGTTAAACATACTATATTTCATTGTGATGCCTGCCAAAGTAGCCCGTAAAGTCAACAGCCATGTTTTGTATATATTCAGTCTATAATTCCATTTAGACATGTTCCCTTTAACCGTCTGAGACCCACAATAGACCGTTCTTTCATCTGTTTTAGGGGGGTGCAGGGGGTCTTTAGGGGGAGATAGCAGGTCAACAGTAGATGTCACATAGAAGTGGTGTACATCATCTGAAAGATGGGAACCTGGAGATTAATTTAAGATGCTGCTCAGCACTGTGTGTCAAGTTGTTCTAGTCATAAATCAGAAATAAACATGAATTAATTAATTAAAATAAATTGTGAAAGTGAATAAGCGCTAAGAACATTATGATAGAAGTATATGATGGTCATCCCCATGCTCTATTATGTCTCATGAGTTGTTGCAGCAATTTTGGCGTTGATACCATTTGTTACACAGATTTGGTGCTAAATTTAACCATTTTTTTTTACCACTCGAGAATTGATAAAAATGATCAATAATCCCTCCAAAATACCACATTAAGACACCAAGACCTTGAGGAACACCATAGAAAAAGTCATGCTGTGATTTGGTATCAAAAACTTTTGATATTTGGAGATTTCTGCAAGAATTGCATTATTAGATGGCGAGCACTTCTGTTGTGTAAACTGCTCAGAAACCCTCTTATTGTCAATCTACCTAGGAAAGCCATCCATCCTCTGAATGCTCTAGGTCTCTAGTTTGTGGCTGTAAAGTTTCATGAGGCTGTGATTATCCTAGAGGTCACCACAGGTCATTTTATACATCGAGGTCAAGTTTAAAAAAATGGTCTCACTACAATGAAATGGCTACTATGGGGATTAACATCATCACACATGAATACAATTGGAATCATTGAATCCATAAGAGTCTCAGCTTTACAGTGATACCCAATTTATGTAATTCCAAGACTGTTTAGGGACCCCAGTATGCAGAAATATTCAAATACATCATTTTTAGAGGCGAAAATAACAAATTTCTACTACATTAAAAAAACTGCATGTTTTTTTGCCCAAAGCTGCATGTGATTATCATAAAGAGGGCATGTCTGTAAAGGGGAGACTCGTGGGTACCCATAGAACCCATTTTCATTCACATATCTTGAGGTCAGAGGTCAAGGGACCCCTTTGAAAATGGCCATGCCAGTTTTTCCTCACCAAAATTGAGTGTAATTTGCCGGAATTTAGCCTCCGTGCCAACAAGCTAGCAAGACATGGTTGATACCAATATATTCCTTAGGTTTTCTAGTTTCATATGTTATCTGCTTCACTAGCTCTAAAACTGAACCTGCTACAGCCTCTGAAAGACAGTGAAGTCGGGTCTCAGAGGGTTAACAGTAGCTACAGAGACCTGCTTCTTTTACCTCCAGCAGCACCTACGCTGACACCCGGCCTGATTTCATGTCATAGTTTTATCATTTTGGTGTCAAGGCTGCTCATTGGCAGCTTGGCCGCGACCCATAAAAGCCATCAGTAAAAATGCCATAGAGCGCTGCGTGCAGGGCCTTGATAGCCATGCTGCAGAAACAGCGCATCCTTCACTAAGCACCCCTCTGGGATGGATTAGGCTTCACTGCTTTCACATACGTGTAAGTAAGCACACATAAGCACACTGACACAAGGTTGCTCATATACGCATAAACACGTCAACATGCGGGCACAGTCGCATACAGGCTGTCAGAGAAACGGAACAGCTTGCAAACACAAGTATCAACAGGCACACATACGTATAGAGTATATGATGTGCTGCATACATACAAATATACGGTATCAAGAGGCATCGAAGGCACAAACAAACATCACTGCAGTGGGAGGTTGCGGTTGGTAACTGTTGCATCACAAGCCCTATAGCGTATTAGTCAGGCCGGAGAGCTCCAGATCAAACTGTAATGTGTTACTGAACAGCAGCCTCACGGGAAGATAGCTTCTGCATTCCAACCGTACACATTTCCTCCACGCACGCCAACCGAGTCGATTCCATCTCAGAGGGGATTTGGAGACCAGTGATCATGAATTCTCTCTGTGCCGCTGGCAGAAAGGATGATGGATATTGTATATGACACCTAAAAAGACTCACCCACACATCTGTACGCGCACACACATGTTCGTACGTACATATAAAAACACAAAATGCGCACACAGCACACGGAGGACCTCCTGTGTGTCACTCAATATTCTCCAAAGAGCTCCACCGATTTGATGCATCAGTGCGATCTAATGGCTGCTCTGTTCTACGCTGCTGGCTGGGGGATTTCAGCTGCATATCGGCCCTGCTGGAAGCCTTGAACATACAATTACAGTCTTCTGACTTCCCTAAATGCTCCATGTAAAACCTCTGAGGTGTGCGAGTATCAGCGGCGCCGGATTCACTTGAGAAGTGGGGGGGCCATTTAAGTGAATGTGCAGTAAAATGTCAGAAGAAATGTAACAGCCACCTCACTAATGGTCAAAACTATAAACCGTCACAAAAATGACAATTACCAACATAAAGCACCATGTTCTGAACAGACACATTACAAACTAACACTAACAACAAGTCACATTTGCATTTTGGAATATAAAACAGCAAACTTAACACAATTCTCAGTCCAGCACTGCATGATGGGAAATGCTGGCCGTCGCTACACACGTTAGCCTATCTAGATCGTTGCTGTACATCCAGCAATAAGCATCCAGTGAGCGTGGTTTCAGCTCAGCTGGTCGGCGCTCAAAGTGTGTCGATTCATTCTCTAAACAGTGCAGCCAAACACTACTGTAAGCTAAAATAGACAGTATAGACCTACACGAGGCTACTAGTTTGTTAAAATTCACTGTTAAAATGTGGAGGATGATGAAAGTGGGCTCCCAGCTGCTCCCAGCAGCAGGATCAGCCCCTTGGAGAGTGCCGCGTCACTCAGTCCCGACAATTGTGCTACTATAATGCATAAAGTTGAACGGTTTGCGGGTCGGGTGGTTGATTAACACATATTTTTGCGGGTCGGGCGGTGCTTATTGGCTCTACAGCACACAGTGCTCCACTGGTAGCAAAATATGGATAAAGATATTATTCAGTGCCTTTTTTTTGGCATTTATCAACCTCGTGTTTATGCACGTATTGTAAAAAAGAAGCTATTTTTTACTCTACAGAAACGCTCTCATTTTAATCCGTGCAGACAGCTGCTGCACAGATTAAAATGAGAGCGTTTCTGTAGAGTAAAAAACACTTCTGACACCCTCCAGTCTTGACATGCACGGGGTGGACGGGAATTATTGAAACGTCTTTTTTTACCGTGTTGCAATATGGGGGCATTTGTGGGGATACATTGATTCGCGACCTTAAAGAGAAAGTGGGACGGAGCCGTAAAGTAGGAGGGCCAATGGCCCCTTGGCCCTCCTCCTTCCGGCGCCCATGGTGAGTATAACTGTTGGCGTTGGCGTGCTCCTTTCTCTCTCTCTTTCTGCCCAGATGTCAGCCCCCCCCCCCCCACCACCACCACCACCTCAGGACAGAACAGAGAAGAATAGAAGGAGAAATTGTTTAAAATATTTTATCTCCACCATATACGTCTCAGCAAATTTACACTCAATATGATAACAAATGTGAAATATTACTCACAGCCTTGTGTCAAATTCAGTGTATTACGGCTGCGGTCATAAATCCTGAAACTGCTGTGCAACGTGTATACGTAGCTACTGTATATAAACATTTACAATATGGCAGCGCTATTTATATTGTCTCCCTTCATAATGCCATCTGAAGGGCACTTTGGCATCCGTTATGATATGGATTTTCTCTCCCCCATTTTCCTCTATCCCATTTATTGCCATTCTTCTTCCCCGTCCAGATTGTGTTTCTATACAGTAGAATGGGCCTTTTACCTTTGGCAGTATTTAACACAGCGCTAGCCTGTTTCTTAATTATTTTCTCATCGCTCCACTGACACTGATTCATGAGGGTAATGTTGGACACACCCCCTCGGCCAGCCCCCTCAACCAACCCCCACCTCCCTTCTCCTATGCACACAGTTTCTCTCCTTCCTTCCTCTTCCTTACAGTAGAGTTTCTCTTTCTTGTATCATCTCTCTGACATATTTTTTCCTCTCTTAGTCTGGTCGCCCATGTTCGTCCCTCTCCTTCTGCCTCACCATCTCCATCTCTCTCCTCTTTCTCTCATATTACCTTGTGATTATCTTGGATGGCTAATGAGTTACCTTCATGGTAACTCATTAGCCTTCATGGTTGCTCTCGAGTAATTACCTTTTTTTCTCATTTGGAAGGACAAAATTGACTACAGCAAGAGACAACAAACTTCATTACACACTGAGCTAACCTGAGCCCCATGTGATATCCTGCCCCCCCTGATCTTATTCTGTTAAATATATAGTACAATACCAATATCCTCTCACCTCCTCACCTCTGCAATATCAGAAAATATAAACCCACGCTGGAACAAAAACCTCTATCTGAGAAAAGACAATAGAAAGGTTACAGTTAAAGATACAGTGGAGGCTGGTCCATAGAGGCAGAGGAGGTTTCTCCTCCTCTAATTTTGAGAGACAAGAGGGAGATCAAATTATAAGAGAGTAATTGGTTGAAATGAATCATTATCAACTCTCAGTATCATTTATAAATTATTTTTTCTCTCTTCTTTGGACAAAAATCCATTATTTAAATTCAAATTCAAATACCTCAACAGAGACACCTGCAGGGCAGGCAAGTGGTGGTTGTGGGTCAAGGGAGGACGGACTGGTGCTGTCCTCCCTTGAGGTGGGACCTCTTATATCAATTCAATGGATTTCATTTTTTTCATGCTTATCTGTGATTGGCCAAAACACGCAAAATGACGCTCCAAGTGAGGTCATCCTCTCTTGGCTTGTTACCAATCAACAACAAGCAGAATACAAGATTGACATCGCGTTGGTCCACTGATGATGTCCAAATGTCATCTTCAGTCTCTACCACTGTATTGTACGTGATGAACAGGCAGTAAAGTATCATACAGAAGCATTTTAGGAAAGAAATTATAATGTACAAATTGTGAACTACTGTTAAAAAGATAACAAAACAAATCCTTTTTATTAAGGCCTGTTTATTGATCTGTAGCTAGCTACTTGTGTTAGCTAACGCAACAGTTAGCTTGTTGTAGCTGCCCTGAAGGACCCGTGCAGCAGTTTGTCGCCCATAATGGAATCCAGTTCCGGAGTACAGCAGCACGTCGGGCCGCTGCACGCCACCGTAGTCCCGCCGTGGGTCAGCCCGGACGGCTGAGCGAGGGCCGAGGCTGCCTGGGGCGTGCGGCAGTGGCAGGAGTCAGACCCCGACGGGGAGTAGATGGAGAGAGCTTCGCTCGGGGCTTGCCGCTTGCTGCCTGGGCCTTGCCGTCAGCTGTCCGGGCTGGACCCACAGCGGAGCTACGGTGATGTGCGGCGGCCCGACGTGCTGCTGCACTCTGCTCACCCGGGACGTCTAGATCCCGCTATGGGGGATGGACTGCTATGGGCTTTTTGGTTTAAAAACAGGCTTCTAGTGACATCATTACGCACATGAGGTTCATTCTCATCCTGAGGCTGCATGATTGTTTTAAAGATATCTTATAAGCCATTAATTTACTGCTTAATTTTTCATTTTACATAAGAATGTTGAGATAAGTAGCTATCTAGTGCAGTCATAATAATAATAATGATAATTTATATAACACTTGTCAAAGTTAAGCGCAAAGTTCTTTCCAGATTAAAAGATTTGCAGATTAAATATTAAGAAATCAAAATCCCATGTATGTTCCCTCCTATATGACATACACAAATTAGGAACATGAGAGCACATATATCAAGCAGCTCTGAGTCCATACATAAAATAGAGGTGTAAGTGCAAAATAAGAGAGATAACTAAATAAAACAACATGACACCGTGGGTTGACTTTCCTCCTGTCCTCCCCAATTTTTTGAGTCACCAGCCGCCACTGGTAAGATAATACCTAAAGGTTACAGTATTAACGCTCAAGAACAGCACACAAAAGTAATAAAAGTAAAGAGAAATGCAGAAGAAAAAGATGATGAGAATATGTAAAGGGTGGATGTGCACGTGAGAGAGAGAGAGAAAGAAATGAAAGAGAGGAGGCTTAGGAGATAGAGAGCGAGGGGCCATGCCCAACTCCAGCTCAAGAGAGAGTGAGGATGTACCAGAATATGGGCTATCTCTCTGAAGCTTTGTCTGCAAGAGCAACTGAGCTGGCAGATGACTTTGCTGCACATGGACAAAAGAGGCTTACAGGCCGCCCTGCATGTCAGCTTTCCCCGGCCAGAAGTGTGAGAGCTGCGGGGGAATATAGGGTGCGCTCGAGCACTCACCTGCCTAGACCTACAGAGACCTTGGAGAAAGTGGATTCAGATTTGCTCTATACATGTGATGCCAGGCAGCAGCATCATTTTGCATATACTCCAGTTCAGTGCTGAGCATCTCTTTACTCTGAAAAAAACTGCAGTGTTAACAGTTATGAGATGGGGGAAATGCTGCATGAGGTAAAGTTGCAAATACATAAATAAATACATAAGCCCTAAAGCATGTCACTGGTGTTCTTCTATATTTTACCATTTCCATATTATTAGTTCGAGCTGATTCTTGATAGCGGGCGAGATGCTAAACTTAGAGCTTTTCCCGCTCTCTGTGCTGTCGTGTGCTTTTTGTATGCATGGCCTCTGTAGTGCTGATGTGACTGCAGGGGGAGAGCCTAACCCTGTCAGTCACACTGACAGCCAAGCTGTCTTATCTGCTCTCTATTGGCGATGGTGCACTTTAATTAGGCTAGAAGGTCAATCAGCACTTTTATAGAGGATGTGATTCTACTGAAAGCATTTCATAATCCAGGACAGCCGTAGTGTTACGGGGGCCTAAGGCAAATATGCGTACGTTGCTCCCCAACCCTCTATTCTCACTTTTTATCCCTACTTGTCTGAACAATCAGATCTCGTTATATCACATATTTTCACAGAGCCCTGCACTGCTGAACTAATGAACTGCTGCAAAGGTTTCCGCAAAACATCTTCTATATTACACCTGTGAGAAGCGACATACTGAGGCCATCTTCCACTGTCACTGAATTAACAATATATTGCTTTCCTGCAGGTTCGTGACATAAAAACCTGACTTGACTTTTAACCTTGCTGTTGAAAAATGAAGTGTTTTTCAGAGCATTGTCATTTGATTATTAATGCGGGAACAGACCAGATTTGTCAGCATCACCATTATCACAGGGGAAAGAAGTGTCGCCATCATCACCATTATCACAGGGGAAAGAAGTGTCGCCATCATCATTAACTTTACTGGATGAAGCAACATCACGTGTGCTAGCAGCAGGTTGTTTTTCCACTATAGAGAAGAGAAACATAATATGCTATCTTTGGCAATTTGCTTTCCTCTTCCTGTTTTATTTCCTCTGCCCTGCTTGGATAAATGCATTTCAATTTTGTTGTGGAAACTGTTATGAAGCTCTACCATCAACAAGCAAATTGGCTTCCTTGAATCGTCCCTCGCAGGTGCAAAGTAAGCCAGAACTGTACACTGATGTCTGAGCTGAGTGGGTTCATTGGCTAAAATAAGCACTCATATGTTGTGGAGGGATAACTGAAAATGTCATTTCATATTGTACATATTTATATATATTTTTCAAAGGGCTCTTTGGGGCCCCTATGCTCAGTGTATGTGTTCATAATCATTTTGGAAAAAAAGATATCGAGATAGATAGAGGGTTTAGATTCACCGTGCACACACACACACACACACACACACACACACACACACACACACACACACACACACACACACACACACACACACGCTCGCCGACGGAAATGAGCCGAACTTAACGTGCCACACATGTTTTACAGGCGTCCTGGTAGTAACCAGATGGCGCCTGCGACGGTAAAAAAAAATATATATATTTTAAGACAAGATGATAGTTGTATAAACTGTTTGATTTTTTTAGAATTGAATGACTCCATCCCCATCCCTATCTTATAATATACACAATATTTGTTCGAATAATTTTTAACCTTATAGATTAAATTGTGCTCAATTATTTATTTGTTTTGTTTTCTGAGTGTTTTCTTACTTTTAGACTAGTCGGTCTAAGTTTAAACTTGCATTTGAATGTCAGGGAAATTCGTCCTTAGGAACATCCTTATTCTTAACACAACTTACAATGATTATTAATACAAACATGATAACAAGTGTCTCTGAAACCAGGCTAAATATCATCCATCTGTATAGTTTGTAAGAAAAGACAGAGATGTATAAGAACAGATACAAACAACATTCATGTGTGTTGTAGCAAAAATGACCCCCACAATATTCTCCATCTCACGCACACACTCACTGCTCTGTCTCTCTTTGTCTCCCTCCTCCGCCCCGATCTTCTTGACAGCCCATTTGTTTTCATTTCCAAGACATTTTTGCTTGATATCTAATGAAACAAATATCTATATATTGAACAAATCATCAAGAGGGGGAGGGTGGAATTCTTCATCGGATGTCAGTTACATTTTCGCATTGCTGTTTTACTTCATGCATCAGATTTATTGGATTTGTTTATTGTCATTGCAAATCATCTAGTGTCCTGGCATGCATAGAAACGTATTGCAAAGCGCACACTGTCTGTTGATGAAACTCGTGAACTGTGAGGCTCCATTCTGCATGCAGAACGTATAAATGCAATCTATATCTTGGAATATGATAGATATGAAGGAATGGAGGAATTTGGACCTGTCAAGCTAATACTAATAGCATTAGACTGCAAAAAGGCTGACTTATTTCTCTCAGCAACTTAGACTAAACTATCAGGCAGATGGCCTTTTCCTCTGGCTTTCTATCTCTTCCTAGCTCTCTCTCTCTCTCTCTCTCTCTCTCTCTCTCTCTCACTCTCTCACTGACAAACCTTACAGTAAGCATTTTAATTCCCCCTGACCTTTACTGATCTCACCCAGGCAGTTTTGCCCGTTGCTTTGGGCCAAAACAAAATGAAATTTGAATTTCAGCTCAGAATAATTTAAGATGATCCTTTCTATGCAGGGAGTCTCAACTATTTTGTAGTTTGGGTGCTGCCAACTGACTAAATGGACTTTACGTAAGAGCTCTCTCTCTCTCTCTTGCCTATGGGACTGTGGGATCACATACAGTGTGATGCGAGTGTGTGAGGAGGGGGGAGGATGAGCGAGCACAAAGTCCCCAATATTCACATGTATGCACGCATGGGCACGCGGCACGCGGCACGCGGCACACACACAAACACACACACACGGACATGCTCCAACTCTGAGACACAGAGCACCAGAGGGCTTCGTGTGCAAGGCTGAGAAATGCCATGTCAGCACGCACCACATGGAAGTTTAGAGGGGAAGGAAAAGCTAAATAGTGTAAAAAAAGGGTGCGTGCGATGAAAAATGCATGCAGGGGAGAGGGGGACAGTGGCTCCCTGCACACTGCTGCCTGCGGATCCTCTCCTCCTCTTTATCCTGTTGCCTCTACTGACAGGGCTGCTTCCCTGACTGACCACACACACACACTTCTAAACAGAATGTACAGAATAAAAAAGTGACATTCAGTCAAAAACAGCAGCCCCCATGATGTGAAGTTAGTAAGTACTCAGCACAAGTAGACAAATATCCAAACACTATGGAAAGTATTTTGTTTTCCTGGTACACAGTGTAATGCTGCCAGAGGAACGCTAAAGTATTGTAGCTGTTAACTACCTGGCTGAACAACTACTGTATGTTAGCTTTCTTAGCTAAGAGTTCCTTCACATCCAGACAGCTTTACCAACCCGTTCTCATTCCCAGCCTGTTACATACGGATGCTTGGTCAGTACCCCTTGGCGTCACCTGGTTAGGTATAGTAAAATATCTTGGTTTGGATTAAAATAAGTATGTTTCTTAGCCTACGTGACGGGACGTGACAGATGTGAAGTACTTAACATCATTTAAAATAAATCAATGTTGACTTTTGGTTTCACATGGGACACAAACAGCAGTCTCCTGGGTAGGGCTGAACGATATTAAAAAAACATCTAATTGCGATTATTTTGACTGATATTGCAATTGTGATATGATTTGCGATAGTAGAGGGAATGATCATTTTTACATCATTATTTTCATTTTCATTGAAAAACATATTAAATGATTATGGTTTGATTTATGCGGGGATCTGTACCAAACAAAGATGTTTCAGAAGTCAGTAGAATATGATTGCAGCTGGCCATATTGCGATTTCCATACAATTTTGATTAATTGTGCGGCCCTACCCCTGGATGAAAGTCCTGCGTTTGTTTAACCCATCCGTCCACCCCGACCTCCTCCCTACGTGGACTTTTATACTACCTATACTACCTATAATACCTGACGTCCAGGGCAGTTGCTCTGAGCGTCTAATATTGACTCGGATGGGTTTACATTGGAGATACTTGAAAGCCTTGTGTGTCTCATACAGACACCAAAGGATGCCTTGTTCGTCTCTATCAGACGCCGAGGGCCGTGAAAAACGTTGGTATCTGAGGCCCTGGGAATGAGCACACATACATAGTCATTGTATGTTCACCACCTGGTCTTGCATCTCCATGTATAGACCAACCCTCTAAAGAACATCTTGCTTTTCAATCTTCTGATTACTTTCTGATCTCTCTGTTCCTCTATCTCTGTGCTGTAAACTCTTAAATGCTTCTCCAGGTGTTGGAGTTGCTGGGTTGCAGCGTGGAGATTGGTTGGCCGCCTGTGCGACACACTACCGAACTGGTCAGTACGAAATATTTATTTTTCTGAAATTATTATGCTATGTAGTTGTATTTTGTAAGAACTGTGGTCTGCCGGCATTCCCGGTGGGAACACCGTTTTATGGGGGGTGTGACGACTCCACTAGGTGTCCCGTGTCCTTTTGCTGGTTCCTCTTTGTTTTGCAGGGTGGAGGGTTGTCAGGCTGATGAGCCACACCTGGGCTTGCTGTGGTGGGGATAAAAGCTCCCTCCCTTCCCACAGAGGATCTCTCTCTTCCTTGGCTGGCACACCTGTTTTGGTTTTGTTTGCTGGAGACATTTTCACACACCCACACATGCCTACATTACTGATTACTGACTTTCCACGTTTATTTAGTTAGTTATTGTTAGTTTGTCAAATAAATGCCTTTTAGTATTTTAAAACTCGTCTGGTCTCCCATTTTTGTTGCAACCTTTGAGCCGGGTTGTAACAAATGGGTTTTATTTTTTTTACAGCAAGCCCAGGTGTGGCTCATCAGCCTGACAACCCTCCACCCAGTTCGGTAGTGTGTCGCACAGGCCGCCAACCAATCTCCACGCTGCAACCCAGCAACTCCAACACCTGGAGAAGCATTTAAGAGTTTACAGCACAGAGATAGAGGACCAGAGAGATCAGAAAGTAATCAGAAGATTGAAAAGCAAGATGTTCTTTAGAGGGTTGGTCTATACATGGAGATGCAAGACCAGGTGGTGAACATAAAACACGATATCAAGGTGACTTCTTCCATATGTGTGCTTGAAAATTTTATTTTTGAAAAGAAATTACATGAATATAATAAAATAGAAACTAACTATAAACAAAAAAGTTATCATTTCCAATGTGCCTTTCACCAATACGCACCTAACGCCGCCACAAGCTACAGAGTGAAGCAACACAAACGTATTGTTACAAAGCCACATGTAACAAACGCTCAAAAAAGTGCAACATATTTTCAGTTGAGTTGATGGAGAAACCTGCTGGCTGTCAATTCCCAGTCCGGTGATAGTTATAATCAAAGAACCAGTATTCTGCTCCATTCTCCCCGACAACCTTCACAAGGCTCCTTAATCACACAATAGAAGTGATGTAATGAGAGAGAAACGCTGGCAATTAGACACCTGCAGAACAACTCAATCAAGAACATAAACCTTCTTGCCCACAATCATTTCACATATTCCACTCACACAACACACATCCTATTTTTTACTACAGATATTTTGGGCTTGTTTTTTACGGTACACACTGATGGCTGATGTCAGGTCGATCTGTCAAGAGTTCCTTCTATTGCTACGCAAACAGCATGTCGTCCTTTTCACTCTACAACTGTCTGACAATGTTAATCTGCGGGAGAGGACCGTGTTGACAGAACACATTATGGAGCTTTAGGGGGGAGAGGTTAGGCGTCAACACAGAAATAGAATTTAAATTGGTAAACCTCTTATAAGGCATCAACTTTTATGAGCAAATGCCCACTGGACTTAACCCCGCCCTTTCAAATGAATTCATTATGGCTTGTGCATATATGCATGCTAGTAGCTGTGGTCCATGCTTAAGGTAATGTCACTGTGTTCGTGTAATGTGTATATAGCTCTATGACGGGCTGTGTTTTGCTACATCGAGCTAGGAAATTGTTTTAATCTTCTCAGAGCTCCATCAGCAGTTTATCAACCACGCCACCTTTACTGGGGGGGGGGTTCGGGTGTGTAGTGGAATGACTGGCAGAAGTCAGAGAGGAGGGGCGTCTGCGTTTCAAATATCAATTGGCGCTGTCAGCGAGGCCCAGCATGGTGAAGGATTATCTGAAATTAGTTTAGTTAATTCATCATCTTAAAGGGCAGTTGCTTTGCCGCTGATTAGTTATTGTACACACTTGTCAATTAAGGGTCCCTGGAGAATCTGTCCCACGAGGACTGAAGCCGACATCAAATGCACACACGGAGGAAAAGAATGGGAGAGGAGACAGACAAGTGGTAACAGAGAGGCGTCTGTGGCAAAGCAAAAATAAAGGAAGATTACAGCTGCTGGTCGGGGCCGGTTGTTTTGAGGAGGAAGAAGGAGGAAGAAGACCAATGAGAGGTATAGGACGGTCCATCATCATCAATCTTTTAAGCATTAGCATGTTCGTTCTGCCTCGATCAGTTCTCAAACTAACAACCTCAGACTCCGAGGGGTCACTATCTTGGTGGGCTTACTGCCCACTAGGGGAAACTACTATTTCACACTATTAGTGCCTTCAAATGGCGTCATGTTTACCGTGTTCACGAGAAGAGTCAATATAAACGCCCCCCTCTTGTGGTGGAAAGTTTCTGAAACCTCAGAGTTTACGACTTGTGACGTGTTTGTTGACGTTGTGAGAAATGCCGGAGGCCATGGAAGTTCATTTTCCGGTGCATAATAAGTGAATATATTGTAATTTTAGTTATATATTGTTTTTCTTCTAATTTTATAATATGTCTGATGAAAATGTTGATATTCCCAACGGCCTCATCTTTTTCCTCTGTCATTATGTCTTTGAATTTACTGCACTATGTTACCCACTTGCTAGCTTGCTAAATTGTTAGCCTCTATGGCTTCTAGACGCCGACAGTAACGTTAATATTGTCGTTGCTTAGCAGCGGTGTTCTCACGCTTTAACCACTTGAACGCCAAGCATATTGTGTACACGACTTCCCATGTTGTAAACATGAGCTTCATTTGAAGGCACCATATGACTTCACACTATAACTGAGACAATCGCCAGGGTTGCATGTACAGGAAAATTTCAAACTAGCGTCAAAAATTCAGTTTTTTTCGAGACAAAACTCTGAGAATTTGCGTACTTCATCTAAACAACATAGAGATGCCTGTAATTTATTTTTATAAAGACTGATTGTTCCATAAGTGACAAACTGATGTTTAAATATGCTTGATTTCCATCGACTGCAATGGTTCACATGAAGATAGAATTCAAAATACTGTCAAAAATGCAGTTTTTGAGATAAAATCCTGAAATTTGCCACCCTACATCTACAATGACCTTTAAAAGTTTGTCATTTATTTTCATGAACATTGGAGCTTTATTTAGCTCAATTTTTGATGATTCAAAAATCCGGTTGGATGGTTTGTGGAGGACAGTCTGAAGATGCAGCGTGGCAAATTTGGTTTCAATTGAGCACAAAATGTGGGAAGAGGTTTAATAAGCTCACTTGGGCCTACAGTCTGGTGGAAGCTGCAAAGTTGTAGAACGAACGGCTAATTTGTTATGAATTTTCAAAGTTTTAAACTTTAGGCGTTTGCTGTAGCGCCACCAACAGGACTATTGGCCCACAAAGCCAGTTGAGGACGTTTAGCATAGGACTGGACCTATGTGCGAAGAAGAAGAAGAAGAAGAAGAAGAAGAAGAAGAAGAAGAAGAAGAAGAAGAAGAAGAAGAAGAAGAAGAAGAAGAAGAAGAAGAAGAAGAAGAAGAAGAAGAAGAAGAAGAAGAAGAAGAAGAAGAAGAAGAAGAAGAAGAAGAAGAAGAAGAAGAAGAAGAATATTGACAAAAATTGCCTAAAAACAAAAAAGGAACAAGATGCATGTAAGTCCCAACCTCAACCTAACATGTTTCCTATTAAAATCTGTGTGAAATAAATGTTTTAGTCTAGCTACAATAGTAAGATGTCGCCTCAGACAGTAAATTTAAAATGAAGGCATTGAATCTGATCCTGTTTCAGATCCAGAGAAGGGTGTTGTGTGGCGGAGGTGGTTATAGATGTTGTGAATTAGAAAAATCAATGTGCAAGCCTTTGTACAAAGAGGCCAAGTGGAGGCCATCACATTGACCTCTCCACAGGTTTCTATTCCCATAGTTACTGTTGCTACGATACTGGATTCAGCGCACCATGCTATAAATGGCCAAATACAAAAACCCTGGTCGAAGCGCTGTCAGAGACAAACAGTGAATAGACGTGTACAGTACATCACTTGTTAGAAGACGAGGCGTTTCTGTAGCAGCAGCTCATTGTTAGGATTCATCATTTACAGTCCATTTTTTTTTTATATTTTGAATCAAATTTAGGGCTAAAAGTGACTTTCCTTCATTTATTAACAACAATATGTAATTAACAATAATTCACCAGAGAATATTACAACATTTTCTCCAGTGGTTGTTTTTAAACTTTACCATGAGATAAATATCTCAGACCAAAAACTATTAGTTTTTAGTTTATTCAGCACTGAACAAGCATTTCTCTGTTCCCCATAATTAATTCTTGAAGTGCTTTTATGGTTAATCCACCAACCCACGGGGAAGTGTGAGAGGCAATGTGCCAATTTTACTCAAGGATACATTATAAACACACTCTTATTGGATAAAAAATAGGCTTTTCAAACCTGCATGTTTTCCACAAACACTTATTGAAAATACACTTAATCTGAGGAGGACAAACATTATGATATGAATAAGTTCAACATGTTTAGAAGAAGCACGGATGGTGTATAAAACTCTAGTTTGATAAAAAAAAATATATCAATAATCTTAAAAATGTTCATGTTCGCGCTGCAAAAGCTGCTTTGTACAGTAATAATCTTTGGTAAAAATTAGCATTTTCTCACTCCTGCTTTCTAGTACAGAAACATGCTACAGTAGTATATGTTTTGTCACCACTGATATTGCATTCAACAGTGGTTGTTAGTCCCGTTCCTGGGGACCCATACTGCTGCTGGTTTTTAATCCTACCGGCTCGTACCGTATCCTTCCATAAAGTTAATTACATCCACCTTTCATCCCAGGTGGAAACCAGTCCCTGATAAGGTGTTTAGAATGAAAAAGCTACCTATCTAATCCTATTGGAGCTGTGGCATTCCTACTCCTCATTCACTAATGCTTTGTCCCTTTTCTTCCCCCTAAAGACCCCCTAGCTGGTAGTAAGCAATGCACCTCAACACCTCACACAGCTCAGATTGGAACTTTAGGCCTGAATATCTTTGTAATGAAGCGATCATTTTCAAAATCAACAACACTCTACAAGAAGTAAAAGTTGCTACTGAGAATTTCACTTCTAATAGAGGCTTTTTTCCCTTTGTGAAATAGTAAGTAAGAAACCTTCATTAGAAGTGAAATTCTCGGTACATACATACATTCCTTACTTTGATTTTCAGGGAGACAAAAATGTTGAGTGAGTTTTCCAAGTCACTTCTATGCAGGGACTTTCCTTGGAGCGATTAAAGGGAAATGGATCATAGGTATAGCTACCGCGATCAGCCGGCGTAATCGATGACGTTGGCGCTGAAAATTCGTCAGCATCAATATTTTAAATCAATGCATGTTTTTTTTGTCCTTGTAGCTGCTAAATACACTCATAAAGTCATAAAGTTGTCTGCCTGCTACTTTAGAAGTTCCACTGAATAAGTTTTTGAAGGAAAATTTTCCAGCAAATTTTCAACCGGCAAACAGATGAACGACCACCGGTCTCCCTCCATGCTGCAGCGCACGGAGCTCCCCCAGTTCACCGGTTCAGATTACACCGGTAAAGTCAAGCCAATCTTGTGTTGAGGCCAACACACCGGCAAAGGTGACCGCCATCAAAAGTCTGCGGACTTTGTTAGCTACTGCCCACGCTGCAGTGACACAGAGCCGGCGTGTTATGCCGATTTATGATGCCTTGTCAAAAAATATCAGAAAGTGTGCTGTAAGCATATGGGGAGCATATTCTGATACTCTATCATAATAGGCTATCTTTATTCAAGATTTCAGGGGTAGCGTGTTTCATTTCGTCTTGTGCTGCATTATACAATAACATAGCCTACAGTTTGTCGAAATAAAATGAACTTAATGAAATGGTCATTTAGATTTTTCTGGGGAAAACGAATTGCTTAGATTAATCGACTAATCTGTAAAATAGTCTATAGATTAATCGACAGAAAAGGAGTCGTTAGTGGCAGCCCTAATCGTGGGCAACGTATTTGCAAACAACGGTTTGTATGATGTCTTACAAAAAAGTTATTCCTCCTATTTCATTCGTTTTCCTATGAATGTCCAGCAACACGTGTCAATTTCCGCTCGATACGGTACTTATACTATACTTTCGTCTTCACAGGAAACAACTTCCTTAGGTTTAGGCAACAAAACTACTTAGTTAGGTTTAGGAAAAGATCGTGGTTTGGCTTAAAATAACTCCAGAAGTGGCGTTACTTAAGTACGTAAGTTACGTGACAAATAAATCAACTTGGACTTCTGGTTTCACACGGGACACGAACGCCGGTCTCCTGGGCTAAAGTCCGGTACTTTTTGACCCACCCATCCGACCCGACCTCCTCCCTAAGCGTTTTTTGCTGCTGTTTACATTCCCTGGTTCGAAAATTGATTTCATGGGATATACACGAATTACAGTGCATTACTTTTCGTAGGTATAGCCATGAACAGTGTATGAGACCAGGCTGTCGTGGGGCAATCTACATATGTTGCTTTCACGGTGGCTAAAGAAAGATAAGTGACGGGAGGGGTTGCCGCCGCCACAGACATGCAAAATTTCAGTGCACAGACGCACAAAGATGAGTGGTGAAGCCAGTGGAGCAGTTAGAAGTCAAAGCTGGTGTGGAATTAACAGAACATTGAATATAATGTGTCATGTCGACCTGTGTCTGCCTCTTTCCACCCAGACGCCCCAAAACTACCTCCACTCACCTCACTATTACTCTAACACCTCACCCCTTCCCCAAAGGTAAACCATCTCAGAAAGCAATCCAACAAAATGTGACCCAATGTTCTGCACAGAGGGAGGGCAGACGGCAAAGAGGAGGAGAAAGGGCTTCCATAAATGCAAACCAATGTGGTCTATAAAACCACAGGGGTGAATGTAACCTTTTGCATTGGAGGACAGTGTTATTAGAGAAGCCAAAGTCAGAGCAGTCATTTAACTGTTCTGACAGGAACTGCTCTTCCCCATTAGTTTCAGTGCTGACTTCTGAAAATACAGAGGGGGGTGAGAAAAAACACAAATGCCAGAAAATGAAATAATAGAGTGTTTCTACAATTTCCAATTCAATTTCCTCTCGCTGACCTGCAGTAACAAGAGAAATCAATGCAGCCGGGAGTAAAACATTCTGAATTGAGGGATGGCAATAGCCTCCTGTTTTTTTTCCCTCAGCAGTACCAAAGACCATCATTGTGTTGGGAGATCACTCATTGAAAAATAAATCACTCAGGAGCAAAAATACTGGCACTTTTGCTGTCTGCAGAAGTAGGCAACAACCCAGACATATACACTCTCCTCCAAGTTAGTGCCTTAGAGGAATGTATATCACAGCTTTTCACCTCCACTTCGGCCCTGTGCATTGTATCCAGTCTGGTCTGTACAGTATATTTGCCCTGGTTGATGCAAAAAAAACGAATTAAGCTCAAGCTTTTCAGTGGAAGACTGGTTTAACAGGGGAAATTTGCACAAATGTCAATAAAAAATAGTCTGTGATTTCCCTCCATTTCCTGTCACATCTTGTGTTTGTACTGTAGTACCCGAAAAAAGGAGCAAAGTGAGAGATCTCTGCCTCTCCTTCTGCCTACGGCAAAACACATCCATCACCGGTGTTGTCAACACAACAATCTGGCCTGTAGGATCGTGGTGTGAACACCCTTTCCGGGTCTAAATTAAATCCTTGATCAGAGGTGTTACCTGGGATTAATGCAGGTGTTTCTACTGAACACAGGAGGCTTAGACAAGAAATCCGGCCCAGAGTTATAGCCGCAACTTCTCTCTACAGACGTCAAAGATGCAGGGATGATAGGGAAACGAGAGGGAGGGAATAAGTACCGTCTCCATGGCAGCCGGTGATGGAGGCCCTGCCCTCTGAGACCATTAGAGCTTCACATCTGGTCTCTTCAATGAGACTGCAGACCTTCAGCAACACTACTTTATAACTTCTGAAGAATAAAAGAATAAAAGGACAAGTTTCACAGTGTGAAAAAGAAATATAATGTAGAGGCCTAACACTAATTTCTCACGAAGCATCGGATCATCAAGTGCGCCATCTTTTAAATGAATGTGACAGATTTAAATGCAATCATTGAGTCTGGTTCATCTATCCATCTTTAGTGATGCTTAACATGTTGCTTTCACAAAATGCCTTTTTAAAAATAATTTTACATTATGTAGAGACTAGCGCTGCAAAATTTCGGAAATATTCCGTGGGAATTTACCAGACTTTATGGGAAATAACGGGAATAAAATGGAAATATAGGGGTTATCTGCTCAGGCTGTATTTACCATCTTATATGCAGATATAAAATAACCATTTACCATATCATAAGTAGACATAATCTTTTAATTTGGTAAATAAATCCATTCATTTGTCAAATAAATCCATTCATTTGTCAAATATACACAGTGTGCAATCACCATGTTGTGAGTTTAGGTAGCTAACAAGTTAACTAGCGGGGAAAGGTACTTTGTAAATTCAAGCCGACAATGTTGTCTGTGTGCAAACTTAGGGTTTAAAGTGAACAACTAATTTATAAAAGAAATGTTTTATAATAAACAATGTATAGAAATAGATTAATTAAAACTCCTCAATTAGCACGCCCAATCAAGCTACATCCCACATGCGAAAACTAGCGTAACAAGTTATAAACTGTACTTTGCTTTAGGCTAATATCTGCAGGCAGGGCTGCCAACGCTCATGCATTGACTGTGAGACTCACGCAGTTGACACCTTTCATACGCTCTCACGTCACACGTCCATTTTCTCATGCAATGAAAAACATATTTGTAACTGATAAATAATGTCGCGGTGCAAAGAGAAGACACTGACAGCGCACGGACAGACAAGACAAAGCAGGACAACGCAACAGCGGCACAGTGAAACACTGCGATCAAGTGAGCCGCCGCTTGATGAGCGTCTTTTTATGCTGTTACGGTACCGGTACTTGGAGCAGCCAAAAAGGATTCACATTTCAGCAATAATTTCTCACATTTTATATACCAAGTAAAACCGCCAGTAAAGAAGTCCTGATTTGATAAAACAGTTTCCATAACAGGTTTGCTGAGAAGCACAATGGATTTGTGCTCAAAATGTTCCTGACTATGGCCATAAGTAGTTTCAGTGTATATTACTTTTTAAACTCATATTAATGAAATCTTTTCCTTTAGAGGTTTGCTGAAAGTTTCAATGTAATCGGGTTCAAGACGACCCTGACTACGACCATGTAAAATCTGAAGTAATTTTACTATCTCACTCAAAACTAAATTGAAAAGCTGCCAGAGCTGCTGCAGGTTAACTAAAATATACAAATATGAAATATATTCACTCCAGTAATATAATCAAAACTTAAATGAAAGCATGTAGTCCTTTGGCTGAGACAGTGCTGCAGTGTTGGAGGTAGTGTGTGCTGCACATGTGATGGGATCATACACTGTGATTCCTTTTTAATGGGATGCCGGCCAGTTATCTGTACATGTGATGGAAGAGTTTGCTGCTGAATGCAGTGCAGGGTTACAATTCAATTAAATGGGAATAGTTTTAACCAAAACATGCCATATGACCTATTATTGCTTTTTTATGTGCATTTCCCCCCCAAAATAACTTCACTATTAAAAAGGTCAGATTTTTACATTGAAATTGTGCAAAACATCCAAGATGCCCGAGCTCAACTTCCCTTGGAAATTTTCTGCCCCTTTGCAACCCTGGCAGAGAAATTAACAAACATGAACAAACATTGCTCACTCACACTTTCTCATGTGAATGGCCAGTTGGACTGATGTACAACATATAAAACTATGCAACAAATGAATGATCAGGCTGGATAGGTTTACAACCACAGATATGTGACCTCAAAATGAGTTCATGTCCATAGTACCCATTGTACAGTAGATAGCATTAATGTGACAATACAGGATTTTATTAAAAAATCTTATTGATAACATTTTTAGGTTGACAAATATTTAGTACATCCACAGAACCTTTAGAAAGGTGCCAAATACAAGTATGGCTTTTTCTGGAAAAATTAATTAAAAAAATTACGATTGTGATTTAATAATTTTAAAATTTTGGCGGGTCCAAAATGTTTTTTTTATCTCTTGGTTTCCACTTCTAACAAGGCTTGTGAGCCAGTAGTATAACGACGTTGGTAATAGCACCTTTAAATACTAACTTTAACAAAGGTGATTTTACTTGTCAAGATGACTTCTACTCACCATGTCTGCTGTGCCTCCTATGGGAGCTTTTACAAATTTGAAAAAATAACTCTGATGATATCTTCATCATCCATGAGATTTAATGGAAGATTAAGTTGCATTATGGGAAATGTAGGATCCAGGATTTTTGGGACTTGACCCATTCTTGGGACTAAGAGTCGGGATTCCTCGCCCTCTTCTGCTTCAATTGTGATCTTTCTTTTTTCAATCTGTCTCTCCCAACTTTATAGAAGTACAATACTAAACCACTGGAGGGCCCAAGTAGGATTTGAAAGAAGAAACAAGTATGCAATCAACATGTGAAGGGGTCCAACATCAAAGTACACACACACATAGCTATATAGAGTACATATAAACAGGAGCAGCAGTTTAGCGTCTGACTGTGCAGCAACAAACAGAAGCAGTGTGTGTATGCATCTGACAAAAATTTTAATTGACCACAGCCACAATGAAGCCAACAGCCCATGCATAATGAATAGTTCATAGTGTCCAAAAACCCCTGGAGCAAAAAAGAAGAAATGTTGTTGCAAAAATCAGTCGCAGGGTTTTAAGATGAGAGAAAATGGCCCCCTGTACCATTATGTGTGACCTCTGACCTGACCGCGGGAATCTATCAAGGTCCAGGTCGCCTTTGTTTTTGTGCCGGAGGGCTCTTCCATTCTTGTTGAAATATGAAATATGGTTCCTCTAAACTTATCTTCAAACATGCCATTCAACCAACGCTTGTCTTCACAACAGACAGCAAGACCTTTGCTTCGAAAAGTGTCTGAGAGAAAATGGAGGAAGGTGACTCACTGACCACAGAGCAGAAAAAAAGGAGGCCAAATAACTGTTGAAGCGTGAAAGTCTGCAAATTCTCTTCTCCTTTTTCCTCTCGGAGCAAAAAGAAAGCTTTCAAGTCCAAAGATTGTGAAATGTTGTTTTTCATCTCCCTTTTTCTGAGGCACAAGGAGACCTGAAAAGCCGTGGTTACAGCAGTTTAGTAACCATCCTATTTCAAAATTGAGGCCTTTTCAGATGTTGTGAGCCATTCACACCTCCTGGGATTCTCTGCAGCGCGCTGCACGAGTCCGACCACGTCTACGGGCGGCTGGATGGAATTGTGGAAAGCTTTTCCTACAGTACGCTGTCACGTTTTCCCTTCTTTACCAGCCATAGCTTACCCCGGCACCACGCAGAGTGGACTATCTAGTGCTGCTTGACGTCTGATCTGGTCTCATGTGAATAAGTCCTCCATCCCCCCTCTCTTTCTCCTTTCATCATCTTTTTAGATACAGCTGTGCATTGATATTCAACATTATTCCTCCATGTACGACAATTTTATCTCATGCGTGTATTTTTATATCCTTCCTCAACTCTATAGTTGTTGCTTTGGTCGGTAATTTCTAAGCTCCGAGTCATGCAATCACTGTTAGGGCTGCTATATGCCTTATCTGCTGTGACAAATAACTGTTGAGCAGCAGCAACAACAGCAGATTGCCATGCAGAACGTGGCCTTTAATGCAGCAGCAATACAAAATGAAATAGCTGTGAAGAGGCAGCTGTTATAAACCAGTCACTTAATTTGCTCCACAACAGTTTTCTTCCATCATATTAGAGCTGTTAAACAGGGCCGAGTGTTGCAAAGAGACGTTATGTCTCCTCCATATAAAAACTCATATTCTCATCAGAAGAGCCTCCCAAGACTATTGTCATCACTCATCAGCGGATGAACAACAAACCTCTGGTGCTCCACATATCCTTAAAGCCATCTTAAAAAACACCACTGGGATTACTCCTGTCAGCCGGCGTGTGAAGTGTACATTATGGTAATGCAACCATCAGAAAAAATATTATATTTCTTGATTTTTACTTAACCCTCTTCCCCACCTCACCCATCTTCAGCTCCAAGAGACAATTTAGACTCGTCCTTGGCTCAAAGGCAGCACTACTTGAAATGCCTTTAGATTTGGTGCACACACACATCAAAGAGACCAGGAGCTTATTTTCAAGTATTTTGCACCCCGAGGCTAGGAGCTACTTCTGAGGCTGCTGTGTTCCCTGTAAATAGCTTGGTTTTCTGTTCCACAGATCCCGGCAAAGCACCATCTACCAGAGAGCTGTGGGCAGAGGCCTCCGTGCTCTCCTATCACCAGAGGTAACGGGCAAAAATCACTGTGCATAATAGTTCTGCCGATTGCTCTCCTAAGGTGTTGATCAGTAATGCTCACAACAACTAAACTAAGCCTGCCAGGGCGAAGGCATCCAGAGTATGTTCTGCTTCTCGCCTTTGATAGATCAAACTTCTCGTCTTGCGTTTGATGGTGCCACCCTGTGATGTGCTCCAACTTTCTGAGCGTTCAGAGTCTCTTTTATCCCTCGTTCATCTTGTTAGGACATAAACCGTGAAATCACGTAAGGGATAATCCACAACACTTATTTTACCACCTGATGCTGTTACTCTGTTGTCACTTTCCAAAAAAAACAACAACTACTAAATATTAAATTAACTTAATTTTGCTTTGGTGTTTGTCATTTGAATGTCTACGGGATTTGCTATTGATTAGCATTTTTTTCTATGGTTACATAGCTTAGTCTCTGGACATTTAAAGGGATAGTTTGGGTTTTTTTGAAATGGGGTTGTATGAGGTGCTATCATAATTTATTACACGGCTGTGTTGAATACTCGATTCTGATTGGTCAATCACGGCGTTCTGCGGTCTGTTATTTCTGTATTACAGACCGTTGCTATGTATAGCAGCAGACTTTGGTGGAACTCTGGTGCAGTTCAACCTCTGGTGTGGTTCGTTTGGGCGGTTGTGAACGCAGTAATCAAACTCTGGTGTGGACCAAAACAACCGGAGAGAGACCGCTTGTGAGACGTGGTCTCGGAACGTTTCCAAGCGAACTAAAACGCAGGATGCATGTGTGGGCATTTGTTGAGATGGACAAAGGTAGACGACAAGTTAACATGAGTGGGAGAGGACTGACCTGGACTGCTGCAGAAGTCCGATGTTTGCTTGACATCTGGGCCGAAGAGAACACACAGAATATGATAAACAAAGTCTGCAAAAATAGTGACGTTTATAGAGTCATAAACTGGAGGAGAAGAGATTCGTGCGCAGTAGATCAGTGCCGTCAAAGTGGAAAAACTTCGACAGCATCAAAGTTCGCGATTCGCTGCATGGAAGTGGCAGCTCTTGAGATGAAAAAGATAAATTTGGTCCACTTTGATTTGTGCGCTGTGAAACCAAACCAGACTAAATCTTGCCGTCAGACAGCCCTTTCCGATGGGGAACTGAACTGAAAGTGAAACTTATCTATGCTCTCCAAAGCCACCAGACTCAGTTGACAAAAACAGTATAGATACGTTTCACTTTCAGTTCAGTTCCCCATCGGAAAATATTTTAAATATAAGGTAGACAAACTTAAACTGATGTTGATTTTTTTAGGTGGGCCCTTCTTTTAGGTGGCTCAAATACGTTTTGCTGCTGCCGACCACAGCGGTAACTCCTGTCTGCTACACTGGTTATGGATAAGTACCTCATACAACCCCACTTCAAAACACCCAAACTATCCCTTTAACATATACTCTGGCCAATCAGTTGGTAGTCACAAACCCTATAATGATATATTGAAATCTAACTATATACTGTATATATCAAGGAAGAGATAGAATCCTAGTAAAATGTGTGAGATTTGGCTCAGCAACCGACTACACTTGAGTATAATCACTGAAAAAAATAGGCCATGGATTGAATGTCAGAAACTCTCCCTTCCTTATCTCTTTCAAATAGCATCAATCAACATTAGAAATAATGGCACCTTCATTTGGTAGGGGAAATGTGCCTTTAAAGAGTCGTTTTAAAGTCGTTTCAGTCTGCTGTGTCTATTGCTTTGTCTAAGATCATCCTTTCTGCAGTGATGCCCTTCTTCTTTGTAATGACTGCTGCCAGCCAGCAATTCTGATGCCTCGGAGTGCAGAGCATCATTCATAAGAAGACTGCTTGCTGTGATTAGCCCTATGCCTTAAGCCATATATGAAAATTCATTTTAAATGTCCTTTAAAAACCCATAAAACATCCATATTGACTTGAGGCTGCCAAGCTGTAGGGGGCTGCTAATCAGTTCCCTCTATGGTCCATTTAGCCTCTGTGTCATTAAAGATAATACAAATAAAATAAGTGTTAACATGAAGGCACTTTGAATCCTTCCCCTGAAAAAAAAATTATATCAGCCTCCCCTCACCAACTGTCAATAATTTGCACTAGAAGATTTTTTTTTTTAGTTTCCCACGCTTGCAGTGCATTTGTGCTGAACAAATTCCAGTTAATTACAAGGCAAATGGTACAAAATGTGCTCTGTGACCATTACAATCCTGTTTGCTATGCTCAGCAAGGATGCATCACTCATCACACCCACACAAACACTAGCACGCACAGATAAATGAAAACACATAGATATAAAGACTCCATATACACATTTCTGTACACCATATGCACACTGTTTTTGTGTCTCCTGATTCGACACATGCATCGTTTTAATCTCTCAGCTTCACACAGATGTAACGTTTCAACACTTTGCTCTACCCTCTCTTGACTTTGACCAATATTGTGAGATATTCCAGCAATGGAACTTTAATGAAAGGTTTTGCAACATGCATAGACGCTTGGTTGATCTAATGAGATCCCTAACTGTTTCTGCCATCTGCCAGACCCTAGTCATGACATTAACTATGCAGCCATGCTAAGCTTCAAACCTCTCTCTGTGTCAAGTGCTGGTGCACAAACAAATGGATGCCTCACGGAAAAGCCACATTTTCAAGCCATACTTTCAACAGCATAAAAATATACTGTGGCCAGGGTCTGAAATTAGCACCTGCCACCCGCCAAATGCGGGTAAACTGTTGGCAGTGGCGGGTAAAATCGCCACTTTGGCAGGCAGGGAAAGCGCTAGGGATGGAAATAGAGAATCAGTTCCCGTTGGTTCCTACTGTAGTTGTCCGATTCCTTGGCATCTCATGCCTCCATGGCTATCGATTCCTCTGTATTGATGCTTTCCAACAGTTACGCATGGACAATGACGCAAAGGCATACGCACCATGTATCATGTTTCAGTTTGTTTGGGACCGGAACCATGGTGGAGAGAAAAAAGTGCTCAAAAGCATGGCGCTACTACTACTAAACCTGAGGGGACACACCCTTTTTTTCCCTGATAATGCTTCACTGTGAACAACAAATCTGTGTTGAAATCAACAGGAGGAGAGTTAGTAACGTTAGTAATGTCCTGCTTGGCTAAATAAGTGAGCTACTGACGTTAATAGAGGTTTGACAGTCAGACATTATGGTGTGTTTAAGCTCTGTTAGGTAAAAATGAGTATTGGGCGAAGGTAAATTCTAACTTCATCATGATGTGTTCAAATGTAATCTCATAAAATTAAGTTTTTGTCAAGAAACTTGAATAAATCCAGTTGTTTGAAGGAGATGTTTTCACAGCAATATAAAATAGATAATAGAGAGGGAATTATGTCCTGTTAACTTCCTAACACCAGCTCTGAGCAGCTTATAATACATAATTAAAACTACTGATGCCAAGATTTTTTTTAATCAGAGCAAATGTTTAAATAAAAATACAATAATGTATTTGCTAATCATTTGAATTGTGTTTTTATGCAAATAACCTCCATAGATGACAATAACAAAGTACAGTAGAGTACTGTGTACAGTACCCTCCCTGCCCCGAAAAATAGGGCTCCCCGGAGGCTATGGTGTAATTCAAACACTGTAATTTACCACGCATATACAGTAATGTTTTTTGTGTAAAATATATCGAACATTGAATAACATCAGATCTAAATTGTTATTCCTTCATTTAGTGCATAGATTTCAAAAGTGGCAGATAAAATTTCAGACAAAAAAAGTTAACTTCAGACCCTGACTGTGGCTGTGCAGCACACTGTAGAACGTGGTTTACTTTATTGTATTGTGTACTATATATGAAGCCTCTGTCTAATGTAATGTTTTTCTTTCATTTCACTGAGCTTTTGTTGCAGTATTGACAACCCCACTATATAAGGCCTTGCTTTCAGTCAAACTCATCTGCAGTTTACTGGGGTGCCATTGTTCGCCTGGCCGGGGAGAGGTCACTGCGAGGGAGGAGAATAAATGCGGAGTGATTGACTAGTCTCTGTTGGAGAAATGAGTTCTCCATTCATTCCCAGGCTTCCAGAGGTGAAACGTCCTTCAGGAAAGTAAACACAATCTGACAGGGCCCCACAACAGACGCAAAGGCACAGCATGGCACACTCAGTAAGGACGGCACTTTGCTCCGCTCCGCTCTCCTCTCCTGCATCCCTCCTTTCCTCCCGGCCTCCAATCTGTACGATGACCCACAACACATCAGGTCTCACTGCCGAATCTGGACACTTTAGTTGGATTATTTTTGCTTCACTGCTTTGTAGATATATTCAGTGCTCGAAGTGGGCCGGTACTCACCGGTATGCAGTACCGCCACTTCTACATTTTACTCCTTGGCGTACCGTGTCTTTTTCTTGCACATCGGCACTTCTCTCAAGCTGCCGGTACTCTTTTCTGCCCTCTCCATATATCAGGTTCTCTGTGAGACTCGTGATTGCGATTCATATTGCCAAGCGCCAGCGTGTTTGTGCCGCCTCATAAGTCCTATGAACATAAAAACTATGTGGAGAACATCTGGACGAGCCGAAGCACAGCATGGGGGATTTATCAATACAATATTCACGTCCTTTTTGTAAAATAATTAATGTTAAAGTTTGTCATAACTTTTTTTATTTGTGAACAAATATAATTAAAGAAACATTATTTAAAAGTTTTCTGAATCTGCTCTATTAGGGCAAACATTTACACAAGAATTAAATGTTCAGACGAAGGCTGATATGTGTAAATAATAAAATAATAATTTTACTAGGAATAATAATGGTCCAAAATGATGTGAAATTGCGTAGTTTTAAGTCAAAAACCTTCATTTTCTTGGGGCAGGACCCCCAAACCCAATATCTCCTAGTATCTTTTATTCACTGTATAAATTCATAATGTGTCTCTTTTTTTTCCTGCTGTATAGTATGTAGGAGAATCCTGACTGGGACACTGCTCCTAAAACCTGAATGATACCCGACTATAGGCTACAAATAACACAGGAAAGCACTTTAACTATTAACACTAAGTACACCACTTTAACCCTATAATGGTCCAGTTGGAATATTATTGGAGTATTATATTCCTACTATAGAAGATGCAAAACCCAAGTATAATAATATAACAATAAAACCACAGCTGATTATGACTGACACAGTGTAACATGCTTCCATGAAATAATGAATAAATAGGACTAAGTCGCAAGAGATTGCTGATACCGGCCGATACACCACTTCAAGCACTGGATATAATATTGTTCATAGTCACGCTCACACTTCACTCCGAAATAAAAGTGGGATACATGAATCCAGAGGGATCAGGTGATCATTCATATAAGGGTGTTAGTACAGTTTTCTCTGTAGACTTCCGTCCCAGGTCCGACCAGATCCAGGGTCCCTCCTGGAAAGCGAATTGAAAACCGGAGCGCCCACCAGAGACCAGATTAGGCTGTTTTCCCGACATGCTTAAATTGCAATAATCTCGAATGCAGATCACATCTGCAGCTAATTGATGGATTTGCCAGAGGATCTGAGAGTGGTTGGGCTCCTCTCTGAGCTCCTGTTTATTTTCAGGAGGCAGATGCTTTAACCCTTCTCTGGCTGCTGCCAGAAACTCCAGGCCAGTGAATGTCGGAGCTAGCAGCACATACTGCCATCAACTGCGAGATAACTGTCCAAAGGCTTTGCCTAACATTCACCCACAAACTCTGCCTAATTAGAGAGAAAGATGTGCCTGGGTTTCTGTTATACATTGGTTTTGCATGAATAATTCAAAGCACATAAGGCTCACTGTTGTTCTTCAGGCCCTCTCTTGCCATTCATGGTAGGAGCTCCAGTGCGAGTAGGGGCGCCTGCCATCCACTCATGCAAAAATGCTTACAGAGAGAGTGTGGTTGCTCATCACAGCATTGTCACATACAGTTCTGTTGGCTGCAGCCCTGAAAGTTTACATCATGGTAACCAGCCCGAAGAGGCCCAACACGTCAGCAGTCAGCACTTGTGCTCTAGTTCTGTCTGAAGCCCAAGATGACTCTTTATTCGCAGATACACAAACACAACAAGGCGTTTAGCAAGCCGACTTAAAACTGCAGATCTAATTCCAAAGAATATGTTCTCACACACAATAAAGAACAAAAATGTGTGTGTGTGTGTGTGTGTGTGTGTGTACCAGAGAGAGAGAGAGGGAAAACAGAAATGCTATCAACACGTGTAGGCATCTTTGCATGTGATTGCACAAAAAAAAAATGCATGAACACTGTATGTGTTTGGGGATGTGCTGCGTGTTGTGGTTGTGGCGAGCAATGATCTATTTTTTCCCATTACCCCACTGCATACGTGTGGTTCATTTACATTCATGGTTATCCAGATAATGAAGCTTTCAATCCGGGGGATCCTGTGGTGAGAACAATGAACCCAATTACCTCCTGCCGCCTGTGAGATGGGATGGCAGACTCTGAGACAGATGGGAGAGGCTGCACTCGGCCGGCAATCCAATCACATTCATCTCGCTTGCTTCCCGTTTCCCCTGTTCATGTGTTCTGCAGCAACTTATCAACAGGCAGGGGCCAAAGAACCCGGGATCATTACATCACATACACCAACAACTCTGCAAACACAAACACACACGTGTGCACAAACACATTCCCTGAGGTCCACTCGACCCCCGCGATCTCCCCCCTACGTTCCACACCGCTAACATGCACCTCGGGTTTCTCTCTTCCTGCGAACACAACGTTGATCTTTAAGAGATCACACTTTACTTCACCTGCTGGAGAAAGAGGAGGAGGAGGAGGAGGAGGAGAAGGAGGAGGAGGTAAGGACAGGGATTTGTGGGCGAGGTAACGTCTACCTCAATCTTGATCTCCTTATCAGCGAGCCGGGGTCTGACTAAGAACATTCCTAATGATTTATGCAAGATACTCAAGTTTCCTTTTTCTAGTTTAATATTTCAGTTATATGCTCTGACTGAAATCGTTCAAAGATGTGCTCAGTGAAAGTTAGCGGCTACTTTATCAGCCCTCATGTGGATGTGCAACATGATGGAAGAAAACGGAAATAGTGTTTAAGAAAGAAGTTAAACAAGGGCATCTTTTTTGATCATGTCTCTGCTACGAAATGAAAACTTAGAAGATGGCTGTTGAGTGAGCTTTAGGGATGCACCGATATGACTTTTTCAGTCCCGATACCGATAGCGGTACATCCCTAGTGAGCTGTACTATAACCTAGACTTGTGTCATCTTGCACCATGGGGTTTGCTAGATGACGACGTCCAAGGTATACAGAACTTATAATATAAAAAACAACAACAAAACTCTAAGAAATTTAGGTACAACTTATGATATAACTCATATAGTGAATGGTCATATCAGTATTCCTCTTTAAAGAGGACCTATTATGCTTTTGTGCTTTTTCCCTTTCCTTTTGTGTGTTATATAGTTTTTTGTGCATGTACTGTAAAAGGTCTGTAGAGTAAAAAAGCCCAAAGTCCACACCAAAGAGAGTTCCTCTCCCCCACAGAAACTCTGCTCCTGAACTGCCTTGCTGGAATTCGTGCCTTCTCTTCCGTAACGTGGTGATGTCACCGAGTAACACATTTGCATAATACCCGCCTAGTGGCTAGTGTGGCACGCCCAAATAAAGCTAGTCAGAGCGGAGCTGGAGCATGGATGTATAAAGAGACCTGGATACAGCGTTGTAGGCGGGCTCCTGTTCATTCCGCGCAGGAGTCAAACATAGCATTTCAGACCGAGTCAAAAGAGGTGCTGCAACACAGCCGGTATGAGAAAAATAAAGCGTTTTTTGAACATTAAAGCATGTAAACATGTTCTGGTAGAAACCCAAAACACCTGAAAGTATGCACCTGAAAATAAGCATAATAAGTCCTCTTTAAGCCAGAAGTAGTGCAGCACCAGAGCTGCCTTCTATACGTCTCTTGAAGTTTTGTAGGTAAGAAAAAGTGTAATGTAGTTCCTGTAGAGAGGACTTGACATTCAGCAGTAGCCAATGATGCAGAGTGTGCCTGGACCTAGACGGTGCTTGAGGGAATGTATTCCACTACTAGATAATTAGCAGCTGATTGCGTGAGAGCTGATACCAATTCTGCATAATACTCCAATATTTTCTTGCATGCTTCATGCAAAATATACCCTTATCTCATATTCTTCCCCCCTTATGGCCCCTAATTCTGACACTGTGATCAATAGTAATTGACTTAGTGATCGATGTGTCTCTTGAAGTTTTCCATCAGTCCGTATTGCCATCAGTTGTGTCCACACTACTGAGGTGTAGTGTATGGTTTGTTAGTGGGGACCTGCATGCTAATGCTCATAGCAGCTCCCCTGAGTGGCATACAGGTGTTTTTATGTTAATGAATGTCAGGAGAAGAGATCTCGTTGGTCATCCCTGGGTACACACAGGTGTGTCCGTACACACACTCCTGCCCACCCATGCGTGCCTCACATACACACACACCCATATACACACACACATGTAGAATGAGGCTGCACACCCACTGAACCCTTGGATGCATTATTGATAAGCTACTAATTACGCTTGTTGCAATTTCAGCTGACCTTTCCCGGGAACATCCCGGATCATTATAAGCTGCATTCTCTCTTGAAATTGCAAAGGTAATCTAAAGTCCACCTCCCTCGTTCCCCTTCTACCCCCAACACCATCACAAACTCCCTCACAGCCCTCGATTCACCGCTGGATGAAGACGTGTTCTTCCATCCCGAAAAAGCAGGTGAAATTGTTAAGAAAAAGATACGGAGGGTTAGAGAAGGAAAGAGGAGAGATAGCAGAATATTGGAAACATCCAGTACAGCCTGCAGCTGAGTAAATCTTAAGTTGAATGTCAGGTTTGTGCTTGTGTTTTTTTCCATAACTTCTGCATGACATGAAATCATTGGTGAAATTAATTCTTAGAGTCCCTCTTGAAGTTTATGGTTAACACTGCGATGCTCAGTATCATCTCATTCTGTTAAAGGTTAAAAACTACACCATTGTGGGCTATTATACCTGTTTGCATGCCATTATGACACATTAGCCTGAAACATTCTCATCATAGTTTACCATTATGGCAAATACGTTAGTGTAATGGCTCCGTTTAAAGCAGCTTTCTCGCTCAGAGAGCCATTTCATTTTTGGAAAGGCCACAAACTATAATGTGAGTGGTTGTGTATAGTTGGTGCTCAGGAAGATCAATGGATGATCAGCTGATCTGGCTGGTGCAAAAGAGCCAACGTCCTTGCTTGAACATACACTACAAGTTCCATTATAGAGACAAATAAAAAGATCTATCATCATTTTTTAAAGAATGTTTGATGTCCAAATGTTTTGGGAATTACAGCTGGGAAAGATGACTTTTATTATTTCCTAATACAGCTGCTGAATGGACTGGATATACCAACGCACCTTCAATTGATGGTCATGGCCTTTAACAATCAACCTATCGATCTAGAGTTTGGGTCATTTGCATGAATTTACTCTGATTTATAAAATGTAGTACAAAGTGTATGCACAAAGTGGCATTAGTAACACTTAAGAAACACTTTTTCCAATTTCTTTTAAAGCTGAAACAACAGACACAGACTTTTTGTTACTCAAAAAGTACCAAAGTCTGGCTCTGATGATAACGCAGAAGAAACAAAAGGCTCCAGTACAAGTTGTTAAGTACAGCCACTGACTGCATGTTTTCTGCTATTGTTCTTCAATGACTTAGTGCATATACAGGTACTGTACAGCCTTGATAAATCAAGCCAATACATATGATAATCCTCTGCTTGAATGATGCATAAGTGCAGGTACTTGTGCGGAATATTATCAACAGTAAGCTCAGCTTTTACAGAAAATACCACATGTATCGGTAAAATGTTTTCGGGACGCTAAGAATGAAATTCAGCCAATGTTGAAAACAACAACCTTCTTAGTAGATCCTTGTGCATTCAGGGAGCTGATTGATTTATTTCTAAGTTGCCTGGAATTGATTTATTTTGGTCTCTCAGTCTTTCCAACTATTGAATGTGTAAATACTGTAGACAACAGGTAAACTTATGCCCAAAGCTCACATGTAAAATGTAGGGCTGTCAATCAATTTAAAATATTTAATCGCACATTTTCTATTTGTTCAAAATGTACCTTAAAGGGAGATATGTCAAGTATTTATTACTCTTATCAACATGGGAGTGGACAAATATGCTGCTTTATGCAAATGTATGTATATATTTATTATTGGAAATATATTAACAACACAAATCAATGACAAATATTGTCCAAAAGCCCTTACAGGTACTGCATTTAGCATAAAAAATATGCTCAAATCATAACATGGCAAACTCAAACCCAACAGTCAACAACAGCTGTCAGTGTGTCAGTGTGCTGACTTGACTATGACTTGCCCAAAACTGCATGTGATTATCATAAAGTGGGCATGTCTGTAAAGGAGAGACTTGTGGGTACCCAAAATGGGTTCTATAGAACCCATTTTCATTCACATATCTTGAGGTCAGAGGTAGAGGTCGACCGATATGGGTTTTTTATGGCCGATGCCGATGCCGATTTTTTACAGAATCAGGACAGCCGATGGCCGATATATGATGCCGATTTTTTTTTTGCCGATATATTTGGCTGGTTTTCTTTTTTTCCTCCATCTGATAAAATATAACAATTTAATAATAACAAATAATACACAAAATGTCTTAACTTAAGTAAACATTTATTGAACAACACTTATGGTCTGTCTCTCCAATCTGCATTTTGTGTCTGCACTGCAGTGCATATTTTATTTTGTGCATGATGGTTAATAGTAGTAATAGTACAGGGCTCAAAACCTTTTAAGCACCTTTCCAAAACTGTCCTAAAGCATGTTTTTTATTTATGTTTGTTGACAGACACTGTTACAAGCTATATGGTCATAATCTAAGTGATCAAAAAATAATAATAACTTTGTTCACTCGTATTACACAGCCTGCTGCTCATATCTGCTGCAGACTACACACAGGCCAGTGACGTCATAGAGGCTCTGTAGGACCCGTAGACCGTAGAGACGTTTAATGAGGAAGTGAACTTTTTGCTAAATGTTTCGACAAATTGCTCGTGTTTCCGCCCTCACATTCAAACTTGCACTTATGACAAGCATTGTCAGCATCAACTCTAGTAAATTGTAATCACGCTTTATAAGTTTAGTTTTCTCCGCCATAGTCACTAAGAGTAGAAGCTCTGTGTGTGTGTGTGTGTGTGTGTGTGTGTGTCTGCGCTGCAGCAGTGTGTATGTGAGAGCTGCTCCGCCCCGCACGCAGCTAACGTCACCTACGGAGAGAAATTCTCCGTTACCAAAAACAGAATTGATAACGTCGGAGCATTTCATATCTAACCAATTAAATACATAGGGCTTTGAAAGAGAAGAATTTAAGCCTACCGGTTTCTCCCGGCAGAACGGCAATTTGATTGACACACAAGGGGCGGTGTCACACGTGTTCCACAGCAACAACAACACTGGGCTGCCCGTAGATGTGCCTGCTTGATAATCGGCCTAATATGCTCAGGCATCGGCCGATGCCGATTATGAAAAAATGTCAAATAATCGGCCCGATTAATCGGCCGACCGATGAATCGGCCGACCGATGAATCGGTCGACCTCTAGTCAGAGGTCAAGGGACCCCTTTGAAAATTACAGTTTTTCCTCGCCAAAATTTAGCGGAAGCGTGGAGCGTTATTTAACCTCCTTCACCATAAGCTAGAATGACATGGTTGGGAACAATGGATTCTTTAGGTTTTCTTGTTTGATACCAGTATCTTCACTCTAGCTTTAAAACTGAGCCCACTACAACCTGAAAAATCGCAAGTTGCATTAATGCGTTAAAGAAATTGGTGGTGTTAAAACAAATTTGCATTAACACGTTATTATCGTGTTAACTTAGACATCCCTCGTAAAAAGTTGAACTGCTTTGTATGACATTATTCACGGATTGGGAACATTTTGACTGGAAGTTTTTTGCACACCGTGGTACTAGAAGAGCAAGGAGGGGCATTTCAAATTGCCACCCAATTTATGTATAAAAATAATATATGGGTGTACACTTAAAGGTTAATATCCACTGAGTGAGCCATGCCTGATCCTTGATCTAAGACTTCATTCTTTGATTCTTTGAAATCTGGCTGTGGGAGACATTTGCTCTTATTACAGTTACCAATCTTGAGTTATCTGTCCAAGATCACACGTATAATATAATTGGAATCTGTTACAAGGTGGAGGAAAAAAGGAGAAGGAGGGGAGAAAAAAGGTATTAAAAAAATGTATTTTCTCAAACCAGCATGTGGTAATGAAGTTCAGGCAAAGAGCTCCAGTTCCGTTCCAGTTCTTTGGATGGTGTTTTTTCAAGGTTTGCATGTTATTCAAAAACAGAACTGCTGTATGAAGGTCATGGTGACAAATCTCTGCAAGAGTTTCATTCTCTTTTGCCTTTACTAGTTTACCAGCTTTTATCCACCTCCACAACTTTCCTCTTTCTCTGAAATACACACACACACACATGTACACAACAAAACATTTCTACAGATTCTGCAATTCTCCCCCTAAGAACGGAGTCTATACGCCTAAATAGATATTCAGCTCTTCCAGTGCAATCAGATTTCGTTGGTGATGGGAGCTGACTCGGAACCAAAATAAATAGATAGAGCGGGAAAAGGGCTGGGAACAGCAGTTTGCTGGCAGCGCTGTGAACCAGGTGAGCCAGTGCAGGCAGGGACGACACCAGCCAAAGGATTAATGGTCTCAGGGGAAGCCAAGGTAAGCCCGCTGCTCCTGCTTGACATCTTTGTACTTGTAAGAGCACAGAAATTAGCCAGGCAATGCTGTGAGTAATGGCCAGGGTGCTTCCATCAGTCCCATTTAACAATGCATGCAAAGCCAACAGAGGAAAATGCAGGGAGAGAAAAAAGTAAATGTTGTCTCCTGGGCATGAGCGCAGAGTTGCCTGAAGCAGTTTATCACATAAAGCCTGGTGTTGTGAATGCAGCAGAAACATCACACTTATAATAACAATAAAAATAATAATAATAATAGCGATTACATACATTAAACATCAGCCACATAGATCAGTGTCATTGCTTTGATTTCTTTTGACAGCGTCAACCCGTGAAGGAGTACTTCACCCACAAAATGATCATTTGTATGTCAATTACTCACCCTGTGTTACCTTGAATACTTGAAGATTTTGTTTTTCTCACATGCCTCCACGACGAACGAAGAATAAAAAAAAATCCGAAAAAAAGTCTTGATGAATTGACGTGTTTGGAAAGTAGTGAGCATACGACTGTATAAATGAGACTTGGATTATGCTGCACGAGTTGTGTGAGAGTTTGTAAACGGATGTTTTGATATAGTTTTGCTGTTGTTAAACGCGGCCCCCATTTACTTCAATTCATCAAGACTTTTCTCAGTTTGTGGATTCTCCGTTCACCGTGGAGGCATGAGAGAAAAACAAAGTTTTCTTCAAGAATTCAAGGTAACACGGGGTGAGTAACTGATATACAAATGACCATTTTGGGGGTGAAGTATTCCTTTAATGCTGGCGGCAATTGTGGAACCATGTTTGAACAACAGGGTGCTCCTGGGCCGGTGCAAAGGCTGATGCAAAATGGGCCGTAATGACTCACAGTGGGGGATAAAATATGTGTGTCTGACATGAAGCCAAGCTGACCTCAGCCACTGTTGTTGGTAGAGGAGCAAAAAGTTACCTTGGGGACTACGGTACATGATACTCAAAATGTGTCATTCTTCTCCTTGTCACTTTAATTTAGAAACTTGTGTGACTATTAGAATAGAATTTGTGTCTTATGCACTTATCACTTATCTTGTAAACATTTTGATTTTAAAGCTAAGACGCTGCTCATCAGCATGTAGCGTCTTTTGAAGTGCGATATATTTATCTTAAATTCAATGCCCTTGATACCTATTTCACCCCTTGTAACAGCTGAATATTCCCCATCCAGCCTCACCTCCACCTAATCCATAAACAATGATGGTGGAATATGTATTATGTATGTATTTCCCAGATATACATAGAGGTATAATAAAAAGCAGGGAAAACATATCACGATGAGTGCCGACAGCGGTCCGGACCTACGTGGTGCCTGGGCCCCTCCAGATGTTCACATACTGTATCATACAGACACGGGCATGCTCTCTCCATTCAGCAGAGACTTATGTCTCAGCACACACACAAATGTCAGCGACTCTCAGGTCAGATGGTATCACAACATGCTCAGAGTTGTGCGTGCGCCCACACACAAACAATATGCACCCCTAAACAGTATCACCAGAGAAACTGCACAGACAAAGCAAACTATTTCTATCCTATTTAGAAGAAGACATACTGTATAATGTACTGTATATGTACAAGTTTCACAAGCCTCTCTCAATTTCTCTTGCACCCAAGAATGAATCCATATTTCTACCAATATTTGTTCTTTTACAAATAATCCATTCAACCAAATATTCTAGCTGAAAACACACTAAAATATGCTGCACATGAAACATTCTTATGATTTTGACTTTGGCTGCACCAAGGTCATACTGGCTGTGAAAACAAATTGTGTCAGATTCATATGTACAAAAGAAAGAACAATGGAGCGGCACATTGTAATCCACAGGGTGGATAGGTTTGCTAGTGGAACTTGGCAAACTCTTCATAAACCTGCTTTCCCAAGGGCAACCCTCTGCAACTGGAAAAGGATCCAACCACTGGTGGCACTGTTATGAGGGAAAATGTCACCATTTCCTTTTCCACTTCATTGCCGTTGTTAACAATTGTACTTAATATGATAATTATTGCCCCATATTTCTGAACGTCTGTCTTATTGACTTAGGCTGCATTCACACCAGATCCAGCGGTGTGGTGATTCACCGTAGGGGTTGTCCGGCGGTGTGGGAGTGTCACTTATACGGCCCATTTGTGTGACGTCATGTTGTGAAGTTTAATCCCCCAACGTAGCACAAGCAGACTTTATATTTCACAACGACTGTTTTCTGTCGGCACGTTTTTATGATCTTGACATTTCCAAGTGCACTGGAAGGCAGCTTCATTCATTTCACAGCAGCTAGACAAGAAAAGACGGAGGGACTGTGCCGTGTGCTGGAGTTTGTTGCAGGAAACACGCTACCAAATTCCCCACAGAATTGCTCCAAAGAGCATTCATGCAGTCGGCTGTTACACAAACTCCTGGGCAGCAGGGGTTTTAAACTTTTTTTGTACCAAAGTTGTTTTCGGCTCCCCTCACATGGCAGCGAGAGGCAGGAATGTTAACTGTACTCTCTCCGACTCGCTGGTTACGTGATTGGCCACCGCAGCGTGACTTGGGCTGCGTTTCTCCAAAAGTTAATTGTTTCTACTCTTCGCCGCAGGTCGCTGCGTAATCAAAATGAACGAGAGGACTTGCGTGTTCGCGGCACTGCCGGATCTGGTGTGAAACGCAGCCTTATTCACTATTACAGACAATGTGCCGGCCATGTTTGTAATATCAAAAGTTTGTAATAGCTGGCTAAACAAGTAAGCTACAATGTCCCTCTGAAACAACATATTTTTGGACAATTTGTTTGTAAATCTTTTAAATGCCCCACTTGATGCAGTAAGTTAGACAAGGGGTTCTCAAACTTTTTGGGGCCAGGGACCTCTTACATGAAAATGACCAGTAGCAAGACTTGCATAGTCCTAATAAGTCCTGATATTTAAATTTACCAGTCTAAAGCTGACTTTCAGTAAGTGCTTCAACTTAAAAGTAACGAACTTATTGCTGTGTGTCTCAATCATATCAGAGTCTCTATCGGCCCATAGCTAACGTGGGTGGGAATAATGGACACAATATGCTTGTTTTATAGCTGCAAATGGTTCCCATCTGTAGATATGGACCTTTTAATGATAAAGCACAATTTTATAATTTATAGCAAATTATTTTGTAGACCCTCTTACACAGTGTCCTACAAACATATCCTAAAAATCTACAAGAAAACTACATATTTCTCCAAAAACACAGCCCAAACTGTCTTTTCTCAGTCCCTCCACGCCTGCCACATGAGGCTGAGTCTTTCTTAGTGTTGCGTGAGAGGCAAGGAGGTTGAGAATACAGAATCCTCCTTGGCAGGGATGGGGGAATGGATGGACGGCGGAATGAAGGGATGAGGGGTGATAGAGGTCTCCCAGCTGTCTAAGACCCAGGCTCGTCCCAGCACACTGGTTCCCACTAATGACCAGAGGCCCTGAATTCCTCCGGCTCCCCTGGGACAACAGCTGCTGCCGTCCCCGGCTTCTTCGCCGGCTTTGAAGGGGACGTGGCAGCAGTTGAGCTGGCCGCGATCCTGCCTAGCAGAGCAGCAACTCGGGGATGGGGACAGACAGCCTTGTTGTGCCAGCAGGGTGGCTAAGCCTGCTGAAACCCTATCCAGCCAATTACTCCCTCCGAATGCCAAGCTGGCTCTCTAATGGAGAAACTGGGGACCGCACGCTGTTAGGTCCTCTCACAGGTTTACAGGTAAGCAGTAACACTCCCACTTCGGGTCATGCATTTTTCTGTCCATTCTGACAGTTAGGACTAAATGGGGAGAAAAGCTCAGTTTGATTTCCTCCAAACCAATTTGTTTAGAATGACAAATTCCTTTCAGAGCTCTTGTTTCTCTCTGTCTTCCATCCACTCACACATAGCCCCTGGTTAGGCTTACCCTTTAGACTATTAGAAAGAAACTGCTATATAGAAAAGCAGTGAAAATGGCCAGGCTAGAGGGGATTTGACGCCTATGGTTGTACTACCTAATCATTCTGTCCACGTTCCTACTGTTCAGATAAGCAGCACAGTGCCTCCAGTGAGCCTTCCCTCCATCGACGGCATACATATACTTTAACACAGCTAATGTGTGCAAGTCTTGCAGCACTTGCACACCATTTAGAGATACACTTCAGATTTCACTAGAGAGCCAGCGGACCGTATGGCGGTATGGAGGTCAGAATAAATAGAGCTGCTACAACCCAGGAGAAATACATTTAAAATATGTATTGTTTCAACGACCATTGTGCTCTGTCAAAGCTGTTGAAGTGGCAATCAGCATTACTGTTATTATTGCAAATGTATTGTAGCAGATGTGGGTAAATACAGTGAAGTGGGAATAGATTTGCTGTGCCACAACATAAAAACGTACACTCTAATTAAGTCCTTTCATTTAACGTTAAAGAAATACTTCAGCTTTTCTTTTGGCATTTTTAAACAACGGCATATTGAATCAAAGAGAAATATGGGATTACGGGTTGAGAAATTCATTTTGTTACATGTGACAACTTCTGACTTTTTTCCTCCGTGTTTACAAAACAGTTTGTGAGAGTTCGCTGAACCAACTTTCCTCTAACAATGTGTTATGAGACAGAGAAAAACAAGAGAGAATCAATAGGACCTATGGTCATGTATAATTTGCAGGGCCAGCACCTGGCTGCCAACAAATAAAGATTTTTTTTTTTCCCTTGCACGTTGCATTCAAGGATATTGGACAATTTTGTTGGGAGGTAGGCGGCTATTTTCACCAAATCCTGGCTGCAGGTCAGCCGAAATGATTGGATCTCTGTAAGCTCTGTGGGTGCACACAGCGCTGTCCCCGTGTAAACAGGAGGCCTGGATGTGTTCTTCACACTTCTTTGCGTGTTACGTTAATATCCGTGCACAAGCTCAGCTGAGACACACTGACAAACTGCACCTTGCAGAAGTCATAGCCAAACCAACACTGGCGGTAAAATAAATCTTTTTAATTGCGTGGAGAGGAGTGTGCGATTCTCAGCATTTTCTCTGTGTACAGTCTTCGTCTAACCGTGCACTATGTGTGTGTGTGTGTGTGTGTGTGTGTGTGTGTGTGTGTGTGTGTGTGTGTGTGTGTGTGTGTGCGCGTGTGCGTGTTTGTGTGTGTCAGGTTGGTTGGCAGGCTGTGAGGCTGCCTTGGCTAGTCAGAGAGCTCTTCTCCCTGAACCAGCTGGGCCCTCCTGCCTCCCTCCAAAGCAGTCAGTGCAGACCACATGGTCTCACCCCCACTCTGAAAGGTGCCATTCAGCCTCACACAGCTAGACACACATACTAGCACACACACACACACACACACACACACAGAACGACACACCAAAGCCCTAACAGAGGAATATTCAAAGGAACACCTTCTGCTGTCCACACAGCAAACTAACCTGTTCAGCTGAACCGTCCACTGACACTATTTATAATCTAACAGGCCAGACAACGTATAAAACATGTAGATCGTCCGAAGGGAGGAATTACTGCAATATGAATGCTTATAAATCAGACTTCACATGTACTGCAAGTAAATGCCTTAGTTGGCAATTCCACACATGTCCCTTGTAAATATTTAATCAAATAACACACTTTGAATTACACTCTTTATATTAATATTTACTTAATATTATACAATATGGACTTTATCTACTGAATATGTAATTCTATGTCTCCATATTGTAATTTTACCACATACAACAACTAGTAGGATGCACTGTCCCAAACCTTTTTTCTCGGGACCCACTTCTTAAAAATGACAAACCAATCCAACTATTTCAGTCCCGATACCGATAGTGATACTTGGGCTTTGGGTATCGGCCGGTACCGAGTACCGATCTGATACCAGTGTTTAATTAATAAGCTGTAAGCCTCACTGTGTGAAGTGACTGGGATCATTCTTTTATGTATAAGGCAACAACCTGTTTAAGGCTCAACTTAAAACATTGCTTTCCTAACTTTGTAAAACAAAATGTAACAAATACATAGATATATATTGACTGAATCGTTTTTTATTATTAAAATAATAAATCGTACACCAGCAATTTGGTAAATAAAAAAAAAAGGCAGTGTTAACTCGTTTTTTCCCCTCTCACCAGTAAAACAAACAGAATGTACACTAACCTTTAGTAGGCTACAATTATCAGAACAATACAAACATTCAGGCTCCCTCATGTAGCTCAAAGGTGTACTGCAGATATAAATGTTAAATAAAAGACTATGGAAGAAACTCTGCAAATTTATTTAGCGACCCTAATATGGGCTAATGACTGGGCTACTGCATGGCTGTTGCTCTTTATGTGGTTTCTAACTTTTTTTTTCCTGTTAAAGGAGATTTTTCTTCAACCAAGTGACATAATAATAACATAAAAGTTATTGTATTCTTCTAAACTTCAGCATGATTTTATATGTAAACCACATTTTGCTCATTTTCATAGAAAACCAAAAGTTAATTCTTCATTCTGTTCTGTATAAATGTCCCGAGGTTAAACTGGACTGTAGTATTTTGAGCCTTCAGTTGCATAATTCAAACATCTCAAGTCAGTTTTGTTTTTGTGTATAGAAGACGGCCATATTGGTGGTTCTTTACATTGTCAACAGTGTTATTCTGCAAAACGGGTGAACTTTTGATCTGTGGCGGAGAGGCCGTTCGCTCTATCAGTCTCTCTGGATGAGGTCACTGGGGTGGATAGAGATGAAGAGATGTGTTGTGGAGAAAAGGCAAAGAGGAGGAGGAGGAGGAGGAGGAGGAGGAGGAGGAGGAGGAGGAGGAGGAGGAGGAGGAGGAGAGCAAGAGCAAGATGTTGGGAGGTCCAGGTCACATGGTGGACCCCAGGACCTTGTGGTGGAGGTAGCGCACTTCCCCTGAGCTACATTTACCCTTTAGCTGGCGAGCAGCAGTGGACAGAGGTAGGTGGGGGGTGCGGGGGGGGGGAGTGCGGGGGCAACGAGGGAATGAGAGAGAAAGCGAGACGAGTGAGCTGGAGAGAGAGAAATGTATTATTGAATCCTAATGTCAGATCAGAGCGGAGCTGAGCGGCGAGGAGATCTTTCCTGCCAGCATCTGTATCAAGGGTAAAATATTGTGATCTTTGATTATTCCCTTTTTCACCTTTCATTAATGTTATCCAGATAGAAGGCACGGCAGCTTGACATGCACACATGAGAGCAGAAAGGATTTCACAGGCACACGGGTGAGATAGCGCGGGGTTTTGACAGAATCCTTTGTTTCCTCTGCGCTGTTGCTGTACGTTACTTCTCTGCAGTTGTAGGTCACATTCATTTCATATTGAGACGAAGCCAACTGTGGACTGTTTTCAGCTTTTTGTGTTCTGTTTGTGGGCTCGTGTGATAAGAACAGAAATAGGCAATTTGCCCTCATTATGTGCAATAAAGACACAAAGGAAATTAATAAGGGGGTTACACATAAGGGGGTTCATTTCCTCACACACACATACACACTGTCATATGTGAGGTGACTAAAAGGAGGGTTATTCCGGGTACAAACTACACAAGAATCAAGCCGATTTTAGGCCCGATTCCCCCCTCTCGACAATCGTCAGTAAAGCCCAGATTTTTCGATGGTTCTAAAGACTATCTTTCCAGATGTTCCTGTGGTTTGAGGTATGTTAAGAGTGTTTTTTAAATCCCCCGATCAGCTCGGAAGTCCATCCTGGCCGCATCGATTTCAAATCGTAAATGTTTAAACATTTTCAATATTTACGATCGATTAACGTTATCGCTCTTCTGGAGGTTGTACCGGGCTAGAGTGAAGCTTCTGGCATCATATGAAACTAGAAAAAACCTAAGGAATCCATTGGTACCAACCATGTCATACTAGCTCGTCGCGAAGGAGGTTAAATAACGCTCCAAACTTGCGCTAAATTTTGGCAAGGAAAAACTTTCATGGTCATTTCAAAGGGGTCATGTGAATGAATTCACATGACCCCTTTGTTTCATTCATGTGAATGAAAATGGGTTCTATGGGTACCCACGAGTCTCCCCTTTACAAACATGCCCACTTTATGATAATCACATGCAGTTTGGGGCAAGTCATGGTCAAGTCATGCCATGTTATGATTTGAGCATATTTTTTATGCTAAATGCAGTACCTGTGAGGGTTCTGGACAACATTTGTCATTGTTTTGTGTTGTTACTTAATTTCCAGTAATAAATATATAAATACATTTGCATAAAGCAAGTATATTTGTCCACTCACATGTTGGTAAGAGTATTAAATACTTAACAAATAAAAATAGATAAAAAATGTGCGATTAAATATTTTATATCAATATTATATTAATATTTTATTTTTCGATTGGCAGTCCTATTTATTTTTCTTTTTTCTTCGTGCATTTTCAGTACAAAGTAGTGCAAAAAATAACATCGCTAATTCTTTCTGCCCGTCGTCTGTCATGTTTGTTTAAACTTAAGTCACGTTTGATTGCGAGATTTTTTGTTTTCTTAGTCTGGACTCTTGTTGTTCATGAATTAATCTGTTAGTGTGTGATGTGCCTTTTTGGCCAAATCGTTGCTCACCACACACTATAGGGACAAAACTGTTAAATTTATCATAACATGTCGTTATGTTTGGGATCTCTCACATTTTCAACATCTGTTAATGTTCAAAAAATCTATTAGTTTGGGCCAGCCTTGAGCAACCGGGGAATTGAAAAGAGGAGGGTGAGGTGAGGGTAGGGCTCGGTGATATGGTAACTTCAATAACTATTTTTTTGTTGTTTTTTTAATTTCAGCTTTCTCTGAATAAACAAAAAGAATTGTAGAGCTATAATGATAACATAATAATCAAGATTCAGATGAAACTAAATAAATGATAATATTTCATTATTGCCCAGCCCTAGGTGGGGGTGGGGGAAAAATTATCATGGCAGGGACTCTGTACTTTGTTTATTTTAATGGAATCAAGTGTTACAAATAAAATCCCGTTTCACTGTCGTGCAGGGATCCCATTTCTCCAGATGAATAATTCAGATTGTACATGCTGGGAGGCCAAGAATAGATTCCTAAAATAACAGGAGGACGGAGGAACGGAGGAAGGGTGTGGGGGGGGGAACAGGACGACAACTATCGGAGGGGGTTGACAGCCAGCGAGCCGGGGACTTCGTGATCCCTCAGCATCTCAACCTCCAGTCCCTCCCTGACCTGTGATAGGTAGTATCTCTTGAAACCACTGTTGGACCAGCTATCATTACACCCACAATGCAGCCAAAAGATGTCATCCTCCTGTCGTACGGCCCAGATTTAACATGTTCCTCTTGTCACTGGCTGCTGCCCCTGCTGTCAGATTGGTTTTGTTAAACTGGGCTGCCATAGATTAAGAGACCCGATCAGATTAGGATGCCAAATCTCCTCGCAAAGCAAACGCAAAAGCAAAAGCACCCCTCCCTCCAACAATCGGAGTAAGATGGTCTGAGCAGTGCTTCAAGGTTTCACTTTAACATTCAGGAATCAATCCCCGCTTCCAATCCAGCGTATTAGTTTGATGTGTGCCAGCAGTCCAGGCAGGCAGCTGTTGAGGGCTGTAACGTTCCCTAAAGCACATTGTGCCGGCACTGCTCCCCGATTCCCTGATAACATTAATGCCAGGCAGATGTCCCTGAACTAGTCCAGACATTTTCTTAATATTAGAGTGGTAGACTGGCCTCTTTTCTTCGCCCCTGCCGGATTTCTTGAAAATCTCCCGTGGCTTTTAAGAGCAACACAATATTGACCCACAATATCTTCCACATCAACAACAGCCGAGCCATTCGCTTCCCTAATGGTAGAGAAAATCAATAGGTAACGAATGGGCTTATTTATATTTCAAGCGATGATGTGTCTTGTTTTGGGTTTTGTGACAAGTTTATTGCTGTAGGGGGATACTGAGGAGGAAGATTTGCAATACAATAATGAAAAAAAGAACATGTCTGTGGATCTCTATCAGCTGTTGTCGTCCTACAGCAAATAACATCTGTTCCAGATGGGGATCTCTACCTTATCAAGACACTGCCCCACCTCTGTCATTAGTCTAAGTCCAACTCAGTGGCTAATCTAGAATGAAAAGACAGTTGGGCCCCTCAGATCTCGCCCAATGAGTCCCTTCGCTATCAAAGCGCTCTTTGAAGTTCACGTTCTATAAAATTGGTTCAAGTGTCAGGTCAGAGTTCCTGCAGCCAAAGGTACGCCAGTCATTTGAAGCCTCCTTCCTCTTTCTAGTTATTCCCCAGTGAAACCTTGGCTGTCTTTGTATTCTTTAGCGGTAGACCCTCTTCATGTTTATTGCAAAGAGGCAATCAAGATGGCCTGTGTTTGGACCTGGGCCCTAAGAACTCAAGTGTCTGGGGATACGCTTATTAACTTCTTTGCACTGAGACCCATTCGCCAATCATCCTTGACATCGCCAGTTCGCCTGATAGACTCATCGATGAGAGGGGGCCGGGGAAAAGTCAACAGGAAGAAAGAATAAAGAAAAGAAAGCACACATTAGGGGAAACGATAAACCTGGTACAAATATCAGTGACTACGTTTACATGCACAACATATTCCGTTTTTTTCCCTATCCGAAAAAGACAATAGTCCTACTAAAATAGTCCTACTAATCTGTTTACATGTTTAATGAAAATGAATATTTCACTAATATTGCCGTTCACATGCAGCTGCGCATACTCTGATTAACATAACCGGTGGTGGATTTGTTCGACCGTGCAAACACAGCCTCCCTCTTTCATTCCTTCAACCACCTTCTTGAAAAGGTCGACGTTGTGATATTTGCGCATAGGGCTGTCGCGGTGAAGGAATTTCCCCTGCGGTGATAATGATTGCCTCAACAGAACGATATGCGATATTACTGCTTTTTTTAATTTGAAAATTACTTAATTTATCCTGATTTAAGCGCTATACAAATAAGCTTTATTGTTAGGCTATTATTAGGTATATTGTTGCTTTTTAAATAACAAAGATGCTAATTAATACTTGTTTATTGTTAATTGCAGAACACAGAAGGGCAATGAGACACAGCGTTTTTTTCAACTGAGACGCTTTGGTTGCGTCTGGTTGCTATGATACAGAATATCCACAGAAGTGAAAATGTCGGCACAAGGTAGAGTACTTGCTCCGGATGAAAGGAAGGCTGAAACGCGTAGGGAGAGAGGACGGACCCGCCGGTCGATGTGTATTAATTTCTCCTCCATTGTTCAGCACTTGTAGCCTACATGTAGGATGTGACGGTTGGTCGTTGTGGTATTTGTCCCGCCCCTCTTCCATTGTGATTGGACAGCTGGGTAAAAAGTGACACTGATGAGCGCAGCGTTTCACCCAAGGTTGAACATTTTTCAACTCACGGTGGCCAGAAAAAAACAGAATACCCCGTCACGCTGCTGCCGTGGTGCTCCCATTGCAAAGAACTCAAAAACAAAACTGTCAGCGAGTTGGTTTGTGCACAATGCACAGAGCTGGCCATTAACAGACAAGAGGCCGTGTGTCACAAACTGCCATAAAAACCCCAGTTGAGACGCATATTCCGAATGTGCTGTATAAATGTCCAAAGAATGCTCCTAAATCCTGAATAATATTGGCATATCCCACATGTCTTAATCGGGAAATGCTCCATTCGGAATAAGGCCTAATTCAGAATATCCAAACACAATATGCTGTTTACATGAACCATATCAAATTCACAATATTGTCATATTCGGAATAATAGTGGAATATAAAGTGTGCATGTAAATGCAGTCAGTGCCAGATCTAAGGGGTCTAGTGAGAGGAGAGGAATATCAGCTAAGTTTTAAAAAAGGTGAAAATACAAACTCACATTACGAGCTACCATGAACCATGGCAAGGCCAGGGCAGTCAGAGCGTGACCGCATCAACACTCGTACTTCAGGCGCTAGTGCTGCTATAATGACTCAGTCAGGAATACACACATACACAGGAATACTTATGAATAATGCTAAAACACTCCTTCTCCCTTCATGCACCAAAGCAAAGGTTACCCCAATCATCTTTTCGGCTGCCGCCGTTTTACAGCCCCAGAATGACTGCTTCTCTCTCCATTACCTCTGCACTCGTTTGACTGGCAGATGGGTGGAAAGACGCTGGATGGAGAGTGGGCGGGTGGGCAATCATGGGACTGTGTGTCACAGTGCGTGCGTGCTCGCAGCGCTATTTGTCGTCTCAGCAGATGTGATGGGAAAGGCAGGTGAGACGTGGCTGGGCCTTATTTGAAAGCCTCTTTACGGTGCCCACTGAACCAACGTTGGCATTCCCTAATGGTGCATCACAGGCACGTCATCCCATGCTAGTCCTCGCAATCCCTCTGCCCCATGTCCTTGTCTGTTGTCATTGCTTTAATAGCTGCCACAGCCTAAGAACTCACAGCCAGGCATTACAATACTCAGCCCAATTCCATACAGATTAAATACTCCACTACATTTCTGTGGCCTGTAGGAGTACTAATCTCAGTTTAATCCACTGCTTCCATATCTCTGCTTGAATCGTTTGGTTGAAGCGGGTGTCCTTTCCGGTCCAACGGTAGCATGATGCAGTGATTTAAGTGGACTGACAGTGAGAGAGACAGAGGGTGATATGAGATTAAATTATTATGTAGTAAATTTTCACAGACAAAAGTGCTCCACAAACATTTTGAGAGTTAAATTAGTGTGTTGCGTTGCGTAGACAAAAATAAAGGTTGCATCACATTACGTATATTTTGAGTTCTCTTTTACAGTGATTGGAAAGACATTTTCTTTCTGTCCATGTCCTGAGGTGGAACAAGCTCTTCTTTTCTGCTTTCCTGTCTCTTTCTTTGTCATCACTTACTTGCCCCGCCATTCTTTCTCTTGTGTTCGCTCTATCTCTCATTTTTCTATTTGTCACTCATGCTCTTGAGTCTTTTCATGCACCCAGTTATGAGAGATCAAAAATCATTTTCATATTATGGTCAGCAACACCAAAAAAAAAAAGTATGACAACAATCTTGAAAAAATAAACCACACGTTTCTCTTCATATTAAACACGCTGACAAACAATATGAATATGTAAACACTGTCACATCTCATAAACACAGTAAAGCTTTTAATTAGAGTCACAATCCCCTATTAGCTCTCAACAACTGGAAGCAGCTGGATGGCTCTCCTTAGTGTTTGTCTGTATTCAAATGGGCCAATGTTTGTGCATGAGCTACACTCATTTTTGTCTCTCTCTCTCTCTCTCTCTTGTCTGTTTTTGTAAACACAAAAGCCCCAAATAGTCTTTGGCCTCTAACGGTGAACAAACAGGACATTTTCTTTCCACATGGAGCGTTTGGAGCAAAGGTCGCACAAAATTAGGGCAGAGAACTCAGCGCTGAGCTGAGGCCAGGAAGCGAAGAGAGGAGAGCAAAATATAAAAATCTACTGTCGCCCTAAAACATGATCTAACCGCCTGAAAAATATCTCAATAACGTTCTAGTATCTGTATAAATGATTAATCCGTACCCTAACTTGTATGCTGTAAATGCAGGCTTCAGAAACCCAACACGGCACATCATGACACGTGTCTAACTGAGTCTAACTCAACCCAAAGTGGAGAGAGGAGCTCATATCTCTGATGTATGAGTGTTATATTTATATATGTGTGTGTGTGTGCGTGTGTCTCCAGTCTGCTTTAATCTCCTCCCATCTGCTGGTGGACCTCCTCTCCCAGTTCTGAGGCCTGCCGTGCCCCGCCCGATCTGCCGAGCCTGACCTCACTGTGCGAATGAGTGTGTTTCTGTGTGAGTGTATGTGTGTGTGTGTGTGTGTGTGTGTGTGTGGGCTGCTTGATGAGCCTGGTTCCTTATGAAGTGGTGTCATTAAAGCAGAGAGAAGGAGCAAACGGGTGATTGCAGTGATTTGGCAGAGGTTGCACAGACTCTGTCCTCCAATCAGAGCCCTCGCTTGGCCTCCTCCAGCTCCACTGCAATCACAGAGCACCAACTCCACAGAGGACACAGACAGACACACACACACACACACACACATCCACACACTAGTTTATCAGCCTCAGGTATGGGCTCGTCATTGCCATTGCCTGCTTACACTGTGGATATATATACCAGAAGATTTGACATCAGCATGTCACGGTCAACTTCTAATGGGGTTTTTCTCAATTAAAATGAACTGCACACATTTTAAGATTAAGTGCATAATTAATCACATGTTGAATTTCTGTGGCAACACTAGTTTAACTCATAAACCATCAACTCTACATTTAAAAAAATTAGGGCTGTCAAAGTTAACGCGATAATAACGCGTTAACGCAAATTCGTTTTAACGTCACTCACTTTTAAAGCTAGAATGAAGATGCTGGTATCATATTAAACTAGAAAACCTAATGAATCCATTGGTACCAACCATGTCATACTAGCTTGTCGTGAAGGAGGCTAAATAACACTCCAAACTTACACTAAATTTTGCGAGGAAAAACTGGCATGGCCATTTTCAAAGTGGTCACTTGACCTCTGACCTCAAGATATGTGAATGAAAATGGGTTCTATGGGTACCCACGAGTCTCCCCTTTACAGACATGCCCACTTTATGATAATCACATGCAGTTTGGGGCAAGTCATAGTCAAGTCAGCACACTGACACACTGACAGCTGTTTTTGCCTTTGTGTTGTTAATTGATTTCCAATAATAAATATATATATACATTTGCATAAAGCAGCATATTTGTCCACTCCCATATTGATAAGAGTAAATACTTGACAAATCTCCCTTTACGGTACATTTTGAACAGATAAAAAATGTGTGACTAATTTGCGATTAATCGCTGTTAAATATTTCAATCGATTGACAGCCCTAAAAAAAATCAAAGTTAAATTGAGACAGTTAAGGATTAAGAAAAGACACTTAACAGTAGAATAAATGGCTGCTGCTACAGAGGCTGCTTTCCTCCTAATGTACTGCATGCGGGTTGCTTTAAGTGAATGGAGATGAAATGGCCAATAAAAGGAAAAGGTTCACAAAACAACGTCTCAATAAGGCGAGCCTTAAAAAGGTCAGCTTTCTTACTCATCTCCATGTTACTGTATACGTTCTAAGTAGGTTAGCATAGCAGGCCTCTTTGCTAATATGGCATACACTGTGAATAGAGGAGGTACATAAAAGCACTGTGAGATTATTGTTTGCATCCATAAAGCCCTGATTAACAGTGAAATGTGACTGATAACATTAAATAACTAACACATTATTCATTATTTTACTAATTTCAACATGTTTTACGTTGCAAATCTTTACATACATACTGAACAGAGTGTTGCATCATTTTGAAAAGCACAACGCTCATTATGGGCCATATTGTTGTGTCTAAAGAACCTTTGTTAACAGACATCTAAGTGGTGGTCAAATGATGAAAGGCAACTAATTAGCGTGCGTCACAGTATCTTGTATCAATACCGTAATGATTTATTCTTTGTAAGTCACAATGAGGAATCGGATTATCTGTGTATTCTGCCTCAACAACTCAAACATCGAAGCCTACATTTGCGTGGTGCAGAACAGAAGATCTCTTATTGTTACAGCCATGTGGACAACTACTGTACATCATCTACATGATTTGATGTGTTCAAAGGGTACGGAGAAAAAAAAAGGAAGAAGACGGAGGCAAAGAGAGAAAGAGAGGGAGAATGAATTATAAAGTGTAGAGAATTGAGCAGTAAATTGATCTGCAGTCTGTCCGTCCCCAAAGACGTTGAGATGCTGTAATGAGAATGGCAGACCAGATGCATACGGGGGCCGTCTCTTCCCCATCTCCATCCCTCTCTGAGAGAAGACAAGTTTGTTTCTCAAGGTGATTGTTGCGGTGATAAGGGAGAGGGTGTTATTAAGGGTGACAGCGGAGGGGCTGAGAGGCAGTGGCTGACTGGATAACCTTGTCCCCATCCCCGCCTCGCTTCCTTCTGCATGAGCATCTCCACCACTGGCCTGCCCTGCCTGCTTGCTCGTCTGAACACAATCTGCTGGCTGGAATTACCTCCCGGCCCCGGGAAAACTAAACATGATTTCTGACCTTTCCTTTCTGTGTTCAACAGTAACCTTTGCTGATCCGCCTACGCTACGAGACCATCGCCAACGAACAAGGGATGGAGTGCAAGGGATGTGTGTGTTTTGAAAAAAAGGGGAGTGAGGATCAATGTGTGTTTAGCTGATTTTATGCATATTTAAAGGCGGGTGCTGGGGGTTGGTGCAATAACTGCAACACTTGTACAATATCATGCAATCAAATTACAAAACAGCCCTGCAATAAATGCTACCTCTGTGAAGCTGAGAAATGTCCACATTTTGTTGTCGGCTCTTCGTTTCATTTGACGGGATTGCCGCCGCGTTACCACGGTGATGTTGCGGCAGTAAAAGCCGGGGTGCACTTGATAACTGTAGATGCACGGTGGCAGCAGAGTGCTTGAATCATGATGACAGGATTTTACTTTATACCCCGTTTGACCACAATGTGGGTCGCAATGGCAGAGTGGCGCTGTCCGTATTTCGGCTCGTTGACTCTACGGGAAGGGAAGCAACTGCAGAAGCAGATTTAAGCCCCGATCACACTGAGACGCATCGCTAGACACGAGTCGCCCGCAAAAAGACATCGTTTCCTAGGGTACAGCGCGTTTGGCGTGCATTCTTTCCTTGTGTCACGCATCACATTTTTTTCTAGTAGTTTTTAGACACGCATAAAAGTTAAAATATTCTCAACTTTTCAGCGTCAGGCGTGGAGTCGCACCACTCGTCAATATCATACATGGCCAAGGCAGCCAATAAAATCAAGCATGAGGTGGACTTTACTACTTTATCACTTTCTTCCTCTTGTTTTGATGCTGGTATGGGGCTAGCTAGCTAGCTAGTTAGCTGTTGGACTGTGAGACAGCTGCAGAGTATGTGAGAGGGAAAGGGGAATTCATATCTCATGTTGTGATAGTTTCACTACTGTCTTTGAGAGAGAGAGAGAGAGAGAGAGAGAGAGAGAGAGCACCGTTAATCACATTTGATGGCCCAGTTAAGTACACAGCCCCGCTCCACAGGCGCATCAGCTGTTTTACCCAACACCTTTTGCCCAGGGGCATTTTTTAAGCAGCTGCGCCTGTAGCAACGCGTCTCTGTCTGACCGGGGCCTTACAGTAACTTTGCTGAAAACTTTAGCTAAAATATGTGATATTCGCATCTTGTTATGTTTAAGTAAATGATACTCGCAAGACTTTTCTTTTATTCGAGCTCATATTCAACTGCTGGCCTTCAGTAAGTTTGCGTCTGACATTTACTTCTCAGCTGTGGCACCGGAGTTGTACGGGGACTGCCCAGTTTATTTATTTTTAAAGCCTTGACATTTTTAGCCACACTAAAAAGCAAGCATTTTGTTAACAGTATCTTTGCATTTACTATACGGCTAATAAACTATTACATACGAGTTCCATACTTGTGTCAAAAGGGGAAATAAGGTAAGGATTTCCCCCAGCTACCTGCAGCGCGTTTTTATATTTTTAGAAGTCATCAAAAGCTTGAGGTCTCTAAAGAGCGAGTGCAGTATTTTAACTGTTAATCATGTGACGTCGGTTTTCTGCATAGATCACTACGATACGTCAATGTCCTGCATGCTATAACTAGAAATGTTTTCATGTACTGTAGGACAGGACAGGATTTACAGTATGTCAATTGACTTTGTCTGCAATGCATGACTCCACGAACCAGACAGAATAAAGACCCTACGTAAACAACATCTTCATTCTTGAAGCAAATGAAGCTGGATGACATGCAAAAGTGAGCTGTACCGAGCAGTTCAAAGCTTCACGCATAACATTATTCATAATTATTATTATTAATAACTTGAAGAAACATTGTGTGCAAAAGTCCGCCTCTCTGTAATTATCACTCCTCCTCAAATTTATTGAAAAAAGCCTGTTTCTTTTTTATCTAACGAAATATTCTGCTTCAATCCATATTTGTTGGCGTTTAGCCTTTCAAAAACAACATGCAATATTATAAGGTGTTTCTGTTATTTTGTCTACCTGCTGTACAGTGAGTAACTGCTGCTTCCATCTGTGTATGTGCTGACGGAGTGTGCCACAGAAGTTGCAGTAATAGTGTATTTTGTACGAGACACTGTGTTTGCAGAAATACTGCATCTTTCAACTCGCTAAATTCATTACATCATCACTCTGCTTCCTCTTGTTGTTTTTTGCCGCGTCAGCAAGTTTTGCATTGGTATTATCATTAGTAGTTTGTTAGATAAGGCTAATTGATCTCCACCTACCCAGTGTATTAGCGAATTGTTGTGATCTGCTTCTTCCACTGACTCTGCATAACTCCTACAGCCTCAGCACAATCTGACCCTCAGGAGCAAAGCACATCCCTATAGAAACGATTTCATCATCTCTTTCTCTCGCTCCGTTTGTCTGTTGTTCTTCCTCTCCCTCTTGTCGGTCTTCCATAAACCTCCACCCCTCCCCTTAAAAAAAACGAACCAGCTTGTGCTGATGTGAGGGTAAATTTAAGAGCTTACGGGCAGAGTGACCTGAACATCCCAGGCCAGCCTGGTGGAGTTAGCGGACTGAACCCTGGGCTAGCCGAGGCCTGCGTATCAGTATTGTTTGTGTAAGAGCACCAGAGGGGATTTGGACAAGCAGTGTGAGCTCTGAATGTGTGACCCACGGCTGGCCTTGCCATTGGATTAGCTCACCCTGATCCCCATAACCTCTGAACATGCTCCCTACTATTTCAAGATCTCTCCATTTATGCCCAGCCAAGCACATTGTGACCAGTAATCTTTAGTTTTCTTCTCTCCAAAGGGAGAAGATATACTGTTCAGCTTTTTGCTTTGCCCCTCCTCTATCGCTGGATTATCCACACTTTTCTCTGTTTATTTTGCCTCTCTCTCTCTCTCACCCACTTTCAGTCGCCCAGTACAAATTCCCTTTTTTCACCTCTCTACTCTCACCATCCATCTTTTCACCCCTCATTCCTCTCCCTCTAACTACCCCTCTCTCCTTCATTCCTCCTCTCTTTTCTAAAGGGGATCAGTGGAGCTTAGAGGCCTTCCTGCTTGCTTCATTACTGAGCTGCTCTGACATGGGGAGCTCGTCTCTCTAGTAAGGGAAAGGAGAACACCGCTGATGTTTAATACATGGACCACTCTGTTGTCTTTCACGCCAGATAAATTCATCATCAAAAACTGAGCGCAGAACAGCAACAGAGCATGTAAACCTGCTCTCTCAATCTAGATTCCCAATCTTTCGTTTTTTTTATTTTTGGTCCTCACTCTCCATTTAACTTATTGCCTCTCGCTCTGGTTCTCTCTCTCTCTTTGTTCCGTCACATCTCAGTGAACTGGAGCAAACCTTTTCATTGTCCTTCAGTTGGAGTAAACACACAAACACAAAGCAACACTGCTGCCTGGCCCGCAACATGAAACACAGATCATAAAAAAGACCTATTCCATTCAGCTAGGGATGTTAATAATTCATAATAATTCATTTAACCGTTAACTGACATTAAGAATTTTAACCGATTAATGCTATCGGTTAAACTGTTAAAAGAAATATTAAAAATGGATTAAAAAGCTGAGCAAATCTCAGAGGAGCGGCTTGTCACTTATAGGAGAATAGCTGGTCCACCTTAACAGTCCACCTTAAGTGAGTCTGAGCCAGTGTTGCAAGATACAGGAAGTTGGCTCGGGTCTTGAGGAGTTGTAGCATTTATTCACTGACAAATAAACCGGTCACACACTGCTACAGCTACGTTCACAGCTACAACGCCACCGACAACCCCACACTCACGGTCGCCACAAACACACAGTCTGTAGGACGCTCGCTAACGTTACGCCGCGCTCACAGACCGTATGTGAGTGACAACGGCGAGCACGAAGCCACCAGCAACGCTAACATCACATCTCCGAACGTAGCACAAACCAAACAGACACGGTCTGTCGGACACTCGCTGACGTTACGCCGGGCAGACACATAGCTGACAACCTCGCAGCTAAGCTAAATGATGAGGTGGAGACTTACTGGGAAAGTGGCTTCATGTGTCCTCAACAATACACGCAGCGTCGTGGCTGCTAATTCTCCCGGACGGGTGAACTGGGGACTCAGTTGTCTGTTTTGCACATACACTGCAGCTGGCACACCGCTGCATGCGACGCACTAATATTGTCGGTTAATGGTTAATAATCGGTTAATAATCGGTTAACGAGGGTCGGTTACCGGTTAAAAAAAAAAAATCTAAATTAGCATCCCTACATTCAGCACATGTGTACATTGTGTATGCATGTAAATATGTAACATATTCTGGACATGTCACTGTGTGTGCACACGTGTTCCTATTATCATGTACATCCAACTTCCCACTGCGTGCATGTGTGTGTTTGCATGAGAGAGAGAGAGAGTGTGTGTGAGAGAGTGTGTGTCAGAGCCGTATGGGTATGAACGTGTTTGCCTGTTTCCTCTCTGTGTGGGTGTGTGTGTGGGCGAGAGGCCCGCCTTGGTAATGCCAGAGCCTGTTTCTAATCCAGGCCTCCTCAGTGGGCTGTAGATCTCGCTGTGCCAGGCAGGCCTGCTGCAACACCAACAGAGCCCCAGCTGACAGCTCGCCTGCTCCTCTCTCTGCTTTCTGGACTCTGAGCTCAAAACTTTAACAATGGGTTAAGATGGGAAATGTGCAGAGCCATGAGGGAAAAACAATTTCGCCTGAAAGCAGAATGGCTCTTTTAAATGACTAATATGTAGTATATTTACTGTAATAAATCATGACCATTACATGTCATCACAGATTAAAGCCTCCCTCCATCTACTTTTACTTCCTGTTTTTTGGTTATCGTTCTTTCTCAAACAGAGAATGGGGGTGTGGTTAATAGTCAAACGTAATTCATTACCATGGCAACCAGATTGCATCGTTTTTCAACCCAGTTTAGATGAAACCAGTATAGATGAATTTTCTGTTTATCAGACCACAAATGAGACAAGAATTAGCTCAACACACCGACTCGCTCTAACTCGCTCTGTTTTTTTACCGTCTCCTCCTGGCAAGGCGGCCGTCTGGCTGCTGCTGCACCGAGGAGCTGCACCGCTGCACGCCGGCCATAGCGCACCGCAGGAAGGATAGACATATTGCCGAAGTCTGCCGTTTGAAATGTCGTTTAGGGACGTTTTGGATGTGCACCGTCCACCAGCACTTTTCCTGACTTCTCGGCAGGAAAAGTTAACAGAGTTTGGTTTGTCCGTTCTGGGCTACTGTTGAAACATGGCGGTGCAACATGGCAGACTCCGTGGAGAGGGGACCTGCTCCATATGTAGATATAAACTGCTCATTCTAAGCAAATGAAAACACGATTCTTATCATCAGGTGATTATACACTAAAGAAACACACTTATTAATACTATATTCCATTTCTGCTGATAGATCCCCCTAAATATTACACACTGGTCCTTTAAAAAAAACAAAAAGTGAAATGACAGCCCGCAAAAAAGGAAAGAAGAAGGGGCAGATAGTAATCGTGGAACACCAAGGGGGTGCCGTTGGTAAAGGGTTTAGGATGAAATCAAAGTGGTTAAAGCTGATTTATCCCGTGTAAGGACGCCAAGCCCTCTAAGGAGGCACTGAACAGCCCTTCAGAAATGAAATATCAGCAGCAGTCAGTGCCAGTCATCAGTGCCATGTGTGATGGAAAATCAATCTATTTCATATCAGAGACCTGTGAGGAGAAAACGAGAGAGACAGGTCCCTGCTGCCTCCTCGCCGCGCCTCTTTAAACGTCCCCCCCAACAGAAACATCCCAGAATTCTCTGCGTCATCAGTGACGGAGACATTCACGGTTGCTCGTGGCTCAATGTGTAACTGCTGCTGTTCTGCTAGATTAGGTAGGTGATTGGCCATTAATATTCATTTCACAGTGTGTCTTTGTTAGGCGGCAGCAGGGGCTGACAGAGTGTTGGGATGGATTTACTCTACCGTATATTTCCCTTTAATTTCTATAGGCAAGGTGGTTTACTCATATGGCCTTCGTGAAGCTACCTGGTGGCCCAATGTACAGTGGAAACCGCTTCTAGTGATCACGGTTACAGTGATCAGCTGCTTATATGGATCAAACAGCTTGGGACAGAATCATTCCTATACAAAAATAAATATTAGGGCTGTCAAAGTTAACAAGATAATAACGCGTTAACGCAAATTCGTTTTAACAACGCTAGTTTCTTTAACGCATTAACGCAATCGATCTTTCGTAGGTTGTAGCGGGCTCATTTTTAAAGCTATACTGAAGCTAGGAAGCTGGCATCATATGAAACTAGAAAACCTAAGGAATCCATTGGTACCAACCATCTAATACTGGCTTGTCACAAAGGAGGTTAAATAACGCTCCAAATTACACTAAATTTTGGCGATTAAATATTTTAATCGATTGACAGCCCTCATAAATATACAAATGTCAATTAGATGGTAATCTGCATGAGAAATGATGCACAACAACAAAAATTTGGTATATAGAGATCAATTTTCACCCGGACAGACGTGATCACTAGAAGCGGTTTCCACTGTACTGTCATTTTTAACAGTTCATTCTTCAATACGATAACAACATGTCAGGAAACTGCTCAGTTTTGATCAAATGTCATCTAGTGATATTAGTTAGAAGAGCTGTTCTACTGTCTTCCTGTCCGATGACTGCAGGCTGGCGGTCTAAATCTGTACTGAAACAGTAACCAGGGAAGGTGTTCTGGTCTGGGCCCGTCTGGTCTTAATAACAGCAGAGAGTTGCTCCTGGAGGAGTGCAGGTCCAGAAGGCATAAACCCACAGTAACAGGTCTTTCCCTAATGGACGGCCGACCTAGCGAGGTGATCTGAACAGTCCTCCTCATAATGAGATTAAGGGACTAATTAGTACGACTGTGTGCTGTAGTGTGACTGTGTGCACCGAGGACTATGTGCCCCCTATCGGACTAGCCGTGTGGCCCCTGAGAGAGCAAGGCCACACTGGGTCCGTCCCTGGTGTCCCTCCCTCCACTGAACTCACAGGCTAATTAATATTTTTTGCATCCACTCTCCCAGCTCCTGTACACCATGCTGAGTTATAGTCCTGAAGTTATTGATCTGGGTTCTGGCAACAGCAGGCAAACAACGATCAAAATTACAAAAATGTAATCTTGGCAATTTTCACAATGTGAAATAAGGAGCGTAATAATTACAGGACCCTGACATTTCAGACAGCACAATGAAATTCTCTTTAATCTTTTACAGCAAATAAGAAGCTCAGGCTTGTAAAAGTAGGCCATGGAGGCGCATCAACTAACAGTAGCAGCTAAAGATATGGAGAAAACCAAAATTATCATTGCCAAGGATAATCACTGAAAGAATTCAAGCCAGCAAATTAGAAGCAGGATGAGAATACGAGATTAAAAAATCAGATCCATTCCTCTTCGCACATTCCCCGTCTCCCCCTTTTCACTTCTACCTCCTAACCCGTTAAAGTCACGCTCGTGTTTGATTGCCCCTGCGGCGCCACTCTGACCTGTTCATTTAAGATGATGTGCAACTCTCAGGTCCGTTCCAGCACTCATTTGTTCCTCCTTGGGGTCCCCACGGCTGGCCAGTAAGAGGACCCCGTACTGACCAAAGTGCCCTGGGAGCTTTAAACCCGGCCACTCACAACCAAGTAAAGAGACAGCTGAGTGTCATTGTTAATGTGGACACACAGCACCACAATGGCAAAATCAATGGAGCTATAGGGGACATCAATCTCAACAGCACAAGACTCTTTTGCTTGTCTCACCACTCCTCTAAAGCTCTGAATGAATGGTTGAGAGAAGGAGGGAAGGCGCGGGGGGAAAGAGAGGAGGAAGGAAAGAAAGGGAACATGGAGGACTGACAGTGATCTTTATTGGCCTTTCCTCCATCCATCTCAAGGGGTTATGCTGTCCTTTGAAGATTGTGTGCATTTGACAGGCAGCCAAGTGGCCAGCCATCCTAATTCACCCAAAAACAGGCAGAGGTTTTTAGGTAAAGCCTCAGAAGTGCAGCACGGCAGCTGTATGCAGTTGGCATCATGCTTGCATTTTGTCCCCCTTGCCTGTTTTTCACTTCCAAATCTCTCTCTCTCTCTCTCTCTCTCTCTCTCTCTCTCTCTCTCTCTCTCTCTCTCTCTCTCTCTCTCTCTCTCTCTCTCTCTCTCTCCTTCCACGAGGATGAGAGAGACTGAAAACAGCGCAACAAAACGGCACTTGCTTCGTTACGGCGTGACACATGAGATGCACACCAAAAAAAATAAAAAATAACAGCAAGGTTCATTGTCTCTGACACTGACTTAAAGGATGCCTCCTCATCTCATTAACATATATGCAGATAGGCAGCGAGTAAATGAAAGCCTCCAAAAACGGGAGAGATCAAAGACGACAGAATTAAGGCCAAGTAATGAGGATCTTGGCAGGAACCCTACAAATTTATTGATTGTTTGGCAAGCTGTGTGCGCTCCTGCTCCATTTTCGGCTCCCTCTATACCATTTACTCTCGTATTTCAAACGCACACAGACCAAGCAGTGTGGGTTTTAACGGGGCCTTTGCGTGGCTACGGTTCCAGTGTCGAGCCTAATCACAATCTAATTTACAGTGCGATGATAATGTACTTGGCATAGGGAACAAGAAAATGAGAGATGGGCAGCCCATCACAGCCCTACATACTTTCAATAACACAAGACTCTTAAATCAATTACATCCAGTACAAGGGCACTCGCTGGATGAGACGATGTGAGATAAATCCACAAAGCCAAAGGATTTGAACCAGTAACAAATAAAAAGAAAGCTACAATATGTGTGAGGTGAGATTACAGACAGTTCTACTAAAATGTGTTACCATCTGCCACAAGCTGACGGACAGGCAGTCAAACTAAGATGACATCAAATCTCTGTGTTTGATGTCACGTAATGTGTTTAATATACATTCAGACACAGTTTGGTTGAAACTATTTGGTAGATTTTGTTTGGAATGATCACATTGCTACCATTATGTATGTAAGAGCAGCAACATGAGAACAAAAGGAATGGGGATAAGATAAAAAAGAGAGTGATGACTGAAGAAATGTTGCATTGAGAGCAGTGGAACAGATGAGATCAGAGGGAAAGAATGAAAAGAATTAGCCTAGATGACGCAGATGAGAAAAGGAGAGATGAATAAATGACGGAGAAAAGAAGACAACTACCTCCACGGCTCTCGCTGTCAGCTGGTTTCACCTGGATGGGGCGAGTCATCTGGAGGAGAGAGGAGAGAGAGAGCAACAGAGAGGTTAGCGCTGGCGACTCGGGCTGTTGTCGCTACAACAAGAGGCCACAAACCAGAGGTGTCGAGGCCCTCTCTCCCATACTAATGGCTGCTCTGCGAGACTGATCAAAGTGCCTTGGCTGGAGAAGAAACCAAAGCACCATCATGCAGCTAAGTTGACTTGACACTATAGTGTTTCTGCTGCCTGTTATTCAGTGTAAACAAAACAACTCTCTTTCACACATAGAACAGGAGTGTGTGTGTGTGTGTGTGTGTGTGTGTGTGTGTGTGTGTGTGTATCCATTTGTGGTATTTCATGGCAGGCGCACGGAGAAGTTGCAAGGCTGCAGATGTGTGTCTAAGTGATAGAGGCCGAGGCAGTCCTACTAAAAGTGAATCCAGCCAGAGGAGGAGAGAGATCAATGCGGGCCTATTGATCCAGGCCCTTGGGCTGTGGAGAGCGTCTGGCTGGGAAGGATTCTCTGGTTAGGAGGCTCACTCTAATCCACTGGACCCTGATAAGAATGGCATTGCCTGGATTAGATGCCTCTGTCATCACAGTCTTTGTGTCACGCTCTCCTCCTTCGCCAATTTTACCTCCTTCTTTTTTCATTATTGTTGTTCAAGCTGAACAATTTCACCAGACAGTAAAAGCTCGGAAGATCTAGCTGTGATTTACAATATGTTTGTTACAGCTGCAGCACCAACACATGCCTCCTAGTCACATATTAGCTCGCACACTGTTTATACACCCACCCACACACACATATAATATGTATATATGTACTGTAGCAGAGCATAAAGCTTGCGATATAATTTATGTGCACTGATCTGATGCAAGTTCCAAGACTCAGTCCAAAACAAATAGATTTAACAATAAAAAAACGCACATTTTAATAAAACTGGGGCCAAAAGTGGCATCAATTTATAACAAGATTACTGGAACATAATAGTAACCTCTTACCATACTGAGCCATTTACAGGAAAACATTTGTAGCTGCTATTTAAGCATCTTTTTATTGCTGGAAACTATTTGTCATTACCGGGCATCCCAGTCAGATCACTGAAAACCACCCAGCGCTGATATTTTTACACGTACATGTGTATATATTTCGTTCCGTCGCCCTGTCATGTATCTTTTTTTCTGTTCAGTGCCGGAGCAGCGCCGAGGTCAGATTTAAAGACAGGGCAGTCCAATAAAAGCATGACATGTTCAAGGAGAAACACCATAATGGGATTTTAAAATGTCTTAATAACATGCTGATATATGGGGGAGAGGCCTGGGCCCGATTCATTAAGTGCTAAACGTATCCATTTTCACCTTGAGGAACTGAGTAACCTTCCCGCACTGAAATGATTCCATAAATTTACCCATCTTAAATAATAACTAGCACTGGCTAAGTCTTTTTTAGGAAAAACAGGGAGGATGCTCCACGCTTGTGAAGGTTGAGGTTTTAGCTCCTCGTTTCGTGGCTCGCTCCCCATCCTCCTCCCTCCCCGTCTACAAGTGCTTTCTTTTTCCTTGTACAACACGAGCAAAGTAACCCTACAGTATGCTAATGTCAAGCCACAGGGCGCACCGCTCCACAGCATGTACGGATAGATTACAGAATCAACCGCGACACTATCGCACACGTGTTCAAAGCAACCTCTGAGACAGAAACACCTCCGAATGGGGGGGGGGAAAAACATCCGCAAGACAAATTCGCAGATAACTTTACAACACAGGAAATCTTTGAATTTGCCTTTGACATGTCAAACGGACAAAAGATGCTTCCATCCTGCCAGTTGATTTTTGTTCAAATGCGCGATGGAGGAGGCCAAATCCACGGCTGTGGCTCCTCTACCATGCTATGATCTCAGCCGTCTCTACAGGGTGCCTGTGTGTGGGAGGCAGCTCTCTCTACAGCTAGTTACTGTTCAGCCTCCAACATGCCAGCTTAATGGTCTATTTATTTGCCCGAGAGCAATGCATTATGGTCCTGAACAGTCACTACTGATGCCTCTCCGTTTGCTCCATTCCCCTTGAACACATGAAGAAAATTGTGTAATTCCAGCAGAAATTAAGAGCACGTTGCAAAGCACTATATGCATGCTCACACATTGCACAGACATGGTAACTTTAAGTAAAATGTATTAAGTTCTGCTGTTGCCAAGGAGACCATTCATTAACTTGAGATACCGCGGGGCATGTTTTCACTCTGTCGTTTGTGGGCTGGAGCTAGTAGCTTCTCGACACACCCACAATGAACAGAGTGAAACAGTCACTGCTGCTCCTTGTACAAATAACAATAACACATGTTTTAATTGTAAATGCTCCTCAATCCTCCATTCATTGAGATAAGGGAGTGGTTAGGTGAGGGAGGAGGAGTAAAAGAAGAGAACCAGAAGAAGAGAAGGGGAGAGAAGGTGGAAAAATACAAGAAGTGGAGAGAAGGGAAAGAGAGATACAGCAGATACAGAGAGAGAAAGAAAGGTGCCTGCAACTCTTAGATAAGATTGCTTCGCTGTTGAGTGGCGTTTCTACCGCTCTGACTCATAGACTGAATATAAGAAGCAGACGCGGTCTCCGTGACGTCAAACATTGGTTTTTGGCATTTTGGCCATTGCCATCTTGGCTTTTTGCAACCAGAAGTGACACCAGAGGGTGGAGTTCAGCACAACCGAACAGTGAACAAGACATTTTTAGGCAACCAAAATGCTAATATTAACTTTCATGAACTGAAAACACACTGTGAAATGGTTAAAGTTGTAAGAGGAAATTGCAAACACCACCCAGACCGGACAACGCCGTGGTAGCGACCTGGCAATCACAAGTTAGCCACGCCCTAAAGCATCCCCTGCTTTATGGTGTATTTGACTCTAAATGGGACCATAATTTACTAAATGAACATCATGCTGTATTGAAGAAGACTTGAAACTAGCGATTGAGACCATAAACTCATGTTTACAATGTTTACTGAGATAATAAATCAAGTGAGAAGTAGGCTCATTTTCTCACAGACTTCTATATAATCGGACTTCACACACACTGAAAAGAGCAGCACAACTGCACTGTATTTAAAATCAACCACCTGCCTCCCTACAGACACCCCTGCTAAAAATGTAGTTTCAATTATAAATTGATCAAATGGCACAATGATAAAAATGTAGACTGATATGTGAACTGATACTAAAAGAGAAACTTTAATTTGACTGTCCTGATATTCTGTTTCCTCACCATATTTATCTACATGAGGTCGTGTAGCTGACAAGTACCTTGATATTCAAAAAGATTTAGCAAACCCGGTATGACGTTCATTTAGTTAATATGATGAAAAATGCATTTTTCAAATTATAAATTCTCGGGATGCTCTCAATCCAGATGTGATATTCAGTGAAGCATGAATATTTTGTCTCCAACAAATATTTGTTCTTTCTGAATTTGTTCAGTATAATTTGCATTTGACGACCCATGAGGAAAACATAGCTGCAGTCCACTGAAAAACACTTCCTTAAAAGACACTCTGTTTTGCATGTTTCAGCCCTACATGTCGCATATTGTACTGTCAAGAAAATTCCAAATGTATTCATTTATTTAATATTTCAGCAATGTTTGAAAACAACTGTGCCGACACAAGATATCTGCTAAAGGGGAAACAATAAAAAAAGGAATATAAAAGTTAAGTACAGTGAACAATGTGTGGTCATAGAGTTGAAAGACTCATTTTACAAGTCTGTGCTGACTTATGGTGCATTTACGAGTTGGTGAGAGGCTGTAAAATAACGCATTTATGTTGAAGAAATAGCAAACATGGACGGGGGGGGTGCATCTTTCTGAGGACATTAGTGACATTTCAACAAACACAGTGCTTTGCATTAGATGCTTTTGTATCGCAAAGGCCAGGTTAAAGTGAATGTGAGCTGAATGTTTTTGACTCATCTGAATAAACAAGCTCCTCTGATGACTCACAACAACTCTGTCGCTCCACAACCTTCAAATGAGTTACTATTGTTTATCTTCCTCCTCTAGTAGAAAATGCAGTTATTGTTGTGCGTGTACAGGCCGTCTCTCTCTCTAACTCCACAAGCAGTGATGCTCGAAGGACTTTGACAAATCTATAGTTCCATATGCTTTTATTAAGCCGTCTCATTTGCCAAGTTAAGCCTCCAGTCAGTTGAATTAAAGCTCTCAGCACTAGTATGCTGCTGTTATATATGGAGGGCGAGATAGAAACCCCCAGGCCTAAAGTACATAATGTAGTGTGCAATGGGCCTGGAATAAACACACATTCCTGCTATTGGTTTGTTTTTTGTTGGCCATTTGTATTCTTTGACTGAGACTAGCTACGAATTGATACGCCTACATGCAACCAGCATCACCAACATACGATCAATACACATTTCTACGCCTTTTCTGGCTTTATCATTATGCTGGTAAAGTTTAGGCCTGGCTGGGGAGCAAACGTCCTTCTACTGAAACTATTATTAGCCACAAAAAAGGACCGCAGGCCCTGGGCTGCAGCCACAAAAGACATACCACTGTCTGATTTCAAATTACAAAGAGCAAGTCAAGGAACTGTAGTCCGGACTTGGCCTGTTAGCAGTGTGGAGGATTTAGAGTCTACTGTTGGCACTATCTGCGACAGTAATGAGTTCATGACTAGTAGAGTTTAGCGGGATTGAGCAGTACAGAGTCCCAGACTCCACACTGCTGAAACCCCAGAGACGGCCAGTAGCAAGGCAATAATACTGCTTTGGAAAGAGCCACAAAGACCTGGTGTGATTCCAAGCCCTAAAACTTTGTCTTAACTTTCATATTATGCAAAAAGACAGGAGAATGCAGTAAATAGAAATAAAATTGCAGTAAATCATGTCCTAGTTTCGCAGAAGCTCATCTCTAAGCAGTGAAAGTCTTTTTTTACAGCAGTTATGCAACAGCACTTACTTACAGTACAGTGCTCGCAATAAAATAACTCTAATAGCCATACAATATGTGTGATGTCTACTGGCTTTCACTCAGGTTTAATATAGAGTAATGTTTGTCCTGGGATCATTAATACGTATTAGTGGGCCATCAAAGCTCATGTTGCTGCACTGCTCAGTAACAGGAGCATAAACAGCCCCCTTCTGACTGGGCCGTCTCTGCTGATATAATTAATATTTCCAATTATTGATCTGAGGGAGTGCTGAGTGGTGGCTGTCCGGGGGCCGCCGGCTTCAGCTAATAAATCTGTACTGTATACAGTGCAGGAGAGAGACAGAGAGAGCAGAGTAGAGAGGGAGAGAGACGTGGTGTAATGATTGATAGTTATGAAGTGCTTCATTGCAATCACAATAATTGTTCATTAACAATAAAAAAAATCGCAAATTACAAATGAAGATCAAATTTAAAAGGCTTAGTCGAGCTGGGTAATGAACTATTTCTTAATATTGCAAATTAACAGGATATGAAAAGACATCTCACCCCTTTTACACGAAAATGTGATGGCATTTTAGTGCAGTGAATGATATCATGATGCGTTTTTTTTTTTCAACAAAACAATGTGCATTTTCAAGCAGCTAAAAAAATACTGAGACGAGTCTTCTGTTTCTTTGTTCCTCACCAGTGTCGGGTTAGAGTACTCTGAGTATTTTTTTTTGTTTTAACAAGTAACGTAATGCGTTAGTTTGCCATTAAAGTAATCAGTTATTTAGTTACCTTTTCAAATAAGCTATCCGTTACATGAACTCACAGTGAAATGCAAATTGTGTCTGGGGGATAAGCGTCTGTCAGCTGCAAAGAACTCTACTTCAGATTTGAAGAAGCACCTGCAGACGCACATCTCCACAGCACTGGTGGGTGGCGAGGCGCATCGAGGAGGAGAATGATGCCGGCGCTACAGCTCCGAAACAGCAACGGCTTTCGGCTGTCACTCCGAGGGAAATTAACAAGCTTGTAGCTGGTTACGTGGTGGAGGAGATGCTACCAATATCAACTGTAGAGTCTCCATCTTTCTGTAAGATCATTAATAAAATCCCTATGACGCGTAACATGGAGGGAACAGTGACTGACTGATCAAAACATTTGCTAGCTAACGCGATATAATAAAGAGCTGTAAAGGGGATATTGCGTCTGTCATTGCTGTCTGCAGAGTTACAGATGCCATAGACGAGGCTATGTAATGACAGTAGAGTCAATATAACAAGTTACTTTTTAATGGCAGTAACGTTGTAATGTCACAAGTTACTTTTAAAAGTAACGTTACCCAACACAGTTCAGTACTATAGATATAGTAAACTACACACAACATAATTTACATGTCACTAGTTTCCCTGTGTAGTAAAGACCAATCTTTAAATGTCATCATATCTATGGGTATTCAAGACAGACAAAGGTGGAGAACGGCCATGTTTTTGTCTCCACCTGTTCTCTCACTCATCCTCACATATATAATGTATACTGTATTATATGGAGAGAGAGTTCTGCACACTGCATTGTTTTGTTATTGATTTATCTGTCATTTGGTCTACAAACTGTAAGAAAATAGTCAAAATGCACATCATAAATTGCCAGAGCCTGGGGTGATGTTTATAAATTGATAGTACAAAACCCCCAAATTTTTATTTTTACAATAATTTAAAACTGAGAAAGGCAGCAAATTCTCACATTTGAGTAACTGGAAACCAAATCATTAAATGTTTGGCCTTTTAACAATTAGTTTTGATCCCCTATTACTATAGATACTGTAAGTTGCAAGAAATACATTAATGTTTTGTGCGTACATAAAAATTAGGGGTGGGAAAAAAAATCGATTCACTTATGTATCGCAATTTTTTTTTTTCGATTTTGAAATCAATATTTTTTTATGCATTTTTATCTGCATCAGGACATCTCAGACTACATACATGCTGAATATCAAACATTTTTAGTGTATTAATTTAGATATTTTGTATTAAGTAAAAGTCTCTAGAAGTGTATGATTCAATTTTTTCCCATGGTCTAGTGTTAAAAAAGTTAACAAAAACCGCAATGAATCGTAAGATCGAATCGCAATACTTAAAAATCGCAATACATATCGAATCGGCACCCAAGTATCGTGATAGTATCAAATCGGGAGATAGGTGTATCGTCCCAGCCCTAATAAAAATAGTATATTATACAATCTAGGTCACGTGTTTTTTTCTAAAATCCAAGATCTGGTTAAATACACACGCTAATATACGCATAACATGTTTATATACGTGTGAGTGAGTGGGTATGTGCATGTCTGACTGCAGTATGACCGTTGATGTACCTATACTGTAGCTACCCTGCCATGTGTGAATATACTGAATCTATTTGAGCGTGTTCATATGTGCTTAAATGCATGTGGGGAGAATGTTTGTGCAGGGGAGTTATAATTTACCCATATGTGAAAATGTGCTGGCGGCAGCGGTGTGGTGGTCCTGATAAGAAGCATCAGTCAGTGCTGAGGAGATGGCAGCCACTATAAGCTTTGGGATTCCTATCAGGACCAACAGGATTTACAGCTCGCGGCGCTGACATGGACTGACAGACACCTGCAGACCTCAGCAAGTCGCTATCAAGTTTGTAGGTCTACTCCATAATGCTATATACGTTTTGAATTTAAACTTGCATTCTGTAAAGGTGAGTTTTGTCTTCCATAGACAAAAATGCACGCCCTTGTTTAGCAAGTGCAATTTGTTTTTGCTTTGTAGTTATTTTGTACGAGTAAGTGTTACTTTTTTTCAAAGGCTGAATGGCTCCTCTTGGAACAAAACTGTTGATATCCATCTGTTACATTGAATGCTTCTTGTAATACACAAATGAGGCCACTGCTAACTCGCAAACATGTGCAATCTGTAGTACCATTACTACTAGCACCACTACTACATCTCTGATTAAGACCATTAGACCTTCTGTTGTCTGATGCCATCCAAGTTCCTGTTTATCTCTTCCCCCAAAACACTAACTGCCTCCCAGGAACAGCCTGAAGTTCATCTAGCGAATGCTCTCCAAAAGGCTTTCCAACCCCCTCTATTATCATTGCTTTACTAGCTGAAGTGGTTGGCCAGCTGTCTGACTGCTACAGCCCTCATTACACAGACAGCAGAACTCAGCTCTCATCAAGATTTCATGAAGGTGAATGTCACACATCAAAAACCCGCTCATTTGTGGCGCTCCATGACTCAGCAGACAGAGTTGCACGGCTTGGGCTGATGTTGGTTCTCATCAAACTCTTTATTACTTCTGTATAGAGCATAGAAGTTTTTTTTTTACGATTTTGAAATGGATTTTTTAATGCCAGAATCAATATATTTGCTTCATTTGAGTCTATGCGGGGGTAGAAGGAAGTTACCGCTTTTATTTTTGTAGTCTGAGTAACGTGATGTCAAGTATGGAAACACTTTGGGTTTCTCACATTGACAGGAAAAGCAGAGCTAGACATCATGGCTAAAGCTGCATGCTAACTCTTTCATGGACAGGAAACGTTATCGTATTACGGTAACGTGCGGTCAAGCCAGCCGTCACTCTCATCTCTGTGGTCAAATTGGCCGGCGCTACAACTGTAGAGCACCCATATACTGACATTTATGTTAAATGCATTCAAACGGCCCCGATGGAGCTGAACATGGATGTATAAAGAGAACGGAGCTGATGGGAGAGATGGACTTTGAGAAGTTAGCGGAAGTATACACGTGTGACTATGTCCGGTTTTCAAATAAGGTGTTAACAAAGGGAACTGTATATACAAAATACATATATGGAAGATTGATTGGATTATATTCACCAGAAGTGTAAAACAATACACGTCCCTTATAAATTAAATACCACAAATTTGTGAGGGAAAGTCCAAATAAGTGTATGCTTCAACTTCTTCCCATGGTCTAGTGTTAAAAAAGTTAACAAAAATCACAATAAATCATAATATCGAATCGCAATACTTGTAAATCGCAATACATATACCCAAGTATCGTGATAGTATCGAATCGGGAGATAGGTGTATCGTCCCAGGCTTACAAAACATCATATAAAAACCTCTCCCTCCACCTCTGAGTTTGCTTATCACTGTCCCAACCCTTCACACACACCCTGTCACTCGCTCTCACGCCATGCTTGTCCCGTCTACTTGATTATGTCTTCCTGTCTTGTGGAGTATAAGCTCTCCACCACTACTTGTATAAGAGACTCTGAGTCCTACAAGACTTGTGCAGTGGACTAGGGTATTTGGGTGACAGAAACAGTGTGCAATCATGAGGGGGAGTAGATAGGGGGATTGAGCTAATGCCTAAATCCTGTCCTACTGAGCCTGTAGCGGGGCGTCCAAGAGATAAAGAGAAACAGAGGGAGAGACGGAGAGAGATGGAGAAGGAGGGAGGAAAAGGATCATAGAGAAGTGACAGAAAAGTGGAAACTCATGAAAAGATGCTTGAGAAGATGCAGAGAAAGGGATGAGTGGGTGGGGATTTATTAATAAGAGAAAGTAAAAACAAAAAATAGTGTTTTTCTCCGTCTCCTGCCCCTCCTTCTTCCTCCACTTCCTGACTTATGAGCCACACTTTGGTTATCAGGGGAAGGGCATCACTCCCAGACATCTTTGGCACGGCTGCTTTTCAAGCCCAGAGAGCTATTGACATGGCGTGTTACTGTAATGCGTGAAGCAGTGGGAGACTCATTGTAAATCTGTGTCAACAAATGCTGGAGCAGCAGCAAGCTCAATCTCTCCCTCTCTCTGTGTCGGCCTCGCTTTGCCTCTCTCTTGCATTTACCGACCTATCTAATGAATCTTATCTGCACAGCACACTGGAGGCTTAAGCTTTTGGTGGGCTCACATCTCTCCCACACACACACACACACACACACACACACACACACACACTCTCTCTCTCTCTCTCTCTCTCTCTTTCTTATTCTGCTCGCTGTTTGATGTGGTTTACGCTCTTCAGTTCATTTTGAGGAACTGTCCTTAGAAAGATAAGATCATGACGACAGACCCAACCCAGTGGCTTCAGAAGGGCAGCATCATGCCAATCCCAGCGTGCTCCACAGCGAGGGTCCGGAGCGAGCAGGAAGTAGCGAAATGGCAGAGGATATGTTCCGTGACAGAATTACAGATCTGGACTTGTGTGAGGCTTTAATGCTTAAAGGTGCCCTTATGCACTGACGCCATGTTCCCTATCTGGCTGATGCCTTGATATTTGCTTTGAAGATTACGTCCTGCCTGACCGTCTGTGAGTTACAACTACGGCGATGATGTACAGCATCATGTACAGCATGTGCACATCCAATCACACTATTGCATGTTCACTTACAGTATCTCTTTAAATACAGTTCACAATATTCTCCATCCTCGCAGTGTACGGAACAATAATTATGGATTGTGACTCTGTTAAATTCTGTAGTTTTAGAAGGGCTTGCCGCGGTAGTTACACAGTGTTCGGGCATACACCGATTACATTACTTGCCCACCGCCCCCACTGTTGTTTTAGAAATGAAACCCATTTAGTTCATTTTCCGGTATCAGCGCCCACATTCATCAAATTTAAAAACTAGAATTACTGCCTACTACGGTTGTATGCCTCCGCCAACGATTCAAGTTGCAGTTTACATTCATGTCTCTCCAAAATGTCTGATCCTATAATGTTTTATCCTGTTAGACATTTGTGTGAAATTGTCATAATTAGCATATGAATTCTAGAGTTATGGCTAAAAACGTGTTTTGTAAGGTCACAGTGACCTTAACCTTTGATCTTTGACCACTGAAATCCAATCAGTTCATCATTAAGTCCAAGTGGTCATTTGTGCCAAATTTGAAGAAATTCCCTCCAGGCCAGATATCATGTTCACAAGAATGGGACGCACAGACGGATGGATGGACAACTCAAAAACATCTAGTTTGTAAAATACTAAGCGTGTTATCAATAAAACATTATCAATACGCGACAATTATAAAATCTTCTATCACGATATGGATCATTTCATACCTCGATAACGATATATATCACGATATAGCATGTGTTCTGGTAATTCAATGAATAAATAGTCTATATGAAATAACCACATGGTAATGCCTATTTTTGTTTACTCCTCTGTGAATTAAATACTTGACAAATGAAAAGTACTGAGCATTTTCTCATTTTAAGAACTTGAGTACAACATGAACAGTGAAATTATAGATATATATATATCACCTATATCACGATAGAAACAATATAGAAATATGTATACGATAGAAATTTTTATATCGTTTTGACGATATATATCATCATATTGGCCAGCCCTATGAATACATATGAATAAAATATTTATGGATTCTGTTATCTCATTCAATCTGTGGGACATCTTAGGATATGAAGTGCCATTACCCAACGTTTGTGTCCTAGACCGAAACATGCTCTGGAAATGTGTGTGATTTTCTGTCATTACTTCGCACTCGGCCGTGCCCAACCTCATACTGTATGACTCAGCTGTGCTTCAGGTGATGAGAGAAATTGCTCATGTTTCCACTCAAAGCCACAACTATTTTCCGACAGTGCTCACATTTAGCTTTGTTTTGTTCTGCATCGTGTCTGCTGAAGCCAAAGAGTGCCCACACAAATTATATGCCATCTTTTTTTGTACCACCAAAGCTGCAATTTCTCCAACATTTGAGTTGCTTCCTTTGACTCATCTGAGTTCAACTGGGCACACATGGTTAAGAAACTGGATAAAGAAAATCGCTTCAAACTGATGGAACAATGCCGACTTCACTTCACCAGTTTGGATTAAACCCACAGACATGATGCAAGTACAGCAATTAGTTGCTTGTATTTAGGATTAGATGTGATTCATAGTTGTACTTTCAGGTGCGTTAAAGGGGTACGCTACAACTGACTTACAGAATCAATTTACTCAACATACCAACATGATTAAATTAAGTCGTGAGAGATAGTTATAATATCAGTTTCTGTACATTTTCCGCTTATTGCGCAGCCCTACATGCACTCAGCCACACTCATACCGGCTTATACACGGAGACACACACACACACACACACACACACACACACACACACACACACACACACACACACACACACACACACCCTTAGCTGCATGTTTCCTTTACCCTCTGTGTTGAGCCCAGAATGCTCCTGCTGCTGTCACAGCAACTCCAGGATTGTGACAGATTACGGCCTGCTGCCCTGACCAATGGGAGCCAAGATGTGTTGCCTGCCCACTGACTCATAATTCTTGGCATACCTATGCCGAGTTGACGTTTCTTTAATGGTCCCTAGACCTCCAGTAGGCATCCTTGTCCTGAGCACTATGATTGCCTATTAGCAATTCACCAACACTTGCACTTTTCTACCCCTCCACTCCCCATGCCACCCCTCCGAGGAGGGGAGATAGGACCGGGAGAAGAAGCAGCCAGAGGAGGATAGAGATAGATGGAAGGAGGGAGAGATAGCGGCGCAGCCAAGCATGCTGGCTTTGACTTAGAGAGAAGTCTGAGGGGTGCCAGGAAGAGAGAGACAGACACAAATGGAGACAGGAAGACACAAAAAAACCTGTCAGAATTGTAGATGGTAAAACATTACTTTTGAAATTGATTTTTTAATGCCAGAATTGATATATTAGAGTCTATGTGGAGGTAGAAGGAAGTTACCGATTTTATTGTTGTAGTCTGAGTAACGCGATGTCATATCCGTTTCGTATCCGTCAACCAAAACAAACTGCAGCGAGCCGAAATGAGAAAGTAGAAAACGGCGGAGGGTCCGCGTGGATACGACCTGCACCCTCACATGTTAAATCCTAAGTGGTAAACACTACACATACAGTGAAGTATGGAAACACTTTGGGTTTCACACATTGCCAGGAAAAGCAGAGCTAGACATCATGGCTAAAGCTGCATGCTAACTCTGTCATGGACAGGAAACGTTATCGTATTGCAGTAACGTGCGGTCAAGCCAGCCGTCACTCTCATCTCTGTGGTCAAATCTGCCAACGCTACAACTGTAGAGCACCCATATACTGACATTTATGTTAAATGCATTCAAACGGCCCCGATGGAGCTGACCATGGATGTATAAAGAGAACGGAGCTGACGGGAGAGCTAGCGATGCACTTGGTGAAGTTAGCGGAAGTATACACGTATGACTACGTCCGGTTTTCAAAATACAGTAAGGTGTTAAAAAAGGGAAGTATTGAATCAGGAGATAGGTGTATCGTCCCAGCCCTAGTACATATGCTTTCAGTCTACACACCTTCTTCCGCAAACCCTGCTGTCTACTCCGACACGCCACTGGAGGACTTCCCCACTCGGTCTCATTAAGCAGCCACATCTGCCACAGCTACAGATCAGTATGACATACTGGTTATTAATGATAGGATGATCGACCATTTGTTATCCTATAGGACCATTATCAAGTTGGTGAAATCTGGACTTGGCGCCGTTGCCTGGTACATGTTTGCGTGTATTTGTGTGTGTGTGTCTGTGTCCATCAAAGGGGGGATTGCAAGAAGGAGCCAGAGCTCACAGGATCGACACAGGGCCAGCCTGCTCCGTCCATCTGCTCCGAGCCTCATTCCCAGCATATCAATACCCCACGTCTCTCACACACACACACACACACACACACACACACACACACACACACACACACACACACACATATACACACACACCGAGCATTCTGTCACCTGCGACTTCTGCTGGTTCCATCACTCTCCCACCACTCCAGCTCTTGGCTGTAAAGCCTGCTTATGTTTCATCCTGACACTTAGAGAAAATCCCTGCTTGTCTATAAGCGCATTCAGTACCAAACAAAAGGGACGGGCTCGTCTCCTAGCCCCATCTCCCCCTCCACTCAAGTCTGTCTGACGCTGCAACACAGCACAACTGTTTGCTAAATAAACACCAAAAAAGCCCTCTCGCTGTGTCTAATTCAACCTTGAACTGCGCAGAACCCGAGGGCCAGACAAGCAGCACACCGGGCTGACCTCTCGCCATTTCTCCCAATCTGCAGCAAACACACTCTGACGAAGTGAGAACAGGAAGCACTGGAGCGGAAAACACATTGGAAGTGTCTCTGCCAACTCCCACTCCTCACTACCTCCCAAGGCCTTGGGTGGCTTATTTCATTGGTGGGGTTTGGAGTGGGTGAGTGGATGTGGTTTGGGGGCAGCGTTTTGTGTGTGTGTGTTCGCGTGTGTCGAAATTTGGTCGAAATTTTGAGAGCAGAGGGAATAAAAGACGTTGTGTCATGTGCTGTATCGAGAAAGAGGCAGAGGCTCCCTAACCTGACCCTGTCAGATGGTTTGTTTCACAGAACCATCTGAGAAGCCGTCATTGGAAACTGTTTGGAAAAGGTCAGGCACTTTCAAAAAATACTTGGCAGGTGATTGGATGAACCATCTGTCAGTCAAACTAACGAAAGCAAAACTGACGGCGAAAACACTGCATACTTTACACGTTCAGTGCCGTACTTTACTCTTCTTTCACTGAAGAAATACTCTCCAGTTCTGATATAACTGATGCTATTACAACAGCTACGCTAACCTCTTCAGGAGCCGCCATTGTTGTTTAGAACGATCAGTCGCCTCTCCGTGTCGTCTCACGCTATGGTCTCACCGGGTCACGCCCGTAGCTGCCAGTAGCTCCTCACGGGACGCTGATTGGTCCGTTGTCTGGCGAGCCGGACACAAACGCATTACTTGGAGCCTGACAAGATTGATTTTGATTTTGATAGGATTTGTGTCTTAAAGAACAAGAGGAATACAATATATATTTTAATAGGGCTGTCACAGTTAACGCGATAATAACTCGTTAAGTAACGCCACTAATTTCTTTAACGCATTAACGCAACTTGCGATTTTTAGGTTGTAGCAGGCTCAGTTTTAAAGTTAGAGGGAAGATACTGGTATCATATGAAACTAGAAAAACCTAAGAAATCCATTGGTACCAACCATGTCATACTAGTTTGTCGCGAAAAAGGCTAAATAACGCTCCAAACTTATGCTAAATTTTGGCGAGGAAAAACTGGCATGGCCATTTTCAAAGGGGTCCCTTGACCTCTGACCTCAAGATATGTGAATGAAGATGGGTTCTCTGGGTACCCACGAGTCTCCCCTTTACAGACATGCCCACTTTATGATAATCACATGCAGTTTGGGGCAAGTCATAGTCAAGTCAGCACACTGACACACTGACAGCTGTTGTTCCCTGTTGGTCTTGAGTTTACCATGTTATGATTTTAGCATATTTTTTATGCTAAATGCAGTACCTGTGAGGGTTTCTGGGCAATATTTGTCATTGTTTTGTGTTGTTAATTGAGTTCCAATTTTAAGTATATACATACATTTGCATAAGGAATGCATACTGTAATTGCCCAATCCCATGTTGGGTATTAAGAGTATTAAATACTTGATAAATTTCCCTTTAAGGTACATTTTGAACAGATAAAAAATGTGCAATTAATTTGCTTTTTAATGTGGACAATAATGCGATTCATCGTGATTAATATTTTAATCAGTTGACAGCCCTAATAAATATATTTCAGATATTCAGGTCCCGGGTTGGGTCTCGGTCGGGACCTGTTAAGACCTCTAGTGAGAGATAGGTCACATTATCAAATTATGAAGCCCTAACTTGATGTGCAATTGAAATGCAACACCTGTTCACCCCGTCATCCCCACCACTCTCCTCATACCATATCCTCCTCCATTTTTACAGCAGCATCCATGACAGCCCATCACCTCACCTGCCCCTCGCACCTCCCTCCATCCAGGGACATTTGTATGCATGCATGTATTCATGAGCATGTATTAAATTTAAAGATGTTTTTTACAGTCAACAGTCACTGATATACAGCTAATGCGGGCCGAGAGGAGGGAGAAAGAGACGGGGAGGGAGAAAGGGAGACACTCTGTGCACTCTGTATGAACTCGAGCTGAATCACACTCAGAAGCCTCCTACACTTCCTCCCCTCCTTGTCTTAGCTTTTATTATTTATTAATTTATTCATTTTAATGAAGTTCATCTGAGCACATTCGTCTAACAATTAGGACTTAAAGGTTTAACATCGTGCAATATAGGACCTTAAATCCTACTGAAATTACATGTGGGATTTGTGATGCATTCTCTCTTTCTTTCCCCTCCTCTTCGCCCCAGCAGGCGCGAGGTAGATGTTGTGTCTGTTGTTTCATGAGGTCAGGATTGTTTTCCTCAATTCTTTGGCTCAGAGGGGCAGTACTGGGAGCTCTAATGGCTTGTTCACACTCTCTGCTTTGCATTATTTCCTAACTAGGAATACCAAGGGGCCATGTCACAGAGAGAGCCATCCTAAAGCACTTAACAATGTAACCTACATACACTCAAGCATGGACAGAAACACGCAAACGGAGACACTAAAGCATGAACGTAGAGCACACACTCCAACACTTCACTGACAGGACATGGGGGGCTCTTAGCTCGAGGGGGGGGTCACACAGGAAACGCTTTATTTGCTCTCAGACTACGCCACCCGCGGAGCTCAGCTGATACGGCGTACAGTACTGACTCCAAAGTAAAGAGGACAGAGAAAGAGAGAGAAATGAGAGAAAATGAAAAGGCCTAAAGAAACTGATTTTGCCTCATAGCTCATCTTCATCTGGGTGCCCTGTCCCAAACCCCACTTCATGAAATAAGTCCTGCTGAAAATCAATGGCAGTCCGAGCTGTGTAAAGGTCAGCCATTCAGCAGCGCTGGCCTTGGTGGACCAGTCAAGCCCAGGCTTGTACTGTGAAGCTCGGCTAAGTAGAATTAATGGGGGGATCGATTATTCTGCACACAACTTAAATTGAACTAAGCAGAGAATCATTTTAAGGCAGGAACTGTACCATGACATAGAATGAGATGCATTTGCCACACAGCCAACCCCAGAACTCATTTAGCAAGCACAAAGTAAAGGGTGGGAATAAAAAAGAGATTTTTAAATAACACTCTCTCTTCATCTCCGCTCCATCTCTCCTCTTCTGCCCCCTTCTTTTTGAGTTCACCCTCTGTAAAGTCACCACCTGATAATACCCTGAACCCACCCGGGACCCAACTCACATTTGATACATAGAAGCACTTTTCCTCTTTCTCCCCCCTTCACTCCCTTTCCACCTCGTCTCTTTTTTTTATTTCATGTCACCTCCAGCACCTCATTCTTCTTGTATTTTCCCTTGTTTAAAACAAAATCAATATGGAACCGGAGGAGACAAATCAACGTATGGTGGCACTGCAGGGGGAGGCCCAGCAGGCTCCCACCTCACTGGTCACATGTTCCTCGCTCTCTCACTCGCTCGCTCCGTGGTATGGGGGAGGGGCGGAATAAGTGAAGGAAGGAAGGGCGGAAGGGTGGAAGTAAAGATGTAAGGTTTGACTTATGGAAGGATGAAATGATAGGAGACCAAAGGGCTGGAGAGGGATGAAAGGGAGCTGGTGAGGGATGAAACAACGCTCCAATGGGAGGGCATATGGAAGGAGAAATGAATGGAGAGAGGGATGAGAGAAAGAGAGGAGAGGAGTGGGCGGCGGTGGGGGTGGGGTTGGGGGAGGTGTTGGGGGTGCGTATCATGGAAAATTCTGCTCCAGTGACTGGAGTGCAGAACGGGAGCCCTCATCTATAATGTATATCATGGATCCGTGAGACATTTTCATACATATAAAATGGAGCAGCACCAGGAAGTGTCTCGCTGCCACGGCACAGCCGAGAATCGCCCATGGGGGCAATTTCAATATTCTGTTCTGTTTGTACTTTCATACCGTTAATTCACATATAACCCTGTATTCCTTTGCATTGCTTCTTACTGTGTAAGTCAAAAAGGATTAAAAGACTCCATGACTATATGTAAACACATTTTATGCAAGATTATTCAAATGCCTCCACGATGAGAGAAGACAGTCTTTGCGTATTTAACCTCGCTCTACACTTAAAGAGAATGTGCTCTATTCTAACAACTAGGGGATGTTAATTTTGAATTATTTTGCCAACCAATAGCTGACCCTCGTTAATCGTTAACTGACTAGATTAGCGCCGTGCATGCAGGGGTGCTGTTGTTGAAGTGCCTAACAAGCCGCCCAGCTGCAACGATAACCCCATGCACAAACAGGTTAAATCCATCATTTATCACCAGCTGCAGTATATGCGCAAAACAGGCAACGGAGTCCCCGGTTCACCTGTTAACAGCCATGATGTTGCGTGCATTGTCATGGTCACATGCAGCCACTTTCCCAGTAAGTCTCCACCACTTCAATTAGTTTAGCTGCCTGACGTACTCTGTCAGGTATTGCAAGCCCAGCGTAACTTTAGCGAGTGTCCGGTCGAGAGAGAGCGTGTGTGTGTGTGACGATGAGTATGAAGTTAGCAGTAACGTTATAGCCGTGAACGTAGCAGTGCAGTGTGTGTACAGTTAATTCGTCGGTGAATAAATGCTACAACTCCTCAAGCATGCTGGTCTCGTACACTGTTCGTAGCTATACCTATGAAAAGTAATGCTCTGTAATTTGTGTATATCCCACAAAATCAATCACTCCCGCGTAGGGAGGATGGATGGGTGAGAAAAAAATAACGGACTTTCGCCCAGGAGAACGGCGTTCATCACTGTCAACGTTATTTTATTTGTCATGTAGCTTACGTACTTAAGTAACGCCACTTCCAGTTATTTTAAGCCAAACCCTGATCTTTTCCTTCAGCTAACTAATTAGTTTTATTGCCTGAACCTAATTAAGTAGTTTTGTTGCCTAATCCTAACCTAATTGATCTTTTCCTAAGCCTAACTAAGTTGTTTTATTGCCTAAATCTCAGGAAGTTGTTTCCTGTGAAGATGGAAGTTTATTTTGAAAAGACTGTATGCATGTAACGAGCGGACATTCGTAGGAAAACGAACGAAAAAGGAAAAATAACTTTTTCGTAAGATATCATACGAACTGTTATATGTTAATACGTTACCTCAAGATCTAAGCCAAGTGAAGGGAACTAGTCCCGAAGTTAGAAACAACTCCGGCTCAGGCTAACTTAAGGTAGGCTGACCTTTAAGGTGGACCAGTTATTCTCCTTTCCGTGACAAGCCGCTCCTCTGAGTTTTGCTTTTTATTTATAAATATATCCCTTTTAACTGTTTAACTGATAGCCTTAATCGGTCATAATTCTTATTGTCGGTTAATTATTAACATCCCTACTAACAACCTAAAAATAACAGCCATCCCCAGTTAGAAAAGTTAAACACTCAGAAGTTTATGAAACCCAACAGACAATAGATGATATATAGCACTTATATATCCATCATAAGCCCTCGCCTCTCCCTCCGGTCTTGCATTTCTTTCTAAACAACTTGGACAGCCTACAAAGGCATCATGTGGGAATCGGGAAAAAATGAAATAAATAAACATGACAAGTGGCCACTTAGCCACAGCCTCCCTCATTGAAACCTGATGAGGGCCCTGTCTCGGCTAACTTCAACAAACGCTAAGTGACATGCTTAAGTGGGTTCAGGTTGCGCATCCGGGGTAATTCAGTAAAAATACAAATGAGGCTGGCTGGGAAAACAGATCACTATGCACTCATTCAAAATAGAAGGAGAGAGAGAGAGACGGGCAGCGAGAGAAAGACTTTCATTTCTTTTCTCTGTCCTTCAGAGGATTCTCTCGGCCTCACATCGACCGTCTGGTGCACACGCACACACACAGCCCTTGCCCAGCCATAAACAGCACTATATAGACCCGGTGATTTCCCTCATTGGGAATCGATAACAAATAACCTCACTTTTCACTGGCCATTATGGACGGTGTCGACCATACCCAGTCGTCTTTATCTGCACACCGGTGTCACGCCTGACCTTGAGCTCTCCGCTCTCCTCTCTCTCTGCTCCCCAGGTAGATTTCAAGCAGAGGGTTCGGTCCTGGTTTTTGGAAAGGTTCAAATTGAGCCCTATGGGAGCGAGGAGCAGGGAGCAGCCATCTCCCATGACAGATCAATGGTAGGTCTCACCACAGGGCAGGGGGCCAGAGCCTCGCGCAACCTGCTAATAGAATCCCAATGTCATTGCTGACACTACATCGCCGGGGCTGCTCGAGGTTAGCCTGAGGTAGGACAGTAGGACAGCCACGGTTTAAAATGCCTTCAAGGTCTCCATGTTTCACATTCCTCTGCTATGTGTGTGTATGTGTGGGATACATACAAAAAATACTAAAAGAAGGAAAGAGAGAAGGAAATGTTGGTTGTGAGGATGTTGTTCCAAAATATTAGGGGTGGGAAAAAAAATTGATTTGTGATTTTTTTTTTTACGATTTTGTAATTGATTTTTTAATACCAGAATCTATATAATTGGTTCATTTGAGTCTGTGTGGAGGTAGAAGGAAGTTACCGCTTTTATTGTTGTAGTCTGAGTAACGTGACGTCATATCCGTTCCGTATCCGTCAACCTAAACAAACCACAGTGAGCCGAACCGACAAAGCAGAAAACGGCGGAGGTTCCGCGGGGATACGACCTGCACCCTCATATATCAAATCCAAAGTGGTAAACACTACACATACAGTGAAGTATGGAAACACTTTGGGTTTCACACATTGCAGGAAAAGCAGAGCTAGACATCATGGCTAAAGCTGAACGCAAACTCTGTCATGGACAGGAAACGTTATCGTATTGCGGTAGCGTGCGGTCAAGCCAGCCGTCACTCTCATCTCCGTGGTCAAATCAGCCGACGCCACAACTGTAGAGCACCCATATACTGACATTTATGTTAAATACATTCAAACGGCCCCGATGGAGCTGACCATGGATGTATAAAGAGAACGGAGCTGACTCGGAGAGATAGCGACGGACTTGGCGAAGTTAGCGTAAGCGTAATACACGTGTGACTACTACTTTTCAAAATAAGGTGTTAACAAAGGGAACTGTATATACAAAATACATATATGGGAATAAGATTGATTTGATTATATTCACTAGAAGTATAAAAGATTAAATGTCCCTTATAAATTAAAAAAGAAAATACCACTAATTTGTGAGGGAAATGTCTTTATTCTTTGATTTTTGGGTTACTGGAAAAATTTTTGATAAATAATGCCTGACAATGACTGATATATTTGACTTCAGGACGTCTCTGACTACATACATGCTGAAAATCAAACGTTTTTACTGAATCAATTTAGATATTTTCCAAAGTAAAAGTCCCTAGAACTGTATGACTCAACTTTTTCCCATGGTCTAGCGTCAAAAAAAGTTAACAAAATCGCAATAAATCGTAATATCGATCGCAATACTTGTAGAATCGCAATACCTCAAAATCGTAATACATATCAAATCAGCACCCAAGTATCGTGATAGTATCGAATCAGGAGATAGGTGAATAGTCCCAGCCCTACAAAATATGGTGTGTTTATGTTCAGGATATTAGCCACATTTCAGAATCAGAATCAGAATCAGAATCTTGTTTATTGCCAGGTGTATCAGATATACACTAGGAATTTGCTTTGGTTTGTTGGTGCAAATAAGCAGTAAAAATAACAATAGAATAGTTAAAAATGTTATAATAAAATAAGAATAAAAAAAAACTCAACTCAAACTCAAGCTCAAACTCAAGCTCAAACTCAAGCTCAAACTCAAACTCAACTCAACTCAACTCAACACAACTCAACTCAACTCTACTCAACTCAACTCAACTCAAAAATTTGAGTTCCAAAGTACAAATTCGTTATATGATGCTGCGTAAAATGTAAAGCAGTCTGTCCAACTTTCTTATCCTCCCTTCAAACTCTTTGGTCCCTTGCAATCCCGGCATCTCTCTGAAACTAAATCCAGGCTCTCTCCTTTTGCATTTTTTAAATTCTCTTCTCCCTCTCAGTTCAAAGATACAGTGGCAATTTTAGGCCTTCATTAACATCCCAGACATCCCGCCGCAGTGTAGAGCAGTGAAACCCATGATTCATAGCACCAATCATTTCATATGTTCCACTTGAGGACAGGCTGCAGAGGCTGTTAAGCCACTATAAACACCTATACACACACACACACAGATGTATGAGTGAGCGATGAGTGCAGGGGAAATCTTGGTCACCAGAGGAAACATGTCTCAGAGAGTCTTAAGAGCTCCTGATGAAGATGAAGAGAGGATTTAGACCTTTGCATATTTTACTCCCACTTTTACTCTCTCGGTGCTCTACTGTGTGTGTCACACATACCCGGCATATATAGTATGGGACTTTAGAGCCGTTTCTGCTGCTCTACTTTTACTGGATTTTCTCTTCAACACCCACACTAAAGTTTTGCAGCTTGAGACACAAGTTTCAGAAACTTTGGAGGCTTAAGCTCAATCTCACATCTGCTGTCATACTGGGTCCTGGCCCATAGTGTAACAGGCATTTCTGACATGTACAATCGCCAACTCTGGGGCATGTAATAGGAAAATGTACAAAATGTGTCATCAGTTAACACAACACAGTCCATTTTCTCTACCAACTTTAATTACCCATTGACCCATCTAAGCCTACCCTCCTTCCTCCTGTCAGTGGGAGTCATGACATTTGCCAGTAACATAGCATGTCAGCCCCCGGGGGCAGCAAACAGCTACTGTACGTTAATTAATTACCATGAAATTAGAGTACCATCTTTTCGAGTGGCTGCCTTCATTACACTCTGCCCTCCATTTTTCCATGACTTCACCCAAACCCATATGCCCCTTACAGTATCCTCGTTCAACAGAAACGAATGTGCACTGTCACTCCCCCCTCAGGACGACGACAGATGGAGTAAAGAGTAAAAGAGTAAAGAAAATTCAGCAGATGCACACAGACAGAGCTAAGCAGAACAAAAGAGAAGACATAGAGTGGGACACGATACAGCGATAATCGAGATACTCGAGATACTTGAGAAAAATAAAATCCCAACAACACTAGAGCCCAACTGATAAACTGGCTCGGCCAGTAAATTGACTGATATTAGCTTAATACAGATGTATCAATATTGTTGTGTGCATCAGAAAAATAATTAAGGGAAATTGCAGTAGAGAAATGCGAAAGTGGTATTGGAGGTAGTTAAAAATGATGATCGCATTACATCGTTTATCCACCAGAGAGCATTAAGTAAAATTTTGTCTGGACCGCAGCAAAGCAGGTGATAGCCCTATAAACACGAAAGTCTGTCACTGAGTGAGTGATGAAGTTACACCTTTGGTCATAGCTTTTCAAAATGGATAGGCGCGACAGTGCAAACCCGCATCGTGTTCTTAACGCAATAACGTTATAGCTGTGAACGTACTGTAGCAGTGCAGTGTGTGTACAGTTTAGAAGGTTGGTGAATAAATGCTACAACTCCTCAAGACTCAAGCCAAGTTCCTGTGTCTTGCTTACCACCCGCTGATCAAAGTGAAGGTGGTTAGCCCCGAAGCTAGCAACAACAACAGCATAAATTTCATACGTCATATACCGTATAGTAGCCTATACCCGGTGAAGTGTCAAGAAGGTATGACAAAATAGATACTAACCAAAGCCTAGTATTCAGGCTTGAATTGATTAACCGTCAATATATTTAAATTATTTTGCTACAAATTTTGCTATGGCCTCTTCTCTAAGTTTGTTTTAAAAAAAATACCTTATCAACTCAACGAAATGTACTGAAACAAATGTATATGTGACACAAAAAGGCAATTTATCATTTTGGCCGGTAAAAAATATGCTTGGCAGGTGGATATTTTCATCTACCAGTCCCCATGACCGGTGAGTGAAAAAGTTAATTTCGGACTCTCATCATGATTACATGTAGAAATTATTAATACTTTTGTACCACTAACAAGCACAAAGATAGGTAGCACGACAATCAAATCACTTATATAAAACTAAATATGGTAATGACAACAAGTACATGAGCTCCACATCGGAGTGATCACATACAGGATGATATTCATCCTTGTAAGTGAATCCAGATGTGTATGGAAGGTTCATTTCAGTCCTCAATGATGCAAACAAACTCAAATGTAAACCAACATGTGCACACACACACACAGACATATGTATTCACAAACCAACACTCTGACACTTCCAGACTAGGCAAGCAGAGAGGAGATGCGTGTGCTTCTGCCTGCATTAATTCTGTTAATGATCACAGAGGGTCAGCCTGCCTGCGCTCCCTGTCCTACCATTAAACAAATAAAAGCAACACTGATTACCAGGATGTTCACTGGATGCATCAATCTTGAGTAATTAGAGAGTGGTGTTTTGACTCTCTCCCCTTTTCTTTTCCTCCTTTCTTTCCCTCTTTCCCTTGCTTATACCAAAGTCGGGCAGCAGCGGCAGACTCCTTTTAATGAACTAATAAGGGTGCGTGCTTGGCTACCCAAGAATGAGACAGGAAAGAGACAAATAAGTAGGAAGAGAGGCTGCTTTACCAGCTAAATAAAGCAGCCACAAGCACTACCTCTCTATGAGGGTTCATCGCTCTCTTTCTTAGAATAGAAGAAAATAATACTGTCTTTTGTGTGGAGATACCCAGTGTATGTGTGTGTGTGCGTGCGTGTGTGTTGCCGCCTGGAAAAGGACACAGCTGTCACATTAAGATCATGTTGGCCTGTAGCATTAATCTGCCTTGTAAAACCTTGAGACCTAAAGTACTGTGGTACTTAGGGCTACAGTGTGTCTGTGTGGGTTTGTGTGCGAGTGTGTGAACATGTCAGTGATTGCATGTCTACGGAAAGAGTGAGATGAAGATGCTAAAGTAGTAGGGCATATGGCTCAGGATTCAAATCCAGAATGCTCACGCGAGCCAATAGCGTGAGAATCTAGCATGGGAAGAGGACATGATGGAGGAAGACGAGGAAGATGTGTGAGGACGGTAGTGAGATTGGAAACTGGGGTTTAAATAAGAGATTGAATAGAAAATAAAGGAAATAAAGAGAAAATTGACAGAAAAATGTCAAGAATGTGGTGAAAGATAAACATGAGTGTTTGCATCCTACATAAATTTGTGCCTGATGATGAGCTGGGTTGCTGCCTGTACTCGGCTGTGCTGAGCTGTGTTATTCCTGCACTGTGATGTGCAAAGTTTACTATGCTGTTTGTGTGCTATGCTAACCTGACTGTGTTGTTTCTGTGCTATGCTGTGCAATGCTGTGCCGCGCTGTGATAAGCTGGCTATGTTGTTTCTTTGCTGTGCTGTCCTGGGTGGTGACAGCCTCAGCCACTGACAGGTCCTTTAAATTCACCACTGCCAATTAGAGTCACTCCAGACCTGGTGGTGGGTGCGTGGAGGAGGAGGGGAAGTGAAAAAACTGCTGGGACGATGGTTGCAGGCCTGACAGGCCTGATGTGGAGATGGAAATGCGGTAATTTGGAGTAATTCGGCAACTCGCTGGCGCTTGCCTTGCCTGCCTGTCTGTCTGTCCGCTGAAATAAATGGGGTCAGCAGCGTGTGATCGGCAACTTTCATTTATATGTAAATGACCCCATCGTTGCTGCAGCAGCTGCTGTGGAAGCTGCTGCTAAGTCTGTACACACACTGAAATGCTGGGCCTGAGAGAGAAAGCCAAGCAGCCTGGCTGACTCCTGTCTCTGCTTCTGCCTTCCTTTAGCTCTTTTTTGCCTTTTCTCTCCCTCTCAATCTTTGTTTGTCTCTTTCTTTCCCTGCCTCTCTGTATACGTCATACGACATATATCACAACAATCTACACATATCAATGTTAATAAATTAAATTTAACTTTTCCGCAGCCAGTTCATTGCAAAATGCATTGAGAGCACACAAGTCATGGGATGTGTATATTTGTATATCACAAAGTAAAATTTCAGTTGACAACTGTTTTGTAAAATGAAGAACATTCTTGTCAGTTACAAGCTCATCCTCAAAACTTTTAATCAATGTCTGTGCTGAAGTGGTCTGAGGAAAAGTTCTATTTACTGTGTGGAGTGTCAGATTGAATGATTTATCAGTTCTTATGGCATAAAAATATGAATCCGTCCTTAAAAACCAACTTTTCCAACATCTACTGTGTTCTGTGGGGTCGTAATACTCTGACAATATCAACAGAAATTTCATTTGCAAATTCTCTTTTCTGCTGACAGCCCAAAATGTGTAGGAACAACTAATATTATTTATTAATATTATTTTCATCATTGATTAATTTTAATTAATTTATTTTGAATAATCCTTTTACTCAACATGTGATTTACGAGAGCCCAAGGTGATATCATCTAAACACCAAACATACTCTTATTATAATTAGGAGTGTAAATCACAAGTTTCATCACGATACGATATTATATTGATTATTTGGCAATTTTGTTATTGGGCTCTTCTAGACATTTTCTTTTTAATAAAAAGAATAAAAATAGACCTCCTGTTGTTCACTATAAAGTACCACATTTCTCATGTTTAAGCACTGTTGTTGCCATGGGAATTTCAAATCATCGTAAAGATGACGATATATATCAATGTTTTCACTTTGCATCAATATATTGGATTGTTGATCATTGAATCAATAGATCGATCCATATTAATATATCGTTACATCCCTAGTTACAATACAGACAGAGAAATGAGGCCCATCCTCACGTTTGAGAAAGTGGAACCAGTGCACGATTGACATTTTTACTAAATAATTAAACAATTAATCCATTATCAAAGCCGCCGTTGGTGATTCATTTTATGTCAATCAGCTGACTGATTAATCAACGAATCATTTGGTCACTCAGAGAGAGCCAAAATCTTAATTAAATATTATTATTAAATTTTTTATCTTTTATTTCTAATCATTACAGTTATATTATGTGCATTATTATAATTAAATACTGTTTACCGTGTTATTTGAGGCTGACATGCCGTTCCTACTGCAGAAGCGTAGAATAGTGTAGCAAAGAGCAACAGTGAAAACAGTGGAGCAGATCAGATAGTGTATTGTAGGGCCTGGAGGTGTGTGCGCTTCATTACCTAGCTAGCCATTGTGCTGATGCAGAACCGGGGTCCTGTAAATTCCTGCCTGCTTGTGACACCATAGATAATTACACTTCCATAAATAATGGAGTGTGCCTTGCCCACTTCCTACAGAACTCTCCTAATGAGATTAATATACAGGGAGCAGCTGAAAACACTTGGCAGGTAAATCTTAAATCTTTTGTTTCTATGCGTACCATACACTAGAAGACTTTGAAAAGACTTTAAAAAGACTAAAGTCTGACACCCTCTCACATCTAAAGACAATGTGTCTTAAGTCACAGAGTTTTTAGTCACAGACTATAATATTTTGCAAAGACCGGGGATCTTGCAGGGTCACTATTTACAAGACTACAACTAGATTCATTTTGAGATTATGTCACATCCTGCTCCTGGTGGATATTAAAAAAAAAAAAAAGGAAAACTGTTGAGAAAAAAGTGGACAGAAATTGCTGCAAATCCTTGGTGAGTATTCTATATACTTTAGCTAGCTAGCTAACAACTGTCCTGGACCCAAATTAGTTTTTCCTTGGATGGCGAAGGCATGACCCACCCTACTCTGCCTCTGATTGGCTTGTACTCGTTGCCTTCGTTGGTTAGGTTAGGTTAGGTTTAGGCATGAGGAGTGAGATTGGTTAGGGTTAGGGTAAGAATTTCATGGTAAGCCAATTAGAGGCAGAGAAGGACGGGTCATGCCTTCGCTATCATAGAAAAAACGAATTTGCATCCCAAACAGGGCTACTTGCAAGCTAACATTAACTAGTGTAAAGTTTGCTATGTATATCTATGAGGGAAAGGGAGAGAGGGAGCACTGCAGCCAGATTTATATGATTGAAGCTATCAATCATCATACAAGGTTAACCAAGTAAACAAGGTTCGCAATAAGGTTGGGGTTAAGTTGAAGCAGCTAAAATATAAAGTCAAAGGTAGGAATCTACTGTAAATCGGTTTGATCAGATAGAGGTTTTGATGTTTCTCTCGAGACATCACAAGTTTTTCTAGAAATTCAAGAGACCACTCTCTGTCATTTCATTGTTTGGTGGTGGGTTTTCCTTCTTATTCTTAAGGATAATTGGCCAAATGTTGACGGTGTAACATCATGCTGACACTTTCTTCAGTGCAGCTACAATGATGTTTCACGGGAGAAAAGTTTTCAGCTTTCAGAAACATCAATGGGTATCTGCAGGTTTTGGTGTCAGTCCCTCAGAATAAAAGCACAAAGGATTCTTCCAGGCTCACTCGTTTGCACTGATACTCAGAAATAATACAGAGAGAAATCCATTTCCAAATAGAGAGACCAAACGTCATTTCTATAGACTATGATGCAACGCAGTATTTTTGAATGGAGCAGAACTTTTTTCAACAGGCATTGATAGATGGGGCTGGTACTATTGCTCTTTTTGCCTACATGTAAAAATAGGAGCCAAATTTCCTTTAAAAGTATCTCATCAGACATAGTGACCCCCCCACAAACCTCAAGAATTAATTATTAGCTCTCCAACTGACAGTCCTGGACACGTTAAAGTGAGCTTTTATGTATATTGCTGCACCACTTTTATATTTTGCATAGTGCGTGAGTCATGTTTATTTGTGATAACTAATTCATGAAAGAGATGCCTTTGATGATGTATTGATTTCATTATCAAAATCTTTAAGTTATCTTTCATCCGGAGTGCGTCTTTTATCTGTCTAGTCTTGAAAGATGAAATATGTGGGAAGATCTAATTTGGTTCTGTGGACTGAACTGTTTTGGATTAAAGTTGAGTAAATAATTAATGTGTTGAAATAGTTCCATCTGCTATGTATATGGAGTATGGCGAAGAAGATGCAGAGGAGAGTCTCTGCTGTGAAAATGAAATACCTTTTAATAAACCTATTTCTTCCTGCCCCCCAGTCTGGCCCAAGATCTGTTCAAAGTGTGATGATAATCCTATAGAAGGTGATTCAAAGACAACTTTCAAAAACTTTATCTGTCTGTGCCAGATCTAGGTTGTAAGCCTGTGTGTGTGCGTGTGTGTGTGTGTGTTAGGGATGCACCGATACCGGATCGGATATCGGGCCGATGCTGACTCAAATAGCTGGATCGGGTATCGGTGACAGGGTTGGAAATTAACTTTTTTGTCCACCTGCCACTGTAGCTGGTGGATTCCAAAACCTACCAGCAACTCAATATATTGCCAATGTTTTTTTGGCAGGTGAGTGAAGCAAATCTAGCAGCTACTTGCATATTTTACCAGCATTTGGCTGGTGCTAATATCCAACCCTGGTGACAATGGGGCCAATCTACTCAATTAAATTCTATATTTGTATTCTATATACATTATAATTGATGATTAAGTTTTGACCAGTTTGTCACTGCATTAAAAAAGTTTCTACTTGAATTGTAATTCCTGTTAATTTAGAAGATTTCTTACCAAGTTGCCGGTGTATGATACATTATTATAATAATAAATATCAGTTCGGTAAATTATCATATCAATGTATTTATTTGTTACATTTTGTTTTACAAAGTTAAGAAAGCAATGTTTAAGTCAAGTCTGATGTTGCCTTACACATAAAAGAATGATCCCAGTCACTTCCACACAGTGAGGCATAAAGATTATTAATGAAACACTGGTATCGGATCGATACCCAAAGCCCAGGTTTCTCTATCAGGACTGAAAAAGTCGGATTGGTGCATCCCTAGTGTGTGTGTGTGTGTGTGTGTGTGTGTGTGTGTGTGTGAGTGTGAGTGTGAGTGTGAGTTTGTGTGTGTGTGTGAAGTCATCGATAAGGAGTTTTTAGGGTTACTATTGGGAGGATGTACCATTTTGTGCACAGTGTTGAACCAACACTACTGTACCATTCAGTACCATTCTGTAGCTAGAGAAAATACCTTCAAGAGTTTTACGGACAGACACACACACACACACACACACTGCACTACATTACCATTCTCATAGTTTCCTCTCTATTATATTCACTCTGCTCTCCAATTCCTTCCCAACTGCCAAGGCAATAAAATCACATCACACTGGAACAGTGGCTAATAAATTTGATTTGTTTGGACACACACAAACACACACACACACACATCTAAACAAGCTGTTTGCATCTAAAATGTGCAGTTTTGTGACCGTTTTTACATGAAAAAAATACACACTGCCATGGTCCATGGTACAATTATTACTAACTAAACCCAATAAACACGTATGTGCCTTTGTGTGCCTACATGCTAATAAGTCGTGTGGCACAGCATTTGATCTTAAATTGGACTGTGGGCGGGTCGACTGTGCTTGAAGGGCATCCGAGACGTCCAAAAGCAGAGAACGGCATAATTACATTAACGTTTAATTCCCAAGAAATTGTCCCAATGAAAGTATGCACTCCACAATAAACTGACTTTCTCATTCTAAGTGCCACACGTATCACGCAAAGTGCCATTAAATCATTTCAAAATATTTGAAACCGGAAAGTTGATGAAATGGTTAAAAACTAGGGCCGTCAATCGATTCGATGTACTCGTGATTTAATCGCATGATTGTCCATAATTAATCGTGCTTAATCGCAAATTAATCGCACATTTTTTTATCTGTTCAAATGTACCTTAAAGGGAGATTTGTGAAATATGTAATACTCTTATCAACATGTGAGTGGGCAAATATGCTGCTTTATGCAAATGTATGTATATATTTATTATTGGAAATCAATTAACAACACAAAACTTTGACAAATATTGTCCAGAAACCCTCACAGGTACTGCATTTAGCATAAAAAATATGCTCAAATCATAGCATGGCAAACTGCAGCCCAACAGGCAACAACAGCTGTCAGTGTGTCAGTGTGCTGACTTGACTATGACTTGCCCCAAACTGCATGTGATTATCATAAAGTGGGCATGTCTGTAAAGAGGAGACTAGTGGGTACCCATAGAACCCATTTTCATTCAGATATCTTGAGGTCAGAGGTCAAGGGACCCCTTTGAAAATGGCCATGCCAGTTTTTCCTTGCCAAATTTTGGTAGTCTGGAGCTCTAGCTTTAAAACTGAGCAACCTAAAAATTGCAAGTTGTGTTAATGCGTTAAAAGTTTTCACTTTTAATAGGTGATGCTGATGTGGAAATTACAGTGATGATCTTTTACTTTAGCTGGCTCTTTATTGCTGTACAGGTACATACCCACAGATAAATGCATGCTTCTGTGAACGTGGATGTTTCCATAAACCTGAATACAGTACACGGTTGTGTACTTTGCACACTCCACGTACTCCATAATGACGCCACACAGTGGAACTATTAACACAATAAACCATGAGTGCTTTAGAGAGGAGAGGGACTGAGTGAGGGGGAGATGGGAGGAAAGAAGGTGTGTGTGTGTGGTGTGGGACTGCCTTTAAACTCAAACCCACAGCTCCCCAGTACCCCATCACTGGCTGAGGTAATATTGAGGGAGAAAATAGTTCCACTGATTGTCTGAACACTCAACCACAATGTCTGGCTGTTGAGGGGAAATAAAGAGAGGGCCTAATTAAAATTTCAGGGGTACCAGCTGGGTGTCTGATCCCCCCTCCCGGTGTCTTTGTGTCTGGATTGAGACACACTCACCTTGATTTCTTCATTTATTAACCTTGACAGAAACAAATCTGCATCCCCACTCACGGTGCCACAAAGCGTGGATAATGGGGCAAGTATGCAAACATACAGTACATGCACACACACTACCAAATGTATCTACACAACGCCTTGCACACACGCATATCAATATACATACATATTTCCACTTATACACACAAACATGCACCACCCACACACATACTGTACCCACATTAATTCACCTGCGCGCGCGCGCGCACACACACACACACACACACACACACACACACACACACACACACACACACACACACACACACACACACACACACACACACACACACACACCCTGCAGGCCCAGACAAGGCCGTTCTTTAATGAACAGCTTAATGGGCAAAGAAAGATACAACAAAGGCGTCTGGGAGGACTGTTTGTAGTGAAGTGATCAAATACGCTCTGCAATGATATCCTTAGCATGAATAGTTATAATGATGAGCACGGATGAATATGAAATCAGGTTCATTTTCACCAAATTAAAGCATCATTTTGCCACTGGTGCAGCTTCAAGTGACAGGCAGATCAACTGGAAAACTCATTCTTCATCATTTATCCATCGGAAAATGCAGTTGACAAAAGATTTTATAGTGTCACTTAGCATTTTGATTCAGTTTTGTGCTTGACTGCGGTTTCACAGCTATTCTATACATCAGATCGGCACATATGGGTACTTCACAAAAAGTCAAGGCCGCGACCCCTTTTGGGGGAAAGACAACCGAAGATCCCATAGACTTTAATGCAATTTTATATATGTTTGGATTACAATTTTTAGACAAGTTCATGTACATTCTTGTCTTGTTATAAAAATGTCTGTTTTATACACGTCTAATAGTTATTTTGCGATCTTGCTTGAACCTGAGCGTTCGCCATAATTTAATAAATTGATCGCTGCCGTGTCCCTTCAGTCTTCCCCCGTCCAACACAGTGGCCGGATATTATTTATCCAGACATCTATACATATTTGATTGAATCACGTTAGGCTAAGTGTTGTCTGTAAATAACCAGCATGTTAATAGCCAACTGTTTGATCTATAGGCTGAGATTTAGTTGGAGACGACAGGGCTGCTATAATGTTAATGTATGACTGTATTACTGCAACAACGTTAGCTAACCATGCTAGTCACTCTCACCAGCATCATTTAGCCGTTTACCACACTGACAGTGAATATTCATGTATCGTATGTGCCTCAAATCTCAGTGTAAAAGCCTCAGTTAACCTGCTACACTACAGCTTTTCATCATTTTCTCTCCTGTGACAGCGAGTTTCTTTCCCCCAAAAGGGAGCGCAGCCTCGACGATGACGCCATGCTGGTCTGGTCTATAGCTCGGAGCCATAAAGACCCTCTATTATATCATTTTTAGGACACGGCAGGGGAACAAATCAGAGATCAGCGTTTTGGGATTTATTGTTGGTGTAACCTACTACACAGTATCTCTTCAGCATAGCGTTATTACTATTACCGGTTTGTTTAAAGTAGAAGCTTGGAGACATCTTCTGTTTACTCTGTTACCATCTATGAGGGACACGGGATTTTTTTCCCCTAAAAGGGGGTGTGATCATGAAAGCCTATTCTGGATGACGTATTGCCGGTCTGATGTATCTATACGTGGAAAAAGAGCTGATTGAGAGTGCAAGTAGAATTACGCGGAAAAGCAGCACAATATGTGTCTATATGTCCATGCATGTAATGGTGTGTGGATACGTGTGTGCGGTGTTCCCCAAAGAGTTGCTAAATTGAGGGCCGCATCTTCATTCGGCCTGCCGGATGGCGACCTTGCAGCCCCGTCTCCGTGTGCTTTGCGACTGCCTAATGAAGACTTCAGGGCCAGGCAAACAAATTCTAATAAATTGCCGTGCTGTGACTGAAAAGTAGGTGTTCTACCACACACACACACACACAAATATGAGAAACACATACTGTACAGTACCCACACATAAAACACATATCTATTAGCACACACACACACAAAGGTGCACACGCTCATTGAATATTAGACAGAGCATTAATTCTCATCAGCCTGGGAGCCAGAGTGGATGTGACGGTGTGTCCTGCGAATGCCTCCTGTTCCAGAGCTGCTTCTCTCTCACAAAACACGCTCCTTTAATAAAAACATCACGATCGATATCGGATATCCCAAGTGACACCTTTAAGAAAAAAACACACCCACCCACCGGCAAACCTTCAGCCAATCTCACATGAGAGAAAATAGAAGAAATCTACAGAAAAAGAGAGACACTGTAGAAGAGGGAGAGCTAAATGTTAGTTAGTTTGTACCTGCATGTTTGTTTTTTCTGTGTGTGTATATGTGTGTGTCTCGATAGCGGTAGTTGTCACCACAGCGATGTCTGACCTTTAACGGTGTTCCGAAGTTAGGTGAAGTTGTCTTTCTTCTTCACTTAAAGAGGAGTGACATTTAATAGTCCCCACAGGTCAAAGAGGGTAACAAACACCAAATAAAAGCCTAAAAAAAGAAAAATGCCCTCTCTGTGTAGCTGAGTGAATGAGTGTGTGTGTATGTGTGTGTGCCTTTTTATTATATTACAGTGTAGGGCAGCCATTCAAATCTTTTCTCTCCGCCTAAATCCTCTTTTCAATTTTCTTCCTCTGTTACTATCCCCATTTTTTTCCTCTTGTGGACCCCGACGCTTCTTTACTGCTACCTGTCCTCTCCCTCATCCATGACAATTAAGTGAAAGCAAATGAGAGGTTGCGAGATGGAGGGATAGAAGGGAGGAGTGATGGCCCAAGGCGTGCCATGCGCTCCAACAGACAGACCCTGTCGCCATTGGCCACTGTAACAGATCCCCGTCTCTGGAGTTTTAAATGATTCAAACATTTGCCCTTCGCTGTTCCTGTGGTGGGCAAAGATGTTCCATGTCTCCTCTGCTGCTCCCACTCAGTGGAACACACTTTCTCAAACAAGCGTCACACTGGCTGAACAATTTACAACTTTTACTTGTTGTTTCCTATACATTTACGCTTTTGTTTCCTTCATTTTGTTTCTTTAATTTTGAAGGAGCCTCCGATAGACCCCTTTACAGCCGACGTCATGATTATGTCACAGTGTTAGCTGGAGGCAAAACAAAGGAAAGACTGGAGGCTAACACGAATCACCTCAGAGTAGTGGGCTGAAGTTACACATCCAAAATGTCATCTTACTGTATTGTTGGGTGCCAGAGTCGATATCGCATACATTCGAGATGACATACTGTGATTCGAGGCTCTAGCGAGCTACAATATTGGTGAAGCATTTCAGAGACAGTGAGAAATTGCTGCTAATAGTTTAGCCTTCTGCTAACCGTAATTAGCCGTCACGGCTGCTGCACCGCAGCGGAGAGCTAACTACTCACGCAGAAGGCTAAACTATTCAGGAGATGGAGAGAAATGTTGTTAATAGTTTAGCCTTCTGCTAACCGTAGCCACAGCTGTGAGCCTTTGGCTGAGGGTAGCAGTAGCTAATAACTAGCAACATTTTCTCTCCATCTCTGAAATGCATGATGAGTGAGTAACTGTACATATTCAGAAAACAGTATTTTCTTCAGCCATTGTTAAAAAAAACAACAAGCCAACAAAACTTGCTAGCCAGCGTTAGCTAGCGTGTTCAGGGAATTATTCTGCCTCAACTTAACGCTCCGCCCACAAAAATACGTCATAGTGTTTACTAACAGAAATGCAGATTTATCTGCTCTATTTATCGACTATAATTTCTTATCGGTAATATACATAATAATATTTAATTTCCCATTATCGGCCGATAATTAGGGATGCATCGATAAAGATACCGGATCGGCTATTGGGCCAATAGTGACTCAAATAGCTGGATCAGGTATCGGTGACAATGAAGCCGATCTATTAAAATCACTTCTATGTTTATATACTATATACATTATATACTGGAATTTTAATTCCTGTTCCAAGTTTTGACCAATTTGTTGCTGCATTAAAAAGGTTTACACTTGAATTGTAATTCCTGTTACTTTTGTTGAAGATTTTTTTTGCCTAGTTGCTGGTGTACGATTTATAATAAATAATAATAATAAATAACAATTCATTAAATTTATATCTATGTATTTATTTGTTACATTTTGTTTTACTAAGTTAGGAAAGCAATGTTAAAGTCAAGCGTACAGCTTATTAATTAAACACTGGTATCGGATCAGTTCTCGGTATCCGCCGATACCCAAAGCCCAGGTATTGCTATTAGTACTGGGACTGAGAAAGTCGGATCGGTGCATCCCTACTGATAATTTATCGGACCGATATATATCATGCACCCCTGCTGTATATAGTATATATAAGCTGTATTTAAAGTAGAACCTCCTTCCATGTGATCAGTAGTCTAGCCTAGATACGATCAAAATAAAGAAATTAATTTGCACACTGACTGGAGACTAACAGGAGACTAGCAAATAAAGCACGACCATAGCCTAATAAACCTGAAATAATAATAACCCACATCTTGAACCCGAAGCCTGGAACACAGAGAGAGAGAGATGTATTTGGATATAATTGGCAGTCTGTTCTCAGTTCTTGGCAGGCAGGATGGTGGACTAAAAATGAGAGGAGAAATGTACTGCGTTCAGTCGACAGAGCTCCAGAGAGGTTAGTAGCTCATTCCACAGAACTAAGCAGTGGAGGTGAGCAGATGAGGGGAGGCCAGAGGTGATGGGGCAAACAGCAACGCAGCAGTGCAACAAAACTCCCCAGCTCTAATGACTGACAGACCAACAGCAGATGAGCTTGCAGTAAATACATTAATTACACAAACCAAGGCCAAGCAGAGCTGAACTGAGCCGAGCTGAGCCGGGCTGAGCTGGGCCGAGTTGCCTCTCCCTAAGCTGGGTTCGGCCTCAGTGCGGGGCTAGTGGAGGATGCTCGGTCTCTGCTGAGCGTGCTTTGCAATCCCCAGGCCTCATTAGGGATGCAGAGAGGTTCTGACTCCCATCACCTGTGAGCTTTTTATATCTGGCATAATCTCTTAGTAGATATTTCTTACATCCAATAATGAGCAAGTTATTACTCCATACAACAGAGAGAGGTGCAGAGAGGGGAGCAGGGGGAAATGAGAGGGAGGAAGGGAAGGAGAGAAGGAGGGAGGAGGGAAGGAAGGAAGAAAGAAAGTATAAAGAGAGCTGAAATACAGAGAGACAGAAAATCCACTCAGATTTAAAAGGCAGTAGAGATAAGGAGGCCTCCCTATTCAAGCTTGGTTGTTAACATCAGTAGTGTTTACGGCATTGCGGCCCTGGTAAAATTTGGGCCTCGGAGGGAGCGGAGGGGAAAAAACGGGAGCACAGAAGGGGAGCAGCGCTGCCTAATAAATACATAAATAAGTGCATAAATAAATAGAGCATCAGACCTCTGCCTGACATGGCAGAGACAGCACCTGAAGCACTGGAAGACGAGTCATCCTTCTCCTCTCTCTTTCTCTTCTCTCTCTGCTGTCTGCATTGATTGATGTGAAGCGGGAGGATCAAAGGCTGCTCAACAGTAGTACTCAGGAAGATGGAGAGATAGAGAGGGAGGGAGACGGAAGGAGGGATGGAGGGGTAAAAGGGGGAACAGATAGAGAAGTTCAGGGCACTGCTGTCTGTCAGTCAGCCCCACGAAATGACCCTCTAACTACAGGGCTAAGTCAGACATTAAGGCCTCCAGAGTCAAAGAGGATTCACTCATTCTCTCTCTGTTCACCTCCCTCCCTCTCTCTCTCCTTTATCTTTTCTCCTCTATGTCCCATCCTGAAGAGGAGGAGCAGGGCCAAGCACCATTAATCTCCTATCTAATAACACTGGTAATGTTACACATTATTGGAAAGAGATGGGCAAAATGAACCAATAAGTTATCTGATATGGGTCTCCCTTCTCCACGCACACTCCAATCCCAAGGACATTTAGGCAAAAGAAGAGACACACACGCGGTGACTGAGGAAGACAGAGAGAGAGACGGAGAGAGAAGGAGAATTAGTAATGGAAAAAGGGTGGGCAATGTGAAATATTTCCTGCTATCGACCTCTTGGCCAGGGACATGCATAGATTTCTGTATGTGGAAGATAAGTGTCTTTGATAAAGTAGGTTAGCATTGATTAATCCATGAAATCTTGGGGCTGTGGACTTGAAGTTAATGAGTAAGGTTTTCTATTTTCTCTGCAATCTCTCACGACATACGTTTTCAGCACGGCCCGGGGACCCCGCGGCGGCGGCAGCGAGCCGGCCCCCCTCATTTTAGATGTCTGTTATTTTGGGCGAAGATGGCCAATCAATGAAGTTGACATTTGTTACTGTGAAGGATTCACAATGCAATCATGGGATAAGGGTTGTAAGGGCCTGCCAGGTGCATATAGAGGAGGTGGAAAGGTCACGGCTAATCTAAAGGGAACAAGAGTTATTTATCCATACACACCAGAATAAAAAGAAGATGAGAGACACAATCTATATATACAGCCCCTGGGGGGTTATGGAGGCATCGCACACACAAACAAAGCGTCCAATCTGCTGCCAAGTAATTTCCCCCCTATTTCTATTGGTAATAAACACTGTGCATCAAGTGACCTATCTCGCAGTCTATAACTGAGTTTAGCAGCAACATTCAACAGCTTACAAGGATGAGGAAATCTGAATACACCATTAAACACTAAGGGTGGGGGAAAAAATCGATTCACCTATGCATCGCGATTTTTTTTTTTGATTTCGAAATTGATTTTTTAATGCCAGAATCGATATATTTGCTTCATTTGAATCTATACGGAGATAAAGGAAGTCACCGCTTTTATTGTTGTAGTCTGATTAAGGTGACGTCATATCCGTTCCATATCCGTCACCAAAACAAACAGTTGCTGGCCGCCACGAGCGCAAACTAATGAACGGACTTGGCGAAGTTAGCTGAAGTATACACGTATAATAAGATTGGATTATATTAACTAGAAGTATAAAACATTACATGTCCCTTATAAATTAAAAAAGGGAAATGTCTTTATTCTTTGATTTTTGGGTAGCTGGAAAGAATTTAATAAATAATGCCTGTATGACTGATATATTTGACTTCAGGACATCTCTGACTACATACATGCTGAAAATCAAACATTTTTACTGTATTAATTTAGATATTTTCCAAAGTAAAAGTCCCTAGAAGTGTATGATTAATTTTTTCCCGTGGTCTAGTGTTAAAAATTAATAAAAATAATCACAATACATATCGAATCGGCACCCAAGTCTCGTGATAGTATCGAATCGGGAGATAGGTGAATAGTCCCCGCCGTAGTAAACACTCACCCTTGTAGGAGGTTAGGCTCAGCCTGTTTGAAAAGTCCGTCTGCATCATTTGTGCTGCGTGTTTTCCTGCCACATTTAATATGGTATGACAGTCTTTTTGCATGCAGCCGTAGTGAAGGAAAGCAAAGCAAACAGCACGTTGGCTGTACACATCAGTCACATTTAGAACAACCTTGAAACAAATAGCACTATGGACGCATCCTCAGGCACGGAGAGCGCTGGGAGAAAGAAATCAAGGGAGACAGACAGGCGGGCATTGCAGGCAGGCAAACAGGCAGCTTTCTCTTTCTTTCTCTCCCTATCTCTCTTACTGACTGTACATCAACACCTCTGTTGCCCACACTCTTTCACATTCTAGTCTCTCCCTCCTCTCACTCACATTAATCAATTTCTCTCTCTCCGCTGTAAATCATCCCTCTCTCCCTCAACCTCAGCAGCAGCTGTGCGGAGGAGGTAGAGTGGATGTCAAAATATTTGGCAGCCATCTCTAGTGCCAGTGTAGCATTTTAACCTCCGTGGTTATTACACATACACAGGTTTGTCTGACATCCCCCCAGGCATTAGCCTTGAAATCTCTCTCTCTCTCTCTCTCTCTCTCTCTTTCTCCCACTCTCTCCCTCTCTCCATTCATCACATCATTATCCTTACAGCAAGGATACACAAACAAAAAGCTCACTACTCAGCGCTCTTGTGAATGGCTGAAGCTTTACGCCGAACACAGCGTGCCCCTAATCCGCAAGAGTAAAAACTGGAGTAAGGCAGAGGGCTCACCTTTTCAGCTCAGTACAGAACGAGAGTGAGGATGGGCAAACGGTACACATGCACTCGATCTCAAGTCTTGTGTACTTGTACACCACGCCCCCACCACCACACACACACATGCACATAAATAAACGCTACATGGCTCTTTTTCTCTCTCACACACACATAGATATTTTCAGTAGCTAATTATCTAATTCCTTCCTTCAGCATCGGCTTGGTGAGTGTGTAAATCATGCGTGTTGCAGGAACTCTCCGCCCCAGGCTCTGCCTACACCATGCATGCAAACACACACACACACACACTAGGGATGTTAATAATTAACCGTTTAACCGACATTAAGAATTTTAATGGTTAAAAGAAATATTAAAGAATAGCTAAAAAGCTGAGCAAAACTCAGAGGAGCAGCTTGTCACTTGAAGGAGAATAGCTGGTCCACCTTAACAGCCCAGAGCTTGGTTTGGAGGAGTTGTAGCATTTATTCACCGACAAATAAACTGTACACACACTGCGCTGCTACGTTCTCAGCTGCAACGTTCTCAGCTGCAACGCCACCGACAACCGCACACTCACCGCCGCCACACAGACACGGTCTGTCGGACACTCGCTAACATTACGTTGTGCTGGCAGACTGTATGTTTGTGACAACGGCGAGTACGAAGCCAATAGCAACGCTACAAGCACAAACAATCACGGTTTGTCGAACACTTGCTAACATTATGATGCGGTGGAGACTTTTACTGGGACAATACATGCAGCGTCATGGCTGCTACAGTAACTCTCCTGGACGGGTGAACTGGGGACTCAGTTTTCTGTTTTGCGCATAAATTGCAGCTGGTGATAAATGATGGATTTAACCTGTTAGTGCATCGGCTTTTCGTTGCAGCTGGGCGGCTTGTTAGGAACTAAAAATGGCACCGCTGCATGCGACGCACTAATCTTGTCAGTTAACGATTAAAAAATGAGGGTCGGTTATTGGTTAGAAAAAAAATTCTAAATTAGCATCCCTAACACACACACACACACACACACACACACAATGCATCTCCACTCTTAAAGTCTTTGTTTCAATGCTTTTTTTTGTAGAGGTGGTGTAGGTTATTCCAGGGAACCCACAGAGCTCCCTGACAGCCCGTGTTAATCAGATGTCATAGAAAGATCTAATGGTGCTGCATGGACCTGATATACAGTGCTGTAGTGTGCTGACAGCTGCATGTACACACCAACATATGTAGACACACACATGTATTTATACTCGAGCACAACCGGCATGTATACGCTAATGAAGTACATAACGTGACGCTAAAATGTGGCTGACAGTTGCCTTGCTCAGCAGTACAATAGCGGTACGTCCCCTTTACTGGACTGAATGTGTCTTTTTATGGTACAGAAAACTATAAACCCACACAAACATAGGTTTAGACATACATTCAATACAGCAGGTGTGAACAATCTCCTATTCCTGTTATATATTCAGCTGAAAAAGTGATTTCTACAGCTCGACTTTACTTCATCTGTTTTTTTTCTCGCAGAAACACAGATTCATCTACCAGTAATCCTTTACAGCTTATTTTCCATAGAACAAGACAAATCCTCCACTAAACTGAGGTAATTACTGTAATTTGTATTTTCGCTGCAGTTTTCACCTGTTTCAAGGATCCTCTTGAGGTAATTAGCAATAACATGTAAAAGGGAAGGTCAGTGCAATCAAAATTAGCATTTGATTCAAGAATATCCTGAATACAAGTTCATTCACAGTGAAAAATAAAACGCAATCATTTCACATCATTGTTATTTCTCCAAAACGAATAAGAAGTTAGAAATAGCAGAGGACTAAAATGCAAGTCTCATTAAAATACATGTTTTGTCACAACATCCCATATGTATGCACACAAAGCATGTGCAAGCACATGTGTGCATATAAAAAAAGAGAAAAAATTTCCGTGTTCCGTGTCTTTAGTTTCGTTACGGTGGATCAAGGAAAGCGCAGGAGTCGCTGATGGCACTGTTGTGGTTAAGATACATAAACATATCTCCTCTTTTCTGCCCCATTAAAACCTGTTCTCCTCTCCTGTGCCCTATTACCGCCGATCCTCCTCTGTTCTTCTGTGTACCATCAAAGATATTTCCCTGCAGTGCGTAATAGACTAACTAACCATAAAAAAAACACTTGTTAGCATACTTCTTAGTATACTGTGACACTACCACAACACACCAACAGCGTTTGACAGTAAAGGAACAAGGGAGTCACTGCTGTGGAGGATGGGCAAACACAACATTTTGGCATTATGTACTAGAACTCCTATATACAGGCAGTATAAGGGCGTGTGATTGAAGGGGATTATGTACCCAGTAAAGCTTAGGCTCAACTATTGAGTGAGATGTGGTTTAATGCAGTATTAAAGGGCACTGACTGATACAACCCGTTCTCACTCCTAACTAGTCAAATACGGCCGTTTGATAAGTGCCCCTCGGCATCGGAAACCGACACATGGAGGCACCCTTTAGCAACAGTATGTGACAAACCGGGTAAACCCACCCGCGGCATTATTCGACGGTCGGAGCAAGTAACGTAGTATTAATAGCGTGGGAGTCCGCTAAGGTTGGGCAGGAGGTGAGGTGGATGGGTCAAACACACACAAGACTTTTTACCAGGAGACCGCTGTTCGTGTCCCATGTGAAACTAAAAGTAACGTTGACTTATTTTGTTACTTCAGTCTTTAGTCACGTGACTCGTTGGAATCGTCAGCCCCGTGAGTCAGTGACATTAACATCAACCACGACCGTTTCCTAACCCTAACTAAGTGGTTGTGTTGCCTAAACCTAACTTCCTGTGAAAATAGAAGTTTATTTTGAAAGGACACTATGCATGTAACAAGCGTATATTGACACGCCGTCCCTGATCCGTTCAAAGTAACGCCCCATGCGTCTGTCTCTGATGCCGAAGGGCACTGACCAAGCGGCCGTATTTGACGAGTTGGGAGTGAGAATGTGTTGACTGATTTTTAATTCAAATCAGGAGTCAAGAAATTTTACATGGGCTGAGATCATATTAAGGTTTCGCAGTGTGAATTATTTCCACTGCTCTCTGTTCCAGCTGCGTTGGTTCACAAAGTGCAAACGATGATGGAATCCGGCTGGTTGTCATTAACAACAATAACGATAAAAGGTTAGAGAGAAAGTAGACAGGAACGGTGAGACGCGAAACTTTGAAGCTGACGGGGTTCAGGAGTGCACGGCTGTAGCTGTCCGAGTTAAATTTATAATTTTCCCCCATCTGCCTGATGCATACTTATGCACATCATGCTTCAGTCTGACAACTGATTTGACAGAGGAACCAAGCACATAACGTGGCGACCTGTAGGCTCACCACCCTAGGCATAAATATTTATAGAGAAGCCAGAGGGCCAAGGAGAGTCATTCTAACCTTGTGGAGACCTGAGTACAGTATCCTCCAGTCAGAAGTCTTGTTCTTCATCATATATATAATAGTTACTGCTGCAGGTGACATTTGTATAGTATAAAATGTAACAATTACAATTAAAATATTTAATTGCACATTTTTTATCTGTTCAAAATGTACCTTACAGGAAGATTTGTCAAGTATTTAATACTCTTATCAACATGGGAGTGGGCAATTATGCTGCTTTATGCAATTGTATGTATATATGTATTATTGGAAATCAATTAACAACACAAAACAATGACAAATATTGTCCAGAAACCCTCACAGGTACTGCATTTAGCATAAAAATATGCTCAGATCATAACATGGCAAACTCAAGCCCAACAGGCAACAACAGCTGTCAGTGTGTCAGTGTGCTGACTTGACTATGACTTGCCCCAAACTGCATGTGATTATCATAAAGTGGGCATGTCTGTAAAGGGGAGACTCGTGGGTACCCATAGAACCCATTTTCATTCACATATCTTGAGGTCAGAGGTCAAGAGACCCCTTTGAAAATGGCCATGACTGTTTTTCCTCACCAATATAAGTTTGGAGCGTTATTTAGCCTCCTTCCCGACAAGCTAGTATGACATGGTTGGTACCTTTAAAACTGAGCCCGCTACAATTCAATCACAATTCATTAACTTTAATGCATTGATGTGTGGCGTTATAATCATGCTAATTTTGACAGCCCTAGTTTTAAGTATGGACAATTTTAATTATTTCAACCTCGTTTTGGGAAATCTTGCTTTTTCTGATTTTTTTGGAGCGTTATTTAACCTCCTTCCCGACAAGCTAGTAGGACATGGCTGGTAACATAACATACTAGCTACATACAATGGATTCCTTAGGTTTTCTAGTTTCAGATGATGCCAGTATCTTCACTCCAGCTATAAAAGTTAGCCCGGTACAACCTAAAAATCGCAAGTTGCGTTAATGCGTCAAAGAAATTAGTGACGTTAAAACAATTTTGCCTTAACACGTTAACTTTGACAGCCCTATATAATAGTTACTGCTGCAGGTGTCATGTTGTAAAAATTTAACAATGAAAGATGAATAAAAGTCCTGTCAAGTGTAATGACTACAGCAGGGGCTAAGGATACTATAGCGGGGGGAGGAAGCCACACATACAGACAGACAGCGAGTGTGGGGGTGTGAGATGAAACGGTTGGGGTGAAGGGGGGGTGAGTATGGATGATAATGAAGTATGAGTATATGGAGCTGGTCTGAGAGACAGAGCTGGATGCAGAAAGCAGCTTACTCACACTGGTGGTGAATCATTGCGCCCTGCCTGATAAGCTCTGACTCACTGAGAGGAGGGGAGAACAGAGGAGGAGAACGCGGAGAGTGTAGGTGGAAAACGAGCAGAATGTGTGTATGCGCATGTGTGTGTGTATATGTATGTGTGTGTGTGTGTGTGTGTGTGTGTGTTGTGTTTTGTGTGTGTGTGTGAGTGTGTGCGCCCTCATGTGTACACCACGTGTATTTTAGCTACATAAATACTCACTGCTATGGCTGCACGAACATGGACTCATGTGAGTGCATGACTCTGTGGTGTGTGTGTGTGTGTGTGTGTGTGTGTGTGTGTGTGTGTGTGCTGCAGTGGTGACAGTGAAGGTCAGTTGCGTGGGTGTGTCTCAGGCCTCCCAGCTGTGGCCCGGGGCTAAGGAGCCATCACTGTCACATCTCTGTCTCGCTGCTGTGTGCTGCTGGCCCTGCAGCAAGGCAGCACTGACTCACACACACACACACACACACACACACACACACACACATAGCCCTGTGGCTCTGAGCGCACATACATACACACACTCACATACACAACACATAAACTAACCTCAGGATACATAAGCACACGGAGACTCGCACATAAATACACAGAGTGAGTTGTCATATGAGCATAGTATATTGTGCACGCTCTATCGTCACTTTAGCTACACACACACATCATCATCATCGAAACAGTCTCTTTACATTCCTGCCATGGAAAGCATAAAGCATGCCTCCTCTCTAATATGTGAACCCGATGACCTTGTCCACATTCATTCAATCACTAGTGGAGAGAGAGCACAATTAATCCAGCAGCCTGCTCCGTAGTCTCTGCTGGATCGTCTCAGCTCTCTGCTGTATTCAGCAAATATGTACAAAGAGTCTTGTCGGGGAAGTTTTGTGCTTCTACAAGCACAAAGTCAAACAGAGTGAAGGTTTAGAGGTGAACATGACCTGCTCGACACGATGCCTCAGTCTTCAACTCTGTCTCTACACACTGGTATCTCCGTGGGTCTTTTCATTTCTTTATAGGATATAAAACTCTTCAAAATTGAGTCTGACTTTCAGGTTCAAACAAAATGAAGAACCTTGAATGAGACATTGTCACTGTAACTACAGTAAACTATGACGTATTATATTGATGCTACATGGGGGTGTGACGATTTTGATTCTGAATCGTAAATCGATCGATATTAGCTTCCGATTTCGACCATCAAAATCTAAAGCAAAACCGACGTTTATATTTTTCTCTGTCCTGCCTACTTACGTGCTGGACTCAAGAAATGTAACAGCCACCTCACTCATTATTTGAACTATAAACCATTACAAAAATCACAATTACCAACATAAGCCACCATGTTCTGAACAGACACATTACATTACAAATGCCAACTAAAGTAACATTTGCGTTTTGGAACATAAAACAGCAAACTTAAACTACTCAGTCCAGCACTCGGGACTAGGCAGGCATGATGGGAAATGTAGGCCATCCCTGTCGCTACGATAGTCAGGGCACTTCCGGCATATGCCTATGGCATTTTACACTGCATGAATTAGCTTAGTGGCTAGAGGACTTTAGTTAGTTAGTTAGTTTCCTTACTCAAAGAGCTCTCCTACTTTTACTTGGTTTAACATGAAGTCACTGCATCTTCCGATAGAACAACACAACGGTTGAATTTCAGCCTACATGCACGTTTTTTCTGCTCAACATTGTTGAATCAAAGCAGCTGATTTTGGTAGCGAGAGCAACAAGCTAGAGGGACTGCTAAGTCCCGTCTCTAAGCCCACACAGACTGTGTCCAAAGCTCCGCCTCCGCCCTCGGTAACACCCATGGGTGACACACGGCGATCAGAGGAGAGAGAAAAAAAAGAGAGGAGAGAAACAAGCGCGACAGTAAATAACAACAAAACTGTATTTTTGTAGATTACAGCACACTTGTAATGCACTGCAGAAGGATTTATGTTTTGTATTTGTAATGATTCTGTACTGAGGTGGGTCACACAGATACTGGTATTGAAAAGATGCAGATTTTTATATTGTAGACTGTAATTTTTTAAACGCTTTCTAAAAAAGGGAGTTCAGTTCTCTTTTTAAAGAAGAATTTGAAAATGTAAATGACAGCTGTCAGGGCATAAAAAACAATGATCTGTTGATCTTTACGAATCAAGACTCCATAGTCTAACAATGGCATGTTTAAATCGAAAATCGAATCGAATCGTGACACCCCTAATACAAGAGTGAGAGTGAAAGGCACCCAGCTAGTTAAGGTGACTGCCTCTTTCAGAGAAATGCAGCAGGGGGGTTGGGCTTCTTCCACTCCCCTTCAAAAAAGAAATATATGTGACCTCTGGCCATATTGTAGACCTGAAATGGGCTGATGCTACAGCATGCACCTCAGTGTCCCTCTCTCCCAGTCATCCTCACACTGGCCTCTTTATGGCCCAATGCATGGCACATAAAAAGGAGAGCACATTGCGCAATTATAGCCTAATTAACTGGCCGATATTTTATGTGGTCAGCGAGGCCGCAGACAGACTGCAGATCATTTGCCAGGATTTTAGAGAATGTGTGTCTTACTGGACCACTCTCCGGCTGATTTACTGACCTCCACGGCTAATTTGTTCGGTTGTGCGCGTTTGTCTACATGTGTGTTTGCTTAAATAAAAGAGGACACATACTGTATGTCTTTGGAAAGAGTAGGCCATTTGTCTGAGTCATGGTTTATACCCTGCGCTGCTCCCCATCCTCCTCCCCTTTCCTCCTTCCATCCCCGCCTCTCTCAGCCCTTAACAGCAGCAGGTTTGCATTGGGATTTGAGGTGTAATTAAATTCAATAAATAGGCGAAGGTGAAGAAATAAATCAAGCGGAAACTGATAAACAACAGGAGATTAAATGCCACTGAGCCGTGCAAACAAATATTTCAATAGAATTTTCAACAGAGGGCACTCGGGGCCCCCTGCGAACCTCAGAAACTTTTAAAACTGAAAGTCGGCTCACCAAAGCCGCCACTGCTATAATTACGTTTGGCGCCGTCGTCCTCGTTGACATCATAATATGGCACACAATAAGGAAATAAATAACCACTTGAAGGACATAGATTGTAGGAGATGACAGGCTTGCCCTCCGTCTCTCACACACCTCATCATCCTCCTGCATCATCGCTTATTCAGAGGCCAGCCAACTCTTTATTAATGACTATTGAAGTAGCAATTAATGCTGCATAATACATGAACTACAGCTGTGCAAATCTGAATAAAGTCTGATTAGGTGCTAAAGAGGATAGGGGAAATACTGCTGGTGCATATTAATGCTACCATTTTCGAGAGGACGGGGGGTTGGGCGCGGGGTGCTCTTTGTGCCGGACTGGCCAGATGAAGCCAACAAATCAGTTACTCAGCCAGTGCTAAAAGTCAGTCACCTTGCTAGTCAGTAACAAAGACTAAAGCAACTCGGAGGTAGGGAGGCCACAGCACCAATGCTCCTGTTCAATTTTAAGCAGTGTGAGTCATAGTGCCTTGGTTCACACACTGATTTGCTAGCTCTACTCCATACTGCACCATACTGCCCTCCTGGGCATAACAAGCCTAAGTGCTTAAAGTCCCCAGAATGGAAATGAGGTCTTTTTTTAACAGGCATCGTTCAAGGCCACACCTGGTGCACTGAAAGCACCCGGGTCCACTGCTCTATGAATTAATGAAGGATCCTAGCAGCACGGAGGTCAGTCTTTGACTCCAGCTACTCGTTTACAGGCCTCGGTCAGAACAGGTATGAGAAACCCCACTGAAATGTCGGCCTCCGTGTGGGGGGGTGTTGCTGTTTGCCTGCTTATACTCCCTCCATCGCCTTGATTGAGACATGCTGTCCAACCCCAGATTAAAATGACAAGGACAAAAATGCTTCCACTCCGGCCTTTTTGAGATGATCAACCGTGTCCATTCTTCTCTCCAATCCACTCTCTGCTTCTGCTCTTTCGCCACTCAATAAATCTTTAATTCCTAAAAATACAGTCTCAAGTCTTCCCGCAATCTCTCTCTTTCACTTTCTCAGGCTCTCTCTCTCCCACTCGTTCCTTCTCTTTTCTCCTCCACTCTTGTCCTCTTTTGAACAGCTGCTCTGCCTTTATTATGTTGCGCTCTCTCTCCCTGTCTGGCCTTTCACTCTAATCCTCCAATTGCCTTTCACATGCACAATATTCCCCCCTGAGCACCCCCATTCCTCTGACAGGCTTTCACATATTAGATTAGGCTTAGCTTTGTTTATTTATTTATTTAGTCGAGGCTATTGTCTCTGAAACTTTTGCCAACCCAAATTCTCCCCCCAAAAAAAAGTGCCGCCGACTGTAATTTACAGCTTGTTTCTCTCTTCCGGCAGCAACATTCTGTTACATATCAATTTGGCTCTCGCGTGCTCCACTGCAATCATTCTTTGGTGCTAGTTTTTGGCAGCAAACATGGCGGCACTAACAGAGTACTTTAGAACAGGCTGTCTAATGGAAGCTCGCAGCATTTTGTGGTTTGCAATCATTCGGTGGTAAAAGAAATACACGGTAGCAAATGGGTTGAGCAGTCACCCATTAAGCCGGCCACCAGCACCTCAGTCTAATTGTGGTAATGAAGTCCAGGCTGACCCTATAATGCAAGGTCCATGCATGCTGCCATCCTGACGCTTTTATAGACCTGACCTGAGTTATGACCCTCTCTGTGATAGGCTAGTGGTGAGAGAGATGGAGAGAGGGATGGGAGGGGGGACAAGAGAAAATAAAACAGCACAACGGAGAGCAATAGACTGCTAAAAAGTCAGGCGATGACAGGCGGACAGAGGAAGGGGCTTCCAGTAAATCATTATAATGAAATGAGTCATTTACCTAAAGGACAGAGTAGCTCCAAGGGACTGTTATTGAAGAGCTCTACCCTCTACCCTTCAGCCTTTTCCCTTTGGCCCATTAGCCCCGGGGCTGGCCTTCCATCTCTTCTGCCCCTATCTCTCTAACCTCTCTAGTGAGCAGGCCCAATCAGGAATCAATAGCCATGTCACAGGGAGCCCACGCCGCTTTGACACCAGTGGATACGACAAAAAAGTCTATTACACGGCAGTTATCTCCATTACTGCTGAGCAACTTGGTGTCGAAAAAAGGCAGCGAATGGAGGACGGCAGGCGGAGGAAATCAGTGAGGGTGGTGGTGGTGACAGGTTGTGAAGCTCTAATTCAGAGCAACATGTCTGATTAACCTGCATCTGTCCTGTGGGATCTGGTCTGTGTGCCTGGCAGAAGACAGAACACAAAGACACACATGCTCCAAAACAGGCAGACAGACGTGTTTATGTTCACTAACTCCACATACGTTCACAAAGATCTACCAACACCTATGTACAGTATGTCACTGTTCTGGCCATGCTTATACTGTCCTTAACCTTTACCTTTCAGAGCGGGGAGGAGCTGCTGGGTCCACAAGTAATTTGATCCACTCTGAATACCCATTTTTCTTTCAATGACATCCTCAATGTAACTCAACATAGGGGTCCCCTGGATACTGTAATGATCCTATAGGTTTATAGTAAGGCCAGAAGTTTGAATTATTTCAACTTTGTTTTTGAGAAACCTTGCTTGGTGGATGGCTCTAAATATTAACATACCCATGAGCCTCAGCTGCCGTTGCTATGAAGTCAAAATGATTTGTTGTTGCAGTTGCAAACCAAGTGCTGAGCAATAATTGCTGAATTAATCCAAATTTGACCAAAAATCCAAAAATAATAATTCCTATAAGCTAGGGGTGTCGCGATATACCAGTATCGACTATAACCGTGATATTTAAAAATACTAATTAATAATACACATGATAATATTGTGTAAATAAACCAGCGTCTCTTAAATTACGCTTTTCTACAGTTATGATTACAGACTCTCTCTCCAACTCCCTACACTCGTATTTTGAGTGTTTGCTAAAGAAGGGACAAAAGGAACAACAAAACAAAGTTAAAGAATTTGACTGATACTCTAGATTTATTCATTTATTTATTTCAAATTTTACAGGCTATAGATATCGTGTTAATATTGTTATCGTGAATTTTTTGGGCCACGATACTCGTGTAGTGAAAAACTGATATTGTGACAGCCCTACTTTAAGCTAAAGATTGTGTTTCCAGTATTCTTTACAGCGCAATCCTTAGCTCATGCCTACCGTTGGCAGTGCATTTACAGTAAGAAAAGCACCTTGGGAGTCGTAGTTAACTTCTCTCTTCTCTTATGTTTTTTGTGCACAGGGTTGTATGTTTGACTTTTTATCAAAGACAAATATTTTCTAACACAGTTGTTCTTCTTTTGTACTAATGATTCAACCAGGAGACTTTCACGCCCTAAGCTCTAAGATCTAAGCTGTGAAAGTGCCCCAACTGTGAGTCACAGGGAGAAAATGAACGGGTCTTTTACTTCCAGTACCAGGGGCAACCAAAATAGCTTCTCCTGCTTCACTTACCTAAACGACAAAATAAGTGATTTGTCAGTGCTTTCCAAAATGACCCATATGAATGCTCCACAGCTCATGTGAGCCTTTCCTATCGTTAAGGTACGGTTACACTTAGACAAATAGAAGTACTTGGATAAGGTTATAGAAAGAAATGGTTAAAATGAACTAACATTTACTGGTTTAACAGTAGGAGACAGGATGCAAACTCACAGGTGTTAAAACCAGGTGCTTTGTAGGCTTAAGGAGGGGGGGGAGGCACACACTCATAACTCGGATGCAACATTTTTATAATAATTTCTACGGATCAACATTTTCAACGCACATCTTGCCTACTTCAGGATAATAGCCAGTCAACATCTGACTGACTATGTATAGGACAGGGGTTTAAAATTTTGCTTTGTACAACTGTCCATCCATCCCACCCTCCTTCCTGAGATTTTTAATGCCGATACTGTAAAACAACGTCACGCTACGCTCACTTTTGTTACTGAACATAAACAAACAACAGACGGCAGCTAGTGTCTCCATGACGGCGAGAGGTCGTCAGGCTTGTCAGGAAAACCGCCGTTTTAAGCAGAACCAATGCTGATGTTTTTCTGATGAGGACAGTTTCAATGTACAGAGTGCATTAGTGCGCTGTAGGGTCCACGCAGAGGGAGACCTATGGGACAGGAACCATAAAACAAAGTGACACTGTTCATTGGGTCTCACCTTGGCCCAGTAACCTTGATCAGTCAGGGCATCAGTCAATGTTTAATTGCTGAAATGTTATGTGTGGGATGTGGGTGGGGTTGGGTGGGGTTGGGTGGGGTGCTCTATTCCCAGAGGAGGTGTCCTCAGTGGGTTTCCTCCGTGCTGCCCTCTGCTCCCCTCCTGCCTCTGGCTTGCTTTATGACACTCATTTGCCTGATTAGCTAAACAAATGCTGACTGCTCCCTCACTCACCCCTACAAACACACACATGGACCTTCGCTCTCTGATAACATGCAGACTATGCCCACACACGTACGCTCGCGTTCATATTTCCACACGCAGCGCTTTAGAATGACCAATGTGCAAGCTGGAAATTATCAGCTTTAAAAGTGCTCATAAATCATCACAGAGTCTGAATCAGAAAACAGTAGCATTAATCAGCGGCTTTAGCACAGATACAGTACAATTAATGCAATCTATTTATCTTCATTTAATATGTGTGGGATGAGCATACTGTACACGCTCCACGCTCTATAATGTATGATAGGTTCAGAATGAAATAAAAAGATTCCAGTAATGTTTTTGCACGTTGTGTATGCAGCATGCGTTTATAAGGTATGCAAATGACCATAGAGATCCTCCCACTGTTGAGGAATCACGACATAACGTTTGTCTTAGTAAAATACAGCCTTTGATGCACGGAGCTTCTGTGGTAATGAAAGCAATAGGTCTCTGTGAGTGGAGATTGCTTTTCCAGAGCTTCATTTTACAGCCTGGTGTTGAATACACTCCTCTGGCAACTCCTCTTGAATGTTTCATCACAGAGCGGATCCCAGGGGTTGGTGCAACCCCCTCATCACACATACACACTCACTATGAGGAGCCTTCACATCATGCATGTGGTGGAGGATATGAGAGTCAACTGGATGCCATTTCATCTGCTAGGGGAGCAATTTGATTGCATATTCAATGTGGGAGGATACAAACATGATAGAATGTCAAGCCGGGCAGCTGTCGTAGCTACAGTTAGCCTGGTGTGACGGAATAGCTTTCGGAGGTGTCAAATTATACCTTCTTATCTATAGCTTAAAATACAGTTCTCATGGAGCCTCAAGTTCATGGTCACATTTGTGAAAACAGGCTATCATAACATTGTTACAGCAAGTTCTGTGCTGTCTAAAAGTCTGGAAATGAAACATTACTTAATGGATTTCCACTCTAATGAACAATTTTGTAAAAAAAATGACAAATGTCAGCATTTAAAAGAAAAAAGAAGCTCCGTTTTATCTTTCGTGGCAAGAACGCCGCCATGTTGCAGTACTCTAGCCTGTTGACTCGGCTGAGTTACGCAGATACAACGGTAGAGACAGTGAAAGACAGAGACTGAGGAGACACAGGGCAGAAGAAAACCTAAGAGGGGACACTATTGTATTGTTCCTGTATGTAAAGATGTTAAAACCAAGGACAAAATGATCAGTAACGTTACTGCAGCGCTGGCTACTGGCAAGAGAAAGAGCCCTCCGACAGGCAGCGTGACTGTTTCCCCATCTCCCGTCCTCTCCCCTCTCTGATCACCTATCTCTCCTCCTCTGCCGTCTCACTCAGACCGTTCAAAGACAGGGTTGCTACGAAAATAAACACTGAAAGCACTACTTTATTCTGAAGCCCACGTTATAGCGTTTGTTTACATAACTTGCCGGTAGCTTCTGCTAGCTAGCTAGCTAGCTAGCGGCTCAACATTAGCATACCAATACTACCGTCACAAAGTAAAACATATCTCCAAAGCAAACACTAGAGACATTGTCTGCCTTATGTTACCTGTGTTCTCTTTCAAGAGGACGGGAGATGGGGAGACAGTCAGCTGCAGCTGGACTCAGTGACACTAGCCAGCGCTGCAGTTAGTTACTGATCTCCGTTTCAGCAGAAGTTTATGAAATGGACTGTATTGTCCTTGTTTTTAACATTGTAAAACTCATCTTTACATCCAGGAACAATACAATAGTGTCCCCTCTTTTGTTTTCTTCTGTCCTGTGTCTCCACCGTTGTATCTGTGTAACTCAGCCAAGCCAATCATTCTCGTGACATCACAGGTTAGAGTACTACAACATGGCGGCGCTCTTGCCACAAAAGATGAAACAGATCTTTTTGTCTTTTAAAGGCTGACATTTGTCATGTTTGTTTTGTAACTTTTCATTAGAGTGGAAATCCATTTAATAAACCAGTTTAACTTGGTTGAACCTTTCATTTCCACTTTAAAGGCGTTGTGTCCACTACCTTGATTTGACTCCAAGTTTTGTGGCGTTTTAGACAAGTAGGACACCACAGTAGGTGAAACACAGTAAGTCTGCTTATTTTCTTTGCCAAACTATCAGTCATACAATCTTATTATAATCATGCCATCCATAAATACTCGCCACTGCCAAGAAGATGCCAGATGGCTTATTGAGCGATTGTGATTGACGCATCTCAGTACAAAAACAGAGTGATTTTCTTCGACTCAGTAGTTCAACACAACTATACAGTACATCTGTCTCCTGGAACAGACAGACAAGACAAGAATGAAACGGAGCCAGTGGAGCCTGGTCTTTGAAGAGTGTCGGGACGGTGTCTAGATTGAAACCACCTACCTGGGGAAAGCCTGTGTTTCTGCGTGCATGTGGGTGTGTGTATCCACATGCATCGGAGCATGTGAATTAGTGTCTGTGTACAAGCCGTCTTTATGCTTGCTTTGCATGACCTCCTGCGAGTGTGTGTGGGCACAATGTTTGTGTAGTGTCAGGTGGAGGAATTTACGTTAGTGAGCTAGAAGCACGTATATGCTGCTGCCTCTGAACTAGTCTTCAAAGGCACGCCTGGCAGCTGCTTTCATTGTTCTGCACACTGGGTCACGACTGTAACCCAGAGGTGGGCGAATGGCAGTCCTTTACCATAACACACATACATACACAGATATATACAAATAAAGATGAGAACATGTGAAGTTATGCATGTTAAATCCTACTGAATGCATTCCCACTGAATACTTTGTGAAGTTCTCTTATCGTCGTGCCATGTTAGAGCTCAGAAGGTCAGCTACACTGGTATAAAGACATCTATACATTACATTTTCTTGATGATTAAAATACTTTGAAATGCTTTGAAAAACATGTGCTCTGGAAGAATATGTGTTTATTAGCTTGTTAGACATGAAAATATGCAACTATATTCTTTGCATTATATCAAAAGGGCTCTAGAGTTGCATGATTTCACAGCGTTCCATGTTTACCAGACGCACTTTTCTTAAAAGAGAAGAGAAGTCAAAAGTCAAAAGTCAGATGTTAGTGGGGCACGTAGGCATGATGGATTAAAATATCTGCTACACAGAATATGGTGTGGACACCGCTGTCACAGCTAGAATTGAACCCATTGCTCACAGGCCAAAGGCTGCGATTCACAGCACAAACTCTGTCTGCACTGAAATCCGATCCACAAACACATAAACTCTCACAAATACAAAAATAAAAGAATTCCTTCCTTCCTAGGTTCCTTCCTTTGCTCTTCGGAGCATATATATATATATGGATATATATATCCATATATATATATACATATCGCTATTTTTAGGCTTTAGAATGGCTATACACAATGTATATCCCAGTATTTTTTCTGGTCGCAGAGAGTTAAAAAAATTTCAACTTTAGGTAAAACGCTGCGCTCGTCACAGTCACTTTTACCCAGCCATCCAATCACAAAGACCAACCATCACATCCTACATGTAGGCTACAAGTACTGAACAACAACAATGGAGGAGCAATTAATACACATAGACCGGCGGGTTCATCCTCTCTCCCTACGCGCTTCAGCCTTCCCTTCATCCAGATCAAGTACTCTACCTTGTGCCGACATTTTCACTTCTGTGGATATTACGTATCATAGCAACCAGATGCAACCAAAGCGTCTCAGCTAAAAAAAACGCTGCGTCTCTTTGCCCTTCTGTGTTCTGCATTTAAAGAATATCTTTGCCGTTTAAAAAACAACAATATACGTAATAATAGCCTAACAATGAAGCTTATTTGAATAGCACTAAAATCAGGATAAATGAAGTAAATTGCAAAAAAAAAAAAAAGGCAATAATATCGCTTATTGTTCTGTTGAAGCAATCATTGTCACCACGGGGGAAACTGCTTCACCGTGACAGCCCTATGTGAGAAAGCAGAGATGCAAACACTGACACAGCTTTACAGAAGAACCGGGTTATGTAACGCAAAATCAAACTATATCAATATAAACGGTATTGTCTCATCTTATATCTTGTTTGAAAATATAGTAATATACCTTAAAAAGTTGATATACCACCCAGCCCCAATATATGTGTGTGTGTTTGAGTGTGTATATGCATATTTGTTGGGGCCATATTAAAGAAAGAAGAAAGAAGAAAGAAAGAAAAGAAAAGAAAAGGGTCTGACGCTTCAAACATAAGCACACAATACGGGCTAAAGCATTCAGCTTTTAATTAACATTAGCCATATCAGCATGGAGTAATTTGAAATTGTCTTTAGGACTTCAGAGAGAAAGAGTGAGAGACATAGACTTTAAACCATTACGCTCAGCTGATAAACCAGTCATACCGGTGGAGTCACTATCTCTTGCTATAATTTGACTTTGTATTTTGCTTCTTTTTTAGAAACACATGGTGCTTTCCTTCCTTCCTTCCTCCCCCTTATCCTTTTGATCCAGCCCCCTTTTCTTTCCACATTTCTCTTCCTTCAAGCTTCATCTTTTTTTTTCCTATATTCTTTTTTTTCCCCCATGTTCTTTATTTCGTCTTGCTCTCAGCTTTTCACTAGCTTTTATCTCCACTTCATACAGAATAACTGCGCGGCTTGGTGAGTATAATGAGGCTGTTCCTATACAACTTCAAACCTTCCCTTCACCCGTTTGCCAGGGTTCTAAAACAAACCCGTGACAAATATTTTGACATTCAGACACAAGGGAAGACGTTTGCAACGAATCCAAGCATCTTCTACAAAAACAAAAAAGTAACAGGGAGAAAAACCCTTTAAAAAATACTGTAGAGTAAATGAGAAAGAGAGCCCAATCAAATGCCCCAATCCTTTTTCCCCCCCCTTTTTAACTACAGTGATCTCTTTGATCCTGATATTAGCTGTCCGCTGTGGAATTAGTAAGCATTATTATACTGGAGCTTATTTAGAGTGAGAGTAATTAAAGCCAAGAACAGACTCTATATGTTATGTTGTAAACGATTTAGCAGGCCAGTGGTGTACCACATTGTCATGGATCACAGTAAATTGGCCTGGGCAGCTTGTTGTGCAGATACACAGTCACTGTAGCACGTTTATAACAGTAATTGTTACGAATGAAACGCCCATGGTACTGCATTGCACGCCACTCCACAATAAACTTGATTATTATGGTAATTATATAAGTATAAAACACTTTAGCACGAGGGCCTTGATTTATCATCACAATTGCTGTAAGTGCATTTACAGAGCTGGGAATTGGGACTCTGGCTATTCAAAGGCCAAACCATTGAGTTGATGGGAGTTTAGCAAAATTAGAAATCCATCTGGAGAAAAGGCAACGTTCTTTCCATTGTGATCATAATCATTTTTCTTGTTCTGCTATTGATTTAGCTACGAATGCTCTGGCCGCCTTTTTGCTCCTAAGGACAGCGAGGGAAGGGGGTGGTTGAGGCAGGATGAAAAGATAGAGGGATGGTGGGATAAGAGGGCGGAGGAGGAGGGTCGGTGATGAGTCTTGAGCCGCCCTGAGCAGTAATGAGGAAGCAGTAAAAATGAGACGGCATTGTGTTGTACTTTAAGGTAGTTCATCTTTAAAATGAATAGTCCCTGAAGGGCCAGGTGGTTAATGCCATTTATTAATAGACAGACAGGGCCAGCAGTTTGGGCTGTGGCCCTCTGAGAGCCCTTAGTTAGGATGGAGAGAGAGAGAGAGTGAGTGACTAAGAGATAAAAAGAAAGACTTTAGGGTGGGGGGGCTGCAGCTGAGCAAATGAAGGACAGAATGGGACAGAAAGATCGTGCGGAGCCTGCCTATTGATTGCAAGGATGAGCTATAAGGGGTGTTAGGATATTCCCAACTGCCAATAACGACATTTTTGATTAAAAAGTGATGACATTTAAGGTGGGATCAACTCTCTAATGCCAGCTAATCACCAGAGAGACACTTCATCTCAGTCCTTTAGGCCAAGGTCAACGGGTCAGAGGTCGGGGCTTATTAGGGAAAAGGTCATGACTTGATTATTAAAGGTGCTAAATGAGAGATTGGGAGCATTTCTATTGCCTCCGCATGGCTCTCAACATGGCGACAGCTGAGACGGAGACTCACAGGTAACGGTGCTAACAGCGCTAACAGTGAAGTCCACAGCAACACTACTGACAGAGCTAACAGTATTTACCTTGGGGGGGGACTAGGGATGCACCGATATTGATAACGGCGCGGATATTGGGCCGATGTGGACTATATATCTATACTATACATGAGCAAGCCAGTGGGGCACGCTCACTTGCACAAACATGCACTAAAGGCACCGGAGGCCGGCAAGGACAAAGAAGCTTATAATTCAACACACACAGAGGGAGAGCAACTTCATTCTCTGCTCAGGTAGATATTACTCCGCTACATTTGTACATGGAAAATAGTTGTTTGCTATATTAATGCTCTGGATATCGTATAGAGTACCTAAAGTAAACGGTAATGAAACTTCAATGGATGATATACCGAAGTGATATGAAAACTGTATATATGTTGTTTGTGCATATGTAAGAGACCAGTGCATCTGTCCATCACCACCCCCAGAGCAAAGAGCATAGAGCAGTGTGTGTCTGGTCCTGAGCCCGCAGTGACCTGGCCTACTAATGAACCAACAGGCATTACCTCCCTGTTAGCCCGCTCAGCGCCCCGCCATTTGTCATAAACTGGGGGGAGCTGTCACAGGCGGGCTGAGGAGACGCACCACACAACGGCAGCGGCAGCAGCAATAGCAGTACAGCTGCCTGAGCCCAGCACTGAGCTGCTTTCACTGGGAGCCGGAGCATCTTTAGCTGCCTCCCAGGACACCACACAGCGACAGCTCTTGCCAAATAGCTTTCATTACGCGGGAAGTATCAGTCTTGATAAAAGATCCAAACAAAAGACGAGAGGTAGATTTACTGTGCTGCTCCACCTGGGCTCTGATAATATTGTTGGTGTCGGGAGTAAAATATCACTGCTGCCATTTGCACACATCTAAATCTTTGAGCGTAGATGGTGTCAGTGTGTAGCTAGCTACAGGCCATATTGCTATTGATTGGTGGAATGATAGAACAATTTCTTACCTGATGTTGGAGATGCACCAGAGGCGATGGCATGGGGGAGAGAAAGAGAGAATTTGATTAGTGGTGGCCTTGTACGGTATACAGTACATGCTCAATAGGGAAGTACAAAGGGGCTGAGTACAGTCCATTATTACACTATTGCAATCAAAGTCTGCAAACTCCACCCCGAGAATCAATTCAACGTTTCCTCTGTGGTTTTACCACATTAAGTGATAAAAAACTGCCATGAGTGCAATCTGACACTTTTATATAAAAGATCCTAAAGAGTAATTTACTGTTTCACGCTCTCTAAGTGAAGAGCAGCACCACAACAGGAGTCAAAACCCAACAGACACACGTTTGTAGTTTGAGTATTGTATTAAGGTTGTCACGATACCAGAAATTACTTAGTCAATACCAGTGAAATTCCACAGTTCTCGATACCAATTCGATATCATGGTAAAAAAAACAAAAAAAACAATAAATCCCATGTACTTCAACATACATTCTCAACCTTATTACCGTTTGCATACTGGTTTTTGTTAGGAAGTTAAACAAGCCATAATTCTCTATTATCTATTTTATATTGCTGTGAAAACATCTCCTTAAAAAAAATTGGATTTATTCAAGTTTATCACCAAAATCTACATTTTACAAAATTACATTAAAACACATCATGACAGCATTAGAAATTACCTTTGCCCAATATTAATTTTTACTGAATAGAGCCTGAACGCATCATAATGTAAATGGCACCTCCCATGTTGAAATGGGCTGGATGAAAGCTAGTTAACGTTAGCTGTTAGCTCCGTGCAGGACTGTGCTTCTTACTGGCTGCTAACAGCTAACATTAACTAGCTCTCGTCCTTCCAGTTTCAACACAGATTTGTTGTTCACAATGTAGCATTATCAGAGAAAAAATAGGGTGCGTCCCCTGGACACGTCGATAGTGAGTTTACTGCTTCTCAAACACATTTTCTATCGGCCGTTACATGTTGTTATTACACGGCTTTGTTGAATACTAGATTCTGATTGGTTAATCACGGCGTTCTACGGTCTTTTATTTCTTTATAGCAGACCGCTGCTATGTATAACAAACCGTTGCTATGGACGCAGTTCTGATGTCGGACTCTGGCGTACTGTTTTTGTGTCAAATGATTGATTTCTTAAGTAAGTAGCCGTGTAATAAGTGGGATAATGTACAGCTAGCGGGTCATTGTTGTTAAATAAACCCCTTCAGGGCGGCCGCATCGCCCTCTCAGGGTTGATTTCACAACAATGACCGGCTCACTTTACATTATACCTAACATGTGTGTGTCTTAGTGTTGCAACTATGACTGTGGCTGAATGAATAACTTTATTATATTTTTTTTAACATGTCACAATATGTTCCAGCTAATATTGCATCTACTTATGCCATATTTATTTCATTTTCCCCTACTTCCTTCACTACATTATAAATAATATTAAAAATCTAAAAGAAAGGTGGAGTGCCCATTCACATTTACAGAATATGTATTGTATATTCATGTTCCAGTCCCGTTGATAAAGACAAAGACATTTTAAGCCATAAAGCAGGCTGAATAGGAATCCTCATCCCCCTAAGCCACACTCCAATGCCCCTTACACCCCCCTGACACTCACTAAGGCTCTGAGTCAAAGTCTTGTTCTCATATCCACAGGAGCCTCCCACCACAAATGTGCTTTTAAACACATAAATATTCATTGGCATTGCACATAAACCCTACCCATACGCCAGCAGAAGCAGCCATCTGCATTAACAGGACTCAAGCTGTGAGCTACGCTCCATCCACCAACCCTCTTCATACGTATATACATCAGTGGGAGCCTGGGCAAAGCCAAATCCCAGCACCCAATCCCAAAGCAACCTACACTTGGCAGGTGAGATGGTGAAAAGTGCAGCTCGACTACCGATGGTACCGTTACCCTCTGCCATATATAGCTGTTCCACATGATCTTAGTTTGGAGTGTTAAGTGGGCGAGTGTTACTTTCATGCTACTTCTTTGAAATGCCTCCACACAAAGCTGTAGTTTGAAGAATATAGTGTTTGTTTGTGTACTTTGCTGCTTGTTGGCAATACAAAAATATGTAGAACACCTTTTATGTATAGTTTAAATATGTTTCTCTCGGTTCCTGTTATGTTTCCCACCTTGCTTCACCTCACACCGTGTAAACAGCAGTGAACTGGCGCCACATAGCAGCAAAAAGCTCCATAACCATTCTCATAATACATCATTGACTGAAACGACTGGATCCAGTTTAATAGTCAATCTCAATGTATGGATTTCTAACAAATTGCTTCATGCCTAGTTCCGACTACACAACTTTGGCCCTGATTTTCCACTCCCAGACCTTTTTTGGAGCGCCCAAACAAAAGCTCCAGATCAGAGGCAAATCAGCGTTGGCTCGCCGCTGGCATATCAGCGCTCGAGCATCATGTGTGAACTGCTCGCCGATGCCTCGCAGACACATTCCAGATGTCTAGCATGCTAAATATCTGGACCTGTCGGGGACTACGGCCACGAGCTACAGCCAATGAGAGCACAAGACACGGCTTGAGGAGGGGAGGAGGGGTCGCCTGTAACGATAGGAACTTACTGTTTGTGTTGCATTTGCAATACGGAGCAAAATTGTTGTTGCACCTAGAGGAATAAATAGTAAAAAAGAGTGTGGAAACAGGCTATTTTTTGAACACATGCCAACAACAACATCAGCAATGTGTCTCGCGTATGATATCACGTCATTTACCGTGTATTTGTCGCGTGTGTTTTCGTGACAAAGCGTAGTTTGGAGACCTCATCGGGGATTCCTCCCGGTGAAAGATCTTGTAGTGTGTGACCTCCTGTCACCAGTCAGTCATGTAGTGTTAAAACACACAACGACTTAAAGACTCCCGATTACAAGACAGAAAGTTGTGTAGTGTGAACAGTACAGCGATCTGACGACTTTGAAAGTCGTGTAGTGTGAACTTGGCTTTAGTAAATGTGTGCAGGAAAGTAGTTGAAGACCTGTGGGAAAAAGTTCCCCTTCACCAAAAAAAGGCGTAAAAAAAATTAGAAATTACGCCATTTTTTCAAGTGACGCCCAGCCATGGAGCAACCCAATCTCTGATCTGCCTAAACTCTTAAGTAAGGATCATCCTCTTTTTTTCAGACCTTGTCACTCAGAGCTCTCTCTGCTGACAGATTCCCTTTACAGATAAAGCCTGGGGATCTCCAGCCAGATACTCTGTCACTAGAAAGCTGTTTTTCCCACAGATTACATCAGCCTTGGTTTTAAACAGCCAGGCAAACCGGCACAGAGACACACATACAAGATGATCACAGCTTCTCCCCTCAGTAGCCTGCTTTAAGAAGGCGTAAAGCGATGTGCGGTGAAGGGGTTAAATTTCACTGAGCCCTAGCTTCCCATACGGCCGCTCTGGAGGACTTCTGTGTGGAATTATTTAAAGGCCTTGTATTACAGTCTACAACAGGAGCGAGCATAGAGAGGGAGGGAAAGATAGAAGATAGGAGGGTTGGATGGAGGGATAGAGGGAGGGATCAGACGCCTGCTGAGAGACAGTAAAGCCTTCCAAGTTGGTCCTATGCAGAAAAAGGGGTGGGGGTGAGTTACATGATGTGTGTTACCTCCATGCTGTGAGGCTGCAATAGTCAGCTGGCTCCTGGGATCAGCCACAGGGATGAACTAACTCCCTGTGAAATCATAAATGAACCAACAGCACCGCTGACCACGCATGCGCACGCCGACACGTGTACGTCGGCGCTAGTCGGGCTGCTAATTCTGATGCAACAACCTGGAGCTAGAATGCTCCAATGATGATAAATAAACAACATTTTGGATGGGGAGGGACGGATGGAGGGCTGGATGGAGAGAGAGGGAGAGACGAAGGGAGAGAGAGTGTGGCAGTGCTGGGCAAATAAGACTCAGGGGCTTTTTTTTTTTTTTTCCTTACATGAGATAGTTTCGCTTCTTTTAAAATGTATGTTTGAAGTTGGGGCTCAGCTGAACACAAGCTGTTTGAAAAAGACTGATGCAAGAGTGGAGCAGGAGATGAGAGAGAGAGACCAAAAAGAGGGAGAGGGAAAGGGGGTTGAGGGAAGACAGAAAGGGATCCATGAGAAAAACATGCGCAGACACAGTGAGACAAATATATGGAAAGAGCATGAGGTTATATTGCAAGATGGGAAAATAGACGGAGAAAGACAGAAAGGAGGCCTCCAGTGGTACAAGGTGGATGTTGCAGCAGAAATTCAATATGCAGCTCATATGAACTGAGGTTTTTTAAAAATGTAAGAAGGGCAAAATAGGTAAGTCTGGGTGAGGTAGGGCCTCTAAAACAGAAGCATTATTATTCTAAACATTTCTTAAAAAGAGGCATAAAAAGCATGAAACATTTTCTGATAAGATATGATTCAACACAGATTCGCTTCTTGTTAATAAGGACTCTCATGTGGGAAGGTCAAAAATGACAAATTGTCTTTTTTCCTTTCTACCATCCAAAGCCTTTCTACTGTCCAAGACACACACACACACACACACACACACACACATTTCCTCGACACTTTAATCAGAGCGTGGCATGCTCTCAGTCCAGACAAAGCCCAATCAGGGCGGTGATAATTTGGCCTCTCCTTCAATCAGCAGCACCGTAATTGCATCAGTCACAATCTCCATTTCATCTTTCATCTCTGTGTCAGGGTGGCGGACAGGAGACAGAAGGACACTTTGAGGCTCGGGCCTATCATTAAAACAGACAAGCAGCAAATCCAGGGGAACAGACAAGGAGAACAATACAACAAATTGTTGTCATTTCAATAAGGCTCGCTCGAGTCCTCCCGAGCATGAACGCTCATGGTGAAAAAGTCTATGTTTTCTATGTGAATATTATTCTTTAAATAGAAAATGGCATTAGTAAGTAAGTAAGTAAAAAATGTTTTTCCCAACATTTCATTTTAAAACTACACTTACTAAAATGTACATATAAAATTAATACCATACAACAGTGATTCTCAAAGTGGGGTCCGTGGCGCTCTGCCAGGGGGTCCGTGACAAGTTTTCAGATTCATTCATTTAAATCTTCATGATTTAATTTTATTTACAAAAGGCCCCACAGTTCAACAAGTAATATTTACATTTTTAAATCAACAGTATAATAGTTCATTAATTACGCTCTATTCTAACAAATCTATAACTCTATAAATCTGCAAATATGTTAAATACATGTCTAATATCTTTCTAATACATTTCTCTTGTGTTGTTCTCTCACAAAACCAAGACTATAGAAGGGTAGAAAAATAGGCAATACATCAAATTATTCCAAGAGACAAACATGAGGGTGTCCCCGGTATATTCTCTATTTTGTAAGGGGTCTGTGGCTTGAGAAAGATTGAGAACCTCTGCCATACAATACAAATAAACAACTACAAGGAATGGCAAAAAGAAGAAATAAAATTTAAATATAGAAAAATTAGAGAATATTAAGTCAAAAATGCCAGTCTACACAGGGAGACTTTATATAAAAAGATGATATATACCAGTAAATGCGCAGAGCTTCTGCAGAGCCGCAAAGACGCGCCGCGCACTTTCTTAAAAATGTGACTACGCACCAGGCACCGCATAAGTTTAATTGGACATCAGAGGCGGGTTGTATTAAAAGGCCACACACCACTTCCTCATTTGGCTCTCTCTATTTCTCCTTATTAATTCCAGGCACAGGAGGTCCTCCTCATCATCCAACTCTTCCATAATTATCTTTCCAACCATGGAGTTGTGTTGGGCCAAACTAATATGGAACTAGTGAATCACGCCTATCAAATAAATCAAAGACCGCCTGACAAAAGATTTGAAAACAGCGGGTCCAAATCAGAAACAAATTACATCCTGTACTATAAATGCCTGACGCACGAGAGAGAGATGCCCACACCAGCCCGCACAGAACCATAGGCGCCCAGCCGCAGGAGCATAAATCAGGCATAATTCTTCTACGATATGTATAAGCAGTGGAATATATCAGTGAAAAAAGAAAAGAAAAGAAACCATGCTGTGATCTATCAAGACAAAGCCTTTGATTTCACAAATTAGAGTATGATGATGACAATAAAATAAATGCAATTTAATAATTCAGTAGTACTCCATACAATAATGAGAAAGAGTGAGATAAGGAGGAGAGCAGGACAGAGTGACTGAAAATGAGAAATGAGAGTGAAGACACAAAGAAAGAGGAAAGAAAAGAGAGAGAGTGATAGGTAAAGGAAAAAAATAGGACTTCTCATGACTTCAGTTATCTTTTGGCAAAATTAGTCATATATACATTTTCAATGTAACGTAATGCATATGTCATGTAAGTGAAATTAGCCTGTGAATGATTAATGGGACATTTGAAATGTTCACAGGGAACACAAGGCATTGAGAGAGAGGAATCTATTACATATTAAAGATCAGGGTCAACCAGAGGATGAGGATTCACACCTAGATCTAGAACTGTTACCTCATAAGGTATACATTCATTTACAGAGAATTAGCCTTAAATGCTAATTATTCATTTCACGAAATGTTCCAATAAAGAATTTAGCCTGCTGAGCTGCATTCAAAAGAAGTGGATTCAAGGCCACAGGAAAGGAAACGAACAGATCTATCAGTGGTGCGAAGGAAGGAAATATACAGTAGGTGATCAGTGTCTCATGCACAAAGCAGAGCTGGAATGCTGCACAAATGAAGAGATTGATGCTTGAAAACTCCCCGATCAACTGATAAATCTGTGGTAGCATTCATGCCGAACTAGGGATGCACCGATACCGGATCGGATATCGGGCTCATACGGACTCAAATAGCTGGATCGGATATTTGTGACAATGGGGCCGATCTATTCAATTCAATTCTATGTTTATATACTATCTACATTATATACTGACATTTTAATTCCGTTTAAATTTGACCAATTTGTTGCTGCATTAAAAAGGTTTAAACTTTATATCTATCTATTTATTTGTTATATTTTGTTTTACAAAGTTAAGAAAATCGATGTTCAAGTCAAGCCTGATGTTTTCTTACACATAAAAGAATGATCCCAGTTACTTCCACACAGTGAGGCATACAGCTTATTAATTAAACACTGGTATCGGATCGCTACTCGGTATCGGCACCCAAAGCCCAGGTATCGCCATCGGTATCGGGACTGAAAAAGTCGGATCGTGCATCCCTACGCCGAACACACACACATGTTTTCAAACACATAAGTACATCTCTTCTTTCCTGTTCATACATAACCAAATACAAGACAAGGTTGTCTCTCTCTCCAAACTAATGGATCGATGCTGGGCAGCCTAGATAAAAGCAGACAGAGGGATCAATTTAAATGATCTATGAAAGTTATTAGTAATGACATTTATGAATATTTTATGGAAGGTAGAGAATGTCATCATAAATTTTTATATAAGGAAATGAGGCAGGAATATAAAACAAACAGCATTAAACATTGAACGTGGCCCCCATGTCAAAAGGATTGTGTCCAGAATAATGGGTGAGTTAACAGGGAAGAGGGGGCGGAATGAAAAGAGAGACGACCATCAGTCGGCTTGGATATTTCTGCTTCTTTGTAGGGATGGAAAGGTCGAGCCAGTGTGTCTAACGACCATTAGAGAGGAGGCCAGGGATCACTATGGTGGACCGGAGTGTGTGTGTGTGTGTGTGTGTGTGTGTGTGTGTGTGTGTGTGTGTGTCTGTGTGTGTGTTCGGGGGTTCCTAAAAAGTAAGAGCCATCATCATTTATTCATTTATTGATTTGCTCTGTCCCCACTAGTTGTGTTGTTCCTCTAATTGTACTGCATTCAAACTAAAAGCCAGCAAAATGTTTTACATCCAATATGCCTCGTCCTGGCATTCACAGGCATTTGCAGCAGTTTCATGTACCGCGAGAGGAGCCAGTCGGGACACTGTGGCTCAAACAGCCGGGATGCACTCAACCACATGGAAACAAGGGACACCTGATCCACCACTTCAGACTACACCACACTGACTGAGTACTTCTACTGTCTACGTGATCTTGAATTGCAGTATGTTCTGCAAGCATACTGTACAGGGCCTGAAATTAACACCCGGCAAGCCCCAAATGAGGGTAGATTTTCCATTTGGCAAGTAAATATCAGAAGGCTCAGAAGGGCAAATAGATAAATCGGTAAATGTTTGTACCAAAATAGTCATATCATAAAAAACTATAAGCTTGGTCACACTGAGCTTAAGGACGTACAGTCGTCCCCAAAGCCCCCAGGAAGTGCGCCGGGCTGTGAAGCAAATTTTCGTAGTGGCCAAACGGTGGTACTACAACTTCCGTGTCCGTCACGTGATGCCATTGGGCCCAAAAAGACTTTTTCCTATAAACTTCTATTGGGAAAGACACGTCTGTAACTCAGCAGAATGAACAGTAGAAGCAGTACGAACACTTGAATAATCCTTATTTAAACCATCAGGTCCTAAAAGTTGTAAAATGCAGTAATAGCTGAATCCAGAGTTATTTCCCTTCCTCCGTTCATGTGAATGAGACCCAGACTGAGGCTAGACTGAGGGCTGGGAGGTGAAGTTAAAGAAAACGCTGTGGATGCGGAAGATCATCGGAGATCCGGGTATTTTATCACTCGGCAGTCGAGCCACTTTGGCTTCATGCGGCACTGAGAAACTCTCATAGGGATGAGCGGTAGGCCGCCTACAACGCTGTATCCAGTTCTCTTTATACATCCATGGTCGTCCCGGGGACGAAAAAAATAGGATCGGGGAGGATGAAAATTAGTGTTACAATGAACGGCGATGAAAATGACGTTTTGTGTAGCACACAGTTCTTATTAAACCTCCATGACAACATCAATACACACACACAGCACATACCGCCGACCTCTGACCTCACGACAGCCACAGCGGCAACGGGGAATTCAACCCAAGTAAATGAGGTAAACTTGCTAGTATTAATGTTAACGATACCAGTTAGCTAACGTTAGACTGTTTGATGTTGACCGGCAACGTTATAATTAATGCTCGCTAACTAGCCAGCAGCCAACGTTTGCATTTACAGTGAGTGAGCTGACGATAACGTTACTTTGAGTCAAAACTCTGCTCAAATCATGTTACTAATGTAAACCCTAACTTATTTACTTACTTACTCCTCTTCATCTCCTCTAAGGCTTCAATGAGATCTCTCCATCGCATGCTGTCCGTGGCAACATGCTGATCCTCTCCCCATGACAAGTGAATCTTGTCCAGAAGTTCCTCCAACTTTAGGATGCACAGTTAGCAGGGACGGTTCTAGCTTTTTGGGGGGCCCATATGCAAAATCTTGTTTTTTGACCAAATTCTACTTTGGATTTTTTCATCTACCAGTCCCCTTGGCCGGTGAGTCAAAAAGTTAATTTCAGACACTGAGACTGCACTTGCTGTTTAGAGAACGCCTACTCTTTCCTAAAAAGCTAGTACTACTGGTGCTCGGGGCTTTCCAGATTCGCCTCTGTCTTCTCCCCACCTTGTGCTCACCTTCTTCAATCCATATTTGCATGACAGTGAGTGGGCCAGTGTGTATCCTCCTGTGTATCCATGCCATGTCAGGTGAGGTCTATAAAAAGAACAGCTGATCCTCGGTACAAACAGCCCAGGCAAAAGTAGAAATAAAGAGATACTGCTCATTTTCATTGGGATGGCACTCAAGCAAAGACGGTGAAATGCACTATAAATACAGGTAGAGGGGGCTGACATTTTTACTTCAGACCATAGTCAAAGTGCAGCAGCCGAGGTAGCACGTACTGATGTCCTTGCCTCAGTTAGTGTATATCACTTTAAAGAGGCTATATTTTGCCATTTAGCGCTGACGTGAGCAGATTTCGTGGGGACAGGAGAGGCATGGAACATCTGGATAGCGTTTAGGCTGTTTATAAAGACAGGAAGTCCTCTCTGACCCGTTTTTCACACTTCATTTAATGCCATGGATTGATGTCAAATCTCTCCGTGTGTGTGTGTGTGAGTGTGTGTGTGTGTGTGTGTGTGTGTGTGTGTGTGTGTGTGTGTGTGTGTGTGTGTGTGTGTGTGTGTGTGTGTGTGTGTCTGTGTGTGTGTGTGCATGTGAATGTGCCTGCACTTGTGTTGCTGTGTATGCAGACTAGGCTCATGTATACACAATACCATAAGGAGAAAAGCGCCATAATTCACACATATGCACGCGCACACACACACACACACACACACACACACACACCGCTCAACAAAAAGCTCTACATTTTAACTACACTTGACATCCCACAACTTAACATCTCTGGGCAGCCTAATTATTGTCCACGCGCATGCAGCTCTGAAGGAGTGTGCGGCTTTTGGAGTGTCTTTCCTTCTGCCAGTGACAGTTGGTTTGTCAGGGGCCAGGCAGAAGAATAGCATGTGGCCAGGGGGGGGGGGGGAGGTGATTAGCATTCACATGGCACCTGTTGCCAGCCAGTGTGCCCATGCAGGCTACAGATAATTACAGTGATTTTGTGGAGGAGAGGAGTGCAGGGGTAATTGTAGTCTTGGCAGAGCAAAGAGAGAGGAGAGAAAGGAGGACAGCACTTTCACTATCTCACGCCACAGAGATGTTGACAAACACGCTCGTGTGCATGTGCGCATTCACACACACACACACACACAGTTATAATAGTGGCCAAAGCTGAAGGCCACGCACACAAGCGAGCAGGCATACAGACAGATACGCACAAATAAAAACCATAATTAAGCCTTGGTTGCCATAGCGACGCCTTGCTGGACGGATGATAGTGTTAGGCTAAAGCGGCGCAAACATTTAGAATGGTAATCAGACGACCTAATGGCACTGATGTCTGCGGGGCTGCTGTAAGTAGACCTGCCAGGACTCTCAGCTCTTCGCCATAGATCTGCTTTAATAAAAAACAACCCTCAGCCATAAAACACTTGCCTCTGCTCACTCACTTAGCAGGCCTGTTGTGCCATCACTTCAGCCATTACAAATTATGTTATTTAGTAAACGTCTGCTGCGACACCCGAGGGATGGCAGCGGGGGTGGGAGTAGGGGTGGATGGAGGGAACCTATAATATTACATAAAGCGTTAGCACGGTGTAAAGCTTCAATGATTGGTGTTAAGGTTTTCATTACACAAAATGAGTAATTGCTTGTCATTTGGAGCTGGCATATCCCACAATCATCCTCACTTCTGTGCCATCAATCAAGCGTTTAAGTGCTGATGACTCGGCTCACATTTAAAGCAGGGCAGCAGAGCCACAATGCACTGGGGAAACTCATTGTTTGCTTCGTTACTCCTCAGAGCTCAGCTACTGTGCGTGTGTGTGTGTGTGTGTGTGTGTGTGTGTGTGTATGTTCCCGTGTTTGTATGTGTGTCTTTTGACAGTGTGTGCAGTTGAGTGCGCTTATGTGTGCGGAGGAGAAATAAGATCGGGATGTGGTCTTGCTTTCCTAAGTAGCACTTCATTCCTCAGTCCATAATATGTCAGGCATTGCTGTGAAGTAGCTTACAGAGCATACCTGGGACAAAGACAGTAAACTCTACTGTAAACTCATAGTGCACCATTAACACCCTGAGACAGTGCATATATCATATGAAACTAGAAAACCTAAGGAATCCATTGGTACCAAACATATCATGTTAGCTTGTCGGGAAGGAGGTTAAATAACGCTCCAAATTTAGGCTAAATGTTGGCAAGGAAAAACTGGCATATTCGAAGGGGTCCTTTGACCTCTGACCTCAAGATATGTGAATAAAAATGGGTTCTATGGGTACCCACGAGTCTCCCCTTTACGGTTTTGGGCAAAAAACATGCAGTTTTTTGCATGGGGTACAAATGTGTTATTTTCGCCTATTATAGAATAGAGTATGTGAATATTTCTGCATACTGGGGTCCTGAGACTGAAGCTGAGGCTCTTGTGGATCCAATGAGCCGAATTGTATTCATGTGTGATGATGTTAGTCCCCATAGTAGCCATTTCAATATAGTGAGACCATTTTTTTAAATTTTACCTCATTGTATAAATGGACCTGTGGTGACCTCTAGGATAATCACAGCCTCATGAAACTTTACAACCAAAAACTACAGACCTAGAGCATTCAGAGGATGGATGGCTTCCTAGGTAGATTGACAATAAGGGGGTTTCTGAGCAGTCCTTTGCTCCGCCATCCTATCACCAAATAATGCAATTCTTGTAGAAATCTCCAAATGTCAAAAGTTTTTGAAACCAAATCGCAGCATGACTTTTTCTATGATGCTCCTCAAGGTCTTGATGTCTTAATGTGGTATTCTGGAGAGATTTCTGATAATTTATAATCAACCCAAAAAATTGCTGCAACAACCTATGAGACATAATAGAGCATGGAGATGACCATCATATACTTCCATCATAAGCCCATATATATACTTCCAATCTAAGTCCATAGCTGCATCTCAAATTAATCTTCAGGTTCCCAGCTTTCAGATGATGTTCACCACTTCTATGTGACATCTACTGCTGAACTGCTATCTCCTCCTAAAAACCCGCTGTACCCCCCTAAAAAAAGACAAAAACGGGTCTATTGTGGGTCTCAGAGGGTTAATATGTTTGTGTGGGCTTACACGTGTGTGTGTGGCCTGCGTGCAAAAAGCAGACGAAAACTTACTGGGACTAACTTTAAAATTTAATAAGCTCCTCGTTGACTAAAGTAGGACAATTTACACACACAAACAGCAACACTCACAGACGCACTCCATTTGGATGATGCTGCTGGAGTGGGGCCACAATTTTGCCCCATCTGTACCAACACAGCTCAGTGATCCGAGAGTTGTGGCGAGTTATCATTGCTTATACCCCTGCTCATGACCAGCAGGACATGGGGGAAACAGCCACTCACACCCCCCAACACACACACAAACACACACACACACACTTCTCCCCAATCTGCAGGAGAGCGGCAGAGGGCAGAGTGGGACATGAGATGAGAAGACGGAGGGGTGCGGGGAAGAAGAGGCACACCACGCCAGTCAACCAAATGATTTGCTCAGTAAAGTAAAACTGAAGTGGAACAACAGCTAACTCTCCAGTCGAGCCTGAGCCATCATCTCTCTCTCTCTCTCTCTCTCTCTCTCTCCCCCTCCTCACCTCTCATCTCCCTCCTTCATCCCCCCCTTTGCTCCCGATTCCCACCAAATCTCAAGCTTGGTTTGACAGCAATAAAGTGTGCTGCTCAGGCAGGGAGAGCTAGTAATGTACTTTTTTCATACAGATAATTTTGGACTGAGATATAGCCGGGAGGCAGGAGATGAATATAGTGTACAAAACGATGACAAGGAATGAGTCACAACCTACAGAGAAAGACAAAGATAGACGGACAACAAGCGGCTTATACAACAGCACATGAATTTTAAGACAGGATTTCAAGTACAAAGTTATAAACATTTGATTTAGTACTCTATACTACAGCCTATAAACAACCAGACCATGTTTTGTAGTTGTATCAGAATTGCAGCTACCTCTTTTGCAGTAACCAGCTCAGTCAGCATCTCCGCTTTGTTGTGCAGTGTGCAAGCTGCTCCTCTTTGTTTATCCACCATGCACTTGCACCATGTTGAGAGATGTCTGCAAAAGTTATTCTCCTGCTGTAAGAATGGCGGATAGACGGGCAGACGGACGGGCAGCATGAAACTGTGCTAGAGCCCAGGGCCAGGGCAAAGTAAACAGGTATTCATAGCAAGTACACGGCCGAAGCTGAGGCAGAGCGAGATCAATAGCTTAATGGAATTAGCCTGGCTTTGAAACATGACTGCCAATCGTATTTACTGAAGGCTGTTTATGTTTGCTATATAGCCTGACTCGATATTTAAAAGCTAGGCAGAGCAACATGTCCAAGTCGACAACAGGAAGAACAAAATCTTCACTGCTGCTTTAACACAACAGCGGCTGTCTGCGGTCATTTACCACTGAAGGAATAGCAGCAAGATGTAAGGCCACATTAAGTCCGCAGACACGTCCAAGGCTGTTTCACTTATTATGCAATGTCATGTCTTATCTAATGTATCGACAAGAAGGTTTGCATTAAACTTAAAGTCCCCATGACAGGAAAAATACATTATCCCAGTTTTAATCCTGTGTTCCTGTGTTAATTGTTCATTTACCTCTTGTAATATGCCAAATATATGTCAAAAAAACAGTAACAGCATCAGTATTTTTACATCAAAACCTGATCTTTTCTCTTCCTGTAAACGGTTTCAAATGTTTGATGACTCATCCTGCACTCAAGGGCGTTAACAAAACTTCATCCAATCAAATGAGACTTTGGGCGACCAGCTAGCCAATCATTTGTGGATCGAATCAATATACGTTCTTTGATCGAAGCAGCTAAGAGAGCAATACGGAGAGAGACAGTAAGAGACGTGTGCAAAAGTGTGCACAATGTGGCTGAGGTCGAATTCATTCAAGGGAAAGTTTACCGATTTTCAACCGACTAAGTGTCGGCGGGTTCCCGAGGGGCTCCCGGGCGCCGAAAATTGGCACGGTTTCCCTTTCATCTCTTCCTCGTCCTCCACCTGATCTAACAACAGGTGAGAGTGGTGTGTGTGTGTGTGGAGCCAACCGTCCTCTGCTCTGTAGCTCCGTATCAAGCTAAACTCTAAGCCCGCCCACTTTTAGCGGATATCTCTCTTGTAACTGTACACCGCTCAAATATTCTGTTTCACTGTGAGATACGTCACAGTACAGCAGTTAGAGACGCTCTAACTTCCGTTTCATGGGCACTTTAATTGGATCTATAGTCTGCATCTATTCCCACTGAGGCCTTTATACCAGGACCATCATCAACAACGTTGTTCTGGGCATAATGATCACACATGTGAACATAAATCTATGTGTGCACATCTTCATTGACATATGTCAGTTAACTATAAGCAGTCTTGCTGAATGTCTGATTTTAATGACCCCGCCTGACAAAGCCACAAGTCTTACATCTCCCTCCGGTTAGGGTGAAGTTTCCACTTATTTGCGTTGGTGTGAACAAAAGGAGGTAACCAATGACTAAGCTCCTGTCCTGCAGCTCCTAAGCCTCTGCCTGGGAAACCAGCCTGCAACCAGAGAGTAAATCCCTCTTACCCCTGACTGTAGGCAGCAGAAAGGTGACACACCAAGATACCCATACTGTACACAGATATAAATACCTCCCTCCACACACCCACATATACACAAAAAGCCAAGCTCACCACGGGGATGGCGGGTGCGGCAAGCGATTAAGGGCATGGAACAGATGCCCACCTGCTCCCCCTGAACCTGGCCATGCCTCGGCTATGCCAGGGTGCCCAGGGTTGCCCCTGGGTGCCTTAATACACTGTTTCCATCTGTTGCCTGGAAAGTGAAGGGCAGAGATGTCCAAGTGCATGGGCATTACCCCCCCCCCCCCCTCTCTCGCTCTACATGTATCTCTCTCTCACTCTTTCTCTGTCGACCCTCCCTCTCTAAGCCTGCCATCTCTGTTGCATCCACCTACCAGTCCGCCGTGAGAGGGAAATTGTACATTATTGTAATAACACAATGTCTAACTCTTCCCTTCAAGCCATCACACCAAGTAAGCAGAGTCTCCAGCTTCAGCTGACAGACCAGTTCTATACATTTAGCATAATGATGGCATGAAGGCAGGGAGGGAAGAGATGAAGAAAGCTGCCCAGCATGTCTTCTTTGATTTAGCTCAATCTCATCCATTTATCAAAGAAAGGCCTGTATTTGCACACTGAACAAAACAGCAGCAAGATGAAAAAAGGGCTGCCCATGTGTGGAGTGCAGTGTGTTTACTGATGAAACATTAATAACTACATATAGTGTGCTGAACTGCCTGTCCGTCAAATAATAGTGATTCTGGGGTGTTTTTTTCTCTCCTTTACTGCAGTTGTAAATGATTATTATCAGCACAAAGCCTGCCTTTATTCTAATTACCTTGTAAATAAACTTGCTTGTCATTACTTTTCAAACCAATTACAGGCTGCCTAATGGAAGCGCTTAATTAGCAGACACTCTACCGGAAAAAAAAGAAAGAGACAGGGGGGAAGAAAGGGAATGAATAGAAAAAAAGGAAAAATGCTGGTGGGGGAGGGACTGCATTCACTGTGTAATTATACAGTCATCAGATGTTTTTTGTTTTTTTTCGTCTCCTCTGCTGTTTTGCAACGGTGCCACAATAGAGGTTGGACCTCTCTCTCCCCTCGCTGTCGGTTAAGCGGGCAGCTGACAATGGAGCACTCGGCAGGCGGTGACCCGGACCCCTAATAGTGCTGTGGCAGCCGCGGCCCTCACAGCGGGAGGACAGGAAACAGCATAATACTGCATGTTGGCCAGCTCCCACTGCCACCCCACGCTTCTTCTAAACTACAACCCCTATACACTCCCCTCAACACCCCATCATCACCCCTATTCACTGTGATGCAATCCCTGCAACTAAAGACATCTTCTTCCTGCATAATAATGTCATCAATGCCATCTGAAGACAAGTCCTGCTTTGTCTGATTTTGGTAACAGCATTAGCCTCTTTCCATTTGACTGTAGGGCTGTCAAAGTTAACGTGATAATAACGAGTTAACGCAAATTTGATTTAACGCCACTAATTTCTTTAACGCATTAATGTAACTTGCGACTTTGAGGTTGTAGCTTGCTCAGTTTTAAAGCTAAGTTACTGGTATCATATGAAACTAGAAAACCTAAGGAAACCATTGGTACCAACCATGTCATACTAGCTTGTCACGAAGGAGGCTAAATAACGATTAATTTGCTATTAACTATGGACAATCATGCGATTAATCTGGATTAAATATTTTAATCGATTGACAGCCCTATTTTACTGTTATTATTAATTAACAATTTGGGATTGGGACTTTACTTCACAGACCTTGCTCTCCAAGAACCTTTTGAAAAACTGCCTGACATTATACAAGGCAAACAAAATAAAACTGATTTGTTCGCAGACACTGATACTGCCATGTTTGGGATAATGGCAGGCCTTTCTATTGACTGTCAGTGTTAGTCGCCATTATAATAATTAGAGTCCATTTTCCTTGACAGAGAGCTATGGGAAATGGGAATGTCCCTCTGTCATTAGCAGAAAATGTTCCAGCCCTAGTAACTGCCTCCTGAAAGGGTCGTGACTAAGTGGCAGAGGGAAAAACACTGTCCAGTATTTCCATAGTATTCATCTTCTAATGAATAAAGAAGAAGGGAGCATAAATATAAACTATACAAAAGAAAATGGAATACAGCACTACACTCTTTACTGTTGGTGGTCTAGGAAATGGAAGACTCAAACTCATGCATGCAGCTGTTAACTGTGACATGTATTCCCCCATTACATCCTCAAAGATGCTCAGAGTAAGTGTGAAATGCATTAAGGAAGAAAAAGGAAAACAGCTGTAACTATCTTTAAGCTGACAGGAGTGCTGGCCTATTCCACAGAGGGGGAAAAAAATATTTCTTCAGCGATGCTGTTATCAGCCACAGTCCATCTGACTGGGGAGGAAAGAGGGAGGGTGGGAGAGAGAGAGAGGGGTGTGATTACAGCCATGTTAAGACCTGAGAGAGAGAGATCTGTACCCACAGAGATTAGACACCCATCATTCACCGAGAGGTAGGGATGGAGGGATAGAGGGATGAGGGGTGGAGGAATGGCGACGGAGGTGGCAGCAGTGTTACACTGGTGTTTGGGGTTTAATATGAGAATTCTGCCAGCATAATTGCGTTTCGGCCCTTATCCTCGGCTGCATCAGGCCTCGTTTGGCGACAGTTTCGGGTGCCTTATCTGCTGCCATTCTCTCCCTATCCGGACCCAATCAAATTTGCTCCGGCTAGCTAGGGACAGGCAGAGGAGGGCAGAATACAGCAATGATAAGGGGGGGCTTGTATTTTTTTTTTATGTGTGAGGGATTTTTTTTTCTAATTTGAAATGAACAGTTTGCTTGGCATGCTTATCTTGCTTTCATTAGTGGGCTGTCATAGAGTGAAGGCAGCCACAGAGTAAGGCAGGAGCGCAGGCGGGCAGGGGAGACAGGAAACGGGCAGACAGGCTGTTACAGGAGTAGAGAGTCATGCAGGTAAGGAAGAAAGACGGGCAGGAAGGAGAGGAGAGGGGCAGACAGACAGCTATGGGAGAAGGGATGCAGGCAGAGACGAAGACAGGGGACTATAGACAGGATAACGTCAGCTATATTCTCTGAACAAGACAGCAACACGTCAAGAATAACTCGCACATTAATTGATACACTAACCTAATAAAGGCTGACATAAGAATTTAATCTATATTTGTGAATGTGCCTTCAGCAAGCATAATTACAGCAAGTACAGTACAGCAAGTTTTGTTCTCTCTTTTTTTTTCAAATGGAAACGCCCACTCAAAAAGCAGTGACGTAGATTTCCAAAGTAAGCTAATCAATAATGATGATGATGAATTATGAATAATGTGAATGCTAACACTAGCTGAGTCAAAGTTAGCGGTGCTAAGTTTGGAAATAATTGAAAGGGTAAGTTCAGTTTTTTTTAAAGTGGGGTTATATGTATATTCCCGTGTTCTGTGAGGTTAAATTACTGTTTTGTGAATGGAGTCTGGTCTGGTTTTGAAGACCGCGATATAACGGCTTCAGTTACTGTCTGACGGGGAGGTAAAGCATCTGTGAACGGGAGCAGCAGAAAACACTTATTTTAGCCACCTAAAAAAAACAGTATCAGCTTCAGTGTACGCTATATTTAGAGTATTTTCACCGCTTTACCTTGCCGTCAGACAGCCCTTTCCGATGGGAGACTAATGGCCACTATATCGCGGTCTTCAAGACCAGACAAGACTCCATCACAAAAACAGTAATTTTACCTCGAGGAACACAGAAGTTGCTGGTCTACTGCTGCATTGATCGGTTAATTTGTTTGTGTTATTGTGTGACTTTCGGATCGAGCTAACGTGGCGTCCGCAGCAGTAGTAATACATTGCTTTGCTCCAAACTTGGAGCGTGCTGACCGCCATCTAAGTTACTGTATGTAACGTTAATACACTGACTATAAGGGTGTATATATACTGTACATGTAGCAGCGTCATCATGCAGAAACCTACGTCAAGTCACGAGGGAAAAAGTTTGTAGAAGGGCTTGAAGGGAAAATAGTATTTTGCTAATAAAACATACGTACTTTGACCAAGATTTTGATGTTCAGATTTGAATACATAAGGAACACCACTGGGAAGCTACAGAATGATACAAAAACCTCAAAAACAATGGACCCACCTGTGTTTCTTGCCCCGTCTGACATGTTCTGTTGCTGTGCTCAGCAAATTACTTGAAGAGTAGAATGCTACTATTACCAATGGTTGTATGAAACCATGAATTCCCCTTAAAGTCTTACATTATAGTAAAGTACTCTGTATTTGAGGCTAAAGTTCAGCTACATTAAATCACAATGATGCCCGTTGTCCATTAACAGGCCTAATATGATGTATCAGCCACCTACTAGGGGCCTAGAGAAGCACATACCCCTGCACCCACACAACACACGTGCACACACATACACACATGCTTTACAACTGTGCTATTGTGTAGGAGGTCTGCGAGCTGCCTGTGCAGTTTCCATTTTAAAATGTATTCTTCCTTGGACCATAAAAAATTGTCTCCTCCATGCTCAAAATATTCCCTGCCATATTCCCAGCATTAGTCACGGTCCCGTCTGAAAGAAAGAGATGAGGAAACCGCATAGGGTGGTGATGTAAATGCTGCATGTACTGCATGGCTCTATATGCTTGTGACGACTCACATAGTGTGTGAAATGTTCATGCGTCTGCATATGAAGTGTCGCTTTGCTACTATACTCGCCCTACAGAACAAGCAATTCTGTTCTCATTGTTTGGTTGAATAATTCATTTGAGAGTGAAAGAAGGGAAAAAAAGGCTTTTTAAATAGGAAAATTAAATAAACACACATTGATAAATTCTAAAATTAGGGAGAAGCCCTTGGGGCATAGAGATAGGTTTGAGTCTTAAGGTTAATTTGTGCTAAAGAAATACAAAACACAATTACACTGGCCTTGAAAAAACGGTGTGCTCTCAGATGTGCAGTAATATAAGTGAACATGTTCAGCAGTCTTGGGTGAATCCCCCGTCATCGTGATCTGAGCTCGGCTGATTGCAAATGAAAAGTTGGTGCGTGTGTACAAGGTTTAATTACAAAATAAATTGATTTCTGTCTGCATCAGATTATCACCTTCTGAATTAATTTAACATGAAAGAATAATATACAGGTATATCATGTCACGCTGCAGATAGTACAGGAGAGAACTCATGTTTTAGAATAACAGCATTATCTTTAATTGCAAATGTCATATGCTGTAAAGTTATACTTTACCTTCAAGTGTGACTTCTATATGCCACTGTGCTAACTTGGAAGAACAGCAAACCTTAAACAACTCATTAATTTCATAGTTCTCCAAGCGAAATAGTGTGCAAGTTGATGCAAGAGCTGTTCTACAAATAAAACGGGAAAAAAAATGTGCATGGCATTTTATCAACAGCGTGTCAGGGGGCAAATGCATCATAGATTACAGAATGAATTAAAATGAGCTGAAATGAGCATGAAGTACATTTTTGTTCCTAGCCTGCAGTTTGTCTATATTTGGGCATAAGAACATTTAATAATGCAATCACGTTACGCAGTTGCACTTCAAAGTATTTACTGAATCATCGCCTGGGGTTAGGATTTAAATTCTGAATAAATGTGTTTATGGATGAGGCAGGTAGCGGTGGATCTAATCTGACAGATTGGAACAGAAGAGCAGAATGTATGCTTGAACCAGGTGAGGGTTAGCGTAGCCCCACAAGGCATCAATCTCCATGACACAACACGACAGACAGATGGAAAGCAAGTGAGGCCCGCGATGGAGAGAGTAACTAAAGAGAGACGGGGAAAAAGTGAGCGCCGAGTGAGAGTGAAGGCGAATGTAAAAGGAGATGAGGGCTGGCTAGATCAATAGAGAAGTGTTGCTATGGCAACAGGTCATTGAGAACCATCATTGTCATGTTTGTTTTCCTCTTTTTTTTCAGCACCATCTTCACAATAAATAATGTAAAAACAAAACATAAATGAGAGGTGTTGTTTCAAAAAAATAAAATGTAGGCTCTGCTTGTAGCATACATACGATGAATGCACAATCCTCGGAGCCTGAAGTAACGTGGCAGACCTTTATTAGAGTATGTTCGGAGCCATTTTCTGGTAACAATGTGTCTAGACTTGAAGTGGGATTGCTGTTGGTAAATGAAAAAGTGGATGGATTAGGGCGAACAATGTCCAATCAGACTAAAGAGGCCTCGTCTGCAGGTTTAAAGACAAATTTCTGTATGCAGTAATCACGCCTCAGACAGCTACAGCATATGTAAACACAAAGCACAAATGAGACTCTTCCACCACACATACACAGTTGACGCACCTAAAACCAAATGCACATTCCAAAAAACAAATAATTTCTAATGTATAAAGTGGAGCTGTCAAGGTTAACGCGTTAACGCAAATTCGTTTTAACGCCACTAATTTCTTTAACGCATTAACGCAATTTTTAATTAACCTCTTAAAAGTCAGATAGGCCTCCGGCCGCTATTCGATCCTTCAGAGGTTGTAGCGGGCTCAGTTTTAAAGCTAGAGGGAAGATATTGGCATCATATGAAACTAGAAACCACAATCCATTAGTACCAACCATGTCATACTAACTTGTCATGAGGAGGCTAAATAATGCTCCAAATTTACGCTAAATTTTGGTGAGGAAAACTGTCATGGCCATTTTCAAATGGGTCCCTTGACCTCTGACCTCAAGATATGTGAATGAAAATGGGTTCTATGGGTACCCACGAGTCTGCCCTTTACAGACATGCCCACTTATGATAATCACATGCAGTTTGGGGCAAGTCATAGTCAAGTCAGCACACTGACTCACTAACAGCTGTTGTTGCCTGTTGGGCTGCAGTTTGCCATGTTATGATTTGAGCATATTTGTTATGCTAAATGCAGTACCTGTGAGGGTTTCTGGACAATATTTGTCATTGTTTTGTGTTGTTAACTGATTTCCAATAATAAATATATACACACATTTGCATAAAGCAGCATATTTGTCCACTCCCATGTTGATAGGAGTATTAAATACTTGACAAATCTCCCCTTAAGGTTCATTTTGAACAGATAAAAAATGTGTGATTAATTGAGATTAATCACGATTACATTTTTTAAGTGACTGACAGCCCTAGTATAAAGCCTTCAGGACTTTCGCTCATAAACATTACCACCCAAAGTTTTGTTATTGAGTGGGGGTAGAGACTCGCCAACACCTACAGTAGTTATTAGCTGCTAGAATTCATTCTGAGGGTAGGTCGTGTACAGCTGATGCTCTAATCGCCTTGGATCTATGCGATCCATTTTTCAGCTGGAGAGAAGCTGCCGTCTTCCCTGGGCCCAGATGGTGTCATTACCGTGGTAAGGCTGAGTGATTATACACCGCTCACACTGGGAGAAACAATGGTTGAGAGTTCTATAGGCATCTTTCCTGACACACACTCACTCCCTCCCTCCCTCCCTCCCTCCCTCCCTCCCTCCCTCACTTTCACACTCATCTCATCTCTTTTCTCACCCTTTCTAGTTTGCTTTATCATCTTATTTTCTTTTCTTTAGAATGCCTCTATTTCTAGATTTTTTGGTTCTTCTTCAGTTTTGTCACTTTCATACCCTCCCTGCCTCTCTCACACTTTCTCTTAGGGAGAGACAATTAATACAGAGATTTATTAAAGGTTACGTGGGTACACACATCAACACAGACGAGGGCTGTGTATTGGCAAGAATCTGGAGATACGATTCGTATCATGATACAAGGGTAAAAATCTAATTTTAAGAAGACTGTCATAGTATAAAGATACACCACCATATGTATACAATCTGTGTAAAAAAAAGTCACGATGTGAAATTGCTACTACGGGGACTAACATCCTTACACATGAATACAGTTGGACTCAGTGGATATACAAAAGTCTCAGCTTTCCAGACATACCCAATTTCTGCAATTCTAAGACTGTTTAAGGACCCAAGTATGCAGAAATCTTCAAATACACCATTTTAGAATAGGCGAAAATAAAACATTTGTACTGCATGTAAAAAATTGCATGGTTTTTGCCCAAAATGTGATTTTCATAAAGTGGGCATGTCTGTAAAGGGGAGACTCGTGGGTACCCATAGAACCCATTTTCGTTCACATATCTTGAGGTCAAAGGTCAAGGGACCCCTTTGAAAATGGCCATGCCAGTTTTTCCTCGCCAAATTTTGGCGTAACTTTGGACCGTTTTTTAGCCTCATTTGCGACATGCTATGACTTGGTTAATACCATTGGATTCTTTATGTTTTCTAGTTTCATATGATGTTGGTACCTTCACTCTAGATTTAAAACTGAGCCCTCTACAACCTCTGAAAGACAGAACAGCGTCCGGGCCCGGATTTTAAAGAGGTTAATTGAAAATCGATAGTGTTTTGTAGAATCGATACAGTATCACAAAACATAATATCGTGATACTCATGTATTGAGATTTTCTTACACCCCTAACACATAATAATATGAAGTTGCCAACACAGATCACAGCCCAATCTGAAATCAGTGGCAGGTCGAGATAGGGGCAGCTGACTGGAAGCCGACAGGGTGGCATGGTCACAGCGCATCAGCCGGTGTTTTTGTTGCCAGGCAATCTTGTCAATCCGAGCTGGCAAGGAGAGAGCTGTGAGCGGAGTAATCTCTGAGACAAAGGTCAACAAGTTGAGAGAGTGACGGAGAGAGCCGTGACACACCTGTCACACCTCTGACAGACCAGGAGTCGGGATGGAGGGGGTGAGAGGACAGAGAAGGAGAGAGGAAAGAAGAGAGGGAGGGAGGGAGGGAGGGAGGATGACAAGAGGAGGATAGAAGAGAAGAGAGAAAGGTAGTGCAGTGAAGGAAAACATTACTCCCCCAAAAAATGTATGAAACGAAATAAAAGATAAAGGGAAGCAAAGGGAGCCAGTGGTTTGAAACACAAAGGAATGGAGTGAAGAGTGGGCAGGAGCTGCAGTCTGTGATCCGCTGGGAATTGGGGAGTGGGGAATGGAAAAGAGAGGGGGGGGGTCAGATTTTGTTATTTTTCCCTTTCATGGTCTATTTGGTTTGCCAGACCATGCAGCTTAAATACCCTCCCTCCCTCCCTCCTCCCCTCACCAACAGCAGTGTAAATTCATGTTTGAGGCCAAAACACCCATGCATAGACACACACACTCACAGAGACAGTGTCACGCATGTAAACACACACACACACACACACACACACACACACACACACAGATGCATGCACGTGATGTGCACATATCAGCGACTGCAGCAGACATGGACATTTAATGCTTCAGAGTATTACAAGATATCTAAATTATTAATAAAGCAGGAGTTACGCTTATCATGTCCTGAGTGGTTTGGAACATGCTTTCACACAAGGTTACACTTATAACATAAAACACACACACACACACACACACACACATACACACACACACACACACGTACACACAAAATCATTCCAGTGAGGACACACATTCCCAGTTTTCCTTCTAAGCCATTTAATCCCTCATCGACCCGCTCGCTTTCTGGGACTCTCTGTTGCACCTATACTGTACATCCTAATAGTCTCTTTACTTTTTTCAGACTAGCAATACACACTCCTCTTCCTCCTTTTTTTCTGCTTTTCTCTAATGCATCCCACCTTTCACTCATCTCTCCCTCCCTCTCTAGCCTTGGCTATTTTGCCAGCCACACAGGACCTTCTAGTCTGTTTCTTCCACCTTTGACGCTCTCCCTTTAACTTTATTTTTTTATATTTTCCTTCTGCCTCTCTCAGTATTTCAGTTTGGTTTTAAATGTCTCGTCTATCTCCCCCTCTCTCTGTCCCCTTTTCCCCTTCCCGTGACAGAGAGCCTTCCTCATCTCCAGCAGTTCCCTAGCAGCAGCATCTGCTTATATAACTCAGCTCCTGTTTGCTCGTGGTATCCCTCATTTCTTTCCTTTGTTGTTCTTTGTCTCATACCTCCCTGTCTCAGTTGTTCCTGCACGCCATAAACTCCGCATTCTTCCCCACTTTGCACACTTTCTCTTTTTAATGTCTTTTTGTATTACAATTGTCTCTTTCTCTCCACCCAATTTCTCTTAGCCTTGCTCCCTCGCTATTCCGCCCCCACCCATTTGCTGTCTGCACTCATTTTCGTTCTCTCTTGTTCATCTCCACTCCTTTCTTTTTCTTTCCTTTCGGTCTTTTTCACCCCTCCATCTCTCACATGCTCTCCTCTCTCACACCTCTTTCAGCATGTTGAGAGATGGAAATCACACAATGCCAGCGAGGAGGGGTGCCATTTCTACATAGTATTCACACTTCCTCTGGTGAGGACGTGAGAGAGAGCTGCAATGTTTGGAGGGAGAAAATACGTGGCAATATTTGTCACAGACACACAACTGAAGGTTATTCGGTGCCACAACTTCACATTGATGTAACTCCAGAATATTCATGAGGATAAATGAGCTATTGATAAAGTTTGACTTCTGAAATCCAAAGTTTCACTCATTCACACACACTTTAAATGCTCTACAAAGCAACCGAAGCCATAATTTGGTGCCATCCAGGGTGCAGTGTTGCTGAGAAGACGGCACCTCTGCCATGTTCGCATGTAGAGACAAAGTGCCTAGACTTCTCATGAGGATGTGACGAGCGACGAGTGGCACGGAGGGAGAAAGAGGAGAGAGAGAGAGAGGGGTAGAGAATTGGTAATGCACTCCCCCAGCATACAGCGAGCCGCATGGAGGAGCCAGATAAGACACCCTGGCCCCTGCTCTGACTGCTGGAGTAAAGCCTCTCCACCGACGCGAGCGATGACTGCAAGGCTTTGGCCGACGCTTCGCTCTATCCATCTATAGCCCAGTGATGCCTCTATTACAATGGCTGCCCCACAGCTACGTGGGCCCGCGCCAGCTGCACAGGATTATAATTAGAGGAACCATGAAGTGCCCTGGACACTGGCAATTGATCTGACTGACAGGCCAATATTTCCACCAGGGAAATAAACCTTGGTTTGCCGCTGAGGCAAAAGTTGGAATGGGGGTTGGGAGTGTTGGGAGTGGGAGTGATGTGGGTGTTAGGGTGAAAGAGGGTGGAAAGTGAAATTGTAGAGAACTGGAGGGGGGATTTGGGAATTTTTTCCCTGCTGCACTCTTTGTGTTTTCCATTCTCACTTTAGGTTTCTAACAAAACAGTGTGCTGCCCCAATGGAGCTGACCATGGATGTATAAAGAGAACGGAGCTGACGGGAGAGCTAGCCGCGGACTTGGCGAAGTTAGCTAAAGTATACACGTGTGACTACGTCCGGTTTTCAAAATAAGGTGTTAACAAAGGGAACTGTATACACAAAATACATATATGGAAATAAGATTGATTGGATTATATTCACCAGAAGTATAAAACATTGCATGTCCCTTGTAAATTAAAAAAAAATACCACTAATTTGTGAGGGAAATGTCTTTATTCTTGGATTTTTGGGTTGCTGGAAAAAAAATGTATAAATAATTCCTGACAATTACTTTATATTTTATTATTTGACTTCAGGACATCTCTGACTACATACATGTTAAAAATCAAACATTTTTACTGTATTAATTTAGATATTTCCCAAAGTAAAAGTCCCAAGAAGATTCAACTTTTTCCCATGGTCTAGCGTTAAAAAGTTAACAAAAATCGCAATAAAGCATAATATCGAATATAAATACTTAAAAATTGCAATACATATTGAGCAGGCACGCAAGTATCGCGATAGTTGAATCGGAGATAGGTGTATCGTCCCAGCCCTAGTGCATATGAGTATGTTTGTGCACAACAGTGTGTGCGCATGATTGAGACTGCCTCCTATTCACTTACCTACATTCAAGTAGCACCTCCACTTGCATTTAAACAGGGAAGGCTCATTTATTGTAGCTAGTTACTCTTGCTCTTAATAATGTCTAGCTCGACAAGGGTCTTCCAACAGATATGTGAGCAGGCGCAGCCTCATCTGAAGAGGGGAACTACACTTAACATTGTCAAACCCATCTGCTTTTCTATCTCTCAAAAAGCAATATGTTGTGTGGTGACAGTTTTCTATGGTAAGACTGAGTGCTGTTTTGAGCAAATCCAGGTCAGCCTGACAAATACACGGGTTTGTGTCGACATTTTGGGGTTGTTCTAATGTTTGCTTCTGTTGTTTCCTCTGAGGCTCTGGGGAGGCTTTCAGCTTGACAGCATCACTACAGTTCCCACAAGTCTGCTGCTAGGTCACATGCCCAGAGAGAGACGGAGAGAGACAGCTGGAGTATGAAACCAGAGAGAGAGAGAGAGAGCACAACAACAAAAATGGAGGACGGTGATAACTTGAGACAGATTTTAAGGCTGTGAAATGTTATGGGGATACACATTGCTCTTGCTTTTTATACACCGAATATGCCTACATACTTCAGAAATATACTTACTCCGGGTCTAGCATACAGTACCCACGCACAGATAAGTGTGAGTTTCTGTTTCATAATGAAAGAGTTCGCAGCCATCCACACATTTGGCATTTGTGTCATTATATCCCTTTTGCCTGTATTGAGCCAGATGGTACTGTAGGAGGTACAATGCGTTTTAAAATGGGAACCTCTTTTATTAGCATACATACAGTTCATATGGTACGCATCAAACAGAATTGTTATTTGGCAACCCAGTCATTAATGTACTGCGTTTTTCCGCTCAAAGCTACTTCTTTATGTTCTGTGCGTCGCATCATTAAAATTTTAGTAATAAAAAGCTTTTTTGCTTCAATATCACAGACTGTCTGAATGTCACAACTTGACTAGGTCTCTCTTTTTATTCACAGAAACAAAGCAAAAATATATGAGGAATATATTATGAACAGATAAAAACCAAAACACTGAAGGTTAACAAAATTAATAGAATGTATTTTAACATTTCACTTTTGTATTTTGCAATTTTAAGTTTTCCAGGTACATATTAAGCACTACCAAGTTTACACAAAAACATGAGCAATTAAATTTGAATTGATTTTAACTGTTCTATGTCAATGTATTATTTACTGATATCAATTCTGCATTGCAACAGATAAATAAAGTATGAATGCAACGAGAGACAAGAGGACGCACTGATGCAAGCGACGGCTTAAAATTCTGAAAATTCTGCCACTCAGCCAGATGCTTGTGCTGTATAAACATTATAATAACATATGATCTTTTTTAAAATAGAGAGAGGATTAGAAATATGTGTTGGAAGGACTGGGATGCTCTATCCTTTCAGACTTTCTGAAGTCTGTAACACATACAAACTGATGTAATTCAATGCTGAATAGCTGAAAATATTTGGATAATCATTTTAAATGTTTTAATTAAAATCATTCACAGAAAGCACTCACACTCCTTTTGAAACTCTTAGTTTGCAAATTACGTTTGGTTTAATGGGACAAATCTTGCATTTATATTTTCACTGTTTGACAGCCTCAGTTTACACTGTGCTACCTTTAACCAGCATCCCATATTTAAGACTTCTTGACTGCAGCAAAAAACAATCTTTCTGCACTGCTTTTATTTAACTAGATCTGTGTAGGAGAGGCTGTGGACAGGCACACAGTCGCTTTATCATTTTCACGGGATATAAGAAATATTGTGATTTTCCTGCAACTCCTTTGTGGCTTTCTTTGTTTTGTGCTATGTCGTTTCCTTTTTGTTACCCTTTTCTTTCACTTTTACTTTTTCCCTCCTACATTTCCCAAGGTTCAAGGTTCTTTATTTGTCTTATGTCAATTCCAGCAAAAGCAGTCACTGGCGATGAAAATCTTTCAACAATGCTCATAAAATATGTATGTATAAAAGGGGGAAATCACACAAGTAAATGTAAAAGCAAAATGATAATCTAAGGCATAAAATATGCAGTTGAAATAAATTTAAACATAAGTAAATATAAAATAGTAATGCAAATTTGTAATTTAGCTGATGACAGTGTTTCAGATGGGAAAACTGAATGTAAACAGGATGTAGTATGTACAGTATATGCATGATGAGAAGTAATATATGTACACAGAGGTGTAGACAGGAATGTAGTATGTATAGAGAAATAAGAAATATGTATATACAGTATGTAGACAGAGGTATAACAGTTTGTAAAACAGTATGTAAAGTATATAAAGATAAATAAAGGCAAAGTGATAAAAACCTAATTCCTCCTCTCTTACCACATAGCCTTCCCTCTTCCCACATTTCTCCCTCTATTTCTCTTTTTTCCATGCCTCTGCTACTCCTATAGCATCAGGGCTATTCAAAGCAGGCACCCGGTGAGAGCTTCATGTGTCATCTGCCAGGGTGACAGTAATGCACTATATCTTTTCATCTCCAAGCATTGCCTGCATTATCAGTGTATAAGATGTATGGCAAGACAATATTAATGGTCTCTTTCTCCCGTGCGAAATGAAAGAGGCCTCAGCAAAACAAACAATCTGCTCTTTCTTCTCAAGGAAACTGAGCAGGTATATCAAAGGAGAGTAAAAAATGACCGCTATATGTGCCGTTTGTCTCTGCTGGATCACAAGAGGGATGGCTTTCTGCAGCGAGAGCAAAGCGAGCGAGACTGCTCACGGTCTCAGCTACACTTTACATGAGCGGGATCCACTGTTGAAATGTGACTGTGCAGCCATGAATGAGCACTGACACTATATAAGATGATAAAGCTTAGAGTAATGCTTAGCAAGTATCAAAACGCTCTGGTAAAGCAGTGTGTGATGCTGACAATGCAGAATATTAATAAGATAAGTAATAAAATCAATTGGATTCTAAGATTTTGTGTTACTGTGCATTGAATCATCATACAGTATATCACCAGTGTCAGCAATATGCATTCCTCTCCCAGTCAGAATCCATATCCACTCAGAGTCCACTTTCAGTGGTATTAGAGTACAAACCATTTAAAGAATGTGAACATACTAAAGGTAGTGACATTTTTGGACCACAAAGCTTGTGCACGTTGCAACTGGCTGTGTAGAGCTCGGGGTCTATTTGTCAGGAACAGGGCATGACTATAAAGGACAGAGCTGTCTCTCTGCATTAAAACAAAATGTACTAGAATAAGGGGCTTTCCACGTGAATGAATGGGCGCAAAGTGATTTCATTTCTCATGCAGTGTGGTGGACTGAAAAGTAAAAAAAAAAAAAAAAAAAAAAAGTGTTCAGGGGGTGAATGAGAAGAGAAAAAAGCTAGATTAAAATGAAGGCATAGAACTCTTTTGGCTAATTATAAAGCATAAGCTTAATTGGACACCAAAACGGTAATTTCATATCCATAATCCAGTGAATATTTTTTTCTATCTGCTCTATATATGCAGATCTAGATTTTAATGAGTCTCTGTTAAAAATTGCACGCAGAGAGCAAGCAAGTCTGATGGAGAATAGGTTAGGAAAAGTGCATTAATAAATTACCTTTCCTGTCTGTTAACATTCTTGTCAGGAGCTACTTTACTCTGCTGATTCTGTGCCTTCATTCCAGCTCGGAATAAGGTCTAAACAGGAGGGTGGGGCAGATTAAATCCCTTTTTATTTATTAGACATAGACTTTTAATAATATCGGTTTATTGGAAAGGCTGCATTCAGCTGTTTATAATTCGCTCACGCCCTGGTAATGTATGTATGGAAGGGCTATCTGCTACTGAGGAGATATATTACAGCGGGAGATACCTCCCAAGCAAGTTATTAAAAACACTAAAGCATTAGCTTGTGGAGCTGGGGCTCACTCCTCCTTCACTCTCCTGATCTCCTCACTGCTCTCTTCTCCCGAGAGCCTAAAATTAGACAGAACAGCCCTGACACACACTCACAGCAACACAGTAGCTTGCACGCACACCCCCACACACAACTATTTATAGTGCATTACTATAACAGTGACCTATTTGTTTGGTTCTAAACTGTCTGGGATACACATTTTATACAGTATATGTGCTGAACATTTGAGATTAAATTAGACAACGAGGTGCATGTCAGTCAGAGGAATTAAGCTTTACATCTCCTGTTTTAAAAAAACATTAGTGGTATACTACAGACGGCTACCTTGGCCTATATTGGAGAAGAGATTCTTTGTCCGTCGCCCATAGATACAGAATCCAGATTGTGGATCACTGTACTTTATTTGAGCAGGACTAATATAAAGGAGTTCTGTCTGGTCTTAGACAGAGTGTTTGTAGGCTATGTTCTGGCTCCAGGGAAGCCCGCGGCGCTCCAGCACCCACAGTCCCAAAAGGAGTGCCGCCACCGCTGAGTGAGGAGAAAAATGGCTTTGAGACGCAGAGATGGAAAAAGTGGCAGGAAAGAGAGGAAGAGAAAAGAGAAGACGGATAATGTACAGAAGACAAGAATGTGCTTTCAGACAGGCCATTAAAATATTTCCATCCTAAACATAAAGACAGCATAAGGACAGACATATACAATCGCGCATCCCCTGTGATTTACGGTACTCAGACGGGCGGTATAATGCATCATCATCATAGCGCTCATTAACCAAAAATGGGCCAAAAATGTTTAACCTGTCAACAGCTCAGGGAGAGCTGAAAAATACTGTAACAGCCAGGCCCACATGGGTTCAGGTAATTCAAAGGAGCTCGGCGGCATGACAAAAGACATAAATCAAAGGTATGCATTTTGGTTTATACAAAGGCTGAGCTAAAATTACAGGTCAGAAAAGCAATTACTCTTTTCTGAGGCTGTCAAATCGAATAAGAAATGTGTTTTAGACAGAAGACGGAAAGCAGTCTGCTCGATGGGTGTCATAACATGCCGCGGTTTTGCCCTGAGGTGGTAGGAATTGTTTTGCTTTGCAAAAAAATATTTTCTTTAATGTGCATGTTTCGCAATGCATCACACACATTCCACTCGGGTCACATATATTGAATTGTGGGCCACTCAACTGTTACTACTCATTGTCTCTTTCTCTCTATTGCTACGACTAAAGGCCAGATGGAGAAGGAAAAAAAGATTTAAGTTCATATAATAGAGAATTGGACACATTCATAATTTATACTAAAGAGAAACAGACAAGTTTAAATCTAGAAGAACTGGTGCCTATGCTACTGGCCATTTCAGCACCAAGGACAGCACCACAGCCAGCAGAGATCACTACTTTCTCCTTTCAGTGAATCTTGGAATGAAGTGTTATACTGTGGTAGGGCTGTCAACGAATAATGTAAATTCAAATATATATTCGAACAGTGAAAAAAAAAGATATTCAAATCTGAAAATGAATATTTGATTGTGTAAAAAAAGCAGCACTACTGGAGACGTAACCACTTAAACAATGGGTGAGTAGCCTACTTGCTATCTTCTGACGTTTTATATTGTGATATTAACTGGAAATGACATACAATATAACAAACAGCAAGTAGGAAACTTTCAGCTCCTTCGCAATCTCTCTTCAGCCAACTTCACATGTCCATTGAGGCGCTTTCAAAGCAAGCGACAGGAAAAAATACAAACAGGATGTCCGACAAAAGTTCAGCTCAAGCTGCACATTGCGCTTCGCAGCACTGTGTGGCTCAGAGCCAGTTAGGACACGGTGTCATGAACATACATGCTTTAATGTGCAAAAATAGATATTTGAATAGTTCGAACCTAGGGCTGTCAATCGATTAAAATATTTAATCGCGATTAATCGCATGATTGTCCATGATTAATCGTGAATTAATTACACATTTTGAATCGCGATTAATCGCAAATTAAAGGCCATTCAAAATGTACCTTAAAGGGAGATCTTTCAAATATTTAATACTCTAATCAACATGGGAGTGGACAAATATGCTGCTTTATGCAAATGTATGCATATATTTATTATTGGAAATCAATTAACAACACAAAACATGACAAAATTTGTCCAGAAACCCTCACAGGTACTGCATTTAGCATAAAAAAAATGTGCTCAAATCAAAACATGGCAAACTGCAGCCCAACAGGCAACAACAGCTGTCAGTGTGTCAGTGTGCTGACTTGACTATGACTTGCCCCAAACTGCATGTGATTATCGTAAAGTGGGCATGTCTGTAAAGGGGAGACTCGTGGGTACCCATAGAACCCATTTTCATTCACATATCTTGAGGTCAGAGGTCAGGGGACCCCTTTGAAAATGGCCATGACAGTTTTTCCTCGCCAAACTTTAAGTAAGTAAGTTTGGAGCGTTATTTAACCTCCTTGGCGACAAGCTAGTACGACATGTTTTCTAGTTTCATATGATACCAGTATCTTCACTCTAGCCCGGTACAATTTGCGGAAGATCGATTGCGTTGATGCGTTAAAGAAATTAGTGGCGTTAAAATGAATTTGCGTTAACGCTTTATTATCACTTTAACTTTGACAGCCCTATTCGAACCTATGTGTTTTTTTATGTCAGTTATGGAACATTTTGGCAGCCCTACATTGTGGTACATAGGATTGTGGTTTGTGTCATAGTTCAAGTTATTAAAAATACTATCCCTAATCGGTTGTGACATGAAAACAGCACAGACCACAACATACTGTGTCAGATGTCGCGCATATTTGATTAGCAGCTTAAACCTATAGCTACATGACAACATAATTGCAACTCCACTTTCGTCTGCACACCCTGTGATTATCCTGCCGGAAAACAACACATAGGCAAACAAACAAGCAAGCAAACAAACAAATTAAAATAGCAGGCTACAAAAGCATATAGCCCTGATTTTGGAAGCCAACACTCCAGTTAAAACCTCCATCTGTTGAAATGCATTCCCGAGGTGCTCCTAGAAACTGTGAACGCCCACACACAGAAAACTCTGCCAGGAGAACAAAGACAAACATTTCAGAACCCCCGTGCACCTCTCGCACCACGGCGCACGGAGAAGAAAAAAGCTTTTCCCCTGCTAAATATATGGGCTTGACGTGGGAGCGTGTGGGCTGGTGAAAGCTCAAGATGCAATGCTTTACTTCAACACAGCTCTGCAATATGAAGACAGCCATAATTTCTTCCTTACACTGAACAATACTTACTTTCCCACAACGCGTAGCCTAGTTTGGTAGGATGCATTTACCTCACTATATTTTAAGGTGAACAATGAGATATATGCCATGAACGATTTAATTAATTTTCTAGTAGCTATGTTAAAGCAGAGTACAAAGAGATATAAGTACGTTGACTCTATGTACTTAAATCTCCTGATGCTCTGTGCTCCCCTGCTGTCCGTGTTCACATTCACAAACATCTCCAAAAAAAGATTTCTATACAATAATAACCACAGCCCCCAGTCCATTCATATTTATAGTCAACATCAAAGGGAAGAGGCAAGGCATTAGAGCCCATTTTGGCTCAAGGGGAGAAGCCATTTCCACAGTTTCTCAACGGGAGAGTAAAACTGCCTTCATCCTGTAACCCTTGGCAATCCTAAATAACCCAACCGCTGTGATCAACAGTCAAACAAAGACATTTCATCTGAGGCACTGATGTTAATTTGATTCACTCTCTGACCTAATGGTTCTCAATCAGAAAGCCAAAAGGCCTTAAGGTTTAACTCTCCATGTTCAGAGACACAAGGCAAATTATAATAGCTATTTTTCACTATTTTCTGACATTCTACAGACTATAGAAAAGAAGAAACTAATCAGCAGACTAACCAATATTAGACACATTAGAAGGAATACTTTAATTTTGGAGTTCCAGAATCAGGTCCAACTTTTACTATGTGTGACTTCAATGTCAAGTCAATATGGAGCCCTTCGTCCAAAGGATGCATGCCTCTAGTTACTAGCAGAGCTGGGTGATATGGTTGGAATCAATATTATGATGAGAAAGTGTTTTTTTCTGATATTGATATATATCATATAGGGCTGTCAATCAATTAAAATATCTAATCGCAATTAATCGCATGATTTTCCATAGATCATTTTTTGTCAGTTCAAAATTTACCTTAAAGGGAGATTTGTCAAGTATTTAATACTCTTATCAACATGGAAGGGGTAAATATGCTTGCTTTATGCAAATGTATGTATATATTTATTGCTGACTTGACTATGATTTGCCCAAAACTGCATGTGATTACCATAAAGTGGGCATGTCTGTAAAGGGGAGACTCGTTTGTACCCATAGAACCCATTTTCATTCACATATCTTGAGGTCAGAGGTCAAGGGACTCCTTTGAAATGGCCTTCCACGCCAAATTTTAGCGTAAGTTTGGAGTGGGATTTAGTTTACTTTGTGACAAGCTAGTATGACATGGTTGTATCAATGGATTCCTTAGGTTTACTAGTTTCATATGATGCCAGTATCTTCACTCTAGCTTTAGAATTGAGCCTATTACAACCTAAAAATCTGAAGTTGCGTTGATACATTAAAGAAATTAGTTGCGTTATAAAACAAATTTGCTTTAACGCGTTATTATTGCTTTAACTTTGACAGCCCTAATATCATACCATTGTGTCCCACTGTTATGCAATACATGAAATTTTAACAAATGTAAAACAAATACGTCCCAAATTGTGTTAGATTTGAATTGCAATTTGATTGGAATCATTCATTGGGACAACCGAACATGATCATATCACTATGATACTATTCCACTGAATGTTAATAAATTATAATTTTGACTTCCCTAATTACTAGTATGTATGATTCACAGCAAGTAACGCTAGTTTAATCTGAACACACAGGAACACTTTAATAATGAATTCCAACCCAAACATATGTTGGGTGACTTATGTAAACTATACATGTTTCATTCAAGTAAAGTCTGCAATAATATAACTTTAATTTATATGCTTATTCTTAGTCAGAGCATTCTAGAAGATCCTCTGAATGATCTTCGTCCCCAATATGTCAGACCAGGACATCACAACATGCACACATACACAAAACCTTCTATTAACCTCTGTCCAGCCGTCACTGAGGATGCGAGCAACAGAATAACACACACTTAAAAAGCACGAGGACATCCATTTTGTTCGTTGTGTTTGCAATTCACATGGTGACACTAACAAATCCCATCCACCTCTCTGTCAGAAGAAATCCATTAGTCAAACCAAACACTGACACTTAGAATGTCAAACACACAGGTAGCACATAATTTATTTCACAACAGTGTGATAGCTCCAAATGCTGACTGGTGAAATAATGTCTGCCTGATGGAGAGAAATACAAAATTTGAAATCATTTGTGTTGTTTTTAGATCTCGGGAACAGTTTATGCCTTTGGTGATGATTACTGTGTACATCATTCACTATGGGCTTTTGTAACTAAGTCTGCATCCCAATATAAGATGCCTTATTCAAGAGGCAATCATTTCTAAAAAAGAAATAACAAATATGTATTCAGGGACTTTGCTGTCTACAAAAAATGCTTTGACAACATGTGCAAAGCATGAAAACTATAAATGCGTTTCTATTTAGATTTATTAATTTATTTAACTTTGAATTGGTGTTTCTGAACGCCCTTGTTTCTGAGTCAGTCTGGAAAACATTTCGTCTCTTCCTGTCTCCCAGGCAATAAGAGAGGATGCAGCACCCAGGGCTTTGTTGTTCTCCCTAATGTGAGTTAATCTGGACGCTGTCACATCAAACACAGGGACATCTTAGGTGTTATGTAGATAGTGTTTATAGAAACTTAGCCCGGCTCTGTCCCCGTGGGCCCCTCTCTTGCCTTTTCATTTGGATGGAGGCAGAGTGATAGGCCATCTTCAAAGCCCTCTGTGTCTCTCTGTATCGACCAATGCTCCTCTGCAGCCCTAGAGGCTTCCTATTAGAAAGGATTTGTCTTACAAGCTCTGTGTGCTGCCACTCTAAAAAAAAAAATTGAAAAAATTGGGGAAAAAAACATATTACTAGGTGTGTTGTTCTGCAGAAGTCCCTTTTCAGATGTTGTTTGGCTCTTGATTTGTAACAGCTATCTTATTCACTAATTTCAATCCAATCTTGCTGATCTGTCAGCATACGCTGCACCTACAGAGCCATATCTGACATGGTAAGATATCACTGCGTCTGACCGAAGGACCCACATCAAGCTATCAAACACACACTTTGCCGTCATAGCTCCATTCACACGTAACCCAGGCAATATGTCATTGTTCTCGGTTATTGCAAGAGGGAATAGCTCTTTCTGCCTATTTGGTTTGCAGCAAAAAAAATAAGCCTGGATTTACAGCTCAGTGATCCTGTGTTTTGATAGGGAAGGGCTGAGGTGGACCGACATTTTCTTGATATTTGTAATTTCTTATTTTCCTTCAGCTGTGCTCCATGCTGATCCTTAGATAACCTGCCATCTCTTCTGCCTTTATTACTGCTTGTCCTATTTCTGTAAGCTATAGCCAGACCACTATCGAGCATCTTCAATAAGGGGGGCTGGGTGGCAAAAGATAGCCGTGATGACAGAGAAAGAATGCGCGAAAGCGAGAGAAAGTGTGAGAGAAAGAGAGAGAAAGAAAAAGAAAAGGCTTTTATTTTCTCCTCTTTGCTATAATCTGAAATATACTCAGGCAGCGTAGCTATAGCTGGCCAGCCTACAGTATACCCACAGGGCTCTCACTATGAACGCACACTATAATAAATCTGACATTATCAGATCCTGGTCATTCAGCAGACACAGCTTAAGTGCTTTTAGATGTGTCAGAGGACATGGCAGACTTTCACTGCCCCACTGATGACTTCCCATTCATCCTGTGTAAAGTTAGTTAACAGTTCCCTACAGAGCTTTAATGCTCACTATCATGGTTTTGTATATTTACGGCAATTTTCACCAAAACATATTGCTTATTCTCAAGGCCTAACAAACACATCAAATGTTCTACCTCATAAAACATTTGCAAAGCCTTTTATATTTTCCGAGACCGTCACTGACCCCCCTTTACACCTGGCATTAAATTGCGTCTTGTATCCAGATTGTATCTAGATATGATTTAACCTGATAACATTTAAAAACACCGTTTTTTTAAACACCGCCGTTTAGGGGGAGAGGGCCCGCAAATGTGACTTTGAGGTACGACTACACTCACACACATAGAGAGATGAGGAGAGGAGACGCTGAGCACAGACAGAGCGGTGGCGGTGATCTCCTCCCTGGGTACACCTGGCTGAAGCTTTGAATATTCGATGTTGATTACTGTGAATAAGCTCCGGAGGTGCATATTGTGCACATGATGTTACATGTGACATGTGATATACAATACAGAGACCACTCGTCAAACCTTTGCTTTTGCTTTACGGAGCCACTAGTGGTCAAAAGCTCCGGTCTGTCAACCGGTAGGATGAGGAATGACCAGAGTAGTTAGAGATGGAGGAGAAGATGAAGAAGTGGGTTGGACAACATGCTCTGCCCTTTCCCAATCTTGAAAGAGGGGCACCGGAGAGTAGTCTTTCAGGAATATATTAATAACACGGCAGTAAAAGCACACCCGTGAGGCGAGTGGGTACAAGCTGAACCCATCAAATTAATCTGAGATAAATTTGCAAGTCATCATCATAATTTAAAAATGTTTTAGAGACGGAATAAAAGATCAAAGAATAAAAGGAACTAGTCCGATGACAAAAATGTACAATGGGAGGCAAAAAAAAGAGTGAGAAAAAGGGGGAGAGAGAGTTTGCATAGCACACATATTTTGATAGACAAAGAAGAGGCCGTGTCGGGCCAGATAGGCAGACAGACGCATAGAAGCTGGCAGATGGGAAAATGGGCAGGAAAGCAGCCAGCCAAACTTCATATGCTGCTGCAGTGTCATACAGATTGATAGATTCATAAATAATGAATCAAGAAAAACAGGTAAAATAAACTCAGTAAATAAATGTGCTGTCTCGTCCTCTGCCCCGGTGCCTAATGGATTGTGGCTGTGCACATCTTTGCTTCAGTGTATATTTATGTGTGTGTGTATGTGTGTTTCTGTACGTGTACACTCATTTAAGCAGTGTGGCGGCCCACGCTGCCATGGCAATCATTTACCTGAGCCCCATTAATGATGCTGTGTGATGACGATGAGAGGCAGCTTCATCCTACCTTCATAGAAACACTCACAGACACATGTGCATCCTTATGTGTGTCTGTCAATGATAGAGGTGGAACAGTACACACAATTCTCGGCTCATTGGCCAAAGGCTAATTCTTACTGTAATAGTTAAGGCGCTCAAATACTGACATATTGTCAATAAGAGATGAATAAATAACAAAAATAAATATCACAAATGTCTGTAATGTAAATGTAATGTTCCATCTTAAGGCTGTTGGTAAATCCTGAACTGCAGCTTATGCTCGTTTATACAGGGCAGGCACAGTAGACGCAGAGAAGGCACATTGTGGCTGAAAACACTTTGACCAGATGCTTTAATTCGGTATTGTCTATCGAGTGTGGTCACATACGCAGCGACAAACACTCTTATAGCATTAATTACCTTGGCATGGTCTGAATCTGCCTGAACGTTCTGGAGAGACGGACTTGCCGTCCAGTCCGTTTTTGTTTCGATCTGCTAATAGACACATTTGGGTGATGCCGTCATAAATTAAATGTTTGAAGTGCAATGCGTCCATAGATATACCCTAGATATAGATAGATAGACTTCAGTTGAACACTGTCAGCATACTGTTTAACACAAATCGATGTCCATTGAGCTTGATTAACCACGCTAACCGGGCTAAACAACTAGCTACAGCTGAGCTGACAACATCTAGTGCGCTGCCAAAACTTTCTGGGTAAAACTCCAGAATTCCTGTTCTGCGCGTGAGAGTAGTCGACATAAACAGCTGTTTGGGTCACAGGGCGAACTGAAAGGATGTCGCGGACCGAACCAAACGTCCCATACCGAACGGTTCGGGATGAATACACGTATCGTTCCACCCCTGGCCAGTAAGCATATTCCAGCACTCCTATTCATGTATCATCATCTATAATCATTAAAATATACAGCCAGATTTTGAGAGACACTTTACGTGCTGAATATCATAAAACAGCATAAAGAGGAGTATTGCATTTTTGTTCATAAAATTTGCTTGAAATACAATAACAACAGGGCAAGTTCAATATCATTCACTTCTACAACCTCCAAGTGAAACATCAACACCGATATAGTTTGTCATTCGTATTCAGACTGAGCTTCATCACCTGCACACAATCAAACAAGCAAACTTTAGAGGTGTTCAAATGCTTATTTACCAGTAGGTATTCAAGCAAGCCTGGCATTCCCTTATTAAAGGAAAGTAAATGATGTAATGAAGTAACTGTTTCCTCATATTTCAAATCTATTTTCCTACAATTCATTTATTTTTTTTAGTGAGAGGACGTTTTCTCATGATTTATAATTATCAGTGGGTGGATATCAATCTGCTGTGGACTACGGTACGACCCATCTGTGCTGCACTGCAAAGGCGGAGGAAACTGAAACAAGTTTAAAAATTGCACATTTTTGTCTGAATCCAAATCAATGAACATTTGATCACAGACTACTCCTGGTCAGCAGCCAGTGCAGCCGATTGAGATATACTGACTAAAAAAGTGACAAAACATCTGCTTAACAAATCTACTCATTTCTTTTGCCAATGTCAGAGCAAAGCAGTCAGCCAATAAAATATGTTAAGTTAAACTAGGAATGTTAACAATGGAAATGACATGTTTTTAAATTATCATAGGTATAAATAGTTTAGCATATTTATATAGCCCCTTCTGGATATGGATTTTTTTTTATTTTTTTTTTAATGGTAAAAGTGTCACTCAAACAGCTTACAATCATTTGGGGGGAAATATAAGCAATGTTTTTGTAGCAGCATTTCTATGTCAGACAGCTGGCAAACATTGTCTAAATTTCAAATATACATATACTGCATTAGCAAATAAACTAATTCCATCAAATTTGTACTGTATTTGTCATCTGTTCACCAAAAAACTAGGATGCTATTACATTTTTGCAAAAGACTTCTTGCCATTATAGCTGCACACTGGACATAATCTGGAAATGATGTAAGAAAAATAGATTCACTAACAACAGGCATCAATAGAAATACAATAAATTAATTTAAAATAATTTCTCCTCCATTGTTGTTGTCCAGCACGCTCATGTAGGATGTGACGGCTGGTCTTCGCTGAGTTTTGCTTAAGGTTGAAGATTTTTCAGCTCTCGATGACCAGTAAAAAACACCATACAAGCAGCGCTCAGCGCAGAATAGAAGCTCAGCACCTCGTCGCGCTGCTGCCGTTTGTAGCAAAGTGTAAAAATGTGGCGCTCCCATTGCAAAGAATTCAAAAAAGAAAAACTTGACCATAGTGGTTGTGGTGGTTGCTTGCCACCCCTGCGGTTGGCTTGTCAATATTGTGGTTATTGCGACAGCCCTACATAGAGTATATGCCTGTTATACTACATGTATGGTATATACGAGTACAAAACAGCTACCCAGGTTAAGACAGTTATTTGGTGAGTAAATACACCGTCATAAATTTAGTACATAAGGGGAAAAAACTGAGGCGCGGGAAAACGTTCCACTGCTTTGGATCAGTCAGTGTTTTATCGAGAGAATTGCTGGAAAAGGTTTTATGTGCTCTGTCAATTTCATATATTAATATACTGACAAAACAGAGCAAACAATGGACGCTGGTTCCATATGAAAAACATGGATTATCCAGGGGAAGTGCAGGAATCAAAGCTGCATAATTGCTTTGGTTCTTAATTCTTTTATTCATTTTGATTCTTCTGCCTGCTTTTTTCTTTTTTCTTTCAACCAGTCCATATATTCTAATGTGAAAACCTGAGAGGCAGTGAATATTCAGCTAGTGAGCACCACACTGTCAACCTAATGATTGCCACTGGGACACATTTGGACATCTTGGGATTCAACAAAAGAAGGACCCCAGCTGTGCTGCATTTACTCCTGATTTATTCGGTACAGGTTAAAACTGCCAGTCCAGATCAGGCAGTGAGGCCCTCCATCAATACCTCCCACTCTCATTTCCCACTCTCCATTTCACTCCATCTCACTCCCTCCATGTCATTTCTTAATCTTCACAACTCAGTGACTCAAATATCTTTCCTCTTACATTTTGACCCATCCCTACTCCTTCTCTTCTCTCACTCTCTAATCTACATATCTTCGTCTTTTCCTCCCTCTTTTCCAGTTTCTCTTTTCGACCTCCAAGCTGACTTCACAGAGCCACCTCCTGTCTGAGAACTTGCAGAAAGCACATTGAAAGCACACCGGCTAACCTTGCAGAGCAGCATGACTCTAAATTGCATCGTCCAAAACGTGCTATACGTATCTATGTATGTGTACCACAGCTGTGCAGGGAGCCACAAGGGTTAACAAGAGTGAAACGCCATGCAGTCTCTGTGCTCAGCAGACTCACTTTCTCTCACTCATACATGCACATATGCACACATAAATGCAAAGCTCTGCACAGTGCCAACAAAACTCTGCAAACAACAACACAACTCAGCGATGTGTGTGTCCCTACAAGCCCGTCACGGGTATCGGATACAGCCCCGCTATGGTTTTGGTGGGAGTGAGGGGTAGAGAGGAATTTAGTGTTTCACCTAAATGTGAGCCTGCTGCCTGGAAGACATCCAGTATACTGTTTTACTCTGAATTATTAAAAGCTGCCTCTTATTGCAGCTGGGACTGAAATAGTTTAGAGGCCACAGACTATAGCTGTTGGCACATAACTATATAATTTATATTCCTAGCTGTTCTGCAGCCATCCACCTTATTGTTATTTTCTGTATGAAACGCTTTGAGGCTGCCGTGATGGACAAAACATAACCGCTTAAATGAAGTGTCAGGTAAAATCTAAGTTTGATAAAAAATGAAAAACAAAAACGGCTACAAAAACACTTGCAGAATCCTAACACAAAGAAATGTTTGATCTTGCTGGTGCTGGCTCAGCTATATCCAGTGTCCCGGTATTCTGCAGGGCAGACGACAGAAGCCTTCACCGCTAGCTATCACCCTGACACTGGCTCCCTCAGCGAGCTCTACTGACAGCCCTCCTCTGCAATGCAAATACCCACTTCCACATGAGCAGGCCCATCACTAGCACTCCCCATACACTTGTATTCCATGTCATTACCCCCAGGGACCCTCACACACACTGTTCTTCTCCTCTACCCTATGCCTCATGCTGCTACCCTTATCTGGGATGGGAAGGGGCTGGGGCTGGCTGATGCGTTGGTAGCCATGAAGGAGGGCTGCCACGGGCTGTTTCCACTCATGCCTCCTGTCAGTCACATTCCTCTCCTTGCCCTCCAGCCATGTGTACTGTATTTCATTAGTCCTGATTTTTGCTGACAAATGCTGGCTGTCGTGCTGTGCAGCCCCTTTACTCTCTCTACGGACACTACACCAAAGCACGGCTAGATCTGCCTTACAAATGAGCTCCCTCTGGTTCCACCACACAAGTGTGCCATTTCAGTTGACCACAGATATACAGCACATGCTGTGTGTCTATGGACAGTAGCGGTGGGGGAAAAAAAAAATCGATTCACCTATGTATCGAGATTTTTTTTACGATTATGAAATTTATTTTTTAATGCTATAATCGATATATTTGCTTCATTTGAGTCTATGCAGAGGTAGAAGGAAGTTACCGCTTTTATTGTTATAGACTAAATAACGTGACGTCATATCTGTTCCGTATCCGTCAACCAAAACAAACCGCAGCCGGCCGCAGCGAGCCAAAACGAGAAAGTAGAAAACGGTGGAGGGTCCACATGGATACAACCTGCACCCTCACATTTTAAATCCAAAGTGGTAAACACTAAACATACAGTAAAGTATGGAAACACTTTGGGTTTCACACATTGCAAGGAAAAGCAGAGCTAGACATCATGGCTAAAGCTGCATGCTAACTCTGTCATGGACAGGAAACGTTATCGTATTGTGGTAATGTGCGGTCAAGCCAGCCGTCACTCTCATCTCTGTGGTCAAATCGGCCGACGCTACAGCTGTAGAGCACCCATATACTGACATTTATGTTAAATGCATTCAAACGGCCCCGATGGAGCTGATCATGGATGTATAAAGAGAACAGAACTGACGGGAGAGCTAGAGACGCACTTGGCGAAGTTATAAGTATACACGTGTGACTAAGTCCGGTTTTCAAAATAAGGTGTTAACAAAGGGATCTGTATATACATACATGGAAATAATATTGATTGGATTATATTCACCAGAAGTATAAAACATTACATGCCCCTTATAAATTAAAAAGAAAATACCACTAATTTGTGAGGGAAATGCCTTTATTCTTAGATTTCTGGATTGCTGGTAAAAAATTAAACAAGACAATTACTTTATATTTTATTATTTGACTTCAGGACATCTCTGACTACATACATGCTGAAAATCAAACATTTTTACTGTATTAATTTAGATATTTTCCAAAGTAAAAGTCCCTAGAAGTGTATGATTCAACTTTTTCCCCATGGTCTAGTGTTAAAAAAAAAAATCGCAATAAATCATAATATCGAATCACAGTACTTAAAAATCTCAATACATATCGAATCGACACCAAAGTATCGTGTTAGTATTGAATCGGGAGATAGGTGTATCGTCCCAGCCCTACAGCACATGCTGTGTGTCTATGGACAGCACTCACACGAACATGCAGACACACACACACACACACACACACACAGACAAGAGATGGCTGTTTTAACTCTGAAGGTATGACTTCAAGCTGTCAACATGACCCTGTGTCTCCTTCTTCCTCCCTCTCCTCTTTTCTCAATATTTCAACTATTCTGTCACTTCGTCTCCCTCTAATCTCTCACACACTTCTTACTCACCCCCTCTGTCCCCCAAAGGCACAAGGTCCAGCCAGTGAGATGTCAGCTCCGATTAGCCACATTGGGTGATGCGTTTTAAGTGGGTCCTTCATTATTGAGTTAAGTGACATGCTCTCAGCTACACTTGCCTGTGCCTCCTAAACTGCCGCCGTGTCTATTTGGGTATCCAGTTTTTTGTAAGCTAATTTTCTCCTCTCTCTTTCAACATAGACACAAGGACACACACTTACACAGACACATACACACACCCCTCTATTCAGGGCCATAGTTTATCATCCATGTGAGCACCCCTCCGCTCGCTTTCTCTTTGTGTCCGCGGGCAGTGGCACACCTGTACAAGCCTGTACAGGGACCCACAGATGGATTGTCAGTCAGTATCTGGGCCTTGCCTCTTGCACAGGTCTGCACTGCCATGCCCGCCGGCCTGAAATAAAACCAGACTCATCTGGTTCGGCCCCACTGGTACAGGTGATGCTTCACAGTGCCAAACTGCCATTAGATCATCTGAACTGCACGGCATCAAAATGAGCCAGACCAGCACATGTTAGTCTGGTAAACAGGCAGTGACATTCAAAGTGAAAAGCAAACCTAACTACACCCACCCACACACACACACACACACGTACAGCTTTCCCCATTACACACAAAACCAAGCTCTATAACCCAGATCACAGTCGTATCACATGATTGAATCTCACAGACAGGCGGGCGAGCAGTCTCCAGCCACAACCAGAAATAGGTTAAACAGACTAAAAATATCAAAAACATTAATAATTCAGCTTTTTTGCTAACCTGTGCTTCAGAAAAAATAGCACACTTCTCACTGTGAAGTGGCTTAATGGGCAGGGTGTGCAGTGGATTATTTTGGTATTTCAAGCAACGTCTCCCCCCGAAGAGCCGGTTAGCGAGATGTGCCCTGAGCAGTGGGAGGGGAGGCAGCATTGTAATGTCATCAGCGCTAATGTCACAGATGGGGTCAAAATACGGTCATGCCAACTCTGGAAGAAAGTTTTTGAAATTTTTGTGCGTGATTTGCTTCACATATGATGACTATTATACGGCAGCTGTTCTCAAACGTTTTGGGGGCAGGGACCCCTTATGAATCATTTTAAGATGAGATTATCCTTTATTTAGTGGGGAAATTTGCAATGCTATTGAATGTTAATACCATTTATTTACCTTTAAAAAGAGGATTATTTTATTCAAATTGCATTTGGACCCAACTTGACAGCATTTATAGCCTATATTTCAAGTAATTGATCTTAAGGCTTTCAGAAAATGAACAGTAGGCATAGTCCTAATAGATCCATATATTTAAACTTACCATTCTAAAGATGACTTTCAGTAAATGCTTCAACTTCAAAATAACGAACTTATTGCTGTGTGTCACAATCATATCAGAGTTTCTATTGGCCCAAAGCTAACGTGGGTGGGAGTAATGGACACAATATGCTTGTTTTATTGCTGCAATGGTCTCAATCTGTAGATATACACTTTTTAATGATACAGCACAATTTTATAATTTATAGCAAATTATTTCGCAGACCCCCTGACAGAGTTCCACAGACCCCACTTTTCACTGTTATACAATATACTGTAATGTTTGGCTGTAATGCATTAATATGTAAAAATTAAAAATGCATTTACCAATATATCTCATTTACTGTTTTGCATTATTTTCCACACAAATAATTCCTTAAATTCAACAAATATTTGATTGTTATAGTTTTACAAAAGCACTCATTGTAGCAGCTAAAGGGAGACCGTTGCATTTGAGTCTAGTATGAAATTTCATGATGAAACACATTTTCAGTGGGTGTTGTTTATTCTCTAAAGGCAGGTGCAGAGTGTAGATCCTGCTCTTTTTTCCAAATACCCTTGGAAGCCAATCCCCCGGGGAGAAGAAGGCTTCTCTAAATATGTGGCTAATCTACCACACAGAAAAAAACGAGCCGAACAAAGAAGAGGGGTGTGTTGTGTGTGTGTGTGTGTGTGTGTGTGTGTGTGTGTGTGTGTGTGTGTGTGTGTGTGTGTGTGTGTGTGTGTGTGTGTGTGTGCGTGTGTGTGTGTGTGTGTGTGTGTCTGTTAAAGGGGTACCAAAGGAGCAACTGCGAGACAGAGAGACAGAAGGCGGAAAACAAGCAACACTGTGATGGCTCCAACAGTTGCCCTGTGAGTTTTAGTCTATTTCTAGCCCCTCTGCTTCAGGGGTGTGTATATTCATGTGTGTGTGTTGTGTGCACGTGGGCATAAGTGCACGTTCTAAGGGTGTGGGGGTTCAGTTCCCCTAGGAGCACTCTGGTACAGCAGCACTTTACTGTGCGTACATTACACCAATATGCCATTACAGCTGACGTACACTCAAATACACACTCACACACACTCAAAGAAAACTAGTTTTGTTGTGCTAACATACTGCTACTTGCACTGTAGTAATATTGTTGCGTGCCGGTGTGCCACAGTGCAACCTATAAAAAGTATGCATCACAGTAAAAAAAAAAAAAACTCACACATGCACAACAGCCCCAGACCTCCAGACTTTTTACGACACCACCTGCTCCTTCTATTCATCAGTGTGATTTGACTTGGGTAATACGTTCAGAGACAGGCCAGGTCATAGACGTAAAACCATTAGAGTACCAGTACCTACAAAGCCCCCTTTATTCTCATCTCAACGTATCAACAAAGGTTATAAAAAGTAGACATCAGAGGCAGACAGCTGCAGCCATCCAGCTTATTGTAGTGCTGAGATCAGCTGGTGGTAAGTTTCTTTATGAGAAAACCGATGGTGTTCAAATGTTTTAACAGACATCTGGGTCCTTGCTTATGTGTTTGTTAATTACAGAGATCTTGCAAGAAACCCAAATAAAACATTTCAGTTCACAGTCAGACATGGCCATGGTTAATGCCGGGTACACACTACACGGGAATCAAGCTGATTTTGGGTCACATTCCCCCCTCCAGACAATCGTCAGCAAAGCCACGATTTTTTGATGGTTTTAAAGATTATCTTTCCAGATATTCCTGTGGTATGAGGTATGTTAAAAGCGTTTTTTTACTTCACCTGATCGACTCGGAAGTCCATCCTGGCCGAATCGCTTCAAATCGTAAATATTAAACATGTTAAATATTTCCGATTGGATATCCTGTTGTGTGTGGGGAACCCCAAGGACAGCCGATGACGTGGTCACGTGGGAAAGAACGACAGCCAATTGAGAACCAAGCTGACTGAAGCGGAGGGACAACCACCACTTTCATAGCCGCCGTGGCTAATGCATGAGCTAATGCAAAACACGAGGCATAAATTAGTAGTAAGATGGACCACAGAAATGGAGGCCCAACTTGTTCATTTTTGGCAACAACGCAAGTGTTTATTTAACAAGTCTCTTACCATGATTTCATCCATATTTTTTTCTTTTTACTTTGTGAATTTTCAGTAAAAAGTAGGGCAACAACTAACATTCTTCCTGCCCGTCGTCCGTCATGTTGTTTACACTAAAGTCACGTTTGATCGCGAGAGATTTTGTGAGATTTCCGTTTTCTTAAGTCAGGACTCTTGTTGTTCATGAATGGAATCTGTTAGTGTGTGTTGTGCTGTTTTGGCCAAATTGTTCCTCACCACACACTATAGGAAAAAAAAACTGTTAAATTTAATATAACATATCATTTTGTGTGGGGTCTCTCACATTTTCAAAATCTGTTAAAGGGACTATTTGTAACTTTTCACGCGCATAAATCCTAACGGGTCGGATTCCCATGCGCGCTCGCGTACCCACACGCGAGCGCGCAGCAGCTCTGCTCCTGCTGCCTGCTGCCTGCACACCGCGCTCGGCTCGCTCCACCTCCACGTGAACGCGCGCACACTACACACTGCAGAGAGTTAGTTTAGCCCTGAGAATATCTAGTGAATGTGCAGTGGACGTTTTTGCAGAAATAAATGCTGCCGCTCCTCCAGACCAACAGAGGTTTCCCGTGTCTTGTGAAGTGACGGGGCTCCGCAGCGAGTTACGTTATCGTCCCGACCGGGTGTCGGTCGCTCTCCCCCCCCCGACCGGGTGTCGGTCTCTCCCCCCCCGTTCCCTCCGCAGTCCGCAGGCTGAGAAAGGAAAAGGCAACACTAGAATCAGCATTGATCCATGGAGAGACCTTAGTCTGGTCAGCTAACATTACTGCCAAGCAGGTGAAATATAGAGTGATATTGTGTTTTAGCTGACGTGTGTCGCCTCGCTGTTTTGACGGATGCTCGCTCACATTCAGGTAGCGCGTGCACACGGGCGAGTGCGAGCAACAGGACGCTGACTTTCGTTGACATTGCGGCCACAGGTGTCGCTGTGAACAAGCAATTTCTGATTCTTACATATAGCCCCTTTAAGATTTGAAAAATCTTTTAATGTGGGCCAGCCTTAACATTAAAAAAGGGCCGGCAGTATTTTACTTTAAACTCAAATGTTAAAATTCACATCACATATCCCTGTTTAATTCATAAAGCAGAAAAATATATTTTAAAGATAAGACCTTGACCATGCCTGTTTCAACGTCTACTCCACTATGATCTTCTTCCAGAGAACCCACTCACACTCACACACACACACACGCTCCTGTTACCCAAAGGCTTAATTCTAACGAGTCCCCTCTCTCTGACTACAAGGCCTCCAATCCTGCCAGCACCGATTGGCTTCATGCTGACCAGTCCGCTCCACTCCCACCCTCACCCTCACCCCCTGCCCACTCAACACAGGCACACACAGTACACACACAATCATACAATACACCACACTCATACTCCGCCAACCTTCACCGAGTGTAGCATTGAATTATTCAGCCTTTGCGGCAGCTAGGCCGGCACACGAGTGAGCTTGGCTGTAGTTTATAAACAGGTGGATATCATGCACGCAAAAGTATGGGTGTATATGTTGAGTTTGTGTGCGTGCAAAGCCCAATGGAAGGCTAGGCGGTTTGCGCCGTGTCGAGGAACGGCTCCATCTCACGGCAGCCTCATTTCCACAGCAGCACAAGGTCGGCTACTCTCCCGCAACACAGCCCTGCCCTGCTCTGCTCTGCTGCTCGCTAAGCTGAGCACTGGCACATACACACAAACGCATGTAAATTCGTGCACGCAAATGTATACAAACATACAGGAATCCACGTGCACTCACACGGCAGACTAACAGGTATGTGTGCAGCACAGGGCGAGAGTGGGAGAGAGAGAGAGAGAGACGGAAATGGAGACAGAGGGAGACGGAGGCAATTGAGAGGGAGGGGATCTACTTAGAGTGTTGACATTGCAGGAGCCCACATGTGTGTGCCGGAGCATAATCTTCTCCCTGCTCTCATTGGGTTTTTAATGCGGGTGCTATTTCCATAAACCTGCCTCCTGAATCACTGCCAGCCTCTTACACTCCCCCCAGGTCGAGCTGTACTAATACTCAGAGTAAATGCATGCAGCAAACACATTTCCACCATCGCCTCTCCAAGACAATCACTGTTGTACACAATGCTAGCATGACAAAAAGGGGAGGGTGGCATGTTGTTCTGTGCTACAGCAAATAGACTTGCTGCAGCGACCGAGATTATTTCTTGGATCTGCTGGATTTGAGGAGTGGCATTGAGAGGACAGAGAGTTTGAGGAGAGAGAGAGAGGGGGGGGGGAGGTGGGGGGATTGAGGGAGGGGGATAGGTTGTTGGATAGTGTGTGAAGGATGCAGGATTTTGTCATGATGCTGAGCTGGGTGGAGTAAATCTCCTGCGGACTTGTGTAGAGAGCTGTGACACTCACAAGCACACACCCCAACTGCTGTAGAAACAGCCATTGGGCCTTAACTGGCAGTGGGTTTCTGTTGTATGTTTTTATTAAGAATAAATTATGTCATAAAGGAATAATGAGTGTCCAGGTCATCAGGGGATGCTTAAATTGTACTTGGCAGGAGAAAAATAAACAGATTTTGGGGTTTTACAGTTACACGTGCAAGCATATTCACATACACAAAAGCCCTCGTATGGTTATGTAATATAAAAAGTAGTGCATCTCCATCAGCAGCAAACAAGCACGACACAGCACACAAATGATATATTGGAGCCTCACTGTCGTGGGCGGTGCGTGATCACGGCAAGCTGCCATGTGCACATGTTTTTCTTCCCACCTTTACACTCTGCTATCTGTATCTACATAGGGCTGGCTGCAATGCAAAGCCAGCTTACCGCACACACACAAACATACACAGCTAATAGAGCCAAGCAACACACACCTGGTAAACTGTCAGAGCCTCTCCTATTCGGTGGCCAAACTTATGTCAGGCACTCGTGTCCCCAAGGTTCCCATCACACTTCACCGCAGGAATCTATATTCCAGTCCAGTACACTTCCATTAGGCCATACTGTTCCTTTCAGCAGCTAATGTGTAACAGGGGGACATGGATAATAACATCCAAGAACACAAGCGCTTCTTTCTGATAATAAGAGGACACTGGGTTGTGTGTGTTTGTGTGTGTGGCAACTACTGCCTCCTTGCTAGCATCTGAGTGTACGCAAACATACGGCACTGTATAACAATCCTTCGATACTTAAAGTAATGTACACTTAAAATATAATACTTAAAGTTATAATCCTTAAGATTTTAATTTTAATGTGTTGGCATTCTGTAAATGCCTTGTATTTGTCATGTTGTGATGGTTACTGAAGGGTGACCTTGCAGAAGTGCTGATTTATGTTTATATTTTTATGTTTTCTTTTGATTGTTTGGAGCATGTAATGCAAGACAAATTTTTGTGTAAATGGACAATAAAGTTTTATCTTTTCTATATCGTAGTTTTCGTTGTTTTTGAGGAGTACACTTTTCCTGCAGAGGATTTAAAGTGCATATAGACACTCAAAGAATCAAAAATGCACGTACCAAAAGTGACGCAGAGGACAAAAGAAACAACATTCGATCATGAGTTCAGTGCTATAGTACCACGTCGGACAACACAATTGACTGTAGTGTATTAAAACATGAATCCTCTCAGCTCACAGTTTATTTGAGTGCGCTGTACCAAGAGTAGACATTGAAGACGTGTTTGCTGCCCTATTGGTCGATAGTGTAATTTCGGACGGACACTCGCTAACCTTACGGCGGGCTGACAGAGTACACCAGGCAGACACACAACTTACAACCTTAAAGCTAAGCTAAATGATGCGGTGGAGACTTACTGGAAAAGTGGCTGCATGTGTCCACGACAATGCACGCAGCATCGTGGCTGCTAACTCTCCCTGTCGGGTGAACCGGGGACAGTTGTCTGTTTTGCGCATACACTGCAGCTGGCGGTAAATGATGAATTTAACCTGTTTGTGCATCGGCTTATTGTTGCAGCTGGGCAGCTTGTTTGGCACTAAAACCACAGCACCGCTGCATGCAATGCACTAATCTTGTCGGTTAACGGTTAATAATCGGTTTACAAGGGTCGGCTATTGGTTAGGAAAAAAATTCAAAATTAGCATCCCTAACCATGCCTGAAATCTTAGGGGTTATTATAATTATAACTTTAAAGTAATATCTGCTCTTGCAGAAGTCAGGGATTCAATGCTTTGTCCAAGGACATCACAGCAGACACAGGGTGTGAACCGAGACCTTCGAGCAGCGAAAAAATTAACCAAAAAATCTAACACTCCATCTCATGAAACTCAAGTGTGTTCATGCTGGTGTCCATGTGCATGCTGTTATGCGGTGTATGCGGGTGGGCTTGTTTGTGCTCGGCGTTCAAGCAAAGGGCCCTGCATGAGATTCAGAATTGCTTGTTAGGTGGTAAAATTTTCATACATGGTTCTACTCATCAGCAACAAGTAAAGTCCAGCAGGATTCTGGTGGTTTGACATTAAATCAGAACATTTAAAATAGCAGATATCCAGGTAACGACACCGGTCCAAGCCCTCTGCGACAGAGCAGCAATGCAGGGGTTAATGACAAAACCCAGACGTTAATAACTCATAACTCATCTCTGGAGAATTCCTAGTTTACATTAATTACAGCATAGCCCCTGGCAAACTGCATATCAAGCAGGATTTTGCAAACAAACAACTGGCATAACTACTTACCATCAAGCAGTGAAGCAACAGGGGTCATATCACAAAAGATTTAGGAGCAGGGAGGCTCAAGAGAGGAGGACAGGAGAGGCAATGGAAGGCAGTCAAATGCACAAACACACATATTTTTACACACATACAGAAACACACACAACCCAATGCAGCATGGCATTTATTGTACGTGCTCTTTGATATTTTCTTTTGTTATGTTATCTTTGGTTGGTCCATCAGTAGGTGAACAGGGTCTATACGATGTTTAGGGTCACTGGCATGCTACTGCAATTGTGTGTAGCTAGTGTTGTAGCTGCTCGTGCTATGTGTGGATGCAGTATTGTAGCACACACACACTGTTTCCTTGGACCGCTGGTGTTTGTGTGTGTGAGTGAAGTTGAAGGGAAAGGAACAGCAGAGCGGCCTCGTCTGTGAGGCCTGACACCCATCAACGTCTGCCTGTTACATTTCTATGACACGCTCTGTCTCAGGAAGAGCAGCGGCAGAGGAGCAAAGGGAGAGAGGGGAGATGGGAGGATGTGGGGTGGACAGGACTGGGTGGGGTAGAGGGGAAGTCAGCAGGAGGGTTGGAGCAGGACTGAAAGGTGCAAGAAAAGGGTTTTATTCCTCACGAGCGATACGGGCAAAGTTACTGAACGTGTGTGTGTGCATGTGCACGTGCAAAAGGAAAACTAGTGTGGAGAAAATGCAACATGCAAGGCTGTGTTTCTAATTCTGTACATAACTCTATGTTTGTGTTAAAGATGCTAAATGGGATGGGATGGGATGGGGGGAGATTGGGAGCATATCCATTGTCTCCGGTATGGTGCTAATAGTGAAAACAATAGGGACAGAGCGCAACGTCTCATACTCTGAAAACTACTCCCACCGGATGGGAAAGCAATCGGCGCCACAATATGCAAGCAAGGGCTGAAACGCTAACAAAATGCCTGTCGATAATTAAAAACATCAGATTTCAGCAATGGATTATTTTAGCACCCTATGTGTACCAGGTGTGCAGTTGATAACTAAAATGATGATGGATGATGATTAAGATGATGAAGTTAGCTGTTAGCAAGCTACTGTAGTTAGCTATGGCACTTGCCAACATAATACTGCATAGCTTTCTGATTTATCCACATTCCACTATGACACAAGTTGCATACTGTCAAAACGTTTTAGCTTAACTTACAGAGAAATATAGCGAGCCTAAAACTGACATTTGGACAAAATGCTTGCTGCACACGTAGGCATACTGAGTGTCAGGAGCCCACAGTTTTCCAATTCTTCCTGCTGATGCCTCATTTTTGTCTGGAACCGGAGGGTGGGTGTTACGCTTCCGCAACAGCGCCATCGGTCGGGACGGTGTTATCAGCTGTAACCGCCGTATGAGCACAGTGCAGAGCGGTGGCCGTGAGCTAGCCAGTGGGGCACGCTCACATGCTTGAACATGTACTTAAAAGGCATGGGCAGCCGGCCAGGCTATGTTAACAAGGTACGGAGAAGCGCTGATTACAATACACAGAGAGGGACTTCACTCTCTGCTCAGGGAGACATTACACCTCTATATCTTTACATAGCAAATAGTTGTTTGCTGCTATATTAATGCTCTAGATATCCACCATTAACATTAAGTGATGTTGTTTATAGTAATGTTGTTTACAGCACTCCATTCGGATGATTGTTAAACCTTTCAGAGCCCAGATGGTTTAGAGATCTGCTCTTCTCTCAGAACACGAAGAAAAGGAGGGGGTGCAGGCAGGAGCATCAGACTTGTTAGCATCTATGTCTGTGCCCTCATGCCCCTCATTTATACATTCAGCCACATCAACCGTTTAATCCCAGTGGTAGGTCAACCCTTACGGACGGCCGGCCAAGCTGGCAGGGAAGGGGGGGGCCATTATTAATGACTATGAGGCGTGAGAGAGAAACTTACTGGAGAGCCAGACTATGGACAAAAACAGCAAAAGAATCAAAGATTCCTCCTTTTTTAACACATTGCTGAACACAGTTATAACCTCTCACGAACACATCCTCTGGCATTATGTGAAAGAACTTTTTTTTCCCTTTCTCCGTCTTCTGTCTTATTATTCAAATGCAGAGGAAAAAGGAAGAGAATAACGCCCTCCAGTCTCGCGCTTGGCTAATTTGCAGGATAAACGAAACAACTTGTTTTTAAAGAAAGCCACCAGAAAAATGTTTAAAGTTTGTGGTAGTTGCATTTGCATGTTTAACTGAAACATGTGCCTTTTGGCTGGGTTTCTCAGGCTCTTTGTCTTCTATCAGAGGGGGGTAAGGGGAGGGGATCTTTACTGAGGTTTCTCCCTGGTGCAGGCTTGATCTGACCATGTCAGACGCCACGCTGCCTCTATGGGGAACCACTTCTACCCACCCCTCCATCCTTCTGTCTATTCCTGACATTCTTCCCACACTTGTGAGGATCTCACAGATACAGCTATGCACAGGTGTACATAATCACACACAAATGTATAAGCACCAAAACAATAACAGAAATCCAGTGTTTCCCCTGTATTCACTCTGCATTCAATTATGAGTGCCGCTGCTAAAATTTCACACAATCATTTAGATCATCTGCTCTCGTGTTTCACCGAGTGCGGGGCTTAGCCTCTCCACACATACACAGAGCAAAGTAGAGACAGGTTAAGTGAAGATAACGTTGTTGTTATCTGTTACAAACAGACTCGGTAGTGAACGACACACCAACATGCTGATGGATTCTGTGTTTTTGTGTCTTTCGCTGAGCTAGACCAGAGAATATTCAGTAAAAACAGATCGGTGAAACTGTTTTGCCTTCATTGTTCTCCGTGAAGTTTGCTGGAAGTGATGTTGATGTGATGATCTTAGCCCCGCTGTGTTATATGTAAGGCTGCACAATTAATCAAAATGTTATCAAAATCGCAATATGGCCTACTGCAATTTTGAAATCGCAGGAGGCACAATATTTGTTAAAGGTGAAATGTGTGTCAAAATACCATTTAAAATTAAATATTGCCGTGCTACAGAGATGTCCTGGCCTACACATCATATTCTATTGACTTAAGAAAACATCTTTGTGTGAAACAGATCCCTGAAAAAAATCACACCATAATCATTTTAATATGTTTTTCAAAGAAAATGAGAATAATGTTGTAAAAATTATAATTCCCTCTAATATTGCGAAACATATTGCAATTGCAATAACAGTCGAAATAATCGCAATTAGATATTTTTTTTAAATCGTGCAGCCCCAATTTTATGTGGCGTGAGCACTGCACCAGTCTCCATTTAAAAAATAGCCTTTTAAATGCTACCTTGCTTGTCAGCAACCGGTCCTATGGTAACTTAAGAGGCAGTTTGGCCTTGTGTGCTCTGATTAATTTGGCAAGCAGTTAACACACCACCAGTCATACTTTAGTTATAATGAAAACTAAACCGCACCACTGTTTTGGAAGAAGGAAATAACGGGCGAACCAGCTTTAAGAGTGATGTATTTTCATTTTAAATAATTGCTGTGCGGTGGATCTAATTTATGCCGATGCCATAAGCACAACTGAACACGTAATACAGTGATTTTCTCTTTATCAAATGAAATATTTCAATATCATTAATGTAAGCTCTGGCTGTTTTCTGCACTTTTGCAGAAATGCAGCGCTCTGCCCCCCAAAAACTGTCATTCTATGCTGTTGCTTCAAAAGTGTGAATCTGAGTGGGTCTGATCAATGCTGGCAATATCCCCTGGAGAACAGACACATGGAAAAGTTGAAACCGGGCCTTCAAAAGGCTGAGCTATTGATTGAATTGCTTTCCAAAGTGTTTTTCATCTCTGGGACTATACAAGGAGAATGCCGGCTGGTGTGCAGCCTGGTGCAGATGGCATGGCTGACCACCATAGAGAGAGAAGAGAGAGAGTGAGAAGAGGAGGGGAGAGAGACAGATAGAGAGACAGACACTTACCCCTGGCAGTGTTTTCTGTTCATGGAGGGCATTCTGGGCTTTGATGGCCGACTCTCGGGCGCAGTAGGTGAGGAATGCACAACCTGCAACAGAGCATACCACATATAAATGTTATTAGAATCATAACTTAAAATCAGAATGAAACAAATCTGCAAAACATTGAAAAACGATGCAGTAGTTTAACCCTCTGAGAACCAAAATAGACACGTTTTTGTCTTTTTTAGGGGGGTACAGGGGGTCTTTAGGGGGAGATAGCAGGTTCAAACACCATTTTTAGAATAGGCGAAAATAACACATTTATACTGCAATCAAAAAACTGCATGGTTTTTGCCAAAAATTGCATGTGATTATCATAAAGTGGGTATGTCTGTAAAGGGGAGCCTCGTGGGTACCCAGGGAATCCATTTTCAGTCACATATCTTGAGGTCAGAGGTCAAGAGACCCCTTTGAAAATGGTCATGCTAGCTTTTCCTCGCCAAAATTTAGGCCAACTTTGAAGCGTTATTTAGTCTCCTTCCCGACAAGCTAGCATGACATGGTTGGTACCAATGGATTCCTTAGGTTTTCTAGTTGTACGTTCACTCTAGCTCTAAAACTGAGCCTGCTACAGCCTCTGAAAGATGGTAAAGTTGGTCGGGATCGCAGGCCTCAGAGGGTTGAAAGAAATATCAACTAAGAATATTAGGAAAGTGATGTAATTACAAAGCAATTGGAAATAAAGATGTTTGGGCCGTTTCAATATAATGAGTTCTTATGTGCAGATACTGAGCAATTAACACAATTAAGAGAGCAAGAGAGCAAACAGAGCAAGTTAATGAAAACTGTGCAATACACCAGGCTACATTAGGACACTTCTTCTAGGTGGCATGGGGAGAGGAGAAAAAACAAAACCACAATAAAAAAGTAGGAGATGAGCTGAGAATTCTTTGGAAGAATTGCCAGGCCTGTCCAGCCTCCCCATCCCTAGTGCCATGTCCTGTCAAAAGCTCCTAGTAGCCTGGCCAGCGTCCCCACCCTGAATAGTTGTGACAGCAGCGGAGACAAAAGAAACTGCAGGAGAGTATTGGGGGGGTTAGAAAAGGAGAGAAGAAGGGATGAGATCAGTGTAGGGATGGAGGAAGGAGGGAGATACTGACAGAGAAGAAGGGAGAACAGGACGTGGTGTTAAAACTCTCCAGGGTGAATGCTGCCATGCGTGCACACGCACACACACAACATCTGTCAAAATCACTGAATACATAAAGAAGAGAAGAGGAGAAAAGAAAAGAGAGGACGAGAGATGGGGAGAAACCAGATGGAGTATTGAGGCAATCATTTTCCCCCTGACTGTCTGAATAAATAGATTTGCTTGTGTTCTATTAATGAGGTTCATATGGGTTACCATGCATCATATTTCTGCCACTCTGAAGATGGTTTATTAGCAGCCACTGCATTTTGGATCTCATTTCAACAGCCAAATGTATTCAGTGGGCGGTGATGTATTAAATGTCTTTACACGGACAGTATTCCAATCCGTTTTTCTTGTTGCATATGAGATCACTTTTACCCATCTCCAATCTGTTGTGTGCTCGTGCATGTGTATCTTTTTTTGCCATGTCAGTGACCCTTTGCACTTTGGCTGTCTCCACTGTAACCTCTGCAGGACTGCATCAAAAAGGAGGGTTAAAATGCCATGTCAGTCATTGATCCATTGATTGGCCTGTAACCTAAGTAAGCCTAAGGTGTCAGCACATGTGTGTATGTGCCTGCACAACCCGCCCATGTCTATACAGAAAGCAATTGACCACTCTTATCTAAATCCCATTCTGTTCTATTTTATGAAGCTCCTCCTTTCGTTTGGGACACTCAGTCTGCACCCTGCCATGCTTTTCAGTATGAGAAAGACAGATAGTGATGGAGTCTGTCCAGGGTCGTGACCTTTGAGGTGGCTGACTGTAGCACTGGTGTCACGGTGCAGCCCTCCCCATAGCCTCCCTTGTCCCAGCAACCCTAACCTAATGATTTCCGATGGCCACCACGCAAATCATTCAATCACTCACACTGCTGTCTAATTCCCTTTCTCTCTTCTGCGTCAGCTCGTAAAGAAATACCACGACTGCGGAAATGTCATTGCTGTTTTGGGTTTGTTTGTTTGTTTCTCAAATGGTTGGGGGTAATAGGAGGGAATGGCTCCATTTTGGTGGTTGTTTTTCTCTCTTTTTTTGCTCTCTCTGGGCTTGTAGTTGTTGGTTTACTTGACAAATACTGGCCCTATCTCTGAATAAGAAACAAGTATTTTGCATTACAATCACAAACACGATTTATTTGTTAATGTGTAATGCATAGGGCATTGAGAATAAATTAATAACCACAACACTGGCAAACAAAAGGGAAACATGAACTCCATTTAAATGTGATTCTCTGCTCTTTAATGTATGGCTTAATAAGAATTTGCAGGCCACAGGCGAAAAAGCTTTAACAACTCCATAATTGGAATCCAAACACGTACAAATTGCCAGTGCTGCATTGCATACCAAGTGCAAAAGTGTGAGGGGGGGAGCATGATGAAATTGTTTGAAACACAACAAAAAGCCAGTGTAATCGGAGCCTGCTGACACAGCAATGGGGTAAGCCTTCCCATTGTGAGGCGATGATCCTCTGCATCATCTGATAGAAACCTAAAACAGCCTTATCTCACACATTGATTTCAGCTCCAAAGAGAAGAAATTCCTCCTCTCCTCTTTGCTCCCGTTCCTTCCTCTCTCACTCCTCCGTTCCTGACTTGTTTCTCTTCGTTAATGTCAACTCCCCTCCTCTCGTCTCCTATTTCTTAATGATATATTTTTAAGTGTGCGCTGTGTGTGTACTGGGAAATAGGGCTGAGTCTCTCCATCTCCACTGTGTTGAATTGGCATGTAATTAAAGAGTCTTACGTGGAAGAGAGAGAGCGAGTGGGCGAGACAGAGAGAGAACGAGAGCATGAGTAGTGGAGGATACTGTATAGCTGTGGCGACAGCATCCATTAACATTCACCATAGCCCAGGCTCTCCATTACCAAAACTGTGTGTGTGTGTGTAGCACAGTAGGATATTCTGCTAATTGTTTTGTCAAGTTTACAGGCCCTATTGATAAAATCCATGTACACACCTGATCCTCTTACCGTGTCTAAGCACTTGTTTCAGGCACACTTATTCAGTTAATGCACCGACTGTGTCCCAATTTATATTACATACAAGAGTATACAGTATGAACAATCATTTTTGTAGTTAGTTTACAATTCATATACTGTTTTGTATTAACAGAAAATGATACATGACTTCACCACTGCCAATTTAAATTCCATGAAGTAAAATGTTTTAGAAAGGTTTAATACTTATTTTTCTGAGGTGTTTCTAGAGTCGGTATTTCCCATCATCCAGAATTTGTTTTTCTGCAGCTGTGAGCAGCTCATCAAGTTCCTTTGTGCAATGCATTGTGGGACAATAATGTTCATGAACATCACATTCGAAAATCAAGCTGATTTTGAATGCAAACAGACATTTCGTCATCCACTACGAGGGCTGTCGCAATAACCGCAATATTATAATAGCGCTCTATTGACAAGCCGATGGCAAGCAACCGCAACAAGCGCTGTGTTCACATTTCTTCTTCTTTTAATTCTTTGCAATGGGAGCGCTGCGTATGTACACTCTGCTACAAACGCCAGCAGCGTGACGAGGCGCTGAGCGTCAATTCTGCGCTGAGCGCTGCATGTTTGGTGTTTTTTTCTGGTCTCCGAGAGTTGAAAGAGACTTTCAACTGTCACTTATTTACCCAGCCGTCCAATCACAATGGAGGAGGGGCGGAGCAAACACCACAAAGACCAACCGTTACATCCTACATGTAGGCTTCAAGTGTTGAACAACAACAACAATTGAGGAGAAATCAATACACATAATGTAGACCGACAGGTCCGTCCTCTCTCCCTACATGTTTCAGCCTTCCCTTCATTTAGAGCAAATATTCTACCTTGTGCCAACATTTTTACTTCTGCGGATATTCCATATCATAGCGACCAGACGCAACCAAAGCGTCTCAGCTGAAAAAAACACTACTTCTCATTGCCCTTCTGTGTTCTGCATTTAACAGAAAATAAGTATTTCATTTGTTTTAAAACTGTCATTTAAAAAGCAACAATATACCTATTTATAGCCTAACAACAAATCTAATTTATATGGCACTAAAACCAGGATAAATTAAGTAAAGTACAAAAAAGAAAGGCAATAATACCACATATCGCGCTGTTGAGCCAATCATTATCACCGCAGGGGAAATTCCTTCATTACAACAGCCCTATCCACTACATTATCAAAACCTGCTTAAAATTACAATGTACTATAGAATTGGGACACAGCTTTCACATCACCAGATACATATAAACAATGGACCTTCACACACAAATGTACATGCATACAGCAATAAATATGAACACACAGATATGAACACACTGCACCCACTAAGTTTCACTGTGCTCACCCTCTTTTTCACACACACACAAAGAGCCAAACGCTGATGAAATACATGCCTCAATCTCCTCTGTTTAAGAAACCTATTCGCCAAACAGAATGTCAATATTGGACAACTCTGCAAAAATCGTACAAAGTCTATGCCCTGCAAATACTGTTAAGACATGGTCACGGCTATAAAAACGAAACTCAGCTCTTACAGAAAAAATCATTATCACAGTTACAGTAAAATATAGCCAACACTAACATCCACACTTTTCCCAGAGAAGCACTGGAGTTCTATATGTACTGGTAATGACGAAGGGGCATAGTGCTTTTTGGACACACATCACCAAGGTAAGTGACACCTTTTACCAGGTTGTTCCTGTTATCTGGAATCAAGGGCTCTGACCACAGTCGGTGCAGGTACAGTATTCCAAATTTGGCACATAATGCGTTTTATGAAAAATAGTTTTAAAACTACTGATATTTTGCCCCCAAACGTACAGCCATTCTAGTCCCACAATAATCCAATATACTATAACTGTTGGGGTGCACTATCCTATCACTATGGTAAGGGAAAACACAAGAAAATCTCCTTGACTGGGTAGGTTCACTATCAACATCAATCACACTAACAAACATGTCTTGCATAAATCAAAGCCAGAACTTACTATCATTCATAAATTACCATACAGGACTATTAGGAATATGAGCATAAAATCATTTCTCATAGATCAATCAATACAAAAACCTTTAATATAATTAACTTTCACAGTAAACACTACAATTATCTACTAACATACATAATACATTCATAGATGTTGCTAACAAACTACAGAATGTAAGAAATAAAACATTATTTTTTTTAAACATAGTTTATTTCTGAGTTTTGTTACTACAACTTTGACAATCCACTTCACAAACGTATTTGGACTGATATATATCCCACCCACCCAGAGGGCACTCAACTGAAGGAAAACAAGTGTACAAAATAAATAAATAAATAAATACACGCAAATATACAAATAAAATAACATAGTCATAGTTAGAGAAAGGGATATATAAATATAGATAATAAAAAACAATAATAATAAATAAATAAATAATAGTAAAAAAAATAAAAAAAAAAACATAAATAAATAATGATAAATTGTTAGGGGTCTAGGACAGTACACCCTATCATCTAGGGCACTAACATGCATATACATGCACAGGAGTTAATAAAACATTATTAAAGTTATTCTTTTTTGGGTGAATAATTTTCATCAAACTAGTGCAAAGATATCTGAAAAAAACGTCCATGTTTACCAGCTAACGTTAACTTACCAGAGTAATTGTACACGCACAGCAGTTGCATAACATGACCAAATTGAGCATTGCACCAACCTCCTTGGAGTTAGCTAGCTAACGTTATCTGCACAGCTACCTGTCAACACAACCTGCTAATTTATTGATTTCTTGTCTTGACTCACCAACTTCGCGGACCTTTCACACGACGTATTTTGTTGAGCAGATCCTCCTCAGCACTCAGCTATGAACTAGCAACAAAATACGATCTTACTTTACATATATGCAATGGAAAACTAACTGTTTTTATCGATATTTACGTTATATTTTTTTACCGTTTGGCTACAGGTCGTCTCTCCACATCGGCGTTCTGCGTCGAACGTGCTCGCACTCGCGACCCTCGCACGCAGCCTGTGTGACGCAGATGTCATCTGATTGGCTAATCCTCTAATTCAAATTAGCTTTATTGGCAAGAAAGTTGTTAATGCCAAAGCTAAATAACATCGTTTGATAATTGAATATTTACGTTTTGCACTTGAAAAGAAAATAGATACTTACAAGATAATAAATACACTTTCAATTTATGCAACTGTGTTTCTCTCTTGCCAAGAAGTTGGCAATGCTAAGAGTGCTAAAAGGGCCAGGGAACAGGGTTGTAGTATTTTGGTAAATCAGCAGTGTTTTAGGGTTCATGCAAAGCCGTTTTTGACCAGTGAAATGGTTATATAATGTAATTAATTAATAAATAATTAAAAAAAAAAAATTATTAAAAATAATAAATCATAATACAGGTCATCTTGTGTGAGACAAATGTATTTGTTGTAGCCTATAATGATTGGTAGCCTAACTGTTTATTTGTCACTTCTGTTTCCCAACTCATAGTAGGCCTACTAGCCTACTCCCTTAACAAATCGAAGTGCTGGCTCTCATGACAGTTATCCTCTGAAATCTGAAAGTGTTTAATGAAATCCTTTTGTTTGTTTCGTTAGTTATCCATATCCATATCAAATTTAACTCTGGGTTTGGTACTTCTTGTATTTATGCAGTTTTTTTTCCAGGCGTTGAAATTCTCTTTGATGACTTTTCACAAAAAAAAAATAACTCAGCAGTTAATTATATTTATATATGCTAGTCAGTATAGGGCCATGAATAGATTTGTAGCCATTGCCACTATTTTATTTTATTATTCTTTTCAAATTTCTTTATTGTAGAAATCATCAATTGCAATGTGTGACAATATGACAAAACATACTGAGATACGGATACCAAAACAGGCATGACTCCATTCTTACTAGGCTGATACATTCACCATTGTATCAAGGCAATTAGGGTAATTTTAAGAAACTCTAAAAAATAATAATAATAAAATAAAAAAGAGAGAAAGGGAAAAAAAAAGACTAAAGAATAAATTATGTAAATAATTTAATAGATAAGGTAGGCAATAAATAAACTTAAACCCGTTGATATGTCGATATGCCCCTATATATATCCCTTAGCTACAGGGTGTGATGTCAACTGCAGGAGCTCAATATGAACACCCTACTTCTACATTGGCATTGGGCTTAAATCGTGTACTGCAGAACCGTCAAATATGAATGCAATTCCAAGGAGACTTGGGTTAGTTTAAACCACCACGTCTCTCTTTTCATTCCGCCTCTTTGCTCCCTTTTCTCCATCTCCTTGCCCCAGAGGAGCCAAACTGCCCCAGTGTTATGAAAAAGTGTGAACTTGCTCTCAATGTGGCATTTCCTTGGCCAGAAAGTGTGAAGGTAGCAGAAACCAAGCCAGTCTTGGCACCGGTCTCGCCTGCTCCCTCACACATCATTTGCACTCTTTGGAAAATGCTATCACTGTGGGTAGATTACTTGCTTACTTCATTTACTGCCATGTGGGGCTCCGGGGGGAAGTGATAGCTTTTCAGAGGGGTCGGAAGCTGCAACACACATCATCAGCACTGATACAATGTGATTATGACCTGAATCATTGCCAGCCAGGGAGGCAGGAGGCTCAGTGGCGCAGATTGACCGTGAGGGGGGTAATCAGTCTGGTCTCGGAGAAGCTTTTAACTCATATAATCACTCCCTCACCTTTGAAAAAAAGACCCTCGATCTGTCCACACACTCAAACAATCATGCCAATGTTCAGGGAGAAGGAGGACAGATCGAGGGAGGACAGACAGGGAGGTATAATAAAGAAGAGCTGGAGCATGGAGTTGGCAGGGACTTTCCAAAATGCTCTCACTCATTGTTCTGACAACAATATTTTCTCTGCCCAGGCCTAATGGGCTTGTAATGAGCACTGTAATATAAGCAGTAGCCTAGCGTAACCTGTAAACCTTAATTAAGTCAGACAGCCACCTTAAAGGGAGCCAACGCCTGTGCTCAGTCACCATCTCATGATCCTGAAGCTGACTACACTCTTCCATCACTCCTTCATCAATCACTCCATCCCTTCATCTCTGCTACATCCAGCTCCAAATCCTCTTCCATTTCTCCTTTCACTACCCCTCCCATCATCCCTTCACCTTGAGCAATGGCTGGGGGAGGATGAACGTCGCAGAGCGCTGAGGAGCATCGATGTCCATCATGAGGGCAAGAAATAGTCCCCCGGACCCTCCCTCGTATCCTCTCTGACCCCTGAGTAGGAGACCTCAGCCATTGATTTGTTGCTACTGGCTCACATAGACTCCACTCGCCTCCGAGCAGCAGTCAAACAGATCCATAGGCAGCACATCCCGAAGGACTGCCTCTGTGCGTGTGTGAAAATGTGCATTTACAGATCATATACACAGTGTTACGGCGTGGCGTGCATTGCCTAATGAGTGTGACAAATGCAATGAATTCGTTGTGAGAGGCTCTGTGTATGTTTCAGGATCATTACTGGGGCAAAGAAGCCATCACAGCAATGAAGAGAGATAGACTTTGACTCCTTCGCACTCACAATCTATTGTGTGGCTCTCGGAGGTTAAATAGTTCTCTCAGGGCACGAGTGGTTCTTCATATATAATCCAACTGTAGAGTATTTCTCTTAAAAGCTGACACAGGGCGTAGGCGTAGCGGCATTAGGACGGCTGAAAACAGTAATACAGTTAGTTCCTGAGATAATGCTGTTTGGCGGTGCAGTTTCGAGAGGTGACGTGATAAATTGCAACTGGCCGCCCATTCCCAAGTTGGCCAGAACTCTTTCAATATGTGGCTCTGTACAACACTTAGGATTCGGCACTTGGCATCCTCCACCGTGCTGTAGTCTTTAAAGTAAGCCTTGGCTTTTGTAGACTATCTGAGTACTTCATCCCTCTTCTGCTATTAAAGCCAGGGCCAGATCTATAAATACATCTAGTGGCCTGCATCCCTGATGAGCGAGCTAATTGACACCGTTAATGGATGGAGTTTCACAGAGCTGTAAATAATGTGTAGGTTCACACTTACTGCCTCCTGCCGTGGTACTTCTGGGAGGGCAACAAGAGTTTACCTGCCAAGTCCCGTCTCTCCGGCCCGTCGTCCCTGCCTCCCTCCCCCAGCCAAGTCTGCTCCGGCCAGGGGATTTACACAGAAATCAATATAAGTTTCACTGAGCCCCCCCCCCAGTCAAAGTCAGAAAACTGCATTTCCTCCTTTTCATGTACTATAACAACCTCTTGGAAAAACAAACAAGACCAGGCAAAAGGAAATAATAAAATCACTTGGCTCACATCCACTGCTTGCTGCTCCATATAGTACAACACAGTGCTTCCACCGATGCAAAGTCTTCATTTAATGTACCCGATTGACATATTTGATGCGGTATTCCTAACGATGCTTGTCCTCTTTTGAAAGGTGAAAGGCATTTAAACCTTTGAGACGGATCAATTGATCATAGCAAAGCCACAATCACAGATGACTGGCAGCTGCAAACTGACTGCGGACTAAGAGACGGATCAGGTTTTCAGTCACTTTGATTTTACAAATTGAAAGATACCTTTAAAGACAACGCTTCAAAGGGCCAGAGGTTGCTCCGATGGAGTGATTGAAAGAGGAATGAGGAAGAAAGACATGTGAGGAGGAGAAAAAAAACCCTACCCGGCTAATACCACACACACAAATTCGTCTTTGATATTCTGCAGACCACCTTGAGATGAAATATTACTTGCACATGTCCTTATAAACAAACTACTTAATGAGTACTCTGCTTCTTAGTTGTTCTTTTCATTCAATGCATGTACCGAATGGAGCACAGCATACTTCCAAACACTTATTTCTTAAAATTACAATTATGAATGCCAAAAAATATGACTTTTAGGGCTGTCAATCGATTAAAATATTTAATCACGATTAATTGCATGATCATCTATAGTTAATTGCGATTAATCGTAAAATAATCACACATTTTTTTATCTGTTCAAAATGTAAGGGAGATTTGTCAAGTATTTAATACTCTTATCAACATGGGAGTGGGCAAATATGCTTGCTTTATGTAAATGTGTGTATACATTTATTATTGGAAATCAATTAACAACACAAAACAATTACAAATATTGTCCAGAAACCTTCACAGGTACTGCATTTAGCATAAGAAATATGCTCAAATCATAACATGGCAAACTGAAGCCAAACGGGCAACAACAGCTATCAGTATGTCAGTTCGCTGACTTGACTATGACTTGCCCCAAACTGCATGTGATTATCATAAAGTGGACATGTCTGTAAAGGGGAGACTCATGGGTACCCATAGAACCCATTTTCATTCACATATCTTGAGGTCAGAGGTCAAGGGACCCCTTTGAAAATGATCATGCCAGTTATTTAGCCTGCTCCACCAGTATCTTCTTTCTTTCCTTATCTCTTGTCACCACTGAGCTGGAGAAAAGTAATAACTGACACTAATGGTCTGACTAACAAGCAGGCACCGGGGTGTTAATTGCATTGACGTATATAGTAACCACATCCGGCCCAGAGGATTCCAGAAATATACTGTTCTGCTAATGACCAAACTTTCTATCTATCTATCTATCTATAGATGAGAAGAGTGGCAAAGAAAGAGCTGTGAAGTGAGCCCAAAGAGCAGACGAAACAGATATGAGAGCCCATCAGCCATTAATTAATTGGAGTAGTCTTTTTTAATTAAGCCAGATCTACCGTTGAATAGTGAACCACAGAACGGGTGCCATGTTGGAACTCACATAAAGTCTCCATACACTGCTCATTCAACCGAATTGTAACATTTGATCATCAAAAACGGAAACACAAATTCCATCTTTCATCTGCACTATTTGGCACACAAGTTGCATGTATCGCACAAAAAAAAAGAAAAAAGAAAATGTGGAAGCGATACATCTCCAGTACAAAGCCCCTGACCAGTTTGTGTCTCTGGCGATAAAGCACAGAGACTGTTAGCTACAGCGTCGCTGCTTCAGCGGGAAAGATAGATGGAAGGAGTGGGGGGAGAGATGGCTGCGTGATGGAAGGGATGTGTGAAGAGAGAAAGGAGGGGGGGGGGGGAGACGCTGGAAATGATGGGGACATGGCCCTGCAGTCGCCCGCAGATGCTCCCCCTGTCTCTCCCTCATTCTCTCCCTCCTTTTGAGCACAGTATGGGAGAGCAGTCTTTTGGGGGAGGCTGGCAGGCAATCAGTGATGTCATGCCAGCAGTGCAGCGATGGCAGCTTAACCTATTTTCGGAAATACCACAGAATTTCTATTTATAACCGTGCTGAGCAGCATGTATCTTCACACATCCCTCACGGACCTGAGCATTCACAGACATTTTCCAATCTGAAATGTGTCTTCATCACAAATTGGGGATTGCTTACAGATTTTCTCAATCGCTTTTTTCTCAAATCACCCTTAACATTTTCAAAACAGCATAAGTGCATTTCTCGAAGCAATTTGTACAAACAGCACCACACAAAAGCCTGTGACTTGCTCAAAATCCTTAGTTTATCTCTCAAAAGTAAATATTTATGTCAATGAACATGTCAGTGCCATCAGAATGACAAGTCCTTGTGTCATTGTTTACAAGCAAGATAGTTAAAATGCTTAGCCATGTTGTCAATACAACAGTATTTTCTGATGTAAACTATGGCTGAGGTTTTGATGACAATGATTTGAATGAAAATGACAAGGCTGCACTTTTTCTGCCTGCCATATATGAATTTCAACAGATACACATTACTGTATGTGGGAGATTGATTGGACAGGATTCACATTTACTGTTTGTACTGTCATTTCTTGACAGACGATGTCAGTGCGATACAGAAAAGAGAAAGACAAGACTGTTTTACAGCACCACATAGCACAACGCCTGTCTATATACAGTATGTTTGCCAATTGAAGGATCATGAGATGCACCTCTGTGTGAACTGGATAATCATCGGTCGATCTAACGCTTCACACATCCCCCCGTCATTTGTGAAAGTCAAGATTCACCTGACAGCAATTCAACAATTCAGGACACATTTACAAAAAACATCTAATAGAAATGTATATAAAACATGCTTGGGCAGATTATGAAAACTGGTTCAACCATTTTGCATGTGATGACTTATGCAATGAACTAATGCCTTGATGTTTTGCGGGGTAAGACTACTCAAATCCCAGCTCAAAACTCACACTGGCCTAAATGTCTCTTGTTTTGTTTGCTCTGCTGGTGTTTTCGTCGTGTTTGGCTGTTTTTTTATCTGTTTGAGTATTTCTTTTTTGTATTGTAAGGTGTCCTTGGGTGTCCTGAAAGGCGCCACCAAATAAAATGTATTATTATTATTATTCATTATTATTTACGATTCAACAGAGAACCAGTATAATACATTTTGATTGATAATGTAGGAGCAGACAATTTGTACATAATCATTTGCATGGATGTGCCAAAGCATTTGCAAAATAAAAATGAGAAATTGCTTTTATGATGTGCACAAGTGACCAGATGATGTGGAAGTTGTACAAGTAGCTTTGCGAATTCAAATTCTGATCTGAGAAAAACTGTAGTATCTGTAGGAAAAGGGTCTCGATGCTGATATTGCTGTGTCATGATTACCAGTTAGGGAGGTCAATTTTAACATCTTTTAGTCTGTCGTTACAGCTAATATAAGCATTTTTATTGTTGCTTACATTGGTGATTTAGGAAGAATTAAAATAAAAATAAAAATAATTATTATAATAAATGTATTTATATAGCACTTTTCAAAACAGATGTAACAAAGTGCTTCACAAGACAATAAAAGCAAATAAATAAAGTAAAGAAATAAGGTAACTGTTAAAACAGAACATGTCAATAATAATAAAGTAGTAAAATGGTAGAACAAGGTGATAAAAACAAATATATATATATATATATATATATATATAAAGAGAGAGAGAGAGATAGATATATATATCTATATATCTATATAGATATATAGATATCTATATATCTATATAGATATATAGATATATTAACGCACAAAAACGCAAAAAAATGTTTTTTAAAAAGGGATCTGGATACAGATTTAGATGATCGAATCTCTCCAGCTACGGCTAATAATAGCCATAAAAGAGTAAATCGCCTCTAAGACCAGAGGTAGAAGTTGTAGCATTTGCAGGAGCAGCAGCAGTAATATTGGAATAAGTATTACTAATGTTACTAGAGGGATTTTCTCATGTCAACAGCTTTCAAGTGATTATTTTATACATCTGCCAAACTTGGCCTCTGCTCCTCTTCCTCCTCCTCCTCCTCCTCCTCCACCCCGCCCTCCGGTGTCCACGCGGCTCTCAACCTGACAGAGGGGTCCTCCATGTCCCAAGCTGAGCCATCACTCTACTCTCCCACCGCCTTGGGATAAAAGCAGCTATTTGTTTCTGCATCTCTGACAAACACTTCATCTTTTCCCCCTCCACTTATCCATCTGTCCATTCATCCATTGTTCTGCGCCCATGTGTCTGTCTGTCATTTGCCTCGTGGGCACCCGCTGCATACATGTGCCATCCCTCCCTGTCCAAATCGGTCGGGTGACAGAGCTAAGTCATATCCGCGCGGCTTTGTGTTCGCGTGCACTCCCCGACAGATACATGTACGACATTTATGCATTGTTCATTCACACCGGCATCAAGGGCTCAACCATTTGGCAATCAGAGAGATGTGACAGCTTGACTAATCTGTGATTGTTTTTTGGCCAAAACATGGGGGTTAGCGAGCCCTCCAAGGGCACGGTACTATAAGGCAAGACAAATAACTTATTATTTTCCAGGCTTGTACAAGGCTTTATCGCATGAGTTCTCCTGAACCATTCCAAAATGGAGAGGGATTATCACAAAACATTGCATTAAAATCTCCTCTCTCCCCTCTCCCTTGTTATTTCATTTTCCATCTAAAATGAATCTGTGCCCAGCCAGGCTCAAACACAACATTAAAGAGCTCATGCTATTCTAACAGAAACCGCCGACCCCCTCCTCCCTCCCTCGCTCCCTCCTTTTTTTCCCCCTCTGTGCCTTTATAACCCCCCCTCATAAGAGTACACTCTGCTCTGTAGGCAATGGCACTCTCTGCTAAGCTACCCATACAAAATAGATAGGCTTCTATCCCTCTATTTAGACTAAGGAAATAGCTGTGACCTTTGCATGAACAAGAAGGCGGTACGCCTTTACCGACTACCTTTAGAAGAGGAATGTGACCTACAACACACCAAAAATAATTCAACCCAAAATCCTCACTTTAAAATTTGAAAAGACAGACATCAAAGGCAGAATGAAGTTTCCTAACAATTTTAATTAATTCAAATTGACCTCCTTTCTTGTTGTATCACATTTTTCAATAATATTTGTTAGAATAAAAGTATAATAGAAAGCAACATTGGTTCTTTTTTAAATACTTTTAAAACGCATTTCCGACATTATTCAACACGTTCTCATCCCAACTCGTCACATACTGACGCTTTGTCAGGACCCCCTGTTGTCACTTTCTAACGCACTGGGTAGCCAGTCCGATACAGACGCTTTGTCATGGTTTATCTGCGTTCGATATGCAACGCACCGGGCTTTCTATTAACCACAATGTAAACCCTTTCACGGCAACAGTAAATGCAAAGTTAAAGTGCTGTGGTGATGTAGTTTAAAAGGCAAAAGAGACACACAGGTTGGGAGGGGAGGTGGATGGGTCCAAAAAACATAAGGCTGTTTGTTCGTGTCCCGCGTTCACAACGTTAAGTCATATTTTCACTGTACAAACGTAGTAATTGTAAGCCCAACCATGTTGTTTTTTACGAAACCTAACTTAGTGGTTTTGTTGCCTAAACATAAGCAAGATTTTTTGTTTAATTCACAACATTAAAGGGACTATATGTAACTTATTACGCGCATAAATCATACCGGGTCAGTGTCCCATGCGCGCTCGCGTGTGGGTACGCGAGCGCGCAGACTCCAACACAAGGCTCCAGCCTGCGCTCGTTCTCACCCGCTCGGCTCGCTCTAACTCCACGTGCACACGCGCACACTACACTGTGCAGAAGAGTTAGTTTAGCTCTGAGAATATCTGGTGAATGTGCAGTGGATGTTTGTGCAGAAATAAATGCTGCCGCTCCTCCAGACCAACAGAGTCTTGTGAAGTGACGGGGCTCCGCAGCGAGTTACGTTATTGCTCCGACCAGGTGTCGGTGTCTCTCCCCCCCCCCCCCCCATTCCCTCCGGGTCGGGAGTCTAAATCAGGAAAAGCCAACACTAGGATCAGCATTGATTCATGGAGAGACCTTCGTCTGGTCAGCTAACATTACTGCCAAGCAGGTGAAATATAGAGTGATATTGTGTGTTAGCTGACCGTTTAATATCGACGCTGATGGGTTTACATTGTAGTTACTGTTAGTTAGTTATGTGTTAGTTAGTTATGACATGCCGAGGGGCGTCACAAAGCGTCGGTATTTGGCGCCCTGGGAATGAGAACGGGCGGGATTATTATAGCACAGCAACAATCATATCATCAAAACATTTGTATCAACAAACTCTAAGAAGCACAAGCAAACGCCAAGACAGAATAACAAATGGATTTGGTAGTCAAGTGATCCCGAACCCTCAACACCCATGGCATTACAATCAAGCCTCCAAACATGACACTGTCCACAATCTAAAACAAACCACTACACAGCTTCATTTAGTCCATTTAAAGAAATACAGATGTAGTATATAGTTTCATAAACGAGTGTCTCAGGGATGAAATTGCTCCATGTTTTCCCTTAGACCTCACAGTACATCTTCCCATATCTGTCCCTGCTTCAGGCACCTATTAAGAGCAAACATATTCCAGAAAGGTCATGGAATAACGGCACTTCCAACACACTGAAAGCATAATGTACTGCGAGCCATAATGAATGTTGCATTGGCGCAGGAAATCAATCCATTTGAAAGGCTCTCTCGGGCAGGGATTAAGGGGGAAGAAGCGGAGACAGAATAAAAAGCCAGGTGAGTCCGGTGCGCGGACACTAACCTCCAGCGGAGCGCGGCCTTGTCGGCATCTGAGATTGGCAATCTCCTTGGAAAACCAACAGAAAAGAGGAGAACAGAGAGAGATGGGGAGGCAGCGCTCCTCATCCTGAAGTCAAGGCCCATAAGCGCCTGTCAGTAGCAGTTGAGCTGCTGCATCTTTTATGAGGAAAGCCCTGTTGCTTATTACAATATTTACAGACGTTTAAAGATTGCGAAGCGAGTGTTGTTACTGCATTAGCTTGGCCTCGGTGGCCTTCGCTCACTAGCCCTGACAGAAGATTTTATTCTAGATTTGTTAAATCGAATCACTGCACACAACTACAAGGAGAGAGGGACTTGATTTTCCTGTGTTTCACAAATGGAATAAATTCCTTCTTAAAACCTTTATGAAATGGTTTAATGTCATTAGCAACCATACAACAGTCAAAAGCCTACTGTATATGCTCCACTGGTGTCTGTTAAATCAGTAATATCATCACAGAGTGTTGTGTACCGTCCATGTCACTTCTACAGCTCTGTTTATAGTCTGTAAGTGAATTTATCCCATCTGTTCCCCCAGGGGGGATGCTGTCCTACAGCAGTGCCGTGATCTTTGACGCTTTCCATAAGGCACACACAATATGGAGACGTGAAGATGCACTTTCACTTCCATCATGTCAAAGAGGAGAGAGAGGCTTCAACAAGCCAGTTTCATCAAGGCTACTGCCTTTCAGGTATCATTTCATATAGAAAAACTGCAGTCTCATATTACAGTAACACCACATCATTTTTGGTTTTGATGCATATGCTATATTCCAGCTATTTCTGTTTCCTTCATTTTCTCTTTTTTTATTGGGAGGGCAACCCACAGAGGAGCGCTATCCATCAGCCTAGCTCAGAGGGAGGAAAAAAAAACACAAACTTGAATAAATATTTCATTAGATTATTCTGTGATTTAATGCGCTTCTGCTTGGCTGGGGTCTACGGCAATATCTTTGGTCCATTTATAAATGCATTAACACAATGACACCCGACTCTAGCTGGATATTGATAGCTGAGCTGAGGGATTGTTTTGTCTGTCTGTCTGTCTGCTGCGCTGAATCACACCTGCAGAACAAAAAAAAATCATCTTTTCTTCCTTCTCTTTCTCTCTCGTTTGAGCTTGTGTTACTTAACCGCACGGGGGAAATTAGTCAACCAATCTCACTGGATAAAATCTGTCCAGACAATTCAACAGAAATCTACACTGAAACCGATTCAGCGTGGTGCTTTTCATGTGTGCATCCACTATTTGCAAAGCAGAACTGTCAATCTGAACCCAAATAAGACTACAGACTAAAGCCTTGGTTCATATGCATGTGCAGGCATATAAGCGTGCAGGTGTGTGTTCTGCATATGCTATAAGTGGAAGCTAATTAGAGTCAAAGGGAGAAGTTTTCACAGTCTGTGATAAATTCAACATCAGGAAATCCTCCACCTATTAATACCAATTGGGCGACAATAATTGGCAGGCCATCGACAGCGCGGGCAGAATTAATCATTTGAAGAGGCAGACTAGACTGAATTTTTAATTGGCAGAGGCAGCCACTGTTTAGGGAGGCAACCAGCTGATCACCCAAGAGACTGCTGCTTCAGACAATGCACATTTGCTAATCCTCTTGAGTCAAGTTATTATGGCCATGCATTATTATCATGCTTTACAAACTAATTCCATGTTTTCCCTCATGGATTACCAAGGGGGGAAAAATAGTTGCATAAGAATAGAGGAAATAATAAACACACAAAGCTCAATGTGGATGACACGGAAATTACAGAACAAATGCACAACACTTAGCATGATGAAAATAATGTGTGTGTGTGTGTGTGTGTGTGTGTGTGTGTGTGTGTGTTGGTGTGTTGGTGTGTCTGTGTGTGTGTGTGTGTGTGTGTGTGAGTGTGTGTGTGTTTATCCCTCATGTCCATCAACGTATTTGTCGGTCTGAATGTGCCTGTTCCAGTGTTTCCATCAGGATCCATACTCATTATCCTTTTTTCTGCTTAATAACATGATTAACTATAAAATAACCTCATCAGAAATCATTGACACATTATAGGGTTTCATTATGTATTGTTCATTGTGTCACGAACATTTTAAATCATTTAATTTGACTGAACAGCACTTATTTAAAATTAATGTGTTGTTTTTAAGTTAATGATTAAAGGTAAAAAAAAAACTAAAAAAAAAAACTTTGAGAAGAACATTTATGATTAAGTTTTTATGATACTTTACTCAGATCAGACAGATTACCTAATCAAGCTAACATTTTGGATTTTTTATTTTTTTTGGTTGTTTGTTAAATGGTAACAAAACTCGTGATTGACATACAATAGATATAAAAGTTCACAGGATTGTTTTTCTAATTATAAAAAGGCGCTTTCACAGTTCGACAGCTCTTCAGAATTTTAGTTTTGCTTTTCAAACTAACAAGTGAGAAAAAGATCACTTCACTGAATACAAACAGAACATCTCATTTACAAACTTCATAAAAATATATTTTTTTCAGTTGGTTAACTTCACCACTAGAGCATGAATGATGCAACGTATATGTATCATAGTAATAATTGATGATAGCTATTATGATAATACGAAGAAAACAAATGTAAAAAAAAAACAATCTAGGTGAGCAAATATATTTATGCTAAGCTACTACTAATAATAAACTACTGAATTTATTCCACAGCTGTATCGGTGATCTATCAAAGCTCTATTTTCCGTCTAAATTGTCTTCCCCTGACACCACGATCAGGTGACAATCACTTAAGAGCTAAATACTGCAATCATTATGCAACACAGGGCAATGACATTTTAGTATATGTATGCACACACACGCAAACACACACCGATGAATGCCAAATGAGTGCTAACACTGAAAAAAAAAAATGTCTTCCCTGCTTCTACACACTAACAACTGTAGAATCAGGAGAGGAGCGCCATGAGGCTTCATGAAATATGTGGCTAATAGCAGCTATGATAGCACATTGTATGGTTCAGTAGGAAACCTTCATAACATGTTTTGACCCAAATATGATCACAGATTTTGCAGACTAGAGCAAATATTTTAGATCATTGCAACATGAGCATGCACATAAAAAATAAAAACCTATTAATTTAGATACTTTTTTTCATTTTCTTGGTTTCTGTTACGTTAATATCACTTATATTTAAAGTTATTTGTTTGCTGCAATGCTGTGTCTTCTAAAACTGTGCAATTAGTCCCAGAATGTCAATCACATTAATGAATATAAATCAGTCTATTTTTGGTACGGCCGCAATACAAGGGCTCCGTGACACGTTGTGGACAACCTTTGTAACGGTAACAAATTTCATATCTTTTGATGGTGATTCTATATGTCATAGAAGACGTCATTTGCAATGTTTGCAAATGGCATTTACATTACTGTCACAGATTGTCATTTGTCTTTTCTAAATGTCAATGCAATAAAAGGCTTATCTCCTTTACTAACATCCCTCACATATCAATATCTGCTCTGCAGGAGAAGAGGGCACGATGGGGAATCCAGAGCGCGGATAACTGAATTTAGAAAGAGGTTGTTGTTGTTTTTACAAATATACTGTGACAAAATGATAGTCTTGTGATGTTTTTGGTCTGTGACATCTATGGGGCAGTTTTAGAATTAACTCTATATACTCGACTCAAAGTTAACGTGTTAATGCAAATTTGTTTTAACGCCACTAATTTCTTTAACGCATTAACGCAACTTGCGATTTTTAGGTTGTAGAGAGCTCAGTTTTAAAGCTAGAGAGAAGATATGGCATGGCCATTTTCAAAGGGGTCCCTTGACCTCTGACCTCAAGATATGTAAATGAAAATGGGTTCTATGGGTACCTGTTTTATCTATACATTTTTAATGACCCAAGATTTTCATTGCCTGCGACTGCTTGCTGTAATTGTTGTGCATATGACGAATAAAACAAACTTGAAACTTGAGAAACACAGAGTTGAAACCACAGATTAAATCATTATGTAAATTAATAAAGCTTTTCATAACTCTTATTCGGACAGTGTTGGTTTTTCTCTCCTTGAATCGTGAATGTGGTGTTGTATATGTTAAAATTATGATTAGAAAGGAAATAATAATTATGATACTGCTGGTCATTATTATTATGGGAGTGTAAATGTCACTGTGATCAACCAATAAACAGCCCTAAAGCTCTCTGGAGGTTTCGGTTCTTGTCCAAACTGGCTGGGTGCAAACACAAAACGTAATCAACAAAGTTGGTTGAAAGTGGTGATGATGATGGTGATGCTGATGATGATGATGATGATGATGATGATGATGATGATGACGTCTACACTGCGTGGATCCACTGTGAGGGGGGGACCACATACTGTAGGTATTGTGAAATGGTTTTCCCACCCAGGCAGTGATCTAACACATCTTTGATAACCAACTTCATTATGGAAGGTGGAAGTTGCCCCTGTGTGTGTGTGTGTAGAGAGCTGACTGGATTACAGTCTTCCATCAGAGCCCAAGCAGCGCAGCATCACTGCCTCTCTCCCTCTCTCTCTCCCTCTCCGTCTCTCTCTCTCCGCGGCGACGTCCGTCATCTTGCGACAGCTCTTGCGCCCTTTGGAGACATTTGGTGGTGTATTAAACTGATTTGGCCGTGTCCCGGTTCGCACCTTGCCCCATTCGCACATGGGGAGATGTTAAGGAAAGCGTCTGGGATGAATAAATGATGCCACCCTTCTGCAAAAAGACGGGACTGGCTGGCTGGCAGGGGAAGGCTCTTTAAAAATGCATCCTTTCCAAGCGCCTCTGCCCCACTTAAAGAGCGCGTTAAGAAAATAGCAATAAAACGCAGAACATGACACACACTTTGTCACCCTATTATTCATGATACTGCAAGCGCAACTCATATTTCCAAATCTCCCATTTTGCTTGTAATCAAAATAATCAAAATGAAAATGCTCTAAAATATTAAGAACTTTACGAGCAAAGCAATCATAATTGGGACAAAATGACATGAATGTTAGATGAAAATATGTAAGCAATGATCCACATTGTTTAGAATAGTAGATTGATATATGGATTAAGCCTGATCAAACGTAAAAAAAAAAAAAAAAAAAAAAAAAAAGTGACAAATAACCGCATTTTACGCGCTACTATTTCAACAAAAATGATGCCAAAAAGGTACAGGAATTATGAAGGTTTACATTGGCCTTGCAGCCATTTGAGGGGCGACACGTTACCTTTGTGCATGCCGGTGTATCGGTCCTTGAGAACTGTCAGTTCGTGGATTTTCCCAAACTGTTCAAACAGGGGTTTCAGGTCTTTTTCCTCCAAGTTCCGCGGTATCTGCCCGATAAACAGCTTAATGGCATCTTGGTCTTTCATGTTGCCGCTCTCCGGATGAATTGAAATGGGTTCTGACCCGTTCATGGGTTTCGGAAATGTGATCTGAGGGTACTGGTGCTGATTTGGGATCAGTAGTAGTGGTGGTTGGGTCGGTGGTGCCCCCGGTCCGGTGAAAACCAGGCTGGAGTAAACGGGCTGAGGCTGCTGAGGATGGTGCTGCCTTCTTGTTTCAGTCTGAGTGAATCTGGCCATTCTGAGCTGGGAGCAGAGTGGATAATAATGACAACACACACACACACACACACACACACACACACACACACAAACACACACACACACACACACACACACACACACACACACACACACACACACACACACACACACACACACGCGCGCGCACACACGCACACACGCACACGCGCGCGCGCGCGCGCGCACACACACGCACTGTGAGAGAGCAAGCACTCAGCTGGAAACCAGGCTGACTTTCTATCCGACACACAACACACACACACACGCACACACACACACACACACACACACACACACACACAGTACAAGGCAGGAAGGCAGAGGGGGGTGAAAGCGGCGGAAGAAGCGCACAGGAGCGATATTAGACGCTCTGGAGCGACACCCAGCGGCAGGTATCGAGTACTTCAACCCAGGAAATGTGGGCTTTTATAACATGACTGAGCATGTTTGTAAAAAAATATGATGGAAACTACCACAAAGAAAAGGAAATGCATCTACAACAACGACTGTTAGACTACTTATAACTGGGTGAAGCCGGTGGAAGGTGATTCTCAAAGAGTTCTTGCAAAATTAGTTATTTTCCAACCTGGGGTGACCAGATCCCAACAAACCAAATGTGGGACAAAGAGTATGCTTGTGTGGGACAATGTGGGACATGTTACCAAGGCTGAGAGTTAGTCTACAGTTTTGATATAATGTCTATCTAACTTAAATAATAAACATTTCTATTCTGCCCCTTATCCTGTAACATCTCTACGCTCAGATTGGCACATCTCTTTTTGACGTTTCTTGTGACTGTGTTGCTTCATGTCGTATTCCCCCCGTGTGAAATTGAAAAATAACTGGCAAATTTCACAAAAAAATCTGAGAGTCGCCTTCCACCGGCCTATAAATACTTAGAAGTAGTTTCACAGTCTTTGTTGTAGCTGCTCTTCTTCCTAAATCTGCATAGCTTGTGACTTTGCGGTGACTCGCAATTTTCCCCCGTTGGGCGTACCGTAGCAAAAACGGTGAAATGTTGACCTGCACTTGACCCACGGGTGCGCAGTTTGACAGGAAACACAGCGCCGTGATGACAGCCTTCCCTGCTTTCTTCAAAGCCATTGGATAAAAGCCAAATTTTAAAAAAGCATCTGTCCTGCAGTGGTTTGACTTTTGAAAACTAGAGCCAATGAAAATGTGGGACATCGTCTCAATATGTGAGACGTGGGAAACCTGGTCACCCTAGACTGAGCATGTTTGTGAAACACTTTCCATCTAATCAGTGGTGGAAGAGGTCCTACTTAGGGTGACCAGGTGTCCCACTTTATTGGGGACTGCACAGTATTTTTATCCCTTGTCCCACGTCCCACATATTGAGACGATGTCCCACATTTTCAATGGCTCTGGTTCTCAAAAGTCAAACCACTGCAGGACAGATGCTTTTCTAAAATCTCGCTGTTATCCAATGGCTGTGGAGAAAGCAGGGAAGGCCGTCATCACGTGGGTCAAGTGCAGGTTAACCTGTCTTTGCTACGCTACGGCCAACGGGGGAAGGGTCACAAGCTATGCAGATTTAGGCAGAATATGATGGAAACTATACCACAAAGAAAAGGAAGAGCGGCTACAACTAAGACTGTTAACCTCTTTTACCCGACGAACCTGGCACCAGGTGGTCTTTTTTCCAAATTGTTTCTAAAAGACAAGGCCTAGTGTATTTTGTCCAAACAATGTTTGTTTGGCAACAATTTCAACACTTTAGTTACAAAATCAATGCACGAGAAATTGTATTGTTACTTTTTAATGTTTTTAACCGTTTTTATATTGAATGTACATACTTGACTTTGAATTTGTTTTTGTTATCATATTTACATTGTTATTGATCTTATTTGTTATTATCTAAGTTTTACTTGATCATATTTCATTATTATAACAAAACTACTCCATTTGGAGTCAAAATTATACAATTTAGTTGTTTTTTTATTGATTTTATACTGTGCACAATGGTAGAATGTGATGATGCACAGGGTAAATGTCATGGCCAAAGGCTCCATTGTGTGCACATAGCCTCCTGTAGTGGATATCAGTGGTATTTTATAGCCAGATTCCCTTTCAAGAGGTAGAAAACACATTTGGCACACTTTGGGTATCCAAGTGGCCAAATGATCCTATCCTTACTAAAACCTTTCTAGAATCTATGTGCTTTGTGTTATTTATATCTGCTTTGGCACAGTTGTAGTCAAGGAGTTGCTGAATGATTTCAGTGGCATCATTGCTATAATGGTGTTATCCACTGTCTAATCTAGAAAACATTTTAGGCCAGGATAAAAATGTAAATTTTTTCCTTTGGTTCATCACAATTTACTCAGGCATAGTAACAGTCACAATGATATTTACACTGGGGGTGAATTCTCTGAAGTCCTACCTATCCATAGAGACCAAGCATCATACATATAGACCTGGTAGTTGTGGAGCTATTCTTGATTTATTTTGGGTATGTCTGTCTAGGCGAACCACACCTTCCAGCACCTTAAAGGGCTTAAGAGGTTAAACTCTTTATAACTATGTGAAGCCGGTGGAAGGTGATTCTCAAAGAGTTCTTGCAAAATCAGTTATTTTTCAACCAGAGGGCAACATGTCCCACTTTGTCCCACTCAAACATACACTTTGTCCCACATTTGGTTTGTTGGGATCTGGTCACCCTACTGCAAATATTTTATCTTATATTAAAAGTAGCAACACAATGTAAAATACTCCTGAGGACCTTTTCATAGCAGACATGTTGACTTGTAGCAGGAAACACACAGGTGTTACTAATAACATTAACGATGGCTCCTCTCTATTTTAGTGTCCCAGTGTTTAAGCCACGATAGCCATCATTAAGTTTTTATTATTTACACCTGGGCATTGTCAAATGTTTTCCATGACAAGGCCCAGTAATACAAGTAAAAGCCCTTCATTGTGTTAGAAAGATTTAAGCTGGATATTGATTATCATTGTGATTTCTGTGGACTTGAAAAGAGACTGTTTCCCATCTATTTTTTCACTGTATATACAAGAATGTTCTGGATTGATGTAGCCAACTTTCTACAAAAGAAACTTATGATGAATGTTGAAATAAATATGATTTATTTTGTTATTTTAGTTTGATGTCATGCTATATTTTAATCAAGATAAGATTGAAAATAACATGCTGTATATCATACAATTATTTATTATGTTTGGAAAATTCCATATTTATAAGAAAAATTGTCAGGAACCAAGCCAACTTTCCTGCACTTTATTAATGAATTCAAATGATTTAAATTCAATTGTCTATGTATCTGTTTGTAGCACTTAAATGAGCATGTGTTCAATAAAGAAAGCATAAAAAAATAAACGCCCTTCATTTTAAATTTTACTTGAATGAAAGTAAACAAGTGTTGGACGTCATGTGAACATACTGTACTACTATTTAGGTGGAGGCTTCAAATAAGCCCAGCAGGTTTTCTGCCTCTTCATGCACTGTATATTATTTATTATTTTTGTTATGTTTGTGTATTCTTACATTGTGCAAATAAGCTAAAACAAACTAATGCATGTCGTGCTGAGTCTGACAATGTAGTTAAGTTAAATAAAATGCTGACACATAGTAAAGTAAAATCTTAAAAGTTACCGCATAGTTGGATGAAATTTAATCAAAACTTTTTAGATAAATGAAATAAAATACTGGTAGCCAGTTTTTTTTCCCACACTAACTGGCAACTTGAACGCTGACGACACAGAGATACCACTTGATACCAACGTCATCATACTATTGGCTCACAAGCCTTGTTAGAAGTGGGAACCAAATGTTAGATATCTTCCACGGACATAAACAAAACATTAACTTTGGACCCGTCAAAATGTTTAAAATGATTAATTCACAATCATAATATTTTTTTTCAGGAAAAGCCATACTTTTATTCGGCACCTTTCCACAAGCTCTGTAGATATATTATTATTATTTTTTTTTTAAATATTCGTCTACGTAATAATGTTTTCAATATAACCTTTAAACACAGTATATGTAAAAAGATACTACCGTAGGTGATCATGCATGTTGTACAGTAAACGCTGCTAAGTAACAAGTGCACTATGTTTCTAAGTGAATACTATCTGTAATCTGTCATTAGATTGAGTCAAGGGAGCAGCAAACATTAACCACAATTAGCAGACTTACTGTAAGTACTTTTCAAATAGCAAGCAGGCTAATCCCCCCAAGAGAGGCGTTATTTGCATCATTTGCCTTCTCTTTGCAGACACTGTCAATAGATCCAAATCCATCATTAATATAAAATTATCATTTAACTGTTACTAACACTGACAGAAGCGATACAGGCAGTATAAACAGTTTGACTTGCAACTTAGCCACAAAGCACTCTTTAACTAAAACACATCCGCTGGGCAGATTTCTAATTACAGCCTATTTAACAGTGGATTAAATAAAGTGATATATACTGTCTGTGACAGCAGGCTCAAGGCTGCGAGGTGAATCAATACGAGCTGCTGGCTGCTGCTCTTACTGTGGAGGGGGGGAGCAGCACCACAGGGGTCCCCTCCCAGAACTTTGACTTACGAATGGCTGCAGCACTGTGTGAGAGAGAATCGCCTTCAGCTGCCTCCGTTGCTCTGAATTCAGCGGTACACCTGTAAAGCAAGGAAAGGCTCACATCCAAAGGGCCTCGGCATGCAGCAGGAACAGATTGTCAACAAAGTTCAGGGCTGAGAAGTTTGGAGAAAAGATGTGGGCTTTCCGGAGTGGATGGTTGTTTGCAGGAGGGAAGTGGGGATAATTTCATCTATTGAACTCGTGCTCATAATATTTCTTTCTGCAGGGCTCAATAAGTGTAGAGGGGAGCAGGCAGGGGTACACATTGACATCAACAGTCAATGAAACAGTGGGTGGTGGCAACACAGAATTTTTTTTTTATTGTAAACTGGTTCTTGAATGTAATTCTCTGAAGCAGTAGGTCCCAGAGTGCCATGCGAGATGCTGAAACTGCTGTTTGTTTTCGATTTTGAAAGTGGCAGCGTTACTTTTATGCTCAGCTCATCGTGTTATTATAAATGTATTGATTAAAAGAGGCAGGGTACTCGCTGTATGTGGCCGGCCATCTGAATGGGAGTTGGCAGGGACAGGAGTTAAAAGTGTTTGGCGGACGGCTCAGCGTGTTAGCCCTCTTACATGTGTAGTGAGGAAACAAACAGGGATGCAGATATTGAATAAGAGCACTGGGCTGTCATGGCTCTCCGGACCTCTGAGGGAGGTTGAGTGGCTATTTTTAGGGATGTGGTCAACACAGGGGGAGGGGTATTGAGAACTTCCACTTCGTGGGTTTTTTTTTTTATTGACCAATGCCATTAGTGTTTCGCCAAGCTGAAGGCAGAGACAAGAAATCAATAAAGGTCACACTATTAGTGCGAACTAAAAAGTTACATACAATTTAACTGGCTGGCGTTTATTCTGCTGCTTGTTAACCAGTCTGGACCCTGAGAGGGAGGCAGCCTGGCTTGATCTGTTCAGCTTGGAAAGTCTGGGAAGGCCCAGAGGGAGACGGAGGCAGCTAAGGGAGTCATTTTGCATTCTGTGTGCACTTGTAGACATACAGTCAAGACAGGCAGGCGGACATGCTCTCACACACACACTTCCTAATTACCCAAATTCAACATTATTCTCCACTTCCAGTATATTGTGCAAACACAGGCACAAACAGCATACAGTGGATATGAGCACACACAATTTAACTCGCCATATGTCATCCAGTTAGGAGTTGGAAGTCAGCGACTGAGTGAGGAACTTGACAAAACAATACGTGCAACACTTTGCTGTTAAGGGGAAGCGTCTTCTCTGCTTGGCCTGGCATGGGGAAGTTTTGAAAGTGTAGTTGAGGTTTAATAAGCGGTAAGAGTTGGAGGTGTCCCCTGGTACCTAATTCACCATCACACTCTGGTTATGCATTGCAAAGCACGCTCGTTCGACCGTAAGGTGTTGTTCAAGGAAATTAGTGGCGATGTGATGATGGCGTATCACACTGGAGACAGTTTTATGGACCGCTGACTTAACAGGCTGATGAGATGTGATAAGAGCGGGCTGAACTGTGGAGTTATTGTACCGCACCTTTCTCCTCAGGTCCTACAGCAGGTCCCTGGTCAGAGAGGAGAGCTCTTTGGTATCGATCAGAGCTTTTCCACTAAAGAACACCAACATGTCTTTCCTGATGTTTTCCTTTTGCAACCATTAAAGGAGCAGTGTTTAACATTTCGGGGGATCTATTACCAGAAATGGAATATAATATTCATAACTATGTTTTCATTAGTGTATAATCCAGAGTCCGCCATGATGCTCCGCCGTGTTTCTACAGTAGCCCAGAACGTACAAACCAAACACTGGTTCTAGAGAGAGCCTTTCACATTTTTACGTTACCTGAAGGCCACCGTAGTTCTCCGACAATAGTATATAATAGTGTTATTATAGTAAGGATGGCCTCTGAGCGAGTGCTTAATTTAGATTATATGCTTAATTTAGATTATATTTAACATGTACTTTTGAAAAGTGTACTTCAAGTTCAACTTCAATGTACTAACAATAAATATACTATTTCTGTAATACTTAAAGTGGTATTCCAGTGTACTTATAAAAAACTATACTTTATTATAAGTGTAATGTAAATTGTACTTAAGTGTACTCTGGAAAAGTATATTAAATTAAAAATACTTATAGTGCAAATTTTGTGGACTTATAAATAGTATAATTATTTTCAAGTCCCTTATAATACACAATTAGTATGCTTTTTTAAAGTGCATTTTAATTTCACTTCATGTTTGTAAAAATATTAGCAAGGACTAAGCGTGTATTCAGTTTATATCATACTAAGAACTAACAAATATTAACAAAGATTAATCGATTTTCTGAATTTTTGCCAATTTATTTTGACTAATTACTTTATCGACCGTCAGATGCCACCGAATCCTACATACTGTACCTTTAAAGGAATATATATGTGTGATATTAATGTATAAATTCTCTTTTTTTGAAGTGTAAATAATCAACAGACAGATGTGAATTTAAAGCACATAAACTACTCAAGCATTTGAGAACATTTTTTAATTCCAGTAAACATGGATGTATTCATTAGGTGAGAAAGAGAAGATAACTGGCTCTTGTATTTGGGCTCTCTGTAACAAGCTGTCTTAATAATCATGTGCTGAGCTATGATTACTCTGACCTTGCTTCACCCTCTAGAGGCTAAATAAAACCTTCTTTATGGAAATCTTAGACTTGAACTGCACCACAGGAATTTTAAAAGTGCAGCTTTCTTAGAATTAGAAAATATAGCCTAAAACATTTAATAATATCTTACAGATTATTATTATTTGGTTCTGGTTGAGTTATGGCAGCTGGCTGATTACCAGAGGTGGAAAGTAACTAAGTACATTTACTCAAGTACTGCACTTAAAGGAACAGTGTGTAGCATTTAATGGGATCTATTGGCAGATATGCACTATAATAATAATAAGTGTTTTCTTTAGTGTATAATCACCTGAAAGTAAGAATCGTTGTGTTTTTGTTACCTTAGAATGAGCCGTTTATATCTACATACGGAGAGGGTCCTCTTCACGGAGCCGGCTGCCATGTTTCTAAAGTAGCCCAGAACGGACAAACCAAACACTGCTCTAGATAGGACCATTCGCGTTTTCATGTTTTCGCATCGGCCACTACACGCTTGACACACGGGAGAAGTTTCAGCTGGTTGCAATCTGCAACCTCACCGCTTTGCAGCCAGATCCTACACACTGCACCTTTAAGTACAATTTTGAGCTACTCGTAAATTTACTTGAGTAATTCCATTTCATGCTACTTTATACCACTACTCCACCAAATATTGTACTTTCTTCTCCACTACATTTATTTGATAATTTCAGTTACTGGTTACTTTGCTGATTCAGATTAATTATACAAAATATAATCAACAAATAAATTATTATTAAGATTTTTTTATTGAACCCCTCGGGAAATTTCACAAGCTACTCAGCAGTATGTAATATAATTAAAATTAGCCCCGCCTTTACTATCATTAAAGTGATGCTTACACATTAGTGAATCAATAATTACAATCCAATAATATAGATCATTCTGAAATGGGCCATTCTGCTTAATGATGTCAATATTTTTGTACGTACTTTTACTTGTGCAAGTAAGTAATTTATTTATTTTATTTTTTTTGAGTAATTTTGAATGCAGGACTTTTACTTGTATCAGAGTATTTATACCTTATGTTGTATTGCAACTTCTACTTAAGTAAAAAATCTGAGTACTATTACTTCCTCCAACGCTGCTGATTTGGCTCAAGCCTTGACCCAAATCCAGGATGTGGTTTCCTCCTACCGAGCAGGATGTTCTCGGTCCACCGACAATTTTCTCATGCAGTGATTGAGTTGCAGGATTAGAGAAAGGCAGGAATGATTGGAATAATGAGCCAGTTTTGACATATTGAATATTATTTTTTATTATCCAAAAATGGCCTCTAAAAATAATCCCATCACATGCTGTGATTGTTGCAGTTTTGTTGTACGAGAGAGTGAAATAATCAGCCTACAGAGCAATCTTTTCTTTCTTGTGCTAATCTATGTGAGTTGCTTCTACAACTTGCTCAATTTTCAAGATTGTCTGGACCGCTGCTGTTTTTGTATTAACATAATTATCTCCAGAAAAACATCATCACATCAACAGACTACATGGTGTCCAAATTCCCGTATCCCTTCCTGCACCCCTGGCTCAATCTTGTGCATTTTGTAGAGAGATTATTTGTCTTCTTTTCTATCATGCAAAGGTTTATATGACTGAACAGAAGCGTGAGAGTGAGAGGATATGTTCAGGTTGTTTAAAACCATCAAACAAAATGATCCAGGTTCCTACTTTCCTTTTGAAAAATGAATATAAATCCAGAATACGGGAAAGCACACAATACATATATATATATATATATATATATATATATATATATATATGGTATTGTTGGACTGATGGACTAAATTCCGACTAAACGCAGATTTAAAGAAGGGGGGCTGATGGTCTTTTGATTATCTGGGACCTGCACTGCTATATTCCCACCACTACAGCACATCAGCATATAAGGAAATATCAGTGAATCTTGATCCAATTTGTACTTACAATTTCTAACCACCAGATGGAAGCTGTGCTCCACTGTGATCTCCTCTCCAATTATCCCACCACTCATGTAAGCACACCCTGTCTAAATAATGACTCAACTGTAATAAATTATTGCCAGCTCCCCTAAAGCTGAATCTTAAATATCACATTTGAACTTAATAATCCATATCGACAGAAATCATTCTCAGACAGAATGTGCCAGCCACACAAGCAGGGCTTAGTAGATAGCTGTGGATGTTTGGCCTCCAGTTATCTCTCTGCTCTGGCAGAGTGTATGCTCTTTGAAACACCAAGGAGTACATGTTTAGGAAGGCTTCTATCATAACAGTAGAGGTGTAGAAGTGCTGGTATTGTGAAGTGTGTTTGGATCCGGTGAGTTTGAGCATACTGAGATGAGTCTGTTTCAGTCCCACTGAACAGCTGCTGTGTTCAGGCCTCTATAGGGGACAACGAGGAAAGGTGTCCGAACACTCCTCCCACACATATGTCAGTATGTGACAGCTTTCATTATTTCTCTGCAATCTATAGCTCATTCAGGAAAGTCTATTTGTGACGACTTCAATTCCTGCATAGATAACATATATGATTATAGTAGCCTTGTCTTGAGGTGCAAAACTATAAATAAATGTCATTAACAAAAAAAGACATTTTACGGAAAATAAACCACTCAGAAAACACGATACAAGAGAAAAAACAACATGCCTCTACCCACAACATTCAATAGCCGGATGGGTCCAACAAACACAGGACTTTCAACCAAGCGACCGGTGTTTGTGTCCCAAAGTGCTGTTGAGTTCTTTTTTAGTGACGTTTGTGACGTGTTTTCCGTACTTCTGTTACGTTGTTTCTGTACGTATTTTACTTAGTTTCCAGACTTATTTTAAGCCCAACCATGATGTTTTTCCTAACTAAAGAGTTTTGTTGCCTAAAAGTAACTGCGGTCGTTGCTGTAGTTTTGTTACGTGGCATAAAAATTACACGCAAAAGAGGCGAAAAGGCTGAAACACATTCTCATGACACAGGGAATGTCCTTGTAATGCCGTGCTATTTATACGTCCTCCCATGAGATCATGTTGCTTTAGCTGTCCCCATTGAAAGTCCCCATTTACTTTATTTTAACTACAACCTTACTATAGTGCAGCTTTGTAAATGAATAGACAATGAAAGCGGAGGATTCAGAAACTTTCAAATTACAAATGAATCTATATACAGTATGTTAACAGTGCGACTGCAGTGTCTAATCTGTGTAATCTCATATTGCAATGAACTCTGGGATACATGGAAGCATCAAATGCAGCCATCCTTGCTAAAATGGAGAAAAAAAACAAGTAAACATATAAATTGGAACTGATACTAACTTTGTTTGGCAGCCATCTCTGGTGATTTCAACAGCTATATATATGTATATATTTTTTTTTAAACTATTTACCACAACATGAAGTGGTGTTGATTATTGTTAAAATCAGGACACCGCACAGTGTTTTATTCAGCTCACATTACTAAACTTTCATAATTGACATGTAACTGGTAACATTGCATTACCAGTATAAGTATAGATTTTACTCCTAGTATGCTTGTGTGCAATAATATACCATGTGCAATTATGTGCAATTTCTCAGAGGTAATGATTCATTTCTATTGGTGATTTTTCAGGCTCTTTTTAGTTGTGGTGTATTGAAAAGCATTGGTTGAAAAAGTGTTTCTACATTTTGTCCATTGCAATCTGCATACATGAGGAGGACAAAACCTCTCTTAGACTCTATGTCTAAGTAAGAGCCCTCCCAGTAAGTAGACTTACTATGAGGCAGCTGCAGGCCTGTACCAAGGTTGAGGCCAACCTATTGTTTCCAACTCTGTGCATCCTTCACTCACTGCTTTTCTTTCAGCCGGAAACACTGAAAGTGAGGAAAGCAACCGACAACTCACAGCGTAACACAGGATTGCAACAAAACTCTAAATACAGCATACTTGATAATGTAAGCTGGTGTTTCGTGAGCACATGATCTTCAATTGTCATGTACAGTGTCTTCCACTATATCGGACCTTAATATTAAAAGGTGCTACAGTCTTCATATTCTATCTATAAAAATCAATTCATTCATTTTATTGGCATATAAGCCCCTCGCTGTGACAAGAGCGCAAATCAACCCAGATGTCATTTTGAGCAGAACCCCTGAAGCTGTGCCGTGGCTGATTCCCATTCAGGAGGGAGAAGAAGTCCCTGCAGCAGGTTAGCGGGCAGCTCTAAGCAAGGACTGCTCTCTGCATGGGGCAGAGACTCTCTCCTGCAAGATGACATGTTGGAAGATATAGTAAACTTGATCTTCAGTCTAAGTTTTTCTGAAAGCAGGTGCTGTTCAAAGCATCTGGAGTTACAAAAAATATCAAATAAATCAAAAGAAAAACTAATCACCAGTTTTTTTTTACTTAAAGGAGGTGTACACAAACATATGTACATTCCTTTTATATGCAAATGACATCAAGAGGGTCAAACATAATTAATACAAAAACACATGGTTGAGGTTGCTAGGCGACAGTGGCTGGTTAACAATGGTGTGCAGTATGAATAGACGAACCGTATCGACAATGTTTGAGCAAGAGTAGTTTTTACCACCTGGAAAAGCTGAACAGTAAACTACCTCATCACTGACCAGTCAGTGTCTTTATTTTAAACACCAACAAGCAGAAATGGAATATAATATTAATAAGTATTTTTTCTCAAGTGTATAATCACCTGAAAATAAAAATGATTGTGTTTTTTTTAGCTTAGAATGAGTCGTTTATATCTACATACTGAGCGGGTCCATGTTTCTACTGTAGCATAGAACGGACAAATCAAACACTGGATCTAGGGCCATTCGCGTTTTTCGCATTTTCACGTCGGCCATCGTAGTTCTCCTACATGCTTGGCACACGGGAGAAGTTTCAGCTGGTTGCAATGTGCAACCTCACCGCTAGATGCCGCCAGATCCTACACGCTGAACTTTTAATTTCAGCCTGTTCGCACGAAAAGGCATATAAATGCCACGATAATGCGCAAGGAGTTCTTGATTTCCGCGTGTCTTTTGTACACCTTGTATCCTTTACTGACTGCAATGTGAGCACATCCGTGTATAAATGCTACGGTAAGAATTAGTGACGTAGTATAAAAAGCAAGAAAGACCACTTATGGTGGGCGGATGGGTACAACAAACACCGGACTTCTAACCAGGAGACCTGTGTTAGACACCATTGTTGACCGGAGTTTTGTTTTGTAAGTTACGTTAGTGATGACGTTAGGGATGACGTTAGTGATGACCTAACGTTAGTGATGACGTTAGAGAAGTTTGTCACGTGACGATTGCCACATGTTTTCCGTAGTTCTTTCTGTAGGGTGTTTTACTTAGTTTAATAACTTATTTTAAGCCCAACCATGACATTTTCCCTTACCCTAAGTAAGTGGTTTTCTTGCCTAAACCTAACTGTGGACGTTTGTGTGGCGTACAAATGACACATGAAATGTGGCGTACAAATGACACGTGAAAAGCGCTAAAATGCCTACTAATGAGACGCAGAATGTCCGTGTAATGTCATGGTATTTAAACACCTTCCCGTGAGACCGGGTTGTTAAGTTATTTATTAAGTTATAGAAAGGAGTAGGGCCTTATAAGTGTTTACTTTTGCCTACTCCTTTTCGAACATAATATTTATTCAGTTTATTTAGAATTTGCTGTACAGTATATGTTTACTGTTGTATTGGTTATTCTTGTTTTGTTTTCATATTATTTATTACATATTCAAAATAAATCTAAATCTAAACATCCAGGTGACAAAGAGCAACATGAGCATCCCATTGGAGGCATGTTTCTCATACTGTCCCTGATATTGTGTGTAGGTCCAATATTCACTCACCTTTTAGCCCTGGTTTGATCACCTAACTCCTTTGGGCGTTTCAGCTTTCTAGATGACTCTCTTCACCAGTCCCTTGTCTACTTTAGCTCTAGCTAATCCATTTTACACTCGACAGAGTGCAACCAGATTGTCTGAGCATAACTGAGTCAACCACACAGACCAGTGAACCTCAACACATGAGCTGAAAGAGACTCATGGGCAGGTTTGATGCCCTTTCCACAGCAGCCATTTTGACATGTCAAGGCAGGTAAACACAGGTGTAACTGATCAAATTAATTATGGTCCCGTTCTATTTAGGTGTGTTAAAGCCATTCCGGTGATCCAGAGTGCACAACACGGCCCTGACCCACCTAAATGGAACAGGGCCATGGTTAGTGTTATTAATTACACCTGTGTTCACCCTGGAAGTCACGTGTCAAAATGGCTGCTGTGAAAAGGGCATATTTAAACTTCTGAGGAATAGCTTGCGCAGAGCCGCAGAGATAGTTTGCGGAGCTCGCAGAGAGCCGCAGAGACTCGCCTCCCACATCCTGAAAAATGTGACTCGCAGACGCAGAAGTTTGATTGGACAACAGAGCCGGGAGGTGGGATTTCTGGACAAATACCTCACATCAGTTACAACAACAACCTTATTAATTCTAGGCACAGGAGCTGATTTTTATTCCAGCCATGGAGTTGTGTCGGGCCAAAGTAAAATCTATCAAATAAATCAAAGACCGCCTCAAAAAGAAATTACATGCTACGCACAATCCGCCGCAGTACTATCTGTGCACGCATGGGAGAAGTTTGCCTTCAGGGCATTCTTCCAGAAAGCCTTTTCTGCCAGAAATCTCAACAAGCCTGTTTAGGAGACGATGATGGTTTGGGTTAAAATAAATCCTTTCTGGCAGAAAGCCCTGAAGGCAAACTTCTCCCAGGTGCCTGGCGTGCGCTAGAGGTGCCTGCTCAGAACACATAGGCGCACAGCCGCAGGAGTATAAATCAGGCTTTAGGCTCCTTAGGAATTAAGTGTTATCGCTACCTGCAAAAATTAGCGGCTTAAACCACAATTGAAAACGTCAGCAGTAACTACCCTACATTTTAATTTTAAAAATACCACACTTTTCTTTGAGAAGCTCAGCTGCTTTGAGTTGCAGTGCTGCTTGTGGCTAGAAAAGGGAAAACCTCAAGTGAAAGTTAGACTGTTGAACACTTTTTGCAGCGAGTTTTAGCCACAAATGTGTGCAGGACTGTGGGAGGAAACCAGCGGAAATGCAGACACAGGTAGAAAGTTCCTGTAACTTTGGTAAAAGTTAAAGCACTCTCTAATTTATTTGTAACTATCTCTTCTTTATATCATGGAATTATTGAATCCAAATAGCCTACATTCTTCTATTAAATGTATTATTGACTCATCAAATTCACCCAATACTTATTGTGAACTTAAAGGTGCGCTATACAGGATTCAGAGCCCTAATATAGCAGCAAACAACTATTTTCTATGTAAAGATATAGAGGAGTAATGTCTACCTGAGCAGAGAATGAAGTCTTTCCCTCTGTGTGTGTTGTAATGTAGCTTCTCCTTGCTTTGTTGACATAGCTGGGCTGGCCGGGCGTGCTTTTAGTGCATCTGAGCGTGCCCCACTATCTAGCTCATAGCCGCCGCTCTGCACTGTGCTCATGCAGCAGTTACAGCTGATAACGCCTTCCCAACTGATGGCTTTGTGGCCGAAGCGTAGTGCCCACCCTCCAGTTCCCCCTCAGATAACCACTGTTAAATCTGTCCGCTCTGTTGCCGTTGTTTGCACTGTTAGCATCGTTAGCTGGAGCAGCCATTAGCTTTGTTTTAAAAAATGATATTCCCACACAACAAAACTGCATTGTGAATTACGTTTCGAGGGAAACAGATTATGTCAGGGATCATGTTTGTTTTTGATGTATCATAAATACATTGTATGATAGTCCGCGGAAGTTCACATAGGGACGTGGTGGGTTGGTGGATGGGTCAAACAAACAGAAGGACTTTCGCCCGGGAGACCGCTGTTTGTGTCCCGTGTGAAACCAAAAGTCAACGTTCACTTATTTTAATCATCGTGCTTTTTTCCTAAATCTAACCAAGTTTTTTTGATTCGTTTTTGTTACACTTTTTTTTTAAATGTTGTTGTCATTTTAAGCCAAACCATGATGTTTTTTTACTAAACCTAACCAAGTAGTTTTTTTTTTAGTTTTGTTTTGTTTTGGTTCAATTCACAACATTAAACGTGTTTGAAACTGTTTAAAAGTGCGACTGTAATCCAATAGAAAATACCTCGAAATGTAATTGAAAATGTTTAGTTGCATGAAAACGTAATTTTGTAGGAGACAGGGTTACGGCCGTCGCCATGTTGAGAGCCGTGCGGAGGCAATAGAAATGCTCTGAATTCTGTATTTAGCACCTTTAACAAACAGTGAGGAAAAAAACAGCCACATGGCCACAGTGACACATTTTGACTTCCCACACAAAAGCATCTTGGTGTTGCATCTGTGATTTTCACTTATTGAATTAATCTAACAAAAATTGACATTTTTCTTCTTTCTCCCAAGCGTATAAAACATCCAACAACAGACTCTCTCTTAATAAACATGACATACAGATCTCAGATCAGAGTTATTCACACAGCCTTGATGCTGACCTTAACTCACACAAGAGAGTTTATTATGCAAATGAGCCTATTGTCACATTGCTGATCTGATATGCTAATCGTCTCTCAGACCCAGACCTTGAATGGTAATTTACTTGGTAGATGCAGTATTAGCTGCCTTTATGGTGTATTGTTCAACAGAATTATTTTTTTCCCCCTTTATTTGATTGCACAAATGTCTTGTGAGGCTTTGATAAAAAACCTCGTCAAGATCCCTTTAGAAGAATTTAGCATAAATGACAGATGAGCTCAGCTGTCTGAAATCCTTTTGTATGAATAAGTTATATGCTAAAAAATATTCTAATGGTTGTAATAAAAGTACCAGTACTTATATAGCAACACGGTACACCCATTATTAAACATGTACCAACGAAAATCTATATATCGTGGCAGGTTTTAGTTGAAAAGATGCCACTAGACAACACGTTCTCACTCCCAACTCATCAAATACCGCCATTTGGTAAGCACCACTTCATCGGAAACGACGCACGGATACCCTTTAGCAACAGTATGTGATGAACTGGGCTTTCAACTAACTCCAATAAAGAATCCGTACAGGATGGCCGAGAGGGGTGGTGGTGGATGGGTCAAGCCTTTCAACCAGGAGACTGGTGTTCGTGTCCCGTGTGAAACTAAAAGTAACGTTGATTTATTTTGTCACTTTAGTTTAGTTTAGTTCAGTTTAGTTGTAAAGGGACAGCACAAATTAATAAATACACATGGTATAAAAAAATGCCAGAATTAGCCAAAAGGCTATTTTCATCTGTCGTCCCCGGCCAAGAAGGCCCTGGTTGCAGAAGGCGTCCTAAAATACATCAGAACAAAAACAGGGCATGCAATTTAAAAGTGTTCCTAAAATACATCAAGCCTTTTTGTCATGTGACTCGTCGGTATCGTCAGTCCCATGAGTCACGTGAGTCATGTACGTCAACCACGACCGTTTCCTAACCCTACCTAAGTGGTTGTGTTGCCTAGACCTAACTTTCTGTGAAAACGAAAGTTTATTTTGAAAGGACACTATTCATGTAACGAGCATATATTGACACACCGTCCCTGGTCCGTCCAAAAGTAATGCAAGAGGGTTACCCCGTGCGTCGGCCTCCGATGCCGAGGGGCTCTGACCAGGCGTCGGTATTTGATGAGTTGGGAGTGAGAACGGGTTGCAACAGACCAATTACAATATTCATGTATGAAGTCAGCCACCAAATGTCACATCTGTCAGCCAAGCTATTGTGCCACGGCCAGATTATCTTCCATATTATTATGGTATGGGGATTCTCATTGGTTTTATTTCAGGGGAAATTAGTGTTTTGTGGGATTTTTATTTTAAATTACAAATTAAATTACAATATTCATGTATGAAGTCAGCCACCAAATGTCACATCTGTCAGCCAAGCTATTGTGCCACGGCCAGATTATCTTCCATATTATTATGGTATGGGGATTCTCATTGGTTTTATTTCAGGGGAAATTAGTGTTTTGGGGGATTTTTAATTTAAATTATGCATGCCACCTGTGGGGTCTTGCAGTGTTACAGCTCTTGTCAGACTGGCATTTACTGTAATGATTGGCATTTGGTCTTCAGCATCTGTAAATCTTGGTATGGTGTTTGTTTTCAGAGGCTCATTTCCATATTTTTCCCCTCCACAACTTTCAATTAGGAATAGGTTGTCATCTGACCCCCGTTTCAGACTTCTGGAATATGACACACAGTGGAGAGTAGCGTTCAAATGGGGAATTAATAGCTGTCAAATGTCATATCAACTCATCAACAACAACAAAAACAACAACAACAGGCACTGAGGCATTCATTATGCATGCTTAGCTTTTATTTCCTCTGCAGGGCTCTCATCACTGCACAAGGATGGAAACTATCCATGACTGAAAAAAAAACAAAAAGACCCCGTAGGAGTTGGAATTGAAATGGTCTGACATACAGTCAATTCATAAAAAGGTGTTGTAGTAACAGCTCAAGTACCCAACTGTGTCCATCCACACAATTTCAAATTAATATTTCACAGTGCTGTCAGACTGCTGACCTTATGGTTTGAAGGCAGTGTCTCCTGAGGCACAGGTGAAGGATTGCGGTACACTATGTTCTTGGTAGTGATGCATCCCAGTCAAACAACCACTTCACACCCACAAACGAGAGACTCACACAGCAAAAAATTAGTTTATTCTGTTGGGTAGCTGTTATTCAGTATAATAAAAATCTTTGTTTTGGAGGGAGGTCACCTGAGGCCTGTACTACGACGCAGGATTTTGGGTTAGCCAATAACTTCAGGGTTAACCCTGGGTTTTCCGTCCTACGAAGGTGGATCAATTCTTATCGGGGTAGATCGCCATGGTAACTTATGCTGAACACCTAACCTGCTCCGGAGCAGGTTATGTTCCAGATAACAGATAAACTCGTATAAAAGCACCGCCTACTGACCAATCAAAGTGCGCGGATAGTATGATAATATTACACAAATACGAAGAAGTTACAGTCATAATCCAGGCTAAAAAAAACACAGTTTAAACTGACTAATGCAGGAAGGACAGCTGTCTATGAAGTCAACGCAGAAGTGACAAAAACTACAGTTTCTCAAATGGCCACTTGAGGATCCAAAAGCGAGTCAATCCCCATAGACTCCCATATTAAAATGACCAACTTTACAGCAGAAATAAACATGTTAACAGCCTGGTACAAAACGGTTTTGGTCTCTATAACTAATTTCCCCATTCATGACAATTGTACGGGGGTGAATTTTTTTTATAACTCACCCATTTAAATCATAGTAAGGCTTAAAGTTATGCATAATTAAGGGAGTGGCCGCTTTGAGTGACAGGTGTCGCTACCATGGCATCGCTCTAAGGAGTCGGCTATTCATTTTTTCCGGTACCGTCAGGCACATTTTGTTTTAAGCCTGTTTAAAACTAAGCCAAAAGTTAAGTTAGCCAAAATTAGCATACCAATTAATATCACAGTTAACGTGAATTTCGGATGCACCTTGCTAACGAAGCTAGCTAGCTAGCATTAGCTGCTAACGATACCTGGCCCTGCTGAGCCTCAGTCCTCTCCAGCTCCAACCTCTCGTCCAAATATGATCACTTCTAGTTCCAAAAAACCAAGATGTTACGACCAGTGAATGGGGACCGAAGCCAACCAAGCCCCCAGGAAGTGCGCCAGGCTTTGATGCAAATTTCCGTAGAGGCCAAACGGTGGTACTGCAACTTCCGTGTCACGTGATGCCATTGGGCCCAAAAAGAGTTTTTCCCATAGACTTACATTGGGAAAGAGACGTCTGTAAATCAGCGGATAATTTCTTTTGAGGTGAATCAACGTCCCAGTACGAACACTCTAATAGCCCTTATTTAAATCATTAGGTCCTAAAAGTAAAATGTACTAATAACGGAATCCAAAGTTATTTTCCTTCCTGCGTTCATGTGAATGAGACCCAGTCCGAGGCTGGAACGCGGGCTGGGAGGTGGAGTCTGCTCTATGGGCCCAATGGATGCGGAAGATCGCCGGATGGTCCGGGTACTTTATCACTCGGCAGTCGGGCCAGTTTGACTTCACGCGCCACTGAACAACTCTCATAGGAATGAACGAGACCCTGCCTGCAACGTTGTATCCAGTTCTCTTTATACATCCATGGTGCAAACACAAACACAAACACAAACACAGGGAGTGATGGTTTAAAGAGAATGGATTTATTGCTGCGGTGAAAGATGGAGACAGGGTAATGATGTCCGGAGATCAGCAGGAGGGAATGATGCGGTATGGGGGAACGCCAGAACATTGCTGGGCTTGAATGAAGCAGAGGCGAGGAAGGTGAGTGACTAAGCACAAAAACAAAGTACTTTTCTTACAAGAATCAACTCTAGAGGCCTGAGACGTGATTCTACTGAAGGAGCTGAAACAACGATCTGGCGGTGAGTGAGTGAAGAGCCGGGGTAGATATACTGCGGAGATGAGGAACTGATGAATGGCAGGTGTGTGAGCTGAGGAAGGTGATGAACCGATTGCAGGCAGGTGTGGAGGTAGACTGATGTAGAGGGCAGGACATGAAGACACCCACACACACCCACACACGCAGAGACAGACTGGGGACATGGAAGACAGGAGGAGAGAGGAACATGAGTGACATCACGGTGACTACGTCCACTTTTATATACGGTCTATGATTAATACCTGCCAAATGAAAAGTCAGGGGATCACCAAAGCTATAATAATTCATCCTGAGGGGGACATGGATGTCTGTAGCTAATTTCATGTCAATCCAATCTGTAGTTGTTGAGACATTTCACAGAAAATCACAAGTTTCAACCTGCTTGCGGCGCTAGAGGAAAAGTCAGAGTATCACCAAAGGTAGAAGGATTCATCCTTGGGTAAGTATGAATGTCTGTACAAAATTTCATAGCAATTCATCCAATAGTTATTGAGATATTTCTAAAGTGGTGGACCGACCGACCAGTTGACATTACCATTCCTGGCTTACAAAGCAAACAAGACTCGGTCAACACTGAGTATATGTCTGGACCGTGTACGGTCAGTCTGTGAATTTGTGGCTAAATTGTCACACAAATAGTCAGTGGTCATGTCTATAATGTTAAATCCAGCAGTACATGTCCTCCAGGTCCAGCGAGGACACTAGGGGACGCGCTGCTCCACTCTACTGGCCGCTCAAGCGGTGACCCCTATCGTTGAATGCACCTGATTGGTCCCTGGTTTTCTGCTCGACATTTCAAACAGGAAACTTTCTGTTATTATGTCTCAACCATCCAACAAAATGTACTACTGAAAACATTTTAAGCGAGAAACAGTCTATGCCACTGCTGAATCTCGTTTCATTTTAGAACTAGATCACCTAGTTGGACAGCTTGGTCCAGGTTTCTTGAGCCGGATGCGTCGCGCTGGACGGGCTCATTTGCATAACAGACTGTTCCCCGCCTTTTCATTTTGAAAGAGCAACATAATGTAACTTCATCACTCAGTGACAGACTTTGCCCTCTTTGCCCTCTGTGTTCCAGCCAAAAAACGTCACATATTTCAACATTTAGTATATATGTATCAGTATAACACACCTTATAGTACACATCATATTTGTCTTTGTTCATATTATTGAACATTTACTGCTGCATTTGCAAAAAAATAACGTACAACCGAAAAGGTTAAATTATGCCAGAACTTCCTGTGAGTGAATCTATCACAGCATGAGGAGGATTCCTGGAGCGAAGACATTGGCAGTCAGTGACAAACACACACACAAACAGTGAGAGATAAGTGAGAATAACTACACACACACACTGGTGGCACATGAAACACACTGATGCTGTTAATAAGTTAAGAAACTCTGCCGTGTTTGTATTTGACATTTCTTCTCACTGAGCTGCTTTAGAGAGCTGAAGTTTTGAAAAACAGCTCGTGGAGTAATTATAGAGCTTTTCGCCCTTTGGAACCTTCCTCTATCAGATAATGAAGCAATAACGATTACATAATGCTTCTTTTATGAAAACCCAATAGACTAGTCTCGGCAAGACGCTCCAACTGTGTGCTGTGTCAGCTGACAGCTACCTTATCATACCAATCAGCGCTCATATTCACTGACGCTGCTTCACAAAAGCCTCCACCTCATCTGGCAGCGCTCCGTCTCGTCCTCCCCGCTGTGCTTGTTTGCTCCCTCCACGTTATTTATCATTTGTTATGCTGCAGCAGGGAGCCTTCCCGACACCTTCTCCATGCCATCACGTCAAATAAACGTATTGCCGTCTCCAGCAATGCATGACATCAGTGACTCCGATAAAATGATGATTACAGGCGGTGACCTCATTCTACCTTTCCACATGGCAGCGAGCTCGGAGAGGGTGTGAAGGGGGAGATTTTGGTGGAACGGAGAGAAGGTGTGATTCTGACATATTTTGTGCCGCACAGGCAAAATCGTGAAGGTTTTGATTTTCACGCCAAAACTATTACAGCATTTTTCAAAATTGATTTTGCGGTGGTGGAGGGAGTTTCATATAGGTGCAGAAGCTCTGGGATTTAAGGGACTAGTTTAACTGATTTTGTTAACAGAGCCAGGCTAGCTGTTACTCCCAGGCTTTGTGCTTAACTAAGCCACCCTGCTGCTGGCTGTAGCTTCACATTTACCGTACAGACATGAGAGTGGTATCGATCTCGTCATCTATCTCTCTGCAAGAAAACAAATAACCATATTTCCAAAATTGTCAAGCAGTTGTGAAACAGCACTGCATTTACAAGCTGGCTTTTGATGAAGAAAGTCCTTATTTTCAGTCTCAACTGTACATGAACATGTACATTTTCGTGTGCATTTCCACACAGACCTTCAAAAGGAAAATTAAAGGTCCAGTGTGTAACATTTCTGGGGATCTATTAGCAGAAATGGAATATAATATTCATAACTATGTTTTCATTAGTGTATAATCACCTGAAACTTAGAATCGTTGTGTTCGTCCGTTAACTAAGTGGTTTTCTTGCCTGATCCGTCCGTGGCTTTGTTGCTCCCTGCTGGTACTGCATGTTAATACAGGCGTGTAATATTCACATCTCTGCAAGGCACAACGTGACATTGACATGCTATCCTCTGGACTGGTGGCTCTATTACACGCTTTGGCATGATATCGGATTGTACCTGAAGGCCACCTTAGTTCTCCGACACACTTGAGAAACTGTGGTAACGTGAGCCGCAGAGTGCAAAACCGCCAGCCGCCATCTGACTTCCGTTGCTCCTATAGTCTTGGAAAGGGAGGAGTGAGCAATAACACCACTAGATGCCACCAAATCCTACATACTGTACCTTTAATAAATGCAAAAACATTGGGTGGTACGTTAATGGCCAAGTAAATTCTGTATGAAAACTGCATTAGCTAATGAAAATAAATAAATAAATAAATAAAAAATCTCAACGTTACATGACCCATTACTATCTCAGAACACACTTCTCCTCTCTTGTATGTTGTCTTCTTTTTTCCCTCTAACATGAAAAAGTAATGTCATCGTTCATCTATAACTACTTCCCTCATATGGTTGTTTTTGTGCTTTCATGTTTCCTCTATGATGAGTTCATGTAGGTGTGTACTTGTTGAGGTCCTCTCTGGATTTTGAAGCTTTGATATAAAAAAATAATTAGACCCTCAAACAAATCACGTAGATTATAAAGAGAAGGTGCAAATTGTTTCTGTGTAATTATGTTTTCACCCGCTGCTTTGTAGTACATTCATGTCTTTAATCCACCTTAGAGGCTGATTAGTGCTTTAAGAGGCCCTCTGGTCGCTTTTTATTAGTCCCACTTATTCTGCAAATAAATTATTCCCTTAATAAACAATGTCCTCAACAACTGCCATAACACGCTTATTATTTATTTACTTTACCAAACAACTAAATGTAACAGTAACAGTGTGGCTTTTGTTTTCTAGACCCTGGCCAATGTATGTCCATTATGCTATGAATATATGCCAAAGGTCAGAGCTATCCTTCTGTCAATAAGCTATCAAATAAATAAGAGGAAACAAAACAACAGACTTTGACCCTCCTGGTGTTTTCCATCTTAGTGGAGACTTCATGTCCTCCGTCTCCGGACAGATCAACTTGTTAAGTTCCTTAGTTGTGTACTCTTGGCTCCCAATCAGATTATATCTCCTCGTATAGCCAATGGGGACAAAGCAAGCTAGTTGGCTGGGTGTGTTGGGTTGGAGTTTAAACTTTGGACCTGAGAAGAAGAGCTGAGAGACACAGTGGAGGCTCTTTAGGAACGGAGACGATACTACTCCACAACAAAGTAAATTGGATATTTTTTTGGCTGGATCTCTGTTGTCTTGGGGGATTCTTTGGTGTTCCACTCAAGCAAGGAAACTATGGAGCCGGTAAATAACCAAATATTTTCCTTTTTATTGCGTTGTCGTTTGTGTCTCTCTTTGTGAGCAATTGGGGGAAGCCGGCAGAACAAAGTTCAGGCTTGAGAGCAAATTAAAAACATCAAAATCTACAGAGAAATATCTGCTCTAGAATGGCATTGAAAGGACATAATTACTACAGTAAACTGGTTCCATACTAACATGGTATTTAGTCCAAAACCTTAGTATGAAACCAATCGTCCGCGAATTGCATACTATTTCTGGTGAAATATTACGGTATGCAACGCTGGACACTACGGCGGCATAAATATCCAACAATGCAACGCGGTAGTGGCGACAGACAGCTCTGTAACATGAATAACGCTTCAGTTTAACTGTAAGTATAAGATTTCACTTTGCTAGGCGTTATATGTATTTTAAATTATTTTAGACTTTGATTCTCACAAACCGTCGTTTTGGTCACATGAGGTTGGCACTGGTTACCATGGTTACACGTCTCCAACGGGCAAGTAGGCTCTCAGGAAGTGAAGACGTAAATTACTGTTCAGTGCGTCCGAAAAGATACATACTACTGTTTATTCCAAAAGAAAGTATATTGAATGATAGTACACATATTGGGCATGTAGTGCATAGTCATTTGCATACTATTGGTTTCATACTAAGGTTTTGGACTACTAAAAAATCTCACATACTGTTTTAGCGTACTAAATAGCATGTTAGTGTGGAATTTTGGACGCAACCAGAGACTGACAGATATCTAGGCACATTTGGCGGACATATTGTACAGTTCAGTGTGTTCAGGGAGGATAATGGTGAATGGTTGGCAGTAAAAATCAGTCCCCAGCTGTGTCAGTATATGAAACCTTGATAGTGTTGCTGTCTTTCTGTCTAAAAACATATAGTAGAGACAAATAGTACTTTGTGCTGTCATTAAATGTCATGATCTCATTTCAGGGCTGTGATGGCATTGAGCTGCTCGATTGGCTGTTTGATCAAGACGATGGAATTCTCCGTCATGAGGAAACGGGACGCCATGGCAACCATCACACCTGGCCAGTCCAGGAGCCAAATGTGCGTGAGACTATGGGATGTCTAATGTCATTCATGCGTGTTACAAATAGCTGTTTGCTCTGAGCGTACGGTATAATTGCTCTGAAGGTTTGTTTTTAAAAGACAGTCCCATCTCTCATCTCACACAGACAGATAATGACAGTGTTTTCACAAAGCAGATGCTGCAGCCGGCCGGACAGGCAGACGACGACTTCCTCAACGCCCTCCTGAGTGGAAGTGACTCTGTGACAGGCTCGCCTCTCTGGTCCCCTTCTCCCAGTGACAGTGGGATCAGTGAGGACCCCCCCTCAGACCAGATGGACAGCCCTCAGCGCCCAGAGAGCCCCCCCGAGGACGTTCCGTATTTCGGTGCGAGGCCACAAACCAAGGCGGACCTCGAAGCCAAAGTTTCCATTGACCTCAGTGAGTCACAAATATCCAACTCAACTCTCAACTTTTGCACTTATAGCACATTTCATACAATCGTGCAGCCCAAAGTGCTTCACAGAGCCAGATTAAAACAGCACATACAAAAAAACAAAGCAAAAACAAGTAGACAAGAATAAACAGAATTTTTCAAGACTAAAAATTACAGCCTAAAGATGTTAAAATACATAAAATTCACTTGTATAGATCGGGTTAAGAGATAGAAATAGTATTAAAACCAATGATTAAGACTTAAAAACTAAGGCAATAAATGACTGTTAAAGGACCAGTGTGTAACAATTAGGGGGATCTATTGGCAGAAATTGAATATAATATTAATATATATATATAATATTGTATTTTGGTTTCTACTAGAACATGTTCACATGCTTTAATGTTCAAAAAACACATTATTTTTCTCATACTGTCTGTCTGAATATACCTGCATTTACCCTCTGTCTGAAACACTCAGTTTTAGCGTCTGTCTCTTTAAACCCCCCTCCCAAAATACACCAGTCTGCTCTGATTAGTTTGCAAGAAAAATATGGTGCACCTTTGAAAAGCTGTGGGTGATATATTCTAATGAACGGCTTGTTGAATCACATGTTTTCTGATCGAGGCAGCCAACAAAAAACTGACTGGGTTGTCTTATTTCACATTTTGTGGGTTGGTAGACACAGAAATGTGTGTTAACAAGCACTGGAAAAGTGAGTTTTTCATGATATGTCCCCTTTAAATAGTGTTTCATGGTTTTGAGCCGAGAATAATCAATGAAGATCTCCTGTATCTCAGAGGATATAGTCGGATCACATACATTATTTGTGAATGTGTGCAAGAGTATTGCAACGATCAAAGACTCTGATGTAATTGCTGATTAAAAGCAAACAGAATAATCTGTATTTGCAGTGACGTTCAGGCTCCAAATGTCATTTCTCATTTTTTTTATTGTCGTTTACCGCACAATCCAAACAATGACGATGCTTTATGTGTATCCTTGTGTCTGTGTTGGTGCAGATGGCTGGGGGTCCGGATTCCCAACGGGCAGGACGAGGATTACACAATATCCTTCTGATGTACATAGACCGCAGCTGTCCTCTGGCTTCCCGCTAACTGTCAAGGATCTGCTACTGTCTGGCACACCAGAGCCTGTAAGTGTAGCCTAGTTGTGATGGGAGTTTGTCGGTAGGGAGGGATGATACAGTAATAGTAGGTGGGGGAGCGATAGTGTTTTATGGGTGTTTTTGTTTCTTTCTTTGCCTGCTTAACTCATGCACAGGAACGGTTGTTTCCGTTTGTTTGAGTCACTGTGTGTGTGCATGTGTATTTTGGTGAAAACTATGGATTCACAAAGGGGTGAGGCCTTTGAAATTGCAAATGAAATTACTATTTTAAAACTTTTATTTATAGGAAAGTTCTCAGTTGCACTCAGGTTGTAATTCCTTTATGATTTTTGAGATATGCCCTCTTTAAAGTTTGGAGAGATTACTAAATTGCATTTTGTGGGGAGAAAGTACACTATGCTGCACCATCCATTAGCTTAGACAACCATTCACCAAGAACCTTCTTGCTGTGATGCGACAACCACCAGATTAATTTAATCTCAGTCCTGTTTAGTCATCAGATTATATTGAACAATTCTGTCATTTTAGTCAAACTTATTTCTCATATTTTATCTTATCATTATCTGATGAAAAACACAGGTTGGATGATTAAGAATGCAGCTTTGCAGTTGGAGTCCTCCTGTCTGAGCTCATTAATGATGCGCGGTTCAGTCGTACCAACTGGTCCGTTATGAGAGCCAATCTGCCCACCCAACGTGTAAAAATAGCGTAACTCAACCACCCAACCCGACCCGACCCGCAAACCACCAACTTTATGCATTAAAGTAGCACAATTGTCAGGACTGAGGTCTGAGACAAGAAGGACAGAGACGGACTGACTTCAACCCCACTTCAAAACACCCAAACTATCCCTCTAATGTTAAATATCTGCCACAATCATTTTATTCCCAGAGAAAATATTCCTAAAAGTGGTTGTTATCAAATGAACACTCAAGATCACCACAAGCAGAATATGTGAGTAATTTTTTTGTGCTTCTGAAACTTGAGGGTCTGCAGCGGTGTTGATTTCAGCCCACTCTGGGTATTGATCCCATCTCCACAGCCCAGTTTAATAAAATGAAGGAGAAACTGGCAGAATGCAGCTTATGTTGTCACCGTAATTGATTTGAGTTAGCCGTGAAATGAGAGTGATGAAGGTGGCCTGATAGTCTGCACTCATTTAACTACTTCCTGTGAGGCTCTAGGGAGAGAAAGAGAGAAAGGGTACGAGGAGGAGAGAAAATGTAATCACATCTGAATATAAGTAATCATATTTCTCCACCAGGCCCCACACCCATCCCAACAGTCCATTCAGGAGCTGATTCTCAATGAAGATGAGAAGAAGCTTCTGGCAAAGGAGGGGGTGACTCTACCCAGCCAACTACCTCTCACAAAGGTATAAACTGCTACCAATACCTCAACAATGAAAAACAATTATCAGCTCCCAGAGTTAAATCTTGTTGGGGCTCAAAATGTTTATTCCCCTGTCAATAGTACGAAGAAAGGATTCTGAAGAAAATACGGAGAAAGATTCGCAATAAGCAGTCTGCTCAGGAGAGCAGGAAGAAGAAGAAGGAATACATCGATGGGCTGGAGAGCAGGTAAGAATCACATTTATACGAGAGAAATGATGATTGTTTTACATGGTTGAACAACATATTCAACGTCCTTAATATGTCCTAAAGTAAGCAGCCCTTGGTCAGTTCATTTCATTATGAAAGTCACCTTGTGGCATCCTGATGTGCCCGCTGTGCCATGTCACCACGACTCCCTGGTGTCTTAATCTCACTCCCCATATTTGCTGTTTCTCTCTATAGAGTGCACCAGGGTGGGATGACATATTTTTGTAATCCAATGAGGAAGTAAGCATTGCCCTGGGTTCCCTTGACAAAAACTGATGGGATTTTTCCATTGCTAACTCATCACTGGGTTTTAAATGAACGATTTTTAGGTTGTACCGTGCTCAGTTTTAAAGCTAGAGTGACGATACTGGTATCATATGAAACTATAAAACCTAAAGAATTGGTACCAACCATGTCATATTAGCTTGTAGCAACAAAGGCTAAATAACGCTCCAAACTTACGCTAAATTTTGGCGAAGAAAAACTGGCATGCCCATTTTCCAAGAGGTCCCTTGACCTCTGACCTCAAGATATGTGAATGAAAATGGGTTCCATGGGTACCCACCAGTCTCCCCTTTAAAGACACACTGAGAGCATGAGCGCGAGTACACACAACGAGGCTGTAAAGGAGGATAAGTCGACGTGATGACGTTTATTAGTCTCATTTAGCCACTTGTTAGCAACCGCCTTTTTTAAGACACATAAAAGCTTCAAAATTCACGAGTGGCGTATGTATTGATGTATTTTATGTCGTAGAACAAAACGTTAAAATCTCTTCAGCTTGTGATAACCACAGACTTAATTTCAGCAACAATGACCCGCTAGCTGTACATTATCCGCTTATTACACGGCTACTTACTTAAGAAATCAATAATTTGACACAAAAACGGTCCACCAGAGTCCGACATCAGAACTGCGCCCATAGGAATGTACAACTAGCGGGTCATTGTTGTGAAAGAATCCCCTTCAGGGCGATGAGAGACCCCTCCGCTTCGCGTCGGGAATTCTTTCAAAACAATGACCGGCTCGCTGTACATTATCCCTTACATATATTGTCCTTTACTCCTTGTTTTATGTTATGTTTCTATGTCTTTCAAAACTCAATAAAATGCCAGAAAACAAACAACTTCCTGAACAGGTTGCCTCCCCTCGGCTTTAAAATATACTGTACTTTGCTTAATGGCGCTTTAATGAAAAAGTTTGAGTCATAGTTTTTTTTTGCAGTATCAACATAAGTGAGATAATTAGATTCTTTTTGTCTGTGAGGGATTTCACCTTGCCCTTATCTTATCTTATTGTCTCCTCTAGGATGTCTGCCTGCAATGCACACAACCAGGAGCTGCAGAGGAAGGTGTCTCAGCTGCAGAAATGCAACATGTGAGAGATTTTAAAATAGGACTTCTCTTTCCATTCCCTGACAATGATCGTTATGACATTTCATCCACTCAGAAACCGGCCTCAGCATCTTACCTCGCACTCTTGTTCCCCCATACCCCTGTTAATACATTTATTTTTTATGTCTTTTCCATTTTTATTTTTTCCTCGCTTGTTTCTCTTTGTATTTCCTTTCTCCCCCAATCCTCTCTGCAGGTCACTAATGGAACAGCTGCGCAGGCTGCAAGCTATGGTCATGAACACATCTAACAAGCCAGCTCAGACTGGGACATGTGTACTGGTATGGACGTCCTCTCTGTGTGTGTGTGTGTGTGTGTGTGTGTGTGTGTGTGTGTGTGTGTGTGTGCCAGGCAGATAAAGAAACCCAGACAATCCATACTGTATGACTCATCGCTAAGTCACCATCATAGCAAGCCAAATAGCAACAACCGTTATGGACCCTTTTACTATTTGCAAAGAATGATGATGTAGGTGTGCACACGCATTTTGGCAATGGAAGTACAGCAGAGTGCAAGGGCACAAACCACCAAAGTATTGATTCATATTTGATCAGTGCTGCCTAATTTGACCGTTTGATCAGAGTTCACCAGTGATTGACAGCTGCCTCTTTTGAATGAACAGCCATAGGAACGCTCTCTCTCTGAAATGACCTGTGATTGACCTAGATTTTTTAAAGCCTGAAAACAGAGCTATGAGGAGGTGCAGAAGTCTGTTTTCTCTTAGAACGCTTGAATTACAATATGCTGAAAGGTTATTATGGAATTGTTGCTGCCTGCAGTCTGTCTACTGTCACTTTAATTCAATGATTGGTCGCTAACTCTTTAACTGGGTGGCTGGGGCAAGACGCCTCTTCCGCCAACATGCATGCGCATATTTATGATGACGTCGGCTGTAAAAGGGTCTATAGCTGGATTAACCATCAAGGCCAATCTAGAGATGCACAGTGAACAAGACGGCACAAAGGACGTAAAAAGGCACAGTCCCCCTCTGTCTGAACAGAAGCCATTCATTGCCTTTGATCACTCCAACGAAAGAAAGTGCAACACCTGAGGCAACATGAGTGTAGAAGAATTTAATCTATAAATATGAATGAGTCTCAGTTTCTTGTCACAGAATTCTTTGCTTCGCCAGACAAGCACAGCAAGAAAATGATTACTGTTTCTTCTGAGCATAAAAAGCATATTCGCAGAGGGAATATCCAAACCACGAGACATAAAAAAAGTTCAACAATGTAAAAGATTTTCAAGTACCACCTTTTTTCCAGCGTTGTACTTTATCTAACTCTAACTCTTGCATTTGTTATCACTTTCTCAGGTGCTTCTGCTGTCCTTCTCACTAATCCTGTTCCCCAACCTCAAGCCTTTCTCTGACACCAAGGTCAGCCAAGGAGACTTCAGTCCAGTCAGAAGTGAGTAACCTTCAGCACCGAATAGCTTTGTTCGCCCGCCTGCCAACTAATCCAGCACCTCTCCGTCACATCTGAGGCGCTTGTTAGGACTGCTGTCTAACCCGCCGCTGGAAGGGCTCTCTCCCGCAGAGCCTCACAGCCGGTCTGAGGATTTACTTCCAACTTAAAACTTTAAAGATTAGAGCCCATGCACTGAGAACCAAGGCCATGTATTAGCATTATGGATATTAAGCTATTCCTCTGTCAACAGCTTCTGATGAATTACTATTAACTATTCATTTATCATTAGATTTATTGGCACAAACCCCCCAAACTGTCAATTTTTAATTATGAGGCAAGGTCAGGATTTGCAGAGTGTCGAGGTGTAATTTGTTACCATAAGCTGTTTGACAGCTTTGAGAAAGCAGTTGATGATGCACTTTCCCCGAGTGCTAAAGGCTATGTTACAAGTTTTAAGAGTCTTTAGAGGGGAACGCTACCTAAATTAAGAATTCCAGTATGTTATTTGCATGGTCTAGGAACGTTCAATCAATATTTATGAACATGAGCTCCTCTCTCTCAAAGCCAGAAACCAGAGAAGTAAGTCTCAAACTTGTGATGTCATAGGGTATAAAGTCTGGAGCTGGTCCATAGACAATGAATGGGAAACTGATTTTACAGACCCACATGCTATGTTTTCTTTTTTATATCCAAATGAACTTTATTCTGTTGAAGAGTTCTCAGTTGTGAAACAGAAAATGTTTCCATATACTCACAAAATTCCCCTGGTTGCTCCTTTCCTAAAACCCGGAAATGAGTTAGCATTTTAGCACTTCCGGTTCCCTCGTCTGGAAGTCAATGGGTTTTTAGTTAGATGCCTGATATAAAGTCTGTGGTTAACACAAGCTTAAGAGATTTTAACGTTTTGTTCTACAACATAAAATGCATCAATAAATACCCCACTCGTGAATTTTGAAGCCTTAACTTGTGTTAAAAATGGCAGTTGCTAACAAGTGGCTAAATGAGACTACTAAACGTCATCACGCCGACTCGTCCGCCCTTCACAGCCTCGTTGTGTATACTCGCGCTCATGCGACCGTGGTGTATTTCGTTTATAGCCTCATTGGCTTTTTGTCGAGGGAACACAGGGCGATGCTAACTTCTTGGTTGGCCTACAAAAATACATCATCCCTGCACCACTCTATTCATTGCCTATGGAGCAGTTCCACACTTTATACCCTATGACATCACTAGTTTGAGTTTTAGCACTCTAGTGTCTGGATTTGAGAGAGAGTTGTTCATGTTTACTAATATTTTTGGACCATAGCAATAATGTATTAACTTTTAAAATGGGCGTAGTTCCCCTTTAATGTCTTTAGGATCTTGAATTTATTGTACTCATGAGTCACAGTGACACACACAGCACACTGACACACGCTTGCTTGCTACGGTGCCTTCATAGAAAACATGGTGCAATAACAAGCAAAGCTGCATGTCCACAGAGGCTTGAACTTATTTTCCTTCTATCTGTGTCTTATTCTCACACAGTCCAGTCACGGTCCCTGCAGAACCTACAGGCTTCCCGTGTGCTGCATGTCATTGAATCCCCATTCTCCACTGAGGATGAATCTGAGTCTCTGCACCAGCATCACCCAGGAGACCGGGGATTGGAGGATATTACTGCCATGATGGGAAAGCTGGGAGTGAAACAAGACCAGGCCGGTTTGGAGCCCATGTCTCTAAACAGCAGTCAGGAAGAAAGCATGGGTCATTTCCACGTAGACCCAATAACTGGTCACATAGCTACTCTGACCTTGGATCCCCACCGCTCTGCCAGGCTGCGACCGCATGCCGATGACATGTAAAAGAAATGAATAAATTATCCCAACATGAATTGCCCAAATCGTCCTCCTCCTAGAGAGTAGAGCAGGGAATTATCTGGTTGCTGCTGGTTACACAGACAGGGAAATCTGTTTTTTAATCATTCCTGTTTTCCCTTTAATATAGTTTATATTCAGTTGGTAACACTTTATAATAAGCATCATTTATAAATGGTAAATTGATAGTTAATTAAACTTATTTAATAGTTATTTTACTGTTAACAAACAATGAAATGATAAGTAATAATGTTTACTAATTATTAGTATTGCTGTTATTTTAACAGTTTATTGTTGCACACATTATAACATTTTATATACTATATGTATAAGTTTTTGTTACAGATTAAGATATTATTTGTAAACCTTAAAGAAATTGTTTGTAAAACATCTATAAACATTACGTAGATAGATAGACCAGATTATCGTTACACTTTGTTCATGGTTAATAATTGTTTTATAAATCATTATAATAACAACTATTAAAAAGTTGCAACTGATGATTATAATAATTATATTTATATAATTCAATATAATTATATTTATATAATTCTAGTTATATAATTATATTTATATAATTGTATTTTTTTATAATAATTACAAATTATTTGGTAATCTCTTATAAATACTTAATATAGTATATAAAATGTTATAATGTGTGCAACAATTAACTCATAATAAATAGTTTACTAATGTAATCAGAATGTAATTGTTATCATCTCTTTAATTTATGAACTAATTATTTCATATGACACAAACTAATGATGAAAAACAAAATAATAACAAAACAGCAGAAATTATAACATTACCAATAATTAGTAAACATTATTAATGATCATTTAATTGTTTGTTAACAGTAAACTATTACTAACTACTAACTAAGTTTAATTAACTATCAATTTATCATTTATAAATTATGGTTATTATAAAGTTTTACCATTCAGTCTGTTTGCCTTTTCCTTATTTGTGATACTGTTTTATATTCGGATGGATTAGAATCTTACATTGAAATTGACTGTCAAGATGTATCCTTTGTCTCCTAGCTTTGATAAAATGCCAGTGTGAATTAGTGTGTTTGAAACTGTCAAAAAATGGTTAAATAGAGCTGTGATTATATGTACAGTTTTGATCTTAATTGATAATTTGTAAAATGTTGAAAGATGTTTTCTTTGAAGAACTGTTTGGATTAATTAGGGGATAAAAACTGCCTCAAATAAAACATGTCAAAACGAGACGAGTGGGATCAAAACACCGGGGATTCATTTTCTTTCATAATTGAAAAGCAACTCAAAGCACAGGATGCAATATTTCCTGATAGTGGCTGAAAAGATATGATCCAAAGTCTAGACAAGCCACCTCTCAAATGGCAAGTACAGTAGGTTGGATGTCAGCGGAGACAAAGAGACAGACAGCAGCTAACTGGGCCAAAGGTGGTTCAGATGACCTCTTATCTCATGACTCAGACTTCTTACCCAATAATTGACATGTTGATGTATTTACTCGTTGAAGACAGCTGTGTCCATAGCCCGTCCACCGTGTCTGGCTTGTCAGTGCAGACCACACATTGATGGGATGAAAGTGCTCTTATCCTCGCTGCCACTCGGGTCACACTTTCTCCTAAAGGTCTAAAAACATGTTCAGGTTGACATTTTCTGTGGTCAGCTAGTGTTCACTTCAAGGGAGGACCGGAGATTCAATTCTGGGATTAAATGAAAACCGACTGAACAGAATAATAAAGAAGAAGAATAATTTTAAAAAAAAACAGGAATAAACCACATTAAAATAAATTAAAACTGAAAGAGATAATAAAGATATTGCACTATCCCTGACACATGGATTTATAATAACATCCCTGGAAGGCACAGAAAGCATTGGCTTATGAAGAGACATATCATTTATATAAAATAGTACATTTTTAAACACCTTATTAAACAATGGAAACCTTAAATAATGGAAAAGTTTTTAAGAATAGATCTGTTTCATAATGAATCAAAAATGACATGAAAGGCTTTATAACAAAGGGAATTTCCCAACCCCCACAATACCTTATTAGCTCTTCACTAATTGACACACCGAATTTGAAAAATTCAACCTGATGACAGCGCTTGAAGGTCAGAGGAAGTTATTATAATTCAGGGGATCATAAATGTCTGCACCACATTTCATTGCAAATTTAATCAATAGTGATATTTAAGACTTGAACAAAATGGCGGAGCACTCGACAGACCAGCAAACTGACATGCAGGGCGCTAATGAATGCAGCTGTGTGAACATGTCATGCATATGTTGGCCTGAAAAGGAATGTATGTAAGTTTTTACACATATAATCGTGTTTTAATCGTTTTTTATTGCTAATGTGTGAACAAGTTGTAAATTAACCTAAAAAAATGAGACCTTCAGCAACTTTCTGGGTTTCCTCTATCAGCCTTTAGACTGCTTTTAATGTGAAGAATGTGGGCCGTTTTTTTCCGGGAAAAACCAACGGACGTGATGTCATGCGTCTTCGTAAGTGCCTTTACTCAGCGCTAAGTGTGCAACCATAGCTAACGTTCAGTTAGAAATGGAGTCCGCTAACGCCAACAAACGACCAACCCCCACCACAACTTAAACTCTGACACAAACTCCACGGAACACAAAAAAAAAACCACAGTTATATCTAGTGGAGCCCGTCTTGCAAAACAGGAATGTGACGGATGGGCGAAAACTATGCGTGCGTACGCGGGAAGTGAGTGGTGAAGCAAGAGAGAGAGAGCAGCGGCGTGTGTGTGAGAAAACGAGCGAGCAGCGAAGCAGGAGACAGAGTTAGTTTAGCTTTGAGAATATCAAGTGAATGTATGGTGGAAGTTGCAGTTTGTGCAGAAATGTGTCTTGTTTCTCTGCTGCTGAGTGAAGTGACACGGGGGGGGGTTAACTCCGGAGAGAGTAACGTTATCGACTCCGGAAACCAAAACTACGGTGTCTCCCCTGTGCCTTCTGACCACGGTCGGGAGGCAGGAAGAGTTAACACTAGGATCAACATCGGCCGGGCCTTCGATTCATGGAGGGACCTTCGTTTGGTAAGCTAACACGTGAAATACATAGTGATATTGTGGTTTTAGCAGTCGATCACGCTCAGTCTCATTTGTGTTCATAGTGCGAGAACAAGCGCGAGCAACAGGACGCTGACTGTCGTTGATTTAACGGCCACAGGTGTCACTGTTAACAAGCAGTTTCTGATTCTTACAGGGAGTCCCTTTAAGTAGACTCAAATAAGTCACAGCTGTTGATTTTTTAGCTTCCGATAGTTTAACTTTTGAGGTATAATAGAAGATAAAATCAGATCCTCCCAACATACATTTTTCTGGACACTGAATTCTCATATTTCTTTTACTTTATGTGATTAATGAAGGGTCATTATCACGGCAAAACCGATTGTCACCTCAGTTTATTAATGGATGACTCTGCTCTGGGGTTGTGTCAGGTTTTTTCATTTGCATACTAATAATTATCTGCAGAGGACAGGGTTGTGTAGTCTCTAATACTACTAATTTAAAGAAAATAATACCTTAATTATTTTAAATCTCAGTGTTCGTCTCTCTATCTCTGACCTCCATCTGACCCCCTTCATTTTACTTAACTCTGTCTTGTTTTTTTCCTCTAATCAGGGTGATTGACCACCAGCGTCTCTAATCAGCCCCTTAAACCATCCCTTTGATTATCTAAATCCCTACGGAGCCGGGAGACCTCTATAGATCGTCTCCCACTGAGTTTGTTAGCCATAAAGGAATGATGGGAGACTGAGTGTTTATCAGAAAAGAGACCTTTTTAATCTACAAAATGGGCTTTCTCTTTCAAGGTGTGACGCTGACCCAGATACACTTAGTGTGTGTGTTACCTTGTTTGGTGGAAGATTCCTGAGCACCTCCAAACTTTCTTATTAAGGAAATTGTTTTTTTCCCAACTTCAAAAGAAGAAAGAGGGAATTAAAACATCACATATTTTTCTTGTTTCTTTTTAAGACATAGTGCGATGTGCTTTTCTGCTGCAGCACTAATTTGAAAACTGTGTCAGGCTAATAAGACTCCAGCAGATTTTTTTTTTTTAAATCAAAATAAAATATGAAAAGGTGATTGTATGCATAAGGGTTGTCTCTCCCCAAAACTGTACCATACAGTACGCAATTTAATCTCTTATATATGGAGTGTATGAAATGTCATTATACCTGCAGGATAAGAAACGATTTGCTTTCAGATGAGCTCATTTTGTTAATGAGTTGGTTGAACCTTTGTAGTTTGTAGAGCTGGTATTAACCGCTACTCATTTTTCTGCAGTCTCTTAATGCCACTTATTTCCATCTTTATAATAAGCTGTAAACTGTCTAAATATCAGCCGTGGACAACCTCTCCGACACTTGACGCAAGGCACACATCAGCACAGGAAATTATCAGTGACATTGCCCTGGCATTAATTAACTGTCTGATAATGAAGGTCTCTGAATTACATTCACTGGGTGCACATAATGAATAGGCTGCATGTAATTCATCTTAGAAAGTGTGCCTCTAATAATACATGTTATTCATACTAACATAATCTGTTTACGCCAGCTTATAGTGAGGGTGTATTACTTAAAATGAGTGACTAATTTGTGAATCAGACATCTTCCATGTCCCCGGCTTGTCTGCGTTTGTGTGTGTGTGTGTGTGTGTGTGTGTGTGTGTGTGTGTGTGTGTCCGTCCGTCCGTCCTGACGTCAACCTAGGTCCAGTCTACCTGCTCACCTGTTGCCAATCAGCGCGTCCCCACTCCTGGCTCCCTGCTCTGCAAACACACCTGTCATCAATCCACTCGTCAGCTCCTCAGTATTTCAATGCTGGCTTTCCTTCCTCTCCTCGCCACATCATTATCTCAACTACCGTGGTAGTGACGCTCAGGCCAAGCTAGTGAATTAAGTTCCTTCTATCCCTGTAAACCTGTGCTAATCCGTGTCTGTTTCCTGTGCTCTAGGATCCTTGTGGCCCTGTCTGCTACTCTGGTTCAACCTCAGCCTGCCTCACTCATGCCTCGACCAGCCTGGTTTCTAAATAAACCTTCTTGTCCTGCGTTCGGTTCCACCTGCACCACACCGTGACAGTGAACTAGAACATTCCTTTAAAGTATGAATTAAATGGTGGGATTAAAGCAGCAGTGGGTAGAAATGGAGCAAATATGATTTAAAAAAGTTATTTTTATAAAACGGTCACTATATCCTGACAGTAGTGCACAAGACAGGTAATCTGACAAAAATCATGTGCCTCTGTGTCCTCGGGTGTCCTCCGGTGCTCCTAATGGTATCTGCCAGATTTCATAGACGGGAGGAAAACAACCAGTTAGAGCTGATCTGGAGTCTGCTGTCCAGCTGCCGTTTATGAGCCGGCTTTCAATCACTCGCGAACTCCGACCACACAGTCAAACTAGGCAGCGCTGATCAAATATGAATCAATATTCTGTTACTGTAATGCCTATTTCTTGCATAAAATGTTTTCAGAATCATCTTGTAGTGTACTGTTTAGCTGTAAAATGAGAAAGTTTGTGACCCTGCAGCCATGTTGACATCAGTTGAGGAAATACCAAGCACCGCCCACCAGCCTTAGCACAGCCAATAGGAACTTACTCTCTCTGAAATGACCTGTGATTGGCCAAAGTCTCCCGTCACTGGCCAGATTTTTTAAAGCCTGAAAACAGAGCCATGAGGAGGTGCAGAAGTCTAGTTTTCTCTCAGAACACTTGAATTACAATTTGCTGAAAGGTTATTATGGAATTTTTGCCCAATGATGCCAAAAACATTCTGCCTACTGCAAGTTTAAAGGGGCCATAAGTGCAGTTTCTGAGCATAGAAAACAAATCAGCCTCTTGTTTCCTACAGTCTGAATTAACATTAGATCAGGTTACATTATTTTTCACAATCATGGAGATTTGCCTTTGTTTTTTTCCAATACAATAATGCATTACAATAATAATCAAAAACGGCAATGTATGAATAAGATGATTGCCATAAGAGATCAGTACTGTACAGTATGTTATACTGTATTTCCTGGCACTACAATCTTTTATTCTCTTCATATACAATCCAGCTGTTGTGTTGTTGTGTTCAGCTTCATACATCTCACAGTGTGCGACCAACTACTTCAGACAGACAATTTGTTCACTCATCTACAACCAGAAGGCTGATGAAAAACAAGTTAAATCAAAACCACTGCACCATGAGTTAATAACTTAGTACCCGTTCAAGTAAATTAATGGGATGGGCTTCTTGATATGTCATTTATTAATCGGTGTATTTATTTATTTATTTTTTAATTTTCACCTTAATTTGACAGATGACAGTGTGCGCTACAATCACTCGGCTAGCGCGACGCCCCATCTGTGCACTCAACTTGTGGTGATTAATGTGCAAGTGGATGTATACAGCCTTAATAGAAAATAAATAGCCGAAAAAGGGGATTAAACAGTTGTGTGTGAGTCAGATCTTCACCCACAATCAATATGAAGAAAACTTGCTGCAAACAGCACAACATACAGTGTCTATTTCTCTCTTGTTTGTCTGTTTACATAACTGCAATTTGTAAGCTGTGTAAACAGACTGGCCTTGGTGAGACAGGCTTTCAGTTTTTACTCGACAGTCTGACAAAATAACTTTCATCCAAGGATGAACTGAATACATGTCATTTTTTCTAAATTAAAAAATCACAACTGTCTCAACAGCAGTTGTGCCAGAAATATAGGCAGCATTGTAACATTTCTGAAGAGTTTCTCCAGACAGTCGGTGCAGCGGTTTGTTGCTCATATTTTGTTGAAAAAGATAAAAGTACCCCTGACAGCATATCTTTTACCAAGGCATGGACTGTAGCCTAAAAACACAACAGTTAGCTGTTCTAACTGTCTTGGATGGAGAAATCTAAATAAATTCTTAAGGCACAGACGGTCTGAAGATGTATGGCAGTCACTTCAATTACCTCTGCCTCTAATCACTGTGTCAGAGGCGTAGGCAGGCCGAGCACTGTAAAAAGTTAGCAGAGCAGACACCTCTCTGTGAATAGGAAGCATTTTAAATCAGCTTTGGATCCTTGATGTTTGGCAATTTGGACGTTATGTATAACTGGTGCACTTTTAGACTTTAAGAGGTAATTAAACACATAATATGTATAGCTCCTCCCCTGTTAATAAGAGTAATACATATATTTACTGGTTGGTGAAATAAATAAATGAGACATAAAGTTGCATAAAGTTTTGCTCCTGAAAGGCTGATTAGTCAACACATTCTCACTCACAACTCGTCAAATACTGCCGCTTGGTCAGAGCCCCTCGGCATCGGAGACCGACGCACAGGGTACACCTCGTTACTTTAGAGTGGACCAGGGACGGTTTGTCATTATGCGCTCGTTACATGCATAGTGTCCTTTCAAAATAAACTTCTGTTTTCACAGGAAGTTAGGTTTAGGCAACACAACCACTTAGTTAGGGTTAGGAAACGGTGGTTGACTTTAGCAGGGCATCATCAGTTTGGTTTTAAGACAAAAATCAGGATTTTTATTTTGATAAATAACTGTAATTATTATAATATAAATAAACAATTGGTCCCTGATACTGTTGGCTTAAAAGTGTTTAGTCAGTTTCACTACAACAAGAGTTACAGGAGTGAAAAGTATATTTCTTTCTTTCTTTGTTCAGTTGTTACCGCAATGCAGAAAATGGCACCCCCCCAGATGGTGGCGCCATAGGCGACCGCCTATATGGCCTATATATCTTAAGCCAGCCCTGGACCTTAGCTTCACTGACAAACGACTCACATGACTAACAACTCATGTGACACACAGGACTGACGATACGGACGACTGACGTGACAAAATAAGTCAATGTTACTTTTAGTTTCACACGGGACACGAACACCGGCCTCCTGGTTGAAAGTCTTGTGTTTGTTTGACCCATCCATCACCCCTCCCACCCATCCTGAGCGGACTCTCGGGCTATTAATACTACGTCACTTGCTCCGACCATCAAATAACGCTGTGGGTGGGTTTACATGGAGTTATAGCTGAAATCCCGGTTTGTCACATACTGTTGCTTAAGCGTGCCTCCGTGCGTCGGTTTCCGATGCCGAGGGGCGCTGCCCAATCGGCGGGAATTGACGAGTTGGGAGTGAGACCAGGCTGGATTCACATCAACATGTCAAAAAGTCTATCTGCAACATTTAGTTTTTAAAGTTCCCAGTGCTTCGGAGATGTTAATGACATGCAAATCCTTACAGAACTTTCTAATTTAGTTAGTTTTTTTGTTTTACTTCTATCCATAGTTGTAATCTTAAGTAAAGTACATGTTAATTTAATATTATGTCCAAGACACCGTTTTCTGTGGTTTTTTTTTAGATAATTATTGCCCATTTAGAGATTACTGTTAAGTAGACCACCCAGATAGAGAAAGTTAGCTTTCCTGTGGGCAAATGAATCATTACAAACAAAACAGACAACATCTCAGTCCAGTCAGCTCAGATGGAACATGATAAATGGATGGAGGTGTAGTGGGTGGTGGTGAGGGTGAGTCAACACACACAGAGAGCAAACAAATGAAGGTTTCATCAACCGGGCACTGTGTCAAGGTCGGTGGCTCCACTTGGCACTGAACCACATAAGTGACTGAATCACACACTATTCATGTCACTGTATTGTTGACGTTGATTGTGGATGGAGTCTAAAAAAACATGCATATAAGTTGTCCCTAAAGCACTCTGACAGCAGAATTACATCCCCAGAGTTAGCCCACCAACACCAAATATTAGCCTAACAGATGATGATCTGAAATTGTTCGTTTCCCGTCCTGGAATACTAATCGTTCTCAAGGTGATCCTGACTGTGAGCCCGAGGCCAGCTCTGTGAACCGATAGCCCGTCGCTCCAACAGGAGGTTTTTATGCCATCAAAAATATGTTAGTATGCAGTTAACATTATCTCTGCCCCCGGCTGGGATCAGATAGTAAACTGTTCATTCATTCAAGGAGTCAGTCAGCACTCCAGGCAAACAAACATCATGTCCATCTGATCGTTCTCTTATTTTTTTAATGGTTCTGTAACGCAGGATGAATGAACAAAGATACAAACTTGTCTCCTGGGTCAGTTAGACAGGCGGTCACGACAGTATCATCAGTAATAAAACAAAAAGGTTGTGTCATACTGACGCTACAGTTTGCTCACTCACTGCATTCAGATTTGCATGATCAATTCCGACAGCCTTAACAACCCCCTCCCCTGAACCAGTCATACCTTAACCTCACATTCACTTCCTCTCACCAAGTAAAAGAGTGACACAGCTACTAAGACAGTTACCCGTGGTCTTCTCTTTAGATGTGACACTATCCCTCCTGACGCGGTCTTAACACAGCAACAGATCCTTGATCATACATCTGTTAGACCTGTCTTAAACACACCAGAGCTGATTTTCCGGATCCACCAGACTACAGAAGGCTTCGTTAGCGGCCTCAATGACTTCATGTATGTCGGCGATGACAACGACAGCGACAGCTTATTGCCTCAGCAACTCTCTTTAGTAGAGGATATCAGTACGGTGCCCCATTCTTTGCTATATTTTTACCTTTATCATTTAATTGGTTTATTTCTGAACGGTGCTATATAAATAAACATTATTAATATTCTACTTGTTAGACATTTCTGAATCTTTCTCCTGGTCCACTCATTTCAGACACATTTTAGGAGAACTTAAGCTGTTGCCCCTTCCCTTTAAGAATAGCGGTTTTGCCATTGTGGTCTTCACAGCACCTCTCTAGGAGACCTGCTGGAACCAGGTCTTTGCTAAAGTTGAAGCCCAACTTTTTGCGTGACCTGAGGCCCCAACCTTGTATCACGTTGATGTCTTGGCAGGGAGTGCAATCATCAGGCTTTGACCTCTTTGGATAACTTCGGTATTTTTCAACCTGGACCCTATTTTCCCATGTTTCTGTGTCTACTAATGGGGACAACAATTAAATAAAATGGTCCAGTATTGAGGGAGAACGCTACAGTCGCCAGCCGTTAAACAAGCTGTAATGTAATCGCACAAGGCAACTCCTCACTGTCACTTCAACCTCCACTAAAAGTGCTTGTTTTTCCACTGACAGGCTCAAATTGTTATTATACGTGTCTGACAACATTATAGAAAGGACTCTACAAAGAAATAAAACCTTTTTCTTACCTTTTGCTTTCTATTTGTTATTGTGTCATGTGACTTGTTCCCGGAAGACCATGGTGGAAACGTGAGTGAGAGTTGGAGAGAGGAGTGCCGCTGTTGTCAGAGTTTTGTTGTGTTGGAGTCATAAACTGTATATAAAGATGGACAACTTGACAGCTCCCCAAAAGTGAAGCCAAAACATTTTGATCGCCCCCTGGTGGTTGGTTGCAGCATAGGTCATAATTAAGCCCGCCTCCTCCATGTTAGTGGATGGGACATGCGCCAAACTAAAAAGTACACGTCAAATACATTTCTCCCAAAGATGGTTTCTGTTATTTTAGGTAGTTCTTATCACGCTGATGTATGTTCAAGTGTTGATTTTTGTGATAAGTTTGGTTTTAATTAGTTATTTGATGCTATAAAAAGGAGGTGAGACGTCATTGATTGACTGCTGTGAGTCTCTCTTGTTGACAAGCTGCGGTCGTGCTCTGCTCGCAATCGGTTATGGCGGGTGACCTCAATACCACGGCTCCAAATGACGTCAAAATCTCAAGAAGGCAGCTCCCGTATCTGAGATATTTTAGCTTCACTTCTGTACGGTGGGAGGAAGTGGAGACACGTCGTCCATCTTTATATACAGTCTATGGTTGGAGAACAGAAAGCGTAGCTTAATGTTATCTAAAAGATTTTCAATGTCATTGCTGAATATTTAGCTGATTTCGACAATGTGGAGGCGACGTGAGGTTTCAGAAGGAGACTTCTCAGAGTGAGACACACGATAATAAACAAACCGGCTCAAGCGAAAGGTAAAGAAAAAGGTTTTATTTCTCTGTAGGGTCCTTTTTATAATGTTGTCAGACACTTATAATAACAATCTGAGCCTCTCAGTGGCAAAAACAAGAGCTTTTAGTGGACGTTAACTGACGGTGCCAGGTTGCCTGACTGTTTAGTGGCTACCGTATGCAGCGTTCTCCCTAAATACTGGACCAATTTCAGAAATTGTTGTGTCCATTAGTCACTTAGACACAAAAACATGCAAAAGCGGGTTGAAAAATAGTAAATTTACCCTTAAAGCCTAGATATTATAAATGCCCACTGGAAGCCAACAAATTGTTTGACACAAGCTCCTCCACTTCTCAGCTGTCGCTGTGTCAAGCAGCTCTCTCGTTAGCGAGCATTGTGTAAATAGGAAATATATGACCCTCTCCAGCAATTTAGACGCCTTTGTGCAAAGTAGCACTTAATTTTGTTTTTATCTGTGATCTTTGAGGCAAGAGACACAAAATCCCCAAATCTCCAGTAATGGTCTTCTCTTCCACAGACATTTATTTATTCACACCCGACTAAACCTCCTGACCCATCACCGCATCAATTTTTTATCTTTTTTTTTTTTTCCAGCAAATCGCTACAAAGCTTCCTGGTGAATTTTTCTATCATTTGCATAAAGTTTCACTCTACAATGCTGTTCAATCCCACCTCACCTGCCATCCCATAATGCTTCGGGAGGCAACTTCGCCTCACATCACACCCCGAGTCATATGAGCACAGCCGGTGTCGTTCCTCAAGTTGCTGACTTTGTGGGTTGCCAGGTTTGTGTAAACAGCCCTGAGGGGGATATTATGGAGGGTTCATTCTGATTGTCCAAACCAGTTTATCCATATTTCAATGTGCAGAATCTGCAGAAGTAACTTGGCAAGCCTATAAAGCCTGACAGAAAGCTTCGCCTGGGGTAATAGAATAGGGTTACAATGCCCAAACGAAAAGGAACCAAACTATATTTACTGATATGCCAAGTGGACGACTTTCCACCAGTAAAGGCTTCATCCACATTTCAATCACAGCGTTAATGTGAGGTGTCCTTCACAGCTGCATAATAACTTGGAGCCGATGAAAAATGGTTTGGTGTGCAAACTATGAGATGTCAGGTGCTTAGTAAGCAGCCTGCGCAGACTTATTCTACATCACAGATTTGAACGCTTAGAACATTTAACCAGGCATACTGTCAGCGCTTGTGCTTTTTGGAGGTTTAAGGGTTGTTAGAATGTCAAGAACTAGGTCACAACGGATTAAAACAGTGCAGATTAGGTTTTTTTTTTCATCCAGTCATGTCTTTTTAATTTGCTCAAAAATGTACAGGGAGGGATTACTTACAGACAAGGGAAGTGACTCCAAAAAACTCCAGTTAACAGACTAATACACCAGTAATATCTGTTCTAGTCTGTGTTTGTTATTCTGAAGTCTACCAACGCTGTTGGACAATCAGCTTCAACAGGTGGCTCAGCATGTTTCTGTTGATGTCAGCTGGAAGCCAACAAGAACTGAAGAGAAGTGAATTTTGATTGAAACTGTGATTTTGCAGCACGTCATGTAGTGAAGGAATCATATTATTATGATTTAGATGGACAGAAAACTACAGAAAGATAGTTAATAAGGGGAGAGAAATAGGGTATAAATAATTTAAAGGTCCCATATCGTAAAAAGGTGAGATTTTCATGTCTTTTATATTATGAAGCAGGTTTAAGTGCAATAGAAATACTGTAAAAGTATCGAAACGCTCAATCTATAGAAAAATAAACACAGAACGTATTCAGAAACTGTGCCTTTAAATGAGCCACGAGGATTTCTGTCCATTTTTGATGTCACAAATGGACAATATATAGACCGTTTCACAGTTTCAAAGGTAAACTGTGTCCCAGTTTATTTCTGGTTGCAGTGTATGTGAATGACATCAGCTGACAGGAAGTAAACATGGACCCAAACTGTTGCCTTGCAACGCAATTCCGTTGAAATGCACTAAAAGAGTGTGTTTCAGACAGAGGGTAAATACAGGCATATTCAGGCTGACAGTATGAGGAAAATAACGGGGTTTTTTACATTACAGCGTGTAAACATGTTCTAGTAGAAACAAAAAATACAAGTACGAACCTAGAAATGAGCATGATATGGGACCTTTAACTAATAGATATCACCATGAAACTTCCCCAGTTGATTACTTACATTAAGACAATTGTTTGTTTGTACTACAAACAAACAATTGTCTTTGTTTTTTATGCAAATTGTTTTTTATGCAAATTATGCATTATCTTATTAAATATGTGCTAATTTGCATACATTTAATGGCGAAATTTCAGCATTTTTCTTTTCTCTTTTATTTGCATATTTGGTAATCCAAAAGTAATGGAAAATAATCATATTACATTACGTTTATATTGTGATACTTGGATTAGGCTACTTATAACATTTTTAAAGTAACCCTCCCAACTTCGGTGTTTGAATATGCAAATGAAGCATTATCTTAGTAAAAATGTGCTACATTTCCAGAACAGAAATTTGAACTTTGAATTTCATTTTGTCGACACATTAGAGTCCAAGGTTTCTACAGAGGGAACTTTGCATATCTCTTTGTATCACTACATAAATCAGAAAATATGGTCAACAGGCATACAAAACAATTTTCACCATGTTTGTAGGAATAAGATGTTGTATAAGACAGACTATGAATGATGTATGAACAAAGCCCTCTGAAAAAAACCTTCAGAATATAGATAGGAATGAAGCTGGAAGGTTTGGTGAATGTAAGTGCTACTGAAGTGGAGATCTCTGGCTCATAGTCTGAGAAAAACCTCATTTTGTTTCATACATTTTGCAAGACACTACAGGGGAATAGAGTAAAAGATAATTAACTAATCTTAAACTTGCCCAGTGGGACTTTAGGAGAAATCTACAGACACACATAGATAAATGCAGTAAAATAAAGACCTAAATGTGTATTTTGGATGTTTTCTCTCCACTTGTCTGAGACATGTTATGGAAGCAGTAGTAGTAGTAGTAGTAGTAGTAGTAGCAGAGGAAGTAGCCCAAACACTTTAAAACAGTGCATGAAAAGATCATGTTTTTGCCTGTAGTGTCCCACCTTAAAGGGGACATATCATGCTCATTTTCAGGTTCATACTACATATTTTGGGTTTCTACTAGAACATGTTTACATGCTTTAATGTTCAAAAAATCACACTATTTTTCTCATACTGTCTCTTTGTATCACACCATAAATCAGAAAATACGGTCAACAGGCTATGAATGATGTATGAACAAACCCCTCTGTAAAAACCTTTGGAATATAGATAGGAATTAAACTGGACAGTTTGGTGGATGTGAGTGCTACTGAAGTGGAGATTTCTGAGAAGAGTCTGAGAAAAAACTAATTTTGAGAAAACAGCCTTTAAAGATACGTATTGTAAAATTCCATACATTTTACAAGACACTACAGGTGAATAAGGTTAAATATTTTAACTAATAGATGTCACCATGAAACTTCCCCAGTTGATTACTGACATTAAGGCAATTATGTTTTGTATTACTAAGTTTTCTGAAATGTTATGTTTAAATATGCAAATGAGGCATTATCTAATGCTTACCTTTGGTGAATTTAGGAGAAATCTACAGATGCAAACAGACAAAGTAGTAAAATAAACATTTAAATGTGTATTTTGGATGTTTTCTTTCCACTAGTCTGAAAGAAGACATGTTATAGAAGCAAAATAGCCCAAAATCTCAAAATTGACCAGTGCATGAAAAAATTATATTGTTTGCCTGGGGGTGTATCTCAGTCATGATGCAGTAAATCCGTTCTGAGCCAGAAAAAAACATTTTATAATCAGTATGCAGAGGGGTTTCTAAATGTTTCACCTTGTAATTGACTCCCTTATGATATTATTTTTTTGGTATATTTACTTGATTTGTGCTGAGAAATTCTACTCACTCTTCTGAATGTGTCAAACTTGATGATTTGAAGCAAATACAGTTCCTTAGTGAGTTTGGATCTTATTTTTTAATATTTATAAGTCATTTATAAATAAAGTCAGATCCTTTTAGAGTCAGAATATAAACATTAATTGCTAAAATATTGCAAAGCTAAAAAAAAATAAACATTTGGACACGTGTTTAGGATCATTTGCAATGTTTCAAAAAAGTGCAATATGCATTAATATTATTATTATAAGTAGTATTGGTAATAACATCTTTTTTTTCAGTTGCAGAACCTCCTGACCTCCTTTCTCCTTTAAGAAGTTGCAACAGCCGGGGGATTTGTGAAAAGCACATTATAAGGAATGCGCAAAACAGATTTATCATATAGAAATCCAAAGCGCAGCATGGTCATCAAGAGAGGTTTTTCCTCTTACAAAAGCCTCCAGTAAAGTGCCTGCTCCTCCTCATCATATGTGCCGAGTGAGAGCACCAAACACAGGACTGTATGTGTGTTAATGTACAGTCGTAATTCAGCACATGCAGGCGTCCTCTCCGCATCTTTGCATATTTTACGCGCACCGTTATTTCCACGTCTCAAAAGCTCCCTTTTAAAAAAAAAAAAGCGGCGCAGCACAAACATGATTATCTGGAAGGTGCCGGTGTCACGTCAAAACACATATTCACATTCACCCCTGACGGACGCGCTGGGACACTTTGATGTGGCTGCGTCTATCAGACTGGGAATTTACTCTGGTCCAATAATCTGGCTGGTGAGGAGATGAGCGTCGACCGCGCGACTCAGCTCCGCGCGTTCACGTGGAACCTATAAACAGACGTGGCGCGCAAAGGAGCTGTGCGTAGTCGTGGAGAGAGGAGAGGAGGATAATCGTGGCAGAGGACGGCATCTGCAGCGCAGTGGAAGATAACCTAACACAGATACAGCAGGGGATGCTCAGAATGCCATCATCACAAGTTTTATCCCTCTTTGGTAACACATAGCTTTCCAACTTTGATGTCCAGAGTGATATGTGAAAAAGAGAGTCCAGCCATGCAGCTGAATGAGACTGGAGTTCACTGTTCACTGGCTCCAGAGCCATGTGAGGAGCAGATACTACAGGAGGACAGCACCGGGAACTGTAGCGGAGGCTCCACCGGCAACCTGTCGCTGCACTGCTGGCTGCAGCTCCTCACCAGGGAATCGAGCATGGAATTTCAAGGAGACAGCTCCAGCTTAGTGGTGCGTGTGATGATAGCTTGTGTCTATTCCATAGTGTGTGCGCTCGGTCTGGTGGGAAACTCACTGGCTCTGTATCTGCTGCACTCACGCTACAGGCAGAAGCAATCATCCATCAACTGCTTTGTGATGGGACTGGCTATCACAGACCTGCAGTTTGTTCTGACGTTGCCCTTCTGGGCGGTGGACACGGCCCTGGACTTCCGCTGGCCATTTGGCCGTGTGATGTGCAAAATCATCAGCTCTGTCACCGCCATGAACATGTACGCCAGTGTGTTCTTCCTCACAGCGATGAGCGTGGCGCGTTACTACTCTATCTCCACCGCCCTGAAGATGAACAGCCGGCAGGCGGCAGCCACTACAGCCAAGTGGACGAGCCTGGGCATCTGGGCTGTGTCTCTGCTGGCCACTTTGCCCCATGCGATCTACTCCACCAGCGTCCAGGTTTCAGATGAGGAGCTTTGCCTGGTGCGCTTCCCAGACTCAGGCAGCTGGGATCCACAGCTTCTTTTCGGTCTCTACCAGCTGCAAAAGGTCCTGCTGGGCTTCCTTATTCCTCTGATCATAATCACCGTCTGCTACCTGCTGCTAGTGCGCATCATCCTCAGCCGACGCATCTCAGGCGCAGGGGGCCCCGAGGTCGAGCAGGGCCGGCAAAAGCGTCGCTCCAAAGTGACCAAATCCATCGTCATCGTGGTTCTGTCCTTCTTTCTGTGCTGGCTCCCCAATCAGGCGCTGACAATGTGGGGAGTGCTCATAAAGTTTGACCTTGTGCCCTTCAGCAAGGCCTTCTACAATGCGCAGGCCTACGCCTTCCCCCTGACGGTGTGTTTGGCACACACCAACAGCTGCCTCAACCCCGTGCTCTACTGCTTGATTCGCCAAGAGTTTCGGGCAGGTCTCAAGGAGCTTCTCCTCCACGCCACGCCGTCCGTCAGGAGCCTGACTCATCTGCTACACCGCAAGGCCAAAGTGGCCGAGGCGCCGCCTGTTCTGGTGCTGGTCCAAATGGATGTCTGACTTGGATGACGTGGCTTACTGTGACAGAGGAGCTGAAGGAGTGAATGACTAACTCATAAAGTAAATGAGTGAAAGCTGCCTGTAGTACTATTGATCTGGAGTTGTTTACCATGAAGGTGCATCCATCTCAACCCTAGCTTAACATATCTTTTTGCTTTTTGAAAACAACATCATCATAATGGACTAACCTGTGGGATGTGCCCCGCTTTCACTGCATGCCAGGCTATTGAATGGAGGCTGAGCTATGGGGTGCGACAGATGCGCAGTTTAACTGGAGCTGCGATGTTGGAGGGTCACAGCAGACGGTGCTAGAAATAAACAACACAGTCTCACGGCAGTTTGTGAAATAGCCATGAAATTTAATGTATTTGATTCGGGTACATAGACACGAATTACCATTTTTTTTTTTCAATAACATATTTTTTGTGCGTTTTCCTACAAATATCCAGCAACACGTGACATGCGTGTCAATTTCCACTCAAGTCATGACTACTTAATTAGGTTTAGGAAAAGATTGACTTGTTTAGGTTTAGGCAACAAACTACTTAGTTAGGTTTAGGAAAAGATCACGGTTTGGGTTAAAATAACTCCACAAGTGCTGTAACTTAAGTACGGAAGTTACGTGATAAATAAATCAACTTTGACTTCTGGTTTCACACGGGACACAAACACCGGTCTCCTGGGTGAAAGTCTGGTGTTTTTTTACGCACCCATCCACCCCGACATCCTCCCTATGTGGATTACATACAAACTGATTTCGTGCTGACCATCACAAAAAATTTGAAACTTGTGTCTATGTACACGAATCAATACATTAAATTTCGTAACTATTTCACGAACTGCTGTGCGACCGTGCTGAAATAAAGGGATGGTGTCCGCTCAGGTGCTCTTTGGGTGTGCTCAGCCTGACAGAAATTTTTGGGTACGCTCAATGGATGGCGGCCGATATACAGATTTCAAATAGAAAGCATTTGTTTATGGTCTTTTATTAAAGATGTTTCCAATAATTGCAGAATTGTAATTCTGCCCCATAAAGCAGGCTATTATGACACCCTCTCATCGGATGCCTCAGTGAAACGAAACGATCATCTCATTGTTCTATGATCGTGTGCCAGATACTGAGCCTTTCGGCAAGTGCAGACCAGATTCTACTCCTGCATGTGTTGTACCCTGATGATATGACACGATATGAAGCCTTGACGTCTCCTCTTTTAACCCTCCAGGACTGCGTGCTCCAAGATTCACTCAGCAAATATTTTGTTATACAATGACTCACTCTCTCTCTCTCTCTCTCTATCTCTGTCTGTTTCTCTCTCTCTTTGTTTCTCTCTCTGCCTCTGACAGGCAATACGTGTGCTGCTCTCTGGTAATTTGTCATGTGTTAGATGTCAATCAAGAATGAGATTTAAATAGTTGCAGGACTTCTCTGAGATGAGCTTGACCTCGATTAACATCTGCCACAGCATCGGCATCACGAGTGGGATCAGCCATTCTGTACACTCACAGTGCATGAGAACGTCAAACTCTCAAACTGTGACTTGATGAGGGATTCACTCGGAAAAAACGAGAGTAAATTATGACCAAGATTGTTTAAAAAACAAGAATAGAACATGAGTAATGAGGGGGTTTGTGTTTGTTCTATGGTGCATTTGTGTACATTGTTTCATACAGTAAAAGCAAACTGGAAAAAATTAAACCAAATTTTTTAAAAAGTAGGCGTATGGTGAATAGGGTAACACTTTATAATAACCATAATTTATAAATGGTGAATAGATAGTTAATTAAACTTATTTAATAGTTATTTTACTGTTAACAAACAATGAACGTATTTGTTAATGATTACCAAATGATTTGTAAACCTTTAAGAAATTGTTTGTAAAACATTAGCATTAGATATTTGTAACACTTTGTTAATGGTTAATAACTGGTTTGTAAACCGTCCATAAACATTATTTGGATGGCAATTATAAAGTTTTAACTGATAATTATAATACCTTTGTAAAGCATCTATAAACAATATTTAGATAGATAGTTAATACTTTGTCAATGGTTAATAATTTGTTTCTGGTTCATCTATCTATGTAATGTTTATAGATGTTTTACAAATGATTTCTTAAAGGTTTATAAATCGTTTGGTAATCACTAACAAATACTTAATATGGTATATAAAATGTTATAATATGTGCAACAATAAACTGATAATAAATAGTTTACTAATGTAATCAGAATGTAATTGTTGTCTCTTATCAGCTATGATACAATACATAATTTATAAACTATTACACAAACTAATGATAAAACATAAATACGGAGAAATTATAGCATTGCTAATAATTAGTAAACATCATCAATTATCATTTCATTGTTTGTTAAGAGTAAAATAACTATTAACTAAGTTTAATTGACTATCAATTCCCCATTTATAAATGATGGTTATTATAAAGTGTTACCGTGAACAGTAGTATTTACTATGTCTAAAAGACAACAAAAGAACAAATTCATTTTTAAAGCCTAATGATATATATTTGTTGAAAGCTGAACACTGTGCAACATTTGTGCAATAATTTAGCAGCACAGAATAGCATAATAGTTGCTTGCTGCATTGTCTTGGGGAAAAAGGCTTACGCCTGGAATTGTGAGAAAATACAAAGCAAAGAAATCAATACGAGCACTTCAATCATCTTCCTGTTGTTTGTCAAGGTAACACGACATCATACGTCACAGGGTTCAGTGGAACGAGTAGCGAGATGAATGTTGTCCTTGAGGAAATGTGAGAATCAAGAGTTGAGGTGATCTAGATTAGTTTTATACTCCTGTGCAAGAAATCTCACACTGCTCACACATGAGCTGAGCACATATCAATCAGACCAATACGTCGGCAACACGTCATCGGCATGACCACGTCCCCTTTTGGGGGAAAACAATCCCGTGTCCCTCATAGACGGCAACAGAGTAAACAGAAGAAGTTGAAACATGTCTCCAAACTTCTACTTTAAACAAGCCGTTAATGGTAATAATGCTATGCTGAGGAGTTGCTGTGTAGTTGGTTGCACCAACAACGCTGATCTCCGATTTGTTCCCCTTCGTGTCCTTAAAAAATATATAATAGAGGGGCTTTATGGCTCCAAGCTATAGACCAGACTAGCATGGCGTCATCACTGAGGCTGCGCTCCCTTTTGGAGGAAAGAAACTCGCTGTCACAGGCGAGAAAATGACACAAAGCTGTTGTGTAGCAGGCTAATTGAGGCTTTCACACTGAGATTTGAAGCCCATACGATACGTCCATATTCACTGTCAGTGTGGAAAATTATGCGGGTGACAGTGACTAGCATGGCTATATAGCGTTAGCTTGAGTGGGAGGCTGCATCAGACTGTCGTCTCCAACTAAATCTCTATTAACACGTTGTTTATTTACAGACAACACTTAACCTAACGTGATTCAATCAAATATGTATAGATGTCTGGATCAGCAATATCCGACCACTGTGTTGGACGGGGGAAGACTGAAGGGACATGGTGGCGATCAACCTTAATTTTTTAAGGTATCATGACCACTCAGGTTCAGGCAAGGTCGCAAAATAATTATTAGACATGTTTATAAAACAAACGTTTGTATAACAAGAAATGAATGAATACGAGTTGTGTCAGAATTACAATCCAAACATACGTCAAACTGCATTGAAGTCTATGGGGTCTTCGGTTTTCTTTCCCCTAAAAGGGGGCGCGGCCTTGACTTTTTGCAAAGTACCTGTACGTGCCGGTCTGATGTATACTGTATTATATGCACACAAATAGAAATATTTATGCTCACTATTTCACACACATACATGCAAAATATATCTGAGTGCAGTTTTCTCATAGCTGTAGATGAACAACATGATGAATAATTTAGAATTGACATCAACTCTGCAGATTTGTGTTCTTTGCAGCATATTCAAACCAGGTCATTTATATACAGTAAATGAAGCATTTCTCTGTGGGCAGTCCATTGATGTCAACACCAGCCTTTGCTTCTCTGTTAAATTACACGTTGAAGGAGCACATAACTGAGTAAAACTGACGTAATAATGTGATCTTCTGTGAATGTGACGTCTCTCTGTATTCTGTCATGACTGTGACCATAATCATGATCTTTTAAATAAGACAGTTGTTGATTTGATGTTTCAATGGAATGTTTCAACGGAGTAAATATTAAATTAAAAGCCCTCAGCTTGAACTATTTGGAATGATTGGTCAAGTTAGAATTCAGAGCATATACACGGGGAGATGAAATAGGCAGCAGGAAGTGGGACTGATGTAAAACAATCCTACAGTGACAGAAGGGCATCATGGCATGATGGACAGAAACTCACCCCTCCGTTCTTTTATAAATGATATTTCATTTTTCTCATCCTGTGTTTGCACAGCACCTCTTCCATCACAAACAACATCAGCACTGCAGTGTAAATAATCTCTGAACAAAGGTGCTGAGAAAAGTGCTGTTAACAAGAATTGCTGACAGATCGAGGGAACAGCTTTCCTTAAATCCTCTGTGAGAAATTGATTTCCACTTTTAATCAAGGCTCCTGTGTCATGGAGGGAAAAATATAACAAAGCATACTCAAAGTATTTGAACATGGGGTGGTATTTATTTGGTTAGAAATGCCCCAAAGACCCAGACAACCGGGGCGCCACAAAAGCCCCACAGTCACTGTTTGATAATTGATTTGTGGTAATTTAATTAATTGCTAATTTCTTTGAGAATATGCCCCAGGTACAGTATGAAATGTTAAGAGCATGCTTAGTACGAAATAGAGAGTCAAAGTCCCTCCCATTCCGGTGGACCCCATGGGACCTTGTTTCGGAAAAAATATCTATGGTAGTCAACGGAGAGAGACACATATTTTTTTGATCCAGTTTGAATTGCGGCATGAATCACACCTATGATGTTTGTCAATTTAAAAGATAATTTTGCAAGTCAAGAAAGTCGCAGTTTTACTTTTGGATAACAATAACAATGTAAATATGATAACAAAAAAGAATCCAAAGTCAAGTATGTATGTACATTCAATATAAATACGGTCAAAAATATTATAAAGTAAAAATACAATGTCTTGTGCGTTGATTTTGTAACTAAAATATTAAAATCATTGCCAAACAAACATTGTTCGGACAAAATCCACTTGGGTGTTGTTTTAGTTGCATTAAGGCCTCGTCTTTTAGAAACAATACGGAAAATAACCACCACAGCATTTTATGAAGTTTTTAAAGGCAGTGTTTTAACACACAGCTCAGGCGAAACCCGATACCGGGTTCGTCGGGTGAAAGAGGTTAAAACATCCAAATACATAATATAGCTTACTTTATACAATAGTGTAATGAGTAGCAGCAGGTTGTATAAATAATAAAAGAGAGCTCATGTTATAAAATAACAAGTGTTCCCTGATGCCGTCATTCTGAGTTCAATGCCTGTACGGCAGAGGGGAATAAAAGACTTCTTATGTTCCGGCTCACCCTAGGGACCCTAAATCGACGTGTAGTGGATGTGAGGTATCTGTAGTTATATGTTTAGCCTTCCTGTGTACAGCACGGTCAAATATAGCTAGTTGTTTCTGTGACTTGCCAATAGACCATCCTCGTGGTGGACATTTTGACCTGTCATAGTAGGAAAAGCACAGGTGTTACTAATAACACTAACGATGGCTCTGTTCTTTTCAAGTGCTCCAGTGAGGGTGACGGTGAGCCAGCATGCATGATACCAGCAAGCTGAAATCAATGCAGCTAAATGGAATTCAGTCGTCATTCATTTTATTATTTACACCTGCGCTTAACTCGTCAAAATGTCTCCTGTGAAAAAGGTCTATCACCTTCCCTGCAATACTAACAATCTTGGAGAGCTTGTTTTTGATTTTTGCACTCAAGTTACTCAAGTTCGGATTACAACACACACAGCGGGAGAGCGACTTCATTCTCTACTCAGGTAGACTTTACTCTTCTATATCTTTACATTGCAAAAAGTTGTTTGTTACTATATTAATGTTCTGGATATCGTATAGAGATCCTGTATTAGGACCTAATCTAGATACTCAATCTTGTGTGTCAAAACTTGTATTAAGACTAGGGCTGACATTCGATTATAATATTTAATCGCGATTAATCGCATGATTGTCCATAGTTAATCGCAATAAATCGCAAGTTAATCACTTTTTTTATCTATTCAAAATGTATCTAAAGGGAGATTTGTCAAGTATTTAATACTCTTATCAACATGGGAATGGACAAATATGTTACTTTATACAAATGTATGTATATATTTATTATTGGAAATCAATTAACAACACAAAACAATGACAGATATTGTCCAGAAACCCTCACAGGTACTGCATTTAACATAAAATATATGCTCAAATCATAACATGGCAAACTGAAGCCCAACGTTATTATTGCGTTAACGTTGACAGCCCTAATTAAAACCTTTATAGTTTCAATTTATATTGTATATGGTGCATTTTCACAAAATTACAGAATGACAGACAGCAAAGCTTGAGTCAGACAGTAATCCAGCTAAGAAGCTCTGGTTGGTTTCTGGGGCTTCAGGGAAAAAATAATTAATCTGCCATGGGTAGTCTGCTGAGTGTGCTGCACTGGAAGGGAAACTGGTACATACACATTGCACAAAGAGCTGGAGGACGGCAGTCAACAGGAGCCCACAGCTCATTTTGGCCCCGGGGCCCCCTGGTGGGTTAATTAGGCCATGCTGGGGACTGAACAAGTAAGAGAATCAGTGATTCGTGTAACATTTACTCTGGACAGACAGTCAGAGAAGATGAATGAACCGTTGTGTATCCAAACATTTCTAGAAGCAGAGTCAAACTCTATTTATTGTCATGATACCAAATCCCAGATGGCCTGCTGGCAGGCCCGGGCACTGTTCTGTTTTTCAGAAGTTGTTGCGGGCTGAGTTTTCAAGCTAGAGTGAAGATAATGGTATATATGAGACTAGAAAACCTAAGGTATCCATTGGTACCAACCATGTCATACTAGCTTGTCGGGAAGATTGCTAAATAATGCTATGAAGTTACACTAAATTTTGAAGAGGAAAAACTGGCATGGTGATTTTCAAAGGGGTCCCTTGACCTCTGACCTCAAGATATGTGAATGAAAATGGGTTCTATGGGTACCCACGAGTCTCCCCTTTACAGACATGCCCACTTTATGATAATCACATGCAGTTTGGGGCAAAAAACATTTTTTTTAATGCAGTATAAATGTGTTATTTTTGCCTATACTAAAATGTATTTGAATATTTCTGCATACTGGGGTCCTTAAACAGTATTAGAATTACATAAATTGGGTATCACTGTAAAGCTGAGACTCTTGTGGATCAAATGAGCCCAACTGTATTCATGTGTGATGATGTTAGACTCCATAGTTTATGGATGTTAGACTACATCATTTATTAATAACATTTTATTTCCTATTAATGACTAGAACAACGTGACACACAGTGCTGAGCTGCATCTCAAATTAATCTTCAGGTTCCCAGCTTTCAGGTGATGAACACCACTTCTATGTGACATCTACTGTTGACTATTTATCTCCCCCTGAAAATCCAACATCCGCTTTTAAAATATGTATGACTCACCCAGGAAAAAACACTGGTATCAGTCTGGGGTTTTATCTTCACACACTGGGACCATTGTTTCCACTCTCAGCTTTACAGGAACACTTTTGTAACTACCCATACCTGCACAACTGAGATTTGTAGCTTTCAGCGTGTGCATCCTATAAACCCTGCAGGGCAAACAACCCACAGAATACAGTTCAGGGTAACCCTCGTCTCCAATAACAACTGGCATCACCTCTGGCCAACCGCCAAATGGCCCGTAATGAAAACTCAGCATGCAAAGCTCATAAAATGATAATGGACCAGTGCCATGTAGAGGAAAAGTGTTTAGCATTTACAGGTCTACTGTCCCCAGACAGCAGCCCGAGACGGAAACGAGAAAGTTTGCTTCTTTTTTCTTTAATTACAGCTGACCTATATTTTGCTTGTCCTGTGTAAATATTTTTCACACAGTACTCTGCCATCAGCAGCTTTGCCCACAGAATAACACTTCCAGCTTGCCAGCATGTAGTGAATATAAATTAACTGAGCAAGAGAATAGATTTAGACTGATCCTACATATCACAGGAACTATAACAGGGCAAACAATAGCTTTCCTTTTAGTAGAGAAAAGTAAGAAGATGTTTTGTTAGAGTCAACGCCTGAGAATAAATGGAGCAAATACTCCCAAACCTTCTAACAATAAACGGGGAAAGATACCTGTAGGGCAGGACATGGAGGACTTTGAGCTCTTGTTTTATTACAGCACTGTGGGGTTTATCCTTTATATTACACCATGCTTCTCCTGTAATTCAAAGAACTGCGTCAGAATACACTCACCCCTGAGTTCATCTAAAGGGGTCATATTTCCTTTTCTCACTTTCTCTCTTTTGAGACAAAGGCTGCATTTGAAACCGCCAACTACATACTTCTGATGAACGCAGTATAAAGTACATACTGCGTAGTATGCAGTCTGAAAAGCGATTTATTTTTGCAGTATGCTAGGCCAGATTTTAGCCTTTAAACAAGCTCTTAAAGTACTGGACAACATAACTCTTACCACTATTGCAATATTATCGAAAAATACAGCATTGATTTTTTTTGTTTGTGACCAATGTTTGTTTACTTTATAAGATACTGCAGGTTCAGCTCCATCACCCCTTAAACTATTTATTCTAACAGCTCCTGGTGAAGTGAGACAAACATCATCAACAAGGGGAGACGGTAAATATAAAACATTGCTCGACAATTTTGCTCAAACTGCTTTTTCAGTTACAGCAACAACATAGGGAAATGATATCCCTACAAATATTAGAGTAATGTTAAAAGGGTCATGTTGTCTCAGCAGGTATCTCTCTGCCCCGTCAGAAGCTGCTCTTTCCCTCGCCGCTGCCTGCTGCTCTGTAGCTGGTCTCTAATGGTACATGTCCACAGGGGCGTTTTTTATCGCGAGGATCGCCTCGCCTCCCAGCATTGGACGCTTGATGGGCTGCCACTAGGCACTCGGCACCTGATTGGACGAACGCTTTCCCTCGTAGGCTGCTGCTCCCAGCTTTCAAACTAGAACCAACATGGCGGCTCATTTGGAAACTTTCTTCTCATATATCACGAAAATAGTTCACCGAAATGTGTTTCTGAAAACATCCGTCTTTATTTTGGATCGACAATTTTTAGTTTCAAAGTTTCTAGGGAGTTTCAAGAGGCGGCAAGTCGCGCTGGCCGGATGCCCCTGATTGACGCCCCTCTCTCGAATCATAGCGTGGTGGCACGATTCGAGGAAACTCCCTAGAAACTTTTAAACTAAGAGTTGTTTATCCAAAATAAAGACAGATGTAGCAACTTCATGGCTTATTTCTCGCATTAAATGTTTTCAGAAACACATTCCGGTGAACTGTTTTCGTGAAATAAGAGAAGAAAGTTTCCAAACAAGCTGCCATGTTGGTTCTGGTTTGAAAGTTGGGAGCAGCAACCCACGAGGGAAAGTGTTCGTCCAATCAGGTGCCTAGTGCCTTTTGTCTAGTGGCATCCCATCAAGCGTCCAATGCTGGGAAGTGAGGCGATCCCTCGCGATAAATTACGCCCCTGTGGACGTGTACCATGACTTGCCGGCTCTCGAGCGCGCTACGCCCGTGGGCGATTGTGTAGCTTTTCAACTCCAAAAAGAATACAGCCACTGTTTTTGATTAGATTCAAATCTCACACACAGAAGTGTCCTGCTTTAACAGGAATTCCTGCAGTTTTAACAGTAATTGACTTATCAACATGCACTTAACTCCCATTCATGTCGGGCTGTTTGATCAATACTCACTAGAGTGTCCCCTGGGACAGGAAGTGGTAGTAGAAGGTTGCACGACACCCTCGGCGCTGACCTTTCTCTGAGAAATAATGATAGCCCAACGACACTTGGATCTCTGGAATATTTAATTATCCCTCATTAGCGGTACACAGGGGCCGACTCGGGTTGACTTTTACAAACATGGATGGGCTTATTTAGAAGCAGGTGAGACACATAGCGTGTTAATGTCACGTAGTGGCCATCAAAACCTCCTGAGGTGAAAGAGACCACATACAGCTAAATCGATTATCGATACATGTAAGGCTACAAACTGCGCACCTCATGAAAGGCAAAGCAAGGCAAGTTTGTTTGTATAGCAGCTTTCATCAACAAGGCAATTCAAAGTGCTTTAAGAGGAGATAAAAAAAGGCAATATAAAAAGACAACATAAAATAAATAGGATTTTAGAGATGTGACAGCTCATACAGTATATTCAGGATATGTGGGGTGCTCATTAGAAAGCAGAGCACAAGGAGGCTGAAAATGCCTGAAAACAAGTCAACATCCACCATAATTAATCAGTGTCACTTTATTATGCAGTTTTTCTCTCTTTATTTCTCTCGTTACTCTAATCCTTTCCCTTTTCTTTGTGCCTCCTTGTCTCTCAATTATTATAATCAACCTCCCTCATCTATTCTATTTAAAGTCCTCTTGCAATTTAATCCCCTTTCATTGGGCATTTATCTCCAACAGCTCTCTTAAACCCCTGAAAAACACACTTTCCTCTTTTTTCCCCCACAAACTCAGCAGGCCACACTTAACTTGGGTCATAACCAATTAATCATTCAGAGCAGCACCTTACTCTCTGTGGGAGTTGTTTTCATTTCCAAGATATTTTTTTTAAGGGGAAGGGTTTTGAAGATTTTTAATCAACGCATCTGTGAGTGGCTCCATTTTTCTCTGGTTATATCCAGTTGCACAGTCACCCACCCATATCTTCAAAAGTCCATCATGGAATTCAATTTACTCTCCCAAAGCAACAGAATATGCGTATCGCTCTGACTATTAAGAGGCTTCATGAGTGACCACTAACGCAGAGTTAGTCAGAGGCTGACTCTCTCCTCCTCTCTCGCTCCCTTCCCGGCTTCCTGCTTTGCTGATGTCCGCTGGGATCGACTCGAGCACCCCTGCGACCCTCAGATAAGCGGGTGTAGCATACTGGATGGGTTCTTCCTCCATGTGTGAGTGCAGCTAAGTGAGACAGGAAACTTATGCTATTTTCATCTGGCCGACATTTTTTTGCTTTCACGTACAGAGAGCTTGAGACTAAAGCTTTTATTTTAACAGAGTTAAAGCTTCAGTAGGCAGAATATTTTTTGCATCATTGGGCAAAAATTCCATAATAACCTTTCAGCATATTGTAATTCAAGTGTTCTGAGAGAAAACTAGACTTCTGCGCCTCCTCATGGCTCTGTTTTCAGGCTTTAAGATATCTAGCCCGTGACGGGAAACTTTGACCAATCACAGGTCATTTCAGAGAGAGAGAGCACTCCTATTGGCTGTGCTCCGGCTGGTGAGCGGTGCTTGGTATTTCCTCAACTGATCTCAACATGGCTGCCGGGTCACAAACCTTCTCATTTTACAGCTAAACAGTACATCAAAAGATGTTTCTGAAAACATTTGAGGAGAGAAATAGGCATTACAGTAATAGAATATTGTTGCCCATATACTGCAGGCACCACGGAGAGATACGTTTCAAGACTCCTGATTTCTTTTATGGGCCCCCAGCGGAAACAAGTCAATGTCCAGCAACTCCTCTGTGAACCTGAAATCCCTGCAGATTATACAAGGAGGTTGCTTTATGGTGTTGTTCAGGGAGCATCTTGAAATCAGGTCAGAACATCCCCCAGGGGAGGTTATATAGGCTACACCGGCAGACTTCCATGCTGACGGTATAGACTATGTAACCTCACCTGGGTTAGGTTACATGGTTTGCCAGCCAAACCATGCATGCTCTCTTACTTTTAAAAAGAAATAAAAAACATAATTGCATTATGATTCTTCAGTTGAAAGTGGAACAGAGAAAGTTTGTGGCAGAAAAGGTCTTGATCAGTCTTTTGAATTATATGCAATGATGGCTCATATAGGGGGAAACTTTGAGCAAATAAGATAAAAAGTAATTTTTTAGAAAACTGTCACTATATCCTGATAGTAGTGCATGAGACAGATAATCTGTGAAAAAATAATATACTTCTGCCTCCTCCTAGTACTCCTAATTGACAAGATTTCACCACATTGTCACCAATCGTTTCCATGATCGTCATCTTCATCATCGGTTTATTGTGTTATCGTGCTAACAATTAACACTCAGCACAAAGTACAGCTGAGGCTGAGAGGGATGTCGTTAGTTTTGCTGGTATTTGGCAGTGGGCAACATCCGAGTCTGAAAAGTGAAGCAAATGCAGAAGTGCCTTAAACTTGCATAGTTTCTAATAGCCAGCAGGGGGCGACTCCTCTGGTTGCAAAAAGAAGTCGGATTGTATAGAAGTCAATGAGAAAATGACCCTACTCTCCACTTGATTTATTAACTCAGTAAACATTGTAAACATGAGTTTATGGTCTCAATCGCTAGTTTCAAGTCTTCTTCAATACAGCATGATGTTCATTTAGTAAATTATGGTCCCATTTAGAGTCAAATAGACGATAAAGCAGGGTGTACTTTAGGGCATGGCTAACTTGTGATTGCCAGGTCACTACCACGGCGTTGTCCGTGTTTTCGTCTTAGAACTTTAACTCTCACAGTGTGTTTTCACTTCATGAAAGTTAATTGTAACATTTTGGTTGCTTAAAAATTTCTTATTCAGCGTTCGGTTGTACCTAGCTCCACCCTCTCGCGTCACATCTGGTTGCAAAAAGCCAAGATGGCGACGGCCAAAATTACGAACTAAAGGCTTCAAAATGGCAGTCCACAAACCAATGGGTGACGTCACAGTGACTATGTCCACTTATATACAGTCTATGGTATTTGGTCATAAACCAAAGTACCGGAGAAATGAAAATGTTGACCTGATAATGACGTGAGATGAAAATATAAGGATCATCAAAGTTATTACAATTCATAAGAGTAACATAATCATCTTTACCAAATTTTATGGCAATTCATTCAATAGTTGTTAGGACAAATGTCATGGGGTTACCAAACAGTGATATGTTGAGAGGTTTTGCAAAATAAGTGCAAACTCTGACCTGCTTGGAAAGTCAGAGGATCATCAAAGTCATCAGCCTTCATCCTCTGGAGACCATGAATGTCTACACAAAATGTCACGGCAGTCCATGTGATAGTTGACTTTGATAGATACGTTAGTGGTGGAACAACCAGCAGATGAGTTGAAGCTTTTTAATTGATGCTGATGAGACCTGTTTCTTTGCAATATTCCAGTGACCTGCGCTCACAAAAAGTCATTTCAGGTTCGTTGCAACAGGATGAGCCTCACCGGCTGCTTGCTGACCTTTCTCTGCTGATGCTGATCTCAACCAGCCTTCAGGAACATAGATTAGCTAAAATACCAGCCAGTGTTTCAAGCTTTATCTGTTGTCCCTTGCCATGTAATGAAGCCTCGGTCAAGACAATGAAAGCTTTAGATACATCAAACCAGAACGGGACAGATGCTGTCATCCATATCTGGAGCCATTATTATCACACACACCAGGCTAAACAGAGAAGGCAGGTGGACTGAGCGCAGATCAACCCCTTATGCATGGAGGTATGGTTGTCAGGTGTGAAACAGCAATGTTAATTTTTGACAGATTGTCATTTTTTTCACCCTGTTTGTAACAGCGCATAATACTTAACAGATGATGAAAGTGATGATGAAGAAAGATAATTAGATGAAGTTATTTCTAGCCACGTTAGCGGCATGGCTCTATGGATGGCAGTGTCGGACAGTCGGTCCATCACTTTGGTTCAGACTGAAATATTTCAACAACTGTTGGATGGATTGTCATAAAATTTGGTCCCGACATTCATGTCACCCGTAGGATGAAGTGTAATAACTTTGGTGATCCTTTGACTTTTCCTCAGGTCAAATTTTCAGTTGGTCTAATACTTTTTTTTGACTAGCACTAATTAGCAAATATTAGCTTGCTAACATGGATGAACAATGTGAATATTATGTCTGCTAAACATCAATATATTAGCATTGTCATTGTGAGCATAGCATGCTGACGTTAGCATTTAGTTCAAAATACTGCAAACAAGCAGATAAGCGACACCACATTTCATCTTTATTTTTGGAGATTAAGTCCAGCCAAAGAGGTGGTAATGTCAATTTTCACAGGAAAAAAGAGTATCATTTTGGATTTTCTATTTCATAAATATATTTCCAGGATGCATGAATGAGGACTTCTCAATTAATGGGTTTTTATAGTGGATCTTTAATATCTCTTACTTATGTGGTTTAGTAATTGTTCTCTTGATCTGTTTCTGACTTATTTCCTATGATGTATCTTGTTGTTCCTCTTACTGCACTTTATTAAAAGGTTTTTAACAGTGGGCTACCTCTGGGTCTGAAAAGTGAAGCCATGTGGAAGTGTCTTAAACTTGCATTCTTTCTAATAGCCAGCAGGGGGCGACTCCTCTGGTTGCAAACAGTTTGTTTAGAAGTCTATGGGAAAATGAGCCTACTTCTCACTTGATTTATTACTTCAGTAAACATTGTGAACATGAGTTTATGGTCTCAATCGCTAGTTTCATGTCTTCTTCAATACAGCATGATGTTCATTTAGTAAATTATGTTCCCATTTAGAATCAAATAGACCATAAAGCAGGGGATGCTCTAGGGCGGGTCTGCCTTGTGATTGACAGGTCGCTACCACGCCGTTGTCCGTGTTTTTGTCTTACAACTTTAACCCTTTCACAGTGTGTTTTCAGTTCATGAAAGTTAATTAACATTTTGGTTGCCTAAAAATGTCTTATTCAGCGTTCGGTTGTACTTAGCTCCACCCTTTCGTGTCACTTCTGGTTGCAAAAAAACAAGATGCGACGACCAAAATGCCAAACTCGAGGCTGTCCTTCCCTAAGCAAAGCCTCACAGAGCTGCTAGCAGGGCTGCAGACTCTTAAGTTTTGTTATAAGATGGGGCAGCCTTTCAAGAATAAAGAATTATTTTCCATATTAAGATGATCATATCATCCCAGGGTTCAAATGTCTTCAAAATGAGGACAAAGGATCATAATTACCAAGGCACTGCAGTTGCTGCTGCTGTTATTGATGATGATTGCCACCATCATAATCATCATCATGCACCACGGGTCACTGCTACCTCTCAGAGATATAATGATGCCGTGATATGGTTGCTTTTTCTGCAAATGCAAAGCTGGTGCTGATGCTGCTGAGTTGAGAAAAAAAAACTTTGTCACTGAAATATTCCTCAGGGCTCTGATCTATTTCAAGAACCTTAAACCAGAATCAGCTCGACATTAAGCAACTAGGATTATATCTCACTTGACACAGCAAAAATTGTGAAAAGTTGCAATCTTTTTGCTTCTGTGAAACTACAATGAATGTAATATTAACACCCCACAGATCACTATCAAGAGGACAGCACGAGTGTAGCTGCCTGGGAAATGTATAATTGTATTAAGTGCAGCTAAAAAAAAAGATGAATTAAATATATTTTTGTCAAATGATGTCCTGTAAAAGCCAGATTTTTGTAACTGCAACTCTGCTAATCAGTAGTACTAATTATGTGATTTACTTCTGAATGTCATTTTCAGTAAATTCTGAACATGTTTTATTTTATTTTTTTATTTTTATTTTATTTTAACACTCCTTAAAATCCAGATATGAGAAAAAAAAAAGAAAGGTCAAGAGGTGAAGAAGCCACAAGCTTATACAACGGACCTCCACTCAACAAACAGAAAACAAACTATAACAAAAAAGGGGAAAAAAGAAAAGAAGAAGCAGAAAAAGAAGCACACAAAATGGGCAGAACCACTAACCAGTAGACAACATATATATATATATATATATATATACTGTATCTATATCTGGAGTGCCTTCCAACCCACATGGTTGGATGTTGCATGCAAAAAATTCTGAGCGTTTAGTTCTTATGTCTTTCCAGAAGCTTTGAACTGAGGGGCAGGACCAGGGGACAGGACCAGAGGGCGTGTAGGTAATTGTCTTGGGTGCCAAGTTCACAATGTGTGCAGTACTGTGAGTTACTTAATCCCATTGCGTGCATTTTTATGGCCTGTGAGATGTGTGCGGTGTGTTGTCTTGTATTGGATCAGTTGTAAATTGATATTTCTGGTCATTTGAAAGGTCGACTAAGAGATTTGTGTCCAAAAATTGTTATCCGGGTTGATATTGAGGTCCTTTTTTCTATTTGTCTATTGGTAGGGATATTGTGGAATCTGATGCAGATAAGATTTTGTAAAATTTGGTGCCCTGGGAATAAGACCGGGCTGGCCCAAGAGCTTGTCTCCAGCCTCCAGCTTCCCAGCCAGTGTTGTCAGAAGCGACGTCATGGAGTTAATTCCCAACAGACAGAGGAAGACAGACACACACAAGACTAGGAAGTCATGAATCTATACAGACTTTTGTCTGTGTGTTTAATGACCTGCCACAGTTGAAAATATGTATAAGTATCTTTATCTGAACTTCATTCAGTATCTCTCGATCTTCTCAGCCCGGCGTAGTGGGAGCTCTGCATTTGCAAATGTGAATCTTATTTATTGCAATAAAACTCTGACAGACAAATACTTTCTGTTTTTTATTCTATTAAGAGGAAATTTTCCACCACAGGCCCAAAAGAGGCGTTTCAGACGGAGGTAGAATACAGGTATATTCAGACAGAAAAATAATGTGAACATTTAAGACTGGTGGCCCAGTCAGACAGGTTCACGGTCTGAATGTAATACTGGTAATACAGCAATACAGAAAAACACACAGCACTTTGCAAGCTATTAATGCTGTTGATTTCTTTTATATAACCTGTTATGTGGAAGCTGAAAGACTGAACATTTGAAGGTTATCCTCAGTCTTTCTGAGAAGCATGTATTTGTCGCCAACATATTTCAAAGAGGGTGACCTACTTACTGGCTCAACTGGAGTTTTGTGCATTCAGTTTTCCAAGAAATGGAAACAGATATTGGCTGACAGATTACAGGTGAATGAATCCGTTCAATATGTTCTCTCCACTCTCAGCCCTATTGTATATTTACAGCATGATGAACTGAGGTGTTGACAGAGTATTGACGTGTATCATTGCTCCTATCACCCTGAACACAGATGGTTGTTATGTTAATTATTTCATAAAGTATATAAGGATTTTCTATTGCGGAGACTTTTGTTGTTCATTTCCAGCTTCATGACAGAACCTGTTTTGGTTTGGATAAGAATGTTATAATAACCAGTCAACAAATATGCCCTTTAAATGACCTGCCAGTGAGAAACCTCAGAATCACCCCACTTATCATCCTCCATGCTGCCAGGCGAGACGTACTTGTGTACTTCTGATGTTAAAAATTGAAAGACAAACGGGTTGCTGCAGTTATTGCATTTTTTTTTTTACAGACACAGATGAAATTGAGCTCCCTAACCTTCGCCCAAACAATTGTTTTTCAGCCTTTCAAAAGAGGATGATGGGACCCTGCGTGTGGTTTTCCATAGGGGCTTTTCAAATAGAGAACGATTCACAAGTCAGACTCCTCCAGAGACTGAAAGCACCGTAATGTAGGTCAGGCTCCTCTTGCTGTGAATCAAATTTCACATATCCTCATGGGACTCAGCAGCACAAATAAATAAATCTATCTGTCCATCTGTCCATCTATCCATCCATCTATCTATCTATCTATCTATTTATCTATCTATCTATCTATCTCTCTATCTATCTATCTATCTATCTATCTATCTATCTATCTATCTATGTTATTCTGTATTCTGTGACAGTGGTGCGTAGGTTAGGCTGTGACCGACTGATACGTCACTGTGATACAACAGTATGTATAGCTGAATATTAATGCTCATACTGCAGCTATGATCAATTGTTTGTCTCATGCCCATATTAGTAAGCAGGAAAAAGACAGATGTTAGTGTCAAAAGGCAAAGAAAAAAAAACATACTGTTTGTTTCTGTTGGCGAAAGAAAATATAAAGCATATCTGCATAAATCATCATTCCTTACTGGACAACAACAAGGCAATTAAAAAGAGGAAAAATGATAAGAGGAAAAAATGCACACATCTACTCACATCGAAACATTTCAGGGAGATTAAAAATACAGTTTAGTGGTTTTCAGTGAGTGGACTTGCCCTTGTTGTGTGTTTGTTTGTTGTCTCTTAAGAGAGACCTCACAGAGCTCTGAGACGGCGCCTGGAGAGCGCTCTGTTTTATCTTCAGTCACTGAGAGAAACCAGATCAACCAACTACGCTGCTGTGCAATGCACTTCTGTGAGATCCCAAGCTCACTGACTGGAGAGATGAAACAAGGTCACCTCGAGAGGGAAAATGGTTTTGATGTGGACTGAGATTAAGACAGGGGTGATGTTCTTTTACCGAAATGTCAGATACACTGTATGATGTTTCACATGACTTGTTCTCACCGGGGGCTGATTCTGTCTGCAGTATTTCATTGAGCACTCTGCTTTCTAACTACATCTCAGCATCTAAACATGAGGGCTGCAACTAACAATTATTTGGTTACTGATTAGTCTGTTCTTAATCTATTTTCTCGATAATCATTTGGTACATCAAATATCAGGAAAAGTAAAAAATTCTCCAAATGAACATATTCAAGTTGGTTGTTTTCTTTGACCAAGAGTCCAAAAGATATAGCTCACAGTAATATAATTGCAGACCCAGAAAACCAGCAAATATTCAGCAAATTTGAGAAGCTGGAAGCATTTAATTTTCTGCATTTTAGCTTAACGTGATATGAGATTTTTTTGCCTTTGTTTTTTTATGCACTGGTCACTGGACAATTTTTCTTCTATAAGTAAGTAAGTAAAACTTCATTTACACATTAATTTTTTAAAACACACAGTCACAAAGTGCTTCACACACAAATAACAACAGCGCTTACAGTTTTTCTCATTCGCTTTCGCTCAATTCTCCAATGACAATTTTTTAATTTTTTTTTCAAAATAATGAGCTCAAATCTCTGAACAATTAGTTTGTTGTTCACAACACATTAGAACTTCTCATTCATTCAAGCAAATTGCACAAGTTTTGGTACATGTGTGATCAATCATCAAAATGAGACTACAAGTATATCTTATAATAATATCTATGACATGGTGTTACGTATAGTGAAGAGGTACAATTAGTTTTTTTTTGCTGAACTACAACAGGCTTTTTCATTGTTGTAGGTTTTTTTTGGCCTGGATGTCATTATGTTGCACATTTTCTGTTCACTGTTTATGACTTTACATGAAAGCTCAAAGGTGAATTGTAATGTAACACATTTCTACACAAATAAATTTACTATATATCGATGTGCATATCCTGTTTCTGTGTACTACAGTATTGTACAGTATGAACTTTTCCCAGTAAACTTTGACCTACTGTTGAAATGGGAATCTAAAAAGCTCTGTGCCATACACAACAGCGTTCAGCTAGACAAAACTGACATTCTTTTAATGTATATTACAGTAACTACACTACAAAAAGTAGAACAAAACAGAAATTTGTATACAAGAAACATTTCCAGGGTTGAGTGCCGTGGTGAAAAAAACATCTAAACATTTTGACCAGTATGGCCCACACGATGTCATTGGCCAATTTACTGACACAATAACTGGGTTTTGAAGCATGAATGAAGTGTTTTGGGTGAGTTACTACCTTTTGCAGACATGCAATAGAGTTCTGATGTCCCATCAAACAGTTGTGACGATTACACTTACAGTTTAGAGAAAGTTAAGACTGTTTAAAAAAATGAGCCAAAGTGATTGAGGAAAACTGTAAGAGCAGTCCAAAGATTCAGCAGCTCTGATAGATTGGGGGAGATGATTCAGATGATTCAGACGATTCGGGCTAAGACAGAAAAGGCCCGATCCCTTTTTGTTTTGCAGTTGGAGCGGGGGGGATGGATAACAGGCAGAAATCTGAGGAATGGAGTGGTTGAGAGGTAGAATATGTCTTCTTTCAGAGAGAAAACATCGAAAATACACATTTAGGTGTTTATTTTATTACATTGTCTATTTGTGTCTGTAGATTTCTCCTAAATTCACCCAAAGTTAGCATCAGATAATGCCTCATTTGCAAGAAATCTCCACTTCAGTAGCCCTTACATACACCAAACTTTCCACTTTCATTCCTATCTATATTCTGAAGGTTTTTACAGAGGGGTTTGTTCATATATCATTCATAGCCTGATTTATAGAACATTTTATTCCTGCTAACATGGGGAAAATGGATTTTTTTATGGCTGTTGACAGTATTTTCTGATTTATTGAGTGATAAAAAGAGATATCCAAAAATGTCCTCTGTAAAAACCTTTAACCTCTAATATGTCAACAAAATGGCTTTATTCAATGTTCAGATTTCTGTTCTGGAAATATATGCAAATTAGCACATATTTAATAAGATATTGCGTCATTTGCATATTTAAACATATAATTCCAGAAAACTTGTATTACAAAAAATAATTGTCTTAATGTAAGTAATCAACTGGGGAAATTTCCTGGTGATATCTATTAGTTAAGATTTTGACCCTGTAGTGTCTCCCCTCCTCTGTATGCTGATTAATACGAGTAAAAGAGGTCTAAGAAAGTTTAATGAGCGACTGTGTTGCCTTCTATTACAGCAAGTCAACTCTGCAAATCCGGCGGGAGCTCTCATCCTTGTTAAGTCTCTGTAGTTGGCGATATGCTTTGAATTACGGAGTGTAAACATTCAAAATATCAACACGAACTTCTCCTTATGACTTCAATCAGTGTTCTGTTTATCAAAAAGGAAAGCAACATAACTGACCAGCATGACAGGGAAAAATCCCTCTCCTCCTCCTCCTGCTACTCCTCCTCCTCCCGCTCTGACCTGGACTATGTGAAGATGTGCAAATGAGATGATTAAAGCAGCGTACAAAGTTGTATGAAAGGAAGAAAAGAGAGCTGGCAAGCAGCAAGCGAGGAGGGCTGCATGACTGATCAGGGAAATAATTAAAGATTTACACACAATAAAACGACATACAATCAGAAAGCAATTTGTTTGTAAGGTTACCAATGACAGGATTCAATTAGCCCGTCTATTGTGTTGGACTGTGTTCAACATTTGAAATGCATGGTGCTGGTTAGCAACAGCTGAAGATGAACTTTTCCCTTCAGAAAAATGAAAAGTTTATAGATTGTTCTTTACTTCTTTTATATGTATTCCTTTTTATTATATTTATCTCAGGTAGAATTGTTGTTTTTGTTTGCAGTAATAGCGTGCAGACTCAGCATTATTGTTTGTCAAAAGAGCGGCATTGCCATTTCAGCTGCAAGCGGCCGTCTCTCCTATCTTCCTCTGTAACGCATTGTTTTTCCAAGATAATAAAAAACTGTATGGATTACAACACAATATAAAACAATCCAACAAAGTTGGAAGCGTATAGTGAAATGATAGCGCTGACATTTCAGTGAAACAGGAGAAGAATTCTTTACAGCCCAAGCCCATTGTCAGTTGAAGTTTGTTGACTATTGATCTGAAGTTTCTGTTCAGCTGGTGGTTCTACTTTTGTGTAGAAAGTTGTTTAAACAACTGTATGCACCGATCCGATATCACGTTAACATATAATACGTCTCACGGGAAGGGGTATAAATACCACAACATTACATGGACATTCCGCGTGTCATTTGTACGCAGCTTTTCGCGTGTTTTATTTGTACGCCACGCAAACGTCCACAGTTAGGTTCAGGCAAGAAAACCACTTAGTTAGGGTAAGGGAAAACGTCATGGTTGGGCTTAAAATAAGTAAGTAAACTAAGTCAAAGACATACGGAAACAACATAACACAACTTCAGAAAACACGTCACAAACGTCACTAACGTAACTTACAAAATAAAACACCGATCTACTGGTTAAAAGTCCGGTGTTTGTTGGATCCATTCACCTCCCCTCCCGCCCACCATAAGTGGTCTTTCTCGCTTTTTATACTACGTCACTAGCTCTTACCGTAGCATTTATACGCAGATGTGTTTAAAATGCAGTCAGTACAGGATACACTGCGTACAAATGACACGCGGAAATCAAGAAAGGCGTGCTTATTGCATGCTAAACACCTTGAGCATTATCGTGGCATTTATACGCCTCTTCGTGTGAACTGGCTGCATTTATCCAACATATCCTTAACAACGGTTCGTATGACATCTTAAGGAAAGTCATTCCTCATTTTTCATGCGTTCTCCTACGAATGTCCAGCAACACGTGTCAATTTACACACGTTACATGCATACATTTTCAAAATAAACTTCCATCTTCACAGGAAACTACTTAGTTAGGTTTAGGTAAAGGTCGCGGTTTGGATTAAAATAACTATGTGTAAGTGGCGTTACTTAAGTACGGAAGTTACGTGACAAAAGCTACTGAGATAGCTTTAGGAGAAGATTGTTGTTTGGCTTAAAATAACTCCGAAAGTGTTGTAACTTAAGTACGGAAGTTACGTGACAAATAAATCAACTCTGACTTCTGGTTTCACAAGGTTAATGAGCAGCGGTCTCCTGGGCAAAAGTCCGGCGTTTTTTGACCCACCCATCCACCCCGACCTGCTCCCGATGCAGTGTTCGCCGCTCTTTATACTTCACAGTTCACAATTACGTGGATTACATACAAACTGATTTTGTGCTGACATCACGAAAAAAAATGAGAAATTTGTGTCTATGTACACGAATCAATAGATCACATTTTGTGACTATTTCACAACCTGCTGTGCGACGGGGCTGTTTACTAAGGGTTTAACCTGAGCCAGGCCGGTTTGTATTGCATTACTGAAATTACTTTAGTTTCATTTTGTGCACCTGGATTTATGCAAAAATGGCAAATTATCTATTGAATCATATTACATTATGATTCATTTGATCTGATTCATCTCTGTGACATATTGTAAGGTAGCACAATCCATGCAGTAAAGATGTGCCCTTCTTTTTGTTGAATGGTTTATGCTAAATAAATAAATCAATAAAAGACATTCCATGGACAATAGTAATGCATATTGCAATGCTACGTGTTGTTAGTGTAGTTTAAGGTCATTCAGTGATGTTAGTGTTCTGGTTCAAGAGTTGGTCCTGACATGTATATGAAATGTTTTGGTCGCATTAGTGGATTTTGGATGTCAGATTAATTGTTTTGAAAAAGTGAACAATTGTGTTGCCAATTGTAAATAAAAAAAACAACTGTAATCAAAGCTCGCTTAAGCTGACAACGTCAGAGTGCTGCCATGTTTGTCAGTGGGGACGCGTAGTCAACGGATGTCATTGTTTCCAGGGACATTACCATTATCATATATCAATAGCAGCGCTGTACATTTCCAGTGAGTCAACCTCCAGCAGACACTCTGCACGACAATATTTCTCACAACCTTTTATTTCCCGCAGTTCAAGAATGAGTCTTTCGAATGAATGCAAAGGGGTTGTTATGAAAAATGGAGTCATTACAGAAAGTAATGAAGGAGACAGAGCCGTGATGGCCCTCAACAACATCGACTCTGTAATTTTTCCGGGTGTTAACAAGTTCTATTATCTGAACAGAAATACAAGAAATGTCAGTCTGGGTGTTCAGTGATTTAATTTCCGGTGTGTGAGTGCCTGGCATGAAGAAAGATTCTATGCATGTACAGCCTTGTATTGGATGTTATTTCCTATTCATAGAGTGCTTGGTAGGTCTCTTATAGAATTGCTATTTAGCTTGTCAAGGATGGTGTTGGCTGCCTGGCTGAGTGAAAATTGGACCCTCTGGCTATGATAATGTTTGAGACCTGCTATCTACCTCTCCCATTAATACAACAGAAGTTTGCCTGAAAATGTGTTGCCTAAGAAGAACATGTTTGTAACCACAGAAAAGCGACATCGGTGCCCAAAAAAAAAAAAAAAGGACTGAGCTCACAAGGAAAACAATGAAAGGTAGTTTTAACAATCTGAAACATGTCAATAGTGAAATTAAGACGAGGACAGATCAGTTCTTTATATCTGAGATTTTACAATCTTGACTTTAAAGCGGCAATAATCAGTGTTTTTATATTACCAATGGAAATAATGATTATGTGTACTGTGAAAGGGGTTCCTCGTTCTGACAAACTCTGACTCTGAGGCTCCCCTCAGCTCACTCTAGCAGAGTGTTTTAGCATCTTTCAGCTCATTGTTTTGGTTTACCAGCCCTCAATTTTACTATTTAGGACACTCTTGACGCACTTATCAACCAAATTTCCGGCAGCAAGCAGCTGTTTTCTGTAGAAAGGCTTTAATAAACCCACTGTACGCATACAGCAGACAGACAAAGTTAGTTTTCTCAGAAGTTGGTGGAGACCAAAACAGAGCTGAAAGGAGAGTGAAGATTGGAGTGGTCACAAAAACATCTCCGAATAAATGCTAATGTTGCTCTGTGTCTGCTGGATGTGTAAATAGGCAACTGTCTGCTAACATGTTAGCCATATCAACTTTATAAGGTCAATGTTGTGTTTACAGCTTGTTGCATTGCCCCCATTTGGCAAAGATAAATTAACGCAGCTTTAAACGAATAGTTGGACATTGTGGGAAATAACGGTGTTCCATACACTTTTCGCCCTTCAGCGCACGCCAGCGAGCACTCCTCCGTTGTTAAGAGCCAGACAAGCATGTTTGTGTGCTCATTCTCTGAGAGAATATCATTGGACAGTCTAAACTTTGATCTTTTGGAACAATAGTTTTTGAGAAAAGTGGGGAAAAGTAACGCCTCCGCCAGTGCACAGAAGATTATAAAGCTCAACAGTGTTCCATACAGGTGTCCAACGCTGTGCCGTACAGAGCGCATAACAAGATTTCAATGTCGATTAATGAAAATTTAAAATGTTAAAATATTCAATTGATGTAATAAACGTTAACTTAATTGACCCTTTATCAAATAACACTGCTGTTATTATAATCCGTGCAATGATGATGTTCATTATTAAAAAAAAAGTGTCTTTCGCCGTTAACTACCGTTCATATTTTTTCCAAAATAAGGTCCCATGGTGGTCCATCGGATGGGGCGGGACTTTGCCTCTCTATTGCTTTAAAAAACAAACAATCGTATTCAGACACGAGGCAACTACTTAAAACTTAAAACTAGATTTTCAAACAACGCACACGATGAACAACTTAGCTTTGTACAAGAGGTTCACGGAGTCGGAAATTTGTTTTCAACGCAGATCTTTGTTGTGTAATGAGACGCGTGCTCTCACTTCAGTTCTCATACGTCTCTTTAGGGTACAAAATGTGAAAACTGAGTGGGAACGTGGAAAACTTCCCCCTGCAGTTTGTTTACTGAACTAAGAGAGGAGATTTGGACGCTGCCATCACTCAGCTCAATATCCCCTCAAAGGATCTGGAAGGCTTAAAATTCCCTGCAACACTTATATGTTGGCGTTTCTTCAGCTTTTAATATGATTTAACCTCACATCCTGGCAGAGAAACTGCTGACCCATTTTAGGCGCAATATTTTCATTATAGGATGGATTTTAGATTGTTGACTAGCAGAAGTCAGTTCGACTCTTCTGCCAGCTCACTTCAGAGATATTTCCTTCATCTATTATATGCATTTTTATTCTCCTTTTCTGAATATAGAGAGTTGTGTAGCAGCTGGCAAACATATACAACTAAATGCCGGCATTTTGTAAAAAAGAACAGCAAGGACAATTTTTTATTCCCTCAGGAAGCGGGCTTCATATCTGCACATCAGTGATGCTTCTGATGGCCTCTCCATACTGCATGGTTTGATAACCAGTCCATCACAAAACCAAAATGGGAAATGCAACACAGGTGCCAGTAACACAAGCCATCCATCCAAATGTGGCCAGTAAAATCGCTGGAGTGAAACCATGCACGCAGGAGAAAACCTCTCAGAGGCTCTCACACTGGCATTACATAGAGGCTAAGTCAAATGGAATTGAGCTGAATGGCTCTTTTGTTGCAGAGCATTCAGTGTGAAAGCTCAGCTTCAAAAGAGAGAACACTGAACACAAAGACGAAGCCTATAAAATACAGTTTAGTACATAATGATGATGGGTATTGGGGTTAGAAGTTAGTAAGCCATGCAGAAAAACATTATTATTTTTGCTGTCAAACAACTAAAATATTTAATCGCAATTACACGCAAATTAATCACACATTTTTTATCTGTTCAAAATGTACCTTAAAGGGAGATTTGTCAAGTATTTAATACTCTTATCAACATGGGAGTGGGCAAATGCTTGCTTTATACAAATGTATGTATATATTTATTATTGGAAATCAATTAACAACACAAAACAATGACAAATATTGTCCAGAAACCCTCACAGGTACTGCATTTAGCATAAAAAATATGCTCAAATCATAACATGGCAAACTGCAGCCCAACAGGCAACAACAGCTGTCAGTGTGTCAGTGTGCTGACTTGACTATGACTTGCCCCAAACTGCATGTGATTATCATAAAGTGGGCATGTCTGTAAAGGGGAGACTCGTGGGTACCCATAGAACCCATTTTCATTCACATATCTTGACGTCAGAGGTCAAGGGACCCCTTTGAACATGGCCATGACAGTTTTTCCTCGAGAAAATTTTGCGTAAGTTTGGAGCGTAATTTAGTTATTATCACGTAAAATTTGATAGACCCAATAAATATGTTCACATCCTCCTTCACAGTCATAAATCGTCAGCTTGTGACTATCAGTGCATCCCAGCTTTCACTGTTATCTCAGAATAACCAACTGTTGTTTACTCACTTTCCCTCAGCCCATCGTGGTCTATTGAGACTATTGTCAATGAAGACTTATCTCTGCTGCTTATATAATGGATCTCTGCCTTTGTGATTGTTGAACACTAAAGCAAAAATGCTGAGTCAGAAAAGGCGTCAGTCGTTGGGGACTGACAAACAAAATTTGATGTTTTCAAGCAGAGGCTCTCAAACTCTCAAACTCATAATCGTAACACTGATTAAGTATAATGCTTACTACCATTTACACTCTTAGATGCCATTGGAACTATTTCTATTCTAAAACTTTTCAACCTAAATACTAAAACAGACCTGTTTGATAGTGATAAACGGAAACACATTTCAATGTGAATCATGTTAATATCACTTTGTTTTGCCCTGATATTCCAGCTGCTTTTAACCAGATGTCGCTTTATCTTGGCCGGCTTCATGGCTTCTTTCGCTGGTACCTGAAGACACATGACGCATTTTAGTCTCCCGTTGCTGTTGCTCGTCATATTGTCTCAATTTAGCTAGTTTGGGCTTAGTGTGGCTTGACGATATGGACTGACTCAAATATTTCTCCATGCTCGCCAGCTAGCTAGCTGGCTAATAAGCTAAGCTAAGCAGCAGCAGGAACGGTTCGTTGCTCCCCGAGTGAAGTGAGTGATTCATGACAGATTGACATGATGTGTCACAATCATATCAGAGTTTCTATTGGCCCAAAGCAAACATGGGTGGGAGTAATGGACACATTCTTGTTTTATTGGCGTAAATGGTCCCCATCTGTAGATATGGACTTTTTAATGATACAGCACAATTTTATAATTTATAGCAAATTATTTCACGGACCCCCTGGCAGAGCGCCACGGACCCCACTTTGAGAATCACTGTTTTCAAGTGAGTAGCCTCAAATAATCTGAAAATGAACTGCTTTTAAAATCTAGTGTACAGGTTAGATTCACAGGAGCCACATTGTCTAAGCAACACAATTCAATCCAACTTTGCATACAGCTAGTTTTAAACTGAGAGTGCATTTTTGCTTGAATTTGCTTGTATGAAAGGACCCACTTACTGCAAGAGGACTGGATCAGCAATCTCTTTAGCAATTCAAAGACATTGTTGGCTCATTCTGTCCTAGACGGGAATGGAGGCGAGGAAAAATGAGTGTGATCCGCTGCCTGATTTGCAAACAAATTGCTGCTGTTCTGAGAGTCTTTGGCGTTCAGTATCAAATACCTAGCCAGTTGCTGAAAGATTTATTTAACAAATAAAAAACTGTGTTCTCTCATTTTAATCTTTGAAGCACTTTTCTCTGTTTAACACGATGCATGAATGCATGTCCTTATACTGTATATGGAAAACATTTGCTGTGCCTCCTTAATGCAGAAATAAATGGCAGTCTCCAAAGAAAACTGAAGCTGATTTTCATAAAATTAATTTGAAAGTGACTTTACTTTTTTGCTTACGTTGTGATGGCAGGAAGAAGTATGACAAAAGCAAGGGGTATGAAGTGAAATGGCTAACTTTGCTCCTACCAATAAAGCTAAATTTTGCAGTTGTTAATATTCTCTCCATGGTGTTCTGCATCAACCCAGTCGGCAGAAAAAAATGTTGGTATTGTAGGTTTCTGCAAACCACGGGATACGTTGAATGTTGACGTTTCTGAATCAAAAATATGTTTCATATCAGCCTCGTATCACGCTTGCAGAAACATACCATGCCACGTGGTTAACGTTGTGAAACGATTGGTTAGGTTAAGGCAACAAAACTATTTGGTTATGGTTAGAAAAAAAGATCATGGGTTGTGTTAAAATAATAACGTAGCAATGAAACGTAACAACCATTACAACATAACAAAGGCAAATAAATAACAACCACCCTGACTTTCTTACATAGCGTTACGTAGCGTTTCCTTACAAGCATAATATTAACACTGACTTTTGGTTTCACACGGGACATGAGCAGCAGTATCCTGGGTGAAAGCCCTGTGTTTGACCCCTCCCGCCGTCCCTAAGTGGACTTTCTCAGTTGTTATACTTGTTATTATACCACGTAACGTTCAATAACGGTCGCTGGATATATTATGTCACTTGCTCTGCATGTCGCTTGTTGTACCACGTCAATTGCTCTGACCAAGGTCTGACCGAATGCAAAAACGTCAACATTCAAGGTATCCGGGGTTTTCAGCGACGTACACTGCCAACATTTTTCCCTGACGACTGGGCTGCCTCCATGAAATCATCATTGGCAGAATTAACGTCTATCAAGCTCTGCTCTTCAAGTTTACTGCTTCAAAATTCTGACCCTAGCTTAAACCAAATAGGCTAGACCAGACTGCTACAAGGTAATTCTTCTGGTAAATTTTCATGGATAAAATCAGATGTGAAAATATGTTAAAGATAATCAACAACAACAGCTTTATATAGGAAATATGTTTAAAGTAGGTTGTGTCTACATCCAAAGCCCAAACATCAAGTATTCAGTCATCAGCCCAGTGTTGCCTGTGAGTGTAACGGCTAACTGAGGACACCCTTAGGCCTTGGCAAAGGTTTGCTCTAAATTGAGTGCTTTCTTTTAAATTAAATTAATCCCATTGTCATTAGAAAAAGAATTACATTTATATTGGCAGTCTGATAATAATCAGTAATTTTGTTCCATCGTTCTTATTTTTCAATATAGTGGCCAAAACGAAAGGAGAGAAAATGCCTGAGAGGATATTGTCCCACATTGTTCAGATTGCTGTCTGGCAGGTAAATCAATTTATTCTCATAACAGGGGAGATTGATAAAATTGTTATCTGTTCCGTGATGATTGTATTTGCTTTTTCTATTTATCTATTTGCTGTAACCCTCTGAGACCCACAATAGACCCTTTTTGTTCCAGATAATTTCTTATCGTGCGTTATATAGACCATCAAAGACAAAAGCAATTTCACTTAAACTTGATGTTTTAGACTTGATAACAGTGTTAGAAAGCACAAAATGCTCTCCAAGGGAATCAGAAAACCTTCCATACACTTGTACTTGTTTAGATGACGAAATAGCTTTTTTAAACTTTAAAAAAAACATTCAAGGAAATGCAAAGTTAAACAGCTTAAATAACCAGTTGAAAGTTCCTCACAGTATCTTTAAACAATCCAATGACACAAAGCAATCAGCATAGTAACATCAAGGACATACAAATAAAGGCCCTCCCTCCATTCCAAACCACACCAACATAACGTGAAAATAATGAACATAATAATAAAATAACATTATGTCAAAGTACATAGTCCACATACAGTATAAACTGAAAATGAAGGTAAATACAAACAAAAGCAAGTAGATTTCACCTTTTCCCCTCTTTTTCATAGACCCGTTTTTGTCTTTTTTAGGGGGGACGGGGTCTTTTGGGGTATCAAGAAGTTCAAGTCATAAATCAGAAATAAAAAAATTAATTAATTAATTAATTAATTAATTAATTAATTAATTAATTAAAATAAATTGTGATAGTGTATAAGAGCTAAGAACTAGAAGTATATGATGGTCATCTCCATGATCACTTATGTCTCTTAAGCTGTTGCAGCAATTTTTGAGTTGATACCATTTGTTACACAGTTTTGGTGCTAAATTTAACATTTTTTTAGCGCTTGACAATTGATCAAAATTATCAATAATCCCTCCAAAATACCACATTAAGACACCAAGACCTTGAGGAACACCATAGAAAAAGTCATGCTGTGATTTGGTATCAAAAATTTTTGACATTTTGAGATTTCTGCAAGAATTACATTTTTCAGCGATTGGTGGCGAGCACTTCTGTTCTGGAAACAAAGCTCAGAAACCCTATTATTGCCAATCTAGCTAGGAAAGCCATCCATCCTCTGAATGCTCTAGGTCTCTAGTTTGTGGCTGTAAATTTTCATGAGGCTGTGATTATCCTAGAGGTCACCATAGGTCATTTTATACACTGAGGTAAAATTTAAAAAAAATGGTCTCACTACAATTAAACGGCTACTATGAGGACCAACATCATCACACATGAATACAGTTGGGCTCATTGGATTCACAAGAGTCTCAGCTTTACAGTGATACACAATTTATCTGATTCGAAGACTGTTTAGGGACACCAGTGTGCAGAAATATTCAAACACACCATTTTAGAATAGACGAAAATAACACATTTATACTGCATTTTGCTCCAAACTGCGTGTGATTATCATAAAGTGGGCATGTCTATAAAGGGGAGACTCGTGGATATCCATAGAATCCATTTTCATTCACATATCTTGAGGTCAGATGTCAAGGGACCCCTTTGAAATTGCTATGCTAGTCTTTACTCGCCAAAATTTAGCATAACTTCACCGCGTTATTTAGCGTTCTTCCCGCTAGCATGGTCATGGTTGGTAACGAGCTCTAAAACTGAGCCTGCTACAGCCGCTGAAGAAAGTAAAGTAAGCCGTGGAAGAGGTTTATAAGTAACATCTCCCAGTCAGGAATAACTCATTTCATTAGACTAGATATTGCAAATTCAAATAGCAATGCATGTTTACTTGGCAAATCAGTTGTACTCTATGCTCCCTGCAGAGGCAGTAGAGCACAACATGGACCACACGCCAACGTTATAAATAACATGCAGGCAGCATTGCACATAATCCCCCAATGGCAATTATCTTGGCAATGACGACCCTCCAGGGTGCACAGAAAAACAGGTGGAATTTGGGAGGCAGCAGCAACAATAGCAAAGCTCATATCAGAGTAAAGTGTTACAGTAATACAAGCATGAAGACCTGAAACAAAATCAGGTCACAGAAATGTGATGGCGCGGCGTAGCATGACTTGGAAGCCCCCTTTCAACGTTGACAAAAGCTGGCTCAAAGTCAGCATGTCAGCAGCTTTCAGTTCTGTGTGAATGTTTAACCCCAGCGCTCCAATAAGCCGCCTGCTGTCCATGACGCTGGCTCCAAGCTGGCTTTTGGATTTTGAAAAGCCTTGTTGGCATTGTTTACATCATGATGACACACTGCAAACACAATAAAATCAACACCCACGACTTCCCTATCATGTGACTTATTTGTAACCTGCCCCATATAAAACCTCCTACTGACTTTAGTGCAGCACCGTCACCTGGCTGCTATCATAGGCATACTACCAGGAGTACAGCTTCAGCTGAGTAATGTTTGTTCAGAGAAAAAGATGCTAGAAAAGTGGCGTCGCTGTCTGAAAGTGTCCTATGGCTCATTTGTCATTTTGAATTTTTGGGCTCGTTTTCAAAATGCCTTTTTAAGCTCGTTTGCATTCAGTGACTTATTTCCCACAAACTAAAAATAAGAGAGATGAGACTAAATACAAGCTGTCAACCATTGCCACCTGCTGCCATTACCATTAATCAGCAGTCTGTGTCCTCTCACTCATCACACTTTTGGCAACTGTTGGTACCTGTAACCTGCCATGCTGCTGTTATATTCTCTCACCTCCTCTTTCTCTGTCATCCCGTACTCTCTTTATCCCTTTTTCTGTTCCTCTCTCTGTCTTTATCCCTGTCTCTTTTCTATCCCACTGGATTTTCCTGCAATCCCACAAAACTAGGGCTGTCATAGTTAACGCGATAATAACATGTTAACGCAAATTCGTTTTAACGGCACTAATTTCTGTAACGCCTTAACGCAATAATAACGCGATAATAACATGTTAAATCAAATTCGTTTTAACGCCACTAATTTCTGTAACGCCTTAACGCAACTTGCGATTTTTAGGTTGTAGTGGGCTCAGTTTTAATGCTAGAGTGAAGATACTGGTATCATATGAAACTAGAAAACCCAAAGAATCCATTGGTACCAAATAACGCTAAAATTTTGGCGAGGAAAAACTGGCATGGCCCTTTTCAAATTGACCCCCTTGACCTCTGACCTCAAGCTATGTGAATGAAATGGGTTCTATGGGTAGTCTCCCCTTTACAGACATGCCCACTTTATGATAATCACATGCAGTTTGGGGCAAGTCATAGTCAAGTCAGCACACTGACACACTGACAGCTGTTGTTGCCTGTTGGGCTGCAGTTTGCCATGTTATGATTTGAGCATATTTTTTATGCTAAATGTAGTACCTGTGAGGGTTTCTGGACAATATTTGTCATTATTTTGTGTTGTTAATTGATTTCCAATAATAAATATATACATACATTTGCATAAAGCAAGCATATTTCCCACTCCCATGTTGATAAGAGTATTAGAGTACTTGAGAAATATCCCTTTAAAGTACATTTCATGTGCAATTAAAAATTTAATTAAATATTTTAATCGATTGACAACCCTAATTTATATATTTTGGAGTTCAAACACTTTGGAAATGGTTATTTTTTTTCTTCTCCCTAATGTGCAAAACCAAAGTCGTGACCCAAAAACCACAATACTAACCGAACCGTGGGCTTGTTGAACCGTTGCACCACTAGACAAAACCCACATCAACACACAGAAAGGACATGAAGCCCCACATGTTGAAGCAGGGCTGAAACCCAGGACCTTCTTCCTGTGAGGCGACAGTGTTCATGAGCCGCTGTGTTGTCCATGCAGTAATGTGCTTGATAAAAAGTAAAATACAGACTGTGCATATCTCCACCAAGGCTACTCAATCCTTTAAAATAGCTATTTTAATTATAGAAAATGTTTTGAAAGTCTTCCTGTGGATCCAGATTGCATCAAAATGCACACTGGGATAGCCGATCGTGTCGATTGTCTGATGGAGGAATGCCTAATTCATCTCCAGGAATGTTTGGGCTTTATAAAAGACTCAACTGTGCGAAATTGTAAGTGGGTCAGACTCCTAATTAGCACTGATTAATGGACATTTAAAATGACCATCTTGCTGTAGCGCCACCTTTAGGTGAAGTGCCATAAAATCCTGCTCAGCCTTCATTTCAACCCAATGCATTAAATGGCGTTATAGCATTTACTAATTCTGAGATGTTGCTGCAACAGAGCATGATAATTTCATTCTCAGCACAAGCAGACATTAAGTTTCACACCACCGTTAATTATGTTTCTGAGCGGAGCAGAGAGATTGGTCGGCACAAACAAGCATGCAAGTTATTCTTCAAGGTAATGATCTGAGATAAAAACGATTTGAATTCAGGATCTGCTGGAGTAATTGATGGCACTTAAATTGCCATGGGTGGAATGAAAATGATTGGTATTGACCTTTAAGGCAAGATGTAAAAATCACATGTCTCCACTCCCAACTCCATGTGCAGCTCCAGTGGATGGCTGTAGATGGATGGAGGCCTGTATGATCTATGGTAACATGGATCTCTCCCTGTGTGTATTGCTATGGTTTGATTTGAAATGTCTTTGGGTTTGTTTTCACAAGCAAATTGTTGGTAATAATAATAATAATAATAATAATAATTATTATTATTATTATTATTATTATTATTATTATTATTATTATTGAGTAAACGTATAACTTTCCACCACTAACCAAAAGGATCAAGTAAATCTGCTCCAACAATTTGTTTGTGAAAACACAGGCCACTTCGGTAGAACATGATAATAGAATAATTTAGTTTTGCTTTTGTACGGCACTTATAGGCAGACGTTGCTCCAACAATTTGCACATTTAAAAACAACAGGGGTTGACCCAAAGGGCTCTCCAGCAGAGGCAGATAGATACTTATATGACAATGGATTATACTCCGTTATTTGGTATTAAACATGTGTTTATTTGCTTCATTTATTATTTATAGTGCATACTTGCTGTTTGCCATAATGATACCTTGGAGAGGCTTCAGGTGCTTGTGTTCTCTGTCTGAGCATCATTTATAGTCAAGGTAGTACAAATGTGTTTGGGATGTTTTGAAAATTATTAAGCACATAATTTCAACAATGTTATGAAGTATTATCACTGCTTTCAGGAGTTAGATTTTTGATTAAAAAGAATATATTTTCCTCTAAATACTGATGTCTGTGTGTGGTGTTTGGGCTCTCACATGAGGAGTAAATGAGGGAACGGATCAATTCAAGAGCGTGAGGAAGATAAATCTGAAGACTTTCAGGCATGCGTGCATTTTTGAGGATCAGACTGAAGCAAATATGTGGACACGGTATGTCAGACTTGTGTCTCTTTCTGTCACACAGAGCACCAGCAGAACATGGACTGTTCTTAAAGCAAGCACAACAACTTTTAATTTTAACATGCCACAAACATTTCGAGGGATAACTGTTGTGTGAGAAATCATACCCCTCTAAAAGTTTGGTGTCATTTCAATCCATAGTCAATTACTCAGGCTGACATTTCTCCCTGTCAATCAGCCTGTGTGAGTGTTTTCAGATATGACAGCTCGCTGAGAGCTACAGCACGAAGCTCGACAAGCAGATCAAGTGCGATGGCGTTAAATGAGTGAATTTTACACAGTTTATTCCCTGTTCTCACAGGTAATTAACACTGTCATATTTGTTCGATTTTTGTGTTTTTTTTGCATGCCTGTGTGTCTGTGTCCATTTTAGTCCTAATTGTTTTCTAATTCTGTTCCTCATCCCTCCCCCACCCCCAGAATATGAATCATGGATTCATTTTATGCTTTTTAGAGAGCGTTTTTGTGACTCTAGCGTGTCCATACAATTCATCACATAACGGTGTGTGAATCTTCAGGATGTTATCAATGATATGAGATAAGATAAGATGGGATAATCCTTTATTAGTCCCACAGTATGGAAATTTGCAATGCTAATAAATGTTAATACAACTAATTTACATTTAAACAGAGGGAGATTTTATCAAAATTGCATTTGGACCCGACTTGACAGCATTTATAGCCTTCATTTCAAGTAATTAATCTTAAACGCTTTCAGAAAATGAACAGTAGCAAGACTGGTATAGTCCTAATAAGTCTAGATATTTAAACTCACCAGTCTAAAGTTGACTTTCAGGAAGTGCTTCAACTTAAAGCTGTAGTAGGCAAGTTGGAGCAAATATAATTAAAAAAAAAAAAGTTATTTTTAGAAAACGGTCACTTTATCCTAACAGTAGTGCATGAGACAGGTAATCTGAAAAAGAAAAATGATGTGCCTCTGTGACCTCTGGTACTCCTACTGGCATCTGCAAGATTTCACAGACCAGAAAAACAACCAATCAGAGCCGAGCTGCAGCCGAGCTGCAGCCTGCCGTCTCTGAGCAGCTGCCAATCACTCGCCAACTCCAGTCAAACGGTCAAACTAGGCAGCGCTGATCAAATATGAATCAATATTCTGTTACCGTAATGCCTATTTCTCACCTCAAATGTTTTCAGAAACATCTTGTAGTGTACTGTTCAGCTGTAAAATTAGAAAGTTTGAGACCCGGCAGCCATGTTGTGATCAGTTGAGGAAATACCAAGCACCGCCCACCAGCCGGAGCAAACTTTCTCATTTTACAGCTAAACAGTACACTACAAGATGTTTCTGAATACAGTAACAGAATACTGATTCATATTTGATCATCGCTGCCTAGTTTGACCATTTGATTGGAGTTTGATTTTACAGCTGCTGCCGTTGAATGAACAGCCAATAGGAACGCTCTCTCTCTCTCTGTAATGACCTGTGATTGGCCAAAGTCTCCCGTTACGGGCTAGATATTTTAAAGCCTGAAAACAGAGTCATTAGGAGGTGCAGAAGTCTAGTTTTCTCTCAGAACACTTAATTACAATATGCTAAAGGTTATTATGGAATCTTTGCCCAATGATGCCAAAAATATTCTGCCTACTGCCGCTTTAAAAATTATGAACTTATTGCTGTGTGTCACAATCATATCAAAGTTTCTATTGGTCCAAAGCTAACATGGGTGGGAGTAATGGACACAATATGCTTGTTTAATTGATGCAAATGGATGCACTTTTTAATGATACAGCAACATTTTAATGTGTAAATGAGGAGTCATCTTGTCTTCTTATCCATCCATGTGTTCATCTGTAGCTTGATGCAATGAAATGTCCCACAAAAAATGATTTGCTGTGGCAAAAAGTGCTTTTAGTCAATAATGAAAGGTGTAGGTGAAGTATGATTTTAGGGTTCAATTTGAGGCATCTGAAGCTGTACACGTCTTCAAGGTGGTGAAAGATTCATAAGTGAAATTCAACAACCTACAAATAACCCTGTACACTCAATGTACTATGTACATGTACTATACATTTAAAGGTAACTCTAACTTTATTATTAATGACATAAGCAGAATTTTAGTCCAGAACCTTCCTTGTGTATGCATCCTTGGGTATTATGCAGGCAGCATTTTCTATGGTAATGAAAACATCCATTGAATGTAACCCTGGATGTTGAATGAAATTCATGTAATAAAACTTTCTAAAAAAATTATTGAAATTTTATAAAATGTTATATTTGATGGTATAAGCCTGTCCCTTCCTGGATGTATTACGGAAGACTTAATAAAGGAAAATAAAACAGCACATTACCTTGGAGCTACACATGTATTATGACATGGGGTACTGGAAACCCATCTACCAGAAGACTGAGTGAATTATAAAGAAGATTCCTGAATGATTTTTTAACAATGAACAACATCATTCACGTTCCCTCTGTTCATTGCCACAGAGAGTTTAAAGCAAACATGTCCTTTGAAGGAAAACAGAGCAGCAGCTCTCAATGATTTCCCTCTCCACCAAACTGTTAGCTCTCACACAGCTTGTTTTGTTGTTTCTCCCTCACCTTCTCTGTGTCTCTGCATATGTACATAAAAGCCACACAGTTGAAGAAAGCCTTGGCTGTAAAGCAAACATACTCCAGGTTCAATTAAGACAACAGAAGAAGAATAAATGTAGGCTACCAAACGTTGTTAAGGTAGTTTAATTGGAGACTAATGGTGTTTTAATTCCAGCATGATCAAAGAAGACATCAAGGGTTTTCTATCACAGAGCCCATGAAGAAAATTAACGTTACCCTTATAAAGCACCTCTGTGAGTACATCATAATCCAGTTTAATTCAGCACACGGTGAAATGATAATCTCAACAACACAGTGAACCTGTGTTTTTATTGGACTGGTGTGCTGAAAGCTGGAGTTTCTGGAAGTGAAGTTGGGGCACCATCTGCTGGAAAAAAAATAATCAGGCATGATGTGAATAAATCTGACAATACAGAGGAATCTGCCCAACACAACACTAATCTTTATAGCAATCAAATCTAATAATCGTTTGATAATTATAATAAGAATAGAATATACTGTTCTTGTTATTTTTTATCAATACACTATAGTGTATTATGATTAATGATGCATCCACGTGTAGGGAATGCATCAGTTTAATATTGTAGCTGGTAAAGGTTGGGTCATTTTTTATCACTTTATATACTGCTGGAGGGTTTTAATCTATGATAATGCATAAGGGTTGATTGGTTAATTATATTTTGTGTAAATAATATGAATCTGAAAGGAAACTAGTAACTAAAGTGCATTATTTGCATCTCAAGTGTAGTGGAGTAGAAGTATAAAGTAGCATAAATTGGGAAAACTCAAGTAAAGTAAAACTTCAAACTTTAACACAGTACTTGAGTATATGTACATAGTTACTCTGAATTTAAAACATTAATGAAAGACCTAGAAGCAGAGTCAATCAGGAGCTGTCTATGTTTCTGAATATTTTCACTTTAACGTTGGCTTCAAACGCTTGATTTTAATGTGTTTTGTATGATATTATGCTATGTATTTATTTTGCATTTGTTCTATTTAGTGGCGTCTGAAACTTTAATGTATGTTTAAATGCTGGCCAGGTCTCTCTTGCAAAAGAGATTCTTAATCTCAATGAGTACTCCCCAGAATTAACAGCAGGGAAATAGGTGAAGCTCCAGCCACCTAGTGGAGCGGAAGAAGGAAAAAACAAAGTCTTTAAATATGGAGACACAACACTCAGGGTAGGCATGGGAGGGCAAGGGAGATTGTTGAAGAGAAATTCTGCATTATTTTTTATAGGTAACTGTCAAGCATGGTTCTTCATTGTCCTTTTTGTTTGTCTGTTTTTTTAATAAAAATCTAGATGCATTTAATATATTTGTTTACTCCATTTTCTCTCAGCTTTATGACCTTGTACTGGCCAGCAACAGCAATTTGTGGAGCGCTATGGCCCTTGGGACATTTGCTTTGGGCGGCTGTAGATCAGTGGGTGGAGCAGGTTGTCTTATAACCAGAGGACTGGCGGTTCGATCCCCAACTCCTACTGTCCGTACTGCTACTACTGCATGTTGAAGCGTCCTTGAAAGAGACAGTGAAACCCAAGTTGCTCCCAGGGCACCTAACAGCAGCCCGCTGCTCCTAATGCTTAGGATGGGTTAAATGCAGAGGTTATAGTTATGTATATGATGAATGTAATAAAGTTTTTTTTTTTACGTTTTAAGACAGTCTCTTTATAGGTGATGAAGAGGGTGACTGGAGATAAGGCTTGAAAGCTGTGGTGCTCTCATTCATGCCACGCCTTCAAATTTTAGTATGATCTCAGTGAAAGGTGTACATTACAAAACAGAAACACAGAAATGGTCAGACACAACAACACCCAGGATAGAAGTAATATATGAGAAGTAACATATAAGGATATATGAGCAAGACGGTGAAAAGTCAAGGTGCAATGTTAGTATGTCCCAATTGTATGCGTACTGCATGCAACATGTAGTTTGTAAGGGCAGCTGCAGTACGTACTAAAAGTAAAAAGGAATAGGAATTTAAGTAATCATTGATAGACAACAAGGTAATATGTGATAGGTACTTTGAAAAGCAATATCACATAAAGTGATTTCCCAATGTACAAAGAATATGGATAAGGTGGGAAGTGAAGAATGCCACAGTATGACGCATACTGGCATTTTCTTTGTTGATACTGTTATTTTCAATGACAAATAGCCTTCAGGGTTCAAGTTTTTTTAGATGATAATGTCAAAGGAGAAACATTTGTGCCACATTTTTTCATTTCTAAAATACTGTTTGAATTATTCCAAAAAAAGATAATATCATAATATTGACTGCTGCTGTGCAAATGAAAATCAGTAAATTTATTGAATTTTTGCATAACAGAATTAATAGTCTACTCGGACTCAAAATGTTAGAATTATTTAGTCCCTGGTATCTGAAACTGATCACAGTCTGTTGTAAATTGGGAAGAACTTAGTTTGGCTGCTAGGCGAGTCATTACATCTCTTTCTTATTGTAGCAAAGGGTAGCCTATAAATAAATGTATCATAATAAAAAGCTATTCATCATCTGCTAATTATATTCATTGATGTACAATTAAAAAACTGCACATTATTAAAGGTATTAGGCATGATCAGTGAGGTATTTACAAAATGAATCTTTGCAGAATTCATAATTAGGCCACTAGGCTACTATCAGGAAGGATATAAAGAGTAATTCACATAAATAGGTGTATTGCTTTTTGGCGCGATAACAATAATCAATTACTTTAGCCTAATGAATGATGATAAAGCTCCTTTGATTTAGTTGATAAGTAAGCTTGCTTTTGTCAGTAGCAGCACCGTGCCACATGGTCTTGAGCGTAATCATATCAAAATTTTACACAATATATATATCCTACAAATCTATATTTCTCAAAATTCTTAGATATTGAAAAATTTTTTTTTTTTGTAGGACTAATGATGAGATCCTTAACACACTTATTTTTCCATTGTACACATTCAATTGGATTCTGGACTCGAATGACAGATTATACATTGCGTAAAACTAATGATAATATTGAAATTGAAAGTAAAAGTAAAAATGTGATTTTACATTTCGACCATGATAAAGATAATTTAAGAATTTAAAGAATATATTAAATCTCTCAAACTTATAAAAAAACAAAAAAAAAAAAGCAATAAAACTGTCGTACTGTATAGTGAAGAAAAATTATGTATTTTTTTCCCTTGTTATTTTTTTTACTGAAGCTTATTTATTTAATTTATTTTATTTATTTATTTTTATTTATTTTTATTTATTTTTATTTTATTTATTTATTTATTTATTTATTTATTTATTTATTTATTTATTTATTTTAATTGTCATTATGATTTCTGTTTTTCTTATCTAAAGTCGTATTCCTGACTGTACATTTACTTTGAGTACAAGTCTGCAATATTTGTATATTGTATATGTTAACAATAAAGTTTTGGGGGGGAAAAAACGGTCTTGAGCGTCATATTACGTGATGACGCACGGCCCTATCGCACGTAGTATAAATCTTTGTTTTCTGACGTCAGCGGCCTCTTCCCTGCCTATGACCTCGTGAGGTGGGCAGTGTAAAATTCCTGTCTCTTTTCGCCACTAAAGCGGATCCAAAACCATCCGTCAAAATGGTGAGTTTATCACGTTTTTTCTGAGTAACTATGACATTATCGGGCACTAAAGGTGTCTTCGACGTAAATATTAACAGGGGTATTTTACGGATGTTATGCGTACTTTCATGTCAAATCTTTGGCTTTTTTTGCTTTGATCAAAATGGCAGCCCTTTGCTCCGACGTTAGCCGTTGTAAACCGGAAAATGTAGCTAATATCGATAAACACGAATAACGGCTGAATTAGGACAAGTGACTTTTAAATATGTCGTCTGTGGTGAGGTTAGCGCCATGTTTATTGAAGTCGTAACAAACTGGGGGGTAATATGCCGGCATTTTTCTCTCTGGCTGGCCGGCCGACCGGCTAGTTTAGCTATCAAGCTGATGTTAGCATTTAGCACAGTGTTAAAGTCTGTACACGTGGCCTATTTGTGCCGACAGTATGCCGGTTTGCCACTTGGTTGGAATCCTATTTTTACTAACGACTTATGGGTTATATTGTCAGTTTATTAAAGATATCAGTTTTTCACCGGATAGATTGACGAACAAAGAGAAAGAGGTTGTAATAAAACCGGCTAAATACTGGAGGTATCAGTATTGCCCTGTCTGTGATGATGGCGGATAACGCCCTGAGTGGAAGTGCTCAACTATTTATGTTGTGTAAGCAGCAATTTTCTGTGGATGCCCTTGTGCCACGTTGGCACTCTTGTGGTTTTTTTTTTTTGTGAATCTTCTAATCTGATGTTTCCCCCCCCCCCCCCTCCTCTCTCAGGTGAACTTTACCGTGGACCAGATCCGTACCATCATGGACAAGAAGGCCAACATCCGTAACATGTCTGTGATTGCGCACGTCGATCACGGAAAGTCAACTCTGACGGATTCGCTTGTGTCAAAGGCCGGCATCATCGCCTCCTCTCGTGCTGGAGAGACCCGTTTCACCGACACCCGCAAAGATGAACAGGAACGTTGCATCACCATCAAGTCTACGTAAGTATTTTGATATTTTGCCAACTGCACTCTCACTGCCTCATTCCTACTGTTTTTTTTTCTCCCCGTTAAAAGTAGGTTTATCCTACCATGGTGTTCTCATTGTTGCAATCCTTTCAACCAGTCTAAACACAATTTGCTGATATTTGTGGTTCGTATGGAATGATGTGCTTGCTTTTTCAGTCGCCTACGCATGCATTTGCAAGTAGTTTTACTTTTACTTCAAATCACACAGTCATGTTATAGTTACATCATGATTAATCAGTTTACGAACCAGTCTTATGTTTTGAAAGTCAAAATAACTTTCTGTACCGTTTTTTGCACATCAACAGTTTTAAAAAACAAGTAGCAGACTTGTAAAATATCCTTGTGCTGTGTAGTTCATCCAGGTGGATGTCAAGTCTGCATTAGATTTTGTCAATGCGATATTACAAGGTAATGCATAACAGACTTCTTGAAATCAATCTGTGCTTCAACAGCATTACTGGTGTTGCCTAATGCCTACACATCTAGCCAGCATGAATCAACATGGACATCCCTGTCTTGGTCACCTGTTTAATGGGTTACATTTAAGCATAACCTCAAGCTAAAAAGACATTGTTTTCACTGGCTTTAAAAATGTAAAAGCGTTACACCTCTGAAATGAAGAAGTGTGCTCTTTTGCACTTGAATAACCTCTATAGTGATGCTACATTGTACTGAACACATGTTTAGGACACGATGGACACTAAGGGCTGGGTGAAAATTTAATATTGTAGGTTTCCTTTCTTTCAGCTCATCATATTCATTAAGTGTGTTTTCCAAATCTAAATTACCAGGCAAATACAATTACGATGCATTTATGGAATGGAACATTGTTTAATGCATTCTATATTAATTTGATTATTTCGATATTTGCATTTATTTAACCATATTTTGTGTATCCACTCTGGAGAAATACTTGCATTATATTACAATTTATTAGATTTTTTTTTTTTTTTTTTTTTTTTTAATATAAATCAGGTTATCTTCGAGTGTGAATTAATAGTAGAAAAACACAAGTTTAGTGACATTTGAATTGTTCCATTTGACATCTGACTTTGTCTAACAAGTTGTCCCCGACTTGCAGCGCCATATCCCTATTCTACGAGCTGAACGAAACTGACTTGGCCTTCATTAAGCAGAGCAAGGATGGCACTGGCTTCTTGATCAACCTGATTGATTCACCAGGACACGTTGACTTCTCCTCTGAGGTGACTGCTGCTCTCCGTGTCACCGATGGAGCCCTGGTTGTAGTGGACTGCGTGTCTGGTAAGGACAAAGCTGAACAATCCTCGGTAGCCAATAGGGCTGTTCAATTATGACAACAATCATAATAACTATTATTTTAGGTCAATGTTGAGATCACGATACATTGACCAAGCATTTGGAAAGAAACTTTTTAACATTTTAAAGTAATAGGTTCAAGCTGGTGCTCTTTGAGTGCAAATTAAGATGCTAGATAAGAACAAACACATGGGTTGTATAGATGTGAATGGTGATGACGCAGCAAAAAGTCACACCCACAAAGCATGGTTAACGAGACGGGGTCGGTTGGGTTGCCAACATTACCACACTGAGGACAGTTGCGCATGGCTATAAAGGAAAGGGGTGTGCTGGATCTATAACAAGACAAAACAAGAGCATCATTGCGAAACAGAATGTGGCACAATAATAGTTTTATCTCGATTAGCTTGTTTTCATAATCGTTGGAAGCCAAAATCGCAATTGAAATTAAGATTTGATTAATCTACCATCCCTAGTAGCCAATGTGCACGCTCCAACTAGATTCTCAATTTTTCACGTGTACATTTTTTTCTTAGTCCACAAGTTAAAAAAAACAGGCGGACACCAGTGCAAATAAAATGCAAATAAACGTTTACAATGCCAGTCACTATGTTTTATCAGGCATATACAATTGGACATGACTGCTTGATCAGTATCCTTTCTACTATGTTTACCATAACGTGAAATTACTTAGAACTTGATCTGCATTTTCCATAGGTTAAATTGTCTCTCATTGTGTAACCCTACCAGGTGTCTGTGTGCAAACTGAGACCGTGCTCCGTCAGGCCATTGGTGAGCGTATCAAGCCAGTCCTGATGATGAACAAGATGGACCGTGCCTTGTTGGAGTTGCAGCTTGAAGCCGAGGACCTTTTCAAGACATTCCAGCGTATTGTTGAGTCAGTCAATGTCATCATCTGCACTTACGGAGATGAAGACGGGCCTATGGGCAAAATCGTGGTTAGTGGCTGTCTGAACCTTTTATCTGAAATACAACACACTGTCCTTGTTATGTCTGGATCAATGGCTCAAACTTCTGTCCCGTACATTTCAAAACAAAAGGGTTGTGATCAATTAACTCCTGTTTCCCACTTTATAGACTACCAATCTGAAACAACCAAAACAGCCATAATTTTCTAATTAAAAAAATCGGATTCTGTGACTAAAGGTTTTCCAATTAAAGGTACAAATATGCGTGGTAATATTGATCCAAGTATCATTTTCTAAATGTTCACACTTGTGGTTCATCTTGGCTCTAAGGCAGTAAATTTCAGTCAACTGAAAGAATTCGCAAAGTATTTGTCCCTTTAGTCTTGTGTCCAAAGTAAAATCAGCATAGCTAAATAAAACAAGTTGAAAAATCTCTTATAATGTACTCATGTCCTTATGTGGTGGTATCAACTCTCCTAGGTCGAGCCAGACATTGGTACCGTTGGCTTTGGTTCTGGACTCCATGGCTGGGCTTTCACCCTGAAGCAGTTTGCTGAGATGTATGCCGCCAAGTTTGCCGCCAAGGGCAACACCCAGATGACAGCAGCTGAGCACTGCAAGAAGGTGGAAGACATGATGAAGAAGCTGTGGGGTGAAAGGTGAGTCTCTAAAACAGAGCCTGATTACCAAATGAAGCGCACACGATTGGGGAAGGTAGCAAAGTGGACGTCACACACAACTCCCACTTAAAAGAGGGATGGGAGCACACAGAAAGTAATTATTATAAAATGTTTTTGACTTTATTTATTTAATTTTGAACAGAATGTCGGTCTGTTATCTATGTAGCTGTTTCTCTGGCTATTGTATTAGTTTATCTTTGCACTTTTCTGTATTACTCAAGGTTCTTTGATGCGTCCACTGGAAAGTTCCTGAAGTCTGCTATTGCACCTGATGGCGTCACCAAGTACCCCCGCACCTTTGTTGCTCTTGTCCTGGACCCCATCTACAAGGTAACATGACTGTGATTTTATTAAAATATTGTTGTGGTGTAGTTACAAAACAAGGCAGCATTGTTCAAATGAGCCAATTTTGTAATTGGATAATTCTGTTTCTGTAAACTTTGAGCAAAATAGATGAGTTACTGTGTGCCTGCAAGTGATGATTTGAATATTCTTCACTTTGACCTGAGTAACCAGTGATGATAACCTTCACTCTGAGCAGGGCACAGAAACCGTTGGTGGCTTTAACATTCTTTCCTGGTCATGTTAGATTGCAGTCTACTAATTAAAACTAACATCCTTTTAGGTGTTTGATGCCATCATGAAATTCAACAAGGAGGAAACTGCCAAACTGATCCAGAAGCTGGAAATCAAGTTGGATACTGAGGACAAGGAGAAGGAGGGTAAGCCTCTCCTGAAGGCTGTGATGCGTCGCTGGCTGCCTGCCGGAGAAGCCCTTCTGCAAATGATCACCATCCACCTGCCTTCCCCCGTCACTGCCCAGAAGTACCGCTGCGAACTGCTCTATGAAGGACCTGGAGATGATGAGGCTGCCATGGGTATGAAGTGGATTTATTTTAATTGCATAATTTCAGTTATTGCTCATGGCGAGACCTGGGCAGGTTAGCCAGATTGCAGTAGTTCTTGGACTGATTGTCAGACCAATTGTTTTTTAACCAGGTATCAAGAACTGTGACTCCAAGGCTCCCTTGATGGTATACATCTCAAAGATGGTCCCCACCACTGACAAGGGTCGCTTCTACGCATTTGGTCGCGTGTTCTCTGGTACTGTCTCCACTGGCCTGAAAGTACGCATTATGGGACCAAACTTCGTCCCTGGAAAGAAGGACGACCTCTTCTTGAAGCCAATTCAGAGGTTGGTTTCAATATTTGATCAGTTAGTTGATATGTATAATCAGTTACGTGAAGTCAATTTATCAGATATCAATCTGAATTGTCTTTTATTTCTACCACTTACACACGTTGCTCTTTGCCAGGACCATTTTGATGATGGGTCGTTATGTGGAGCCCATTGAAGATGTGCCATGTGGTAACATCGTGGGTCTGGTTGGAGTGGACCAGTACCTTATCAAGACTGGAACAATCACCACCTATGAGCAGGCACACAACATGAAAGTGATGAAGTTCAGCGTCAGCCCTGTGGTGAGAGTTGCTGTGGAGGTCAAAAACCCTGCCGACCTGCCCAAGCTGGTGGAGGGTTTGAAGCGACTGTGCAAGTCCGATCCTATGGTGCAGTGCATCATTGAGGAGTCTGGAGAACATATCGTTGCTGGGGCTGGAGAGCTGCATCTGGAGATCTGTCTGAAGGATCTGGAGGAGGACCATGCTTGCATTCCACTCAAGGTAATTAAAAGCAAATAAAAATCAAATTTCTAACGGTGAACGATGTCCTCTTGATCTTATCCCTCGAGGTGAACATTACTGCATTGAAACTTATTGTTTTCTTTTTTAGAAATCCGATCCAGTGGTGTCCTACAGGGAGACAGTCAGCATAGAATCATCTGTTATATGTCTGTCAAAGTCGCCCAACAAGCACAACCGTCTGTTCATGAAGGCCTGTCCCTTGGAAGATGGCCTGCCTGAGGATATTGAGAAGGGTGACGTTACCAATCGTCAAGACCTCAAGACCCGTGCCCGCTACCTTGCTGACAAGTACGAGTGGGATGTCGGTGAGGCCAGAAAGATCTGGTGCTTCGGACCCGATGGAACTGGCCCCAACCTTTTGGTCGACGTTACCAAGGGAGTGCAGTACCTCAATGAGATCAAGGATAGTGTCGTGGCTGGCTTCCAGTGGGCAGTTAAGGAGGTAAGGGGCCAGAGTAGGCAAGAATTCACCGTCCATTGCACTGAGCTAAAACAGTCAAGTTTGGAGAGAATCTTGTTTTCTGCATGTACTTCTGTTTTTTTAATCTACAATTGGTGTCTCAATATTGTCTTTAGGGTGTCCTCTGTGAAGAGAACATGCGTGGCATTCGCTTCAACGTCCATGATGTGACCCTGCATACAGATGCTATTCACCGTGGTGGTGGTCAGATTATTCCCACAGCTCGCAGAGTTCTGTACGCATGTCAGCTCACTGCCGAGCCCAAGATAATGGAGCCCATCTACCTGGTGGAGATCCAGGTAAGAGCCACTGGAGATGCAGTAGGAAGGTTTTTTTTTTTCTTCTTCTAGTCACCCGATACATCTAGGTTTGACGGGGCACAGTGGTTAAGTGACAAAAAATTTTACTTGTTGCATATTGACAGGTATTTACTAGAATTATTTTCCATAGTTGACTTGCCTGTCATTTCACAAATGTGAGTGTTGTCTGTACGACTCAATATCTCCTGTCTACTTTGCAGTGTCCTGAAGCTGCATTGGGTGGGATCTACGGTGTGTTGAACAAGAGGCGTGGTCACGTGTTTGAGGAGGTCCATGTCATAGGCACACCAATGCGTGTTACCAAGGCCTATCTGCCTGTCAATGAGTCATTTGGTAAGTCCTCATTTATTAAACGAGTTCTGTTCTGAGCCGAGCAGCCAAAACATTAGTTCTCAAGCCCGTGTTGATTTTGTCACCTGATTCTGATTTATAGTCCCAAAGAGCAGTCAAGTGTACAAACAATACTCCCACTCCTTAGTGAAGATGTTATAAGCTCTCGGCAGAAATCATTTTAATAACATGATATGGGCTGCTTACTTTTTGTGCTTTGTTGCGGTGTCAATTTTCAGTTGGATTGTAGAAGTTGGTCTAAGTTTATTAGCCAGTAGTAAACATTAAATTCATTATGTTACTGAAACCCAAGATGCTTATTTTTAGTGCAACAAAGTATCAAGCTACCTAAACTAAAAAGGAGATGCTTTTGGCAGCAGAAGATTATTGTTTTCCTACCAGTGCGATCCTGCAAATGCAGGTAGTTGGAAAAAGCACTTTATATTAAAACTAGGGATGTTAATAATTAACCCTTAACCAATATTAAGAATTTTCGGTTAAACGGTTAAAAGAGAATATTATAATTCATTTAGAAGCCGAGCAAAACTCAGAGGAGCGGCTTGTCAGTTTAAGGAGAAAAGCTGGTCCACCTTAAGAGTCTGAGCCGGAGTTACAGATGCAGGAATTTTCCTCCGGTCTTGAGCAGAGCTCAGATGTTAATGTTAACATTGGTGGTGTCACGATACCAAAATTCTGACTTCGATACGGTACCCTACCTAAATATCTCTTTACTGAAACGATACCACGGTGAAGGAAAATAATGGAATAATAGGCGACAGAACATGGAACTCTACATTATTTTTTAAATTAAAAATGTTTAAATGTAACAATTTATTCATTAAAAAATTAAATGGTATGCAGTAATCTGATGTCCCCTATACTTAAATTTATGGGATTTCTTTGATAGTTAATTTTAAATTTGCATTTATTTTTGATAACGCACACATTTTACATTTCATCTGTGTTCCTATGTCTAATGTTCTTATAACTTATTTAAGTTTATACATCATTTTATTCCAAAATGGAAAAACTGTAATTTCCCCCGGGGATCAATAAAGTATTCCTGATTCTGACGTCTGTTATAAAATGGCATTTAATTAAAGTTGAAGAGAGAAAAGCTGCTAAAAGCGGAAAAGCACAGTAACTGTAGAAAGCACTGTGTTGTGTCGAAGTGGTGTGAAGAGTTGCCGGACTGCTTTTCCTCTCATCCATTTCACATTACAGACACACACGGTAAAATAATACTTAATAACACATGCTCTTTGGTGGATTATGTGTTTGCCAAATTAAAGAAGATGCTTGGACAGATTCAGAAAAGATGGTGAATCTAATTTTATCGGCACATTTGATCAGCAATTAGAGCCGCGCTCTTATTGCCTTGTTTTTTTTAAGGGAGTTCTGCTGAGGGAGACACCAGCTCAGTATCGGTACTAATAAAACGGGGTATCGTACCGTTTTCAACGGCAGTGTATCGCGATTCTATTCTAGTATCGATATACCGTGCAACACTAGTTAACATCCACATATTTTTAGTGCATTACAAACCCAGAGTAGGTAGTTTTAGCTACCATTTGATCATGAAAGCCCTGAGTTACTGAACAGAGGGGGAAACGCATGTTCCCACATTTGTGACCGCTGTAACATCTCTCCTTGAAACCCTTTAACCCATTATGTAATCGAGGCTTGGCAGGAAGGTATTAAAGCATACTTTGCTCTGTCCATTCCCAGGTTTCACCGCTGACCTTCGTTCCCACACTGGTGGCCAGGCCTTCCCACAGTGTGTGTTCGACCATTGGAACATCCTCGCCGGAGACCCAATGGACCCTGCATCCAAGCCTGGTATTGTTGTCACGGAAACGCGCAAACGTAAGGGTCTCAAGGAAGGTATCCCAGCCTTGGACAACTACCTGGACAAATTGTAAACGCCTGGACCCCTCTTGGCTCTTGCCTCATTCCTCCCTTTCCAACAAAGTTAAATCTATGTGGGAGTGGACTGTACAGAACACAGTGAGCACTAATGTTTGCCAAAAGGATTGACAATAATGGATAAACGACTACAAAAATTGTAAACGATAAATAAAATAAAATAAAAATAAAGGATAAGGGTGTTTTCATTTTTGTTTCTTTATGGGAATGATCATGTGGAAGCTATGTAAAACTTTTTTCCACTGCTGCTTAAATTCATCTATCTACAATTAAACGAGAATAAAGGGTTGAGGGGCTCAATTTACTTTTGTCGTACACTAACCAAATATGATGCATTAAACATTTATTAACGGTCAGCCCTTTTTGTGTTACGCTATTGACTTAATTTTTTTTTTTCTCAGAGAATGCAGATTTCTTCCCCTAAGTACATTAAATATCTACAGTTATATTTACGTTGGGTGCAGTTAATTTTCAGGATGTAAACTGCATGTGTGGAAGACAGGAGTTTGCTCTGTTTTCAAAGCAGAAACTACAGCTGTACTAAGAGAGTTGAATTGTGTTAGCTAGGACAGAACATTTAAACAAATGTTTGTTTTATACCACAGCCACAGAGCATGTGCTCTGATTGCCAGGGGGATGTGCATTATTTACAGATGGGTGGCGTGTAGTCTAATTTATAATCGTAGCTGAAAGTTGGATATCAACTAATATTTATTTCAAGGTTTACAATGATGGTGCCACATATAGCTTATTAAAATCCTTTTAACCACTCATGTGGCCATGGATTGTAGTGTAATCCACACTTATTTGTATTTTTTTAGATCTAACATTTAAAAAATATCAAATCAACCAACATGTCAAGGATAAAACCAAATGCCAGACTATTTCCTCTATCTAGAAACATTGGTAGATGACAGAATTATTAGTTTCCAGCTACTTTCAGTTTTATATTATTGTAAATTTAGTATCTATATTATCTTGGTCGGACTAAACAAATGTCACCTAAAGCTTCTGGTTAATTGAGATCAGCTTTTTTTTTTTTTTTTTTTTTTTTTTTTTTTTGTAGACCGATTTATTAATTGAGAAAACAAGCCTTGCGTACTTTCTTTTATTTTTAGTCAGGCTGGTAAACTGTAATTTTACCTTTCTGGGATTGTGAAGGTTACAAGTTACTGTGCAAAGGTAAATTATTCTATTTTCTTGCACCACAGAACAAAGAATCCCATGTAAGGACTGAACCTCGACACTGGCTCTAGTCTGGTGGGCACAAGTTCCCCACAACTCTACAAGGGTGGGCTCTCTATTTTAATAGATATTATGTACCACGCTGGGTTGTTGTAGGGCTCAGTGTTTGGGAGTAACTATATACATGTAACAGTTATGTAAGTAAATTACAAAATAAGTATTTGTAATCTTGCAGTTACTGAAAAGAAATATGCAATTAAATTACCATAGCCACTAGTCAAAATGTTGGTGATTACAAAGGGGTTACATCTGAATATATTTTCGTTAAAATATTTTATGTTTAAGGTTTATTTGTCATGTCAATTCCAGCAAGCAGTCATTGACAATAAAAATTCTAAATATATAAAAGCAAAATGATAATCTAAGGCTTAAAATAGTGCAGTTAAAATAAAGGGCTTAAATATAAAATAATGTAAATTTGTAATTTGATGACAGTATTTCAGGTATATGCATGATGAGAAGTAATATATTTACATTTAGTGTGTAATAATGGGAATTACTACAAATATATATACAGAGGTGTAGACAGGAATCTAGTATGTATAGAGAAGTAGTATATATATATATACTGTGTATATATATATATATATATACAGTATACACACACAGATGTGTAACAATTTGTAAAACAGTATGTAAAGTATATAAAGGTAAAGTGACAAGTGATGAGCTCAAGAGTTCAGCAGTCAAAATGCTGTGCTATGTAGAATATAACATTCATTCTGTTCCAATCTTAATTCAAGTTATATTGAAGAAATTTTAATAAAAGTTTGACAGTAATCAGTGTTGAGTACTGTTGTGAGGTTTATTTATGTTTATTTGTTTTACACATAAAAAGACAGTAAATCACCATTCACATGAAAGGAATGTAAAATATGTGTGAGGGTGTGGTAGAAACCCATAATGGCTTATACTGTATAAAAAAAAAAACCCTTAGGACATACAATAGGTAAAAATATTACCATGACAAAAATCACCATTACATTTTAGATAGTGTTAAAAAAATTTCACATATAAAAATATGGAGTGTAAAGTGTAGGAGTAAAGTTCAAACAAAACGAAACAAAAATACTAAGAAGCAGGAGTAATTGCCATATTTACAGTTTCTAAGAGTGATCATTTTTTTCCAAATCAAAATGTTTTTGTCAGCAGAGCATTTCTTTCATTTTCATGCCATAATATAACTCGAAATTTGATAGAAAATTGACCACAAGATGTTTTATATACAAAGGAATACGAAGATTCTCAGCCTGTCTGGTTGGGTCATTATGGAATTGAGAGTTTACGCTGCCTGGTCAGCTTTATCGCAAAGTTTAAAACATTTGTTAGAAAAGTAATCAAATGTAATCAGTTAAATTACTTTGAAGTAATTAAGGTGGTAACATTAATTGCATTTTTTTTAAATATATATATTCAACATTTTACTGAAATTTAAGACAAAAACGGAAACTTCACTTAACAGGAGATCCATCAGAAAGAGCTAAAAGGGAAAAGGGTAAATAAAACAAACAAAACAAAACAAAAAAACAACACACTGGCATCCTCTCCAATGTTAAGCACAGCAGCACATTAATTGCACATTACTAAACTGACCTGATGTGAAGCCAGGAAGTGAAAGGACCCTGTGTAAACATATACTGGTCAATAGGGAGCATGTCACCCTCTCATAAGCAGCCAATTGTTGAAGCCCATTCCTCGTAAGGGGGTGGGAGTTTTTTCCTCCAATGTCTCAGTAGTATCCGTTTAGCTGTTGTAAAAGCCAAAAGTTAATTGCATTTTAACAGGGTAACTAGTAATCTGTAACCTATTACATTTCTAAAGTAACCCTCCCAACACTGGTAGGGTTCTATCCTTCAAGGGCAACCAAACAGGCTGTTGGAGTTGCTGTGTGCCAACATGTGTTCTTGAATTGAAGCCTAACCCATTGCCAACACGTGTTCTTGAAATGAAGCCTTATCCATTGCCAACATGTGTTTTTGGGTTCAAGCCCAACCCAACCCTGACAAACGTGTTCTGTGACATCTGTAGTTTGTCTTAAAACTTGTTTCCCAGACAAGAAACCATGAACAAATTGAGTATTCAAAGCAACTCAAACGGGAGAATCATCCAACAGTTAGAGACTTCTTTTAAAACTTAGAAGTAGTTTTGTTGTAAGAGTCTAACAACAGAGAGTTTGGCGGAAGAAATCGGAGCAAGGTGGGCAATACCGGTACGCTTTCTTAATCTAAGTTTGGATCCAGTGAAAATAAATTGCATTGTGGATATGAAAAGGTACAACATGAAGCCAGTAATCCACAACCATTGTTGCGTAATTGTTTCTAGAATCAGTGGATGACATATTGCTGTCATGTATTTGTAGGCCTCTCATTCCAATTCTGTACATGCAAATAAACATTAGGACCTTCGTGTCAATAAATGTATTTAGTAGAGAACAGCCAATCATATTCACAGATCAATTAATGTTATTATTTCATGATATTTTCTGTTGGTTTGTTTCTGATTTTTGGAAGTATGTATGTACCGGAGGGTTGCGGCCAGGCCTACATTGACTCTGGCTTTATTCAATCTAAAGTTTTGTTGCTCACTGTGACCAGTCGAGGGCACTGAACACTCATGATTCGAAAGGTGGGCCCAATCCCAATGTCCCCCCTAAGGCGAGTGTGAGAGGCTGGAAAGGGCTTAAATGGTCTAAATACAAATGGGACAGCACTTTGCGGCGACATGTCACGTTACCTTGACGCCTTGTGGATTGATAAGGGTGTAATCTTTTTTTTAGGTGTATTTACTGATAGAGGCAACCTCTACGGATATGAAGAAAGTCATACGTGCCATATCATGGTCCAATTAAGTAAATGCTCCCACTGACCCTCTTTTCCACAACTACAGTCTTCTGAAACTTTATTACCTTAGTTGCTCTATTGTTTTATCTAAGTTTTAATAGACTGACACCGATATTAGAAGACATGGTCTTGTTTCTGAATTGTAATACAAGCTCACACTCTACAAACAATGCTCTCAAGCTTATTTGTCTTGTTTGTTTGTTTCTTTATTCACACATATTAAAAAAATTAGAAAGATACAATATATAATTTGCAAGGGGACGTAAGGGAGAATTGCCTAAAACCTTGCCCAAAGCTTGAAAAGTGTCATTATCCAGGCAGCATATTACATGAAATAATTACAGTAATGTATTTAAAATAAACACCCATTGGTTACACCCATATTTATATCATATTTATGTATACACCGAGAATGCAGCACAATGTAAAAGCAAAAACAGTGCTCTGTTGATTTAATTTTAGCCAAAAAAGTTTTGGTACAATTTTATTTATATTTTGTTTCTAGGAGATGCACTGAAATCGGATGAAGAAGAATCTTATTTAAGTCTTATTTTGATGCAAAGATTTGTACATTAGCAGGAATGTAGCACAACACGGCAGTGGAAGCAGAGCTCTGTTGATTTAAACGTTAAAGTGCAATAAAAAATATTTTGACCCTAAAATCAATGAATAATCGTGATAAATAATTGTGATCTCAATATTGATCGAAAATAATTGTGATTAGCATTTTGTCCATAATCGTGCAGCCCTGCACCGAGGCCTATTTTATCACCACTTGTGTACATGACAGTTATGTCTATTCCTTAACTGTATTTGTCCAGCTTTGTTGTCCTTGTCCCTAGCTGAAATATTTTTTATTTCTGTTTAAGTACATTACGAGAGTCAAATTCCTTGTATGTATGTACCTGGCAAATACAGCTGATTCTGATAGTGAATAGGTGAACAAGGGGTTGATTTGGAACACAGTCAGAGATGTAGCTACATACTGTGGTCACTGGGGGGCGCGATGGACACACTCACGACATAAAAAACATCAAATCCAGGCTGTCTTCCGGTGAAGACTTGCAAAATAAAGATCATGCAGAAACGCCCTATGATTACTGGAATGGGGCTATTCGAGGTGAGCACGTGACTTTGGCGTGTTAAAGCGAGACATACAAACATCGTGCCTTTTAATTAAACTCCTTCCAAGTTTCATATACAAACAATTACAGAATAGCATCCATATTGTAAAAGCATAATAACATATTATCATCTTATCAACCTTACAATAGTAACACAAAAATGTATAGCTAAACACATGGGAGCAATGTAGAATAAAAAAGTAAAGCAGAATACAAATGACTTAATATAAACGAAAAGAAAATCTCTGGTAATATAGGATAAAATAATAAAGTGCAAAGAGTATACATTTTTTGTGCTTTCTCGTTTTTCATTCGTTTTACGCTACTTTCTGCTCCGACCCACAGGGGTCGTGTCTGGAAGGTAACCCAAGAGTTGGGAAACTCTCGCGAGATGGTTAAGGTAAGGCAACAAAACTCGATTAGTTAAGGTTAGACATTGACCTAGATTAGTTAAGGTTAGGCACCGACCTAGAATTGTTAAGGTTAGGCATTGACCTCGAATAGTTAAGGTTAGAATAAGTCGTCGGACAGCGAGTCTCGCGAGAGTTTTCGTAAGTTTTTGTCTGATTTCGCCATTTGAGGGTTACCTTCTTGACACGACCACAGTCCCTTTGGGGGATCCACACAACCAATCATGACTCTCCCTACCGACCAATCAGATGGCAGGCAGTGTGTGCTCTTCCTGTTTGGCCGAGGGAATCATTATCGGGTGAGTTACAAGACGTTTTTTACGAAAAAAGTAGAATAATTCTATAAAACTATCACTGTCCGGAGTGACTAGACATCATCGTATGCACGAATGCATATTTTCCTGTAATTCATTTTTTCTTTGTGAAGAGTGAGCGGTCTGGATTGCCTTTTTTGTCTGGATATTGTGAAAGGTTAGCCGCATTGAACTGCTAGCAGACAGTCAGGTTAGCTTATCTCTGCGAGGAAAAAAATGCTGAAATGTACTGCTTCTCGCATCTTTTTTTAACCACTTCTCCCATGTTATTCTGCACAGACTTCTTCCTCATGGTATAGTCCTAACGGATCAAGACCCATTTTCACAATAACACAGTCCACTTGCACGGAGATCATGGGAGGGATCAAACAAGAGCAGAGTGATGCATCACAGCAGTCCAAACCTTCACATTCAGCAGATCAACCACAAGACGAGGTGGGTACTGCTACACCTCCCCCAGGATCAACAATAAATAAACCATAAATTACTTTAGATTTGCCTCCTTTAGTTGGTGTATTGAGGCTGTCAAGTTTTGCAACCAAAGATTTGATTGACCATTTTATTTAAGGAGTTAAACTGTTCCCAATATTTATTTATTATTTATTTTATTGGTTTAAAAGGACTGTGTGCACAGACATTAATTGTTTACATAGAAACTAAAAGATGGGTGCACCAGATTTAGCAGGGAAGCTAATTTCCATCTGTAGTCCTAAACACAGACACAATAGGCACAATAGACACAATAGACACAATAGACACAATAGACACACTACATAACATCACAACAGGAACACAATATAACATCACAGTTTCAAGTACAATCCAAAATACAATAAATACATATAACACAATAATAAATATGACAGACTTCAGTCAAGCAGCATTATCACAAATAAATACAGTAAAAATACCCCCTGCCTAATATAAAGTGTGTCATGGGGCTGGGGGGGCTGGGATGTGTTGATGTGGGACAAACTGTGCCACATCAATGTAGAATTAATCCAAACAGGTTGAATACAACCACCCTGCAATAAATCCTATCCTCATAGAGGTTATAATGTTACAGGAGGGGAAAAATTCTGAGAAGTTCTTTTTATTTTTACAGGGTAGGTTGGTTGAGCACATATTCTCTTTTATAACAATGTCCTCTTAACAGCTGTGCAGAATAGTAGAAACAAAATATCAAGGACAGACACTAGTAAATAAAACAGGAAATTGAATATTAACAGAAAAATACCTCACAATTTAACGTAATAACACCTCTTTAACATAATAACAACTGTTTGAACAAATACCTGGTTATTACAGGGCTGTTGTATTAGAGTGTATGTAGTAGAGCTGGAACAATTAATCAATAAATGGATCAACATAAGATTAATGGTAAACAATTTTAATTATTGAATAATCGTCATTTTTTGAATAAAAAATGCCCCAAATAATTCTGGTGGCAGCTTCTCAAATGTGATTATTTGCTGCTCCTCTTCTGTGATGGTAAATTGAATATCTCTGAAGAAGATTAATTATACGCACATCACATAGGATGCGAAGCTATCAGAACAGCGTCCGTAAAGAAAAGGTAACGCCTGCACACTACTCCATGCCACAATATTTTTTTGACCTGACGAAGATCCAAGCAGGATCGAAAAGTAGTAAATAAAAATATTGTGGCATGGAGTAGTGTGCAGGCGTTACCTGTTTCTAAATTGAATATCTTTGACTTTTGGTCAGACAAAATAAGCAATCTATTGCCTATTTATTGACATTTTACTAACCAAACGATTAGTAGAGAAGATAATCTGCATATTAATTGATATTGAAAATAATTGTTAGTTGCAACCATAGTATGTAGTTATGGTAGTTGTCTACTGAGCAAGGAGAAGTGGCACAGATGAATGAGCAGCCCCTGCCTTCATGTGAGTGTTGTTCCCCCTCTCTGCAGCCAAAGAAGAGAGGCTGGCCGAAGGGAAAGAAAAGAAAGAAGGTGCTACCAAATGGTCCCAAGGCACCAGTAACAGGATACGTCCGCTTCCTGAATGAACGGCGAGAACATATGCGGGCCAGGTACCCTGACTTACCTTTCCCAGAGATCACCAAGAGACTTGGAGCAGAGTGGACGCGATTAGCCCCGAATGACAAACAGGTAGGCATGCTACATGTATTGTTTAACATAGTATCTTCAAAGATGCTTTATTACTGGGCCAGGTGGGCTGTTATCTACAATTACACACAGAAACCACAGTCAAGAATAGAATTGCAGGTGTTATCGCTGTATTTTGGCTGCAAGGAGCCTCATCATCTGTCTCGTTTACTTTCATAAAGATGTTGCAGAGATCAAATTCAGATTTATTTTTTTTTAAAGCTATTTCTCATCAGTGGTGTTTTTCAACTCAATGGTTGCGAAATGTGCATGCTGGCAAACATTTTTATGGTAAAATGTACTACATGACCAATTTTCAAAAAACATGCTTTTAAACGAACAGTGTGTAACATTTCTGGGGATCTATTAGCAGAAATGGAATATAATAATAATAACTATGTTTTCATGAGTGTATAATCAAATATATAATGAAATGAAATGGCCATTATGAAAGGCAAACTCTATGTAGAGAGAAACGGCTGGCAGCAGCAGCTCAGCAGCAGAAATGCTGCCTGTGTGGATACCCCACGCGTGAGAGACGCAGTAGTTCAGCGAGGTAGACGTCACGCGCTGCTCATGCGTCCAGTGCGTCCCGGCCGTTAGCGAGACAGAATTGTTCACTCAGTAAAGCAGCACAACATTATTTGTACATTGCCAGCGCTACCTGGACGAGGCGGAACGGGAGAAGATGCAGTATGCGCAGGAACTGAAGGACTATCAGCAGACTGAGGCCTTTCAGATCACCACTGCTAAGATCCAAGACAAGAGGATCAAGAAAGGTGACAACAACTGAGCTCTACTTACATCATACTACATGTGATGAACACCACAACACAAGGGCAAATAGCAAGATACTGTATATTTATTATTTCAGCACTCTGTGCCATGTGAGCTGTAATATGAACATACATTTTCTCTTTCAGAAGACTCTCCATCTGTCATCATCAGCACTAGTTCAGAGTCCCCTTTATCAAAGGTACATGACACATCCATATCTTGTCACTGTATATTCTGCAACGTCATTTTCGCATAAATCTCAAACATGTGCTGATGATGTATTTTAGGCTTCTGACCTCACAAGCAGATTCGACATCCCTATCTTCACAGAGGAGTTCCTCGATCAGAACAAAGGTAAACAGGAAATGATCATTCTAATATGGCTGAGTGAGTACTAAAGCTAAGACAAATAGGCTAATAGGATATTTTAACAAATCTCCTGACACTGTAAAGTAAGTCCCATCCAACATATCATGCAAGACATGATCTTATACTGCCATTAAATCCCGTTTTATTTCTCTCTTTGCGGTTTCAGCTCGAGAGGCCGAGTTGCGACGGCTCCGTAAGGCCAACATTGAGTTTGAAGAGCAGAATGCAGTTCTTCAGCGGCACATTAAGGACATGTACAGTGCTAAAGAGCGCCTGGAGGCTGAACTGGGGCTGGATGAGAAGCGTACCCAGGCTCTTCACCAGCACTTGCTGGCCATTAAACACACGTTGGTCAACAGTCTGTCATCGGTCGCCCTGCCAGGTCAGCAGTCAGGTGGCTGTTTTTAGTCAGAGGAGAAATGCAAGACAGATGGATATTAGATAAATCTCCTGCTAGTATGTTATATTTTCAGGCTAAGTTAATTGAGTTTAGTCCCATAGTATAAATGTATTGATAATGTTGGCATTGTTAAACGACCCGTTAAACTAAGTACACTAATTCTCCTAAGAACTGGATTGCCATATCAGTGCTTAAATTCTGTGATATTTCACCTAGAGATGATGTGTGGATTTAATTCTTATTTGACTTTTCTTGGTTTTTTTTTATCTTTATTGTCATTAACTCACCTTCACAGGCAATTGACAACACAAAACAAAATCACCTTGAGATTGGGCTTCACGTGACATACATGCACATATAGATGAAATAACACTGTACAGAGGTAGAACACACACACATCTACCGATACATATACCTATAGAAAAAAAATATAGACGTACATCTAAACAAAGTACTACAAATCCTAACATAGTAGATAACTGATGTCCATCTCCTTATAGAAATAGGCAGTTTTATTTGTAGCTGGGCAGTCACATGTCACAATCATGGGAGGGTTAGGCTTCATCCAATTAATAGTAATTATTTTTCCAGCAATCATCAAACAAAATATGCAATATATAACACTGGTCTGTTCAGGTGATACTTCCAGGAACAATAGCGGGTCCAGGGGAATGTCCGTTTCCAGAATTTTCTCCATTTCTTCTTTGACGTTCTTCCTAAATGTTTTGTATTTTCGGGCAGTCACAAAATATATGAGTATGGTCACTGTCCGTACCACAGTTTCTCCAGCATTTGTTGGTAAGATAGTCTTTAAAAACGCAGGCTGTCAGCAGGGTCCTAAAGAACCTCATTTTAACCTTCCAGTCTAATTATTTCCATAGCTGGCTCCCAACCCCTCTGTGACATCTAGAAATTACAGTATGCTTTCCCTGGCGTCATCGTCCACTATTGGATTCAGTCCTTTGATATGTAAAGTTATCAGACGTGTTTAGCATTAGCTTTTTGTAAATATGGGATATTTGTTTTTTTCTTTGACTTTTCTGAACAGGCACAGGTGAGACAGCCTCTCACGGGAACCTGGACTCATACCTGAGTCGTCTCAGCGGAGTGCTTGAGGGAAACCCTCACAAGCATCGTGCACTGCTCACCCAGCTTTGCGAAGTCCTCTCTCACCTGGACAGGTAACTAATGTCTCCCACACTCAACCCGGTAGGGCTGACATGTTAAAAAAAAGAAGTTTGGGAGCTATAATCCAGTGTTGATACTCTGCTTCTTCTAATGAATCAGCTGTCCTTCACCTTGCCTATATATAGGATTGGATGTGCGCACAGTCATCTTTTTCCCAGCAAAGCATAAGGTTAAATTAGATATTTATAATTCTATGTGCTAAACTGGGTTTTAAAAGTTTCATCATCATTAGGAGTGGTTGCTAAAATATTGGGCTTCACGCAAGAACATTTTCGTATCCTGAATGTTTTACATGAGGCCTACTCGTATGAGTGCTCCAAGTCGGATTCACAGAACTCTTATTATTTTAATAATATTTTTATTTTTTATTTTTACTTTGTGCTTTAATTTGTTAGTGAGAAGTTATGAGGAGATTCCAGCCAGAGACCTTTTCATTCCTGCATCAGAGGGACACGTGACGGGCTCGGTGGTGTTAGGTCAAGTCAGTGCCCTTCAACAGAGCATGTGGATATCTCAAGGATAGTAAAGGCAAGGGTCCAAACACTCCACCACACACACAGTCCATGTCTACATGCCTCTTCTTTATGAATATGTGTATTCTGTGGAATATTTGTATTCACGCACATGAGTTTTTGTGAATGTAAATCTGTGTGGCAGGATTGAGGGTTTTTACAGTTCAGGAATTTCATTAAATGTAAAGTAATTTTATCTTCTTGAACTCTGCTTTAATTAAGTCAAATTGGATTTACCCCAACCTTATTGTGTAGTATCAGCAGTTACCTACAGGCCCATGACCTGTCCAATAGGACAAGTCTAATTATTTGTTTACAATTAATGCCATTTGGCGTTTGGTGGTTGGGGAATGTGTACGTAGTGTTATTTAGAATGCATGAAAAACAAAACTAACTGGAAAGGGTGAAAATGAGATGTTGGGGTTTACATGTTTGAATTGACATTGATATTGGCAGGTTGGTGAATGGACAAGCAGTTTCACATGTCACTGTCAGATTATTATATATTTGTGAAGTATATTTGTATTTTCTGAAATGTTCATTAAACCATACTGAAAATGTTTCCAACAAAAAGGTGAATGTGTGCAATGTTGCTTCTTTAAATTGTTGTGAGACATGTTTAATTATTTAAAATCCCCCATCTCAAGGTTAATGTCAAATCACAAAACAAATTGTTTTCCCCTCTAAAATATGCAAACATACTAGAAGTAACTGGCAAAATATGGCTTTGTGTGATTTTGGTGATTTGACCCTAAAGGAGTCTGTAAAGATGCAGTGGATGTTGTGTCCCAGCAGGGGGAGCTGTTGGACCACACTGGAACAAGTCTTCAATCTTGGGTTGTTGGCTTTTTTTTTTTAACCGGAAGGATGAAGGTGCATGACCTGTGGTGAATATGCAAAACAGCACGACTGATTTTGCCCATGGCAAACTCGGTCGCACCAAGGTATACATATATAATTTGTTCTATTTTGCTTTTTCTATATTCTGCAAACTTGGGCACCAACATTTTATCTGCTTTTAGTCAACTTTACTAAGTCACCTCACCTCAATCATGTGCGTCACCATCACCGTTTTCACTGTTAAACAATACGTTAAAACATGTTTTTTCCAGGTGAAATTCGGCTTAAATGAGCTTTATTTGAAATCCAGTGCAAATCTATGATTGAGGGATTGCCGCCGCCGACACATGGCTCTGAAAATGGCTATGGCTGAGCCTGGTAGTGGCTAGCTACTCTCGCGAGACTGACAACATTAGGCGTTGACCTCGAATATGATAGGTCGTCGGGCAGCTAGTCTCGCGAGAGTTTTTGCAGATCTCTGATTCAGATTTCGCAATTTGCGGGCTAACTTCTAGACGTGACCGCTGAGCCGACGGTTAGCAGCTAACAACAGTGCAAACAGTTAGCTGCTAGCCTGTGATCCATAATGACAGAGTTGATAGTGTTTAACCGGAGGACGGCGCTACTTTTCCCCGACAACACCATCGGTCGGGATCGGCGTTATTAGCGGTAATAAGCGTAGTGCCGAGCAGCGGCCATTAGCTAACGTTAGCTACACGTTAGCACGTCCGGTTGACCGGATTTAAACAGACACAGAGGGAGAGACTCTTCATTCTCTTTCTCAGGTAGATATTACTCCACTATATCTTTACAGCACAAGTTGTTTACTGTTCTGAATGAGAGAACTGACACTCTTACTGTCAGTGTATGTTTACGTCATTTAGCTAACCGACTCACTAGGAAGAAAGCCTAATCACCCCCCTCTGGAGTCCCCTGAAAAGTAGGGCTGGGTAATTTATTTTATTTTTTATTTTTTTATTTTATTGGCTTAAAAGGACTGTGTGCACAGACATTAATTGTTTACATAGAAACAAAAAGATGGGTGCACCAGATTTAGCAGGGAAGCTAATTTCCATCTGTAGTCCTAAACACAGACACAATAGATAGATAGTAACTTTATTGATCCCGAGGGAAATTCAAGTTTCCAGCATCACAGTTCCATAGTGCAAACATATTAGTAGAAAACGTCACAGGTAAGTAGTACACATGTTAGTAAAAACGACACAGGTGAGTAGAGGTCGACCGATTAATCGGTCGGCCGATTAATCGGGCCGATTTTTTGACATTTTATCATAATCGGCATCGGCCGATTCCTGAGCATATTAAACCGATTATTATGCAGGCAAATCTGCGGGCAGCCCAGGGTTGTTGTTGCTGCTAAAAGTCTCCACCGCACATTTAGTTTAGTTTAGCAGATTGTCCGCTGTATCTGCCCGGCGTAATGATACTGTCTGCCCAGATTAACAATAGCGAGTGTTTCTGTGCTACATTAGCATCTGCTGCTAGCTTCGTGCTCGTCGCGGCTCTGTCATTGCAGCGTAACTTTTGCGAGGTAGACAGACTGTATGTGTGTGCGCGGGAGACTGACAACATTAGGCGTTGACCTCAATTGATAGTCGTCGGGCAGCTAGTCTCGCGAGAGTTTTTGCAGATCTCTGATTCAGATTTCGCAATTTGGGGCTAACTTCTAGACGTGACCGCTGAGCCGACGGTTAGCAGCTAACAACAGTGCAAACAGTTAGCTGCTAGCCTGTGATCCATAATGACAGAGTTGATAGTGTTTAACCGGAGGACGGCGCTACTTTTCCCCGACAACACCATCGGTCGGGATCGGCGTTATAGCGGTAATAAGCGTAGTGCCGAGCAGCGGCCATTAGCTAACGTTAGCTACACGTTAGCACGTCCGGTTGACCGGATTTAAACAGACACAGAGGGAGAGACTCTTCATTCTCTTTCTCAGGTAGATATTACTCCACTATATCTTTACAGCACAAGTTGTTTGCTGTTCTGAATGAGAGAACTGACACTCTTACTGTCAGTGTATGTTTACGTCATTTAGCTAACCGACTCACTAGGAAGAAAGCCTAATCACCCCCCTCTGGAGTCCCCTGAAAAGTAGGGCTGGGTAATTTATTTTATTTTTTATTTTTTTATTTTATTGGCTTAAAAGGACTGTGTGCACAGACATTAATTGTTTACATAGAAACAAAAAGATGGGTGCACCAGATTTAGCAGGGAAGCTAATTTCCATCTGTAGTCCTAAACACAGACACAATAGAAGGGAGTAGTACACATGTTAGTAAAAAACGTCACAGGTGAGTAGTACACATGTTAGTAAAAAACGTCACAGGTGAGTAGTACACATATTAGTAAAACGACACAAGTAGTAACAAGACACATGTAAGTAATACAGAGTATAAAACAAAATATGCAATGTGCAGAAGAACTGTTAAAAATGAATATAGTGCAGGGTAAACAACTGAGATACAGGACTATTTAAAGAAGGAGTGAATGTAGTGCAGAAAGTGATATAGTGCTGGGTGATTAAGTATAGGAGACATAAATATTAAGAAATGTCAGATATGGAGTATAATTCAGGATAAGAACTGAGGTAGAGAGTTTTTTGTAGTGTGCGGAATTAAAGTGGCTCAGTCAATAGGCACAATAGACACACTACACAACATCACAACAGGATCACAATATAACATCACAGTTTCAAGTACAATCCAAAATACAATAAATACATATAACACAATAATAAATATGACAGACTTCAGTCAAGCAGCATTATCACAAATAAATACAGTAAAAAAATACCCCCTGCCTAATATAAATAAAATACTGACAATAATCACACCATTCTTCACTGAATACCTCCACGTTGACAATGTGATATTTTCTGAGGACTTCCTAGGTTTTTTTTTTTTTTTTTTTTTTGGAGAAATATATAAAAAAATATAGGCTAGAGAGGGAGAGGCTAAAATAATCAGGTGTTTCCACATCTCCAGCCCCCCCCCCCCCCCCCCCCCCCCCCGATCTGACGTCACTGCCAGGATCTGTCCACGCAGCGTGGTGCTGAAGCTGAACAAAGATGGCTGTGTGTCGGGGAGCGGAGAGCTGAGAGAGAAGTGGAGGAGAAAGAGTCTCACATTTAGAACAGACACGCCACAAAAAAAAAAAAAAAGACAGAAAGGATTGCGACGCTGGCGTTCACTCTCGAAGTGTGAAGAATTTTTTTTTTTTTTTTTTTTTTTTGCCAGGAGTAACGAGCCCTGCCAGGCCCTGTCTCTCTGCCAGCGACGGGAGGCTTCTCCATCCATCCATCCATCCCCAGCCCAGCGATACATTCCCAGGCTGTATACTGCACTGATTAGCTCAATTACGGAAGCTGGTGAAGAAGCTGGACCCTGTACTAAAGGCACATATAAGAGATGTCATTGCTGTGTGTTGGAGGTAAGAGAACAACTAACAATCTATGTGTTGGCACGACTTGCTTTGCATTTCCTCGACCTGCTGGTGTGAGCAGCTTAAATAGCTCTTATCTTGACAGCTTCTGGGGATTCACCTGTTAGGATAACGATCCATCCATCACTATTTCTGGAATAGCCATTCTTGCACGGAAATGTTTTTAAAACGCTATTAAATGGCAGTTTAATACAAATCCCATTAATGAGGAAATTACTTCACATCCCCTTTGGAGATTTTGCATATTTCTAATCTGTGTTAAGCTATTATACCCTGAACTATTTCACTCCTACTGTCCTACTAGGGTGACAGTCTGTGCTCATTTTACAAAACCTGCCATCGCTACAACCGAATCGATTTATGGAGTAGGTGTATGCTTTTTGGCAGCCGCTGTCAAACATAGTAAAACTAGATGTAACCCACTCTGGTTCCCCTCTGTGTAACAGAAGCGTGGGGTGTTTTTTTTTTTGTTTGTTTCATGTCAAAAAACGGAAAGCGTTTTGATTGAAAATCATCTCCACTGCAGACCTTTCATCTCAGTTTTCATGCGTAATTGCGCGGATTAAAAAAAAGGCGTGTGCAGTACCCTACCAGGTTTATTTAGAGTAGGGTATTTCTTTAAGCCACGTGATTAGTTGCAGTATTCTTTATTTCTATTTCTACCATTGATTGAGCTCTATAATGACAGCCACAACCTGTTCTGTCTTTGAATAATTCAATGGTGTCCAAATTGGTTTTCTACTGTATAAGCTGACGACTCATCACATTGCACTGTATTATGACTGCTGGGCAAATTTCTTCCTTCAGTCATTGATGGCGTGTTTGTCATTTCATGTTGTCTGTGATGTATTTCTCCAGTGAAACAAAAATGGACCCCCAAGAGATCTGTTCTAGATTTAAGGGCTTATCTGTGAATCAGTGATAAGCCCTTAACTGTCATTCAGTCACTGTAATAATTGAGCATTTACAGGCAGAGCGTATGTGGTCATTTCTAAAATGTAAAGTTTATGTTGGTTTTGATTGGTGAAGTTGAGGCTTTACTAAACATTTTTGTATCAGGAGCTCCAATTAGGAGCAAAGGACATTTATTTCTTCTAATTAACCTGATCTGAGTCCTATGCTGTCGGATATGATTTCAATTGAATTGCATTATTGTGCAAGAGGAAACTGGATGGATAGATTGTGCAAATGTCTAGGGAGTGAAATACCATTATCCTGGAGATCTCGTGTAACCTTCTCAATAACCTCTGAAACATCCCCAAATCCCAGAAGCATGCTTAAAGTTTCATAAGGATTAACAATGCCCCCCTTTAAGAGTAATTATTTAATGTTTTGTTTTTTTTACACTGCGAGGAGAAGTTCTCCACTCAACACTCAGAACCTTAAAATGAAATTCATGTTGTTGCAGTCTTCATTCAACACATTAAAAAACTGACAGGCTTATGAAGAGACAGTAATTTGATGCAGAAAAAAATATTTATTACTCTTAAACATCTTTAAACAGAGCTGCAGCTTTCTTAAATCATCAATGAGTTTCACAAGTTGCACAGTTAATAACTCCTGAGCCTAAAATTAGGAACAAATTTGCACCTGCGCTCTGAGAATTTGGTGCCAGTTTGGGCTCATTTCCTACTCTGAGACACTTGACAGATATGGTGCCTGATTTATCAGGGAGCAGTGAAGGAAAGATGTCAAATTGACTCCTTCAGGCTTCTTCTCCAGATTCCCGGCGAGGTTGGAGCAGGCTTGTAGTGTGTATGAAGAGGCTGCTATGTTGTTGACACCAATGCTAGAGCTGATTGCACAGATGTCAGGATTGAGATCCAGACTCGTTGGTGGTCCCTTTATGTCCTCAGGCTTTGTTGGCATAGCAACTCCAATGGTATTTTAGCTCTCTGCTGGCATTTTGTCATTAATTTCTACCACTGTGTTATAGGCCTGCAGCTAGGTTTATATTGATATTATGCTATATAGAATGAAGAAATATAGAGGATGATGAGCGTGGCGGTTTACCTCGAGCTGCACGCTAACATGAGTTAGGCTGTAGCATTGTAGCATGTAACATTGCAGTAGCATTGGTCAGAGATGTGTGTGTACTCTACTTCCATGTGTCGTGATGTTAGACATAGTCTTTGAAATGATAGCCTGTGCCACAGAAGCTGAATAAGCGTATTCAGATCTGGCAACCATCCTCTTACTGTCACCCCCTGTAGCGAGATGCCAATTCATGCATTCTAACTTTTATTACAGAGTGAGCCATGAGAGACATCCTCAATAGTGTCACTTTCTCTCATTAAGGCATTATCCAAACATCTATTTAAGACTATTTATATATGTATGTATGCAGATCATTAGGGAAGGGTTTTTTTGCAAAAGAAGAGAAAGAGAAAGTCCAACATTAGAAATGAATATAATTTAGCAACAAACCGTCCTTGGCTAGTTCTGTTTCTTATTACCATTTCAAACACACTTCTGCGTTACTGTAATAATGACTAGGGTTAGTAGGGAGTCTGGGAATAGTTAGGAGCAAAGATCAATTGTGTTTGTAATGGAAATACATACAGTAGATATACTGCTGCATTCATATTCTGTGGCTAGTGATTCCAAGGCTACATATACTGTTTATATACTGTATATGTTCTCTGAATGCATGTTTCTGAAGGTCTGCACTGTCTTCATGTTTTGCATAGGCTGCAGCTATTGATTATTTTCATTGTCGATTAATTTGTTGATTAATTGTTTGTTATTTGGTCTATAAAATGTCAGAAAATGGTGAAAAAAGTAAAGAAACAAGAAAATATTCACATTTAAGAAGCTGGAATCAGAGAATTTTGACTTTTTGTTTCTTAAAAAGTGACTCAAACCGATTAATCGATTATCAAAATCGTTGGCGATTATTTTAATAGTTGACAACTAATTGATTAAATGTTGCTGCTCTAGTTTTGCACCTATTTTCAGATTCTAATATTTCTCACAATTTTTAATTAGATTGTATGAGAGGAGTATTCAGTCATCAGTGCATACTTTTATATCTAATCACCGTTATTGATATATTCCCCAATATAGGTTGGAGGTTAGCACCAGCCACCAGCCAAATGCTAGTGGCTGCTAGATTTGCTTCACTCACCAGCCAAAAAACCAATAGTAATCTATTGAGTGGCTGGTAGATTTTTTAATCCAATAGCCAAAGTGGCAGGTGGACAAAAAAATGATTTCCAACACTGTGTGTGACTGAATTTTATCTGGCAGAGGACACCAGGACATGCTGTAATGACCTCAGTGTTTGTAACTGATTTTCACTTAATTGTGCACTTGAGTAATTTCTCTCTTTTTTGTCATAATCTTTAGATTTGTCTTCCCTGTCTGCCGGTTTATATTGTTGTTCCTGGTGTCAGTAGAATTGCTCTGAAGTGTGGGCTCTTTGAAAGCTTTTGATTGGAAAACCCCAGGAAATAGAAAGACCCTTTAGGTCGTCTGCACCGGGGCGTGAGTGAATGTATTTGTCCAATTTTCCCCAGCAAAGAAAGAGAAAATGAGATTCTGTAATTGCCGTGGCAGGGGCTCAACAATTTCTGTTGAGGGTTTGCAGAAAATATGTTACACTCGGTTTTTTTTTTCACCTACTCCCCTTCACTCGTTCCCCTGTGCTGTAGCTGCAGCAATGGTGGTTTAGACTTATGCCTGTGAGCTGTAAGCATCCCCCCTACACACACACACACACACACACCCCTTTCCGGCACCCCCCACCCCTGTCACACTGAAGTGGTTATTTTTAGTGTTGGGGATGCAGCTCGCTCTGCCCGCATCCGGCTGCACAGAGAGATTAATGGAGCACGAGAGAAAGAGATAGAAAGGGAGCACACGTGCATACTCACCACATGGCAGGGGGAGCTTGTAGGAGCGAGTGATTGAGAGAGAGAGAGAGAGAGAGAGAGAGAGAGAGAGAGAGAGAGAGAGAGAGAGAGAGAGAGAGAGAGAGAGAGAGAGAGAGAGAGAGAGAGAGAGAGAGAGAGAGAGAGAGAGAGAGAGAGAGAGAGAGAGAGAGAGAGAGAGAGAGGACCGATGACTGGTTGATGGTGAGGAGAGCACCGTGTATGAGATAGAGGGGGAGTGTTGGCAAGGCTGCAGCCAAGGTGCATCTGTCATTTACTGTCTATTTAAAGCAAAGAAATGACTAATTTGAACGCCTCTTTGTCTAATGTATATTCAGGGCTTCCATGGAAAAGAACCTTCCTCACCACTTAGGTGTGACTGCCTAGTCAGCAGGATATCAGGATCACAGGCGCAGTTTGCGTTGGTTCAGGAGGCTCACTGAACCCATAGAAATGCATTTATATTTTTTATAATAATGCAGAACTAATAATTTATTGTAATGATAAATTATATCAACCTTGTTTTGTCTTCAAATTGACAAAATAAAAAAACCAACAAGATAAGAAGATAGATTTGTGGTCTTTATATTTACTCATAGCCTACTAACATCGGACTCTCTCTGTCCAAACAAATATTCTGTTACGTCATGTAAACAAACCACGTACCTATCAGCTGTGTGCTCGAGATCAGACTGGAGACGTAGCCACTTAAAAGATGGGCGAGTAGTACTTGCCAGCTTCCGACGTTTGTGTTTTTTAAACTGAAAACACAGGTTTTATACTGCGATATTTACTGAAAATTAAAATACAATACAGCCAACAGTAGCCTAAGTAAACTCTCAGGCGATCTCCTGGTGATCTCCCTCCAGCCTGCTGCCTCCTTATTTAGGTGCTTGTAGTAACATGAGGAGGTATCGTATAGATAACTTCAAGGATCGGCCGTTCCTCGTCCGTTTCAGTGCTTTCAAAGCAAGCGACAGGAATAAATAGAAATAGACTCAAAACGGCACTCTGCGCAGCGCTTCGTCGCTCGTGGCCAGTTAGTTCATTCCAATAGAGAACAATGCAATCAAACTGATTTTGTCGCCGTCGCTTGCTCGTGTCGCATTCTGTTTGGTGGGTGTAATATGTTGGCTACACGCATCCCGATACATTAGACCTCTCTGCATTGTATACATTACATTCCCTCTAGATGTTTTTTGTGAACCCTCAACCCCCTGCGCCTATGATCAGGATGTGGATTTTACTTCTAAGTTGAAGCACATGCGCCACCACACCACTTGCTCCGCCACCTGCCTCATGAATCAGAATGATATTTAAGTGATAAGCATTATCCCAAGGGGCTGGGGTGACGCTATTTTTAGAAGCCAATTTGTCCACAATGATTATCATGCTTGTTCTGCTGTCACTGACTCACAATGTGTTTTTTATTTATCAGCGTCATTTTTTTTTCTCCCCTAATTTTTAGGCTTGTCTTGATTGAATAACCAGGAGTGTTTGTTTATTAAGTACTTTCTATTTAGAGAGTTGGACTGTAGGTCATACATTATAAAGCACACATGCTCAGAGAATTTTTAAGGGCTTGCTGTTGAGGTCCAATTAGATTTTAAATTATGCTTATTTCCTGTATTTCTTTTACTGAAATTTAATGTCAGTGAAAAGAGGCAATCAGCAGGGATAAAAAAAACAAAAAAAACAGAGCTCTGAATATTAATAACTCACTGCTGAACATAGGGATGCTGGGCATCAGCAGGGTGCCGGATTGAATGAATAATGAATAGGCTGCTGACGTCACTGTGGTTTTAAAAGTCAGTCTGGTAGCTCCAGAGGTCCCTGCGTGGAGGAGCATCTCAGCAGAGCCGCGTCTATTGTGTTAGACAAAAAAGCAGCACTGCTCCGTCTTTTATCCACCACCCCCCCTGTTGTCAACCATGCAGGAATACATACACATACATCACTCGGAGAGGACGAGGCATGTGGCCACTCTCCTCCCTGGCATCGGCTTTTACTCTGACCTGCACAAACTGTCCTTCTGTCCCTGTGGCATCTCCTGCTGAACGGATGCAGTCTTTCATATTGAGATCCTGGCATTCTGCCCCAAAAAGGATAGAGGAGCCCCCCCTCCTTTCTTTTAAAATGCCAGGCTGCTGTCAATCACCCGCCAACCAGACTTTCAGACACATGAGCTACAGGCAGAGGCCTGTCTGGACTGTAGGCTAAAGTCACATCACACAGCAAGCTTCGGACTGAGAAAAGCCTTTGAGGATTCACTGACTGTGATATTTGCAGCATGAAAATGTGAAATCTTTGAGAACGGTCATGTTAACATGTTTGGAAATTTGATATTTTAGCTCACTTTTTCCATAGTTAGACTAATTTCATGTTTGTTTTCTCTATTTGTTTTGCAGTGAAGAAAGCCAAGCTCGATGGACCCCAAGGTGAGTTGTGATCCGTGGATATCATCCATTTGTTACTTATTTTTACTGAATCAGATTGTTTCATAAACACACACACAATAGCATGACCAGTGGTATTTTACTAACACCAAATATCTGCTGCTGCTGTTATAGATAATTCAGTCTTTAATATACAATTTTAGATTAAAATGTAGTCTTTAACATATTTTGTACATATCTTCTGTCACTTTATGTACATATTGTAATATGTACATATCATCTGTCACTTTATGTACATATTGTAATATGTACATATCTGTCACTGTAAATATAAATCCTACTGACTGTACATACAGTATATAGACATCTTCACATGTACATACTGTACATAATTATCCAGTCCATCTATATACATCCAGTATTTATTTCTTTGCACTATTTGTATTGTTTACAACTTCCAGAACACTTGACCTGTATATAGACATTTTATTTTTATTTTTATTATTGTATTCTTATTTTATTGTTGGTCATTGTTGTTCCTAGCTGTTATTTCTATTCTGTGTAAGTACACTGAGAGACATATTCCATGTGTGTTAACACTTGGCAAAATAAACCTGATTCTGATTTTACATTTTTACAGAGAAATTTAACACATACGTGACCCTGAAGGTGCAGAATGTTAAGAGCACAACCATCGCCGTGCGCGGCAGTCAGCCATGCTGGGAGCAGGACTTCATGTTGTGAGTGCTTCTTGCCCTCTGTCACGTCTTCTGCCCTGTTTTATCTCACCACATCTTTCCCTCTTTTAGCCCGTCTTCTTCTGTAAATCTGCCCGTACAATGTAGCTTAATTGGCGGACAGTCTTTGCTGCACAATTTCGACTCTATTTCCTTCTACATTCCCTCCTCTTCACACTTGTCTTCCTCCTCTCTCCCTTTCTACCCCCCCACTGCCTTCTCCTTTAAATAGCACCTGTAGTGCAATGAGCCTTCTCTCTTCACAGGTTGGCAGAGCATTGCTTCCTGTTGCATATGTCCCATTGAAGTTAGGCAGGTGGTAGAGAAAGGCTCACAGCATACTGTACAGAAGGCAGACTGTTAAAGTTTATGTGACCAAGAAAGGATGCTTTAGATCAATCAAAGGAGGTGTCAGTTAAGCCATGAGTAAGTCTGTTAACAGGTTTTGGTGGGGAATACTACTGCATATGTGAAACAGGTTGTATAAAGCCTTTTGTGGCTCCAGAGGGAGCTGCGTGAAGTCTGATAAATTGCCTCACGTGATGTCACTCAAGTCAGCGTCAGTTGGGGCTGAAGTTTGAAAATGAAAAATAATATCTGGGGGTGTGGAGTGAGAAAGAAGTGAGCTGACCAGCCCTCTGTAGCCCGCTCCTCATCTCTGCTTAAGGCTCGAGGCTACATTAGCCAATACTTGGCTTAACACCCCTGAACTGAACTGTTGGCAGTCGATTTGCATTGTGGGTAATGTAGGCGCCAGGTCCTGACAAGGAAGAAGAATGCATGAAATAAAAAAGATGATATCTCTGGTTCTGCTGCTGTGATTTTGGCTGTTAAGTCAACATCAGTCAGCGTCCTATTGCTCACGCTTGTGCTCAAACGTTAGCTATGGTTGTACACTGTTAGCCCTGTAGGCAGAGATGAAAATAAAGGCACCCGCGAGCACGTATGACGTCACATCCGTTGGATTTCCCAGGAAAATCTGGCCCGCATTCTTCACATTAAAAGCAGTCTACAGACTGATAGAGGAAACCCAGAAAGTCACAGAAGGTCTCATTTTTTAGGTGAGGTTACAACCTGTTCACACATTAAAATAATAAAAAAACATAAAAAAATGTTTGTATGTGTAAAAACTTACATACAGTCCCTTTAGGTATGACGCTCTCTGCTTTCCCTAGCTCTGGCTTTGCTGCCACAGGAGCTTATTAGTTTGAACATATCTTTTAACTCTTAAACAGTGAGCTATCATTAAATGGGCGTTCATGCAAAAATTGAAAGTATTTATACTTAAAGGTATTTCAAGAGTTGTATATACTGTATTTTCTGCTGCAATTATGGTCGGAAGTTTAGTTTGACGTAGTTCCAAAAAATCTACATCAATATCAGTTGGCTGACGCAAGTCCATATTAATATATAAATAGTTTCAATGTGGGCATTAAAAAAAGAATGAATGCTGTCAATTCACATAAATAGAGATATCACCTCAGGGGCTCAATTCAGCACACAGATGTTGTGCAACACAGAGCAGCAGGGTCAGCTGTGACATTTATACTTCCTAAAAGGAGTTATTTTTGCCCTCTGTCTCTCCCTTTGAAGAGTGAGGGGGTGACATAACACCTGCTCCAGCAGAGTTCAAACACCCAGTGAAGAGGGTTTCTCTAGGCTTCAATACACCTCCGGAAATAGGAAAAAAAGCCAAACACAACCGACACTGCTTCAATGTTTAATCTACCACAGTCTTATCTTTAAACTAAACTAAAACAGCACATTCCTTCTTGTCCTCCTGCTCCTTTGCTCTTCACCTTTTTCACTTTTGTGAAGCAACACATCATTCAGCCATTAGCCAGATTACCTCTTCGGCTCCCACGGAAACAGAAAGATGCGTTTTTATATCAAAGCTGTGGTTATTGTTAGGGTTTCTCTTAAGACAGCCGCTGGGCTTGGAAAGAGGCAGTGCTTGACAATTAGAGATGCTTAGTGATCTGATAATCAGTTTTGTAATCACTTTACAAATCCTAGCTAGTCCAGACTTTACCTATATTTTCTGTATATGAGGCATAGAGTTCACTTTTGTTTGTCATACAGAAATATAGATAAAGATAGTCTCTGCTGCTCTCTCTCTTCTATCCTGCCAGCAGCCTAGTTGACAATCACCTACTCTTTCCATCTTCGCGCTGAATGACTCATTTCCCTCAGCAGATTGAATCACAGTGCATATCCATCGCCGGAATTAAGTGCAGCTCCTGATGGCATAGACTGTATTTCTGTCGAAAGCCCTTTACAATCCCTGTCTCCACTCAGCGTTTTATAACATTCTGTATTATTTTACTCTCTTCTCTTTGCTTTTTTTCCCCCAACTAATTTCTTTTTTTCTTAACCCGCCCCTTCCTCTTTCTGCCGAGCAGTGAAATAAACCGCCTGGATCTGGGCCTGACAGTGGAGGTGTGGAATAAAGGGCTGATCTGGGACACCATGGTGGGAACCTTATGGATCCCCCTGCGCAACATACGGCAGTCCAATGAGGTACACACTCTCTTTCTCTGGCTCCCAGCGTTTATTAGCTACGCTTACTGGCCATGTACACCAATACTCCAGTCTGAGTGATGAATCAATGCAATTGTTAAAATTACCTAATCAACATATGGGTATATATATACATATATATATATTCAAAGAAATAGTAGTTCTAGTATAGTAGTAGGTGGTTTCAAATACAGCCTAATAAACCTTTTTCATAGCAGATATTTTGTCTCGTCATAGTAAGAAAAATACAGGTAGACTAATTCTGTTAACAATGGCTCACTTCCATGAAGTGTCCCAGTAAAACATGACAGTGAGCCAGCATGCACAATACCAACAACCTGGAACGAGCGCACCTAAATGGAATGCAGTCGATTTTGGTGTCATCAGTTATACTTGTGCTTTTCCTACTATGACAGGCCAAAATGTCTGCTGTGAAAAAGGTCTGTTGTGGCCAAGCCGAATGACTTCCTGGACTTTTGTCGCTGTGAGGCAGTTAAGACAGACTGAATTACCATTTCGTATGGCAAACACCATATTCATCATGCAAGTATAGTTGCAGTCATATTTCTCTGCTCCTCTATCTTTTCCAGGACGGTCCAGGCCAGTGGCTGACCCTGGACTCCAATGCGATCATGGCTGAGAATGAGATCTGTGGAACCAAAGACCCGACCTTCCACAGGCTGCTGCTCGACACCCGCTTTGAACTGCCACTAGGTTTGGCCTTTCACCATAGTTGTGTTTATCCTACCTTGTGCTTTATTGTTTTATTTATAGAGTGGTGCAGGGATGACGTATTTTTCTGGGTTGTAGGACTCATTCCCGCACCACTCTGATAATGCTAGATTTGAGATATGTGGATATGTTTCAATACAAAACAGAAAAAAACGGGAAGATACCATTTCTAGCGTTACTAGTATTAGTACTGTTACTACAACATACAACTCGTGTCTCAACCACTATCATTTGTACCATTAGTACCACCTCTAGTACTGCTAGTCCTAAAACTACTGCATTTACTATTGATGGCGTTGCTGCTACTACTACAGATTGCTTTGTAATTCTATTACTATCTAATCCTGTTGCCATGACATTGAAAGAAATCAATTGCTCTGTGGTTCTATTCCAGTGCTTATAGAGGAACATACAGAGAGTCATATGTTTGATGTGCTGTAGAGGAACATGTTGAGTGTTTGTGTTGTTGTGTGCTGCAGACATTCCTGAGGAAGAGGCCAGATACTGGGCGAAGAAACTTGAACAACTAAACGCCATGAGAGATCAAGATGTAAGAACGTCATTGTCTTCCACATTCCCGTAACTCTCTCTGCACCATCTGTCTTCTATATTTCCTGATCTGTTTATTCCTCCCTTTCTTTCATAACCCCTTGCTTACTCTGTTTCCTTTCCACCTCTTTCTTCATTTTCTATACTCTCTCTTATTGCACTCAATGGCTGCCAATAACAGCAGAATTACAGAGTCAATATTTTTACCAGCGATTTTCCTCCGAAGTAGTGCTGGATATCATTTTGTAAGATGTCTGTTGTGTTTTTTCCCCCTCAGTATGCCTATCAAGAAGAACAGGAGCGACCACTCCATGCACCAACCACACAGTGCTGTGAGTGTCACAACCCACCTCCTCCTGTTCTGTCCCCCGCTGTGTCCTTTTTATGCCTCCTTTTTTTCCTCTCCTCACCCCCTCTGCTCCATCGCACTGAGAACGGGACTAGACGGGAGGTAGAAATGAGGCTGATGGATGAGGCGAAGGATGGAGGAAGTGAGGGAGGAAAGCTGATGTGACGAATCATGCATGCGAGCCCGCCTGAGTGGAATGACTTATAGGTGCTAGATGTCTGATGAATGTGAACTGACATACGATGGGTTGTCAGACACACACCATCCTGACTGACTGTCTGTCTGTCTGTCTGTCTAGTGATGATGACACAGGGAGCAAGTGTGTGTGGTATAAATCCGTGGACATGGGAGTTTGATGATGGCATGATGCTTGTGTGTGCAGAGATATGATATTTTCTGTTCTTAGTTACTTGGCAGCACCAAGGCCTGCAGCATCTGAACAAAAGCTGATTTTGATCCAAGCTTCTCTAAAGACCTTGTGCTTTGCTTTACTCAGACGCATGTACATAAACACTCACTTGTGAACCCTCTGCACACATATTTACATCTTAAAATAAGGTTTGCTTACCTGGCTTTGTGGGCTACTGATGTGTTTAAATTGTCGCCCAAACCTAATTTGGTTTCTCCAACCCTTTTATCTCCTTCCAGGTAATTGGAGTCTGTGGGGAGATCAGCAAAGTAAGTTTCTTTCATGCGCTTCTGCTAATGACTTGGAGTAATTCTGTATTTATTGTCCATGTCTCACTTAATGTAATGATCTCCTTGTGTAGTTTTCCTCAGAGACCATTAGCTGCCATGAAAATTTATATTTGTTTCTCCACTCGTCCTCTCTGAACTTCCTCTCAGCTCGTATCCATATTCTCCTGATGGATTTAAAGTCAAGCTGGTACAATTAAATTCAATAAAGTTACAGAAAATGAATCTCTGTGGTGTTTGTTGAAGATACATATGAGTTTTTTTCCAAGGGTGTAATTACCACTGGGGACTATAAGATAGTAAATAGATAATGGTCTTTGTAGTAAAGACCATTACCTATCAGAAAGTATCAGCTATCTACTGTATAAAGGAATTTTAAGTATGAATACAACATTAGAACATCCCTTATTATAGAAAACACACAACAATTATTTTAGCTTTTTATATTTGCTGAATTTAATGTTTTTCTAGCTAGCTAATTAAGGTACTAGGAGCGTTGTGCATTTGTTAAAAATGCTGTCTCTAGCTGAGTTGTTGTAAAATTAAAATCTTGTCAAAGGGGTCTTATATATGCACTTTATGGCTACATACAACATTGTGCGTAAAGACTCAGGCTACAGTCAAAAAGTAAGCATCCTCACAAGTTGATCCATGTGGAAGGAATGTAACGCTAAATAAAGAACCAGCATTGTTCTTGTATTGCAGTGCAGAGCTAGTTTGTCCTAATATTATGACCCACCATCCTCTTCTCGTCTCTTCATCCCGTCTGTTGCTGTGTTTGCGCGAACAGACGAGGATCCAGACAGCGCCGTGGACGACAGGGACAGCGACTACCGCAGTGAGACCAGTAACAGCATCCCGCCTCCCTACTACACCACCTCCCAGCCCAATGCCTCCATGCACCAGTATCCCATGAGGCAGCAGCAATACATACACTCCTACAGCGACGACATCCATGAGCCGGACTACGACCAAAGAGCCATGAGGTAACGAGCACCCTACAGCCTCTACGTAGCCACAACTCAGACTGAGAGGTCTCCTTTTCATGAGATTACCATGGCGGGTTGTCATAATGTATCAGCAACAGGGAGAAAGGGTTTGTTTTGATGAGACAGGGAGAGAAAAAACACCAAAAGAAAACTGTTTAATGTTGAAGTTGTAATATAACACTCCCCATCTTAAGCAGATATTCCTCTTTGGAGTCTAGCATTTAGCCCTAGGGACTGCTCAGCCCCTTTGGCCTTGTTTTGTTTAACTGTATTGTACATGGTAACATGTTCCACTGTGCTCTCCTCCTCTAGAGAATAACCATGGCCTCAGTGTATACAAGCATTGCTGGGGCGCACAGTTCTTGTATACAGGTCATGTATGAAGTGGGCCTTTGTGGTTATCTTTTGTGTGCATGTATGAATGCGTGCAAGCGTGCGTGCATCTTTGTGTGCATGTTGAGTGTGTGAGCATCAAAAACCCCATGTGATCTCTGCGCCAACTTGTTGTGCAGAAAATAACAGTAATTCTGAACATTTTTGGACATTTGTTTTAAAGGCGGCAGATGATTAAAAGTGCATTGCTCAGAAAAGCTGAAATAGAAAGTTTGACCTTTTCATTTGGTTAGATTTAGATGGATAAAACACATCTTCAAGTGCTCATCCTCAGTGAGAGGTCTTTGTTTTCTCAGTGAGAAACTTAAAGGATAAGTTCACAATTTCTCAAGTCTGTCTTTAAACAATAGTCAGGGTTTATATGAACATCAAAACGGGTTTTGCTTGCTGTAATCACTCCTCATGTTCATAGTGGCCATTAAGAGATCCCTTCTTTTGCTCTTCTAATTTAAGTGATTTTTATAAATAATAATAAATTATTTATAATATAAATAATAAATCAAATGGGTATATTCCAAAGTTGCAGTCTTTTTAGTGCAAAATTCCCTCTTTGTGTCTCAGTGTTTTCTTGTTGAGCTGAGGGGAGGGACAGTAACACAAAAGGAAATTTTGCACTAAAAAACGATAGATAGACGAAAGATATACCCACTTGATATGCGTCACAAGATAACTTCTGTTATGATTTGACGATATATAAAAATGAATTGAATTGAATTGATTTGAATAGCTCTGACTGCCAAAGCCGACTCGTCCTTTACAGCCTCATTGTGTATACTCGCGTTCAAGCGACCGTGGTGTAGTTTGTTTATAGCCTAACGTTAGCTTTTTACTTCTGGCGATTGCATTCACACTTCAAAAATCATAAAAGTGGTGTTCATTTGTGAAGATTATCTTACGGACAAAACATGTAAGTATCATAAACATTTGTTTGCCACAGACTTTATTTTCTGCAATCATCAAAACTCTCAACGAAAAAATCCCATCGGCTTTTTGTCAAGGGAACCGGGGCGATGCTAACTTCCCGGTTGGCCTAAAAAAAATACGTCATCCCTGTAGCACTCTAACGTAGATAAGCAAATGTACATGGTATGATAACTGTCAATCTTCATACCCTACTTACATTGTGAGCATAATAGGAAGAGATCTTTTAACCGCTAGTATGTACAGAGGGAATGTTTACAACAAACAAAACCTGCTTCGATGTTCATATAAACACCTGACTATTGTTTTAAGACAGGTTTGAAAAACTGTGAACCTATCCTGTAACCGGGCAGTGCAGAGGCTCAGTTTGGTTAGAGCTTTCTTTGGAAGATTTGCACTGAGCTCTACTGATGCTCCTCTCCCACCTCTCCCCTCTTCCCTACCTCCCTCCTTACTCCTCTTACCAGACGCTATGATAGTTTAGACTCGGCCACCAACGGGCGCAGCGATATCGACTCAGGCTCAGGGTCGAGCCGGCGCACCAGTCGTCAGTATTCTCTAGACAGTAGGCACTCACTGTCCGATAGGTGGGTCTCTGTACCTCCTCTCCAACTCCTCCTCCTCTTCCTTCTCCTGCTCCGGCCTGTGACTCCGTCTCGCTGTGACGTCAGTGGTGGACTTGTCCCGTCCTCCTCGCTCGCTGTGCTTGCATGCATGCGCTCTCACCCTATCTCTGTATATGTATATTCTATACTTTTTTTAATAGAAAACTACTGGTCCTGCATCTATATTTACTGTGTTCCTCCTGGTGAAGAATCACGAATCAGTATCACAAATGACGTATCATGCTCATCTTCGCCATTGTTAAACTCTTATAAGTTTTGCGCAGTTTTGTGTTTGTGTGCGTGGGTGAGTGATTGACGAGATGTGTGTGCGTGTGTGTTGTTTCGTAACGGTCGGAGACGGAGAGGTTAATTGTTGGTTGGGGTTTGTGTGAGAGCCTGTGTGAATCTGTTGTCGCGGCAGCCTGTTATTACAGCCTCATCCTGTATGTGAGACATTAAGAAGAGCCCTGTCTTATTCTGGGTGTCCCCTGCTTGTTAATTACACACATTTAATTTTCACTTGTAAAACAGCAGGTGGCCGTCAGCCCAATAATGGGACAGCAGTGGGGCCAAGACAGATTACCCTCATTTTCATCTTCATCTCTTCATCTCTTCATGTTTTTTTGTTATATTTTTCGCTAAGAAAGAGGGCAGACATGTATTTAGACTCAAACATTATGAAGCATTTATCACTGTCTGTGTCAGTCTTTGTGTTGGATGAGAGAGAGATTGAGAGATAGGCGATGAATAGAACAGAACAGGGGTTTCGTGATTGTGTGTTTATGCGTCCGTTCATCCATACTTGTGTATTCCCTCTGGCTCACAGCCCAAAGCCATAATACAGTTCTCTCCTTTACTGCTCCTGCACCATGCATTATTGAACCAACATGACCGTAATCAATAGAGACGAAACAATAAAGTGCGAGTGTGTGTACGTGTGTGTGTGTAAGAAATTGTTTTTGCATGCGTCTCAAATCTCTCTCTGGCTCATAGTCTGTCTCAATGTCTAATAGCCTCATTCATCATCATGAATAAATATTATTCACTTATTTATCTGCAAAAAGAGGCTGTTTTTGTTCTGCCAGGCTAATAAATTACCCTCAGCCTCTCCAGGTTCACTGAATAGGTTTATTTATATCTTAGAATTATGAAAAATATGTTCTTGCTGATCGTTTGCTTTTGTATTTTGTGTGCGTTTCTGTATTAACTTGTGTGAACTAGTATCCATAGTAACCTTACCTATTACTAAAAAGATGATTTCCCCTTGTAGTTACATAGATGCATCACTAGCCCAAACCCCCTGAGTTTTCTTATTGGTTGGTTTAAAGTCACTCCTCTGTTCCTATTGGTCAGCTATCTCCCTCTGTGGCCCCAACACAAGTTCCTTAAATGTCACTGTTGCAGCCAAATTCCTTATTGTGCAAGTATGGGAAATCACATAGTTTACTTTTAAACCTGTGTGGGTGTGTTTATGTAACAGGTGTCTGTATCTCCCCCTCCCCTCAGTCCCACAGACAGTCGTTACGCCTCGTCAGGCGAGTTGAGTCGAGGCAGCTCTCAGCTCAGCGAGGAGTTTGTCGCCGGGGACGGCGAGAGCTTGCGAGGTTCGGAGTTCTACGATGAAAACGACTCCTACCACTCCTGCCACTCCTCCGTCAGCTACGGCAAAGAGGATTCTCCAGGGTGGGATGGCGAGGACCCCCAAACCGTCTACAGCGACGAGGGAGGCTACCTCAAAGATGGAGGGGAAGAGGGGGCGCTGTATGCCGAAGGGGAGGGTGAAATATATGGGGAGGAAGGAGAGTACAACTACGAAGATGAGGAAGAGATGCCGTTTGAGGAAGACGAAGATATGTATCCACTTGACGGCACACTCAGTGAAGACCAGGAGCCGCCCTACACCCCCACACCCACAAGCACTGCCCCCACCCTGATGCCCCCCTCCGATAGTCTGTCCTCCACCAGGCCGCCGCTGGAGAAGCAGGCGTCGTTGCATCAGCAGCAACCAGTCCATGATCAGCTCCAGCCCCCCAGCACAGCTCCCAGTCTACCTCCAGTCACGCAGGACGACACGTTGCCCCCTTTAAGCGCAGAATCCACCAAGCCTCCCTTCGTACCGACCCAGCCGGCTCTGTCGACCACCACTACATCCACCCCCACGACTAGATCGCAGGTTCCAGCTCCAGATACCAAGACCCTGGAGCCCGAACCCAAGGCCGAGGTGCCGCTGGAGGAGCCTCAACCTCCCGAGCAGCCTCCAGCGGCAGAGATCGTCCCTCCAGCTCCTGAAGAGAGAAAAGAGGAGCGACCTGTTCCAAGGTGAACACTGTTCATACACTGTCAGCTCCATAGAGGAAAAATTCAAATAAGCTTTTACTCACTGTCAACACTAAGGCAGCTACAAGACGTTCATCTGGCAGTTCATTCAAGTAACAATAAGCACATACAGTATATATACAGTACATACTAATTATCCAAAAGAGGAACATAGGAAACAGACACTGGGGAACAGGTAGAAATAGGAAAAAAAGGGATCAATAAAGTATTTCTGATTCTGTATACATTTAGTGCCTGTCAGGGCTGCAACTAATGATTATTTTCATTATCGATTAATCTTCTGATTATTTTCTAGATTAATCAATTAATCGTTTGGTCTATAAAATGTCAGAAAATAGTGTCAAATGTCCATCCCATTTTCTCAAAGTCCAAGGAGTCTTTAAATATCTTGTTTTGTCAGTCCAAAACCCAAAGATATTCATTTTAATATGATATAAAACAGAGAAAAGCGGGATAACTCCATATTTGAGAGGCTGAAAACAGCATTTCCTGACATTTTTACATGAAATAATGCTTTTAACGATTAATTGATTATCAAAATAGTTGCCGATTATTTTTTTTGTCTCTCGACTGATCGATTAGTCGACTAATCGTTGCAGCTCTAGTGCCTGTCCAGATGAACCAGCGCTATAGATAGATAGATAGAGGCCAGTGGAATTAGTTTTCGGTACAGTATGTTATTCTCTGCAGCACAAATATTCTATACATTCTAACAATACAGCCAATAAAAGTTTACAACTAACTACATTTTTTTAATCATCATATTTTCTCCTACATAGTGTGCAAAATCAACGGAGTGCCCGTTTAATGTGTTTACTACTATTAGTAGTAGTAGTATGTTGTTCACTACATTAGCTAATAGAGTACATACCTGCACATACAGTATATGAATAACATTTTTTTAAATGCTGTTCCTTCAATCGTTCTTTTAGCTTCCCAAGGAGGGAAATCATGGAACCTGGTCATGCCAGAGCCAAAGCCAACTGGCTTCGACTTTTCAGCAGAGTACGACTACAGCTGCAAGAGGTACAACCTGCATGTGTGTGTGTCTCTTAGTGTACCTTTAGGTGTGCAACGTGAATGCCTGGGCTCTTAAGAGTTGGTAATGTCTTATGTTGTTGCTCTGCTTTAATTGATAAGTCTACTGTTTGAGCTCACTGACTTATTGCATCAGTCCTTGCATGTCCTACTGTTACTGTTTCCAGCTTTTGTTGACCGGTCCACCATTTTTCCCAGTCTTTTGTCGTTATTGCTGTGGATTATATTGTCTTGTGTTTGATAGTTTCTGTTTACCCCTTGTACTGTTTTTGCAATTTCATTATTTTCTTTTCAGTTGTTTGCCATCCTCGTAGCGATTTGCATGTAGTCCATTCTGATTACCCATGGCTGGAGCAGGCGCTCAGGTGGGTGTGGCCAGTAGTAGTGTGTTAATCAATCTAATTTATATTTTATGTATCCAGTGCGGCTCATAGATATTTATGGGGAGCCAAGCAACACATAGGAAGCTGCTGCAAGCCTGCTAAGTGTCAGTTTAAAAGCCTGGCGTTTATACCAATCATGAGTATTTCTGTTCGTCAGTGTGACGTGCGTATCAATGCCGTGTGTCATTCTTTGAACAGGCAGGCAGACAAAGAACATGACTTTCAATGATAGAGCAGATAGAATTAGAAGAGTGATTACACGGATGGCCATCTGGCTGTAATCTACTTTTACTATGATTCTCAAACGCAGAAAAGCTACTGCTGATGTCAGTGTTACACCACGCTCACTCAGAAAGACACAACTCAGCTATACCACTCTCCTCATCTCCCCCCCGTTTTCCTTCTATCTCCCACTTGTACCGCTATTATTATATTATTCACTTGTAAATTCTCTTGATATTTGTTAGAAAAGCACTATGTACAGTACTATAATATTATATGCTTCCAATTTTTCCAGCCACGGCTATAATGGCACCCTACTTGCCTCTCTTCCTCATCTCACTTCTCTCTTTCTCCTCAGGCCCGAGGAGAAAGTGTTGGCATCGCCTCTCTGCTTTTATCAGCAGGGTAAGTAACCATGACGCTGTTACTACTACGGTCATTGGAAATCTATAACCGAAAGGCAACTGAACGCATTTATTGTCTAATTGATTCGTCGTGTCCAGGTTCTAGTTAACAACTATAGCTGGTGTTGAATCCTGCTCTGTGCATGTTTTGTCTCCAGGATGGGTGGTGCTCTGTATAGCATTGACAGCATGCCAGACCTCAGGAAGAGGAAAGCTATGCCTCTTGTCAGAGATCTGGTGAGTTTCTGCACTAATCTCTTTATATTCCCCTGACTAAGTGTCTCACATCTCCCCAGTCCATCTATCACTCAGCTCAGCAGTGAGAGCTCTCATCTACTAAACCTGCTCCTGCTTGCTGTCTGATTCTCTGCTGTCCTTTCACAGCTTATTCTCTTTACCTCATTGCTCATTTATTCATTTCTCTTTCTTTGTACTTCTCCTCCTCATTGTCTTTTAGCCCACTGCATTTCCCTCTTGTTACAGCCCGACAGGGCGAGCTGCAGGGCTAAGGGGCCACTGGCGAGGCCAGAAGTTTCCTCTGACTGACACTGATGTTTGCTAGCTGCTGTCATATAACAGACCTTTCATTACCCCATGCTGCCATCATCCCCATGCCTCCCTGACACTGCCTCATTAAGGATAAGACAGTGAGAAATATAAATCCTCCGGAGAAAAAACCTTAACTCATTCTTACATGTCACTTCCTTAGAATATCTTGTACTATTACACAGACTGGACAGCATTATCACATTTCTGCTTCTGTAAAAATGACAGGAGGCTCTAATTTTACTAGCAAGTATGGATACGATCAGAATATGGATAGGCCAACCCTGTCTCCTTACAAAGTTACGTTCCCAAACAACTAAAATGCATTCTTAATTACGTTTCAAGGAAGCGTATTTTCTCCCGGATTACGGTCGCAGTTTTAAACACGTGGTTAACGTTGTAAATTAAAACAAAACACGCAACAAAACTACTTAGTTAGGTGTAATAAAAAAACATCCTGGTTTGGCTTAAAATAAATGTGTTTTATTTTGTTTAAATTACGAACCTAAATTTAAATATATCAACGCTGACTTTTGGTTACACACGGGACACAAACAGCGGTCTCCTGGGTGAAAGTCCTGAGTTTCTTTGAGCCACTCATCCACCCCAACCTCCTCCATATGTGGACTTCTGCGGACTATGAGTAGTAGTAGTAGTATGAGAAAAACAAATGTAATCCGAGAGAAAATACTAGGGCTTTCCTTGACCAAAGACATTCTTAAATTCACACACATATGATTTTGTCGACTAATCGGTTTCGCCACAAAGAATCACACAGAATCATCACTTTAAATCTTGTGTTTACCAGAGATGTGCTCATAAGTTTCTTGGAAATGAGTCATTCAGCATGAAAAAAGCATAGTCGACTAATCGACTAAGAGTGAACAGCCCTAGAAAATATGTTTCCCTTGAAACTTAATTGAGAATTTAGTTTCGTTGTATGGGAATGTGATTTTTAGACCAGGCTGGGATAGATGCACATAGTATTATGTTTCAGCTTTGCAGAAAAGATAAATGAAAGAATACCTTAAAGGAATAGTTTCAGATTTTGGGAAATACCCTTGGATGCTTTCTTACTGAGAGTTAGAAGAGAATGTTCCAACATGTCCCAGTCTTTGTGCTAAGCTTAGCTAACTGGCTATAGCCTTATATTTAGCTCACTGTTTCCCCCTGTTTCCAGTGTTTGTGCTAAGCTAACTGGCAGCAGGCTATATCCTTATATTTAACGGACAGATGAGTGGTTTCAGTCTTCTCTAACTCTCAGCAAGAAAGCAAATAAGCATACAAAAACACGTTCTGTAATGGAACAGAAGGCAGCTTAGAAACCGGACAGCAATTTGGCTCTTTATGTTAACCGTCTGCCAGGCAACGCTCAGTGTGCCATTTTCCTAAATACACCAGATCCAAGCGTTACCACACACAAGTAATTAGCTCAGATGCTGTCTTCATTAATACATCCTGCTGTCACAAAGTCACATTGACTACGCACTGACAGACAGTCACAGGCAGGTGCACCGATGTTTCTCTTCCTCTGTCTGTCTCTTGCTTTCACGCACACACACTCACACACTCACAACCTGTCAGAGTGTCTCAGGAAATCGATCGGACAGGGTGCGGGGTCCTGGCTTAATGAGCAGTGATCACGGGTTACTTCATTCATATATCAAATACTCAAGTCAGGTTGCAGCTGTGACTTCCTCGCCCTTAAAGTCTCCACATCTGGCTTTAGATTCACCTTGTTTGATTCCCCCACCATGCCTTTATTGTGGATGTCCTTTCTTGTTAAATCACAGTATATTTGCACAATTAATGCATCCTTTCTCAACATTTTGAATTCTCTCTGGATATCCCCCCTCTTTCTTGCCTTTTTCTAATATTAAATCTCTCCCTTGTTCCTCCCACCTTCACTGCATTGCCACAGGCTATGGTGAGTAACACCAGCACCATTTGCTTTCAAAACACTTAGGTTATGAAGGTATGATCGCTTATGAGAGGAAGCACTTTAAATTCTGCTGCTATCGCCTCCAGTTTGCAGTAACTGTTCAGGGGAAGATTGCCAGACAGACTGTAATAATACACATTGCCTCACAGGCTGCACTGAGATTTGTCTTGATAAAAAAATAAGATATTGAGCTGAGAGAAACTGACCCTTCCTCTCTCCTGTTACTCAGTCCTTGGTCCAGAACTCCAGGAAGGCAGGCATCACCTCGGCTCTGACGTCCAGCACCCTACATAACGAGGAACTGGTCAGTACTCATTTACAATTTTAATTCAAAGCATCTCACGTCACACTTTGCTGACTCTGCACCTCTCTCTTCTGTACCCTCGTAGAAGAGTCATGTCTACAAGAAGACCCTCCAGGCCCTCATATATCCCATCTCCTGCACCACCCCACACAATTTTGAGGTGTGGACCGCCACCACGCCCACTTACTGCTACGAGTGTGAGGGGCTGCTGTGGGGTATTGCTCGCCAGGGCATGCGCTGTACCGAGTGTGGAGTCAAATGCCACGAGAAGTGCCAAGATCTACTCAATGCTGATTGCCTGCAAAGTAAGCGAAATGTCCGACAACTTTACCCCTATTTTAGCCCCTAAAACTCTAACCGTGTTTCCATTCACATATTTTTATTCACATTTTTTGTCCCCTTTAACCATTCCTTTAATTGTGTAATTATATATTTACAGCTTGGCCTAAAATTGGCTTTTCATAGCTAATAATATTCTTCTTCTTCCAATATAAGAGCTAAAGCTTTGATGCCACATTGTCTTCACATGTTGTTCAGTGTGAAAGGATGCTAAAATATTTTTACAGGAGCTGACCAACCATTTGCTGACTTTATGTTTTAGACTTATTGCTGCGTCAGTACTGCCTTTTTTTTTTATTATTACTAATAGTAAACTAGTCCTCCTACTCTTCCACTCACTCCTCGTTTCTTATTTTCCTTGTTTTCTTGAGAGGATATTAAAAGCCATTTGTCTTTTGTTGTCATCCGCCTCTCCTTTCCATCTCTCTTTTACTCAGCATTTCATAGCTCTGCAAATGTGTCCGCCTCTCATTCATGAAATATAGCCAAGTTTTTTCCATCACCTACACAGTCTTCTTCTCTGCTCTGTATTTCAAATTGGGATCTCCGATTCAAATGTTCTTATAACTTGTAGAAATGAATCTTCCATGCAATTTCCTTGTTATCACCACTGACTGTATGGCAACTATAAGCCAACATGTATCACTTGTATGATATCGCTTCATTTACACGTCTAATCCTTTTCTTTTATCGTCTTAATTTCCACGCTAACCAGGAGCAGCAGAGAAGAGCTCCAAACACGGCGCGGAGGACCGAACCCAAAACATCATCATGGTTCTTAAAGACCGCATGAAGATCCGCGAGAGGAACAAACCTGAGATCTTCGAACTCATTCAGGAGGTGTTCACCGCCCCCAAGTCCACCCACGTCACCCACATGAAGCAGATCAAACAGAGCGTGCTCGATGGCACCTCTAAATGGTCGGCCAAGATCAGCATCACAGGTGAGAGCGGCGTCAAATTAGTACAGTTCAGTAGCTTTGAACGGAGCTGGCGAACACCGTCAACATCAAAGTCAGAGGGGACGGCACGCGTCAGGTGTTTGTGTCTATAAAAAAGAGACAAGCTGGCGTTTGTATGAAGAGAGCACAGGTGGCGTTTGTGGGGCAGTAGAGCAGAAGGTCAGATGATATAACAGGCATCTGTTTGCATCCCAACATACACAGTGGCTGACTAGCTTGGTATTTTTTTTCTTTCTTCCTAGTGTTGTGCGCCCAGGGTCTACAAGCCAAGGATAAAACCGGCTCCAGTGATCCTTATGTCACCGTCCAGGTGGGGAAGACCAAAAAGAGGACCAAGACCATCTACGGCAACCTCAACCCTGTCTGGGAGGAGACGTTTAATTTGTGAGTGAAGACCTCTTGGAAACATATGTCACATATGTAAGAGTTGGGGGCTGCAAATAATAGTTGTTTTTATTATACTATGTTGGTTATTTATTCCAATTAATTGATTTATTGCCAATGAAATATCATATTTTAGTAGAAAATACTAATCACCATTTCTCAGAGCCCAAGGTGACATCTCCAAAAAACAGTCAAAAACCCAAAGATGTAAAAAAAAAATTGTTTTTAATGGTATTTAAAGTCTTATAAAATGACAGTTTCTGCTCCAACAGAGCCCCCTCCCTATTACAGTATTCGTGTGCCATTTAGTAATCAAACAATTGATAACATAAACACTTACATGTACATATAACTATATTCAAATGACGAAAATCATAAGTGAGACACAAAATTATAATAAAATAAATATAATTTGAAAGATAAAAAATACAATTAACAACAACAAAAAAAAAATAAAAAAATAAATAAGAAATCAGTGGTAAGAGAAACAATTTAATGTTACAGTTAAATAATTAAATAAGTAGACCATATATAAAATGGGGTCAGTAGTACAGAACTGCAATACAATATCAGTGGCGTCCATTTTTTTCTATATAGGTTAAAAATGGTTTCCATATAGCATAACATTTCTGAGCACAGCTTCTTGAAGAATTACGAATTTTCTCCAATGTCAAATGATGTATGAGGTCTTTAATCCATAGCTTAAAGGTTTTAGAAAATTTGTTCCTCTGTTGAAGCAATATAAGTCGTCTGGCTAAAAGAGATGCAAAAGCTATCGGATTTTTTTGCCTGCCGACTAAGATGTATATCTTGTGGAGCTATTCTAAATACTGCAGTAGTAGGAGAAGGTTCTATTAGTGGGGCAGCTAAGCTGAAATATTCATAACAATTGTGCATTCTGCGATAAAAGCCACAGACGTAGGTGTATATGTTATGATAAGATATAGATATCGGGGCGCTGCAAACACATAGCCGTCCCGACTGATGCAGTTAAACATTTCTATCTGCTTTCTGTTGATTCAATCCAATGTTTTTGTTGAAGGCTAGTTTTTGATGAGTCATGAATCATGATAGTAATCCATCTGGTCTTCTTGGCCAGCTGTCAATGTGACTACTATATTTAGCAGCTGTGGCTGACTCTCTGTCTGTTTTAGTGAATGTCACAACTCCTCAGACCGCATCAAGGTGCGAGTGTGGGATGAGGACGACGACATCAAGTCTCGCGTAAAGCAGAAGTTCAAGCGGGAGTCGGACGACTTCCTCGGTCAAACTATCATCGAGGTCCGCACTCTGAGCGGAGAGATGGACGTCTGGTACAATCTGGGTCAGTTGAACCACATTTTGTCAATTTATAGTCACATATACACGTATTGATACCACAGTTCACCTTGCAGTTAAATGACTGAACTAACTTCTCTATTTTAGTTGTTTTCAGTTCGGTAACTGTGTTGCTGTATGTCTTGTGCTCTTCACAGACAAGCGTACAGACAAGTCAGCCGTGTCTGGAGCGATCCGCATGCATATTAATGTAGAGATCAAAGGAGAGGAGACGGTCGCCCCCTATCACGTTCAGTACACCTGTTTGCATGAAGTAAGCTCAGTGTGTTGTGTGTATCTATCTATTCAAGAGTTGTTAAATACTGTTTTGAGGTACTGGTGTTTTATATGTCCATTTTGTGGGACTTTATACCTTTACTACTACTGAATCTGTGGAAATATTGTGATTTTTGCTACACTACACTAACTTTAAACTACCAAACAAATAGATACTTCCATTTTACAGCTCATACTTATTCCTGTGCTTTTACTTAAAGGCCCAATCAGCAGTCAGTGTGCAGTGGTAAATTCATTGTACATGCAACATGCATTATGCAGACCTTTTGTGTCTCTACGGTCTATTGTATTGTATGTGGATACATCAGAGGTGTGGACTTGAGTCACATGACTTGGACTCGAGGGCAGACTCGAGTCACAAATTTGATGAATTTAGACTCGACTTTATCTTGGACTTTAACACCAATGACTCGTGACTTCACTTGGACTTGAGCCCTTTGCCTTGAATACACTTGATACCTTACCCCAAGCCCAAAGATTAGAAAGTATGTTATTTAAAAATTTAATTTCCTGAATCAACTAACATTAACACTATTAACTCATTCCCAGCAAGTCAACACTTGATTCCCCAGATCTTTTTTTTTAATGATTTAGTTCAGTTGCGCTTGTTTTAACAAATTTTAAAAGGCATTCATGACTTTTGTAAATTTAATATATATTATGACTCTGTTGTTAAAATGTCATTACATTTGGAGAAGAGCGCATTATGACTTGTTTAGGACTCAAAACTCAAAGTTAAGGACTTGGGACTTGAGTACAAACACTTGAGACTTACTTGTGACTTGCAAAACAATGACTTGGTCCCACCTCTGGGATGCGTACACTGCACACTCATGGCAGATTGGGCATTCAAATAAAAAAAGTTAAAAAAAATTTTTTTATCAGTGCATTGCTACTTTAACGGTAGGTTTATAGTACCTTTTCTACCACAGTGTTTGTCTGTGCAAAGTCATCCTAATGAGCCATGCCAAACAGGTTAATTTACTTGACCGATGTTCAGGTCTGTTCCAAATGAAACTTAAGTTAATACTCCGTGAAGTTTGCTTTGCTCTAAAGACCACTTCCAACAGCAAAGACATCAGACACATTTCTAGTCTGGCTCTGTGAGGAAGACTCAGCTGATTGATCGTAGACCAATCACAGCCTTGTATGGAGTCATTACTCAGCTCATTACTCAGCAGAGCATATTAGCTGAACCTTAACAGACAAATGACCACTGTTATTGCTGCACATAAGTGGCCATAAACCACGTGGCTGACTCAGACTGGTTTATAGAAACATTGTGGTTGAGCAGTCAAGACAGCACCGTGGGTTGGCCTCACAATGTAGTTTAATGGTTATTTATGTGGCACAGCCATTTAAAGATAAACAGATCCTAGGTTATCTGTTTTTGTACAATAAAACATATAGAAACTTTGATTACAACTGAAAGATTTGAATCCTGACAATTTTTACCACTTCTTAATCGCTCTCTTTTGAACTTAGTCTCTACTTTTTTTGCCTTCTCTTCTGTATTTTCTCTCACTCCCTCTCCTTTTTTTCTATAAACCTCCTTCAATTCTCTCTCTAACTCTTTCTTATTTTCCTCTGTGTAGAACCTCTTCCACTATGTGACCGATATCCAGAACAACGGTGTGGTGAAAATCCCAGACGCCAAAGGGGATGACGCATGGAAGGTCTACTTTGAGGAGACTCCCCAGGAGATTGTAGATGAGTTTGCCATGCGTTATGGAGTGGAGTCCATCTACCAGGCCATGACGTATGTTACCGTCTGAAAGCCTGACTTCAGAATATGACTATTTAAAAAAGACCCTGTGTGTTTGCGTGCATTGCTGGTTGTTTTCATGGATCAAGCTCTCTGTAAAGTATTCTGTCTTTGCTTACATGTCTGTCCCTCTTTTTCAGTCACTTTGCCTGCCTGTCATCTAAGTACATGTGCCCAGGTGTGCCTGCAGTGATGAGCACCCTACTGGCTAACATCAATGCCTACTACGCTCACACCACCCAGGCAACGAACAACGTCTCTGCCTCCGACCGCTTTGCTGCTTCTAACTTTGGGGTGAGTCACTGCAGAAACATTAAGCAGAATCAATAAATGCAACAGTTATATTAATTAAATCCAACAATAAGGCTTGTAGAAAGAACACAATATTATAATTTCCTTAATCCTAAGAGACCCATAAAGACCCATTTTTGGCGGGGGGACAGAAGATCTTTAGGGGGAGATTTTCTAGTCATAAATATGTAATAAGTATTTTGTTAAGGTGTCTAATAAAATTTTTAAAGAGTATATAAGGGCTTAGAACATTATAATGGGAGCATATGATGGCCAGTCCCATGCCCAATTATGTCTCATAAGTTGTTGCAGCAATTTTTGGGTTGATACCATTTGTTACACAGATTACACAGACAATTTAACTATTTCTGACCACATGAAAATTGATAAAAAATGATAAAAAATCACCAAGACCTTGAGGAACACCATAGAAAAAGCCATGCTGTGATTTAGTATCAAACACGTTTGACATTTTGGGATTTCTGCAAGAATGGCGAGCACTTCTGTTCAGGAAAGTGCTCAGAAACCCCCCTATTGTCAATCTACCTAGTTAAAGCCATCCATCCTCTTGAATGCGCTAGGTCTCGAGTTTGTGGCTGTGATTATCCTAGAGGTCACAATAGGTCATTTTATACAGTGAGGTCAAATTTAAAAAAATGGTCTCACTACAACGAAATGGCTACTATGGGGACTAACATCATCACACATGAATACAGTTGAGCTCATTGGATCCACAAGAGCCTCAGCTTTACAGTCATACCCAATTCATGTAATTCCAAGACTGTTTAGCGACCCCAGTATGCAGCAATATTAAATATGGCCACTTTTTCCTCGCCAAAATTTAGCTTTGGAGCGTTATTTAGCCTCCTTCCCGACAAGCTATCTTTAAAACCGAGCACGCTGTAGCCTCTGAAAGACAGTAATGTTGGCTGGGATCGCCGGCAAGCCCGCAGGTCTCACATGGTTAAAGAATTTAAATCCTGAACTTTGTGTTTTGCACTCATAATTCCTTTTTTTTTTTTTACTGTATGCTCATTTGTTATCTTGGTGCTGAATTGCTGGGTCTTCTTTATATATTAAGCAGCGTGCTGTGTCTGCTATATGTTTGGTAATGTTAAAATCTGTGTTGTAATTCCCACAGAAAGAGCGATTCGTCAAGCTTCTAGACCAGCTTCACAACTCTCTGAGGATTGACCTGTCCATGTACCGAGTAAGATTGCTCTCCGTCTTACTGTTTACACTCATATATTATCTGTGAAAAGTTTTTAGTAGATGGATAGTCAAACTGCATGACATCAACCCACCCCCCCTCTTTATTCTCTACTGTACTTCTCATTTCCTTTTCTTTCTCCTCATCTTTCTCTTTGTGAGAACCAGTAAAACAAAGCAGGCGGATGTGTTAATTAGACTGACAGCTCCTCTGAAACATGCACAGACACATTCAGGAAACACTGCTCACCCACACAGTAATAAGTGTTGCCAATGATGGATCGTGCCACACAAACACACAGTGGACAAAGATGGATGTGATGTCATGTGTTGTGCCTCACTGTTTTTTGTGTTTTTCTTTCGTGTGACTGCAGAACAACTTCCCTGCCAGCAGTCCTGAGAGGCTGCAGGACCTCAAGTCCACAGTGGACCTCCTCACCAGTATCACTTTCTTCAGAATGAAGGTACCGTCCCTTCCTTTGTCTTCGTCTGTCAAAGCCTTTATGGTTTTTCTTCTGTAGTTTATGCACTCCATTTACCCATCAGACTGCCGTTTTGCTAAATGTGTTGCACATACAGGATATAATGAACTTCACCCACAGTTTACTCTTACTATTGTATACTATACATTTTGTGTTCAAAATATTCATCTTGAAATTAACCTAGAATTTAAAAAATGTGTCTTTGCAATCAAAACGAACATGAAGACAATTCTGAAATGCCATAATTTGGTGAGTTAATTTCAGTGCACCTGTCTACTTCAACTGTCTCTCTTTTGTGTTCAGGTTCAAGAGCTTCAGTCTCCTCCCAGAGCCAGTCAGGTAGTGAAGGATTGTGTCAAAGCCTGTCTCAACTCCACCTACGAGTACATCTTCAATAACTGTCATGAGCTGTACAGCCGCGAGTATCAGACAGACCCGGTAAGAAGCAGCAATTTATTTCACATCTGTGTAGGTGTGAGTGAGGGTTTGTCTCTCTCTTTCTCCTTCTCAGAATGTTCAAATTTTCAGTTTGCTTTTTTGGCATGACCAAAATTAAGTACAGTATTGCCAAAGGTCATGTAAGTATAATAGTTCCAAGTGTAAGACAAGAAGAGACAACAAATGGTTTGCGCCTTGCTGCAGAGTCCATTATAATAAAAGAAAAAACAAATGGTTGCAAAGAAGTAATTTAAAAAAATACAATAGATGATATAGAAATCAAAAACAGAGGCCAGATTTTGAAGGAGCTCAGCACATCTTCATGTGTTGTTCCACCAACACGTTCTCACTCCCAACACGTCGCTTGATCAGTGACCCTACGTTTCGAACTATGACGCTCTAGGTTAGGTACCCGCTAGCGTTTTGGACGTGTCATGGATGGCGTGTCAGTTTCTGCTCGTTACATGCATAGTGTCTTTTCAAAATAAACTTCCAACGTAGGTTTGCTTAGTTTTTAGGTTTACTTACGCAACAAATCGACATGGTTAGGTTTAGGCAACAATAGTACTAGTAGAAAGGTTTTGGAAAAGATCAGGTTTTGGGTCAAAATAAGTACGCTTGTTATGTAAAATAAGTAAGTTTGTTACGTGACTCACGTTACTAAAGCATGTAAGTTAGCCCCCCTCCCACCTGTCCTACGCTGACTTTCTCGCTCTTTACACTACGTCAATTGCCCTGAGCATCTAATGATGACGTGTATGGGTTTACATTGGAGTTAGTTGAAAGCCTGGTGCGTCTCATACAGATGCTAAAGGGTGCCTCGCTATATCGATAGATCCACTGGTTTTCCCTCAGACTGACATGACATTGTCGAGTAAATACTGAATTTAATTGTGGTCAAATTCCAGGTATTTGAGTTTCATTATAGGCAAATAAAACATTGTTCTTAACTCTTCATACAGTGAAGACTAGCATGCACCTCCACCAGTGTCAATGGCCAGGTTGTGGTCACTCAATTGCATTTAGTTGATGTCTTTCTGAGTTTCTGGTTTCTCAACGTACCCTGATAATCTGCCACTCTGTGTAGTCTGTTCAGTGCTAAAAAGCAGTGAGGTTTACTTTTAACGTTTTGTTGTAGATGTTCAATGATTGATGTACTTTTCTTTGTCTGTAATTTTGTTCACTTTCTCAGAAGAAACAAGCAGGATAAATCACTGACTAACTCCAAACTCACTGAAAGAGTTGACTTACTAATCATTTAAAACTGTACCAGCAGTTTTCTTCTAAATAACCGTTACAAAGAGAAGTTTCCTTGAATGATCAGATCGCTTGGCTAAAAATGTTCCTGAAAATGATTTTTGAATGTTATCACTGTATCTCCTTTGCTGTATTTTGCTCAGTGTTGTTTAAAAGGCATTTTGTGTGTGGTGAGTCCCCACCATCCTCTCTGTCTGGGTAGGCCAGGCACTCCCATCCATCACTCCCGCATCGGATTTCAACAGGGATTTCTAGAACTTGCTTTGAGTCCTCATTAAAGCGGCAACTCCATTCAGACTCTCTCGTGAATTTCAAATAAGCATTTTTCCCTTTGAATAAAACATTTCATCCTGAGGGACGTCGCTATATTTTGTTGAAATCTCTGCAAGATCATTCTTCACTCTTCAACCCCTGTAGTGCTCGGCTTAGTTTGTTTTTCTTCCAGCACATCTTCAGCTATTTCAAAGAAGTCGTCCAGACAGTTGACATTCTGAGTCTGTTTAAAGCTGTTTGAGCAGTTGTTGAATTTACAACAGAGTGAAGATTTCCCCCCAAAAAGTCTTTCTGTCTCAAAAATACCATGAGTAAAATGCACATTAAGACCATTAAATGGTCACACAATTAAGTAACTACACTACTTTTTGGAAGATTGGCCCATTAGTTTTCTTATATAACATGTGAAAAAAGAAAAACAGACATGTTTTAGCTTTAAAAACTGGAGCAGAATACAATTATCTGCAGACTCTGCAGGTTGACAGTTGTTGCCAGAGGTGCCGATCTTCCCATCATATACTGAACAGCAGGCTAATCTCCCCTCAAAAAATCTGTTTTTGTGACTCTAGTTGTGTCACTGCTTTTCCAGGCCAAACAGGGTGTCGTGCCTCCGGAGGAGCAGGGACCCTGCATCAAGAATCTGGATTTCTGGTCCAAACTCATCACACTTATCGTCTCCATTATCGAGGAGGACAAGAACTCCTACACTCCCTGCCTAAACCAGTGAGTCTCTATATGTATTTGATCACATTTCTTTCTCCATCTCTTCTCCACTGTTTTTTTTTTTTTTAAGTCTCTTGTCTGCTCACTCAGTTTCATTTACCTTCTCTCTCTAAGTGCATATACAGTAAGCCTTTCTCCTTGTCTCCTCCATTAAGGTTTCCCCAGGAGCTCAACGTTGGTAAAATCAGTGCTGAAGTGATGTGGAACCTGTTTGCTCAGGATATGAAGTACGCAATGGAGGGTGAGTGCAAGTCAGTGATATACGGAGCCTCTGAACTTGCCGAGCCTTGTCAAAGCACTGAAGACTCGTTAGGTAAATGTAGCCGCTGACTGCGATTAAGGCACTAATGACACACAAAACAGTATGAAAAGGTTTAAATATGTGTAAATATTGTAGGAGACCTAGGATGTTTTTTAGTGCCATTCAACTGCACTTTCATCAGTTTGGATGAAATCTGGTAGGAATGTTTCAAATAGAGGATTTTATAGTGACTGAGCAATCACAAGTAAATGTACCTCCTAATATGTAGTAAACCACACCAGCTGAAAGTATTGGAAGACTTGTATTATTAAGCATTAGTGACAATTGGTCAAATTGATTAGGCGATACGGCGTGTTTGCCTTACTTTATTCTTTATTCGGATCCCCATTAGCTTCCACAAAATGGTCACCAGTGTTCCAGGGGGTCCACACACTTCGTGCTTTTTATCCATTAAGCTATATACTGACGATAGCTAATGAAACGCTCATTGTCATCTATTGAACAAGCACACCAAGTGCAGTATCATACTGATTGTACACAGATCTGAGTTATGGGTGATTTTGTGTTAGCTCAAGCAAACAGCCAACGGATATCAGATGGATATATTTTGATTTAGTTCAAGCTTCCTGGATCCTAAATGTCGCTGTCCACATAAAAAGTTTGGTTTTGATGAATGAAAAACTTGTAAAAAAGGTTTTTCTAAATTATGCAAAGCCCGAAAGGTCATGTACACAATTTTTAGGTTTGATTAATATTTGATTTTTTTAATAAAATTGGTGTGATTGGTGTCCTCTCTTGATAATCTTGGTCTTGAGCTGGGCTATGACAACTACACAAAACGCGATCGTGTAATTAAACCATTGATTATATTCATCAAGCCTGTGAGGATGTGTTCTTGACTGTGGGTCAATCCCTCTGTGTGCACAATAGATCTGTGGAAATTGCAGGTAGACATAACCAGGAGAGAAATTTGCTATTTGCTCAACATGCATTTGTCTGCTTTATTATTTCTCTCAGAACATGAAAAGAATCGCTTGTGCAAGAGTGCAGATTATATGAACCTGCACTTCAAGGTCAAGTGGCTGTACAACGAGTACTGCAAAGACCTGCCCTTCTTCAAGAGCAGAGTGCCTGAATATCCTGCGTGAGTAGCAACTCGTCGACTTACACTGAAAACAGAAATAAAGCAATAATGGTCTTCATCTTGTCTAAATATGGGTTCCTAGTTTGTACATACCTATATATTTTTCTCCATAGGTGGTTTGAGCCATTTGTTATTCAGTGGCTGGACGAAAACGAGGAAGTGTCTCGGGACTTTCTGCACGGTGCTTTGGAGAGAGACAAAAAAGATGGGGTAAAAGTTTCCAGCTCTTCTTCTCCTTATCTCCCCTTCACTCCTCTGGAAGCGCTGAGTCGCTGTTGTTGTTCAGGCAGAATTACTGTAATCCATCCTTTGTTCTTCCTCTGTCACACTCAAAGCCAAAGTTTCATCCTCCCTGCCGCTCTGCCTCCCACACTTCCGCCGAGCCTGTCCTGCATTCTTCAAAGGCGACAATAGGAGCATGGACACAGCAGCACAGATGTGGACTCAAAGCAGAACGTATATTTGGGCTAAGAGGATGTTTCAGTCAAAGTGCTTCGTTGTATAAAGCGACTCTTTGGAGGTTCAAAGAAGCGTGGTTGAGACGGGCATGTACTTAAGGAGGGAGACAACTCTGTGACAGCAGGATATTGTGAATTAATGGCCTTATTCCAAAGTTTTGACTGCAGGAAATCTGTCTCCAACTCATTACCCAGACTCCCCAGAGGAGCACCTACACACTCACCTCTAGCCAATTAGGGACCAGACGCTAACCAGCAGCCAATTACAAGGAGACAGACAGGAGCTCCCACCTGTCACCGGATGGCTGTCTAACTGGCTGGTTGGCTCTAGGGGGTCTGAGGCGCAGCACATGTGGTCAAAGATATCAAAGGTTCAGTTTAAAATAGCGTCTAATGGTCCGTCTATATGGTCTTAGGTGCCCAGAGGTCACATCTTGCTAGACTCCCTCGAATCCCAGCTTCTCACCTGCTGCTCCTACTCATCCCTAATCACTTACGCTTCTTCCCGGTTTTTAATCTTGTCGCACACCTTTTCTGCCCTGCAGTTCCAGGTCACATCAGAACATGCTCTGTTCTCCTGTTCGGTGGTGGACGTGTTTTCTCAGCTCAACCAGAGCTTTGAGATCATCAGGAAGCTAGAGTGTCCGGATCCGCAGATCGTAGGACACTACATGAAGCGATTTGCTAAGGTAGATTCAGTTCAATTTTGCAGTCAAATCATACCTTACAAAATCAATGTACAACAAAGGGGTCTTTAAAAGTAGTTTTCACAACAGCCTGATGATTGATGACCTGTTGCTCTTTCTTGTTTCCCTCTCCAGACCATCAGTAATGTGCTTCTGTCCTATGCGGATATCATATCCAAGTTGTTTGCCAACTATGTCAACATGGAGAAAGTGGTGAGTGGTCAAAGACTTATAGAACCCGTGTGTCAGCTCGGTCAATTCTGGAAAAAAAAAGAAAAAGACAAACAAAAAAAAACAAAAAACATTTCAGTTTAACACTGTTGACTTCTATGTGCTTGAAAACATTGTGTCTACATCATAAACAGAACTGTTCAGTATATTCATGGTTGTTGTATGAATGGTTTCATCTGAAACCCTGTACCAACAAGAAGGCTGATCCATTTGTCTTTCTGTCCTCAGCCCTGCATCCTAATCAACAACATCCAGCAGCTGAGAGTTCAGCTGGAGAAGATGTTTGAGGCCATGGGTGGAAAAGATGTGAGTGATTCTCTTTTTTTTGTCCTCTCTCGAGTTCCAACTCCAAACCGGTATTATTCACCAGCTTAAGCCACGTTTCCACCAAGAAGTTCCAGGTAATTTTAGTCCCTGGAACTACTTTTCAAGGAGCTAAAAGGTTCCTTCAGCCCACTGTTGTCTGCGTTTCCACCTTTAGTTTTGTGTGCAGATGTTAGTATTTAGTCACAGTGGCCTATTTCAGGCATATTTCATCTTCTTTATCCAAATGTGTCCACTGGTGTCATTATTAGTCCATAACCCCCCTGCCCAATCACTCCAACCAGCTCTGTGTGTGTGTTTCCATGTCCGTACTTTAGCTGTGTGTGGAGGCCAGCGACATCCTGAAAGACCTGCAGATTAAGCTCAATAATGTCATGGATGATCTCAGCAGGGTCTTTGCTGTCAGGTAGAAACACACTCTCACACACACACACACAGTCATTCATACATAAGTCTGACATTAATGTGATGTATATTTAGACAGACCAGACTTTGTTTAAAAAGCCTACCTTCTACTTTTCCTCTGTAGTTTCCAGCCTCACATAGAGGAGAATGTGAAGCAGATGGGAGACATCTTGGCTCAGGTAAAGGGGACCTCAAATGTGGGAAATGCCAGCAGCGTGGCTCAGGATGCGGACAACGTCCTGCAGCCCATCATGGAGTTCCTGGACAGCAAGTGAGGCAGTCTGCCATTTTAATGGAGTCTTCTAAAGGGGATTGTGCAGCTTTGAGGGCATTTTATTATTTTTACCTATTTTTAACCCGGGGTTAGACAAACTCAGAGATGCTTGTTTTTGTCTCTGACTGCAATTTGAAGGTATGTTGAATGGTTATAGTTTAGGTCAAAGTGTAGATGTCTGTGTGTAGGGCTCGGTATCGTTTAAAAAATTACGATACCAGTACCAATACCCTTAAAGTGATACTGAAACCAATAGAGTACTTAATTTGATACCTTTTTTTCCACCTTCATTCGATACCCATCATGTGAACGGAAGCATTCAGATGCGTAAAATGCCACCACCGCATTTATTTTATCAGATGCCACAGGCGTGTAGCATAGCCATACCTACGGACATTTTGGTGACAACTCGTCAAGCTGAACTGCCAAACAAACGGCGCTCATCTTCACATCACAGACTGTATGGGTTGCAGCTGCTGCGTTAGTTGGCCAATCACATGTCGCATTAAATCGAAGAACGCTTACCTTGCAGTGATTGGCTGCAAGCAAAAACATACAAATAGTCTTCTTTTTCTAGATTTGGGTACAAAAAGGATCAAATGCAGGTATCGTTTGACTGGAGAAGTTTCAATACTACTTGGTACTGGGTTATTTCGGTTTATACCTTAAAGGTATTGAGTACCAATACCCAGCCCTACCTCTGAGGTTAAGTTGCAGCTCAGGAGGAGTTATACCAGAAATCCACACAACCAAGTATATTATATTTGTATATAATTTCCCTACTTTTGAGAGGAATTTGTACTTGATTCCATAGTCATGTAATGGATTGTGTCAAGCTAATATGATCACTCAAACTGCTCACCGAGACAGAAGAAGGACTAAGAAAGGCATCCATGGGTTTGCCTGACTCTGAGTGAGTAAAAGCAGTAGAGAAATTCCCTTTTTTGGGGTATACAGGGATTTCAAGCTACGTCCCTTGTTTTTGTTCAATCTGCTGTTCTATTTATCTTCAGTTTTTTTCTTCAGGAAAACAGCGCTTGCCTCCTTCTGCTGCTTATTATTCATCACTCCTTCCTGTCTTCTGTCTCCCCCCCCCCTCCTGCCAGCCTGACTTTGTTTGCTAAAATCTGCGAGAAGACTGTGCTGAAACGTGTGCTGAAGGAGCTGTGGAAGCTGGTGATGAACACCATGGAGAAGACCATCGTTCTGCCGCCACTCACTGACCAAACGGTGAGAACGCACAGGCGTATGAATACACACAGTGATACAAATACACACAATAATGATGCTAAGCTACACGTGTTGGCACTCATTGCTGACTGTGTGTGCTGTACACATCACTAGGATCTGTTTTCCAGAAAGCTTACTGATTATTTTAAGTAAGCATGGATGTTGCTACGATCTGATGATGACCACAGCAATAAGGTAGACAGCAAAAAAATGATGTACAAAACATGTAACACCCACGCATGCACAAATACACACTCCAACTGCCAAGGCAGCATCAAAGGAAAAAAGAGGAGGAGGAGGAGGTGGAGAATAAGGAAAGGGAATACAAAGGCAGACATTTTGTGTGTGTTGTGATTCAAGATGTCCTTCTTATAAACAAAAGATCAATCTACTTTTGCAGCACGTCTATATGGCATCCCATCCACACATTATATTTAGCATCGCCCCCAGTGCCTTCATTCATCCAAACAATCAAGATGAAACCCCTTTTCAAAAAAAAAAAAAAAGACAAAAGGAGTGCACCATATCATTCTAACACCAGCTCATGGCTGCTCTCCAGTATGTCAGCCAACAATTATCTGGAGAGATTTCTGATTTATGAGTAACTCCTAACCGAGTGGCAGAACATTTTTGCCCAAAGGATCTGGCCCACTTCCAAAAAAAGGAGTCATGCATTTTGGAAAGCAGCCTCTTGTTTTCTTTTGTTTTGGATATATGTGTTCTTATTTGTGTTTGGTTATTATCTAAAGAGCCTCATATCACTGTTAATAAGGTGATAATTAATCTCTGGTTACCATGTACGGTGATAACCAGTTATCTACACAACTGGTTCAGCCTCAGTAGCCATCGGTCTGCAGCTAGCAGCCGTCCAATTGAGTTTTTCCAATTAGGAAAAAGAGAGAAAGCAGGAGAAGATAGTGAGCTCTTAATGTGTGCAAATGCCACATGATCATCTCTTGAATAGATATTTTTAATTTGAAGTTCCTGTTAAAAGCTCAAACTCCTATTGGCTCTATTCTAAGAAATTTCGTTGTAGTAAAGTTTCTTATTCGCTGGCCCCTCTCATTTCTCTACCCGTATTTAGTCCAGGCTTTAGACAGGTGTCAATTGGTCCACGTCCCTCCAGCCCTGAGGCCCAAACTTGTGTTTTTTTATTGATGTGGGGCTCTTTGCAGCTTGACTGACCCTTCTCTCTGGTTGTTGTTGTTGTGATTACTATTACATCCCGCTCCCACCGCTCTCCCTCCACAGATGATTGTAAGTACAGCACTCCTGCGTGTGTGTCTGTCTGTCCGTCCACGGTGGTTGGTTCTTTGCTATATGTGGCTGCGATCTTCCCCTGTTTTTTACCCCACATCACACCCTCTCCCTTCTCACAGCCTCTCAGATCTGTCCCAATCTGTCTCCTCTTCTTCTCTTCTCCTTTTTCGGCCCAATTCCAATCCGGTCCCTTCACCCTCCCACTCCGTGATGGTGTGAACTCCGTTTGTAGTCACACTCGCAGCTCAATGAAGCACCCTTCTTTAAGGTGCAGGATTTAAATACAGCGGCAAGCTTCGGGACGAACTTTCCTCCGGCAAAGAATAAATAAATATCAGAATCAGAAATACTTTATTGAACCCCGGAAGGATATTGAGTTACGTTTTGATCCCATTCTAGAAATCTATACATAAATATAGAGAAATTATAAGAAAATGAAAATATGTATAACAGTGCAAATAATAATGCTGAAAAATAGTATCTATCATTAAGTGTGTATAACTGTAAAAAAATATAGTATAAAAAACAAGAATATTAGATTTAGGGCCGTCAACGATAAAAATATTTAATCACGATTAATCGCACATTTTTTATCTGTTCAAAATGTACCTTAAAGGGAGATTTGTCAAGTATTTAATACTTCTATCAACATGGGAGTGGGCAAATATGCTGCTTTATGCAAATGTGTGTATATATTTATTGTTGGAAATCAATTAACAACACAAAATGATGACAAATATTGTCCAGAAACCCGCACAGGTACTGCATTTAGCATAAAACAATATGCTCAAATCATATCATGGCAAACTGCAGCCCAACAGGCAACAACAGCTGTCAGTGTGTCAGTGTGCTGACTTGACTATGACTTGCTCCAAACTGCATGTGATTATCATAAAGTGGGCATGTCTGTAAAGGGGAGACTCGTGGGTACCCATAAAACCTATTTTCAATCACATATCTTGAGGTCAGAGGTCAAGGGACCCCTTTGAAAATGGCTATGCCAGTGCTAGTAGTATGACATGGTTGGTACCAATAGGTTCCTTAGGTTTTCTAGTTTCATATGATGCCAGTATCATCACTCTAGCTTTAAAACTGAGCCCACTACACCCTAAAAATCGCAAATTGCGTTAAAGAAATTAGTGGCGTTAAAACGAATTTGCGTTGACATGTTATCGCGTTAACTTTTACAGCCCTCGTAAAAATGCAATAATATTATGTATAAATAAGAATTAGTTTAAATATACAGTATAAATAAATGCAGTGTTAATGCCAGAGTAAATCAGATTATTGAATAGTTGAAGATATGATAAATTATTGGGTTATAGCTGCTGCTGATAGAGGAAAAAAATAATAAATATATGTTGTGTGTATATATATGTATAAATATACATCACTTTACAATCAAATGTAAATGTTTACTGTTTTCTAGATGAGACGAGGGTAGATTTAATCCTAAATACAATGTATTTTCTTTAAGTTGTTAACGTCTGTATGACAATAAAGTAGAATAAATTAAATAAATAAATGATTATGTCTATCTTAGTTTGAGCAGTTTACGAGTAAATGTTTGTACCGATAGTCGCACAGAACTTACATTGGAGCGTGTTCCATGACGAACACAAGACGGCGTTGCACGTCATCAGTAAGGGCATCTGGTTACGTCAGCATCAATGTGGACTCGCACTTACACTCCCTCGTTGGTTTGGGATGGCGGACCCTCCACGCGAACGCGCAAATGGAGTGGAAGTGGGTAGGAGGAGGGAGTTGGGGCCGGATTGGAATTGGGTCTTCCTCTTCTTCTCCTTCTTTTGCTTCTTCTTCTTCTTCTCTTTTCTCCCCCAACACTGTCTCTCTTTTGAGAAGACAGAAGCATGGTGCATTCCTGACTGGTTCTGATAGGTCCCACACTCCCTTCAACAATCTCCACCAATCAGTGCCCCCCTCTTCTGCTGTCTCTTCTTCCTGAACACTCTCCTCAAACAGGAAGTGGTACTCCTCTCGCGCCTGGTGTTGCCTTGTTTCTCCTCATGCATTGTGTCCTTTTACTGGGACTCTGGTGGGGTGACTCTGATCTCTCGGTGGCTTGGTATCTGGTGTCCTGCCCCACCCCCAGCCCCTCTCCCTCCTTCTAAGCCTCTGCCCTCCCCCCACTGTCCCCACCTCTCCCACCTGTTTGAACTGTGTCCCCTCCACCGCCCACTGTGGGTTTGTTGCTTGCATCTGATCTATTTCAACACTGCAGTCTTTTCTCAGTATACTGTACAACACTGTACTGTATGTCTCTGCAGACCTGTCATGTTGGTCTGTCCCGGTTTGATTTAATGTTCTGTTGATGATTGTAATGGTGGTATTATGTCACTGGTCCTGATGCACAGAATGGCTTTTCTTACAAGACGTTATTGGTTTGAGTTCATGTGATGACTTTTACCATTGTTGGAACTGACTCCTGCAGGGATATAATGAAGCATCTAGTTTCAAATAAGTCCTTTTAGAATTGTCTATTTTATGGTGTACTTGATAGTACAAAAAAATGTAGAGCTGTAGAGCCGCACAGGAAGTGATGTGTTTTCTAATGAACAGAATTGATGTGCGTTTCTCGGTCCACGTGATCTGCGGCGCTTGTTTGTTTTTTATTGTCAAGTATAACCAGTGGTGGAGGAAGCATTCAGTTCCTTTACTTAAGTAACAGAAGCAACACCACACCATCCATTAAGTGAAATTCCTGTTCTGAAAATGTTGCTCAAGTAAAAGTATGCAAGTATTATCAGTAAAATGCACTTAAAGTATCAAAAGTAAAAGTGCATATTAGGCAGAAAAATGGTGCCTGTGAGTGTTTCAACTATCTAATATACTGTAGGGTAATTATATCTATACAAATTTTATAAGATGATCATATTGTACCTCAAAATTGTACTTCACTACAATAATTGAGTAAATGCACTCAGTAACATTTCACCACTGAGTGCAACAGTTGAATGAATGATTTCTGACCTTCTGTCACATCGAGATTTAATGTATTGGATTCTATGATGTTCTGAGTTTTCTTTTCTTTTAAAGGAACAGTTTGACTTTTTAGGAAATACACTTATTTGCTTTCTTGTCAAGAGTTAGATAAGAATATTGATACCACTCTCACGTCTGTGCGTTAAGTGTGGAGCGAGGGCCGGGAGTTGATTAGCTTAGCTTAGCTTAAAGACTGGAAGCGGGGGGAAACCGCTAGCCTGCCTTACGCCAGTTCAAAAGTCCACCTAGCAGCACCTCTAAAGCTCACAAATTAACATGCTACATCTTGTTTGTTTAATCTGTACACAAACAGAAATGTTAAATTGACAATTGTGGATTTTCTGAGAGTTACAGTACACACTAACTATTTCTTGGCGGCCTGCAACCGGGCGCAGTACTTTCATAGAGGTCGTGGTGGAGCTAAACCATGCAATATCATATAAAGTAAACACACATTGGTCATAAACAAAAAGAAATCAAAGCTCAATAAGTTGTATTTTTTGATAATATTGCAATAGTGTTACGGGTTGATTTTTTTGCCCAGTGCTTTAAGATGTAGTAGGCGGTTTCAAATACAGCCATAATGTGTTTATTAGTGAGCTTTAGAGGTGCTGATAGATGGAGTGGATAAAGTCAAGCTAGCTGTTTCCCCTTGCTTCCAGTCTGTATGCTACGCTAAGCTAATCATCTCCCTGCTCTAGCTCTGTACTTAAAGCACTGATGTCTTCTCATTTAACTCGACGATGAAGAAGACGAATAAGCGTATTCTCCAAAATGTCTTACTAGTTCTTTATCATAAATTAATGGGGTATATCTTGTGTCATCGATGGGAAAGATTTTTGTTTTCACAGGGACATTTGATGTCATCATGCGGTTCTGTAATTGTAGCCTTCCATAAAATAGCACAGTAATGGATTTGAACACAATGCAGGGGAAGCAAATGCATAGCAAATTTTGTCAGCATCCTTTTACTCCTGTCAGCATGTGTCATGTATGCTAACCTCTCTGCTCTGCCAACCGGCAATTTGTTAAACTATGTTTTCTTTGTTTTGTGTTCAAGCACAAAATCTGATGATTGTGCTTTGGAGGGACAGCTAATAAGCAGTGACGAGTATCCTGAAATTCTTTCTACATTTTGCAAAGCAACATTTGCACTTTTGATTGCATATTCTCATGTAGCCAGTGAGTGGGAAGTCAGACTGCAGGGACTGACCACTGCTTGAAGTATTAACCACATGCTCTCTTTCCAGGGGAGGCTGAAGAGTGCTTCTCACAGTGATGTAAGGACTAAACCCCTTTAGATCAATGTGTCTTGTCTCTCTCCTCTATGTCTTCTCTCCGTGTCTCCGTCTCTCTCCCTCAGCTCGCCAGTCAAACAAAGCAGTGGAAATATTGATTTTTCACTTTTGTTTTTACACAACATTCCTCTATAGTGCTGTTTATATGCTGTGAGAAATGCTGTAGCAGTAGCTGCCTGCACTCCCAGCCTCACCGCAGGTCATACACTCTAAGCTGCATGCAGACATTTGTGGCTCGAATGCACCACAAACCGTAAGTCAAGGAGTTCAATCGTCACTTAATTTGTTAATTTCTGCAACGCAACACAGAAGAAAAAATAGGGCGTGGTTCAGCTGCAAGTGGCATTGCAAGTTAAAGTGGCTGAACTGCATGAGCCTCATGAGGCAAAGTAAGTGATGGTTGGCACTTTGATAAAATATTTATTTTCATCGCAGCAGCCCCTGCAACAAAAGGCACAACTATATCTACCTCGTTTTCTGTCAATTTAACATCACGTGGCAGTGTAGGTTGGTTGGATTACTCTCACATGACCTTGTCAAGCATCACTTGCCTGACTGAATCTAAAGTAAAACGTTTAAATGAGTAGAAACATCACAGTTTTAATAGAGCGTACTATTGTAATTTGTAATTTAAAAATGAAAATCACGATTATTTTGATCAAAATTGAGATCACGATTATTCATTGATTATATGGAAAATATTTTTTATTGCATTTTAACATTTAAACAATCTCACTGCACTGCTTTCACTTCCAAGTTGTGCTACATTCCTGCTAATGCACAAATCTTTGCATCAAAATAAGACTTAAAATAAGGTTCTCCTTTACCTGAATTCAGTGCTTTTTCTTTTAAAACGAGTAATATATAGTATATTACTCTTCTACTCCAGACTGCAGCCAAAACATTCAGGAAAGTTTTTCACAGGCTGCCGCTGTAGGGTGCGCGCACAGAGGCAAGACCGCTCCCCAAAAGTGAAGCCAAAACATCTCAATCACCCCCTGGTGGCTGGCTGTTCGTTTAGAAAGCACTTGATTTGATATGCAGCAGAGTTTTGTATGGCCGAAGCACACATTTTAAACATCAGCATTGCAGTCGATCATGTTCATTTAATTGTGGGAAGCCAAAATCGTAATCGCGATTACTGTTCGATTAATAGTGCAGCCCTAACTTCAATAGGTTCTAGCCTCACACACAGTATGTAATAAAAGCTTATTCCATGCCTAAGGCTGTAACCAAGGATAGGATTTGAAGGTGCAACCAGCAGCACTTAGTGATATATTCTCTTACCAGAGTATTGCATTAGGCCGGACATCCAGTAAATACCTGCGTACACCAAAGTGCAACTGCATAGCTGCTACGTGTGTGTGCGTGCCTGCACGTGTGTGTTCATGAGTGCACGAGTGTGTCTTCTTACTTCCCCTCACTACAAGCTGAGCCACTTTCCCTTCTCTTTGTACTGAAACGTCTTACTGTGTGTGTGTGTGTGTGTGTGTGTGTGTGTGTGTGTGTGTGTGTGTGTGTCTGGACGTGGACTTGTGCAGCGGAGTGTAATGTTCTGGAATGACTAAAACACAGATGAGTGTGATAACAGCACTTGAAGGAAAAAGTACCTTGATATCTGTAAAGCGGCTTAGAGTGACTGTTTATGAATGTGTGTGTCAGAAATGTCGCTGTCCTCTGTGTGACACTAAGCCATTTACTGCTGCCCTGCATTGTCGTGATAATAACAATACTCTTCTCTCTCCTTCTGTCTACCTTTCTTCTATCTGTCTTTCTGTCTCTTCCAGGGCACTCAGCTCATCTTTAACGCTGCCAAGGAGCTGGGACAGCTGTCCAAACTGAAGGTACAATTCACCAGTATGCTCTGGGCCTGGCATCAAGATTCTAATTGCCTAGAAAATACAAGACGGGGCATATGTATGGACACACGGATCATTGTTGTTCATCTGTGCTTCTATTGTTGTTGTCTTCAGGAGCACATGGTTCGAGAGGAGGCCAAAGCGCTCACCCCTAAGCAGTGCGCTGTGATAGAGCTGGCCCTGGACACCATCAAGGTAGAAACACTCTGCTATATCTGCACACACTTGTCACTGTTAGGAGCCACCTCAAATGTTTGACAATGAACAGGTATGGCTGAAATAACAGTATATGATTTGTTTTTTTTTAGTCAAATTAGCATTCTAGATGTTGTCTACAAGGATGTGATGTATATTAGCCCAACCTTTAAGACTTTGAGCTTTCTTTTTGTGACTTTACAGCTCTGTGATTTATTCGTTTAAAGGTCTATACAATATTCAGAGCATTAATATAGCCTAGCAGCAAACAACTATGTGCAATGTAAAGACATAGAGGAGTAATGTCTACCTGAGCAGAGAACAAAGTTACTCTCCCTCTGTGTGTGTTGTAATCCGAGCTTCTCGGTGCTTTGTTGACGTAGCCGGACGTGTGCTTTTAGTGCACGTGAGCATGCCCCACTGTCTAGCTCACGGCCGCCGCTCTGCACTGCGCTGTTTTTCACTATGAAAAAAAATTACCGAACAGACTTAAAACTCCGAGCTTGAACATGGAAGTAAACATTTTTTTTAAAAGTAGGTAAAGAAGGAACATCACTTTTCAAGTTCTATAATTAACATCTATTAAGCTACAAATTCAGGATTTTGAGTTTCCTGTACCTTTTGAGATGGGTTAAGAAAGGGAAAATAAGACATATTTGAAATGGACATTTAAATCAAAAAGCATCTCTTTTACAAAATAACGAGCGTCCACAGAGCAGGAGCACAGGAATGATCCAGGAGGCGTAGAGCTGGACAGGAGCCCTTTAACATGCTAGAGATTATGTACATATTTAATTAATACAAGCTGTTGGTGGTGGGTCCATAATTTCTAGCAACCTGTCCTACAGAGACAGAAACCATCATCACCTGTAGCAGAGTTTGCAAGCTGGATTAGTGTAGGGCTACAACTCGCAAGTATTTGCCAACGTTTTTTTTATTTATTGTACAGTGAAAAATGTGCTTTCCATAAAATGTCTTGTTTTTTCCGACCAACAGTCCAAAACCCAAGCATATTCAATTTACTATACTGTAGAACAAGGAAAAGCAGCCACATCCCACACTTTAGAGCCTGGAACCATTAATAGTTGGCATTTTTGCTTGAAAAATAAGGATTCATCTATTATCAAATAGTTTTGGAATAATTTCCTGTCAAGAATGTTTTGCAGTGGGAAGTAAGTTAAGGGCTGTCTTGTACTTTGTTTGTCTCTCTTTGTGTATGTTAGCAATATTTCCATGCTGGTGGTGTGGGTCTGAAGAAGACTTTCCTGGAGAAGAGTCCTGACCTGCAGTCTCTCCACTACGCCTTGTCCCTCTACACGCAGGCTACGGACAAACTCATCAGGACCTTTGTCCAGTCACAGAACACACAAGGTAACCTAATGGTCTTTTCTCTCTGTGACACTCTTCCCTTTCTTTGTCTTTGGGAGACTTTTGATTCTCTTTATTTTCCAGTATCTTCATTTTCCAACTGTGAAGTTAATGTTACGTAATTCTCAGATTGAGATCAGTGTAGCTCTGTTTGCGTTTCGCTCTCTCAGAGGAGCCACTCTACTCGGTGTCTCCTGCTCCTCTGTTGATATTAGGGTTTCCCAAATGCTGAGCTCTGTATTCTGAAAATATCTCACACGCTTTGTAGAGCATGAAGTCGAGACTGTAGCTGCACAATATTTTCTCTCTGCTCTGAAATGCTGAGTCTCCTGGTAACCAGCCTCGGGAAACACGGAGACTATTCTTTACAAGATCTGACAGCTATTTGCAATGAAAAAAATAAATACCCGCCCCCTCTTTTCTCTCGCTCTTTGGTTGTGTTGCTCAGCCTCCATCCTACCATCAGATGGCTACATAGCAGCCATCATCTTTGTGGAAGCGCTGATGCTGACACGCTGTCCCCGAGCGGCGCTGGTAGAAATGCCATTTGAGCGGATGATCGTTTAAAATTTAATTAGCAAAATGCCATGTGGGTTTTGGAGCATACCGAAGTACGTTTTACAGCAGGAGATCTGTGTGAGCTTTGCATGTTGCAGGATTGCACAGCAGATCAAAATAATCTGATTTGATTGAAATATGACAATTTATCTATCAGGATCTCTCCCTTCTTTAGGGTAAAGATTTATAAATATTGGTCTGTTTTTCTACTCTGTTATTCTTAAATTCAACTCTCTGCAAACCTCACATTTCTACGTGTTTCTCCTTTCTCTGTCTACTCCCTTCTTCTGCCCCGTCTGTGGGCCAGTGTTCGGCGGGAAGGGGGTGAGGTTCACCACTAGTGAGGATGTTTACCCAGAAAAGGGTATGTGGCACTCAGGCTCAGGGCCTGAGGCATCCAGGACCACCGGAAAGCCTCCAGACCAAAGCCCAACTCCCTCCACCCTCCACCCCACCCCATGTGCATCCCCAAACTCCCCTGCCTGCTCAAACTCATCCCAACAAACAACTACAATGCACAGATTGAACATCTCTTTATCTCTGCCTTTTTGCACACATGCAACAATAAGAACATGGACTTTATGCATTCATGCATGTAATGTACACACTGATGTCTGAATGTACGGAACTGCACTGAATACATACGCCATGGACTGTATGTATGAGCAGACACTAAAGCATGATGTGCTGACATCAGACAAAAAGAATAGAAAATGCATTAAAGTGTGGAGGAATCCTGATCCAGCATGATGTCACCCAGAGAGGCCCGAGGGCCGAGTGTGTGTGCGTGTACACGTGGGCGAGAGGAAGAGCGAGTGACTGAGCAGAGCCAATGTGACTGAGTGAGACTGTCCTTAAGGTTGGTGAAGCAGAAGCTCAGTGTATCAGTGTATTGTTTGTCTCCAGCGAGGAAAACAGAGAGGAAATCCTTTTCCCCCGCGTTACCGCCCCTGCCACTGTGTTTGAAGTGAAAGACACTGATGAAGAGGACTAGGATTATTGTGAAGAATGATGATGGCTGTTCAGTTTTTGTCTGGGAGGGCTCCCTGTCCTCGCCTGCTCCATCACCACACACAAACAGAGACAGAGACGGACACATTCAAACACAAACCGCTCCCACGTGCAGCGCGGCCCGCCCTACAGCAGTGATGAGACAGACTGCTCAACTCATCCTCCCCTCCACAGATTGAGCCAATCAGAAACAGTCCCTCAGGTCAGGTGGTCTGATTTCTGTCACTTTAGATTAGTCTCAAAAGATTTGATTCTTGCTCACAAACACTCACACAGGATGACTTCATGTGATGCTGCACAAGCTCCAGCACACTGACAGTTCTCTCAATGGACAACAGTCTTATATAAAGTGGTTAAGGCTCCAGTAAGAGATTTATAAAAAATATATTGCATACCAAGTTGTGTTGTTTCCTATAGTATAGACAGAAGCCATGGAGAGACATATGGAAGCAGTATAAGCAGCTGAATACTACTGAAAACTTGATGTTGAAACTGTGGTCTAAATTGCCCCTTCTGAAATTCCCATTAGGTCTTTTCAAGTTTTGCAATTTCAATATCTTCATTTTATTTTTTCGGGTTCACAGATTCAAATGCTTAAAGGGTTTTCAGTCGCATATCTGAGCTCCTCTATAGACCAGACCGTCATCGCGTCATCGCCCAAGCTGCGCCCCGTTTTGGGGGAAAGAAACGCGCTGTTACATACTGTATGGACAGAAACATGAAAATGCAGAAAAGCTGTTGTGTAGCAGGTTAACCGAGCCTTTCACACTGAGATTTTAGGCACATGAGATACGTGACTATTCACTGTCAGTGTGGTAAACTGCTAAATGATGTTATGACAGTTGATACTGATGGATAGGTTAGCTTAGCTTGCTTGAGTGGGAGGCTGCTGCAGGACAGTTATACAGTATAACAGCATCAGACTGTCGTCTCCAACTAATTCTCAGCTCAAAGATCAAACAGTTGGCTGATAACAGGTTGATTATTAACAGACAACACCAAGCCTAACAATACCTGGTGATTCAATCAAATATGTAACGGTATAGATGTCCGAATAAGCAATATCCAGCCACCGTTTTGGGTCATTGATCCACTTGGATGGGGGAAGACTGAAGGGGCGACCTTAATTTATTAAGGTATCGCGAACGCTCTGGTACAGGCTAGGTTGCAAAATAATTATTAGACATTTGTATAACAAGAAATAAATGCATACAAACTTGTCAAATTTACAATCCAAACATGTCAAATTGCACTGACGTCCATGGGATCTTCTGTTGTCTATCCCCCAAAAAAGGGGCGTGGCCTTGGCGATCTGGTCTCTGGTCTATGTTGGATCACATGACTGACAGTGTTACTTGATAGGACAGAAGTCTGATCAATTCCAATGAGACTCAATTGCTTATCCTTGGTAGGATGTTCAAGTTTGAATTTTTCATCTTGATTTTTAATTTTTCCAAGTCAAAATGAGCTACTAGATTTTCTTGATTTGACTTTTTAGAGTCGTAAATTATGAATTTAAGCAACTCTACTCTTTTTTTAGACACTTGGATTTTCATTCTGAATTTGTGACCTGTGAAAGAATCTTTAAATAATCTTTTTTTTTAATTGCAATGCTTGAAATCTTCTGGAAGTTTCAAAGAGGGAAATTCAGGCCACACAAATGCCAGACAGATGGTTTTCAAAGTCAATATTTCATCGCTATCCACTCTGGTATTTAAATTTTTGCATTTAGCATTACTTTCACAGTTAGGTATTCATTATCACGTTCTTTCTCTGCCTCCAAAGTGGAGGTATATGTAGAAAACAAAGTAGTGTGTCTTCAGCCTTCCCGCCAGCTGCTGGGTGTCCTTGACTGTAACAAGGATGCAAATTATCTTCCTGCCGAGCAGCTTTCACTGCATAGTTTTTCCAACCATATTAGAGTAGATGATTAGAGCAGAGTAACTGATCGAGGCTGAGTGGAATTTATTTTCATTAACTCGACTGATGCTGATCAGTGATAACTTTCATCCTTACATATTGCAGGCTATGAGCTACATTATTTGTAATAGAAGTAATCAAAGGTCGAGGGGCTTTGACGCAATCACAGTACATGTTTGAGATTTAATGTCTGTTCTGGTGAAGATTTGCAATATGGTAGACAAATTTGCACCTCTGATTGCTGTGTTTATTGAAGAAGAAAAGCCTGCGTTTTCTTGGCAACTTCTTCCTGCCTCCCAGCCAGCAAAGTTTCTTTCTCATCTTTTATGGACGTCCTCCATAGAGTAGACAAGGCCAGATGGATGACTGCTGCTCTCTTTGGTCCTGTTGGCAGCGAGACCAACAATCCCATAATGCTCCCTGGAGAGCTGCATGCCAGGAACACTCTGCCGTCTAACTCCCACAGACACCTTGTTTAGTGGGCGGCTGGTTGAAAACACACACACACACACACACACACACACACACACACACACAAACACACACACACAGGCTGCTGGTCGTCGCCACAAAGATACCGTTGACAAAGTGAACACACTAATTAAAAACACTGAAAATGAATGCCCATCTGTCACTGTATCCTTCTGGAGTTGTATGTGGATCTTAACCACTTGTTCACATGCAGCACAAAACCACACACAGAGACACTGAGGAAAGATTTGTCCACCATCTCCCTCCCAGACAAAAGAGTTGGAGCCTGAGTGGAGCGATCACTGTCTTCTTTACACTAAAATAGTCATACAGCTAGAAATACGGAGCCAAGGAACCCAAAACCTGAACTTGGACCCAGGTCTAGAGTTGAGTTATCTTGGATGGGTGGTGGACCAACTCAAATCTATTTGGTATTTTCTGGTTAAAATGCAAAGATATATCTGACTATAACCATTTGCAATCCTAGTTACATTGAGACCTACGGACGTAATGTGCTATGTATAGGATAGATAGAAACAGCAGAAGTGAAATTACACTTTGGATAAATATAATGACAATATTAGATAGGGTAAAAACATTTTTTAAAAATAAGGATCTGCAACTTAAACTTGACTTGAATTTGAGTCCTCGAGACACTCTTCACACAGTACAGCTTTATTCAGAGAGCTGGGTATCAGAATTGCCGTCCTTCACCGACAGATTTGAGGGGCTGAGCTGCTTTTCTCTCCGTAAGCTCCTTCCCCTTTCTTGTCCCTCCTCTTGCCATGCTTGGGTAAAAGTATTTACCAAGGAATGGGTGTGTCCACCTGTCTAGATCCATCTGAGCATGTCCTGACCTGATCTATGTCGGGGGAACCACACTGTCAGTTGACCTTCTCCAGCTTCTCTCCTGTCTTCTTCTCTGCCTCTTACTAACCACCCAGCATCATAACAGACAACTTGCATCTATGAGTGGGCACAAATTACTGTCCTCAGTGAATCCAAATTATTACCTCTCAATTGCTGAATCTGTACAAAGGCTATTCAGTTGGTGTCTAATCATAATGCAGAATGCCTTACTGAAGGAATTAATACGGCTATTTCAGGTCAGTACAAATCTATCCACTGGACTGTAGTTGTAGAGTTGTTGAGCGATGTTTTGCCACTCCAAGAGGCTTCATCAGTTCATCAGCAAATGTATTATAGCTATACTGCATTAGAGAATGGCATTACTACCTGTATTAAAAATGTATGCCCACTCATAGCAGCTCTGTCTGATTGTCCACTTCCAGACTACAACATATGCACAACCAGTCACTATGCCTTATTTTAATTCCTCCTGTTACACAGTGATTTGTTTAGTATAAAGACATATTTGCCCACTCAATATTCTGTGTAATATCCAAAAGGTTATAGTCAAATCCATTTCAATGTTCAATTTATAAAATTGAAATGGAATTGGTCTGTAACCTTTTCAAAAAGAGGAGGACAATTCGGGCAAAGTGGTTTGTGTGAGTGTTTGGTCTGTGATAGGAGCACCAAGAGTCCACGTTTCCACATTCAAAGGCTTTGACATGCACGTCCCTCTCTGTCTGTCCTGTCAGGCTCTGGGGTGGACGATGCTGTGGGAGAGGTGTCCATCCATGTGGAGATTTTCACTCACCCCAACACTGGAGAGCACAAGATCACAGTAAAAGGTAAAGGAAAACCTCACCTTTATTTTCACCTCCCATTCAAATAATCCCAACTGAAGGTCCACTTACTATACTACCTTTTTACAGTTTAACCGTATCATATGGCCTTCATCAGCTCATAGAGTTTGATCAATGGTCATGGAGAAGGGCTACTGAGCTAAATGAATTTGCCATGAAAATAATTTTATGAAGGGTTATGGAGTCAGTAAAATGTCATAAAATGTCATAGTACAGTATGTCGAAAAAAGAAGTACAAGTCATGATATAGTATTTCGAAAAAAGTCATCGTATAGTGTGTTGAATAAGTCATAGTATAGTATGTCAAAGAAAAAGTCTTAGTATAGTATGTTGATGAAAGTCATACAAAAGTCATGGTATAGTATTTCGAAAAATGTCTAAGAAAAAATCATTATATAGTATGTTGAAAAAGTCATAAAAGAAATCATGATATAATGTCAGGCTCATGAAAAAATCATATTATAGTATGTTGAAAAGTTTAATTGAAAAACATAATAGTATGTCGAAAATTTTACGAAAAAAAAGTCATAGTACAGTATGTTTCGAAAAATTTCATAAAAACAAGTCATAGTATAGTATGTCGAAAATTTTATGAAAAAAGTCATAATATAGTATGTCAAAAAAATGTACGAAAAAAGTCATAGTATGGTATGTAGAAATATTTCATGAAAAAAGTCATAGTATAGTATGTTGAAATATTTCATAAAAAAAGTCATAGTATAGTATGTTGAAATATTTCATTAAAAAAAGTCATAGTATAGTATGTGTAAAAATTTCATATAAAAAGTCATAGTATACTATATCGAAAAATTTTATGAAAAAAAGTCATAGTATAGTATGTCGTAAAAATTTACGAAAAAAAAGTCATAGTATAGTATGTCGAAAAATTTTATGAAAAACATTCATAGTATATGTCGAAAAATTTAATGAGAAAATGTCAGTGTAGTATGTTGAAAAATTTCATAAAAAGAGTCATAGTATAGCATGTTGAAAAATTTCATGGAAAAAATGTCAGTGTAGTATGTTGAAAAATTTCATAAAATAAGTCATAGTATAGTATGTTGAAAAATTTCTTAAAAAAAGTCATAGTATAGTATGTCGGAAAATGTCGAAAAAAAAGTCATAGGATAATATTTGTAAAAATTTCATATAAAAAGGTCATAGTATAGTATGTCGAAAAATTTAGTGAAAAAAGTCATAGTATAGTATGTCGAAAAAAATTATGAAAAAAAGTCATAGTATAGTATGTCGAAAATTTTTACGAAAAAAGTCATAGTATAGTGTGCCAATTTTATAAAAAAAAAGTCAGTGTAGTGTCAAAAAATTTTACGAAAAAAAGACATGGTACAGTATGTCGAAAAATTTTACGAAAAAATTCATAGTATAGTATGTCGTAAAATTTTACGAAAAAAAATTCATAGCATGGTATGTTGAAAAATTTCATAAAAAAGTCATAGTATAGTATGTCGAAAAATTTCATGAAAAAAAGTCATAGTATAGTATGTCGAAAAATTTACGAAAAGTCATAGTATAGCATGTCGAAAAATTTTACGAAAAAAAAGTCATAGTATAGTATGTCGAAAAATTTTACGAAAAAAAAGTCATAGTATAGTATGTTGAAAAATTTCATAAAAAAAGTCATAGTATAGTATGTTGAAAAATTTCATTAAAAAAAGTCTTAGTATAGTATGTTGAAAAATTTCATAAATAAATTCATAGTATAGTATGTTGAAAAAATTCATGAAAAAAAGTCATAGTATAGTATGTCGAAAAATTTTACGAAAAAAGTCATAGCATAGGGTGTCGAAAAATTTTACAAAAAAAAAGTCAGTGTAGTGTGTCAAAAAATTTTACGAACAAAAAGACATGGTACAGTATGTCGTAAAATTTTACGACAAAAAGTCATAGTATATTATGTCGAAAAATGTCATGAAAAAAAGTCATAGTATAGTACGTCGAAAGATTTTACGAAAAAAGTCATAGTATAGTATGTTCAAAAATTTTACGAAAAAAAAGTCATAGTATAGTATGTTGAAAAATTTCATAAAAAAAGTCATAGTATAGTATGGTGAAAAATTTCATGAAAAAAAGTCATAGTATAGTATGTTGAAAAATTTCATGAAAAAGTCATAGTATAGTATGTCGAAAAATTTCATGAAAAAAAGTCATAGTATAGTATGTCGAAAAATGTTATGAAAAAAAGTCATAGTATAGTATGTCGTAAAATTTTACAAAAAAAAAGTCATAGTATAGTATTTGTAAAAATTTCATATAAAAAGTCATAGTATAGTATGTCGAAAAATTTCGTGAAAAAAAGTCATAGTATAGTATGTCGAAAAATGTTATGAAAAAAAGTCATAGTATAGTATGTCGTAAAATTTTACAAAAAAAAAGTCATAGTATAGTATGTCGAAAAAAATTATGAAAAAAAGTCATGGTATAGTATGTCGAAAATTTTTACGAAAAAAGTCATAGTATAGTGTGCCAATTTTATAAAAAAAAAGTCAGTGTAGTGTGTCAAAAAATTTTACGAAAAAAAGACATGGTACAGTATGTCGAAAAATTTTACGAAAAAATTCATAGTATAGTATGTCGTAAAATTTTACGAAAAAAAATTCATAGCATGGTATGTTGAAAAATTTCATTAAAAAAAGTCATAGTATAGTATGTCGAAAAATTTCATGAAAAAAAGTCATAGTATAGTATGTCGAAAAATTTACGAAAAAAGTCATAGTATAGTATGTCGAAAAATTTTACGAAAAAAAAGTCATAGTATAGTATGTCGAAAAATTTTACGAAAAAAAAGTCATATGTTGAAAAATTTCATAAAAAGTCATAGTATAGTATGTTGAAAAATTTCATTAAAAAAAGTCAGTATAGTATGTTGAAAAATTTCATAAATAAATTCATAGTATAGTATGTTGAAAAAATTCATGAAAAAAAGTCATAGTATAGTATGTCGAAAAATTTTACGAAAAAAGTCATAGCATAGGGTGTCAAAAAATTTTACAAAAAAAAAGTCAGTGTAGTGTGTCAAAAAATTTTACGAACAAAAAGACATGGTACAGTTTGTCGTAAAATTTTACGACAAAAACTCATAGTATATTATGTCGAAAAATGTCATGAAAAAAAGTCATAGTATATTATTTGTAAAAATTTTACGAAAAAAATCATAGTATAGTATGTCGAAATTTCTTTTCGAAAAAAAAAGTCATAGTATAGTATGTTGAAAAATTTCATAAAGAAAGTCATAGTATAGTATGTCGAAAAATTTCATGAAAAAAAGTCATAGTATAGTATGTTGAAAAATTTCATGAAAAAGTCAGTATAGTATGTCGAAAAATTTCATGAAAAAAAGTCATAGTATAGTATGTCGAAAAATTTTACGAAAAAAAGTCATAGTATAGTATGTCGAAAAATTTTACGAAAAAAAGTCATAGTATAGTATGTCGAAAAATTTTACGGAAAAAAGTCATAGTATAGTATGTCGAAAAATTTTACGAAAAAAGTCATAGTATAATGTGTCGAAAAATTTTGTAAAAGAAAGTCAGTGTAGTGTGTAAAGATTTTACGAAAAAAAACATAGTATAGTATGTCGAAAATTTCTTCTTGAAAAAAAAAAGTCATAGTATAGTATGTTGAAAAATTTCATGAAAAAAAGTCATAGTATATTATTTGTAAAAATTTTACGAAAAAAATCATAGTATAGTATGTCGAAATTTCTTTTCGAAAAAAAAAGTCAAAGTATAGTATGTTGAAAAATTTCATAAAGAAAGTCATAGTATAGTATGTCGAAAAAAAGTCATGGTATAATATGTGTAAAAATTTCATATAAAAAGTCATAGTATAGTATGTTGAAAAATTTCATGAAAAAAAGTCATAGTATAGTATGTTGAAAAATTTCATGAAAAAAAGTCATAGTATAGTATGTCGAAAAATTTTACGAAAAAAGTCAAAGTATAATGTGTCGAAAAATTTTACAAAAAAAAAGTCAGTGTATTGTGTCAAAAATTTTACGAAAAAAAAGTCATAGCATGGTATTTTGAAAAATTTCATAAAAAAAAGTCATAGTATAGTATGTCGAAAAATTTCATGAAAAAAAGTCATGGTGTAGTATGTTGAAAAATTTCATAAAAAAAAGTCATAGTATAGTATGTTGAAAAATGTCATGAAAATAAGAAATAGTTTTCTATGTAAAAAAATTTTACGAAAAAAAGTCATAGTATAGTATGTCGAAAAATTTCAGGAAAAAAAGTCATAGTATAGTATGTCGAAAAATTTTACGAAAAGTCATAGTATAGTATGTCGAAAAATGTTACGAAAAAAAAGTCATAGTATAGTATGTTGAAAAATGTCATAAAAAAATTCATAGTATAGTATGTTGAAAAATTTCATGAAAAAAGTCATAGTATAGTATGTCGAAAAATTTTATGAAAAAAAGTCATAGTATAGTATGTCGAAAAATTTTACGAAAAAAGTCATAGTATAGTGTGTCGAAAAATTTTACAAAAAAAAGTCAGTGGTGTGTAAAAATTTGACGAAAAAAAATCATAGTATAGTATGTCGAAAATTTCTTCTTGAAAAAAAAAGTATAGTATGTTGAAAAATTTCATATAAAAGTCGTATAGTATGTCGAATAAATTTCATGAAAAAAAGTCATAGTATAGTATGTCAAAAAATGTTATGAAAAAAAGTCATAGTATAGTATGTAGTAAAATTTTACGAAAAAAAGTCAGAATCGTATTTTGAAAAATTTTACGAAAAAAAAGTCATAGTATAGTATGTCGAAATTTTCTTCTGGAAATAAAAAGTGATAGTATAGTATGTTGAAAAATTTCATATAAAAAGTCATTGTATATTATGTCGAAAAATTTCATGAAAAAAAGTCATAGTATAGTATGTCGAAAAATTTTATGAAAAAAAGTCATAGTATAGTGTGTTGAAAAATTTAATATAAAAAGTCATTGTATAGTATGTCGAAAATTTTCATGAAAAAAGGCATAGTATAGTCTGTCGATTCATTTGGTGGAAAAAAAACTCAGTTTAAAATTTCGACATTTTCATGAAAAAAGACATACTATACTATGACTTTTCATGAAAATTGACGAAAATTTAAACTGAGTTTTTTTTCCACCAAATGAATCGACAGACTATACTATGCCTTTTTTCATGAAAATTTTCGACATTCTATACTATGACATTTTTTTACGAATATTTTCGAAATTTTTTATGAAAAAAGTCATACTATAGCATGTCGAAAATATTCGTAGAAAAATGTCATAGTATAGAATGTCGAAAATTTTCATGAAAAAAGGCATAGTATAGTCTGTCGATTCATTTGGTGGAAAAAAAACTCAGTTTAAAATTTCGAAATTTTTCATGAAAAAAGGCATAGTATAGTCTGTCGATTCATTTGGTGGAAAAAAAACTCAGTTTAAAATTTCGACATTTTCATGAAAAAAGACATACTATACTATGACTTTTCATGAATATTGACGAAAATTTAAACTGAGTTTTTTTTCCACCAAATGAATCGACAGACTATACTATGCCTTTTTTCATGAAAATTTTCGACATTCTATACTACGACATTTTTTTACGAATATTTTCGAAAATTTTTATGAAAAAAGTCATACATAGCATTTCGAAAATATTCGTAAAAAAATGTAATAGTATAGAATGTCGAAAATTTTCATGAAAAAAGGCATAGTATAGTCTGTCGATTCATTTGGTGTAAAAAAAACACAGTTTAAAATTTTGACATTTTCATGAAAAAAGACATACTATACTATGACTTTTCATGAAAATTGACGAAAATTTAATGAGTTTTTTTTCCACCAAATGAATCGACAGACTATACTATGCCTGTTTTCATTAAAATTTTCGACATTCTATACTATGACATTTTTTTACGAATATTTTCGAAAATTTTTATGAAAAAAGTCATACATAGCATTTCGAAAATATTCGTAAAAAAATGTGCATATAAATGAAAAATTTTCAGAAAAAGTGATTTTATAAAAAAATACTGATAAAAAAAATTTTAAAATTTCGAAAATTTAAAAGAGTTTTTTTTCCACCAAATGAATCGAAGATAACTATCCTTTTTAATGAAAATTTTGACATTAATAAGGCACATTTTTTTGCAATTCATTTGGAAAAAAAAAAAGTTAAAATTCACATTTTAAAAATGTAAATAATATTAATGATTTAATGAAAAATAATAAAAAAGGTTTGTCCATCAATTAATGAAGAAAAAAAACTCCTTTTCATGAAAATTTTCGACATTCTATACTATGACAAATTTTACGAAATTTCGAAAATTTTATAAAAAAGTCATATATAGAATTTCGAAAATATTCGAAAAAAATGCATAGTATAGAATGTCGAAAATTTTAGAAAAAAGCTAGTTAATCTGTCATTCATTTGGTAAAAAAAACTAGTTAAAATTTCGAAATTTACGAAAAAATTTAAACTATATTATTTACTTAATGACAATTGACTAATTTTCATGAAATTTTTTTCACCAAATGAATGACAGACATTTTATTTACAATTTTTATGAAAATTTTCGAAATTCTATACTAGACATTTACGAATATTTTCGAAAAATTGTTTTAGTATAGAATGTCAAATTTTCAAAAAAAGGCGTAAAAAATGTCATAGTATAGATGGAAAAAAATTCAGTAAAAAAATAGTCGACATTTTTGGTGAAAAAAAAACTCAGTTTAAAATTTGCAAATTTTAAAAAAAGCATACTATCCAATGATCGACAGATATACTATGTTTATAAATTGAAAATTTTCTATACTAACATTTTAGAATATTTTCGAATTTTATGAAAAAGCATACCAAGCATTTTGAAAATATTCGAAAAAAATATAGTATGCTTTTATGAAAATTTTCGACATTCATACTAGACATTGTTTTCAAAATTTTGTGTAAAAAATCATAACTATACATTTTCGAAAATATTCGTAAAAAAATGTCATAGTATAAAATGTCGAAAATTTAAAAAGGCATAGTATCTCAACGAATTTATTTGGATAAAAACTACTTGTTTAAAATTTTGACATTCTTATGAAAAGACATTTTTTTACGAATATTTTTGAAAATATACATAGCATGAAAAATATTTAAAAATGTCATAGTATAGTGGAAATTTTATAAAAAGGCATAGTATATCTGTCATTCTTGAAAAAAAACTATTTTAAATATGACATTTTCATGAAAATGACATACTATATGACTTTTTGAAAATGACGAAATTTAAACTGGTTTTTTCCAAAAATCGACAGACTATACTATGCTTTTTTAAAATTTTCGAAAATTTTTATGACAAATTCATACAATACATTTCGAAAATATTCGTAAAAAAAGTCATAGTATAGAATGTTTGAAAATATTCAAAAAAAGTCATAGTATAGTCTGAAAATTTTTGGTGAAAAAAAACTCAGTATTTAAATTTCGACATTTTCATGAAAAAAAACATACTAAAATATTTACTTTTCATGAAAAACGAAAATTTAAACTAGTTTTTCACCAAATATCGACAAACTAAACTATGTTTTTTCACCAAATTCGACATTCTATACTATGACATTTTTTTACGAATTTTCGACATTTTTATAAAAAAGTCATTTTATTTGCATTAAAAATTCGTAAAAAAATGTCATAGTATAGAATGTCGAAAATTTTCAAAAAAAGGCATAGTATAGTCGAAAATTTTTGGTGAAAAAAAAGGCAGTATTAAATTTCGACATTTTCATAAAAAACTCATACTAAACTATTTACTTTTCATGAAAAATGACGAAAATTAACTATGCTTTTTTCAAAATTGACGACAACTTTAAAATATGCTTTTTTCATCAAATTATTTGACATTCTATACTATGACTTTTTTCACGAATATTTTCGAAATTTTTATGAAAAAAGTTTTTAATAATTTCGAAAATATTCGTAAAAAAATGTCATAGTATAGAATGTCGAAAATTTTCATGAAAAAAGGCATAGTATAGTCTGTCGATTCATTTGGTGGAAAAAAAACTAGTTTTAAATTTCGAATTTTGGTGAAAAAAGACTCAGTACTATGACTTTCTGACATTTTGACGAAAAATTAAACTATGATTTTCACAATAATCGAAAATTTAAACTAGTTTTTTTTCCACAAAATTCGACATCTATACTAGACTTTTTTTAGAATATTTTCGAAATTTTATAAAAGCATACTTAAAAGAAATTTAGATGAAATATTCGTAAAAAAATGTCATAGTATAGAATGTCAGAATTTTCATGAAAAAAGGCATAGTATAGTCTGTCGATTCATTTGGTGGAAAAAAAACTCAGTTTAAAATTTCGACATTTTCATGAAAAAAGACATACTATACTATGACTTTTCATGAAAATTGACGAAAATTTAAACTGAGTTTTTTTTCCACCAAATGAATCGACAGACTATACTATGCCTTTTTTCATGAAAATTTTCGACATTCTATACTATGACATTTTTTTACGAATATTTTCGAAATTTTTTATGAAAAAAGTCATACTATAGCATGTCGAAAATATTCGTAAAAAAATGTCATAGTATAGAATGTCGAAAATTTTCATGAAAAAAGGCATAGTATAGTCTGTCGATTCATTTGGTGGAAAAAAAACTCAGTTTAAAATTTCGACATTTTCATGAAAAAGACATACTATACTATGACTTTTCATGAAAATTGACGAAAATTTAAACTGAGTTTTTTTTCCACCAAATGAATCGACAGACTATACTATGCCTTTTTTCATGAAAATTTTCGACATTCTATACTATGACATTTTTTTACGAATATTTTCGAAAATTTTTATGAAAAAAGTCATACTATAGGATTTCGAAAATATTCGTAAAAAGATGTCATAGTATAGAATGTCGAAAATTTTCATGAAAAAAGGCATAGTATAGTCTGTCGATTCATTTGGTGTAAAAAAAACTCAGTTTAAAATTTTGACATTTTCATGAAAAAAGACATACTATACTATGACTTTTCATGAAAATTGACGAAAATTTAAATTGAGTTTTTTTTCCACCAAATGAATCGACAGACTATACTATGCCTTTTTTCATGAAAATTTTCGACATTCTATACTACGACATTTTTTTACGAATATTTTCGAAAATTTTTATGAAAAAAGTCATACTATAGCATGTCGAAAATATTCGTAAAAAAATGTCCTAGTATAGAATGTCGAAAATTTTCATGAAAAAGGCATAGTATAGTCTGTCGATTCATTTGGTGGAAAAAAAACTCAGTTTAAAATTTCGAAAATTTTCATGAAAAAAGTCATACTATAGCATGTCGAAAATATTCGTAAAAAAATGTCATAGTATAGAATGTCGAAAATTTCCATGAAAAAAGGCATAGTATAGTCTGTCGATTCATTTGGTGGAAAAAAAACTCAGTTTAAAATTTCGACATTTTCATGAAAAAAGTCATGCTATAGTATGACTTTTTTGAAAATTGACGAAATTTTAAACTGAGTTTTTTTTCCACCAAATGAATCGACAGACTATACTATGCCCTTTTTCATGAAAATTTTCGACATTCTATACTATGACAATTTTTTACGAATATTTTCGTATGACTTTTTTCATGAAAATTTTCAAAAATATTCGTAAAAAATTGTCATAGTATAGAATGTCGAAAATTTTCATGAAAAAAGGCATAGTATAGTCTGTCGATTCATTTGGTGGAAAAAAAACTCAGTTTAAAATTTCGACATTTTCATGAAAAAAGTCATGCTATAGTATGACTTTTTTTAAAATTGACGAAATTTTAAACTGAGTTTTTTTTCCACCAAATGAATTGACAGACTATACTATGCCCTTTTTCATGAAAATTTTCGACATTCTATACTATGACAATTTTTTACGAATATTTTCGTATGACTTTTTTCATGAAAATTTTCAAAAATATTCGTAAAAAATTGTCATAGTATAGAATGTCGAAAATTTTCATGAAAAAAGGCATAGTATAGTCTGTCGATTCATTTGGTGGAAAAAAAACTCAGTTTAAAATTTCGAAAATTTTCATGAAAAAAGTCATACTATAGCATGTCGAAAATATTCGTAAAAAAATGTCATAGTATAGAATGTCGAAAATTTCCATGAAAAAAGGCATAGTATAGTCTGTCGATTCATTTGGTGGAAAAAAAACTCAGTTTAAAATTTCGACATTTTCATGAAAAAAAGACATACTATACTATGCCTTTTTTCATGAAAATTTTCGACATTCTATACTACGACATTTTTTTACGAATATTTGCGAAAATTTTTATGAAAAAAGTCATACTATAGCATGTCGAAAATATTCGTAAAAAAATGTCATAGTATAGAATGTCGAAAATTTTCATGAAAAAAGGCATAGTATAGTCTGTCGATTCATTTGGTGGAAAAAAAACTCAGTTTAAAATTTCGAAAATTTTCATGAAAAAAGTCATACTATAGCATTTCGAAAATATTCGTAAAAAAATGTCATAGTATAGAATTTCGAAAATTTCCATGAAAAAAGGCATAGTATAGTCTGTCGATTCATTTGGTGGAAAAAAAACTCAGTTTAAAATTTCGACATTTTCATGAAAAAAGTCATGCTATAGTATGACTTTTTTGAAAATTGACGAAATTTTAAACTGAGTTTTTTTTCCACCAAATGAATCGACAGACTATACTATGCCCTTTTTCATGAAAATTTTCGACATTCTATACTATGACAATTTTTTACGAATATTTTCGTATGACTTTTTTCATGAAAATTTTCAAAAATATTCGTAAAAAATTGTCATAGTATAGAATGTCGAAAATTTTCATGAAAAAAAGGCATAGTATAGTCTGTCGATTCATTTGGTGGAAAAAAAACTCAGTTTAAAATTTCGACATTTTCATGAAAAAAGTCATGCTATAGTATGACTTTTTTGAAAATTGACGAAATTTTAAACTGAGTTTTTTTTACAAAATTTGAAATAACTATGTTTTTCAAAATTTCGACTTATATTGACATTTTTTAAAATTTTCATATTTTTAATGAAAATTTTCAAAAAATTCGAAAAATTGTCTGATAAATTAAAATTTTAAAAAAGTAAAATTGATTTTATTTGGGAAAAAAGTAATAATTTCGTCAAATTTTAAAAAAATCAAAAATTTAAAATTTTTATGAAAAAGGAAATTATGTTATTTTAAAAAAAATAAAATTTGCCTTTCATGAAAAATTTATCTTAATTGAATTTTTTGAAAATTAAATTTGACTTTTTTCTAAAATTTTCAAAAATTAAAAATTTCTTATAGAATTTCGAAATTTTAAAAAAATTTTTTAAATTTTTGAAAATTTTTTGAAAAAAATCATTAAATTTAAAAAATTTTTTAAAAAAATTTATATATAAATTTTTAAAATTTGAAAAAAAAAGTTTTTCTTTTAAAAACATTAAATTTTTGAAAATTTTCATAAAAAAATTTTTAGAATTTTTCGAAATTTTAAAAAAATTTTAAATGAAAAATTTTTAAAAAAAATTATAGTTTAAAATTTAAATTTTAAAAAAAAATTTAAATTTTTCGATTTTTAAAAAAATCATATTTAATTTGAAAATTTAGAAAAATTAAAAATTAATTCAAAATTTAAAAAAATTTTATATAATGTCGAAAATTTTAAAAAAAAGTAATTTTTCGATTTTTGGTGAAAAAAACTAATTTAAAAAATTTAAAAAATTTATATATATTTTTTTGAAAAACGAAATTTTAAACTTTTTTTTTAAAAAATACAATAATTCCCTTTTTAAAATTTTTTAAAGACATTTTTTAAATTAAAAATTTTTTATGATTTTTATAATTTCAAAATATAAAAAAGCATTATAGTCAAAATTTTCATTTAAAAAAAATAGTTTATTATTTGTGAAAAAATCATTAAAATTTGACATTTTCAGAAAAAGCATTTAAATGATTTTTAAAAAAATGAAACTTATTTTTTTTCCCCAAAAAAACAATTATCTTTTAATAAATATTTTGAATTTTTTAAAAATTAAAATTTTAACTTTTTTAAAATTTCAAAAATGAAAAAATTTCATGAAAAGGAAAATTTTAAGGGGAAATTTATTATTTGGGAAAAAATCAGTTAAAATTTCAAATATTTCATAAAAAAATATGAAATTAAAAAATTTAAAAAAATAAGTTTGTAATTTTTTAAAAAAATTTTTTTATTCATTTTTGAAAAAAAAAAACTTTTTAAAATTACATTTTATAAAAAACAAATAATTTTTCATAAAAAATTTAATTTTATTAACATTTTTTTCGAATTTTAAAATTTTTATAAAAAATCAATAGCATGTAAAATTAAAAAAATTTATATTAAATGTCGATTTTTTATAAAAAAGGAATTATATCTTCGATTCTTTTAAAAAAACCCTTAAAATTTTTGAAAATTTTAAAAAAGTTACTAAATTTTTGAAAATATTGAAAAAAATTCATTATAGAATGTCGAAAATTTTCAAAAAAAGGGAGTATAGTTGTCGATTATTTGTGGAAAAAAAACCAGTTTAATTTGCATTTTTGAAAAAAACTAAGTATATTTTTTGAAAATTACGAAATTTAAATGAGTTTTTTTCCACCAAATGAATCGAAAAATTCCTTTTTCATAAAATTTTCGACATTTATACTATGACATTTTTAAAAATTTTCGAAGAAATTTTTCATGAAAATTTTCAAAATTTTAAAAAAATGTCATAGTATAGAATGTCGAAAATTTTCATGAAAAAAGGTCATTATAGTCTGTCGATTCATTTGGTGGAAAAAAAACTAGTTTAAAATTTCGAATTTTCATGAAAAAAGTCATGTATATATGACATTTTTGAAAAATGACAAATTTAAATGAGTTTTTTTTCCACCAAATGAATCGACAGACTATACTATGCCTTTTTCATGAAAATTTGACATTCTATAATATGACATTTTTTACGAATATTTTCGATGATTTTTTAATGAAAATTTTCAAAAATATTCGTAAAAAATCATAGTATAGAATGTGAAATTTTCATGAAAAAAGGCATAGTATAGTCTGTCGATTCATTTGGTGGAAAAAAAACTCAGTTTAAATTTCGAATTTTCATGAAAAAAGTCATACTATAGTATGACTTTTCATGAAAATACAAAATTTAAATATTTTTTACCAAATGAATACAGACTTTCATGATTTTTTATGAAAATTTCGACTTTTTCATGAAATTTTTACAATTTTTCGAAATTATTTTATTTATACGAATATTTTCAAAATTTTAGAAAAAATGTCATATATAGAATGTCGAAAATTTCATAAAAAGCATAGTATAGTCGAAAATTTGTGAAAAAAAGCATAGTAAAATTCGATTCATTTGTGGAAAAAAATACTAGTTTAAAATTTCGAAAATTTTCATGAAAAATCATACTATAGCATGTCGAAAATATTCGTAAAAAAATGTCATAGTATAGAATGTGAAAATTTCCATGAAAAAAGGCATAGTATAGTCTGTCGATTCATTTGGTGAAAAAAAACTCAGTTTAAAATTTCGACATTTTCATGAAAAATCATCTATATATGACTTTTTGAAAATTGACGAAAATTTTAAACTGAGTTTTTTTTCCACCAAATGAATCGACAGACTATACTATGCCTTTTTCATGAAAATTTTCGACATTCTATACTATGACAATTTTTTACGAATATTTTCGTATGATTTTTCATGAAAATTTTCGAAAATATTCGTAAAAAAATGTCATAGTATAGAATGTCGAAAATTTTCATGAAAAAAGGCATAGTATAGTCTGTCGATTCATTTGGTGGAAAAAAAAACTAGTTTAAAATTTTTGAAATTTTCATGAAAAGTCATATATATATGACTTTTCATGAAAATGACGAAATTTTAAACTGAGTTTTTTTTCCACCAAATGAATCGACAGACTATACTATGCCTTTTTTCATGAAAATTTTCGACATTCTATACTATGACATTTTTTTACGAATATTTTGAAATCTAAGTATGACTTCATAAATTTCAAAAATATTCGTAAAAAATTGTCATAGTATAGAATGTCGAAAATTTTCATAAAAAAGCTAGTTATCTTCGATTCATTTGTGGGAAAAAAACTTTTAAAATTTCGACATTTTCATGAAAAATTTATATTATATTTTTTGAAAATTGCAAATTTTAAATAGTTTTTTCAAAATGAATGAAGAATATAAGCTTTTTTCATGAAAATTTTGAATTCTATACTTGCATTTTTTGAAAAATTTATGCTTTTTATAAAAATTTTTAAATATTGTAAAAATTTCATAGTATAGATTTTCAAATTTTAGAAAAAAAGTATTTTCGACATTTTTGGAAAAAACTAGTTAAAATTTTTTTTCATGAAAAATCATGCTATATATGACTTTTTTAAAATTCGAAATTTTAAACTAGTTTTACCAAAGTCGACAGACTATCTATTTTTTATGAAAATTTCGAAATTCTAAATGCATTTTTAGATTTTTCGATTTTTTTATGAAAATTTTAAATATTCTAAAAAGTCATAGTATAATGTCATTTCATGAAAAAGAAGTTACTGTGTTCATTTGGGAAAAAACTCAGTTTAAATTTGACATTTTCATGAAAAAGTCATGCTATAGTATGACTTTTTTGAAAATTTCGAAATTTTAAAGAGTTTTTTTCCCAAATGATCGAAATTACTATGCCTTTTTATGAAATTTTCGAATTCTATAATGGCATTTTTTCGATATTTTGAATTTTTCTGAAAATTTCAAATATTCTAAAAAAAGTCATTATGAATTGAAATTTTCATGAAAAGGCAATTTAATCTGTGTTTTTGTGAAAAAAATCAGTTAAAATTTCCATTTTCATGAAAATCATCTATAGTATGACTTTTTAAAGACGAATTTTAAAGAGTTTTTTTTCCAAAATGATTTGAAAATTATGTTTTTCAAAAATTTTTGACATTATACTATGACATTTTTTACGATATTTGAAAATTTTTAAACTGATTTTCAAAATATTTGAAAATTGCCTTATAAATGTCGAAATTTTATGAAAAGGCATTTATTGTCGATTTTTGTGGAAAAAATCAGTTTAAAATTTCGACATTTTCATGAAAAAATCATTCTAAATTATTTTGAAAAATTTAGATTTAACTGGTTTTTTTTCCCCAAAGAACGCAGACTATACTTGCTTTTTCTGAAAATTTGCATTTATAAATGACATTTTTTTAAAATAATCTTGGGATGCTTTTTTCATAAAATTTTCAAAATTTCGAAAATTTTTCATAGTATAGATTCGAAAATTTCAAAAAGGCATAGTATAGTTGTCGATTTTTGGAAAAAACAGTTTAAAATTTCGAATTTTTGAAAAAACTCTATTAATTTTTGAAAATTCGAAATTTAAACTGAGTTTTTTTTCCAAAATGACGAAATAACTTGTTTTTTTCAAAATGACATTACTATGACTTTTTTAGTTTTTCGAAAATTTTTATGAAAAAGTATACTATCATTTCAAAATATTGTTTTTATAAGAATTAAAATTTGAAATTCATAGTATTTGAATTTGTGAAAATTTTAAAACTTTTATGCTTTCAATTTTTTTTTTTTTTTTTTTTTTTTTTTTTTTTTTTTTTTTTTTTTTTTTTTTTTTTTTTTTTTTTTTTTTTTTTTTTTTTTTTTTTTTTTTTTTTTTTTTTTTTTTTTTTTTTTTTTTTTTTTTTTTTTTTTTTTTTTTTTTAAAAAAAAAAAAAAAAAAAAAAAAAAAAAAAAAAAAAAAAAAAAAAAAAAAAAAAAAAAAAAAAAAAAAAAAAAAAAAAAAAAAAAAAAAAAAAAAAAAAAAAAAAAAAAAAAAAAAAAAAAAAAAAAAAAAAAAAAAAAAAAAAAAAAAAAAAAAAAAAAAAAAAAAAAAAAAAAAAAAAAAAAAAAAAAAAAAAAAAAAAAAAAGGGCATTCTTTGGTGGAAAAAAAACGTTTAAAATTTTAATTTTATGAAAAAAAAAAAGACCCAAATTTAAAAAAATATTTTTTCTATGAAAACCCTTTTTTTTTTTTTTTTTTTTTTTTTTTTTTTTTTTTTTTTTTTTTTTTTTTTTTTTTTTTTTTAAAAAAAAAAAAAAAAAAAAAAAAAAAAAAAAAAAAAAAAAAAAAAAAAAAAAAAAAAAAAAAATTTTAAACTGAGTTTTTTTTCCACCAAATGAATTGACAGACTATACTATGCCTTTTTTCATGAAAATTTTCGACATTCTATACTATGACAATTTTTTACGAACATTTTCGTATGACTTTTTTCATGAAAATTTTCAAAAATATTCGTAAAAAATTGTCATAGTATAGAATGTCGAAAATTTTCATGAAAAAAGACATAGTATAGTCTGTCGATTCATTTGGTGGAAAAAAAACTCAGTTTAAAATTTCGACATTTTCATGAAAAAAGTCATGCTATAGTATGACTTTTTTGAAAATTGACGAAATTTTAAACTGAGTTTTTTTTCCACCAAATGAATCGACAGACTATACTATGCCCTTTTTCATGAAAATTTTCGACATTCTATACTATGACAATTTTTTACGAATATTTTCGTATGACTTTTTTCATGAAAATTTTCAAAAATATTCATAAAAAATTGTCATAGTATAGAATGTCGAAAATTTTCATGAAAAAAGACATAGTATAGTCTGTCGATTCATTTGGTGGAAAAAAAACTCAGTTTAAAATTTCGACATTTTCATGAAAAAAGTCATGCTATAGTATGACTTTTTTGAAAATTGACGAAATTTTAAACTGAGTTTTTTTTCCACCAAATGAATTGACAGACTATACTATGCCCTTTTTCATGAAAATTTTCGACATTCTATACTATGACAATTTTTTACGAACATTTTCGTATGACTTTTTTCATGAAAATTTTCAAAAATATTCGTAAAAAATTGTCATAGTATAGAATGTCGAAAATTTTCATGAAAAAAGGCATAGTATAGTCTGTCGATTCATTTGGTGGAAAAAAAACTCAGTTTAAAATTTCGACATTTTCATGAAAAAAGTCATGCTATAGTATGACTTTTTTGAAAATTGACGAAATTTTAAACTGAGTTTTTTTTCCACCAAATGAATCGACAGACTATACTATGCCCTTTTTCATGAAAATTTTCGACATTCTATACTATGACAATTTTTTACGAATATTTTCGTATGACTTTTTTCATGAAAATTTTCAAAAATATTCGTAAAAAATTGTCATAGTATAGAATGTCGAAAATTTTCATGAAAAAAGGCATAGTATAGTCTGTCGATTCATTTGGTGGAAAAAAAACTCAGTTTAAAATTTCGACATTTTCATGAAAAAAGTCATGCTATAGTATGACTTTTTTGAAAATTGACGAAATTTTAAACTGAGTTTTTTTTCCACCAAATTAATCGACAGACTATACTATGCCCTTTTTCATGAAAATTTTCGACATTCTATACTATGACAATTTTTTACGAATATTTTCGTATGACTTTTTTCATGAAAATTTTCAAAAATATTCGTAAAAAATTGTCATAGTATAGAATGTCGAAAATTTTCATGAAAAAAGGCATAGTATAGTCTGTCGATTCATTTGGTGGAAAAAAAACTCAGTTTAAAATTTCGACATTTTCATGAAAAAAGTCATGCTATAGCCTGACTTTTTTGAAAATTGACGAAATTTTAAACTGAGTTTTTTTTCCACCAAATGAATCGACAGACTATACTATGCCCTTTTTCATGAAAATTTTCTACATTCTATACTATGACATTTTTTTACGAATATTTTCGAAAATTTTTATGAAAAAAGTGATACTATAGCATTTCGAAAATATTCGTAAAAAAATGTCATAGTATAGAATGTCGAAAATTTTCATGAAAAAAGGCATAGTATAGTCTGTCGATTCATTTGGTGGAAAAAAAACTCAGTTTAAAATTTCGACATTTTCATGAAAAAAGTCATACTATACTATGACTTTTCATGAAAATTGACGAAAATTTAAACTGAGTTTTTTTTCCACCAAATGAATCGACAGACTATACTATGCCTTTTTTCATGAAAATTTTCGACATTCTATACTATGACATTTTTTTACGAATATTTTCGAAAATTTTTATGAAAAAAGTCATACATAGCATTTCGAAAATATTCGTAAAAAAATGTCATAGTATAGAATGTCGAAAATTTTCATGAAAAAAGGCATAGTATAGTCTGTCGATTCATTTGGTGGAAAAAAAACTCAGTTTAAAATTTCGACATTTTCATGAAAAAAGACATACTATACTATGACTTTTCATGAAAATTGACGAAAATTTAAACTGAGTTTTTTTTCCACCAAATGAATCGACAGACTATACTATGCCTTTTTTCATGAAAATTTTCGACATTCTATACTATGACATTTTTTTACGAATATTTTCGAAAATTTTTATGAAAAAAGTCATACTATAGCATTTCGAAAATATTCGTAAAAAAATGTCATAGTATAGAATGTCGAAAATTTTCATGAAAAAAGGCATAGTATAGTCTGTCGATTCATTTGGTGTAAAAAAAACTCAGTTTAAAATTTTGACATTTTCATGAAAAAAGACATACTATACTATGACTTTTCATGAAAATTGACGAAAATTTAAACTGAGTTTTTTTTCCACCAAATGAATCGACAGACTATACTATGCCTTTTTTCATGAAAATTTTCGACATTCTATACTATGACATTTTTTTACGAATATTTTCGAAAATTTTTATGAAAAAAGTCATACATAGCATTTCGAAAATATTCGTAAAAAAATGTAATAGTATAGAATGTCGAAAATTTTCATGAAAAAAGGCATAGTATAGTCTGTCGATTCATTTGGTGGAAAAAAAACTCAGTTTAAAATTTCGACATTTTCATGAAAAAAGACATACTATACTATGACTTTTCATGAATATTGACGAAAATTTAAACTGAGTTTTTTTTCCACCAAATGAATCGACAGACTATACTATGCCTTTTTTCATGAAAATTTTCGACATTCTATACTATGACATTTTTTTACGAATATTTTCGAAAATTTTTATGAAAAAAGTCATACTATAGCATTTCGAAAATATTCGTAAAAAAATGTCATAGTATAGAATGTCGAAAATTTTCATGAAAAAAGGCATAGTATAGTCTGTCGATTGATTTGGTGGAAAAAAAACTCAGTTTAAAATTTCGACATTTTCATGAAAAAAGACATACTATACTATGACTTTTCATGAATATTGACGAAAATTTAAACTGAGTTTTTTTTCCACCAAATGAATCGACAGACTATACTATGCCTTTTTTAATGAATTTTTTCGACATTCTATACTACGACATTTTTTTACGAATATTTTCGAAAATTTTTATGAAAAAAGTCATACATAGCATTTCGAAAATATTCGTAAAAAAATGTAATAGTATAGAATGTTGAAAATTTTCATGAAAAAAGGCATAGTATAGTCTGTCGATTCATTTGGTGGAAAAAAAACTCAGTTTAAAATTTCGACATTTTCATGAAAAAAGACATACTATACTATGACTTTTCATGAATATTGACGAAAATTTAAACTGAGTTTTTTTTCCACCAAATGAATCGACAGACTATACTATGCCTTTTTTAATGAAAATTTTCGACATTCTATACTACGACATTTTTTTACGAATATTTTCGAAAATTTTTATGAAAAAAGTCATACATAGCATTTCGAAAATATTCGTAAAAAAATGTAATAGTATAGAATGTCGAAAATTTTCATGAAAAAAGGCATAGTATAGTCTGTCGATTCATTTGGTGTAAAAAAAACTCAGTTTAAAATTTTGACATTTTCATGAAAAAAGACATACTATACTATGACTTTTCATGAAAATTGACGAAAATTTAAACTGAGTTTTTTTTCCACCAAATGAATCGACAGACTATACTATGCCTTTTTTCATGAAAATTTTCGACATTCTATACTATGACATTTTTTTACGAATATTTTCGAAAATTTTTATGAAAAAAGTCATACTATAGCATTTCGAAAATATTCGTAAAAAAATGTCATAGTATAGAATGTCGAAAATTTTCATGAAAAAAGGCATAGTATAGTCTGTCGATTGATTTGGTGGAAAAAAAACTCAGTTTAAAATTTCGAAAATTTTCATGAAAAAAGTCATACTATAGCATTTCGAAAATATTCGTAAAAAAATGTCATAGTATAGAATGTCGAAAATGTTCATGAAAAAAGGCATGGTATAGTCTGTCGATTCATTTGGTAGAAAAAAAACTCAGTTTAAATTTTCGTCAATTTTCATGAAAAGTCATAGTATAGTATGTCTTTTTTCATGAAAATTTCGAAATTTTAAACTGAGTTTTTTTTACACCAAATGAATCGACAGACTATACTATGCCTTTTTTCATGAAAATGTTCGACATTCTATACTTTGACATTTTTTTACGAATATTTTCAACTCGCTATAGTATGACTTTTTTCATAAAACTTTTCGAAAATATTCGTAAAAAAATGTCGAAAATTTTCATGAAAAAAGGCATAGTATAGCATGTCGAAAATATTCGTAAAAAAATGTCATAGTATAGAATGTCGAAATTTTTCATGAAAAAAGGCATAGTATAGTCTGTCGATTAATTTGGTGGAAAAAAAACTCAGTTTAAAATTTCGAAAATTTTCATGAAAAAAGTCATGCTATAGCATGTCGAAAATTTTCGTGAACAAATGTCGAAAATATTCGTAAAAAAATGTCATAGTATAGTATGTCGAAAAAGGTCATACAATAGTGTCGAAAATTTTGTAAAACAAAGTCATAGTATAGTATGTCGAAAAAAAGTCATAGTATAGTATGTCGAAAAAAGTCATACAATAGTATGTCGAAAAAAAGTCATACAATACTGTCAAAAAATGTAGTAAAAAAAGTCATAGTATAGTATGTCGAAAAAAGTCATACAATAGTATGTCGAAAAAAAGTCATACAATACTATGTCGAAAAATGTAGTAAAAAAAGTCATAGTATAGTATGTAGAAAAAAAGTCATGCTATAGTATGTCGAAAAAAGTCATACAATAGTATGTCGAAAAAAAGTCATAGTATAGTATGTCGAAAAAAGTCATACAATAGTATGTCGAAAATGTTTGTAAAAAAAAGTCATAGTATTGAATGTCGAAAAAAAGTCATAGTATAGTATGTCGAAAAAAGTCATACAATAGTATGTCGAAAAATAGTTATAGTATAGTATGTCGAAAAAAATCATACAATAGTTTGTCGAAATTTTTTGTAAAAAAGTCATAGTATAGTATGTCGAAAAAAAGTCAGTGTAGTATGTCGAAAAAAGTCATACAATAGTATTTCGAAAGAAAGTCATAGTATAGTATGTCGAAAAAACGTCATACAACAGTATGTCGAAAATTTTTGTAAAAAAAAGTCATAGTATAGTATGTCGAAAAAATTCATACAATAGTATGTCGAAAAAAAGTCGTACAATAGTATGTCGAAAAATTTAGTAAAAAAAGTCATAGTATAGTATGTCGAAAAAAAGTCATGCTATAGTATGTCAAAAAAAAGTCATAGTATAGTATGTCGAAAAAAAGTTATACAATAGTATTTCGAAAATTTTGGAAAAAAAGTCATAGTATAGTATGTCGAAAAAGTCATAGTATAGTATGTTGAAAAAAGTCATACAATAGTATGTCGAAAAAAAGCCATAGTATAGTATGTCGAAAAAACGTCATACAATACTATGATTTTTTTGTACAAAACATTTCGACATACTATTGTATGTCGAAAAAAAGTCATGCTATAGTATGTCGAAAAAAAGTCATAGAATAGTATGTCGAAAAAAAGTTATACAATTGTATTTCGAAAGTTTTTGAAAAAAAAAGTCATAGTATAGTATGTCGAAAAGTCATACAATAGTATGTCAAAAAAAAGTCATAGTATAGTATGTCGAAAAAAGTCACACAATAGTATGTCGAAAATTTTTGTAAAAAAAAGTCATAGTATTGTATGTCGAAAAAAAGTCATAGTATAGTATGTCGAAAAACGTCATACAATAGTATGTCGAACATTTTTGTAAAAAAAAGTCAGTATTGTATGTCGAAAATAAGTCATAGTATAGTATGTCGAAAAAAAGTCATACAATAGTATGTCGAAAAAAAGTCATACAATAGTATGTCTAAAAATTTAGTAAAAAAAGTCATAGTATAGTATGTCGAAAAAAAGTCATGCTATGGTATGTCAAAAAAAATTCATAGTATAGTATGTCGAAAAAAAGTTATACAATAGTATTTCGAAAATTTTTGAAAAAAAAAGTCATAGTATAGTATGTCGAAAAAAGTCATACAATAGTATGTCGAAAAAAAGCCATAGTATAGTATGTCGAAAAAACGTCATACAATAGTATGTCGAAATTTTTTGTAAAAAAAAATCATAGTATTGTATGTCGAAAAAAAGTCATAGTATAGTATGTCGAAAAAAGTCATACAATAGTATGTCGAAAGAAAGTCATAGTATAGTATGTCGAAAAAAGTCATACAATAGTATGTCGAAAAAAAGTCATACAATACTGTCAAAAAATGTAGTAAAAAAAGTCATAGTATAGTATGTCGAAAAAAGTCATACAATAGTATGTCGAAAAAAAATCATACAATAGTATGTCGAAAATATTTGTAAAAAAGTCATAGCATAGCATGTCGAAAAAAAGTCATAGTATAGCATGTCGAAAAAATATCATACAATAGTATGTCGAAAATTTTTGTAAAAAAGTCAGTATAGTATGCCGAAAAAAGTCATACAATAGTATGTCGAAAATAAGCCATAGTATAGTATGTCGAAAAAAAAGTCATACAATAGTATGTCGAAAGTTTTTGTAAAAAAAAGTCATATTATAGTATGTCGAAAAAAAGTCATACAATAGTATGTCGAAAATTTTTGTAAAAAAAAGTCATAGTATAGTATGTCGAAAAAAAGTCATAGTATAGTATGTCGAAAAAAGTCATACAATAGTATGTCGAAAATTTTGTTAAAAAAGTCATAGTATAGTATGTCGAAAAAAAGTCATAGTATAGTATGTCGAAAAAAGTCATACAATAGTATGTCGAAAAAATATCATACAATAGTATGTCGAAAATTTTTGTAAAAAAAAGTCATAGTATAGTATGTCGAAAAAAGTCATACAATAGTATGTCGAAAATTTTTGTAAAAAAAAGTCATAGTATAGTATGTCGAAAAAAGTCATAGTATAGTATGTCGAAAATTTTGTAAAAAAAAGTCGTAGTATAGTTTGTCGAAAAAAAGTCATGTATAGTATGTCAAAAAAACGCCATACAATAGTATGTCGAAAAATTTAGTAAAAAAAGTCATAGTATAGTATGTCAAAAAAAAGTCATGCTATAGTATGTCGAAAAAAAGTTATAGTATAGTATGTCGAAAAATTTTGTTAAAAAAAGTCGTAGTATAGTGTGTCAAAAAAACGTTATTGTATAGTATGTCGAAAAATTTTGTAAGAAAAAGTCATAGTATAGTAAGTCGAAAAAAAGTCATACAATAGTATGTCGAAAAATGTAGTAAAAAAAAGTCATAGTATAGTAAGTCGATAAAAAGTCATAGTATAGTATGTCGAAAATTTTGTAAAAAAAAGTCATACTATATTATGTCGAAAAAAAAGTCATAGTATACTATGTCGAAAAAAAGTCATACTATAGTATGTCGAAAAAACAGTGTGTCGAAAATTTTTGGGAAAAAAAATTAGTATAGTATGTCGAAAAAAGTCATAGAATAGTATGTCAAAAAAACTTTAAAAAGTATAGTATGTTGAAAAAATGTCATATTACAGTATGTCGAAAAATTTCATGAAAAAAAGTGAAAGTATAGTATGTCGAAAAAAGTCACGAAAAAAGTCAAAGTATAGTATGTCGAAAAAATTCATGAACAAAGGCACATTATAGTACGTGGAAAAAAAGTCATAGTATAATGTCGCAAAAAAGTTATGGTATAGTATCTCCAAAAATTTCATAAAAAAAGTCAAAGTGTAGTATGTCCAATAAAATGCCAGTAGTATGTCGAAAAATGTCATTAAATAGTCATATTATAGTATGTCGAAAAAAGTCATACTATTTCAAAAAAAGTCAAAGTATAGTATGTCAAAAAAGTCATTGTATATTGTGTCGAAAAATTTCATGAAAAAAGTCATTGTATGGTGGGTCTACAAAACTTTAAAAAGTGATTGTATAGTCTGTCAAAAAAGTCAATGTATAGTATAAGAAAATATAAAGAAAAAAGTCATAACAAAATACAGTCTAGTATTTCGAAAAAAGTGATTAAAAAGTCATAGTATAGTATGTCGAAAAAAGTCATACAATAGTATGTCGAAAATTTTGTTAAAAAAGTCATAGTATAGTATGTCGAAAAAAAGTCATAGTATAGTATGTCGAAAAAAGTCATACAATAGTATGTCGAAAAATTTAGTAAAAAAAGTCATAGTATAGTATGTCGAAAAAAGTCATAGTATAGTATGTCGAAAAAAAGTTGTACAATAGTATTTCGAAAATTTTTGGAAAAAAAAGTCATAGTATAGTATGTCGAAAAAAGTCATACAATAGTATGTTGAAAAAAAGCCATAGTATAGTATGTCGAAAAAACGTCATACAATAGTATCTCGAAAATGTTTGTAAAAAAAATCATAGTATAGTATGTCGAAAAAAGTCATACAATAGTATGTCGAAATTTTTTTTTAAAAAAGTCATAGTTCAGTATGTCGAAAAAAAAGTCATAGTATAGTATGTCGAAAAAAGTCATACAATAGTATGTCGAAAAAATATCATACAATAGTATGTCGAAAATTTTTGTAAAAAAAAGTCATAGTATAGTATGTCGAAAAAAGTCATACAATAGTATGTCGAAAATTTTTGTAAAAAAAAGTCATAGTATAGTATGTCAAAAAAAGTCATAGTATAGTATGTCGAAAATTTTGTAAAAAAAAGTCGTAGTATAGTTTGTCGAAAAAAAGTCATGTATAGTATGTCAAAAAAACGCCATACAATAGTATGTCGAAAAATTTAGTAAAAAAAGTCATAGTATAGTATGTCAAAAAAAAGTCATGCTATAGTATGTCGAAAAAAAGTTATAGTATAGTATGTCGAAAAATTTTGTTAAAAAAAGTCGTAGTATAGTGTGTCAAAAAAACGTTATTGTATAGTATGTCGAAAAATTTTGTAAGAAAAAGTCATAGTATAGTAAGTCGAAAAAAAGTCATACAATAGTATGTCGAAAAATGTAGTAAAAAAAAGTCATAGTATAGTAAGTCGATAAAAAGTCATAGTATAGTATGTCGAAAATTTTGTAAAAAAAAGTCATACTATATTATGTCGAAAAAAAAGTCATAGTATACTATGTCGAAAAAAAGTCATACTATAGTATGTCGAAAAAACAGTGTCGAAAATTTTTGGGAAAAAAAATTTGTATAGTATGTCGAAAAAAGTCATAGAATAGTATGTCAAAAAAACTTTAAAAAGTATAGTATGTTGAAAAAATGTCATATTACAGTATGTCGAAAAATTTCATGAAAAAAAGTGAAAGTATAGTATGTCGAAAAAAGTCACGAAAAAAGTCAAAGTATAGTATGTCGAAAAAATTCATGAACAAAGGCACAGTATAGTACGTGGAAAAAAAGTCATAGTATAATGTCGCAAAAAAGTTATGGTATAGTATCTCCAAAAATTTCATAAAAAAAGTCAGTCTAGTATGTCCAATAAAATGCCAGTAGTATGTCGAAAAATGTCATTAAATAGTCATATTATAGTATGTCGAAAAAAGTCATACTATTTCAAAAAAAGTCAAAGTATAGTATGTCAAAAAAGTCATTGTATATTGTGTCGAAAAATTTCATGAAAAAAGTCATTGTATGGTGGGTCTACAAAACTTTAAAAAGTGATTGTATAGTCTGTCAAAAAAGTCAATGTATAGTATAAGAAAATATAAAGAAAAAAGTCATAACAAAATACAGTCTAGTATTTCGAAAAAAGTGATTAAAAAGTCATTGTATAGTATGTCGAAAAAAGTCTTACTATGTCAAAAAAAAGTCATAAAAATAGTCAGTTTCGTATGTCAAAAAAGTCATAGCATAGTAGTTCAAAAAAGTAATCTTATAGTATGTCGAAAAAAGTCATAGTATGTCAAAAAACACTTTAAACTAGTATGTTGACAAATGACATATAAAAGTCTTTTTATAGTATGTAAAAAAATGTCTGAGTTTTCTGTTCGCTCCACATTTTCACACATTTCCTCCACATGAATCTCTCTCTCTCAACCACACCTTCCCACTCTTTCCCCTCCATCTCGCTCTGTCTCAGTGGTTGCTGCCAATGACCTGAGGTGGCAGACGCAGGGAATATTCCGGCCATTTGTGGAGGTCTATATCATCGGCCCTCACCTCAGCGACAAGAAGCGGAAGTACGCGACCAAGTCGAAGAACAACAGTTGGGCTCCCAAATACAATGAAACCTTCACGTTGTGAGTAATAATACTGATAATGATTGGTTTTTTTTTGTTTTAAGGTTGTAGAAAATGTGTGAACAGATTAATAGGGCTGTCAAAGTTAATGCTATAATAACGTGTTAACGCAAATGAATTTTAACACCACTAATTTCTTTAATGCATTAACGCAATCGATCTTTCGGAGGTTGTAGTAAGCTTAGTTTTAAAGCTAGAGTTAAGATACTGACATTATATGAAACCTAACGAATCCATCGGTGCCAACCTTGTCATACTAGCTTGTCATGAAGGAGGCTAAATAACGCTCCAAACGTGCTCTAAATTTTGCCGAGGAAAAATGGGAATAGCCATTTTGAAAGGGGTCCCTTGACCTCTGACCTCAAGATATGTGAATCAAAATTGGTTCTGTGGGTACCCACGAGTCTTCCCTTTACAGACATGCCCACTTTATGATAATCACATGCAGTTTAGGGCAAGAAATAGTCAAGTCATTACACTGACAGCTGTTGTTGCCTGTTGGCCTTGAGTTTGCCATGTTATGATTTGAGCATATTTTTTATGCTAAATGCAGTACCTGTGAGGGTTTCTGGACAATATTTGTCATTGTTTTGTGTTGATAATTGATTTCCAGTAATAAATATATACATACATTTGCATAAAGCAGCATATTTGCCCACTCCCATGTTGATAAGAGTATTAAATACTTGATAAATCTCATTTTAAGGTCAATTTTGAACAGATAAAAAATGTGCGATTAATCGCGTTTAAATATTTTAATTGATTGACAGCCCTAATTGTTAGGGGTGTTAGAAAATATCGAGTAATGCGATATTATGTTCTGTGATACTGTATAGATTCTCAAAAACACTATTGATTGTTAATAAATAGTTTACATGCAAAGATTAACTCAGTCAATACTTTATATAATTTGCAAAGTTATGTGTCCTCTCAAAGTAGTGCTATGATGTTCAATGTTACAGGGACTGTGATAAATGCAAATGCAGATCCCACTGTTCAGATTACATAAAAAAGTAAACTTTTTTTACTCTGATTTCATGCATATGGTGGTGTGTTCTTCATACTATTAGTTTTCCTAAAATTGGAGATAGAAAATCGCTATATATCGCCTTGCTTACAGTATCGCAATATATCGAATCGTAACCTCTGTATCATGATACGTATCGTATCGCCAGATTCTTGCCAATACACAGCCCTACTAATTGTTACCTCCTCTCCTCTCCACTGCAGCCCCCTCAGTAGCGAGGTGGGTCCTGAGTGCTACGAGCTGCAGGTGTGTGTGAAGGACTACTGCTTTGCGCGAGAGGACCGCACCGTGGGCATGGCCGTCCTGCAGCTGAAGGACTTAGCCTCCAAAGGCAGCGTCGCCTGCTGGCTGCCGCTAGGTAAACGCATCCACATGGACGAGACGGGCCTAACTGTCCTGCGTATCCTCTCCCAACGCAACAACGACGACGTGGCCAAGGAGTTTGTCAAGCTCAAGTCGGACCAGCGCTCTGCAGAGGAGGGCCGCAGCTAAGAGACACCACAGAATTTAAAACTACCCATCTGAAGCTCAAATCAGACGTCGCCACCTACTGCCCTGGAGCTCTCCTGAGCCACTGCTAGCCACTGCCCTGCTGATCCAGTGTTGTAAAAGCACAGATAAGACAACAGTCGCCACACATCCAGTGCTAAACAAATCATCACTAATTTTCTTCAAAAAGCACCAGTGTCTTGTTGCAGATCTTATCAGCCATCCTGATGAACAATACATCGAGTTAAATCATAGAGGATACTTCCTCTGTCCGTAGAGGTGAGTCATGCACACATACACACAAACACACCTCGTTTGACTGGTTAACGTGAGAAATATCTTGTAGCCTTTAATATTTTGGCTTCCTCTCGTCCCTTCCCCGGCCTGCACCCGCTCAGAGAAGGGTCGGCAAGTGCCAACAGATAACAGCTGAAATATGCCAAGACCAGCCCTAAGCACAACAGGACCAACTGTCCAACTGACCCATTAACAACAACAACAACGCCTGCAAGGCCTCAAACATTCCAGATATCGGGCGGGGGAACAAAGCACTATTTAGTTAAGATAATTTTAGTATTTATTTACTGCTCTCTTCCAAATTATATTTATATTGAAATAATTCTATATATCATAATATATGAAAAGTTATATACAGGATTATTCGATGGACGTGAGGTCCTTGAAAGATTGTCCTCGTCTGTCTTTATGTCCGTCTACCCTGTAACAGAGCACACTGCCTGACACCCTCAATGCCTTCTGTCTCGTTGACCCTCGTACGGTATGCGTGTCTCCTATATAGCGAGATTAATCTGATGAAAACACGCCTTCAAGCACTGTGATTCATCAGAGTACGTGTGTGAGAATGTATAATGTGCGAGTGTGTTTGTAAGATGTTCTAATGTTGACCTCATGTAGCCGCCCGTGTTGCCTGTTACCTGCAAATGTAATCACAGAAAGCCATCACACAGAGGGGGGGGTGTTCATATTCAGATTAGATTTTAGAGGATTTTCAAAGTGTCTTTTACTCTGGGGGTGGATGCATCTTATATCTTAAGATAATATTTCCATCATTTTTGCGTTACTGTAAACATTCCCAACAGCCCTGTACTGGGTGTGTGAGATAGACGAAGGAAAACTTGCCTGCCACTTCCTTTTCTTAAAAAAAAAAACAATTTGCCAAATCAAAACCTGCATGTAAGGAGATCATAGAAACCTGAGATCCTATTTTGCAACATGCTCTGAGGCAAAATATTTACGTGGGTTACAAAACCACACACGCAGGTGCCGTAACCCTGATCTCTGATACCGAGAAGTCAGACCTCTGCTAAAGGGCTGCAGATCCAGACCCACACCAGGTCTGGATCTGACATTTAAAAGAGGGCCTACAGCTTAGTAGAGATGTAGTGTGAAGATTTAGAAGCACAGGGTCTTTAATGCACCCATAATAACACATTTCTACACTGATCTTTTTTTTATTATGTTTCAGTAATTGTTTATGGAATGACAGGAATGCTTCAAATTATCCTACAGTTAAATTTCTTTAATCTGTGTTAAACTAAATGTTTTGACTTGACTCTTGACTGTCCAGCATGTCTCTTAATTCAACTTCTATTTTCATGAATGCCCTTTTTTAAAAAGATTGGTTTATTTATCTATAAGAGGTGTGTATGTCTGTTTGGGAACTAGAGTCCAAGTTTAATAATGACAGGGTGTTTTGTTTGTTTTTTTCTATTTCTGCCTCTTTTTTTAAGTTCCCCCCAAAAGCACTTGATCATAAATGAATAATTTAACAGGCCCCCTCTTTTGAACAAGGTGTAAGAACTGAACTCTATGCATCGAATCTATAAAAAAATCTGTGTAGACGAGTCATTTTTGAAGCAGTCTTATAATGTTTACATTGTGGATTATTCTTATTATATCAGCACAAGTGTTTGTCTGATATGTTGTACATGCTGTCTCTATTGTAATGGGCCAAATATCGCAGCTGTAGTAGAGCTGATTAGAGACGGAAATTTGTTTGTACAGCTTTTCAGCGCTGAGGAAAATAATCTGGAGAGATCGATTGTTGTTGTTGGGCGTTGTAAATAGCTCGGATGTAACAAACACGTCAGACTATGTGAAGTGAAGTTTGCTGCTCTTTTGTAGACTTGAATATTTGCTCTCGGTGACTGGGCAGTTGGGGATTATGTGTGTGTGTGTGGTTGCCCAATCTGGATATGTAGCTATTATTGAAAGATTATAGGAATGCCGTGTACACACTGGAGATGAATAACAAGCAATTTGTACAAAGCTGATGATTTAATGGGCTTGATTAAGAGCCAAATAAATACACAGCTAGCTTCTGACTTTTAGGAAAACTGCCCATCTACTTAAACATGATGTCACTCTCTGGTGTTTACAAGGTCTTTTTATTTAAGGGGACATCTGCACAGCCTTTTAATAACTTTAAATAACAGGTCACATAGCTGGAAATGCCACGAAAAAAATATTTATTTATTGCTGTTGACAATGATACTTTAGTCTCCTCCTACAGAGGCTCAGTTTGCGTGTTGGGGTATAGAGCGCTGCAGGGATGATGTATTTTTGTAGGCCAATCAGGAAGTTAGCATCGCCGTGGTTCCCTCAACAAAAAGCCAATGGGATTTTTTAATTGAGTTTTGAATTATTGCAGAAAATAAGCTCTGTTACAAACACACGTTTATGATACTTACACGTTTTGTTCAGCAAGATAATCATCACAAATGAACACCGCTTTTATGATTTTTGAAGTGTAAATGCAATCGGCAAAAGTAAAAAGCTAACGTTAGGCTATAAACAAACTACACCACGGTCGCATGAGCGCGAGTATACACAACGAGGACGAGTCGGTGTGATGACGTTTAGTAGTCTCCTTTAGCCACTTGTTAGCAGCCGCCTTTTTTAAGACACGTAAGGGCTTCAAAATTGACGAGCGGGATATTTACTGACGTATTTTCTATCATAGAACAAAACGTTAAAATCTCTTCAGCTTGTGTTAACCGCAGACGTTATTTTAGGCATCTAACTAAAAATCCATTAAAAAAAAACAATTGACTTCCAGACGAGGGAACCGGAATTGCAAAAATGCTAACTCATTTCTGGGTTTTAGGATTCATTCCTGCAGCACTCTGTTGGACTGGCATGTGGAACAGGAATGCACACAGAAGTTAAAGGTGCTAAATTCGATATCGAGAGCATTAATATAACTATTTGCTATGTAAAGATATAGAGGAGTAATGTCTACCTGAGCAGAGAATGAAGTCACTCTCCCTCTGTGTGTGTTGTAATCCGAGCTTCGCCTCGCTTTGTTGACGTCGCCGGGCCGGTAGCGTGTGCCCCACTGGCTAGCTCACGGCCGCCGCTCTGCACTGCTTTCATACGGCGGTCACAGCTGATAACGCCGGTGTCGTCGCGGAAGCGTAGCACCCACCCTCCGGTTCCCCCTCAGGTAAACACTGTAATCCCTGTCAGCACTTTCGCCGTTGTCGTCGCTGTTAGCACCGTTAGCTACGAGCCGCCGGTTAACCGTCACCATACTGAGAGGCAATCGAAATGCTCCAAATTCCGTATTTAGCACCTTTAAGGACGATAAATGTAGAAGCACAATGAAAAGCACAGAAAAAGAGCGGACAGACATGCATGATCTGTTCTAGCTGACCAGGCCACGCAGACAGACACCGGTCCTGTACTTCCAGAAAAGGTGCATGATAGGAACAATAAAACAAAAAGAAAAAAATGTATTGTGCCAGCACGCATAATTATTTGATGTTAATTGCCAATTGTTGTCTCCTTTTATTTTGATATTTCATTATTGTTTTCTATTTTTGAAATGTTTGTGAATATATAAATATGTATTACTGATGATGTGTAGTGGTACAAAGTACTCGCATGAGAATTTTTTTATACACGAGATGTTTCTAATTTTTTGCGTTTTTTTTATTCTGGTTGTTCTTATTGGGGGTTGAGGTTACTGGGACTGCAGTCTCGTGTTTCTGCTTCCAATAAAATATGGAGAAAAAAAAAGTTTCATCTCTTTCCTTGTTTATCAAACTGTACGGAGACATCACACATAGCTGCCCCTTTGCTGTGTACAGACTAATCCACTGATAATTAACAGATTAATTAAACAAGTTAGTGCCACTAAAATAAAATATCTTAAAGTTCACAACACCTCCTGGAAGGCCTCTTCTAGGCTCTGCGTAGAAAGGAGATCTTGAGGGAGTCTGGGATGACTAACTGCTCAGCATGGAGGACCGGGGGAGGCGAGTAGGGAAATGTGACAGGAAACACTCGCCTCACGTCCATCAGGAGCTGTGGAGGCTGACCGTCAGAGCAGCCTTTGAGAAGACCCTAAAAGAGCAAAGACAGAGAGCACTCACATGAGACACACTACTTTTGATTGATAAACACGATGGCTGTCAAAGTTAACGCCATTCATTTCTTTAACGCATTTAATTAATGATAATTTAATTAACGCAATCAATCTTTCTGGTTGTAGCAGGCTCAGTTGTAAAGCTAGAGTGAAGATACTGGTATCACATGAAACAAGAAAACCTAAGGAATCCATTGGTACCAACCATGTCATACTAGCTTGTCGGGAAGGAGGTTAAAGAACGCTCCAAACTTGTGCTAAATTTTGGCGAGGAAAAACTGGCATAGCCATTTACAAAGGGGTCCCTTGACCTCTGACCTCAAGATATTTGAATGAAAATGGGTTCTATGGGTACCCACAAGTCTCCCCTTTACAGACAAGCCCACTTTATGATAATCACATGCAGTTTGGGGCAAGTCATAGTCAAGTCAGCACACTGACACACTGACAGCTGTTGCCGCCTTTTGGGCTTGATTATGCCATGTTATGATTTGAGCATATTTTTTATGCTAAATACAGTACCTGTGAGGGTTTCTGGACAATATTTGTCATTGTTTTGTGTTGTTAATTGATTTCCAGTAATAAATATATACATACATTTGCATAAAGCAGCATATTTGCACGCTTCCATGTTGAGTATTAAATCATTCACAAATCTCCCTTTAAGGTACTGTTTGAACAGATATAAAATGTGCGATTAATCACGATTAACTATAGACAATCGTGATTAATCACGATTTAATATTTTAATCGATTGACAGCCCTAATAAACACATGAAACCCTTGCAGCTGTAAGACCGTACCTGGACAGTACGGATGAAATTCAGTGTGACTCTTTCATCCAGGTCACTGTTGGGAGTGTAAAGAGTCAGGATCTTCACAATCTGTTAAATAAAACAGATAAACAGGAAGTTATATACACTTTAACTGCACAACAATGTGCTCTTTCTTCAAGCCAGATGCTTATAGAGACCCACCTGCTGGCTGGACAGGGCAGTGCAGGTCCGAACAAGGGCCTGTGCTTCCGCCTCGGTCTTTTTCCCAGCCTGCAGCAGCTGAACAGCCTGGATGAGCGGCTCCAGCGGGGCCACAGCGCTCCCTGCCTGCAGGCCTCGGCTCCGCAACCACTCCTCCAGCAGACTCACATTATAGCTGAGTGACAGGAGAAAGAAAGGCTGATTAATAATCTAATGTTTACACTAACTTCATCTAAAGGGGGTGGACACAATATATGAACACGCATTAAAAAAATCATAGTATAGTAAGTCATAAAATACTTCATAGTATGTCATAAAAAAAAATAAAAAAAATTAAAGTCATGGTAAAATGTCATAGTATAGTATGACATAAAATAGGTCATAAGACTTTGACATTTTTATGTCATACTATAGTATATCATAAAAAAATCCTAAAAAGTCATAGTATATTATGCGTGTTTATGATATTTGCTGACATACAATACCATTAATTTTTGTGACATTTGTATAGCATACAATACTATGATTTTTTTTATGACAATCATGGCATTCGATACTATGACTTTTTTTTTTTTCCTTTTTCAACATACTATACAATGACTTTTTAATAACTTTTTTTTACTGTGTTCGACATACTATACTACGACTTTTTTTTATGACATAGTATAAATACTAAGAATTTCTTAGATTTTTTTCTACATACTATTCCGTGATTTTTTTTGACAAACTTTGCAATGACTTCTATGACTTTCTTCGACAAACCATACTATGTCTTTTTTGAGATTTTTTTTTATGATATACTATACTATGACTTTTTTTGTGACATTTGTATGGCATTCGATACTATGACATTTTTTATGACATACTATGACTTTTTTTGACACACTACACTGACAATTTTAATTTTTTCGACATGCTACACTACACGACTTTTTTCACAAACTATACCATGATATTTTTATGACTTTTTCGATATACTATACTCTGACTTTTTTATGAACTATTTCAACATACTATGACATTTTTTTACTTTTTTCGACATGGTAAACTATGACTTTTTTTATTACTTTTACTATACTCAGATTTTTTGTACTTTTTCAGCATACTATACCATGACTTTTTTTTTATTTACTTTTTTCAACATACTATACTGTGACTTTTTTTACTTACTATACCATGACTTTTTTTTTTTCTACATGCTATACTATGGCCTTTTTTTACTATAAAAAGTAATGGTACATTATGTCATATAAAACATTAAAAAGTGCCGTAAAAATGTCATAAATGTTTCACTATCAACTGTCCAAAGGTGAAAATGCAGAAACAAATAATATTAAAAAAAAAAGATTTGAGCTACGAAATCCTGGATTACAATGTTCAATCGATGTATATGTCATTTTATATCATAATATTGTGATATAGTAGAATATATCTGAATATTCAATAGAAAAACAATTTATAGATACAAATAAATATATAATAAATAAATTTAACGTTGCATACCTTTATGAGATATGACAAAAAGGTTGCATATATGTAGATTAGATAGATAGTATGTTTCTACCGTATTTGCATGCCACGACTCCAGCAGCACATGTCTTTCCTCAGCAGCAGGCTGTTGAGGGCGGAGGCAGAGATGAGGTAGGTGAGCTGGTGGAGGGCCTGCTCCATCTGTGTCGGGGGCAAAGCCTGATGGGACAAAGCGGTGTGAAGGGCTCCCAGCTCCCTCAGCACCGCCGCCATAGTGGGAGCATCCTTTCCCACGGTCCTGGGGTCCGAGCCTGCTCGCTTTCTGGATATTCCCAACTTTACTGCCGAGACGGACAGACCTGGGATGGTCTCGCTCTCCAACAGAGCAGGGACTGAGGGAGAAAGGGAGCAGGAGGTAAGAGGAGCAGTGGAGGGGAAGGCATTTATAGCATCGGCGTGGTCTTCATTATAGTTGTACCTATGATGTTTTGTAGGCGTTTTTCAGTGATGGAGAGGAGCTGCTGATAGGCCTGGATACAGAGGTCACTCAGGGTGCGGATCAAGTCACTCAGATCAGCGGTGAGAGGAACCAGTTCATCTGAGTCAAGGGTCTGAAAAGTAATCAATCCACTCATTCATTCAATCCTGTAGTAAAATGAACTGATATCAATGAATCCCCAAGATGACAAAGATTATTTCCTATTAATTATATTCATCAGAGACTGGACTGTGTGCAAGATGACGAAGACGCTCTCAGTCAGTAAGATGTAAATAATAATAAATACTACAGTTGTCAAAGTAGTATTACAAGTACTGTAACAAGTAAATTATAAGCAATTTTGTTTTAAGGCCACTAATTTCTTTAACACATTAATGCAATCGATCTTCCGGAGGTTGTAGTTGGCTCAGTTTTAAAGCTAGAGTGAAGATACTGGCATCATATGAAACTAGAAAACCTAAAGAATCCATTGGTATCTACCGTGTACTAGCTCGTAGCGATGGAGGTCAAATAATGCTCCAAAACTTAACTTAACTTAACTTTTGATATTTCTTTTTATCCTCTACCCCCTTCCCTCAAGAGGCTTTGCCTTTTGCCAGGCCGCTGTTGTAAATAAAAATGTATTCTTAATGGACTTGCCTGGTTAAATAAAGGTTAAATTAAAACAAATAAATAAACCAGGGGCTGTCAAAGTTAACGCGATAATGTGTTAATCCAAATTTCTTTTAACACCACTAATTTCTTTAACGCATTAATGCAACGTGCGATTTTTAGGTTGTAGCACGCTCAATTTTAAAGCTAGAGTGGAGATACTGGCATCATATGAAACTAAAAACCTAAGAGATCTTACTACTATACTAGCTTGTCAAGAAGGAGGTTACATAACACTCTAAACTTGCACTGAATTTTGGCGAGGAAAAACTGGCATTGCCATTTTCAAAGGGGTCCCTTGACCCCTGAATACTTGACAAATCTCCCTTTAAGGTACATTTTGAACAGATGAAAATGTGCGATTAATCGCGATTAAATATTTTAATCAATTGACAGCCCTAATAAATACATGTTCATCCTACCTGTTTCGAGGAATGCTGGGTCAACAGGTCGTGTAGCAGACAGGCGTTTTTCAGCCACAGAGCGGTCATATCCACATCGTTACTATGTTTCTGCAGGGACAGATAGGATGAATAAAGGTTATATTGTCACTTGGAGATCTACACTAATGTGATGACATGAAAAAAAATTATCTCAGTGCTATTATGTATATGTGTGTGTGAGAGGTATACATGGGATTTTGCTGTGGTTTAGTTTGTCCTTAGGTGCCAGATTGTTGGACAAAACAATCCACAAATGAAAGTGGTTCAAAGTCAGTTGTCGATGCTTCTCTGTAAATGACAAGCTACCCGACATGATGTGATCTGCCCTTACACATTAAACCTCAACCATATGGTGCACCAAGCTCAGGCTCAGGTTACCTTCAGAGCTGCCTTCATAGCGGTGACAGCAGCGCTGCAGAGTGAGCGGGCGTGCGTTTGGTCTCCGCTGCAGTCGGCCTGACGAACACAGAGGAAGAGCACGCTGGCAGGCAGACCAGGAGGCAGAGACAGGGCGCTGTCAACGCGGACGTCTGGACCACAGACAGAGAGAGCAGCAACGGCACAGTGAGAACACGGCCGGGTCATATTTGTCAGCTATAGGAGAGTTTGAGCAACGCTACCAAGTTGTGGTCTCAACATCCCGTAGACGGGTTTCTAAAGCATTTAAAGAATCCTCTCATGTCATTCAATAAGAAAGTGAAAATGGCACCATAACTTTAAGGAGTCACTATGATGCAGTCCCACGTATCCACACTAACTCACCATCTATTGTTTAACTCACAAGTGTGCACAAAAAAAGCATGGACACGCTTTGGACACAATTAGTTTAGAGCTGAAACTTTCAGTTGATTAAAATTGACAAAAAAAAAATCAATCATTTCCTTGTCCTAGCCTCTAAGTTGTGAGGATTTTTTTAAGTGAAGATATCAGCTTGGGCCTGAGGGGTGTAATGGCCATTTTGCACTATTTTGCGACATTTTATGAACTAAATGATTGATAATTGAGAAAACAGAATAAACACATATACTGTATCTACCAGGTCAAATGTCAAAGGGCTTGTATTCCTGGTTAAGGTCAACATGAAATTGTATGCAGGTTTAGAGAACAAAATTAGGGATACACCGATACTAACATCAGATCAGATATCAGTTTAAATTAAATTAAATTCTATGTTTATATACATTATATACTGGAATTATAATTCCTTTTGACCAATTTGTTGTTGTCCAATTTTAATAATAAATAACAATTCAGTAAATGTATATCTCTGTATTTATTAGTTACAGTTTGTTTTACAAAGTTAGGAAAACAATGTTTAAGTCAAGCCTGATGTCACATAAAAGAATGATGCTAATTAAACACTGCTATCGGATCAGTACTCGGTATTGGTCAATACCCAAAGCCCAGGTATCGCTATCGGGACTGCCAATAGTACTAAGCCACTGAATTAAAACTAAAAAACGAACCCACTAAACTAACTTACATTACAAAGAATTAGTAAGTTTCTACTATAGCCCTGATTACTTTTGTGTGTTTTCTATATAAAAGCTTGAATGCTTCTATGTATTAAAACCTGAACATAGTGTTTGTTAATGTTTTTATTGTCTGACCTGTGATGAGGTTCTTGATTAGCTTGGTTTCGTCTCTCTTCCTACATTCCAGTAAACCGGTGACTGTTGCAGGCTTCGGTCGGGACGGACAGGAGGACGTCTCAGCGGTGAAAGCAGACGGGAGAACTGGAGAGAGGAAACATCACAACACAAACAACTGAAACAAAAAACTGCAAAAAAAAACTACAGAGATGTAAGAGAAAATATAATAACTGGAAGGTTGATATTTCATAAAAATACATTTCTGATCTTCTGCTACATTATGAACCATCCAGACCTCTCAGGTCATCACGGATCAGGTCTGCTTTCTGTCCCCAGAAACTAAACATGGAGATCAGCGAAAACTGCAGGTCCGCTTGAACTCTCAGTTATTTTAACTCGAGGCTGAAAACTTTCCTGTTTGCTGCTGCCTTTTATTAAATATTTTATTAAATTTTATTCTTGCATGTTATTCATGTCTTATTCTATTTTTGCTTGTTTTAATTTTCTATTCTCTTGGCTGCTTTTAATGTTTTATGTAAAACACTTTGAATTGCATTGTTGCTGAAATGTGTTGTAAAAATAAACTCTGCCTTGACTTTATATGTTGTACTCAAGTTAATGAATTAACCTGCTGAGTGGAAAAGGTCAATGGATGGAAGGCATTTCATTTATAGAAACTTTTGATCCAACAATGATAAAGTGTTTAATTATCTGCTCTCAAGTACATTTTAACATCATTATTTGCAGGAGCAGTATTAGTTAATGGCTGAAATATAGCAGCTTCTGGTCTCCGTGGACTTTACGGAGAAATCACCTCGTACTGAGAGCACAAGAAATATGAATATATTGAGTTGGACCTCTGTCTCGGTGGGGATATGCATGTGACCATTGTTGGTATATATCGGCCCCCCTCAGAACATTTTGCTGCACTAATGTTAGTAGAACAGGTTTCAGGTACTATGCACCTTTTAAATGGAATAAACTGCAAACTGCCCTCAAACTAGAGTCTTACATTCCCCTTGGAGATTGTAAAGCTTCATTATCTGATGTTTTTTATGATTCTTGTAACTGTTTTTAATTCCTTGTTTATTGTGTAGTTGTGTTGTTTCTGTTTTGCTGATTGAGTTCTTGTGAATGTTTCTTGTTCTCAGGTCTCTCTTGGAAAAGAGACTTTAATCTCAATGACACTGCCTGAATAAATAAAGATTTAAATAAAGTAGCTCTATACTGTGATGTCAAGTGAAAACTTCATATTTCATAAATGTCGTCTTTTCAGTGATGAATAAAAACCACCAAACGCTTTATTCTGAAAGTGCACAGCAAACCAAAAGCTCTGAATTTAAGCCTCTGATGAAGTCTTACCTTGTGTGAGGAGTCGTCTGAGTGAGACGGTGTTTTTAAGCTCCTTCAGCTCTCTCCTCAATCTGACACACTCTTGCTCTCTGGCCTCGAGTAGTTCCTGCAGTTCCTTTACACACAAACACACTCACATTTAGGATTTGTGGCTTGTAGCCAACGCTCTAAACCAAACTGACTTTCAGTAGAAACAGTAGAAAAAATCTTTTCAACCAGATTATAAGCAGCCGGAATCCACTGGCTCTTACTTCATAGAGTGATTATGGGATGACTTTTGGGAAGATGAGAGCATTATAAAGTCAGGGGAAGAAAAGGTGCAACATCAACAGAGTGCTTAAACAAAGGGCCCTTGTTCAGACCTGGCATTAACATGCAACCTCAGTGGGATCACTGAGGATGCATGTTAATGCCTTGATCACAAGTGGACAGCTTTAAGTACGTCTGTTCACATCTGGCATTAGAATGCGTCTCCACATGCGTCTCAAGTGACCACTTATGATCCAATCTCACTTCCCCGCTCTATATGCAAATAACCCCGTAGTAAACACATGGCTAATACAGCAGCCGTTGTGACGTAATATTACATGAATGTCAGTAGTAATATCCTACATATTCGTGAATTCGGGTACATTTTATTAACATCTAAATAAAAGGTTATTGTACCGGCGGTCCCCGGGGACCTCCGTGCCGCAGACACCGCTGCCTTTGCCAGACAACAGCGGGTACAGAGCTTCAGAGAGCGGGGGATGAGAGAGAGCAGGCGGGCGGGTGTCAGCTCCGTGCAAAGCACTGGAACAAAAACACCGAAACATCTCCCTATCAGCCTAGTCTGATAGTCTGTAGATTATGTAGCCTATAAATAAGATATCTTTTAATAAAATACAGTTGTGCCGACAGAATAAAGCAGCCGTTATAAAGAAGCCATTTCCATGCTGTGAGGCAGACAAGCGCTCGCATCTGCCTGTCTGTTCACATGAGGAGTGCAGAGACCCGCGGATCCAAGCGGGACGTCCGTTGAGTAGGCGGTCCTTAATGTGGCCCAGGACACATTCACGTACACACTGCTAAAAGAATGTGGTCATACGTGGCCCAGACCACCTCTGAATGTGGTCTGAAAGATCTGATCTCAATGCGTCTTGAGTGCGTTCACACCTGTACTTAAAGCTGTCCACTTGTAATCGGATCACTAAGGACGCATGTTAACACCAGGTCTGAACAGGGCCAAGCACCATTAGGACTCATCTACCCATTTCTTTTAATTTATATATCATCTTTCAGCAGAATCCTTCATGCACCACAGATGACTTCCCTCATAATCCGTTACCTGTCGCTGTGCAGCAGGGGAAGAACCACAGATCGCTTGACTGAGCTGGCACCTCAGAGCCTCCAGCTCCTCCTCCCTCTGACTGTGCTGGTTACGCAGCTGGCTCTCCAGAAACCTGACGCAGACAAGGAGGGAGATAAAACAGCATCACAGGGGTTCATCCACCAAATATAAATCACAGCGTGGGGAAGTAAGTTGATACACTAGAGACAGACTGACTTGTTGGCCACTCGTACAGCATCGTAAGCATGAGCCAGGTCCTCTGCTTTCATCTTCACTGCCGGGTCTCTGGCCACATCCATCCTCTCCATCAACTGGTCCTGTCAATGCAAACATGAACAATATGAACCACTAATTTCTTTAACCATGCAATTTTTAGGTTGTAGCGGGCTCAGCTTTAAAGCTAGAGTGAAGCTACTGGCAGGTAAAAAATGTGTGATTAATTTGCGATTAATCACGATTAACTATGGACAATCATGCAATTATTTGCGATTAAATATTTTGATCGATTGATCATTGATGTTGGACATTTGGATATTTTAGAAATAAATTTAAACTAAATTTAATCTCCCAACTTGTACTTATTTTACATAACTGTGTTTTATTTTACATTTGAATCCGTCAAATGATCTACCATAATTGAAAAATTAGGCTTTTGTACATACTGTCCTTTATTTACATCTTAAATATCCGAATGTATCTATCAAATTATTTTTACTAATCAAAAAGTTTTAATGGCTTTTTATTATTTCTATAATAGTATTGCCTCTTCTCTGTTTGTATATCTCATTGTTGTTGCTTTGTTTTCTTTATTGTCATGTCATTGTAAATGAAGGTCGCCCCTCATAGCCTCTCGTGATCTTTCAAGTATAAATAAAGGTTGAATGAATGAATGAATAATAAGGGGGAAAATGCTCATAAAAAGTTTTTGCCACTAAATTTGAGGGAAGTTTTGTGACATTCCTGTTTGAGTTTTCTCCTCCTTCACTCTCTCACCATCGGTGTGTCGAAGCTCCACACTGAGACTCTCCTCTCCGAGGAGGGAGACGTCACGCTGACCCTGCGGACCTCCTCCGGGGACGGGAAGGCAGACGGGAAGGGTGAGAGTGGGGTGAAAAACTGGGGTGACATCGGGGTGGGCGAGGGAGAGAGAGGCTCAAAGCTCAGACTCTGGGCGGAGTCCGTCCTTCTGTGGCCTTTGGTGCGCTGTTGTGAGGAGAAAAAAAGACCCTCAGTGACTAAGATGGAGTTTTAGCCTAAAATAGTATTCATCTGAAAGTATTTAAGTGTGTCTGTAGGTGTAGTTATGAACCTCAGTGAGCAGACTCATCTCCCTGAGGTTGTCGTATCTCTGCTCCAGTCTGGTGAACTCTCTCAGGAGACCCTGATACTTCCTCCTCTCTTCATCCAGCTCCGCCCTCAGAGCTGCACTCGCCTGAGACACAGCCTGATGCACACACTCTGCTCACACACACACACACAAAGAGAAACACACAGAGAGAAAGAAGACCGAGGGTTTACCTACATGTTTGGAGCAATGCAGACTTTGTATGATGTTGCAAAGTGAGAAGAACCTACCTTCTTGTGCTTTTTCTTGTTTAAGCAATTGAGCAGAGAGATCCTCTCTCTCTTTGCAAAAACTGTCCTTTTCTCTCTGCAGGACTTTCAACTCCTTAAAAAAATAAGAGAGAATGAGAATAAACAATTAAAACTCCTGAAAATGAACTAAGCTTGCAACAGCTGGTCAGGGAAAAGAACATTTTTATTATGAGACATCTGGTATTCTTCACTTTAAGGGGAGACACCCCAGACAAAAACATCGTTTTTTTGCATGCACTGGTCATTTTTGAGATTTTGGGCTATTTTGCTTCCATAACATGTCTCCTTTCAGACTAGTGGAAAGAACACATCCAAAGAGTATCCATATAAATTCAATTAAATTAACCTACATGCAAATTTCTAGGGCTTTACTGTGTGTTTTTGTGGTTATATAAATGTAATTTATGGTGCTGTTAGATTGCTGCTATAGCTGCGAAATGTTTACTTTTAGACTGAGAAAATTACAGAGAGGACTGAGCGTTGTGTTGCTTGCTCTGAGAAAGAAAGAAAGAAAGAAAGAAAGAAAGAGAGAGAGAGAGAGAGAGAGAGAGAGAGAGAGAGAGAGAGAGAGAGAGAGAGAGAGAGAGAGAGAGAGAGAGAGAGAGAGAGAGAGAGAGAGAGAGAGAGAGAGAGAGAGAGAGAGAGAGAGAGAGAGAGAGAGAGAGAGTCCTGTATTTTGTTTGCAGGTCCAGAAATATGAAGCGGTTCGCTTATTTCATTTCACGCTGGGATGCCTCTAGGCAAAAAGAATAATCTTGATGAACTGGAAAGTGCCCCCTTTTCTGCTTTACATACAAAATAATGGTGAAATTTCCACCCAGTGAAAGCATTTTTTTTACCAACGTGGGCCACACCGCCTACCTCTACCTGATGGCTCCCTCGTGTGTGAGACTAGTTTCCTGAAGTGTTGTAATGTGTGCGCATCTGCATGATATATCATTCTTTATATTAAATGTATTTCAAAATTGTAACCCTGCTAGTAATCCCCATTTTTACCACATGTATCTGTAATCCGATTACGTCTTAATGTAAGTAATCAACTGGAGAGTTTCATGGTGATATCTATTAGGTTTAATTAATAGATTTAAAAAAAGATTTTTTTACCCTATTCACCTGGAGTGTCTCCTCTTAATAATAATAATAACCAGCACAGTGTAAAATGTGTCAGGTTATTCTGGGTCGGTAGACCTACTTGTGTGAGTTGAAGGATCTCCTGGGCCGCCTTCTCCTCAGCTCTCCTCCTCTCCTCCACCTCCTTCTCACTGATGACGGGGCCGGGTTGAGGTTTCTCCTGTTTCTGGCTCTCTAGTTTCTTTACTGTCGCCCTCAGAGCCTCAAGCTCAGTGTTGGTGGCCTCTCGCTCTGTATGCAGGGTCTCTCTCAAAGCTGCACTCTCCCTGGCCTGGACACATACAAACACAACTTTATCGTGTGAATAGAAATGAAATCACCTCTTGAAAGAGACATTTTAGAGCTTACAGGGATCACATGACAGGATCAGACTGCCTTCACCCACCTCCTGGTCGGCTCTTAACTGCAGCTGCATCAGTTTGACCTCCATGCCCTTGTTGAGCTCTCTGTACCTCTCCACTGAGCGGGCCTCCGTCTTCAGTGTCATCAGCTCTCTCCTGGCAGCCCTGCGGCGCACGCAGCACTGCATGAACACCACCGCCGCTCGTACTCGCCTGTACGCCTGCCTCGCCAACCACCCACGCACTCTCGCCTGAAGCAACACAGCAGCCCGCTCCGCCACCAGCTGAGGAGGGAGAAGAGGGTTTACTGTTTTCATCAGGTTATGTTATATAACTTAACTTAGTCGTCATAATTAACTCTCTTCTAAACAGAGGATTGTCAAAGAAAAAGTGACTAAAAACACATTAAAATGGGCAGGTGGAGGTTGTTTTTAAAGATCTACTAGAGCAGGTAGTGATTAGATGCCGACCTGTCTGTATCTGCGGCGTGCCAGCGTGCCCCTGGTGAAGGCCTGGATGGTGACGGTGGCCTGTCGGATCATGAGGAACAGCTGTCTGACCACCACCATGCGGTAGGTCTTCTGGATTACTAAGGCAGCCTTGGTGTAGCGCAGAGTCAGAGCCAGTCTGAAGCCGAAATGAAAAAGAGGGAATTCAGTTAAGTTTAGAGAGGAAAGGAAAGGCTGTAAAGGAAGTAAAGGAAGTCATAAAAGAACAAAAGTGTATAACAACAAACAACATAGATTGTGCAGGATAGGTAAGAAACCCTAAAGGACATATAGTAAAAACCTCCCCTATGGTTTTACAATTTATCCTAATACTATGGATATTTGTTACCTTAAAATAATGAGATATAAAAAAGAGGAAATTTAAGTGCAGAATATTTTTAATTTAAAGTTAAAGGCTATGTCTGACTGTCTATTTTGAGATGGAGATTGTTTACACAAAATACAGAAAAAATATTTATATATTTTCATAGTTTCCACAGATTATTGTGCAGTGTAAAATACACTGTAGCTCACCTGACATAGAACCTGGCTTCATTAGCTACACTGAATAAATTATTAATATCTTTAAAGATATATAAAAATACAGACAATTAAATTGAATTTTCATCACCAACAGGTCAGTTTCTCTCTCTCTTTCTTTTCACTTTCCTTTCAAGAAATAAAATGGCGCAGTGAGGCTAAACTGTAACTGAAGAGAAAATGCAGAAATAATGTAGAGCTGCAACGATAAATCGATCAGTTGTTAGCTATTTAATTGATCGCCAACTATTTTTTGACAATCAATTAATCGGTTTGAGTAATTTTTTAAGAAAAAAAAAAAGTCAAAATTCTCTGATTCCAGCTTCTTAAATGTGAAAATTTGCGTGTTTCTTTACTCCTCTATGACAGTAAACTGAATATCTTTGACATTTTTTACCATTTTATAGACCAAACAATTAATCGATTAATCGAGAAAATAATCAACAGATTAATCGACAATGAAAATAATCATTAGTTGCAGCCCTAAAATAATGTGCAACAACTTCTCTCACACAGACACACAGACATATCTTATTCTATGCTCACCGTCTGGCCAGAGCTCCTCTGCAGTATCTCTGTATGGTGACCGTTGCCCAGCAGATCCTGGCGTATCTGATCCGTGCCAGCCATCCTCTGACCCGGCTCTGGATGATCACTGCAGCAAAACGAAGCCTCTCGGCTCTCAGCCGCTCCAGGAGAGCCACCTGACCGGCCCGGAAAAACACTTTGGTCTTTCCAAAGCAGTACTGGTCTGGGTCTGGGATGAGCTGAGGCAGGGCTAGTCTGCAGGAGACCTGGGCCTGCTCCTGGCCCTGAGGACCTCGAAGCAGCAGACGGTACCTGCTGAAGAACTCCTCGTACGTCCATCTGGAAACAAAGAAAGACAAAACCGCTTGATAGATCTGTTGAGAAAGTTTGTGTCTTTTTCTTTTGGTCCACTCTTCTATTTCAATTCATTTGTTTTAACGCCACTAATTTCTTTAACGCATTAATGCAACATGCAACTTTTTGGTTGTAGTAGGCTCAGTTTTAAAGCTAGAGTGAAGATACTTCAAATTAAACTAGAAAACCTAAGGAATCCATTGGTACCAACCATGTCATACTAGCTTGTCGTGAAGGAAGTTAAATAATGCTCCAAATTTACGTTAAATTTTGGTGAGGAAAAATGGTCATGGCCATTTTCAAAGATATGTGAATGAAAATGGGTTCTATGGGTACCCACGAGTCTCCCCTTTACAGAAATGCCCACTTTATGATAATCACATGCAATTTGGGGCAAGTCATAGTCAAGTCAGCACACTGACACAGGGGGCTTGATTTTGCCATGTTATGATTTGAGTATATTTTTTATGCTAAATGCAGTACCTGTGATGGTTTCTGGACAATATTTGTCATTGTTTTGTGTTGTTAATTGATTTCCAATAATAAATATATACATACATTTGCATAAAGCAGCATATTTGCCCACTCCCATGTTGATAAGAGTATTAAATTCTTGACAAATCTCCCTTTAAGGTACATTTTGATCAGATTAAACAGGTGTGATTAATCACGATTAACTATAGACAATCATGCGATTAATCGCGATTAAATATTTTAATCGATTGACAGCCCTACGAGGAGTACTCCGTACCTGGATGGAAAACCTGCAGCACTGATGCGAATTGTCTCCAACACCCCACAAGCTCTCAGCTGCTGGACCGTCCTCCTGGGGTCAAACCTAACAAGCACACACCAGTATCAGAAAAAACACAAAATCAAATGCATAAACTTTGAATTTTGTGAAGACAGGACAAAACGAAGACGTACATAAAAGGTTCTTTGAGGTCGTTGGGTTTAATACAGCGGACGTAGTGAGGAGTGGTGATGTTCAGAGTTTCCATTAGCATCTGTAACGACTGACGGAACTGACAGGCACCAAAAACACAGCGTTAAAGACAGATTGCTTCACCAAAAATGAAATGAAATGAAGTAATAACAGCTCACCTGGAAGCCCACCGTCAGTTTATGTTCTCTGGCGGCTCTTTTACCTGAACGAACACTTCCATTAGCCACAGAGGAAACTTTTCCCTGCTGCTGGAACAACTCAGCCACCAGCTCAGACTGACACACACATGAACACAGAGACAAGTTAGTGATCCCACAGTCACATAGAAAATAAATTTTATTTAATACGTAACACATATTTACCTGACTTGCTTTGAGGATGTTAATGAGCTCCTCAAAGACTGTATCTCGATTCTTGCCTAAAAAGCCATCGCACTCATATTGCACCTGAGGAAAAAAGGAAAACTGTTAATAATAATAACATAAACTCACTTACATTTACACAAACTACTACTCCTGCTTTCTGTCGTAATGTAAATATTCAAGCTAACGGTCTGCAAGTGCATTTAACTCGTCATGCTTTGTGTAGCCTGATGAAGAGAGACACGAAAAAGTAAAAGACAAACTGCTTTTATGTAATGTGGACATCATTGATATGTTTCTACCACAGATTGTCTTCCTCAGGTTAAAGTGAACTGACCTGTATTTAATATGTGATTCCTAATGATGAAACATCACAGCATTATCTCCTAAATGAGTCATCTGATACGAGACATTTTCAGATTTGCGGATTTATTTGCAAATTATAATATAATATAGGAGACAGCAAGCAAATAATGTCATTTTAAAAATTCTTTAATTATTGGTGGTGTATATATATAATATTTTGTGATCACACCTGAGAGATACAGACTGTGAATACTGTCTGGTGTGGTATGTTCACTTCTTTAACTTTACCTGAGGAAGACCATCTGTGGTTGAAATAATCCCAGTCGTATCCACATCAAATAAAAGACTTGAGGGAAAAAGACAGTAGTGTGTCTGTGTTTTTTTTATTATTACTTCATTTCTAAAGTTACTCGCTACTCAAGTAACTTTTTCAGTAAATACTTTTGTACTCAAGTAGTTATTTTAATGACTACTTTTACTTGTACTTGAGTACTTTTTTTTTTGCAAAGTAACAGTACTTTAAAAGAGACTTTGTCCACATATTGAGACAGTCCAAAAAAAGATTCACCTTCATCACTCACCGTGTCAGCGAAGTGCAGAACGACGAAGGCGCTGTTGGACATGCGAGGTTTCTGGAAGTGAGGGTGAGGCCTGCTGGTCAGATGTTGGTCGTACAGCTTCTGCACCCAGCTCTCATCTGAACCTTTCGGCATCTGATAATAAACATAGTCAATCATCACAGAGACTAGAGCTTGGGAGATTATCGCTAAAAGATCTAGTGTTTTAAATAACAGCTAACATTTTTACGTTTAACTTAGTGCACATATGAAGATTGAGCCAAATGTGTGTGAGAGAGATGAAGCAATAGACGGAGGAAAAGACAGATAAAAATAAGACTAACAATCAGACAGAAAATGAAGGTGAGAGAGGGCGACAGCATGACTGACCCTGCACTCCTCGTCCAAAAGGTCAAACAGGCCCAGTTGTCCCTCTATGAGATTGATGCACTGCTGATTGTCACTGAACTCAATCCTGCTCCAGGCCAACTCCTCCCGGACGTACTCCTCCTGCTCCAAGTGGAACACATGCTGCAGACAAACAAAATATAAATATAAAACTTAAAAGTCTGAGAGAAAAAAAATGTAAAGAGTGCAATGACTAAAGAGAAAGTTAAAGGAGGCAGACGACCCGACCAACATGAGGATAAAAAACTGCTTGAAAAGATCAACACAGTGATGCCGTAAAGGACAGATCATCACTTGCATGATGTTACTATGAGGAAAACAAATGATATTGGAAACTTTTCACTCCTAAAAAGTACACCACACTGGAGGAGAGAAAGAGTATGCCACACATGCATAAAAATGTGCATTAACTTGCAAAAGTAAAAACAAGATGGGCATTAACTGTGAAAGTAAACGATGAAAAGAAACCATCTGTTGCTGTATTATTTGAAGTATTATTAGAATTTGTGATGACAGACTGCAGTAGCGATAGGGCTGATTCTCTGCAGAGTTTAAGAATAATAATTTGGCTACTGGCACATGCAAGTACAGTGACTCTGGCTGCAGACCTTAGACTGTATATAAACATGGACGACGCAGCTCCTCTTCCTCCCACTGTACAAAAGTGAAGCCAAAATATCCCAGAAGAAGCATTTGTCCCGGATATGGAGGCTGCCATCTTCTTCTTCTTCTTCTTCTTCTTCTTCTTCTTCCTCTTCTTCTTCTTCTTCTTCCTCTTCTTCTTGGCAGACTAGGCACGGTTTAGTGCGTTGCTGCCTCCCACAGGCGTAAACTAGACATTGCCGTTTTCATCTCCGAGACCTATATCTTATCTTATATAGACCTGTGGGCTGCCATCTTGAGATCCAGAGTCTGCGCAGTAGTGATCGGGGCACGGAGCCGTGGTATCGAGGTCCCGCCCACAAACCCGCCCGAGCCAATCACGAGCCGAGCACGGCTGCAGCTTCTTAGCGTGAACCACCTAGATGCCAAGTTAGCACCACGGTAGCTGTTTGGCTAGAAAGACATTTATGACGCAGGCTCGTGACGGTTATGGAAAGTCCCGGTGTAACACCGAAATCTGTGACCACAGAGAACCAGCAACACATGAGGTCATCATTTCAGTCGTCAGAAAATGTGACCTCACTGTACCTTTTACTTTACTTTAAAGATATATTCAGTGGGGTCACATTTTCTGACAACGGCCATCAAAAATTGTGACCTTGTGTTGTTGGCTCTCTGCGGTCACAGATTTCGGGAACACCGGCACATTCACCCCTTTTTTTAACTAATTAAAACCAAACTTATCAGACAAATGAACACTTGAACATACACCAGCGTAATGTGAACTACCTAAAATGACAGAAACCATCTTTGGGAAAAATGTGTTTAACGTGTACTTTGATTTTTTTTCGTTTGGCCCATGTCGTCATGTCGTCCATCTTTATGTACAGTCTATTCTAGACACAACACACCAATACACAAAGGGACACACAGAGAGACACGTCTTCCTGTCACATGACTTACCCTGTTGAATTGCTGTTGCAGTTTTTCATTCGCATAATTTATACAGAACTGCTCAAAACTGTTCCGGTCAAAGGTCTCAAACCTGCTCCGAGAGAGAAGAAGTGTCAGTCCAACTTTGTAATAATAACACACTGAAGATATGAACAACACACTAAACACATAACTTAAACATACTAAGAGAAGAAGAGAATTTGTATCCAGCGTCACAAAGCTCATCACTCACCCGTAGATGTCGAGTACCCCTATGAAGGATTTGGCCTGTCCCCTCTGGGTGCGCAGAGCAGAGTTGAGCCTCTGGACGGTCCATGTGAACAGCTGGCCATAGATATGTTTGGCCAGTGCATCTCTGGCTTCTACGGCCTGCTGGCCGGACACGGGTTTGACCAGCATCTCTCCCCCTACAGCCAGTCTGCGGTGACACAACCAGTGGGCCATCTGAGGTCCTTCCACTCCTAACAGCTTGGAGAAGACAGCCAGAGGGCGGTCGTCTGCCTGAGAGAAAAACAAGAGACACAGGTATACCTGTTACAGTATATGAACTGGTAGAGGAAATGTGATGGTAGTTGAGATCACTTCAGGTGGGAGGAGACGTAAATACATTTCTTACATCAATATAACTGCGGTCAGAACTTCTGCCACTGGCTTGGATGTTGACATTTCCCAGGTGCAGAACAGCTGACAGGATCCTGAAGAGCTCCATCTGCTGGTCGGGCTGCACACCTGCATTTTCAACAAATACACCAACAATTTAGTTTAATCTTCATAATCAACAGACATGATTCAATTACATAGAAATCTTACCAGAGCCTGAACAGTCGGATCCTCAAACATCATTGTGTATGCATTGTTAACTTAGCCTACCTTTGGGGACACATTTCAGACTAAAGACCAGTTAATTGGGGACAAAAGAGAATTTTTGGGTCTATGTTTAAGGGTAGGGTTAGGCACGTAGTGGTTATGGTTAGGGTAAGGTTGCGTCCAAAATTCCATACTAACATGCTAGTACGCTAAAACAGTATGCAAGATTTTTTAGTATGTCTGAAACCTTAGTATTAAACCAAAAGTACATGAATTGCATACTATTTCCAGTAAAATATTACAGTATTTAAACGCTGGACACTGCATAAATATCCCTCAATGCAATGCGGTGGTGACGACAACGTTCATAACGAAAGTTGACGAACAGCTCTGTAACGTCAATAACGCTTCAATTTAAGTATAAGTATAAGATTTCACTTTACTAAGTGTAATATATAGTTAATATATTATATAAGTGTATATATATCAAATTAGTTCAGATTTTGATTCTAACAAATCGTTGTTTTGGTCACGTGAGGTTGGCACTGGTTACCATGGTTACACGTCTCCAACCGGTGAAGAGACTCTCAGGAAGTGACGACGTAAATTACAGCACAGTTCGTCCGAAAGGATACATACTACTGTTTATTCACACGAAAAGTATGTTGAACGATAGTACACATATTGGGTATGTAGTGCATAGTATGCGATAAGTCTCTCTAATGTCCCCAAAAGTTGATCTAAATGTGTGTGTATGTGCGTGCGTGTGTGTTTACCCAGGATGGTGAAAGCATTGCGAGTGCGCTCCAGGTCCGACAAGTCATCAGTACCAGGAATCTGCATCTCTCCTCCCTGGCTGGTGTAGCGGAAATGCTCAGGAGCATCTGGAGGAAAAACACAGAGCACAGTCAGACTGCATGAAACATGGACATCATGATATACAAAACGTTATGGACACAGTGAATGGACGTGGTAATATTTCTAAAAACAAGCTGAGTGGGTCGCCCAAGTCTCACCCAGTTTAAGGGATCTCATTTCAGGCAACTCTCTGGAGGCACACAGCTGGTAGAAGATGTGATAGTTTCTCTCTGCTGATGCCTTACATGCACATAAACATACAGAAAATGTTCATGAATAGATTCACGATAAATGAAGGATTCTTATGTGCAAAGTATCACTTTAGCTAAAGAGCTTACTTGGAAGACAACCCTCGACTTCTCCAGCAGATATGTCCTCATGTTTGCCCCAATGATGTCCCCTTTTCTGCCAAAGCCGATCTCGATGTACTTCCCAAAACGACTACTGTTGTCATTTCGAGTGGTTTTAGCGTTCCCAATAGACTGTAGGAAAAAATAATGTGTTGTTTGTATCTTTAGGAAAACATCATTGATGCGAAAATCCTTATTTCTAATAATCATCTATCACCTCCATTATAGGGTTGGAGGCCAGAACTCTGTCCTCCACGCTGGTCTGCTGTGCTGCTCCTCCGACCACAGCAAAGTACCGCATGGTGAATTTGGCTGAGACCGTTTTCCCCGAGCCGGACTCTCCACTGATGATGATAGACTGGTTTTTCTCCTCCCTATACACACAGATAGCATGACTATCAAATCCCATACAGTGAAGTTATGCTGAGACCATCACTGATGTTGCAGTAAGCAAGAAAGTATAGAAATATTCAAATTGATGTTAGTTTTAGTGTATACAGTTTGAAAGGTTGTCATAACATGACCCTTGACCTCTAACCTGGTCATAGTGCGGTAGGCTTCCTCGGCCACGGAGAAGATGTGAGGTTCCATGTCGGCCATGTCCTGGCCGCTGTAAGCATCGATCACCTCCTCTCCGTATATGGGGAGCTGGTCATAGGGGTTGATGGCCAATAACACTATACCTGGAGGGACGGGGAAAAAAAGAAGAAGAAGAAGAAGAAGGGGGAGGAGGAGGAGGACGAGATGAAGAAGAAGGAGGAGGAGGAGGAAGAGGAAGACAGGGAGGAGAAAAAGAAGAAGGAGGACAAGGAGGAGAAGAAGAAGAAGAAGAAAAAGAAGAATATGAAGGAGGAGGAGGCCGAGAAGAAGAAGAAGAAGAAGGAGGAGAAGGACGACGAGAAGAAGAAGGAGGACAAGGAGGAGAAGAAAAAGAAGAAGAAAAGAAGAAGAGGAGGAGAGGAAACTTTATTTATAAAGTGCTTTTCAAAACAAAGTTACAGAGTACTTTACATGGTTGAACAAGGATTAAAACATTTCAGAACTCTCACAAATAAACAAATAAGACATGTTGAAAATAAAACAGTGTGTTAAAATTAATAAAAATACTTTTTAAAAAGATAAGTTTTAAAGAAGTGATTTAAAAGAGGTCACTGATTCTGCAAGCCTCAGACCCTCGGGCAGGGAGTGGAAAAGATAGTCACATCAGCAAAAGACTGGATATTGATAGGACTTTGTTTTCATAAGAAAGAGCATAGAAATTAAATATTTTGTAATAGCTATATCATTTTCATCTGTATAGAACATGCACTTAAAATATAATTCTTTAAAGAGATAAATGTTTTGGAATTGTACATGTATTAACTTTAGCATTTACAGTGTAAATCTAAATACAAAGAAAAATGAAGAACAATTTCTAAAACCCACTCTGTCTAGTTTAAGTCTAAATTAAACCATGTCATAGTGAATATAAACACACAACCCCCTCATTTTATTTTATTTAAAGGTTTTAAAAAAAAATTGTCATGAATAAAAATGGGTAGCATGACTTTTAGAAAACTTTGCGTCATCTCAATAACAGAAAATGATGTAATTACATCTTAAACAGGTGGCAGTGAGGGAGTCAACCTTTGACCTACTGTAATAAAGTTGACATTATGAGCTGTAATCATACAGACAGAAGCACACAGGAGCTTCATGTTGATGGCACTTTGCCAGCCAGCACAAAAAAAAATTTCAAAGACCATCTGTTACTTAAGGCTTGGCAATTTATCGATATCATATCAATATTGCGATATGAGACTAGATATCGTCTTAGATTAAGTGTTTATAATAACTTTCTGAACTTACCAGACTGTTCTAGCTGTTCTGCCTTTACCCGCTTAGTCATTATGTCCACATTATCGAGGATCTCATTTTGTAGATATTTTGTGAAAGCACCAATAGTTAACCCTACAACATCGTCTCAATATTGATATATCGAGGTATTTGTTAAAAAATATTGTGATATATGATTTACTCCATATCGCCCAGCCCTATTCTCACTAATGCTGTTCCACTTTTAGTTGGACAATCACCCGTTTTAGATAGAATTCATTAAATCTCCCTCTCGGCTGTCTGATTTTGCCCGTTGAGTGCTCACCACAGTACGTGTAGATGCTGTTGTAGTCCAGGAATCGAACCCGCAGGTTGTGCAGGACCGCAGGTTCATGGAGGAAGCTGAGAGCGGTCAGGTCGTTCTCCCCCTCCAGGATGTCGGGGTTCCCCAGAGGTGGGAGATCAGAGGGGGACGCCACCGGGTAACGGGCCTCCTGCCAATGGAGAGGGAAGTTAGTTGTGGGAAATTTAAAGTGGAAATGATGCTGTTTTATGAGGATCATGATACTTGAATATTGATTTTTGGATAATGTGGAACTATGTGTCTCACCTTTCCATTAGAGAGCTGTAGTAGTAGATGTTTCTCTCCTGGGCTGTAGTTCTGGAGGAGCAGGGCTGACACCCAAACTGCATCTGGGTCAGGGATCCACACTCTTGCTCCCTAGCAAGGGAAAGAGATACTGCAGGTTGAACACACTCAGATTATACTGGACCCATTTGGAGTCCAGGAAAGAAGATTTTTATTACATATTTCATTTTCTCTCCCAACACTGTTCATGTACATGCAACACTTCCTGTCCCCACCCAGACAAGACATTTGTCACCCATCAGCATAAAAGGCTCCTAAACGGTGTTAAAAATTAACACTGGTCATCCTGCTCTAAACTGCCTGCATGGATTAGCCATTATCTACTTCTAACATTTGCTTATTAATGTGCCCATTTTACAAATCCACAGTTGTTTTACAGTATTGAGCACCACGTTTTCAGAAATAAAGATTTTTGGTAGAATTTATCACAAAAAAAAATAAAAAAAAAATCGATCATTAACTGTAACATTGGCTGTAGAACACATACACTAAAACATACCTACTTGAAACATGTCTAATTTGCTTATTAATGTGCCCATTTTACAATTCAAGCTTTAATCCACACTTGTATACATTATTGAGCACCAAGTTTACAGAAATAAAGATTTGTTTTTAAGTTTTGGGAGAATTTATCACAGAAAATGTATCATTAACTATAACATATCGGCTGGAGAACACATACAAAAATCAGGAAAGGAAAGAAACATAATTTATGAAAATCTACATGACTGAGAAAGGCTGACACACACATACTAGATATGTCATACAAACACAATAATGCAAACATCATTAGATTTTACTCTTCTTTTAAGCACCCACAAACAGCAGGCCCTGCAGCAGAGAATGATAATCACATTAAAAATGCAAATACAAGTCAGTCTTACCTTGCTGTATAGCTCCAGCGACGTCATCTTAACTACTTTAAAGCATGCAGATGGACATCATTAGAAAAAAAAAAAGATCTACAGGAGTAACTGTCCCTCTGAAGGAACAGTGTGTATCCTCCACACCTCTGAACCGCTGAAGAGCCACTTTGTGTCCTGGTGACAGTATTTTGCACTTTGTCCAGGCTCACTCAGAGGCATGAGGACGGTCAAGTTAACTGTTAATCTGAGGGAGGATTCAGTGATTGGATGGAGACGTTTCTCCTTTTGAATGTGCAGAGTTTGAATCATCACTGCCAGACAGGGTGGCCCTTACAATACCTACTTTTCGGGGGTCTAAACACAGGCTTAACCATAGTTAGTACTTTTAAAAGGAAAAAAAAACAGCAGACTTAACGACATATCAATTCATTTTAATAAGTAATACAATCAAATTCATTTCAGCAATCAGCCTGCTGATATTGAGAAGGGATTTTCATGATTTCAGCTGGATACACTATTCACCATCAAACACTGACAGATGGGATAAAAAAAAATCATTATTCCTCAGATGATAAATGACATTAAAACTGTAATTTGCAGTGTCACCAATTTTGTGCGTGGGTTTACGAGGAGGCAGCATGTGTGTGGTAACATTGACACATTTAAAAAAAAAAAAAACTAAAAAAAACCTGGACTGAAACTGTGATAGCCATGTTTCACAGCTTCAGTAAGCACCTATAATGATGAGGAGAGAGTTAAAAACGAACACTTTTACAATAGAAAGAGGTTTCAAGTCATTTCTTTCCCCATTGTGCTCAGCCCCATCATGTGCACTTTTTATTTTCCTCATGTTTAGTTGTACAACAGCAGAATGGCTTAAGGTAAAGCAGTCTTTAGTTACACGCACGTCACACAACCCTCTTCAAAATGACATGTCTCCTCTTTGGTCAATACTGAACATGACTCACACGATGATACAGCCGCCATGAAGTACAATATTTCCTTGAAATCACATCAATAAAAACTTGACCTCTCCGATGGATGTACACGGGATTCAAACTACACCGTCAGCATTTCGTATCATCAGCCGGCCGGACGCTCAATCGGTTCCACTAGAAAAGACGGTGTTTTTATGTCAGACTACTCATGTAGTTCTTCATAAAATTCAAGAAAGAGACACGCCAAAAATACAAAACATTCATTTCCAATCTGCCAAACCAAACAAAAAAGGAGAGCACCCAGATCAACTTTCTGCTGACATAAAATGTTTGGATTTGACGATTGTCACAAAAAATACAAACCCATTCAAAGCCTTTCAGTAAAAAATACACATCTCATCAAACACCGATTTTGACACACTGTAGATAAGTTATTTTTAATATTTGAAAGTTCAAGGGAATTTTTTTTAAATTTCCTAGTCAAAAATCAACCGAGCTCAGAAATATACGTTTAATTGCCGTTGAAGTCGAGGAGTCCCATCCAGTGGAGTTAATGATGAATAGACGTACTTGAGACTCCGAGTGTTTTGGGTTGAGGCGAGGGGGAAGACAGTTCTTTAGGTTGTACTGGACTGGTGTGAGTCAGGTTAAAGGTTTAAGTTGGACGCGGATACTCAGGGACAGTTCATCAGGGCAGGACTGCTGTATGGCTCCTACTGTTCATGGTCGTGTGTGTGCAGGTGTTGAACAAATCCCTACGAGAGGAGAGGATTGGCAATTAGAAGAAACATATTCTCCAGGTTTTTTTCTATTGCTAGGTTGCATCTTATACGGTGTAATTATTAGTAGGCGATTTGAGGGGGAATGTTAGCAAAACAACCAAAATGCAAGCCCCTTGTTAACCTGCCATCCCCCCTTCTCCACGCCGTAGTAGCAGAGAGAGTGCAGGGGGCAGAGGGGTTGTTTAGTTGAATATATTAGGCCCTGATCACACAGAGCGTGTTTTACAGGCTGACCTCTGACCTCAAGATGTGTGAATGAAACTAGTCTCCCCTTTACAGACATGCCCACTTTATGATGATCACATGCAGTTTGGGGCAAGTCATAGTCAAGTCAGCACACTGACACACTGACAGCTGTTGTTGTCTGTTGGGCTGCAGTTTGCCATGTTATGATTTGAGCATATTTTTTATGCTAAATGCAGTACCTGTGAGGGTTTCTGGACAATATTTGTTATTGTTTTGTGTTGTTAATTGATTTCCAATAATAAATACATACATACATTTGCATAAAGCAGTATATTGGTCCACTCCCATGTTGATAAGAGTATTAAATTCTTGACAAATCTCCCTTTAAAGTACATTTTGAACAGATAAAAAATGTGTGATTAATCGCGATTAAATACCTTAATCGATTCACAGCCCTAAATTTTATATTTTAGCATTTTCCCTCATCTTCCCTCCAATTTGCTAAGCCCCCTGTGGGATGCCCACTTTGAAAATCACCACCTTAACCAACCTGTGCTATACACTCTCCATATCTTCACTGCCGTCGCCGTCATCCTTCGGAGCCTCTCCGTCACTGGAAGCCTCCTCGACGTGAGCCAACATATCAGCCATCAGAGCCTCCTCCAGCCTTTTCCTCACACTGTACACCAGCTCCTCCTGTTTCCTACACACAAACACAACAGGAAGCTGTTACAGTTGGCAGTTACAGCTGCCTATAACAGCCACTGAATCAGCACAGAACAGATGGTGGGTGTTTACAAAGAGCAGGGTCACTTGTTATGGACTGTGGAACTGCTGGACAGACTCAACCCAGTCGTCTTTGGGGGAATCGAAGATGACAAGAAGTGAGGAAGAAAGGCCTTTTTATAGTTGTTATTGTGCTTCAGCATATAAAGTGGAAGCCAGTATCTCATGAACTGGTAAAACAGATAACATGGCATCATTCACACTGTCTGAGTAGTTATTTCTTGTTTTTAAACACACTGAAGGAGATCGGAGTAAGATTTGTAACACAACTGTTTCACAGGCAAAAGGTTCAAATGAGGAACAGGATAAGCATTTTGGATCTGACTCAATATTGTCTACATGAAAATTAATCAAGATCCTCCACTGTAAAAACTAAAAACAACAGGTGATCCATGTGTGGATGTGTTCTGTGGTCGCCCACCTGATGTCCTCATCAGTAACTATGAAGGCCTTGCACAGCGGCTGTGTGGTGTTGAGCCAGACTCCTGGGTTCTTCTCCACGGCCGCAGACAGCTGGCCGGTGATGGGAGCAGCGCTGGTGTGCAGAGCGCTCGCAATGGCCGACAGGAGAGTCTTGTCCGTGCAGCCTGGACCAACACCTGAAGGACCAAACGGGAGGTTTTAAGACATTTTGACGGAACATTAAAGTTGTAGCTCTGCTCAGGATTAATTACATCTTATACAAAAAAAAAAAAAAAACTGTGCTGAGCGATGCAGACATGATGGAAATATGTCATTTCAGAATATAGACCATACTTGCCAACCCTCCCGTTTTTCATTGCCCTCTCCCTGGGTCACAATTCTCTCGTATTTCTCCTGATTTATGACAAATTTTCACACCTTTTTTTCTTTTTCGTTATCTCAACCCGTTTCTGACTCTGTACAGCATGTATAAACCCTACTGTTTCCACCCAGACGAGAATTGAGCTACAACAAATGTCGTTTCCCGTTTGAAGAGATGCTCGCGACACAACCCGGTCTGAGCTGCGCTCGCCGCACCTCACAGTGTGCAGCACCCAAGGACTTTGCTGGATGCAGCGCAAGCCATTAAAAATAATGGGTTCCCAATGAGAGATGGAGAGGGAAATTGAGAGTACTAAGAGAAAGAAATACTCTAGCAGGGGCAAAAAATTAATGAATGAATAAAAACCAATAAATATTAGTTTATACCAGAGATTCACACAAATTCACACCAGAGGGGCGAATTATTCAGTTTTCTTTCCTGAGGATTAACAGTAAAATTGCAGTGTACTTAATATTTTGTTATTTTCATTCTTTAAAAGTCACCGGAATGAAGGAAACAAAATCTCTGAAACTCACCTTTTAGTGAGGGAGGACCTCCAGAGCCCCCCGCTTTGGTTTTGAAATCCTCCCTACTTTTGAGGTCTCAAGGTTGGCAAGAATGCTATAAACTGTTTGTTTGTCTGAAGAATCAATGTGTATATTACCTTGCAGGCCTTTAGGCAGTTCCATTGTTTTCACCAGCTCCTCTGCAATGTCATAAGCATTGAGACCACCGAGTTTCTTCTCCCAAAATAACTGTAGACAAAATAATAGAGTAATATTAGCAGCAGGCAGTTTTGACTCAAAGAAACCATTTAAATGAAAATATGTACAGCAAAAAACAAACACAACATCAACATAATCAAACTCAAGTCCGGTCTGTCCAGTTTCAAAATGGCAAATAGCAATTTTTTTCATTTATTTTGAAAATTGTAAACATTCAACAGTTGCTCATTGGCATTAATTCTTACTTTAACATTTCAGGCTAGTGCGGTCATGATACTGGAATTTCTAACTTTGGTGCAATACCTTGAAAAATATCGATATTCTATAGCATTTCCGATTGAAATTGACACAACATTCAGGGCATCAAATTTTAGATTTTTATCAAGATAAATTGCAGTGTGTGTGTGTGTGTGTGTGTGTGTGTGTGTGTGTGTGTGTGTGTGTGTGTCAATTCGCTGAGAGAAGAGAGAGCAGAAAGCACAGCTGGTACTCGTGTATCAATACTGCAGAAAATGAGTATTGAAACCGTTTCAAATATTCAGTATCAATATGTATCTATATTTTGATAGTTAATAAATGACAGAAATGTCTGTAATGTAAATGTAGCCCAATATCTCCCCGGTATTTCTGATTCTGATTCCGTCTCATACCGAACCAAACGTCCTGTATCGAACGGTTCAATACGAATACACTAACGTTACACCGCATCAGATAACATGTGTTCCCTGTTTGTATGGGATGATTTTAACAGTAGCAGGTGGAGGGTGTTCACCTGTCTGGGCTGGTCAACAGCTTTCTGTGGATCCGTCTTCACTTTGTTGTTTGGGTGGTTGGTGACCTTGGTAACGGGCTGTTTAAAGATGGAGGCCGTCTGTCTGACTGGGAGCGACGTGTTCAAGTCCGGTTTGCCCTTAAAAATATCAAACACAACGGGAGGATGAGGAAAGGACAGACAGGAGAACGTAAAGGAGCAAAGAGACAGAATATGACGTGTTATTCCACAAAACTGTTGATTACAACCACGCAAGAGGACGTGTATCTCATTCATACATGTTTTTATTTCCTGTCGCCTCGACTACTGCAATTCTCTCTATGTAGGAATCAGTCAGTCAGACCTATCTCACCTGCAGCTTGTTCAAAATGCTGCAGCAAGATCCCTCTCCCCTGTACTGGCCTCTCTTCACTAGCTACCAGTGAAGTACAGAATCGATTTTAAGATTCTTTTATTTGTTTTTAAGGGTGCTTTCACATCAGGGAACCGGGCCTGGATCTGAGTACACTTGACCCCAAAGCCCAGTTAGTTTCATTAGTGTGAACGCTTCGTACCGTACTCGGGCACGGTCCGTCGATCTGTACTCGTGTCCACTTGAAAAGGTGGTACTCGGGTACGTTTCGCATCAGGTGTGAAAGCTAACTGTATCAAAACCCAAGTGGACTGCTATTTAACGTGAGTAACATTAGCAGCAGTGAATTGCTTTGTAAAGGACAGGCTGTTTTCAACGCCGCCGGTCTCCTCCAAAATCTGTATATGCACGCAGCATGCGCCGATCTCATCCTCTGAACTGTACAGCCATGGCTGATAAAGCAGAAAGGCAGGCGAGAGGTTCCTCAAAATATAAACAATAGTAGGCTTTAGGGTTGGGCGATGTTTGTTATTTTATTTAGCTAGTTTAATGGTCTGCCTCCGAAGAACGAGAGCCGCTCAGCTACTCAGCAGGCAGAGAGAGAGAGAGACAGCGGGGGGGGAACCAACGTGTAGAGCCGGCATATTTTCACATCAAACTCGGTGAAATAAGGGTTTATTTTGACCAAACCAGTTTGTGACTGTTGGAAAGACAAACGACGATGGCGTTGGTGAGTTTTATTTTGTTTCTGTAAAGTTTGAATGAAGTATTTTACGATGCTCCGCCACGTACAGCTGATCTTAACAAATACACGTGGATGATGACGCAAGTGTACTCGGGTACGGACCAAAATTACTAATGTGAAAGCTGAGCGGCGGGGGAGTGGAGAGGGGGGGGGGCAATCGTACTCGGGCTCACAAGTCTCACAAGAAACATGCGGCTCAAATAGAGATGTGCCCATCTAAGCATAGATATGTTACAAGATAAGGGGCAGAATAGAAATGTTTATTATTTAAGTTTGATAGACATTATATCAAAATGTAGACTACCTCTCAGCCTTGGTAACGTGTCCCACATTGTCCCACACAAACATACTCTTTGTCCCACATTTGGTTTGTTGGGATTTGTAGTAGTATCGGACGCATTTCCGATTCTGGTATCGGAAGAACTCTAAGTGGATGGCTGTCTCACCTTGTTCTGGATGTTGTTATCATAGCGCAGTCTCTGGCGGTTCTTGTTCAGCTTGCTCATCAGCATCTTCCCCGTGCGGAAATCAAAGGAGCTGAGGTCCATCTGGTTACCAAGGTAACGGGCCAGCTGAGGCTTGCTCCGAAACTTCTTCCCAGATGGACTGGCGGAGGGGGAGGCAGAGACATATACAGAACCCATTATACTCATATCATCTCTTAGGAAAAACAGAAAGACAGAAAAACCAAACAGAGACGACGGCAGGTAAACAAAAAAACTTGACAGATCACACACACACACTTCAAAACACACACACACAGCAGACAGAGAAAATGACAAACAAGGACCACAACAACATGCAACAAGTCAAAAAAGCAAACAGAAGCAGAGCACATCCAAGTGAGCGATGACACTGAAATCACATTACTTTGTGAAATGAATGCAATCTTTGATGAACACTCTAACTAAAGCCTTGTTATTACAAGCTGCACATATTTTATTATTAATAATAATAATAATAATAATAATAATAATAATAATACATTTTATTTATATAGCGCTTTTCTAAAAACTCAAACACTTTACACAGATAAAAGAGTATAACGAGCAGATATGATATTCAACAACATTGTATATACAGCCTTAAAATTAACCTCTAAGAACCTCTAATGTAAACAATGCTAATGTAGCTCCACTTGTGAGAGCAACACTATCTTATAAGCCTATAAAATGACCAACAAAAGGAACAACTGTGGGTGGATACGTGCTAGTAACTCATGCAAATGCATCTTACATCACACACCACAGTTAAAACACCAGTATGAGTGTACAGTTAGCCTACCACAAACTATACAACCGACCCGCCTCCCCCCTCTCTTGCCTCTGTTCCTCATCTTGCTCTTCTCCTCTGCTAAATGAAAACAAACCTTCACTTCAATGGGGAAATAAAGAGAATTAAAACTGAGATGAACACTGAGGTTTGATTCATCACAGGCCTCCCCAGCTGCTGCTGCTGCTTAGCCTGCACGGTTGGACAGACTCCTTCTTATCTCTGGACTTGTGAAGAGGAGCTGGCCTGGCTTGGCCCTTGTTAACCCGGGTTAAACCCCCCCCCCCCCCCCTCTCATACCCGTCCCAAACTTTACACAGTCCCCCCCCCTCCTCCCTTATTACACTCCCTGTCTGTATCCGTCCGCAAACTCGGCGTCTTGTGCACCTGTAAGTTTTTTTGCAAAGCCCTTCGTTCGTTTAGTACCTAAAATAATAGACATCGCTTTTTCCAGCTGACAAACCCGACTTTCTGGTCACTTCTTCCATTTTCCAGCCCTTGGGGAGAGCAGTGCAATCCCACCTTTTCTTCTCCATTTCCCCAAGCGAGTAGTTTATAAATCCACTAAAAAGTTACTGCGAATAATTGGATTGAAGGATTTTGTTTTTGGGGACGCCAGGCCTATCGCTTCTTACGCTTTTGTTTCGACCATATTACAACATGCGTCCTCTGTAATGGGATCTCCCTGCTAACAACATCCCGTCTTCTTTGTCGTCGCGCAGATCGCTCCGCCGCGGACGCCCGGCCGCATCACTACCTTTCTGTCTGTGTGGTCGGGGGAACGAGGGCTACATCCGCCAGGAAAGCATAGGACAAACGCGGCTGCGTCGACGGCCCGGATGAGACAGGAAGTTAGCACGAATTTGTCACGGAATAAACGCAGTCAAGCACCGACATTAAATTAAGTACACTCTATTTATTTGTTGTTCCCCAGTCTTGTATTTCTATGTAGCTCTCAATGGTTAATTACCTGATCAAATTAACAAATTAGGCTCCAGCAACTTCATTCATAAAATTAGGAAAACATTTTAAAAGTCAGATAAATTTTGAGTACCGAAAAAAATGTTCTATGTTAACTCTTTGAATGTATGTGAGCGTGTAAGTTCATCATATAGTGCTACAGGAAGGAGTCCAAAAAAAACCCGGAAATGAGTTCGCTTTTTAGCACTTCCGGTTCCCTCGTCTTGAAGTCAATGTTTTTTTTTGAATGGGTTTTTTAGTTAGATGCCTGAAATAAGGTCTGTGGTTAACACAAGATGAAGATATTTTAAATTTAAGTTCTACGACATAAAATACATCAATAAACACCCCACTCATGTATTTTGAAGCCTTTATGCGTCTTTAAAAAAGGCGGTTGCTAACAAGTTGCTAAATGAGACTACTAAACGTCATCACGCTGCTGTGTATACTCACGCTCATGCAATATATAAGAGAATCAAAGAGTTTCTATTTAAGATTGTACACAGGTAAAGCTACTATTTGCAAGTTCTTCGCAACTGTTAAAAGTAGATGCACTTTGTGCAGTTGTGAAGGGGAAACTTCTTTTTGGTTTGATTTACAGAAGAACTTCTCAAAACATTTTTAAAAAAATATCATACTAACAAAGATTGAGATATTGCTCACATTTAACAATCCCAGTTTTTCGGCAAATGAAATTTACATAATTAATCTGATTAATATTTTAGCAAAAATATTATATCTGTAAAATGATACGGCTTAAAAGAATACCCTCCTTTTATACTTTTAAAGATACTGATTTTAAAACATATTTGACTATGATTGAAAACTTAAAACTCAAAAATTCGAAATTGGCAAAAACTACTAGATATTTTTTAAACATTTCAAATTTATTCTAATTGTTTAACAGACCCAGAATGTTTTTTGTTTGTTTGTTTGTTTTTTATTCACCTTTTCCTTTCCTTACATTTTATTTGTTGTATAATTTATAATTTATTTTTATATTATTTTTATACTGTAAATTTTTTTTGCAGAATTGAAATGAAAGATCTGAACATGCGAATATATTGTATTGAACTTTTCAAATAAAATATTTAAAAAAAAAATATATATATGAAGGGCGATGCTAACTTCCTGGTTGGCCTACAAAAATACGTCATACCTGGAGCACTCTATTGACCATGGGAAAAGGATTTTGACAAAATAATAATAATAATAGTAATATATCTATAATATTATTTTTGTTTTCTGCTTGAGCTCTTTGGTTATCTCGGGTTATTTAACTTAATCCAGTCCTTGAATAAACGAGAGGAGTCACAGGAAGGAGAAAAAAAAAAAAAAATACGTTTTAACCTTTAGTCTTTTGTTTTGAAATGTTTTACCGGAAGTGTTACATTCTATTCTGTCTAGCTATCTTGAGCTTGACCGTGAGCTTGAACGCTGGTAGCACTACATCAGATAACCTAAGGGGAAACATAAATACGGCTACTGCTACAAATAAGACCGTAAACAGTAATCACGCAGATGCAGTGACAACAATCATGGACGCTCTGCTGAATAATTAAAAACCACCACATGTAGTAAAACAGCCTCCTTCACTTGTAGCTCCCTCCAGTAACACACAAAATGCGAAAGTTTCATGTTAGCTAAAATAGGAGAGCCTTTTCTTTCACTACAATGCCTACCGTTGTCATTCAGACTTGGAGCCGGCTTTTTTTTTTATGAATGAACAAAGTAGATCTTATCGATAAAACACAGACACCATTTTAAAAGCACATCATGCATTTATGGAGGCTTTGTGCATTAATGTGCGATCTTCTTTTGTAAGGTGTCGACATTTGCAAACACTCGACGCAGTGAAGCGACTCCATGCTTAATTCAAACATTAGCTGGAAAATATCAGGACAATAAAAGCACATTACAATGATGCTAAAAAAAGATCCTAGCTGAAGACCACAGCGTTGCTATTTTGCAAATGCGAAACCACAGAAGAGTGCATCTCGATGATAAACACACTTTGCAAATATATTGTGAGAACGACATGATACAATAACATTTTATGCAGTTTTTGGTGGTTTTACAACCCCTTCAGATGATGTACTTACTCGTTTTTATCCATCTTGAAGACACTATCTCGTTTTCTCCCTCTCGCTATGTTAAATCCCTTCTCTCCCCTCTCCTCTTTCAGTCCCCTCCCCCTTCGATGGGAGAAATGAAAGACATTATCCACGCAAATTTCGCAGTCTGGCTGATAAAATGAGTATAATGTCTGGGCGAACCTGGCGTTATTGTCAGTGTGCAACTAAGCCCCGTAACACCCCGGTGAATGTGTGTGATTCAGCATGCATAAGAAATTATATTATCACAGATTTACATATGCATTTTCTTCAATATATATATTTTTTTATTTTATACTACTTTTAAAGTACAAATAGTCATGACCAGTTGGCAAATATCAGGTGTACAGAGTCACGCTTTTATGTCATGCAAAAGAAAATTAAAGTATAATCCACTTTTTCAGCATTAAACAAAAAATATATTTTAAAAAAGCCTCTCACCAAGCAATTACAGACATTTTAATAGTTGTCATTTTGCAGAATAACTGGACACATTGGGGCAAAATTAAAGATTTATTCACATTAAATAATACTGGATCAAAAACAGCATTTATACAGAGTGCAACTCGTAGTCCAGGCCTCCTAACTTGCCCCTCAGTGACTGATTGTTCGGCCAGGGCATCCTACTTTAGCTCGCGATGTGAAAGCAATCCACCCATGTGCCCATTCCCAAGCTCTGGTCCTGTAGGCAAGACACACAGCCCATTCGTTAGTAAATATGTACATGAAAACATCCGCTTGAATGTGTAAAAAAGCACGTTTTTTTTTTTTATTTCTGACAAGACCACATCCAAGTAGGGGTTCAGAGGGTATGGTGGGAGTGGCAGTGTGTTTTTAGGATGGTGAGGAGGGCTCCAAAGGTGTGTACACTTTAATAAAATGGGAACACAATATCTATATTGTGAATGAATATCATGGATATTGTCTGGGATTTAGGTTGCAATTCGGGTTGTAACGGTATGAGATTTTCACAGCACGATCACCATCTCAGAAAATATCATGGTTTCACGGTCTCACAGTATCACACTATTATTATTTTATTTATTTATTTATTTATTTATTTATTTATTTGACAGGAACAATACATGTAGGCATTGCTACACTTAATTAAAGTGCAACCGATGCAATGTATATAGGACTTCTAGCCGTAGCTAATTTGCAGACCTTGTCCCTGGTTAGGCTTTTAAGAAAAAATAAAAATACATAATACCACATCATACATAAAATCACATAATACAACATCGTACATTACAATTTACATATGCATGTTCCCAATCAGAAATAAGTGATCACAGGTTAGGTTTTCTTTCAGCCAGTTCTTCATTAAACATTTTTAGGTCAGGTTGTATTGTTTTTTCCGTTGGTAAGGTATTCTAAAAATGTTTCCATTTTACTGTGAAAGATGACTGACCAAAGGTTGATTTGCACTGTGCTACTCTGCAGTTAGCATTTGTTTATCACCTAGTGGCTATTATCTATTGGTATTCAGTTTTGTGACATATGGACAAAGTACAGCTGGGGCGAGATTGTTCACACATTTAAAAATCAATTTGATGAAAGAAAACTTGATGAAACTATCAAAACTGAGCAAATTTCAGAATTATACAGTGGTGTCATTTCATTTTTTAATTATTATTATTATTATTATTATTATTAGTAGTAGTAGTAGTAGTAGTAGTAGTAGTAGTATCAGTTACAATGACCCTTAAAAGAATGAGAACAGAATTATAAAAAACAGAATTATAAACCTGATAAAAAAGTAAGCATGTAACTATAATATGTTCTATAATTAAAGCATGTTAGTTTACATGTTAGCAAATGTTTAAAATAATGCCCTATGATTATTAACAATTAACATATACTGTAGGTGTGCGACAGCACAGCCAGACTGCTCCTGTCTGTACCTTTAACTCACTCACTCACTTATGTCAGTTTTTTTCAATACTGTAGATAAGCAAATGTACACAGTATGATAACTTTCATACTGTATACCTTGATACCGTTACAACCTTAGTTGCAATACAGGAATAATAATAATACTGATATTAGACTTGATCTTTGAAGGAAAGCACAAACGGCCAGTGTCCTGCCACAACCACTGATGATTATTATTGATTATGAAGAGAGTAAAAGATAGCTAAATTGATAATTTCAAAATGATCAAGCTCTAACCACTACACCAAAGAAATACATTTGAACAATTGAAATTGATATAATTTAAATCTGTTGGGACAGCTCTGTTGAATGCATAATTTTTGTAAATCTTTATTTTCTCATAAACTGACTCCGTTTCTATTTCAAAACTAATCTGACTCTTTTGCAAAGCTTTAGATTAGACAGAAGCATAAAGCCTTTATGTCTGCACAGTTGTCATCTAACAAGCTTACAAGAGCTACAAGAACTCTATGGCCTTTGTTCTCAGCCTACAGTAAACTTTGGTTAGTGAGAACTACAGATATTTTAGAGTAACAGGCATTTCTGGCCTCAGTAAGGGGTTGCCTGTGCAGATGCATGAGTAGAGTTACAACAAACTGCCAGGTGTAAGCACGGTGACAGCAATTTATAGCCTATAATCAAGAGTGTTTTTTGAATGTTCAGTTTCAACACCTGGCATGGCCTACACCTGTCTGCTTGTTATCATGAGTACATGGGTGGGGCTAAAGCTAATGAGCAATCCAACTGAACATTGCAAACAAAAGTGTGTGAACGAAAGCTCAGTTCTACAGGTGTTGGATATAATAACAATATACTCACAATTTAGTTGTGTTGGACTTTACTCATCATCGCTGAACTTCCCTTTGATGTATGGCACATAGTCCAGAATCAACCGCCAGTCTGTGAAGTGAACGAGGGCCACTCCACCAACTGTTCCCCAGGCAACCATATTTGGTACCCTGGATGGAAGAAAAAAATGTGGATCATAAATGAGACATTAAACCACACAACTGGCTGCAATACACACATCAAGAGCAACTTGGATAGTTATACTCCTTAAGTCAGGTGGCATGATTGTCTTACAAGAGATACTAGTGTCAGGACATTTTTAGGTTTAGTAGTATGTCTTTGCACAAACTGACACAGCAATTGTGACTCACAAAAAGATACCAAATTCATCTTCTGAAAAAAAAAGAAGATTTTTTTTCCAACTTTTAATTATTTTCAGCTATTTTCATAAGTCCATAAGTTGTGTACATACAGAGGCGGACTGATGAATAATATTATTATTATTATTATTAACATAAATAGTATGTGATCACTGACAACAAGAACCAAATGAACTAGCTAGAACACTGGTTTAAGTTGTTATGTATGGGCAAAAATTATATTCCAGTTTAAACAAAGGGTCAAATAATTAGTGAGCTGATAGCAAAAAAGGTTTTGATAATTGATTGGTTAGTACTCATGTTCGTTTATTAGCTAATCATCAAATTAGTTGATTACAAATAATAATAATTATAATAAATATTATTAAATAATAATGCTAATAATTATATTATTATTATCATATATTTTTTTTTTAAATTACTGTTCAGCAGTGGCCATCTGTGTTTTTCTCTGTGCACTTTGCAAGGTCAACTAAAGTGCTTTGCTCTCAATATGTTTATACAAAAACAAACAGCTGTCAAGTATAATTGACTTAAACTGTAAGGAGTGGTCACTGTAAGGCAAACCATCATATTTGAGGGAGAAAATAAATAATGTTACATTAAAAACACATCTTCATGCCATTAATGCACATATTGAATTCTGATCATATTTATTGTGATTTAGATAGATAGATAGATAGATACTTTATTGATCCCGAAGGAAATTTAGGCATCCAGTAGCTTAGACAACAACTCCCAACACCAATACACCTTAAAAAAAGATACAATCAAATAGAATAAAGTGAAATAAAATAAAAATAAGATAACATAAGTACAGCAGTGAAGTGACAGTGTGCCAATGGTGCAAATAGTGCAAATAGTAGTGCAAATATAGAAGAGTATATTAATATATAGCAGAGTATATTATAATGTATGATATAGTAGTGCAAGTATATTATAATGTATGATTATTATAATATATATTATTATATTATAATAATATTATTATTTAGCATAATTAGGAGGTTTATCAGACATATAAACTGGTCAAATATTTCATAAATAAACTGAGAGATACCACTATATGTTAGCAAAGTAATATGAGCAGTCCTGTAGACTATTTAGATAATGAGGGTATTTAAGTCTCCACATTTGAACATTATTTTGATATGTTATCTAACCTTAGCAATTAAATCTCTGACACATTTAAGACAACATAATACTCATAAATACATATATATATATATATATACAGTGTCAACTGTAAACACTGTCACTTGCCTCCTCCACCACTAAGGTAGCTGTTCAGGTTATAGTAGCATTATGCTAACTAGCCCAGCTAACTAAATCAGTGGGAGATAAACAAGCAGGCTAAGCTAAAGTTAGCTAGTGAGCCAAACGGGTCAAACTAGAAGGACACAGAGGCGTTGTTAGCGTTTTAAAAAGCACTTAAAATCATTATCTCCGGTACCGAACTCCTCCTCTGTTGATCATTTAACTTACCACGTCCTTAGAATAGTAATGTACTTGGCACCGATGAATTTATTAAGTATGTTCTGCACCATCCTGACCTTCTATCAGGTTGTTCTTCTTACTTCTTGCAATGTTTTTCTCGCTGATGGCCGTTAAGGACCCCTGAGTTGCCTTTTCTTATGCCCGTTTAAAAATAACCATCGGGCTGCGTGCAACAGCTACGGGTCATTTTAGGCCACCATTTCAAAGGTCTCTGATTACAACACAGTTGTTTTAAAGATGTGTGTGCTCTATCTTAGGCAACCATGTAGTTATAACTAATTGCCTTTATGAAATCAACATGTATTAACTGGTATCATGTGTTGAATTTAATGTGGTGCCTTGGTTGCATAATAATGAAGCTGCCATAAAAGCATTTTCTTCCCTAACCGGTTATTGACAATGGCAAATATGAACAAATTCATTTTCCGAACTACAATAAACCCTTTATTACAATGTTTTCCTTTATTTTCCTTTTTATGTATACAATATTCAAAAGCCAGACATTGGAAAAGGTATAATCTGTTATTAAAAATGGCACATTTATTGCTACATTACTGTTATATACAGGACAGTTCTCAACTATATATATTTATATATATATATATATATATATATAAAAAAAAAAAAAGAGAGAGCGAGAGAGAGATATAGAGCGAGGCACTCTGAGGACCCTGCAGGAGTCAACAGTGTCCTCACTCCCAAGATGTCAGGCTCTGTACCTGTGAATGTATTCAACACTCAATAGTCTCCCCCTTTTTAGTTCAACAAAGATATGACAAAACTGTTGAAAGCAAGTGTTTTATTACTGCTTTCTTATACCAAAACAAGTTCAAGCCCATCAACTTAACATTTTTCCATCATAATATTGTAATTTTCTGTTGACATCATGTGCTCCTGCAGTGGTCGGCTTGCTTTTCTGCAGATTTCAAACTGTCAAGACTCGTGTTAAGAAATAAGGTTCCCCCGAACAAATAATTTGAGTATGTAGCTTGTAGGCTAATGGGATGCTCACAGAATACTAAATGACATCAAGTCAGATTTTCCCCCTTGGAACAAATATTCAGTACAATTATTGATCTTGTAATAATAAAAAGAAAAAACTTCAAATACAACTTTTTGAAAGAAGTGATTAGAACTTCTCACAAAAAGTCACTGTCAACGGCGTCAAAGAGCTGGAAGAGTGAAAGGTCAGAGGTGAGAATAGTCACTGGAGACTAAAATATACTGAAAGTCACTGCAGCAAAGGGCTTGCACTCTGATATACAGAAATTTAAAATGCTCCAAGTCATTAGAGGTTCCAGCTACGACGGAAAATAAAACTCACTCCCTACATTGAAATTGAAGCAACACATACACTGAAACATGTTAATGTGCATCAAAAGCAGACAATCAGAGTCAAAAGCAGCATGTCTTGAACCCTGTAATGTCAAGTGATATAGCAATATAGGGCGGATAGAAAGAAAACTCATGACCTGGACCCATGACCTCAACTAAAACAGCAGTTTGGACAATATAATCCAGTTGAATAATTAGAAAAAAAGGGAATAAAAACTAAACAAGATCTACGTAACATTTATTTATTTAACTAGATACACTGAAAGAAAATCTCTTTATACCATTTAAACTTCTTCCTGAAAATTGAAAAAAGCATTAGGAGAAGGGAGGGTGGGGGAATGAACAAGTACCTCTTTAATCTCCATGATAAATGAAATGATATGGTTCACAAAATAAAAACTGTCTTAAATGAAAAATACAAGTTCAGGCACTGATAAGGTATCACTCTCCCATCATGTCATCTTAAGTCTTGAGAATGAAAAGGCCACACTATTGATTTGTATAGGTCTTTTTCTTCATCTCTTTTTGTAGAAATTAAACACACAAAAATGCTCTACCTCCCATTTGTGATTACATGTTGGTAAAAACCATTCACAACATGACATGACATGGGAATAACATCACAATAACACTGTTTTTGTTCTCCATATTATCCTTTACCTTACTCCCAAATACGGACGTCTGCCTCCAAAATAAATGTGCAGGCTACTAGAAAGTGAGCTGCACACTGAGAGCCACTTGGTTGAGGGCAAACATTAGAAAAAAGGTGAAATGAAAACTAGTACTGACAAAAAAACCAGGAACACAACTTTGAAAATGAAGGTGATCCACATTTGTATGGTAGCTACATTCAAAAACCAGTTGCATAATTACTGTTGGAGACAAAAATCTTCCCACATTTTTCCTCAGTGCCTCGCTGCTGAAGACTTCCACAGGACCGTGGCACAAACTCTGTCCACAAACCCCCAAATGAAAAGAAAAAATTCATCTGGGTAGCTGATGATACGCCTTACAACTAAAACTGGAATTACACCAAACACTTTTTCATTTATCATCCGTCGACCCTTTTCCTCTGCCATCCCCGTTCAAATTTTGAATTAATTTTTTTGAACAATTTCATTTAAATGTGAAATATCCCCTTATTCAGCTCATCTACAATACACTCTAAACTTCAAACTAATATTGCCATTTATGTAAAAAATCTACAATGTATAGACTAACAAAAAATATATATTTTTATATATATTTAATTTTGAAAAATGAAACATATCAGAGTAATGTATGAAGTGAATTTACACGTCACACTTCGCTCGGTAAGAAACGTGAGAACAAACTTACTCAGGAGGAAGGTGAGGGGCTGTAATTCAGTGGGAATGCTCGTTTAGGAAAAAGGAAAGCCTCCGTTACACAAAGGCTCGTCTGCTTCAAACAACCGCGGACTGATGAGATCCCTTCATCAAAAAGGAACCCAGATTTTTTTGTCTTTTACAGAACATCAATTAAGGGGAGCTGTTAAGCGTGCTGGCATTGTCAGTAAACCATTTTAGGTAAGTAAGAGCACTAAGTGGTGCTGATCACTTAGCAAGCGTCTCAAATGGCTTTTAGACTTTCGGGGACTGAAATGCACAACAGGTCGACACTTAACTTTCAGCCTAAACCTTTACATCTGTGCTTTGTCTTGTCCAAGTATGCTTTAGTACATAAAGCAGTACAAAAACCTGAACTTATGACACGGGATTACTGGAGTAACACTAGAATTTGTGGTCAACAAATAGGAAGAACGGGTTTGTAGTTGATGGCCACTTGGATAATTCATAACCTTCAAGGAAGGAGTCTTCTCCAAGTCTCCAGATGCCTCGTGGGACGAGACCGGGCTTCAGTCAGAGACTGCCTCTAGGTCAGAGTTCACGTCTTTCATAAGCTGCTTTTGAACTGTCAAGACATTGACCTTTCCGTTGTGACCTTCCCCCAAACATTTGCTGATAAGATCAAGGAAAAGTCACTGAATTTAGACAATTCAACTTCAACTATGGGCTTGGTTACATAACATATGTAAGACTGTACCATCACGCTGGGAATGACATACATTAAAAATAATTGCTCATACACATAAGCAATCCCTCACAATAAATGTTCCTCACATGTAAAGCAATTTGCTTAAATGTCAAATAGAAAACATGTAACAATTAGGCACAAATCCTTGATTCAATTTGTGTTTGTTTAGGTCTCCTTTCTTTCACAAGAGCACCTCTCGGCAGTGTGTGAAGTCCCAATTTGTGGCAGGACAAAAAGTACTCCGGTGTTCCATCATCTTGTGGAAACCAAGAAGAAGAATTTTTTTTTTACATGTATAAAACAAAGCAAAACTAAAAAAAGTTCTTCACATTTGAGCTTGTAGTCATGGTTGGGAGTGCGACAAACAGGCTGTGTCAGTTTTGGCAGTATGCATGTGTGTACGAGTGTGTGAATGTGCATCTTGAAACTTGAACGGACAATACACAGACATGTCCACATATACACACACACACTGAGAATAATGGGTGGAAGAAATCTGTTAAGGCCACATCCTCTGACAGCCAAGGAAACACCACCAGATCTGCAAAAAGGAAGGACCACAAACATTATGTTGTCGTATTCCTGTATAATAAAGACATCAAACAAAATACTGAGGGTAATACAGAGCCCACTGACTCCTACAAACTAGTGTAATATGTGTTTGAAGTTATAATCCTTAAGATTTTCCCTAAGACAAACCCCATTTATGGTCCAGCAATAGCTGCTTAGTGACATTCACAATAGCAATTATGTTTTCATTGTTTGGCAGATTCCACCTTCCCATGCGGGATTCAAGTTGCCCTTACACGCATGAGGGATTCATGGGAAATTCCTGCTCTTGCAAACCAAACATGTTGTGCTTCTGCTGATTAACATTAAAAAGTATTCAACTGGTGAAACACGGAGTGGCTTTAATTGTGAAGCAGCCACAGGAAAGACGATGCATTTGTCACCGCGGTTGGTTCAGAGAGCGATAGTCTATCAAAAAGACGTCTACAAAACAAGACAACTGTCGTTTCTGCATTTTGCGACAGCGGATCCGTTTTAAATATTGCAGGAAGTAAAGGAGCAAGAAGGAGCTGCCACAGTGAGCGGTTAGATGAAGAGCTGCAGGCGACAGGGTGCATACCTCCAACTCCTCATCAAAGTAACTAGAGCTGCAACGATTAGTTGATCGACAGAAAAATGTCGCCTACTATTTTGATAATAAAGTAAGTGATAAAATAATTTTTCATTGGAAAATGGCAGAAAATGCTGTTTTCAGCCTCTCAAATGTGGAGATTTCCTGCTTTTCTCTGTTTAATATCACATTAAACGGAATATCTGGGTTTTCAACTGACAAAACAAGATATTTTAAGACATCACCTTGGACTCTGAAAAACCGGGATGAACATTTTTCCATTATTTTCTAACATTTTATAGACCAAACCATTAATCTAGAAAGTATCAGCAGATTAATCGATAATGAAAATAATCATTAGTTACAGCCCTAAAGGTAGCAAACTTTATTGTGTCTGTTGTTGAGTTTATAACTACATCCACCATTAACCCTTTGAACTCTGCAATAGAAAAGGTCCACCAGTGCCTACATTGGTATTTTTGCTTATTGTGAGGTCATTTCTTGGAGTATCTTCAAATTCTTCATACAGTATCTCTATAATCTGTACAACCTAAGCTAAAAAGGTATATAAGTCAATAAACCACAATAATAAACAAAATTGACAAAATAAATAAAAAAATATTTTTTTTCATAAAATGTTACTTGATAAACACACAAAACATATTGATCCAAAACATTTCTAAATGTAGAAACATGAACAAAATATTTCTTAACACTCCATAAGTTATTTGAACTTGAGATATGCTCATTTTAATGAGCAGAACAAAGTGTAAAGGTGTATTGATAGTCTGCACGTAACGTAACGTAATGACGTCATCATGAGCATACAACGATGATGACACGAAAGACAGAAGCCTCGGCCTTCTGCTGCAAAAAGAATGAACGCTCTAGTTATTACGGTTTTTATTTTACATCGATTTAAACAGGATCATGCGAACAGCGACCTCCCGCGTCCGTCCATTTTTAAAGGGTTAAATTAGATCGCAATTGCACGTGGCATGATGTAAAAAGACCAGTTATTCAATTTCTTTTTTTATTAAAACTATGTCAGTTTGTTTGGTTACTCTAGTTGTATTTCCGACAACATCGAGTGTTTGCTGCCCAAAGTATTCTGGGACCTGTAGTCCTGAACCACACCAGTAACCACGGGTGTTGCCAAATCAACCAGGACTGAAATCTTAAGGATTATAACTTCAATGTAACTGAGGGTAATAAAAATACCAACAACATATTCAGGGTTACATCCTGAATCACTTCAAGGCCTACCTGGTGTTACATGTGGCCAACTGGGTTGTGGCCATCTCCTCCCATACTAGGATGGCCTCCTGAGAGCTGCATGGCTGCTTCACCCACCACCCCGGACACCTTCTCCTCCTCACGGCGTTTTAAACATGCTGCCTTGGGGTTAAGGTTACGCTCTGACAGAGAAAGGGAAAACAGAAACAGGCCATCTCAGTATAAAAGAATAACTGAATTTAACAGGAGGTAAATATAACTGTGCTTCCCATCCACGGTGCGCTGCTGGCAGACTGACCTCTGACTTGCTGTTCTAAATTGAGGATGACATTGACGGCTTGGTGCAGGATGAGAAGTTTGGTCTGAGGTTTGTCATGGCTGAGGTGCAGCTGGCACATCCTCCCAAGCTCCTTAAATGCCTCGTTGATGTCCCGTACTCTGAGACGCTCGCGGGCATTGTTAGCCACTCGCCGTTCCTTCTCGCGCTCCATCTTCACCTCGGGGGGAAGGTCCTCGTCATCTTCTTCATCGTCCAGACTAGTTACAAATAGAGACGAAATGATGAGGCCACGTGTAGAAACAAAAAAGGTCAAGACATACCATCACACACATAGTGTTCATGTTACTTTAAGTTTAGCATTAAGAGCAGGGACTGTACACCCACAGCTGAGCTTTGTACTGAATGGATGCACTAAAAAATAAGACATGTGAGAAGTTAAATGCAAACTATATAAAAGTGAATACAGGAAAAACATTATCCTAAAAGCAGCATCTCCCACTTCACATGATCAAAACATATGTGTTCAACAAAAGTATGGCAAGCCGTCTTAAAATCTATTAGCTAGACTGGATATTCATTACAGATATCTGCAGCGTCATTTTGCCTCGTCAAAACTCTAATCGAGATATCTGTAATTCTGTTTTGTCTAGTGTGACTCAAACTACTTTTGCCATTCATGTGTATGGGGTTTCTCATTACAGATATCTAGAATGCAGTTGCAGATATCCGCAATGTGAATATCTGCATGACTACTTGTAATTCCAGTTTCAGATAACTACAATTTAATTCTGACTACTCAGAATTCCAGTTCAAGATATCTTTAATTCCCCTCAATTGAAGATATCTATATTGTCCTTTTTAGATATCTTAAATTACATTTTAACTAGTCAAAATAACATTGTATCTCAAACTGGAGTTAGGGATAGTCATAATTTAACTGTAGATATCTATTATTATATAAGTTATAGATATCTTGAATACATTTTCATTAGATATATCTCATTTGGAGATATCTTTAACTTTCATTCTGCCTAGTCAAAATGTAATTACAGATATCTTGAATTAGAGTTTTGGCTCAGCGAAATGATGTTGCGTACTACGGCACTGCACTGTAACCTTATGGTTTTATCAAGTGTGTCTGGAGACAATAAATCTACATCACAATACCACAACTCTCTTGTGAACAAAGCTCTCGCTTTCCTTTTTCAATCACTCCTCTTTCTATTTCATGGCATTTTCTATCATATCAACAACAGCAATAGCTTCAGTTAACACTGTTCCAAGTGCTTTGTTGGGCCAATATCCAATGGGAAGCCTTGAGTGAGCAACGTCAGGCACAACAATTCTGACTAGTCGTAATGACGTTTGAGATAATCTGTAACTGTTATTTAGGATGGTCAGAATTGAATTACAGATATCTGCAATTGTCATTTAGGATGTGTGAAGAGTCGAGTGTCGCTTTCAGTGACATCACTGCAGATATCTGTAATTCAGTTTTGACTAGTCAGAACTGAATTACAGAGATCTCTAACTGTCGTTTTGACTAGTCAGAATGACGTTATAGATGTCTTGAATAAAAATTCTGACTAGTCACAATGTAATACGACTAGTGAAAACGCCGTTGTTGATATCTCCAATGTTAATTCCGCATAGTCAAGCTGAGCTAATAGATGTTAAAACGGCTTGCCATAGTTGGTTATACAGTATTATGTTATGCAAGTATACTGCGCTTTGTTTGCATTGTGTTTAAACGTTAAAACAACAAATGATGTACTTTAAGAAGGGAAGGCATAATGAGCTGTAACTTCCTGCACCTTTTGGTTCATCAAAAAAAAAAAATCTCTGTTGTGTTGCACGGTTTCCTATTGTACTGGTTTGTTAGGGGTTAATGTTTTTGCCTAATACATTTCCATTTCAACTTCAAATCTCAGCATTTCTTTGCAGCATGAATAAAGAAATATTGAAAGTCAGTGCTGGATAATAAAGTTCAGAATGTCATAAAGCTTTACTACAATGATTCGGCCAATCAAAAGCCAGATTTTAGACACCAGCTTCATGAACATGTGCTTTGACTGATGTCTGGCAAGAGCCAGAAAAGCACAAGAATTTGACCCGGAGAAACTTACTCATCTTTCTGGTCTGAAAGGCAAGAGAGCATCTGGAGGGTCAACGCCTCCTTTCTGAAAACGTGACATGAAGGGAAAGGGAATTTCAACATTGTTAAATACCTAACATACTTCTGGGCAATCAGCGGGGCACACAGGACAGAGGAGACGACTAAGATGAATTACGTTGTCTAATTTAACAGCTGACACGTGGAACCTTGCAGCAGATATTTCCAATTTCAAATGGGTTCCTTTATATTTTCACACTCGGCAATAATTGTGTCAAGACAATCTCCACCTTTGTAGAAAACAGTTTTTCATGCCGTTAATTTCAAGTGCCAGGTTTGTAAATCCAGAGTACAAAGACTAGAAGACAGAGTAAGGACGAACTTACCGTCGTTGGCGTGCTGCCTTGGATTCCTTCTTTTCGTCGTCGGATTTGTCTGCAACAGATGAGTTTTCATCGTCCTCTTTCTCTCTGTCTTCTCGTTTGATGTCTGAGCTGCTGGAGGAGTGCGTGGAGCGGGCCAAACCACCAGGGAGACCTGGGGACAAACACATAGATGTTAGGATGTTCAAAAGTACTGAAACCTCTTTAAGGAGGGGATGTAATACAACAGATACAACGTGGAAAGCTAATGAAGTTAAGCAGAGATCGCTGAAGAATTCTAAAATGCATATGTTCACAAGAATGTTTGATTTCAATACCCAGATACTCAATCATGATTCAATTAAATACAAGACGGCTATTGTGCAGTTTGGCTGAACAGCACTTGACAAGCTCTACTGTAACTAATCGGACTTACTGGTAAAGCCTTCCGGTTGACCAACTGGCGGTGTGGGTCCGGATGCGTGATGACCGTGCAGAAGAGTGCTGCTGGGAGGAAGGCCTGTGGGCTCCTCGTGTTTCCCTCCCTGCTGAAGAAGGTGGAGAACCATGACGTGAACCTCACACAGAAAGACATATCACAACTACACCCCTAGAAAACAGGCTCCAAAAGTTCCCCAAAACGAAATGCGCTGGTCCAACTTTAAGAGTAGATACAGAGAAAATAATAACTTGACATTAGGGCTGGGCGATATGGTTTATAAATAATATCTTGATATTTTTAGGCTATATCGCGATATATATCAGACCTATAACCGATAAATTATTGAGTCAGAGAAATAAGTGGCATGCTGTAAAGAGAAAAGTAGACAGCGAAAACAGAGCTTTTTATCCAGACTCTTACATGTACTTCATTCTTCCCACAGGCAGTTCAAAACCAGTATGTCTCATATGTTCAGAGACCGTGGCTATCGTTAAAAGCGGTAACGTCTATTTTAAAACGCGAAAGCGAGTCTCATGCCGACGGCTTAAAAAAAAAGACAATTAATATTTATATTCGATGTTGGCGATGTCATTTACTACATCCCACGTAGAACAAGCCGCAATACATCAAGTATATTCGATTTATCACCAACTAATAACTCACTAAACAAGGTGCTTAAAAGTACTATTTACTCCTAATTGCTTGTAATTTCACTTTTGGCCAGCAGATGGCACAAATAATACATTTGACATTTTTTGTTCCTCGTGGAACCAAGTAATGCAATTTTTATGGTTATTTCCTCATTTTTCTTGCTAATTAGAATGGAAACCTAATTTCTTCAAAAGGGCAATTTGTTGTGTAACATAAAAATACAACATAAAATCAATGTACCCTCTCAACCAATAAATCAAAGTGTATTGCACATGTTATGGTTCTAGTAGGCCGTGTTACAAACAATATATAGTTACTTCAACATTGATACTGACACAGTTTCTTTATCAATGGCTGATAGAATGAGCACGTACTTCCCCCGACACATTTTCAATCTCCATTATGTCAGCATGAAACTTGCAGAGTAAATTCAGAAGTGTTGATATTTTGTAATAAAATTAACCACCAACACAAATGAACACCTGTTTGCTTCACGTTGCACCATCAGAAGTCCACGTCTCTTTCACACACACACACACAAATGAAACACAATTTGAGCCGAGTAGGTGACTCACCATAGCAGGATGTCTGTTGCTGAGGGCGAGGCTTGCATTGGGGAAAGCTGGAGAGAGGGCCCCGAGGCCCCCGTTGTGTAGGGAGGACAGCAGGCTGTGCATGTCGGGGGCGCCCTCTAAGCCCTGACCCACAGCATGGCTACGCAGTACATGGATGGCCTCCTCCAAACGGTCCTCCATTTTACTCTGCTTTAGAAAAAGCGTGCACTTAGATATCAATATGACAAAACAGAATAAAAGTAAAAAAAAAGAAACAGCTTAGAAACGCACAGTATGTTTTTGAGAAATAATTTGCACTTTACGGTGTACTTTAACTAAAATAAGCTTACAAATTAGGGCTTTCAACACAAATTTGTTTTAACGCAATTTCCTTCACGCACAATTTGCAATTTTTATGAAACAAGAAAACCTAAGGAATTCATCCATGGCCACCATGTCATACTAGCTTGTCGGGAAGGAGGTTAAATAACGCTCCAAACTTGTGCTAAATTTTGGTGAGGAAAAACTGTCATGGCCATTTTCAAGAGGAGTCCCTTGACCTCTGACCTCAAGATATGTGAATGAAAATGGGTTCTATGGGTACCCACGAGTCTCCCATTTACAGACATGCCCACTTTATGACAATCACATGCAGTTTGAAGCAAGTCATAGTCAAGTCAGCACACTGACACACTGACAGCTGTTGTTGTCTGTTGGGCTGCAGTTTGTCATGTTATGATTTGAGCATATGTTTTTATGCTAAATGCAGTACCTGTGAGGGTTTCTGGACAATATTTGTCATTGTTTTGTGTTGTTAATTGATTTCCAATAATAAATAAATACATACATTTGCATAAAGCAAGCGTATTTGCCCACTCCCATGTTGATAAGAGTATTAAATACGTGACAAATCTCCCTTTAAGGTACATTTTGAACAGATAAAAAATGTGCAATTAATTGTGATTAAATATTTTGATTGATTGACAGCCCTAATAAAAGTATAAGAATATAATCAGGCAACATCTTGCTTCAAATGAACTTAGATATAGCAGAGAAATGTTTTCACATACCAGTGTGTGTGGCGGCCCTTCATAGTTGGGTGTGGTTGGTCTTTGCCACTGAGACTGAGCTCCTGCAGAGAGAAACATTAGGATTGTGTATAGTGGTAATTCTTTACTTTACAGCAGATGGAGCTGCAGACACATTTCAGTGCTGAAGAACATTAAACATGCAGAGGATCGTTTTTGCTCCAACAATTTCAACTGATTCATTTCTGTGTGCCAAAAACAAGCTTGCAATCAAACTGAACACGTTAAATCAATTGGACTGATGTAGGTATTCTGTGGCTGAAATTGAAATATTATCCAAATTTGAGGTTGCATGAGTGAGAATAAAGCACAGGATAAAAAACACCTGAACTCAGTTTACCAACCTTCTGATTGGCAAAATTTAGCTCAGCTGTTGACATGAATCTTACAACAAAGCACCTAAATGATGCAGGTAAAATGAAGACGAGGTCTTTTAAAAAGACTAAATAATGTGTTTATGAAAATGCAGATTTCTTTATATTGATGTTAAAAATGACACATTGCGGGTTGATTGGAGATTAAAGGCCTTTATATATAAGTAGTAACAGTTTGACGCTCATACGATCTATATGTGAGAATCCAACTGTACCTGCGATGGCCTGAGGAGATCCAGGAGTGGATGGAGCTGAGGGGAAGTTATTACTGTTGTGGTCCGACGGGTAAATCTGAAAGAATTGATCAAACAAACCCCAACATTATTGATCTTTACTGCAATAGTGAACTGGTGCTGGGCAATACGTCACCACCATAGATTTTTCTACAATGTTTTCTATATCATACAAATATTTATCTCGAATCAGTCAAACGCCCATGTCATAAAACGTTTACTAGAAGAATCATTACAGCAAATTAAATAAGGAATAATTAAGTTTGGTAATTATTAACCAATAATTATTTAATTAGAACAAATACTACTTTGTTGGGCAAATTTTTTTTTTTTTTTTTTGTGGTATATCTGCCAAAAATTGGACTTTAGAATTGCTTATACACTTTAAAACGAATTACGTATTTACTAGAGCTGCAACGATTAATCGATTAGTTGTCAACTATTAAATGAATCAACTATTTTGATTAATCGATTTATCGAGTAATTTTTACCATTTTCTGACATTTTATAGACCAAACAACTAATTGATTAATCAAGAAAATAATAAAAAGTAACAAAGAGTTACGGCAAATTAAATAAGAAATAATTAAGTAGGTTATTATCAACCAATAATTAAATAATAATAATAATATTAAAATAATACATTTTATAGACCAAACGACTATTGGAGAAAATAATGAAACAACTAATCATCTTGGGCTTTGGGAAACACTGATGGATATTTTTTTTTTTTTTACCATTTTCTAACATTTTATTGATCAAACAACTAATCGATTAATCAAGAAAATAATCAACAGAGTAATCGACAATTAAATTAATCGTTGGTTGCAGCCCTTGTATTAACAGATATACAAAACACAATACATATAACACAATATAACAATTAGTAAGTCCTTGAATTTCACTGTTTTGTCCTTATTGAGATGTGTGTTCAGCATGTTTTACATTCATCTGTTTTGAATGAACAACCAAATAATGCTAAACCGCTGACGGAACATTTTTGTCAGCGTCATCATTCTTAGTTAAATTTGCACTTATTTGTTCTTCCTTCACACACATCACCCAACATCACATATTTTCACTCCAGAGGAAATAAAACAAAATGACTGTAATTGTTCCATTGCCCAGCACTAATTTAGAAAAACCAATAACAAACAGAAACTCACTGAGGCAAGAGCCTTCCCAATTTCATCTCCTGAACTGCCAGCTGTGGTGCCTCGGTTGGCTGCAGAGACAAAATAAATAATGTGAGTCAGATGACCCGGTTATTTGTTTTTTATAGAAAAGAAAAAAAAACAATCAAATGACCATGAGACAGACGCTACCAAGGTACTTGCGTGATAAGTTCATTTTTAAAAAGTTCCCTACCCATGATTCCTTCTCCGTTGATGGCGGGTGTGTGGTTGTAGGTGGTGGGGGCCGAGTGGAAGCCGTTGACTTCGCTGCCGTGCAGAGGATAGTTCTGTGGGGACAGAGGCAGGGGTTGACGCTTCTGGAAAAGGGGATACAAGTAGCTTCATAAGGCACAAACCCCTCACAGAGAAATAAACAAATGTGACAAATGCTTCATGAAGGAAAATGGTAAGGTTTAATTATTCAACATTATGTTAACAGATTAACAGTTCATGCATCTCACATGATATGTGGTTTTATTAATTAAAGGAAAAGAACAGATGCTAAAATCTTTGCTCTCGATGAAACATTATCCCTTAAAGCGGGGGTTAGGCAGTATATTTATGGCATCATTGGGGCAAAAATTCTATAATAACCTTTCAGCATATTTTAATACAAGTGTTCTGAGAGAAAACTACACTTCTACTTTAAAAAAATCTAGCCTGTGACGGGAGACTTTGGCCAGTCACAGGTCATTTCAGAGAGAGCGTTCCTATTAGCTGTTCTAGAAATACAGATGCACATGCGCGTCCCTTTAGATAGTGAAAGACTGATGAACGGTGGAATATCCTCCAGGAAAAGTTGCTATTCCAGCATTAGCAACAACTGTCTACACTGCAGAGCAACCCTAAGAAGGAAGACGGACTGATCAAAAAGAGTCGGATAATATCAGCGAAGCATTTCAGAGATGGCAGAGAAAATGTTGCTAATAGTTAGCCAATAACCTTCTACTCACTGCTTCAGCGCAACACCTATGGTTAGCGATAGGGTTGAGCCTGGGCTTCGAAGCTTCGACCGTTGCCATGGTAGTAAACCTCCAAATCAGTATTTGAATTTATTTTTTATAAATAAGTATGTAATAATAAAGTATAAATCCCCAAATAGCCCATCAAATAATAAATAATCCCACAACATTATTAATTATTCATATTCAGCATTAATTATTATTAGTTATTCTCAGGCAGATATCGCTGTTTGTTATGTGTAGAGGTGTGTGTGTGTGTGTGTGTACAGTAGTGCGGCAGCGGCACTGAAACAGGGGAGATGGAAACAGACAAACAGAAGATCATGTCAGCCTGCTACGCTATGAAGCAAAGCTTCGAATACCTTCGAGCATTTCTCACCGAAGCTTCGAAGCCCAAACAATGGTATTCAGGACAGCCCTAGTTAGCAAAAGGCTAAATTATTAGCAACATTTCCTCTCCATCTCTGAAACGCTTCGCCAATATTGTAGCTCGCTCGAGCCTCGAATCACGAAGTGGGTCAGCTCAAAGGGCTTTACAGGCCCACAAGTCTGCAAAGAAAACAAGAGGGTAGTTCTCATAGTTGCCGCTATATAACAGCATCAAGATCACAATCACGATCGGGATGATGATTGAAATGAATGACTAGTACTCGTACTGGTTACTGTATGAAGCGTGTGCATTTTTTTCTTGTGCCTTTTCCAGAAACCTGCCTACCCTAGGCTACCACTTGAATTACAATATGCTGAAAGGTTATTAAGGATTTTTTTGCCCAATAATACCAAAAATAAACTGCCTTCCCCAGCTTTAAAGTTCTCCACATAATTTCCTTACAAGCAACATTAGAAGATATGAGTCATTATAAACAAAATGATTGAGATTGAAGCCGTTTATACGCACCATCCTGTCCTGTGGGTTAATTGCAGAGAAGGAGCCTGGCTGTCCGATGTGAGGAGAGTTACCCAGCATGGCAGAGTAGCCAGAAGACGACCAGGGGTCTTCTGGGAAAAGCAGAGACACATTTGCAAATTATTTATCTCAACATATACAATAATTCACATAAAACAAAAAAAAGCTGTTCACAGTAGGTGCTGGGACTATACACCTATCTCCTTAATCGATAGTATCACGATACTTGGGTGCCGATTCAATATGTATTGCGATTTTTAAGTATTGCGATTCGATATCACGATTTATTGTGATTTTTGTTAACTTTTTTAACACTACACCATGGGAAAAAGTTGAATCATACACTTCTAGGGACTTTTACTTTGGAAAATATCTAAATTAATACAGTAAAAAGGTTTTGAAAACCGGCCGTTGTCACACGTGTAATACTACCTCTAACTTCACCAAGTCCGTCTCTAGCTCTCCCGTCAGCTCCGTTCTCTTCATACATCCATGGTCAGCTCCATCGGGGCCGTTTGAATGCATTTAACATAAATGTCAGTACATGGGTGCTCTACAGTTGTAGCGTCGGCTGATTTGACCACAGAGATGAGAGTGACGGCTGGCTTGACTGCATGTTACCACAATACGATAACGTTTCCTGTCCGTGACAGAGTTAGCATGCAGCTTTAGCCGTCATGTCTAGCTCTGCTTTTCCTGGCAATGTGTGAAACCCAAAGTGTTTCCATACTTTACTGTATGTGTAGTGTTTACCACGTTGGATTTAAAATGTGAGGGTGCAGGTCGTATCCACGTGGACCCTCCGCTGTTTTCTGCTTTGTCGTTTCGGCTCGCTGCGGTTTGTTTTGGTTGACGGAAACGGAACGGATATGACGTCACGTAACTCAGACATCAACAATAAAAGCGGTAACTTCCTTCTACCTCCGCATAGACTCAAATGAAGCAAATATATCGATTTTGGCATTAAAAAATTAATTTCAAAATCATTAAAAAAAAAAATTGCGATGCATAGGTGAATCGATTTTTTTACCCACCCCTAGTTCATAGTGGCCTCTCAAAAAAAAACAACCACATGCCTCTATCAACCCATTCTTTAGGATTCCCTTGAATTGATATGAAGGTCTCTAATTTTAAGTTTTTTTGTAAATTATTCCAAGCCCAGGGTGCAAATATGAAAACATCTTCAAAAAAATAGAATAACAGAACAAATTCATTCCAGTGATATTACGTGAAACGTTACCTTGCATATAGAAAGAACCAGGGTAGACCGCTCCAGGCTTAGCACCAGGATATCCTCCATTGTCTCTTGCATACTCATCACCAGATGTGGAAGCATACACCTAAACAAACATACAGACAGTGAGCAGACTGTGATTTCTAAAACTAAATACATGGACTTTTTATGATGTTTTTTTAAAAAAGATAGTGTTCTCAATTTGTGGCCCTGAGCATCATGAGAGACGACACAGTAAGGTATCGATCCACCCTATCCTTGCTGTTGAAAACCATTGAATCACACTAGCTTCAAGTTGCCACAAGATGGCAAGAGGGAGTCTGCCGGCGGTGGAGGCAGGCCGGCTCCTGCCTGTGGAGGAGAACACAGCGGCCATGCCATGCTGGGCACAGCGACGGCTTGAATCCCAGTGCACAGTGAGCACTTCCTCTAGCTCCCAGGACCCCAGTGACATCGCCCTGCCTAGCCTGCAGCCCCTCCCTATAACGCACTCAGTATCAGCTCGCACACATACCATGCATTCAGGGAGCCAACACACACACACACTCACTCAAACTAGCACTATCACATTCTATATGGCATCAAGAGAGGATCGGGTTCCTGAAAACATGAAAATGGACAGCTCTGACATTTTATATTAGCAACTTAAAAGAGTCACACATCCTTTCTACACAATGCTGGGCCTTAAGTGACACACAGACTGAAGACGGACATGAGAAGCCCTCAGTTCCCCCCCCCCCCAACACCATCAGCCACCACTCAGTCCGTCTTTTCCTCTGTGCAAAATAGAGGAAGAGAGAGAAAGAGAATGGAGGCTATGCTGCAAAGAATGCTAATCCAGAGAAGGGATTTTTTCTGTAATTTGATTTAACAGGGAGAAGTGGAAAGGGAATGGAGAGATGCACTTCTAATTACAGAGCCATCTGCCTGTTCCTGGACCACATCCAACTCCACAGGCAGCTGGGCTGAGGAGAGGGAGCGAAGAGAGGGAGAGAGATGGGGGCTGGGATCCAGTCGGAGAGAGGGAGAGAGAGAGAGATTGCAGTGGGTAGGGGGTGGTAAAGGGGCAAGGGGGAGGATTGAGGGGAAAAAATGAAGGCCCTGATGATTTATGAAATGGGTAGAGAGATAAGGGGTGTTGAGGGGGGACAGGAGAAGGTAATCTAAATGACTTAAACAAAGCTTGATATGGCCAGGGGAGTGTGAAGGAAACAGGGGATTTAAAATGATCACGGTTAATTCAGGGGAAAACATGACGGAGATGGCTTCATTTAACAATAGGCTTTGAGTTGTTCTTTCACGGGGAACAATGTCGAGTGAATCCTGCTGCTCTAGATGGGAACAGAGAACCACACAATGACTGGTGCTGCTGGATAATTGTATTCTCAGGAAGAAAGGGGATTTCTAGGGTAAAATCCTCAACTAATAGGGGTTTAATGTAATTCAGGTTATGACCGTGTAAAGGTCTCTATGCTAGAAAAACATGGGTTGTGGCAAGAGGGGTGGGGAGTAGATGAAGATTAACATCAAACTAACCTCAAACCTCTTTATTCAACCACGAGGGTTTTGTGATTTGTCTACTGGACAACTAGGGGGCAGAAGAGAAGTTCCTCCATGTTTGATTGTTGCAGATGAGAGGGGTTGAAGGTTCATGGTGGGATTAGGGCAAGGATCTTGTGTACAAGCAGTGGTGGGCTAAGGCTGGCCCACGCTAAAAAGATTTTTCAAATCTTAACAGATGTTGAAAGTGTAAGAGACCCCACACATGTTGTGTTAAATTCAACAGTTTTGTTCCTATAGTGTGTGCTGAGCAACGATGTGGCCAAAACAGCACACCACACACTAAAGGGTTAAAGGGCGGAGGGCACGACAACCAGAGGAGGCAAAACCGTCATCATGATCATCATATATGGTGCGTTTGAAAATCAGGTTATTGAACTGTGACGAGTGCTTTATGTTTCCTCTTTTTCATTTGATTTAGTCTCATGAAGCTTTTTCTAACATTTCAGAGATCTTTGAAATGGCCAGTGTTGTTAAAAATAATGCAGATTGAAGCACATAAAGTATGCTACTGGTCAAATCCACAAAAATCTTTATTATAAGATCAGTGGATTTGGGATGTTTAAAAACAAGGATCTTCTTTGAACAACAAGAAACGGAAATCTCGCAAAATATAACGTGACTTTAGTGTAAACAAACATGGCGGACGACGGGCAGGAAGAATTAGCGACGTTAGTTTTTGCACTACTTTGTGCTGAAAATTCACGAAGGATGGATGGATGAAGTCATGGAGACACGTTAAATAAACACTTGTGTTGTTGCCACAAATCAACAAGTTTGTCCTCCATTTCTGAGGTCCATCTCACTACCTATTTATGCTTCGCGTTTTGCATTAGCTCATGCATTAGCCGCGGCCGCCATGACGGCGGTGACTGTCCTTCCGCTTCAGTCAGCTTGGTTCTCAGTTGGCTATCGTTCTTATCGTCCCATCTGATTCGAAATCGGCTATCCTCTGTGTTCCCCGAACACAAACGGATATCCGATCGCAAATATTGAACATGTTTAATATTTACTAATCGAGGCCGATTGAGGGATGTAAAAAACACAAAATCTGGGCTTTGCTGACGATTGTCGGAGGGGAGAATCAGGCCCAAAATCAGCTTGATTCTCGTCTAGTGTGTAGCCAGCATTACAGAAGTCAGGGAGCTTGAGGGGAAATGAGAAATAGCCTTTACAGTGCAGCTATTATTTGTCCATTTGCTGATTTACGGCAACATGATTTAGGTAACAAAAGTAGATAAAGAAAAAAAGAAGAGTATGTTGATGGGGTGGTGAAGAGAGGCAGGAAGGGAGGGAGTGTGGGAGGGACGAAAGACCACAGGATCATCATCGGCAGTCATTAATCTGGGCTCAGACACGGGGCTAAGAGGCCTCGCAAGCACCGCGCCTCACAACTGGGTCACTCACAGGGGGAGGCCCACCCAGGCCATCATGTGGTGAAGCGTAGGAGAGGGCTGGGTGAGGTGGGGGAGGGGGGTTCACACACAGACATCTCATCATTCGCACTAAAACCACGCGGCCCATCGTTCACACTGCGGGGAATGACTGAGGTTCAGACAGTGAAAAAGAGGGGGCCTCGGCCAGACAGAGTGTTCACACTCAATCTCTGTGATGTAGTCACCGCGGCGAAGTGTGTCGACACGCCGCGGTTTCAGCAGCCACTTCAACATGACAACACCCACAGGTGGAGGACAGCACCGATGTCATTTAAAAAGACAAAACAGATTTCTGAATTTCAATAAGCTGAGCAGCAGGTTCACTAACTCTGATCTATCTCCCTACCGACTATTAAGCTACATCCACACTAAAACGGCGTTTTAAAACAAAAACGTGCAAACGTCCAGAATTAATCTCCGCCCATACCACCATGCCTGACAACGCATATCACATGACCATTCAAGTACACTAGGCATGCGTGTGCCGGTGTAAACAGGAAGCAGCGCTGGACACGGGAAACGATGCAAAGCGCTCCAATAATAGCTGGCCTCATGTAGGCAGTAGTAGCTGGTTATAAAATGCAGAATTTAGCTGCACAACAGCTGCTAGCATAGACAACAGGGTCAGCAACGTTTGTAACTCGTTATCCATGTTGAAATTAACCACTGGTAGTCGCACGGTAATCACGGCTTATGTTGTTTTTTTTCTTCCGTCATGACTGATAAGACCCAATCAAGAAGCCAACGTGGGTGTCTCCATCATGGTTTTCAATAGGTCTCCGTTTCTGTCCGTACAGACTAAAACGCAACCCCAGAGTTTTAAAACTAAAACGGGGTCAGCAGCGTTTTCAAACGTCTCCGTTTTAGGCGCCGGAGTAGTGTGGACGCTAGGCATAAACGTAGCAAAAGGTATGCGTTTTAAAACGTATTAGTGTGGATGTAGCCTTGGTTGATCTGATATGAACCCACCTAATCAATGCAGCCGGCTACAGTAGTTGCATCTGTTGCAACTCTATCTCAAACTAAGACAGAGTCTGACTGCAGCACTGTTAATGCTTGACTTCATTTCCTGCCAGATTACGCATCCATGGCTCTGTGATTAGGACCTAGTCAGCCATATAAATCCTTTGAATTTACTTCATCCATGCGTTGAAAAAACATCAGCATAGGCATGAGTCAATTTACATTCAACTTTTGTTAGCAAATGTTGCACAAATTTTGATAAGATGATGAAATCGTAGGGCAAAGACAGGGGGCTAATGTGCATAAATGTCTCCAAAAACTGGTAAATATCTTAATCTTTCTCTCCTCTGCAAGTGTTGCCGGTGTACTGCTTCACCGTGCTGAAACACAGATGCCACAAGTGAGGAGATGCAAAGGTTCCATATCCAGTTTATCTTTTAGGTCACTCATGTCATCTGAGAACTGCGGTAGCGTGAGGACTGGGTGACAGAAAATGTTTGTGCAAAGGCAGTATTTCACATTGATGATCCAGTGGCAGCTCAAGCAGCAAGACTGGGCTCTAATAGCAACAGCAACACGAGGAGCGACTACCCGGTAGGGTTCTTCTGACGTGAGATATCGTGTTTGCTATTTAACACAGCAAAGTTGGCTCAGGACCACAACGAACTTACATGTATCTGCAGAGGAAAATGTTATGAAGTTAGTGTGGTGTTGTATTCAAATTGAGCAAATGGCCTCTGAATCATCTACAGCAGCTGAAACTGTATAGACCGACTGGCTGGTAATAAGCACACAGGACTCAGTGGAAATAATCTATAAATGGGAATGATGTGCACAACTGCTGTCGGATTCAATTCTTCACTTTAAACTAACAGTGAGATTCATTCAGGATATATTCAAATACGTCACGGTGACTTGTGTTTCCAGCTATGTGTGGTTGCCATCATCCACACATCAGCTGCTGGGAATTCTGGGCCCACTGACAAAATGTGACACTTGGTTCAGTAAATCAAAGCACTATATGGTGCTTTGTAGCGCTGGGATCGGGGGGGTGGGGTTCGTTGGCACTGTGTTGAATCCAGTGTCAAATCTGCTTCACAAATTGAAATCCAACTGAATCTATTTAGGTTGAACTTTACTATTTTTAAGGAACAAAAGTTATGAATAACCTAATATTTATAAGGAACTAAAACTCCAACATTGATATTCAAAGAAGTGAAACTTTGGCTAAATAGTAAATATGTAATCTGTCTTGCCAAACAACTTCCAGACTACATTGTCCTTAAAAGTAATACTTCACCCACAAAATGAGCATTTGTATATCAATTACTCGCCTTGTGTTACCTTGAATTCTTGAAGAAAACTTTATTCTCGCCTGCCTCCACGATGAACAAACAATCAAAAAAAAAAAAATGGAGAAAAGTAACTTTATCAAAACATCCGTTTACAAACTCTCACACAACTCATGCAGTATGATTCACGTCTCATTTATCCAGCTGTATGCTCACTACTTCCCAAACACATGCATCTTCACTAAAACCTTACTATTTAAAACACTTCCACATAAACAGTCTCACGCTTGCGCAGGGTGAAGTGTTTTAAATATTAAGGTTTTAGTGTAGATGCATGTGTTTGGGAAGTAGTGATCATACGACTGGATAAATGAGACTCAAATTATATTGCACGAGTTGTGTGAAAGTTTATAAACAGATGTTCTGATATAGTTTTGCTGTGGTTAAACACGGCCTCCATTTACTTCAATTCATCAAGACTTTTCTCTGGCTTTGGATTCTTTGTTCAATATGGAGGTATGTGCTAAAAACAGAAAAGTTTTCTTCAAGTATTCAAGGTAACACGTGGTGAGTAATTGATATACAAATAGTCACTTTCACAAATCTCTTCTTACAAACTTTGAACTGGATCCAAAATTGAACCAGACAACAGAACCCAACCTACTTGAACCAGTCATGCATTGGCTGTAGGGATGTCACGAGAACCGATACAAAGTCGATGCCAAAATTCAGAAATGTAACACTGCTCGTTTTTCCACTGTACCACAAGCACCATCAGGGCTCCAGGGGCTTTAGAAAATGTTTTTGCGATACAGTAAATTCACTACCAACATGTCCAGGGAACGCAACATATTTTTTTCCCCGATAATACTACATTGCAAACAACAAATCCGTGTGATGCTGATTTCAACGCGGGAGATGCCACATTACATTATGATGCGTTCAGGCTCTATTCAGTAAAAGTGAGCGATTGATATTGGGCGAAGGGAAAATTAAGTTTTTGGCGAGACACTCGAATTGTTTGAAGGAGATGTTTTCACAGTAATATAAAATAGATAATAGAGTAGGAATTATGACATGTTTATAATACTAACAAAAAACAGTATGCAAACGGTAATAAAGGAGCGGATGTTCAAGTACATGGGATTTATTGTTTTACTTTTGTTTTTTACCGAGGTATCAAATTGGTATCGAGAATTGTGGAATTTAGCTGGTTTTGGTATCAACTACTAAATATATCGGTATCGGCTGCATGAAACATATATACCTTCATTACCCAAATCCAGGACCTCTGTGTTCTTACAAAATTCAAAATCGGGCCACTGCAGAAGGTGAGTTACCAGACTTGACAAAGTACCTCAAAATCCTATAAAATTGCTCGTCTACATGACAACCAGACCCTGAACACCACTTGAAACCACTTGAGTGTAGTGTAGAGACAACCACAGTGATGATGTTTATTGGGGCCCGAGTTGCCCGACTGTCAGCTCACAGAGAGTCTGACTGAGCAGAGGGTCTTTACCCCTGTCTGTCACAGAGCTGCTCAAGCAGACTGGGGAGAACGGTGTGTACGTGACTCCGTCTGTGTGTCTATGTGCAGCAAGTGTGTGTGGTGGAAGAGAGAGAGAGAGAGAATGAGAGAGAAAGGACTGTGAGCTGTGAAGGCGAGCAGAAATAAGCTCTCACCGAGGACGGCAGGCCAGGGGGTTTCCGAATCTTCTTTGGCTGGGTTTCTACACACAGGCAGGCAGAGAGAGAGAGACAGAGAAAAGGTGAAAGAGAGACAAAAACACAAATAAGGACTTAGCAAAGACACATTTGCCAATGTTATGTCAGTTCAGGTGCAGTTTCTTGGTGTGCTCTAAATCCAACCGCGGAACAGAAAACAGAAAACATTGTGCTCAATGTTTTCTGTTTGCGGCATGTCTGTCAGTGTGAATGATGCATTCATCGGTCTAAAGCTTTGTAATTGAAAAGATCTGTCGAATGCAGACAAAAATGACAAAAAACAAACAAAAGATATAACAATCAAACAACAATTATACAAACATGTTTACACAAAAATGAGAAAAGCACTTTCTCTTACTGTTTTATATCCCCCTATTTGTCTTTTTTTATCTATTGATAATCTAAATGTAGCCCACTCTCCCACTGTAGACTGGAGCTCCTCATTAGGGAGTGGTATTTAAGATATTTAAGATATTTGGATGTTGGGTGAATTTACCTTCATCATTGTGATACATGTTATTTATTTATTATTATTAAATATGAAATTATTTTTGATACATGTACATGGATGTTGTCACAGATGAAAAGACACAAACAGCTATTTATGTATTTACTTCTCTCTTTTTATTATTATATGATGTATGATTGTTTACCCTGCCTACATGCAGCTTATTGTTCCCTCCCCATTTTTCCAGCCTATGCTGAATCAGTTCTCAACTAGGGGAGGTTATTTAAGAGGATGTTGAGTCTCAGATCGGTTTGACTCCGATGAAGACGCAGTTGGCGTCGAAACGTTAGTCTTCTAATAAAGTTGATGTTGCCTTAAATCTGTGTGCTCCAGTGTGCCTTGGACCTAATCTCTGAAGTCTCTCCTATTATAAGAAAAGCACTTTTGGTCTAGTTTGCTCTATGCACACTCTATTGTTCAACATACTTTTGTCTGAATAAACAGTAGTATGTATCTTTTCGGACGCACTTAGCACTTATTTACGCCGTCACTTCCTGAGAGCCTCCTTGCCGGTTGGAGACGTGTAACCATGGTAACCCGTGCCAACCTCATGTGACCAAAACGACGGTTTGTGAGAAATTAAATTCTGAACTAATTTAAAAAAATATATATTACACTTAGCAAAGTGAAATCTTATACTTACAGTAAAAGTTAAGCGTTATTGACGTTACAGAGCCGTCCGTCAACGTCTGTTATGAACGTTGTTGTCACTACCGCATTGCATCGTGGGAAATTTATGCCGCCGTAGTGTCTAGTGTTTGCATACTCTAATATTTCATCGGAAATAGTATGCAATACACGTACTATTGATTTCATACTTATATAAAAAATCTCAGATACTGTTTTAGTGTACTAAATAGCACGTTAGTATGGAATGTAGGACGTAACTTATATTTTCTGGTGTTCTTAGCCATCAAAATTAATATATCTTTGGATTTTGGACTATTGGTCAGACATAAACAATTTGAAGACTTCATCGCTCTTTTTCTTTTTTTTAAGATTATTTTTTGACCTTTTAATGCCTTTATTGATAGAGAGAGAGCTAGTAATGAAAGGGGGAGAGAGAGGGTATGACATGCAGCAAAGGGCCACAGGTCGAATTCGAACCCCGGGCTGCTGCGGTAAGGACTCAGCCTTGGTACACGGGGGCGCCCGCTCTACCAGGTGAGCTACAGCGGCGCCCCAAGACCTCATCTTTCTGACATATAATAGACCAAGCAATTTATCAAGAAAATAATCCACAGATGAATCAAAAATTAGAAGAATAATTTGTTGCAGCCACAGTTAAAAGAAGAAGAAAAAAAAAAAACACTTCAGGGGGAGTGGCAGAAATAAAAACAAAGCAAGAAACATTTCCTGTCCAGTCATCTTACCTATGCCTCCATCAGGCGGCCTTCTCCTGGGGTTGTTGGGGTATGACGGGTAAAACTGGGAGCCAGTTTTCAGGCCAGAGGGCGACATGGCATCTGGACTGGGCATCGCTATGTCGCTAGGAAGAAAACCAGGCTAGGAGAAGAGAGAAAGATGGTGGTTTTACTAATAATACTTAGAGGGGCGTGGGACAGCACAGCACAAACAGCTTCTAGGAAATGAAGACAGTTCATTCAAAGTGTTTAACATGAAAAGAGAAGTGAGAAAACAGGGCCTTCCTTTACATGACACATTACATGAAATTAGCTCTGACGCACATATATAATCTTGCGGGGAGATGCAAGGAATCAGCTACATACCTGGCTTCCAAAGGGAGGGTACGGTGGCCTCTCATTTTTACCTGCCAGATAAAGATTGTTTAAACGTTAATGCGAGTAAAACCATGAGCTATATATACACACACATTAAGAGGCAATGGTGTGTGCTAAAACAAATGGAAAAGTAGCTTTTCTAAAGTACAAAAAGTCCAGGGATGCCCTCCCCTTTCTCAGTACGCTCAGCTGCATAAAGCCGCCTGCCAGACAAAACCCTAGGGAAGGTTTCTGCTTCAGTGCCCTAACATCCCCAACACTCAACGAATGAACACACACACACACACACACACACACACACACACGCATGTAGACACATACACATTTTGCCACCCAGAAAACAAAGTACGCACAACAGTCGAATCGGCCTTTATCAACACGATTATTTTAAAACTGGATTGTGACAAGGCAACATGTCCTCCATCACTGAGAAGTAAATTTATACACTAAATCATAACGCTAAAAATTTTAGAGCCACTTGTTAAAAAATATTTAGAAAGTAAAAGAAATATATACCTGCAACCCCTGCACTGATGAACGGAGAGGACAAGCTTTCATGCTCACTGTAGTGGGATCCTTCGCCATAGCCCTGTAGGAACAACGGCACACACAAAACAACATGAGTAACCTTAAAGAAAAGCAAAGAAAAAAGTAAATAAAGCAGAGGGATGCACCGATACCGGATCGGATCAGTCACTTCCACACAGTGAGGCATACATCTTAATAATTAAAGACAGGACCGGAATCCCTAATAAAAGCATGCAGGCTCTAACAAACACACCCACAGACCTAAATGATAACCACTGTTTAAGACTACATCCACACTAATATGATTTAGTTTTAAAACGGCGTTTTATAACGAAAACGATCTTCGTCCAGACGAGCGTTTTAGGGGCGTTTCAGAATTAATCTCCATCCATACTACCACGCCATTCGCGGACACTGGGCATGCACATGCCGGCGTAAACAGGAAGCAGCGCTGGACACGGTAATTGTCGCAAAGCGCTCGAATAATAGCTCGCCTCCTGCGCATGTAGGCAGTAGTAGCGTCGTAAAATGCAGAATTTAACTGCACAACAGCTGCTAGCAGAGACAACAAGGTCAGCAACGCCTGTAACTCGTTATCCATGTTGAAATTAACCACTGGTGGTCGAGGCTGTTTGTTTTCTTCCGGAAAAGGTTCACGTGGGAAGGACACATCATGACTGATAAGACCCAATCAAGAAGCAAACGTGGGCGTCTGCGTCATCATTTTGAAAGTTCTCTGTTTCTGTCCGTCGAGCCTAAATGCAGGAGTCTTAAAACTAAAACGAGGTCATCAGGGTTTTCAAACGTCTCTATTTTAGGGGCTCAAAAACGCCAGAGTAGTGTGGACGCTAGGTATAAACGTAGCAAAAGTTATGCGTTTTAAAACATATTAGTGTGGATGTAGCTTGAGGCCATCCCCATCTTGTTAGCACACCTAGGCTATATGGCTTAGTGGTTACCCTCCCTCTGCTTTTCTGTCTAACTAACAGGATCCATGCCAAACAAATCTGCATCAGCTCGGGGGATTCAAACCGACTTTCTTAATTATCAACTTGTGGTAATCAAAGCCCGCTGCATCTATTTCACCCCCTGTTCCTTGTATTTACACAGAGTTGTGCCAAGACAGTTACAGCGGATGTGAAGCTGCAATTACCGGTGGGCTTCCACAGAGGTTCTGGGCTACCAGAGAGCTTGCCAATGCAGGATCCCGAGCCAAGGTTATTAGGTAGAGAGTAAAAACTACCACTTCAAAATCAAACATGGCACACAGCATGAAAAAGTACTAAGCTGTTGTGGTGGGGGGGGAGAGGGTGTGTGTGTGTGTTCCAGCTATGGCAGAGTGATTAACTGAACGTGTGTGACAATATCACGGCATCTGGTGTTAATGCTTAGATCTCCAAACTTAAAATCGTGTGCGACTTGAGTGTGTGTTTAGATCTTACCCGTCCTTGGCTGAAAGAGGGGCTGTTCTGTTCTGCTGAGCCCCAAGACCCAGAGCCGCTGCGCTCATCTATTGCTGTAAGAAGACATATTGTTTAGACTGACAGGTAGAGAGATCAGCAAGTTAGTCTGGAGTAGAGATGAAAGAATCAAAAAAAGCAAACTGGACTAATGCCATGAACGATGTTAGCAAATGACAGTATATAATTATTATCCTATGTGTCACTGCAGATATGTAGAAATGCCCCAATGTTGGAGTCATATCAAGGGAAACTGTCACCTCGTCCTACTCTAAACATTCAATGTCCTTAAGTGGCCACAATGGGCTTGCACGAGCCAGGAGAGAGCATCACTATTGATCAAAGACACCGCTGTCGCATTCAAGATGCAATGTTACACCATTTCTGAAAAAAAAATAAATAAACATATGAAATGCTGCTCAGTGTACCCATTAGTGTTTATTACGGTCACTGAATAGCAGAAAATTAACCGTTTACATCCCTAAGAGGAAAACATGTCATCTAAACCACATTTAAATTCCACTAAACACGTGAAATAACACAAAACAAAAAGCCAAAACATGAATCACAATGTTTTAGGTAAAGAAAGAAGCGATGTGTGGCACAAAGGAAAAACACAGCCAAAAGACTGGTGGAGCAGAAAACTCCAAAATACCCCCATCATCCCCTTCTCCCTGTCTTATGCACTAATGCTATCCAGGCTCTCTGGAGACACAAGCCTTAATTGCATGCTGATTTGCATAATTGTGCATATTAATGCGGTTTCCTTATGAATATTCATATTTCGTCTTTGATTTTTGCCTAATTAAAAAAATGTGTGTGAGAAAGCAAAAAAGAGAGAGCGAGCGGGTGGAAGGAGAAAGCAAGGGGACGAGAGGGAGAGAGAGAGAGGGAGAGGGAGGAACAAGAGGGATGGTAGAGTGAGAGGGGTCTGGGCGAGATCAGCAGCCTGGCTGACGAGCGAGAATGAGTGATGAGACTAACAGAGCGGTGCAAGCACCTACACACGCTGCGACAGCCGTGATCTATGGAGCTGATGCCAGTGGCATGGAGAATCAGGCGAGCAGGGAGGAGAGGGGACCTCAAAAGATCAGCCTCGCTCACTGTCAGATCGGCCCCGCTGAAAGGCCACAGCAGCGCTAATAAAGCGCCGCGCCACCGTCAACCACGTCCAATGGCACAGGACACTGGTGACGGGCTCGCTGCTAAATAAAGATGACAGACTTTGTATGAAGACACTCTTCAGCCAAAGCTCGGTGCCAGGAGAAGTAATACCAAATTAGTGAGATAGAAATCTACTTTAGAGGAGAGACATCAACAATGAGCTACTTCCTGTCTAGCAATGTTAACTCAATCACTTTTCTTTGTTCCACTTCAAGACACGTTTCAGCCAAATTGCTGGTAGACCACAGAGTATTTTCACATCTACAGAAAACCTACAAAACTACTAGGGATGTACCGTTTTAATACCCAAACTTCGGTGTCAGCCGATATTAGAGACTGCCATCGGCCTCTCGGTAAATAAGATGACATTCACTGATATCAGTGGCCGATGTTTAAGGAAGTTACCGCTTTTATTGTTGTAGTCTGAGTAACGTGACATCATATCCGTTCCGTATCCGTCAAAAAATAAAACAAACCACAGCGAGCCAAAACGACAAAGCAGAAAACGGCGGAGGGTCTGCGTGGAAACGACCTGCACCCTCACATTTTAATTCCAAACACTACACATACAGTAAAGTATGGAAACACTTTGGGTTTCACACATTGCAGGAAAAGCCGAGCTAGACATCACGGCTAAAGCTACATGCTAACTGTGTCATGGACAGGAAACGTTATCGTATTGCGGTAACGTGCGGTCAAGCCAGCTGTCACTCTCATCTCCGTGGTCAAATCAGCCGACGCTACAACTGTAGAGCACCCATATACTGACATTAATGTTAAATGACAGCCCCGATGGAGCTGATCATGGATGTATAAAGAGAACGGAGCTGGCGGGAGAGCTAGCGACGGACTTGGCGAAGTTGGCACCTGTGACTACGTCCGGTTTTCAAAATAAGGTGTTAACAAAGGGAACTGTATATACAAAATACATATATGGAAATAAGATTGATTGGATTATATTCGCCAGAAGTATAAAACATTACATGTCCCTTATAAATTAAAAAGAAAATACCACTAATTTGTGAAATAAATGTCTTTATTCTTTGATTTTTGGGTTGCTGGAAAAAATTTTATAATTCCTGACAATGACTGATATATTTGACTTCAGGACATCTCTGACTACATACATGCTGAAAATCAAACATTTTTACTGTATTAATTTAGAGATTTTCCAAATTAAAAGTCCCTAGAAGTGTATCATTGAACTTTTTCCCATGGTCTAGTGTTAAAAAAAGTTAACAAAAAATGCAATGAATCGTAGTATCGAATCGCAAAACATATATCGAATCGGCACCCAAGTATCGTGATAGTATCGTATTGAGAGATAAGTGTATCATCCTCATCAAAAAAAAAAAAAAAAATTACATTTAAGAAGCTGGAATCAGAGATTTTTTTTTTCTTAAGAAATTTCTCAAACTGATCAATAATCAAAAATAGTTGGCAATTAATTTAATAGTTGTCAACTAATCGATTAATCAACAATGTCAACAATAACCTGCAGTGATTAACCCTACCAAGCCAACAAGGAGAGTTAAGAGGGTAACTTCATAATCTTCTTCACAGCTATTTTCAATACACCACTCATTCGCCTATGAAGCCTCCATTTGGCCAGCGGGGGTGCCGAGGACAGAGCGAAAGCACGGCTGTGCAGGAGAAGTCTGACAACATTGTTTCACACTTGCTGGAGTAATTAACTCTGAGGCAATTAAAACAAGGTGGAGAGCTGCTGAGGTGACACTGACGCTCAGCCAGCCTAGGAGAGCCCCACTATGCCAGAAGAGAGACCTTTCTATTGTTGTTAATCTCTTGTCACGTGTAATATCGAACACAAACAGTCACTGCAGACAACCAAATATGATAAAATAATACAAAATAAAGTTCCCACTAAGCTTCATATGCTGTTAAAAAATGCTACACTAGGCACTACATTTGAGATAAAATTCATATCCTGCTGGGTACGTTGCTCTTGTACAAGCAAGTAAGCAAAGTCTAATTGTAAAAACAAGATATGTTTTGTACCATTCAAAGTAGGTCAGAGATATACTCCTACATCCATTACTTTGGCCAGTAAAAATATTTTTAGTACTTTGTTTTAAACCAACCCTTCGTCTGTGACCTAAAAAATTTGCTGTGAAAACTTTAAGAGTCTGCATTCTCAATGAAACTGAAACACAGATCTGCCCAATCTGGGCTTTATTTCATCCTTATTTCATCACTTTTTTCACTCTGGAGCTTTTTATTTCTCCCGTTGCCTAGTAGTGCTGCTATCCAACACACACTGAAGAATAAACAAATGCTCTCACACTGCACTTCTCTGCTACTGCTAAATAGCTGCAATTGATTATCATGACATAAAATAGTGTGATGCTTACGTAGCAGAGTTAACACACCTCCCTCCTTACGTACTTTGACAGATCAGTTTTCTGCATTTACGTCATATTGGTGGAAGCAGAAAAGCTCTCAATGCTTCGACAATCTCTCTTTTAATCATGGATAATATAAATGAAGTATTGTTTCACATCAGTAACACAATACAATGAAACAAATCATTACCTTGGATTACAAATATTGGCACACTGAAATTTCCACATTTTGATGTCATATGTGAGAAACCAAAGATGCTGTTAAAAATTTAAATGACTATTTCCACTTTAGGGCTGCAAATAACGATATTTTCATTGTTGATTAATCTGCTGTTTATTTTCTCGATAAATTGATTAGCCGTTTGGTCTATAAAATGTCAGAAAATGGTGAAAATGAGTGTTTCCCATAGCCCAAGATGACGTCAAATGTCTTGTTTGTCCACAACTCAAAGATATTCAGTTTACTGTCATAGCGGAGTAAAGAAACCAGAAAAGATTCACATTTAAGCCGCCGGAATCAGAGAATTTTTACTTTTTATTAAAATATTACTCAAACCGATTAATTTATTATTAAAATAGAGCAATTTAATAGAGTAAATTTAATTAGTTTTAAAATGTTCAAGCAATTCTCAAGTCCATTGGTTTTGGCAGATCTACCACAAATAAAACCTGGACAGAAAAAAATACATTTGCCCAACAAAGTAGTATCTGTTCCTACCTACTTAATTATTTATTACTGAATTTGCTGTCACTCTTTGATTTAGGGCTGCAACTAACGATCATTTTCATTGCCAATTAATCTGTCGATTATTTTCTTGATTAATTGATTAGTTGTTTGGTTTATAAAATGTCAGAAAACGGTGAAAAATGTCAATCAGTGTTTCCCAAAGTTCAAGATGACGTCCTCAAATATCTTGTTTTGTCCACAACTCAAAGATATTCAGTAAAGAAACCAGAAAATATTCACATTTAAGAAGCTGGAATCAGAGAATTTACTTTTCTCTTAAAAAATTACTCAAACCGAATAATCGATTATCAAAGTAGTTGGCGATTAATTTAATTTATCACAACTAATCGATTAATTGTTGAAGCTCTATTCCCCTTAATGCTTAATATCAATTAGCCTTCTCAGTATGACATCATAGAGTATTTGAAGACAACATTAGAGTATTTAAGCACTGTAGCTCATGCTAACTAACAAATCTAATACAAAATCTGTCATCTTCAGACAGTGGACAATTAGCTACATTAAGATCAAAAGTGATGAATATTTAAACAGTCAATTAACATGATGATAAACTGGGAAAATAAGATTAAAAGATTGGAAATACCCTGATTTATCTACCAATTAGACTTGCACATAAGAAATGTACAAGACATGGCATGAAAACAACAGGTTCTCTGGACGTATATCACATCCATCCAGACTCTGGCATGGCTCGTGTGAACGCGCTTCCAGTGAAAGTCACCCAGAAAAATATTTATTTTCTGCCACAAAGCCTCCTCGCGGCTGCAGGCTCTGAAAACATCTAATTTAGTTGAAGAAGGAAGCCACTCTCCTTTGAGATTTCCTCTTTTTGGATGGCTTAAGACTTTCCAACTACAACCCGCCGATGCACAGAGAAAATACATGGCACAACAACTGAGGGTGCAAAAGTCAAACATACGGCGGGGCGAGTAACCGAGAGAGACCACATGTGTAAATTCACAACGTTGTTTGTTGTGATCTAAGGGAAGCGAGCCTGTCGCGTCCCGTGTATCTGTTTGTGTGAAGGGGGTTGGAGACGTTGCCAGCAGCTGCAGAGGTGACAGAGGGGACGCCTGCCTGAAGGCTTGTGGGCTTGGCCAGCTCCCACCACACACCATCACACTCCCCTACTTCTCAAACATCCCACACTTCTTGCCAATCCTCTCCTCTTTCCTCTACCCGACACACCCTTCCCCACACGCAAACACACACACACACACACACACACACACACACACACACACTCTGGCCACTGAGGAAGGGAGAAGGACGCCTAATGCAATTAGCACCCCTCTGAGCACTTTTGTGTTGATGAATGGAGGTGGTCTGGTGGGCCACTAGGCTGCTCGCTGCCGTTCCCGCGCTGCTGGATCCCTGAATATACAAGCCGCCTAACTGACGTCATAGATGGACATTGTTCCTTAATGGTCATCATTTCTATAATAAATAGGTTTCCTGGCCCACAACCATTAGGGCTGGGAAAAAAAAAAATCATTTCAACTATGTATCCAGATTTTTTTTACGATTTTGAAATAGATTTTTTTAAGCCAGAATCGATATAATTGCTTCATTTGAGTCCATATGGAGGCAGAAGGAAGATAACTCTTTTATTGTTGTAGTCTGAGTAACGTGACGTCATATCCGTATCAAGAAACAAAACAAACTGCAGCGAGCCGAAACGAAAAAGTAGAAAACGGCTGAGGGTCCACATGGATACGACCTGCACCCTTACATTTTAAATCCCAACACTACAAATACAGTAAAGTATGGAAACACTTTGGGTTTCACACATTGCCAGGAAAAGCAGAGCTAGACATCACGGCTAAAGCTGCATGCTAACTCTGTCATGGTCAGGAAACATTATCGTATCGTAACGTACGGTCAAGCCAGCCGTCACTCTCATCTCTGTGGTCAAATCGGCCGACGCTACAACTGCAGAGCACCCATATACTGACATTTATGTTAAATGCATTCAAACGGCCCCGATGGAGCTGACCATGGAGTTTCAAAAGATGGTAGTGTTGACAAACACAGCCCAAAAAAAACCAAGATATATGTCCAATGTTAAACTTCCAGTTTTCTTCCTCATATACACACAGACCGTATTATATATTAGGGCTGGGCGATATATCAATATTATATCAATATCGTGTTATGAGACTAGATATCGTCTTAGATTTTGGTTAACATAAGTGTTGTCTTTTCCTGGTTTTATCTTGCACATGTTGAATTCTACACATCTACATTTGCACATTTGTACTACCTCAATTATTTTGTATTTAAAAACAAAACATTGTTACTTGCACACTTTGCTAATATACATAGTATGTTATTCTATGTTTATATTTTAGCTTTGTTATGCTAGTTGTAGTAGTCAGGTATATTTATAGTGTATTCTAATATATTCTTTATATTGTGTATTCTAGGGATATATTTCTCAAGTGTTGATGGGTATATTTACTGTTTATTTCCTGTTCCTGTGCATTGCCTGGATAACCCGCTGCTGTAACACAAGAATTTCCCAATTTGGGATCAATAAAGAACATCTATCTATCTATCTATCTATCTATCTATCTATCTATCTATCTATACTGTATATCTATCTATCTAAAGACTGCATTAAAGTGATATATTTTACTGAACTTACCACTGTTCTAGCTGTTCTATTATTTGCCTTTACCCACTTTGTCATTATATCCACATTACTGATGATTATTTAACAAAAATCTCATTGTGTAAATATTTTGTGAAAGCACCAATAGTCAACCCTACAATATTGTCGCAATATCGACAGAGATATTTGTTCAAAAATATCATATTTGTCTTTCTCCATATCGCCCAGCCCTATTATATATATATATATACACTGTGTATGTTTATAACATGACACAGATCTACGAGAAACTCCTGGGCTGGAATTCACAGATGTTAGCATTTTGACTCCCAAGTGCTATTACGTGGTACCTGCAGATCTCCCAAAGTTAAATGGGACAGCTTGAAGCATCGCATTAAAATAGGTGTCAATGACCGAGGGCCACACTTTGGGACGTGAGGAGGGGGGGAAGGAATTAACTCCTCACTGCTTAGTAATTGCCTGCTGTAATAGAAACAAACAGAATCCTGCCTTCCACAGGCTGATCCCTCTATTCAACAAGCTCTCTCTTCCACTCTGGCCACTCACTGCATGCTGGGCCAGTTTAAGAGGCTGCGAGCGAGGGGTGAGGGACATTGTCTCGGACTCAAGCCATTTCCTGCAGATCAGTGGGGGTAAGGGCCCTGTGCCGTGTTGGGGGAGGAGTGTTTTACACTTCAGGGTGGGGGAGTTGTTTCAAGTCCATAAGCCCCCTTTTTTGCCTTTGTTCCTCAGTGGCCAAGTTCTCACTCTGGGGAACACTGGGGAGTGTGACTCGATTTCACACGCCAGGTTGGAAGGGTGACAGAGGAACGAAAGTAACACGACTTACTAATAACATTCAGGAAGAGAGAAAAGCTTCAAACTCAAAGGCTTCGGGTGCTTGAGGGGGTTAACTGCAGCACTTACTTTGCACTTTAAAATAGTGAAACAAAGACTGAAGAAAAGGTGAAAAAACATCAGACAGATATTAAAATAAACTTGTGTAGATATTAATAAATCTGCACAGTTTCAATCCTTCATAAGGGCTGTAGTCTAAATGAATAATTTTTCTTATAAAGATAAGAATCAAAGAATAACCACATAAACAGGCAGACAGCAAACTGTAGCATGTCGTTAAATGTAAATTTCTTCTGAAATTACAACTCAATAGTTGAACAAACAAATAAAAGCACAACTAATTTCCTACGTTTTTTTCTTTGGTAGAAAATTGTTCAAATGAAATCTGTTATCAGCAAAGTCTATGGATTAACCCGGACGTTGTTTCTGGAAATCTGTGTGGCTGTTTTTAGTCTTTCAAATACAATTTTGTGAAGCTTGAGCACCACAAATAAAATTCACTGAGGCGGTGATCTCAAAACTGGGACAAATAAAACTGAAACTGTCCGCATGCTAGATACCAAAAGAGTTATGTGACAAAATACTTTTTTATGATTTGGATAAGCAGACCTTTGATATTTTTGCATTTAATGTGACTGCAAAAGATCCTGGATTTAAGATTAAATAGTATATTTTTGCTTTGCCAAAACATACATGCAGCCGCAGTCAGGTCAGCAAAAATCGTTTGCAGAAACAAGTATATGTACATTAGGGCTGAGCAATATGACAAGATATATAACGTCAAAACAATATAAAAATGTATATATATATATATATTTTTTTTTCCCCTATAATTTCACATAAAACTGTTATGTTCATTTTGCACTCATGTTCTTAAAATGAGAAAATAATAAGTACTTAGGGCTACACAATATATATTTTTTTTTTAGTCATCATCGCAGTGTCAATTTGTGTGTTAAACACATCACGAAAGACTGCAATATTGCACTTTTTTGAGGTATGCGAAAGAAAGTATTAGTAGAAAACTGCACTTTAGAATGTAACTATCATTCTTTTTTTTTTTTATTGGTGCCTTTTGTGTGCAGTTCAATGTTCAATAAAAGACATTAATCAATGATGTCCTTTAAAAAACAAAATGTATAATCAACAAGCAATTTCTTATATTTCACCAGAATAATCGCAATATTCAATAAAGTAATCGTATATCGTATATTTTCCTCATAGTGTGCAGCCCTACTAAGTACTTTTCTTTTGTCAAGTATTTGATTCACACAGGAGTAAACAAAAATAGGCTTTACCATGTGGTTATTTCATATAAACTATTTATTTATTGAATTACCAGAAAACATGCTATATCATGATATATATCATTATCCAGATATGAGATGACCTATATTGTGATAGAAGATTTTGACCATATGGCCCAGCCCTAATGTACAAAAATGAAAACCAACATTGCCAAGACATATACAGAGCAGTAGTGCAGTGTTACCGCTTTGAGAGCTTACCTGATCCCCCAAACTGACTGCTGGCGAGTGTCATTGTCCTGTTCTTCCCGTTGGCTACTGGAGGCGCGAACATCTACAAGACAAAAGAGGAAAGACACCGTAACTAACAAAGCAAAGGATGGCACACTTCACACATCCTATTTCCACTAATAAAAGACATCACATACACATGTTGTTCAGTTCTTGTGTGTTTTTTTTTTCCTTGCAGGCATTTCAGTTTTGGATCAAAGTGACATTTAAACTAAAAAATGTGAATCCACCATTGATAAGACGACTTCTAGCAAAACTATCAAGTTATAAACATGCTTTATGTCTTTATTTGCAAAACACCACATTTAAAAAATAACTAATCCTTCTCTTTTTACATCAAAATAAAGAGGCAAGTTTTTCCCCCCCAAACAAATGTACAGCATTTTGAAATGAAACCTTTCAGACATATTTTCATATGAAGCTGATCCTGCAGTATCAACTTTAAAAAGTTCAAAACACTCTGATGAGGTTGTGGGTTTTGTCAGCGAGCCACTGTGGGCTTTACCATGAGGCTATGGTGTGGTCTAAATATCTGTTATGTGGCATCTTTCAATGACGTGGCCAAACTCTACTGTACAAACCAAACCTTTTTTGTAAGTAGGACACAAAAACACAATCTGCCACTTACACATATGATCTCTCTTCCTTTTTTTTTTCTTTTTTTTAAACAGGGTAGGTCTACGCGGTCCAACAACCGATTTGGACGCCATGTTTGTTTCCGTCACATTTGGTCGAAGATATGTTTTTTTCTTTATTGCGCGTCCAATTCATCATGCGTTTCCGTGACTAGCCAGCACGTAAACAAAGAGGAGGAAATTTGTTTGTACAATTTTCGACAGTTTCTCACCCAATTATCGGTGTCATATTTAAACGGAACATCTGCTGATACAAATTGGCAGCTGATCAATCTAGAGCTTTTCTAAACACAAACCCAACTGTCTAATGAGAACCTCCCACAAAGCCCCCTTCACAACAAGGAGTGTTTTCCTTTCAGGGGGCAAGGTTTCCTTTAAATACCGATGGTGTGGCAGAGAATAGGACATTAACGAAGCAGCTGACTGAATCATGCAAGTCATTATAAATGACGCTCCACCGACAAAATTCATGCACAACAATGCTTTTAAAAAAAAAAAGAAAAAAAAAAGAAAAAGAAAAAATCACATAAAAAATAAAGCTAGTCCTGTTGTTCCCCTGTGTTACACTTCATAAAATGTCAATGATTCTTGCAATGATAAACACTTCAGTATTAATCAACTGTACTTTGTCATGAGAAACCTCATGGGACATTAAGTCTGCTGACAAATATTCATTAGGAGCCTCAGTTTGGAATTACCTGTTGTGCCCCTTATATAGTAATTATCCAGCGCTGGCAATTTAGCCTTATACCAGCTATTCAATTTATTTAGGAGGAAAACACAGCTCCATTGGGCCTGTGAGATGTTTATGTCAGCTCAACAAAGGCTTCACAACAAAATGAAACACAGGTAAATACAGGCTGAACAGAATACCTCTATGCACTTTGTAGATAATGTCTGGAGGATACATCTGAAAGCATCTCTGTGAAAATGTCTTCTTAAAGACTAAAAATATGACAACAAAAAATGTCTGTCTGCGCAACCTAATTCATATATTTCCCCCTTAGATTCTGTTAACAAGACGAACAGGGGTGAAATTTTTCCGCAGTTTCCTGATTCGCTATTTACATTTTAAAGTGGATACCAGCTCACAGGGCTGCACAATTAATCGAATATTAATCACGATTTTGGCTTCCCACAATTAAATAAACATGATCACCTGCGATATTGACGTTTAAAATGCGTGTTCTGCTCATAGAAAACGCTGCTGCATATCAAATCAAGCGCTTCTTAAACTAACAGCCACCAGCCGGCGATCGAGATGCTTTGGCTTTACTTTTGGGGATAGATATTATCTATACAACCAAGGTGCTTATGATTAAATTAAGAGCATAAAACTGTTTATCTAGCTCTTAATGATGCTAATTTTGCTTTCAAAGCGCACCAGATTGAAGCATTTAACTTTAAAATGCTAGCAAAAAGGGGTAGGGTGAATATTCCTGTACTTTTTCATATTACAGAGGAAAAAAATATTACAATGTCAGTTTTTTCCAACGTCGTGCAGCCCTACATTAGCAGGAATGTAAAACAGCATGGAAGTGAAAGCAGTGTTCTGTTTATTTTAACGTGAACGTGCAGTAATAAAAATATGTTGTCGCTAAAAATCAATGAATAATCGTGATCTCAATATTGATCACAATTATCGTGATTATCATTTTGGCCATGATCGTGCAGCCCTACCAGCTCATTGTAGCGAGGATCCACTTCCTTGTTGCTGTATCTCTGCATCGCCTACATAATTGATTTATTTATTATAATCTGAATTCATTTTTACCAGTCACCCTGAGGTACAGCAGTATTTTACTTGCCATGCTTTGATGTAATCAGCAGTACCTTTGCATGCCAAGAATGAAGGATGGAAATATCTTGGGCTGACACAACCTAGTTGTTAAAAAAAAAAAAAAAGAAATTATGTTGCAGATTTTTGAGAAATTATGCTGATTTTCCTTGCTCGCCCCTTTCCCCACTTCTCTCATTCAGACCTGTAGCTCTCCTCTTGCTCATACCCAGACCTGTATCGCACTCTCTTTTAGCTCTTTCCCCCAATGCCACCCACCTACCACTGCCACCCAGAACCACCCAGACTGCTCTCCCGCTCTCTTACCGCACTGAAATCCAGGAGGTCGTTGAGTTCCTTGTCAGTTCCCACTGCAGCCATTCTTTGCTGCTGTTCGTTCATACCCTTCAGTCTCTAATAAACCCTATGAGAGAAATTTGCAGATACAGGATTTTAATGGCACTAGCAAGCACAAAGAGAATTTACATTTAGCTCTTTAAAAAAACAGAGGGTGATGGTAATGAATGATTCAAACTACTCTATCTTTGCAACCCTAGAGATGACTCATATTGGCAAGGTGTTAGTCTCCCATAAGAAACCAAATGCATGAGCTAAGTCAGCATTTTTCTTGAGAAAAACAAAACTTTCTTATTATTGCAAACGCATCAAAATTGTGTTTGGGATTTTCAAAACTCCAATATATTGAAATAAAATGTAAATCCAGGTGAGAGGCAAAGATCTTGTGTATCTGAAAAAAATCAACAATCATTTATTGAGCCTCAGCTGGCCAAAACATCAAATTACAACCTCAATCGCTACGGACCGATGAGGGAAAACAGGCTACTTAACACTATACATTTATAAATGTTAATTTCAGTCAGACACTGCCTTCCCATCCATCCAAGCAGTAGAAGAGACACTGCCATGAAATGATGAATGCTCTGCCCTCAGTCAAATCACTACCAAGTAATGACTTTAAAAACCTGCCTTTCATTTTACGCAACCCTGGCAAATAACACAGCCATATGTCGATCATTGCTACATAAAAGAGAATGTAATACATTTACAATTACAGACATAATTGGGACTATTGTTAGCCCAAGGAAATAGGGGTGAAAGGCAGAGCTAATGACTGTATGCAAACACGTCATTACCAAATTACCATATGTCAACTCAGAAAGAACCTTGTCAAATGACACAGTGAGCGTGAATACTGGATTTACCCTGTGTTTTGCATTCCAACGCAAGCCCGAGGCCGCTCTCTGATGCTGAGCGAGCGGCGGTTCTGCGAGCCTCACAGGGGAACTATAGTGGTAAGGGGAGCGAGTGGAGGAATAGAGGCACTTGGACACCAACAGGTGGTGTGCTTTTACAGCCTCTTTTGTAATACAGCACTAACATAAATTGATGCAATTTAAAAAAAACAAATAAAGATGGATGTTTTAGAGGAAATGCAAGTTGTAAAATGTAAACAAAGGGAGCTCAGAATATTAAAAATGTATGTCAAGATATAAAAACATAAACTAGGAACCACTTGAAACAAACAAAAGTATTAAATGTCATAAATAATTTTCTGCATGTATGAAAATAACACTTCAGGGGGAGACAAACAGTCCAAGTCTAGTGAACTCAGGCGAGCAGAACTAATATAACCTTGAAACAAGGAAAGGAAGTGAACACACACACACAACACATCGCCTCAAGAGTAAATAGGCTAAGCTGTCATTGCTTTTCCAAACTTTTGGATAAGATGGCCAATCAAGGACAAAATAGGTCACACACGCCACTAAAATAGACCTACAAATATGATTTAACCACTGAGTTAAATGGAGTGGAGCACACAGAGGGGATTAATATATAACAAAATGGCATCTTCAGCTACTGCTGGATCAATATTTGAAGCAAGCAGATTAGGGGTCTTTGTCACCCCACACAAGGCAGGTCATTCTCCACAAAAGAGCCTGCACTACCACTGAGGTAAACAGATGCTTTAAAACAAAAACTTAATATAAATTAAATGCATGTCTCATGCCTCAGTTTTTTTATTTTATTTCACCATAACAATAATGGGCCAAATCATGCTCCTTCTAACCTGTGTAACAATTATGTAACAACTGTTGTTGACATTAAAAATATGTATAATTTAAAAGCACATTTCTGTCTGCATGTGTTGCACATGTTTTTTGTCAAATGTGAAAATAAATGCAAAGTAACTATAACATGTGTTGATGTCAATGCTATTACTACTGGAACAACAAGGGACAGAAAAAGCATATTCAACTGTTGATTCAAAGAAGAAAACAACCAGATTATCTTGGTGCCAGAGTCACATTATTATTAATAACAATAACCACTTTGAGTCAAATAGTTTATAACAATGACAGTAAACATCCAGGGCACCACAGGATGTGCATTATTTGATCATCTCCTCTAGGCCACATCCAGGGCCAACAGCTACTGCTGACAACTAACCCATTCACCATTTATCTTCAAGCATGTTGACATCATCCTGAACACTAACAAAAAAAACATAATTTCAAGTTTGTGGCTTCCTAGGGGAAAACAAATGATGTGTAAAACAAGTGCAAACGGTGGTGACCCTGGAGAATAAAGAGCTGCAAAACTTCATGCAACAAATAGTGAGCTCTTTCCTTTTTCACATATTAGGGTGCATTATGAGTGGAGGAGGTGGGGGGGTGGGGGGAGCAGGAGGAATTTCCTGCCAAATGTGCAATAAAATAAAAGTCTAGCTGGTGGCCAGACACTTCCATAAAGGAATGTTTAAAGGGCAACCAAAAGGTTTTTTTTTTTTTTTATGGAAAGTTTGGCTCGTATGGAAAATACATGCAGGCCCACCACACAAAAGTTGAGCTAAAATGCTCAACAACATTCATATTTGCACATTGTGGCTGCAGCTAGTGGAGGAGACACACGGTGATAAAAAACAAAATGAGGCTTGTTAAGGCAGGACTTAGGTCTTTTTTGCAGAACAAAGGAGTAATTTCCTCCTCTCCGTGGTCGATGCGGAGACCATCACACACTTTTGGCTCCGCCACCTCAAACCAGACAGAAAACTTACATCCCCCCGCTTTAAAACCACACATTCCCAAAAAACTTTTTCGCAAAAAATTTGCAGGCGTCAAAATAAAAGGTGTCAGTGAAAACCCCGTCGAATTCATGCAACTTTCCCCCTGAAACATGAAGTGAAAGAAGGTGTTTTTTTTACCTCTCCTCTCCAAGTGTCTGATATCCAACAGTAAAAAGAAAAGCGGAGACTGGCGAGGGGAAAAACATAAAACTTCAAGAGAAATTTCCGACCTCAGTGCATGAAACGCATTGGAGCACCGTAGATTCCTTTTGTCCCGGGTTAAACCTGCTTCTCACGCAGCGCCCACGTGTTTGCTTCAATGTTCAAAAAGTCTGAGTGCAAACAAATCTATTATAGTAACTAATCTCGCGTCTTCCCCCTTTTTTGTTGTTGTTACAACTGAGATGATTTCATTCTTCTCGTAGACATCTTCACCACCTCCGTCCACATTGTCAGACGCAACAACGTATCCCTCCGCGCAAAAAAAAAGTGAGGGCCTCAATGCCAGCGGTGTCCGATTTCAAACGCCTTTTGAGAGACGGGGGTATTTTCACAGAGAAAAAAAATACAGCTTTGGCTTCTTCCGACGGCCAAAACGACGGGAATGTGTAATGTCGAAGCGCAGTTTTGTGTGCTGTATCTGCAGTCCTGAAAATGCGAGAGCGCTACGGGCACTAGGTCGTCCGGCGGAAGGCTATCGTAAGAAAGTTACCTGCGATTACACAGCAGCAGCTTGACGAGATGGCACGATAAATGCGAGAGAGCTCAGCCAATAGGGGAGCGTGCGCGCTCGATTGGCAGCGACGGCAGCCAACGGACGGCTGGAAATCCAAGTTGAGCCCGCCTTCTTCTTGACGCTCACTTTCCCTGTGTGCTCAGGGAAGCTGGCTGAGGGGGGCTCCAACGTGCCCGCTGACATCATTTTATTACTTTGGTTGGTGTGACCGCTTTTCCTTTTTCAAAACAAAACAAAAAATATACACGGTATATCTTCCATCCAAGGCTTTAAATGATTTGGGCTTCATTACAATAACAACTGTAAACTAAATTATAATTTCAATTTTGTTACTGTAAATTTTTGTGTCTTTATTTTTTTGTCTTAACATTTATTTATATATTTATAATATTTTTTTTCTATATCAATACAACTGTATGACATAAGCTGATTTTTTAAATAAATAAATAAATAAACATGTGCATGTAAGTGCTAGGTAATATATATATACACATATATGCCTAGCACTTACATGTCTAAGCATTTATTTATGTATTTATAATTAATATTTAAAATTAATATTTATATTTTCTTTCTATATCAGTACAACTGTATGACATAAGCTGAATTTTTAAATAAATAAATAAACATGTGTGTGCATATATATATATATATATATATATATATATATATATATATATATATATATATATATATATATATATATATTACCTAGCACTTATATGCACATGTTAAAAGTTAACATTAACATAAATATACATACATAAATTAACATAACCAAACATTGTATGGTTCCAAAATAATATTTCATCCAGTTGACTATACTTAAAAATGATCAACCTCTGTCACTGTGAAACATAATTTCCACTCGGGCTAAAACCAACAATTATTTATATTACTGATTAATCTGCTGTTTATTTCTCCTTTAATCAATTAATTAATTTTACTCCAAAATATCAGAAAATAGACCAATATGATGTATTCAATTGCTTGTTTTATCTAACCAACACTCCAAACCCCCAAAATATTCAGTTTACTATCAGATATGACAAAGAAAAACATCAAAACCTCACAATTAAGAAGCTTGAACAAGCAAATGTTTGGCATTTTTGTTTTAAAACTGACTGGAACATTTAATAGATTAGCAGATTTTCTGTCAATCGACTAATAGATTAATTGTCTCTGCTCTATTTCTATGTAGCCACATTTTTTGTGAATGAGCTGATAAACATGAGACCAACGCAGCCCTAGTAACTGCCTGCTCCAGAGCAGAGTGGAGAGGAGGGAGAGCTCAGAGTATAGGATCACAGAGAAGGAGGAGGGGGAGAAATAGTTCAGAGAAAACAGTTCAAACAGGGAGGGCACACCGGATGATCAACGCAAATGTGTCTGTAATGTTTAAAACACTGCTTTTACATGATAACAACACCAGTAGATTGATAGTTGACATGAGCTGCAGTTCAGTCACCGTGATGATAAAGAAGTTCACACAGTGCAATAAGTTTAGATGACCCTGATATGTGTCTAATGCTAATGACTAATGTTTCCTGCCTTTATTTAATGTACACACAACATCCCTCACACAAAAACAAACACTCCTTTGAAAAGTGAATGTAGGTGTTGTTTTTAAATTGAGGGCAAACCTCATCAAAGAAGAGGGAAGTTACCCTGCTTTGTTTCTGGTCTACAACCCCCAAACATTTTTTTATCTGTTCAAAATGAACCTTAAAGGAAGATTTGTCAAGTATTTAATACTCTTACCAACATGGGAGTGGGCAAATATGCTTTCTTTATGCAAATGTTTGCATATATTTATTATTGGGAATCAATTAACAACACAAAACAATGACAAATATTGTCTGGAAACCCTCACAGGTACTGAATTTAGCATAAACAATATGCTCAAATCATGGGATTATCATAAAGTGGGCATGTCGGTAAAGCGGAGACTCGTGGGTACCCATTTCATTCACATATCGTGAGGTCAGAGGTCAAGGGACCCTTTTGAGAATGACAATGGCAGTTTTTCCTCGCCAAAATTTACCATAAATTTGGAGCGTTATTTAAACACAGAAACCTTCAGATACAGAAATATTTCTTAGCACACAGCTATCACTATCGACCGCTACAACAACCACAGTGACTCAAGTAGCTTTTGAGTCACTGTGTGGGCAGGGTGCCCATGTCTTGGGTGTGAGCTGTAAAACAAAATGAAGACATGGCAAATGCAAACTCTACATAGCTGCCTTAATGCCTCAAACTGTCTATTTGCATAGAGGTCACCAATGGGAAGGGGGATTTGCTGTCGATAGGACCTATAGGTAAATAATCCATTGGGTGTCCCCTGGGTGAAGGAAAATCCTCGGCACAGAACATTAATTAGTCTCGTGGACTGTCTTAGGAATGTAATGGGGTTGCTGCTCGGAAACAAACGCACATATGGGCCATAAATACCTTCACAAACATACTGTGCACACATTCACATTTGGTCACACACAAAGGTACTCACACACAAAAAGAAATCCAAAGACAGCCTTGGCATCAGAAAATAATCACAGCTATCAAAGAAAGAGCATCTTGAGTTATTTATCTAACACCTATTTGGAATCCTTTCACTGAGGAATGTATTAATCAAAAGATTAGATTTGAACAGATGGAAACATCTGTTTGGGGAAATGAATTTCTAGTGGAGGCAGAGAAAATCTCTCATATTCTCGCTTTCCAGTAGACGTTAGGCCTTGAGTAAGAATAGTGCTGTTGTCAGTATTAGCAATGAGGCTTGTAAGCCCTCCAAGTAGTTTGTAGTAACAGCTGGGTCTGACATGGAGAGCATGTACAAGGGCAGCCAGGCTGAAGAGAGGGAGGGGGCGGCAGAAAAAGAATAAAAAAACACATATGTAGTGGGGATCTTCACCTTAATGAACACTGAGTGCGTCTAACGGTGACACGAGGTTAAACAGAAATAGGTTGTATAACAGGAAGACAGAAGAAATGTGTTTTAAATCATCTCTTGAACTATATCGCCATCATTTACAAGTGAATAAGGGTGGTACCACTTTCTCATTGGAGCCAAGGGCTGGTTTAAAATGTTATTATTCCGGATATTGAGCAATTTTACATTCAGCTGTTACAAAATAATTTAGAATATATGAACGTTACTATTTTGTTTGATTCACAATTAACACAGACATAAACGAACAGATAGTGACCTCTAAAAGCTCAATTTTAGACATAAATTATGTCCCATTACCCACAGTAACTATGGGTAATCTACCACATGGTAAACCTAAAATTACAGGAAACACAAACATGTCATCTATAATCTCAAAAATAAATTCAATGGACAGTTAAAGGGGCCGTAGAAAAATGTAGTGAGGATCTTCACCGACACGAGGTTAAACAGAAATCGATTGTATAACAGGAAGACAGAAGAAATGTGTTTTCTTTAACTATATCACCATCGTGCCTATAATTTATTTTACAAGTGAATAAGGGCGGTACCACTTTCTCATTGGTACCAGGGGCTGGTTTAAAATGTTATTATTCCTGATATTGAGCGATTTTACATTCAGCTGTTACAAAATAATTAAGAATATGTTTGATTCACATTTAACACAGACATAAACGAACAGATAGTGACCTCTAAAAGCTCAATTTTTATGCAAAAATTATGTCCCATTATCCACGGTAACTATGGGTAATGTACCACATGGTAAACCTAATAGCATACAGCATCATTATACAGGAAACAAAAACAAAAACATGTCATCTATAATCTCAAAAATACATTCACAGTACAATGGACAGTTAAAGGCAGAATAGTGGAGGGATGCTGTCACATGTGCCCCCGATGATTCCTTCCAGCCATTCCCGGCTTCATATGTGTAATTAACAACAGATGCACATGGAGAATTAGCATATGTTTGGCACATTGGTGCTAATCGGTCATATATTTGTGCATATTAATGATGAAATGTATGTGCACATATTTTGAGTTACATAAATTCACACAAGAAATGATGATGTTTTTAATCCTCTTTGGATTTTTTTTAATCAATAATGCGTTGTAGGGAACAAATAAAGAGGACAATCCTGCATCATAGTATAGATGCCTTACGTACTGTATGATTCTGGTCTCTGGGTTTATTGCTACCTGCCTCAACACTCTCACGTGTTATACACCTTTAGCCCTCATTGCCATCCTGCTCCGCTCATAGGAAGCCAGTCATGCGAGCCAAACCACATCACCGGGTTATATCACACACACACACAATGATAAGCCCGTAAACATACAGTATAGGCAGCACCACGCATAACGCACACAGAGCTCGGCGGCGAGGCAAGCTGCTCACCTCGTTCCACACTGAGCCCCTCACAGCCTGTAATAGTAGAGGCTTAGGTTTGGGTGGGGGAAGGGCAGAGGTGCACAGGTTTCTGATCAGACAAGAAAACTAGGCCAAGACCAACAATCCCTCTCCCTGAACCGCCTCAGCCCCTCCTAAACGCTACAACTTTGTTGAAGGGGCTTGCGACGTTGTCATTAAAAGTCATTTTGAGCCACAACACGTGTATTTAGAGGCATAACAGCTCCTCATAGCCGGGCTATGATTCATGCTTCCTTGCCCCTTTGGAAGCTGTCCTCCAATAAGAGTTAGAGGCTGGGGGTAGGAGCGGATAGATTGATAGTGTTGGCTGAGTGCCCATGCTCTGAGTCTATCTGTGCTGAAGGGGAGGAGACAGGGGGAATCTATCTGTTGTGCTCTCCGTGCTCATGATAAACTGACTCCCGTCAAGCTTCTTCCCCCTATTACAGCTCGCCTGGCAGAAAACACCCAAAACTCGCGCTGACTTCCAGCATGTTAAACAACAATAAAATGTGTGGAGTGAGTGATTTAAGCAGCAGTCCACAAGGTTATGCAGTTGTTTTGGAACAAGTGAGGACGGCATTATCTTCAAACAAGTATTCAAAACAGCCAAAGGGACACAATGAACCCAGATTTCACTTCATCACTAATGGGACCATCGCTAGTAGGAAATGCAATGTCTCTCTCCCTTTATCCTGAAACTGTAATTCCCACAGAGCTCCACAGTGAGAAAGAAAATGAGTTTGAGGGATTGTCCATGACATTAATCCTCCCAAACACTACAGTTCCAGACAAACACAACAATCTATTTTCTAAAGGAAAAGTTAAATCAGCAATCCTACAATGGCTTTTTTGTCCTCTTCCTCTGTTCTCTCTCTGGTGATTTTATGGGACCCCTCCCTGCCATCTTGGATTCCCATTACTGTGCCCCCTGTCCTGCCACCCACGCCCCAGGTACAGTGAACAGAGCACCAGCTTCCTGTTTACAAAGCAACTGAGAGCTCCATCACCAGACTGTACAGCTGAAGGAAAGAGCAGATAGCAGACTGGCACCCGATTCAATTGTTATCAGGCCATTAAATAGGCATTATCAGTCGCTATAAAACTACAACTTATTTAGGTTTAAGCAATAAAACTACAATTTCTTTAGGTTTAGGCAACAAAACTACAACTTCTTTAGGTTTAGGCAACAAAACTACAACGTCTTTAGGTTTAGGCAATAAAACTTAAACTTCTTTAGGTTTAGGCAACAAAAACAGTTATGTTTAGTCAATACAACTATAACTTCTTTAGGTTTAGGCAATAAAACTACAACTTCTTTAGGTTTAGGCAACAAAAACAACTATGTTTAGGCAATAAAACTACAACTTCTTTAGGTTTAGGCAACAAAAAACGTTATGTTTAGGCAATAAAACTGCAACTTCTTTAGGTTTAGGCAACAAAAACAGTAATGTTTAGGCAATAAAACTACAACTTCTTTAGATATAGGCAACAAAACTACAACTTCTTCAGGTTTAGGAAACAAAACTACAACTTCTTTAGGTTTAGGCAACAAAAGTACAACTTCTTCAGGTTTAGGCAACAAAACCACTTGGTTAAGTTTTGGGGAAAACGTTGTGTTTTGGCTTAAAATAACTACGAACACAAAGACAACCACACGTTGTTGGTTTCACACAGGAGGCGAACTCCAGTGTCCTGGGTGAAAACCCTGTCCTGTGTTTTGTGTCCCATCCATCGTCCCAGACCTCCACCCCATATGGAGATTCACACTGTCTATACTGCAGCGCCTGACTTAAGTTGCTGCTCCTGTCATTATTACTACAGTAGCTAGAGGTCGCTGTCATGTTCTTTTATACCTTCTTTCGGTGACCTACCATGTGAATAGATAAGGTGTAGTAGGCCCCTATTGACCCATATCTATAGCGATAACACCTATTTAATGGCCTGACAGTGGTGATGCTTGAATTTGAGTATGGGAAGAAGAGACAGAGAGTGAAAAGTAGAGAGGAGCATTCCTACCTGAGCCCCCGCCCCACCCAAAAAAAAATCTCTACCCTAATCTGAAAATAATACAGTAGTCATATATCGAGGGGGAGGTGTGCGAAAAGTCACATGATAACAATCAGATCACACACTGAATTGACTCTAAATCAATTGAAGTAGGCATGTCAGGGCTGCCCAGGACAGGAGGGGGAAGAGAGGGAGTGAAAGGGAGATAGATGTGTGAGCCCCGTGTGGGGGAGGGAAGCAGAGATTGTTGGTGTCGTGGGAGCACTGCAACAACAATAACAGCAGTGTGTGTATATATGAGTGTGTGTGTGTGTGTGTGTGTATGACAGAGTGAATGAGTTAGAGTGGAAGTGGGGATGTGTTATGGCTCACACAAAAGTGATGAAATGACATCTCCTTTACTTCAGCACACAGCTGCTATTGCGGCAAAGAGCACACTGTTGAGATATCTGACCTTCTATTTTCTTTGGTAGCCGCTGGTCAGAAGTGTCTGCTCGCCTGTCATGTTCGCCTCTAATTAGCTATTTCTACACAAAGACTGCACTGTGTCCATTACAAACACATCCCTGCCCATTGATACTTATGTCATTAATCTTATCTGCATTGGAAAAACATGACTTCTTCAACAAATAAATCTCCTAACTGTTAGGGAAGGTGCCCTCCTTTACGACGGAGTATTAGGGCCACATTGAGGGAAAAAAAATCTGAGATTTCTTGAATAAAGTCATAGTATTACAAGAAAAAAAGTGGTAATTTAATGAGAATAAAGTCATACTATTTCAAGAAAAAAAAGTCGTAATATTACGAGAATATAGTCATTACTTAACGAGAAAAAAAGTAATTTCCTCCTCCACAAAAGAGGCAGTTTCCCCCAGGTCCGTGTGGTTCTTTCTTTGGAATAAACGCAGTTTCTTGCACAATCTTTTCAATGTCCTGATACTTATGACAATGTGGTGCTGATGTGCCAAAAGATTAAGTATTTCGTTATTTCTGAAACCTATACTAAAGTATAAATTCACAAGATGCTCCACGTTCCTCATTTTCACACAGACGCACGCTGCTCTATTTCCCCTCTAAAATAACACGTAAAATTACTACTTTATAATATTATGACTTTATTCTCATAATATTAAAACTTTTTTTCTCATAAACCTATGACTTTATTCTCGTAATATTATGACTTTATTCTCGAAATCTCAGATTTATTTATTTTTCCTCAATGTGGCCCTAATACTCCGTTTTACTGCTCCCCTGGTAATATATCTCAATACCATTTGTTGCTATAATAGAATTACAACCACGGGGTAATCCAGGTTACCGGCCGGTCACTAGTTAATTTGTATCAGCAAGGCCATGGTCTTCCCTAGCTCAAAGACCTAGCTCACGGCATTCGGCTTCAAGCCCAACGGAACCAAGGCCGCTGATAGTAGCTCGTCTGTATCTCTGTCTCCCCTCTATCCTTTAAGGTTGACGCAGGAGAGTAGATGTCTTTCTCACGACACATTCACACACATAGGCATACAAGTGACAAACACTGCATTGTTTTGCATAGAAAAAAAAACATATTTGGGTTATCCTGTTTTCGTGCATCTAGCTCCCAATGGCATCTAAGATTTCAAAGACTGGAGGAAAAAAACCAATCAGAGCCGAGCTGGAGCCTGCCGTCTCTGAGCAGCTGTCAATCACTCGCGACCTCGGATCAAACAGTCAAACTAGGCAGCGCTGATCAAATATAAATCAATATTCTGTTACTGTAATGTCTATTTCTCTCCTCAAATGTTTTCAGAAACATCTTGTAGTGTACTGTTTGGCTGTAAAATGAGAAAGTTTGTGACCCAGCAGCCATGTTGAGAACAGTTGATGAAATACCAAGCTCCGCCCACCAGCCGGAGCACAGCCAATAGGAACGCTCTCTCTCTCTCTCTGAAATGACCTGTGATTGGTCAAAGTCTCCCGTCACGGGCTAGATTTTGTAAAGCCTGAAAACAGAGCCATGAGGAGGTGCAGAAGTCTAGTTTTCTCTCAGAACACTTGAATTACAATATGCTGAAAGGTTATTATGGAATTTTTGCCCAATGATGCCAAAAAATATTCTGCCTACTGCAGGTTTAAATACCCCTCTGACTAGCTCTGTCCTTCAGAATTGAGGTGGCAGCACACTTGTGACTACTTGCTTATCACTGCTGTTCAAGCTGCAATAAACCTCCAGTCTTAAGACATTTGTGGGTCTCTTGTTGCTTCTTCTTGCTCACAAGATTTCCATCACACTAACTTGATTTAAACGCGTTTTGAAGGCTGTTCATTATACATTTATATTCCCCCAAAATACTCTCGGCCTGTATCATGTATAAGCTACTGATTTAGATTACAGCTTCCAGGTAAAAACAAATCCGATATGAAAACTTATGGATATGACAAATTTCGGGTTGAGGCTTCTCTTTTTCGTTGTTTTCTCTTTTTCTTTCATCTCTTTTCCTCCTCCCCTCCCCCCTTTCTTTGCAGATTAGAATTCATTAGCAATCAAAGAGCCTCCAGAGAGCTCCAGCTCTTAATTACCTACTCATTTGCATTTTTGCATATTAATGACTGCAGGGTTTTGGTAGGGTTTTTGCCGCAGTGGTTTAAAGGCACCTCAGTCCTCTGTTCTCCGGGGAGGAGGGGAGATGGCCAGAGGCGAGGCTCCAAGCCTGTCCAATCCCCCCGCTATCCTTCCTGATGGGAGCTGGACAGAGCAAGAAGAGAGGGGGGGGGGGGGGGGGGGGGGTTGATGGCCGGGGGCATATGGGACCGCTGGGGTGCGGTGGTGGGGGACGACAGGGGTGCACAGGTTAAAGGTCAACGTCCCTTATCAACATAAGAAAGAACACATGTCTTCAGCGCTGCCTAATTATTGTCATATTGAGCAGTTTAAACACCTGATCTGAACAAAATATACCCTCAGAGAAACTGGAAATCTATACTGCAGAGATTGCTCACGTGGGTTTTATTGAGGACGGCAGCTAGTTTGGATGAAACTCATGTCCCACAGTGTGCAGAGGCAGGGGCATTTTATATCCCTGGAGAAAGGTGTGTACCGGTGAAAATGAGGCTAGTGTGTGCGTGTGTCTCGCTGTTTTCCTTTACATTACAGCCCGTGTCTTCACTGTGAGGGCAGCAAGAGGCTCATTTACCGCGAGCCTTAATGACGCCGGTGTGCATGCACATGTGCACAAGCAAGTAAGATTATAAAACCTTTGCGCATAAGCATATAGACAAACATGTAAACAGAAAACAGTTGCAGGCACACGCGTACACACACACACACACACGCATGATTGGGGGAATAATACCACTAGAGACGGCATACAACAGCTCCCAGGCATCTCCCAGCCCCTGAAGTGCTGCTGTTCCTCTTATCCAATATGTTTTGACTGCAACAATGATGTCTGAACATGGAAAATAACACCATATCCCACTGTGTTTTTAGATACCTTACAAACATAACAATTAATGACTTGGAGCCCCGAGACATCTGGCCAACAGGTTCAACACGACTGAATAAAACATCTCATTCTCTAATATATTACTCAGTGTGGATTCGTATTATATTAGATGTTGAAAAAGGGGTTTTATTTGAAGAGAAATGCAATTTTTTCATACAAATAAGAGAATAAATAAAATAAATAAGAGTGAGGAAACATATTTAAATGCATGATACGACATGCAACATGCATGGTGCATCCCTGAAAACATACTGCTTACGAAGTGGGCTTAAGTCGACTTAAGTGCTATTAGAGGAGAATTATAAAATGTGTGTGTGTGTGTGTGTGTGTGTGTGTGTGTGTGTGTGTGTGTGTAGCCGGGGCCTGAGGACTGCAGCAATGTGTGGGCTGTCGGGGTGGGGTTAATGAGCTGTTCTGTGACCTCTGTCACCCCACAGGATCGCCTCAGGGAGACAGACCGAGACAAACAGGAAGACAGGGTGACAACAAGCCCATGGTTGCAGTCTGCCGCTGGACCAATCAGATTTAACACTATCGGTGGCCTAACCTTGATATATATATATATGTCTTCAAATAAAATCTTCACCTCTATTAGTAAATATCCTTTGAAACCAAACCAGACAACTACAGTATACTCTTTATGTATGTCAGGCCGAAACACACACTGTGTCTGCACTGGATATGGATGCTTTCTTTGTAACGTACGAGGCTGTGTGCATGTTTATGCATCGGATGAAATGTGGAACTTGATCTGTGCTGTCATGGTCAGTAAAGAGGGTGACTGAGCGGGCAAAGGAAAAGAAAGCAAGAGAGAAAGAGAGAGAGACACACAGCAGTGATGTGCGGCTGCACTGTGAGGATCACTGCATCCTCAGACGATGATAACAGTGATAACACTGCCACCTTCTGGTTGGTGTAGAGAACTGACTCGTCCTAAGTGGTTGCATTATGTACAGTACATAACAATAGAGCAATATAACTAGGGCCGTCAATCTATTATAATATTTAATTGTGATTAATCGCAAATTAATTACACGTTTTTTTATCAAAATGTACCTTAAAGGGAGATTTGTCAAGTATTTAATACTCTTATGAACATGGGAGTGGGCAAATATGCTGCTTTATGCAAACATATGTATATAATTGTTATTGGAAATCAATTAACAACACAAAACAATGACAAACATTGTCCAGAAACCCTGACAGGTACTGCATTTAGCATAAAAAAATATGCTCAAATCATAACATGGCAAACTGGAGCCCAACAGGCAACAACAGCTGTCAGTGTGCTGACTTGACTATGACTTGCCCCAAACTGCATGTGATTATCATAAAGTGGGCATGTCTGTAAAGGGGAGAGTCGTGGGTACCCATAGAACCCATTTTCATTCACATGTCTTGAGGTCAGAGGTCAAGGGACCCTTTTGAAAATGGCCATGACTGTTTTTTTGGAGCGTTATTTAGCCTCTTTCGCGATGATGCCGGTATCACTCCGGCTAAAAATTGCAAGTTGCGTTAAAGAAATGAGAGGCGTTAAAATGAATAACTTTGACATCCTAAAATATAACATAAAGACGTCAGTATAAATATAATGTAAACCCATACAGCATCCTGCTATTATATAAAGGACGACACACCTGTTGACGGTTATTTTGACCACCCTTGTTACTCTTCAAATTAAAAAGTTATTAAATTATTTGACAGGATAACGTGACACGGCACTGTACCCACGACTATTGTTTTGATTACTGTAACAACAACTAATGTTTGATAACTTTGAAGAAGAGACAAAATTCCCCACGCAAATCTTTGCAACCATTGTTTTTAATAGAAAGATTTTATATTCTTTAAACCAGACAACCAGATGCCAGACATTTTTGGATATATTAAAAAAAAAAAAAAAAAAAGAAGAACAGAACAAAATAAAATGACACAAAATGGAATTATATGGTTTAGACTGTGTGGATTTAGTGGTCTCATATACAATACAATTTATTTTCATCGCCAAAAAGTGCAAATTCTCCAAAAAATCACCTATATTCCCCCTCCCCTGCAGCTTCCAACAGATATGGACTGACAGACTGCTACGCTAAGAAAAAAACCTTTGTGAAGAGAGAAAGGAGTTATTAAAAAAAAAAGAAGAAGCAAACTCACACCGAATCACACGGCTGCTGCACTCTGCGGGTTAAAACGTTCGATGGCGTTGCACTTTCTGGCCACGCTCCATTCAATTAGCGATGGCACGGAGCAGGTGCTCTGCCTTTGGGATACACTTGTTGTGATACACACAGCGGGGTGTAGTCAGATGTGCAACAAGGAAGAAAGTTTTAACACGCAGAGAAGAGGAGCGACAGCTTTCTGTGATTGTGTGTTTACAATTAATGTCCATGTTTGAGAATTGGGACAAATTCTGCCATTTTTTAATGTACATCAGAAAACAAACTCTGTAAAGGATTATCATAATAATCACATAAATAGTCTTTCTCTCCCAAGTCAAACCATTTGCTCAACTATGGATTTATTGAATGTTTATCATGATCAATATTATTCTATTAATCTTGATTTGACAAAGATGTTAAGGCCAAAAATTTGTTTCTGTACTGATTTGCAAAAGTGCATGATGGTCGTTTGGCCATTTCATCCGTCTTTCATAATCATTTAAGCTCTATATGGATACCAGATCCAGCCTTTAACTACAGACAGGGCGTTATTGCAGACAAAAAAAGATTCTGCAGTGGATACAACACTGCATGTTTAACATTCAGCACAGCTAGCCTTCTCAGAAAGCTTTGCAACTGTTATACAGGTTTCTTTTTCAAGAAAAGGAGTCTCCCAAAATGAGATCAAATGACCTTTCTCCCAACAAGATGTGAGACAGAAAGCAGAGAGCAGGTAGGGGCAGGTCCGTCCAGAGTCCCTGCCTTTGTGTGACTATGCAATAAGCTGCATATAACAGGTACGGTGGTAGTACAACAGAGATGTGTGTTTATGTCCAGATGAGGCGGCAGCTCGATCCACCTTCAATCCAAATATTCAAGTTTTTTTTTTTTTTTTTTTTTCATTTTCATCAAATTGTTTTCTTTTTTTTGCATTTAAATAATCATCTGCACTGAGAAAACATCAACAGGAACAACAAAAATAACAACAATAGTGATAACCATAAAATAAAAGCACACAAAATTCAGGATGGCCGTTCGCAAAGTGCTTTTGTTACAATCGCAGAAGCTGAAAAAAGGCAGTTGGATAGCGGGACACCGGGGGTCTTTTAAACCAGCAGCTCTCAAACTTTGTGGGGCCAGGGATCCATCGCAGGGGAAAAAATGTTCCCTCTTAATCGTACCACCGATTAAAGCATATATGTTTACCACCATTTGTACTCTTAGATGCTAAACTATTTGTATTCTGAAACATTTCAATTTGAATCATGTTAAGATAAGACGAGGTAATTCTTTATTAGTCCCACAGCGTGGAAATTTGCAATGTTATTGAATGTTAATGCCATTTATTTACTATTAAAAAGAGGGTGATTTTATTCAAATTGCATTTGGACTCAACTTGATTACATTTATAGCCTAAGTAATTTATCTTAAAAGTTTTCTGAAAATGACCAGTAGCAAGACTGGCTAAGTCCTAATAAATCCAGATATTTAAATTTACCAGTCTAAAGCTGACTTCCAGAAAAATAATGAACTTATTGCTGTGTGTCTCAATCATATCAGAGTTTCTATTGGCACAAAGCTAACGTGGGTGGGAGTAATAGACATAATATGCTTTGTTTTATTGGCGCAAATGGTCCCCATTTGTAGATATGCACTTTTTAATGATACAGCACAAGTTGATCATTTATAGCACATTATTTCGGACCCCCTGACAGAGTGCCACGGACCCCCACTTTGAGAATCACTGTTTTAAACTGTCTGTCTGTCACACAGTGGAGGGATAGCGAGGCTAGACGCACTGACTGGAACAGACAACTACTAAAAAGTTGACCATTTCCTGCCGCCGTCTGCAACACGCATCCTTTACACCTGCCAAAAACTCCAATCACAGTATGAAGTTATGGAATGTGTCCTAAATTAGTTTAGGTGACTGAAAACTGAAATTCTTCCTCCGCACCTCATCCGATCCCGTCTCCCTCCTCTCCCTCCTCTCCCTCCTGTCAACTCCCCTGCTGAGGGTGTGTGATCTCTGATCAAAGGCCAGTCGGCAGCAAAGATGTACAGTCCGGAGAGAGGGAGAGAGCGATGGGAGAAGACATACACCCCCACACCCCCCCCACCCCCCCCTCCTCCGTGCTTTCCCAACCCCATCGCCTTTCAAAAAATGTTACAGTCTGACTAATAAGACTGAATCTCCAGTGGCTTCCTTCCCTCCAACAAACAATTCACCGGATCAATATTAGATGGAGAGATAGGCTGGTCACAGCCACTTTACAACGAGGGAACTGTTCCTGCTTTTATCTTTCTGGGAACTATTATGTTAAATATCGGTACGAAAAGCGAATACGGAGACTTGGAGGGTGATTAGACATAACTTAGCAGACATTGAAACCCAATGCATAGCAGTGTATTTTCCACCTGAGTTACATAGAGACAAAAGAGATCAGCAACGTTCGCATTGTTGAGAATGTGAAATCTGGCGTGACCTCCTTTGTGTTACAATTCTTATCATATTGTGGCCATGCAATTCCTACCAGCTTAGAGCAGTGGTTCTCAACCAGGGGTTCGGGGACCTCCAGGGGTCCTTGAGGGAATTCCTCAAGAAAAATAGGGATTTATTTGCACTATTTAATTCACTATAGAAGTGAGCCCAATGTGAGTAAGAGTCATGGTAGTGACTATTCGGATCATAGGATTCACTTCCCCCACTGTTGACTATAAAATGATGGTCTTAATCATATCCAACAACCAAAATCTCTTCAGATGGAGGTCCCTGAAGCGAAATCTTATCAATTTAGACACAAAAAAGGTTGAGAACCACTGACTTAGAGGACCGACGCTGAACCCTTGCTCAGCAAATAGTCCCATCACCTGGGCTTTCTAACCTCATCCCTGAAAAACAACATCCAGCTTTCCCCCCTACCACCCGTATTAAATCCTCCTCCCTCCCTGTATGCCAACCTTTGCATCCCCAGAGACCGAGAGAGACTCCAAGTGCAAACTGTCCCCACTCGGCTGAGAGCAGCCAACAGACAGCAGCCTGCCCCTCTGAAGGACCCAGGGCTGTCTGTGGAAGTGCCAGAGCCACGCTGCGCATAGTGCCGTACTGCATATGCTGCGCTCAGCTTGCTGTGCATCAAGAGCCTGATGGAAAACACGAAAAAAAAAAAAAAAAAAAAAAAAAAAAGTGCAGGAAAATGACGAAGCAAAGCAAATAGTCTGCCGCCACGAATCTCAAATATTAACAGTCACCCCGTCCTGCTTCTTCGCTTGGTTATTTACAGTTAGCATTGTTATCATAGTTGTTGGTCGTCTTTGTTTTATGGCCTTCTCAGATAGATTCACCAAAACTCTTTGATAACAGCATAGGAACGAAAAAAAAACAACATATCAAGGTCAATTTGGAATAACACTTGCAATGAAGTGAGACTGTCTCAGTGTAGCCTGGGTCAGAGTAACCTTAGTCTGGGGCTGAGGCTGGCGACACACCAGAGGATCCGTAGAGGCTGACAGAGACAAAGCTCTGAAGTAGCGACATTATTATAAATCCATTCAAGTAAAGCTTAAATGATCAATTTCAGTACCGAGCCAATCAGCTTTTACTATAGAGTGCTGCAGGAATGAGTCCTAAAACCCGGAAATGAGTTAGCATTTTAGCACTTCTGGTTCCCTCGTCTGGAAGTCAAGGTTAGATGCCTGAAATAAGGTCTGTGGTTTTGTTCTACGACATAAGATACATCAGTATATACCCTAGTTGTGAATTTTGAAGCCTTTACGTGTCTTATAAAAGGCGGTTGCTAACAAGTGGCTAAATGAGACTACTGGTGCCTTCAAATGGGGTCGTGTTAACCGTGTTCAAAAGTTGAGTCCATATGAACGTCCCCTTCACATCGTATTCACGACTTCGTAAGTGGAAAGTTCCTGAAAGCTCAGAGTTGTGACGTGTTTGTTGACGTTGTCACAAATGGCGGAGGCCATGGCAGTTCATTTTTCGGTGCATAAGTTAATATAATGTAATTTTAGTCGTATATTGTTTCTCTTAGTAATTTTATGGGTCTGAGGAAAATGTTGATATTCCCAACGGCCTCATCTTTTTCCTCCGTCATTATGTCTTTGCATTTCCTGCATTATGTTACCCACTTGCTAGCTTGCCAAATTGTTAGCCTCTGTGGCTTCTAGACGCCGACAGCAACGTTAATATTGCTGTTGCCAAGCATATCGTGTACACGACTTCCCATGTTGTAAACACGAGCTCACGAGTTTCATTTGAAGGCACCATACTTAACGTCATCGCGCCGACTCGTCCGCCTTTACAGCCTTGTTGTGTATACTCGTGCAACCGTGGTGTAGTTCGTTTATAGCCTAACGTTAGCTTTTTACTTCTAGCGATTGCATTCAGAAATCATAAAAGTGGTGTTCATTTGTGAAGATTATCTTGCTGAACAAAACATGTAAGTATCATAAACATAAATAGAGCTTATTTTCTGCAATAATCCAAAATCCAACGAAGAAATCCCATTGGCTTTTTTTGTCGAGGGAACCCAGGGCGATGCTAACTTCCTGGTTGGCCTACAAAAATACGTCATCCCTGCAGCACTCTATTTAAAATACGGGAAGAAATGTTTTAAAAAAAGAAGAAGAAGTTGGGAGTTTTGTCAGCTCCTGCCCACGTAAGGCACAGCGCTGCCCTTGATGTTTGCGCTGTCCACCTGGTGGGAGTGAGCCTCAGCCCCACACTGCACAATACAACTGTCTGGAAACATTAAATAAAAACAAGCTTAGCGCCGCTCAGACGAGGCTACAGAGTCCCAGTCTGCTTCAGCGAGAGAACATTTAAATTCAATTTACTGAAACCATCCAGTTCAGCAATCATCAAAATAACAGTGTTCAACAATAACAATGTTTTTTCATTATCATTTCATATCATTATTCATCAGCTGACTGAACATGAGACATAAAATACCATCATCATCATCATCATCATCTAGAATTGAAAAAGAACTGGATTCAACATCTCTGGCACCTGCACACAGTTACATCTCAGCCTTCAGACCAGGACAAATGGTTTTCGGAGAGGCTTTTCTACTTTCTAAGTGCCTAAATGTTGTACATTTGGAATATTTCTTAACATGATTTGCTGTTATCATCACCATTTCTAGTGTCCATCAAAAGTTCTCTTTACAAGAGCCTTCAGATTCAACAATAAAACTCTATTAATCCAACATGAGATTGGTAGCTTAAAATGTCCGACGACTTGAATGCAAGCCATTTCTTCTCCTTTGGTATGTGTTGTTGTTGGACGTCCGTATATTTCTTAATATACTGTACATGATTATTTCTATGGAGGGCTTGGATGGACTCTTTAAGAGACCATTGAGTATTAACCACACTGCTCTGTGCTCATGGAAACTCGCAGGCCTTTCTGAGGTCTCCTGCCCTTCTCCCATAAGCAGGACAAGGACATTAAACATTAGTGCAAACTTTTGCTCTCTCAGCTAAAGCACCATTTCCAGTGCTATCAGGCTTTATATCCATAACCCCACCCAAGCACCCGTTTACCCCACCCTCCTGGCACAGCAACCCAAAAACCGTAACCCCCAACGCACGCACGCACGCATACACACAGACACACACGCACGCACGCACAGCCATGTAAAATCGTTAGAAAAAAAATGTAGCACAACACGTTATTTTAAGAAAAGTGTAGACAGACAGAAAAAAACTATACATCCTTAAACCTCTGATTCTATTGTCCACAAGGATACAAAGAGCGAGAGAAAGCAAACTCAAGTAAATATCTGTATGATTTCACACACGTTTCTGCATATGTATTCAAGAGGAGGGCATCTGTGTGTGGCTTAGTTGGGGAGGCCCCGTCTGGATAAATTATAGACAATATCTCTTAGAAGGTTGAGGGCAAAAAGCTTTGGTTAATCAACAAAACAACATAAGACTTTTGGGGGAAATATTTAGGTCCAAAGCAACACGTTTAAGATGGCAAACAGGTCTCACCTTCTGCCACATCAACACTAAATTGCTTTACGTGGTCCATACCAAGTACCGCTACATAAAGATCACATACCCAGCTTGCACTGCCTGTGGGAGTCAAACTGTGCATTAATAAACCCCATCCATATCATAACGGAGAAGCAAAAATAGAAACTAAAACTCTCAAGACCGAGCCAACAACTGTCAATGACCAACGAGGGTAAACAGAGAGTTATGCAAATCTGCACCGAGAGAGCCGTGAAGTAAACAAGCAACCGTCCGATGAGCTGTTTTACCGCGGACCTATTATCACCGCGGCTCCTCGGAGAACACGTGTAGTTATGAGAGTAGCTGGTGAACAGATGGGGCAAAGTTTGTTTATCCAAGCTTGTCCTGAGACCCTCCAGCCTGCCAGCCAGCAACACATGCACACATCCACGCACACACACACACACACACAGTGCCCTTTCTTCTGCCTCCTCCTCCTCCTAGCCCCTTTCTTTGCATTAAGACATAAAGACAACTCACTAGGTTTCAGGAACTTCAAGTTCGATCAGTTACATGGATTAATTTAGCTTTTCTTAAGGTCACAAAACTCAATCTCAACTCGATCTCTTTTAGAGATCTGAACTCGTATATTTCTGTTTTTGTTTTTTTTGGCAGCTTGTCGTCAAAACCTGAACAAACCCAGCGGAGGAGCTCAACTTCACCACCGTGGGCAGAAGAAAGGACTGATCTCATTTGCAAATGGTTTGTTTCAAAGTACCCGTTTCGTTGACAAAAGTGCCCTCCACAGTAACAAAGTGCATTCACAACCTGCCTCTCTCCAATTAAGGTGCAAAGGACTGATAGTTGAACTACTGCAGATATTACATGGTGCGGTTGGGGGGGGGGACTCTAAATCACATGCATGTTCTCCAGGGCTGACCCGAATGCTTCGAAGCTTCGACCGTTGCCATGGTAATCGACCTCCGAATCATTATTCAAAATGCTTCTTTAATTATTATAAGTAGGGTTGTCAAAGTTAACGCCATAATAACGCATTAACGCAAATTTGTTTTAACGCCACTAATTTCTTTAACGCAACTTGCGATTTTTAGGTTGTAGCGTGCTCAGTTTTAAAGCTAGAGTGAAGATACTAGTATCATATGAAACTAGAAAACCGAAAGAATCCATTGTTACCAACTATGTCATACTAGCTTGTCAAAATTTTGCCATGTTATGATTTGAGCATATTTTTATGCTAAATGCAGTACCTGTGAGGGTTTCTGGACAATATTTGTCATTGTTTTGTGTTGTTAATTGATTTCCAATAATGAATATATACAAACATTTGCATAAAGCAAGCATATTTGCTCACTCCCATGTTGATAAGAGTATTAAATACTCAACAAATCTCCCTTTGAGGTACATTTTGAACAGGTAAAAAAATGTGTGATTAATCATGATTGTTAATCATGTGATTAATCACGATTAAATATTTTAATCGAGTGACAGCCCTAATTATTATTAGTTATTCTCAGACGGATTCTCACTGATTGTGTGTGGCAGCTGCACTGCCCCGGTCACTGAAACGGGTGAGATGGAAACCGACAGACAGAAGAACATGCCGCGAACGTGTTGCGATGCTTCGAATATCCTCGAATTAGTCGACGAAGCTTCGAAGCTAAAAAAAAAAAAAATGGTATTCGGGACAGCCCTAGTGTTCTCTAGACTCAAAACGTGCTAGTAAGGAAAACAACATTGGTATTGGAGTACAATAGCACAACTTGAGGAGACTAATAAATCCAGATGCATGGAGTCACTTACAATATTCAAACAGATTTGTCTGCTCTGGTGTTTTCCCCTTCTCTACAGGATACCTGGGCCCAGTGAGCGGAGTGTGTGTGTGTGTTTGTGGGTGTGTGTGTGAGCATGTGTGTGAGAGACAGAGAAAGTGCATTGGGGCTGGCAGCTCAGGGTGCATGTTTGAACAGGCTGTGTCTGACTCACACAGTGATGATGTGGCCAGAGCGACCCCGGCTGCCACGCACACACATGTGCACAAACACACGGACATATAAACACACTAAACTGCCAGCACCAGGCGTCCCACCCACACTAACACCAGGCTCTAATATAATAATATCCCCTCCAGGCTAGTTCGGGGGCATTAGAGGACTACAGAGGGAGAGAAAAGGCCTGATTTGATCCCCTCCTGCCTGGAAACGTGGCTGAGCTGGGGGAGATTATTTTTTGGAATGCAACAGACATTGTGAGATCCCCCTCCCCTTCCCTTGTTCCCCTCCCCCATCAACCAGCTGCAGCTGCGCTCCTATTTGGCCTCCCAACTTGGACAGGTATTTATTGCTCTCTTCATCATACAGGTTGCCTCACGGTTGTGTGGTCCCTAGGGCAAAGAAGATTGGAATAAGCATGATACATAAACCTCCTCTCACTCCCTCCCCAACACCAGCCCACTTCCTTTAAATATACCTCTCTCTCTCTCTCTCTCTCTCTCTCTCTCGCTCTGTTGGATATCTTTAGTAAAGCTGTGCAAACATAGAAAAAAAGGTGCTCGTCTATCTCTTCTTCGTACTCTTTGTCATTCTCTCACTCGGGCTCCCTGCCATTCCTTTAACCTGCGGTTGGTTAAATGCTACCCGCGCCTTGTCACACAAGGACCGAAAAAACTGCACAAAGTTTTAAGCACATTCATTCATCCGACCTCCTCATCCTTTGGGCAGGAACTATACAAGTTAAGTGTTAAGTTTAGGACAAAATGGGTGACTCAATGTTTCTTTTTTTTTTCATCAAACATTCATACAGGTTTTTTTTCGTTCACCCACAAGCTTCACTCTGTGAGAAATATGACATTAAGCCTAAGAGGAAAAACCCGATTGGTAAGTACACCTCAGCATTAAGAGGGGACTAATGTCATATCACCACCTGCTGTATATACATGTATACAATTATAAAGTGTCAAGTACCCGAAGCAGTCAACAAAAAGGAACAACGACAAAAAAAAATTAAGACAAAATCAAAAAAAAGGGAAAACAGAAATGCTGAAATTGCAGGGTTGTGAGGGATAAGAGGCAACGTAGTCAAGCCAACAGGTACATTGACGATGGTAGTGCTTTAAAAACACAAACCCTCCCCCCCTCATATTCCCAAGTCCTGCAATAGAAGAGCCCCCGTTAAAGTGGATTTGACTCGACGTGAATTTGTTTTTCAATAAGACAAACCATAGACGCATTTTATAGAGTAAGTAACACTTCAATCAAACCCTCGTCTGATTCTTTCTGGAACATTTAGAGAGGAAAAAACTGTTGCATCAAAATTGTGGTGAGTTTTCCTTGCATATGCCATATTGTGGCAATGTTGTTTCTATGGTAACTGTACATTTCAGACCTGCAAAAGAATAGAAAAAGAGTTGTTTTCACTGGGAGGATTTGTCCTCGCTTCACCCGTACAGCAGCCAGAAGGTGCTTGATAGACACCTTGCTTAGAGCTTGAAGGCTGTGAGGACAAAACCAATAAAAATCTAAATCAACTGCATAGTTGCTCCGAGTTTCTTTGTATCTATCATACATTTGCCTAAGCACATATGCCAATGTATAAAACCCCTAATATTATAAAGAAAGAAATGGCCCAGAAAGTGGACGTCATGGGTGCATGATTTGAAGCGTTCTTTGCTCTTTAACAGATAAACCGACTCAAGTGCTTGCAAGTCTACTCCATTTCCTAAAGTAAAAGGAGAAAGAAATATAAAGATTAGATTTTTTGTGACACCCTGATTTGGTTTATAGAGGAATAGTTAGTTGTTGTTTTTTTTAAAAGTTTGCCTTTGTGTGTTTTTTTTCTCCTCTGTGTTCACTGGCCTGTCTCACAGGCGGTGCAGAGTGACTATGGTGTCCAGCAGTGTCCTTGTCGCCCCTGCAGTCTCAGGGCCCTGCTTCCCCTGCAAACTCCTGCAGCTGAGGACTGTGTGCATGGGCTCCAGCAGCCCCCTCCACCTCTGCCGCTGAGGATGCCTCCGAGCGCCGCCGTCCCCTGATGGTACGAGGCCCGTGGCCCGTGTCGGAGCCGGGGCTCAGCAGGGCTAGCGGGGCATCGAGGAGCCCTGGGTCTCGCACCCGAGGCTTTCGGCCTCGACGTGAGGGGATGCCGTTGCAGCCGTCCTTCTTGAGGTGGCGGTGAAGGTGATCCGAGCGCACGAAAGTCTTAAAGCAGCTTGAGCACTGATAGGGGCGCAGGCCGGTGTGTACGCGCATGTGGTTCTTCAGGTCGTAGTTGTGAGCAAAGGCGGCTCCACATTGCGTACAAAGATAAGGCTTCTCTCCTGTATGCTTCCGCATATGAACCTTGAGCTTGTCCTGCCTGGAAGAAAGAAAAATAAACAAAATCACAAAGAGAATACACTGACAACAAGACTATGTCTGGACCGTGTACGGTCAGTCTGTGAATTTGTGGCTAAACTGTTATACAAATAGTCAGTTGTTGTGTCTATAATGTTAAATCCAGCGCTACATGTCCACCAGGTCCGGCGAGGACACTAGGGGACGCACTGCTCCACTCAACTGGCCATTGAAGCGGTGACGTACCCTATCGTGGAATGCACCTGAATGGTCCCTGGTCAAAGAGTATAGTGTAATGTAGAACGTATATTGCCAAGAAGTGAAAGTCAATAGTTCGTTCCATTGCAACATCAGCGCCCAGCAGCAAAGCTACGCTTCCGCCATTTTGGACTGAAAGCGACTACCAGACGCCAGTAAAACGTCCGCCTAAAAAGTGCCATACAAAGTAAAACAAAATTATTTCTATTCTATTGTCATATTCTACAGAAGTGCCCTGTGTTGAACAATAAAGTATTATGAATATAATAAGCATTTTCAGTCCAAAATGGCGGCAGCGGCTGTTGTCAAAAAACAGTGGCGTTTCGTCAAAGAGTACAGAAGCAAAGAGACGAAACTCTGGCGTTTTTTTGACAACAGACTGAAAACGTATATAATAAATTAAATTTATAATATTTTATTGTTCAACACAGGCCATTTCAGTAGAATATGACAATAAAATAGAAATAATTTTGTTTTACTTTTGTACAGGCGTCCGGTAGTCGTTTTCAGTCCAAAATGGCGTAAGCGTAAGTTTGCTGCTGTGCGCTGATGTTGCAATGGAACGAACAACTGACTTTCGCTTCTTGGCAATATACGTTCTTTGCCTTTGTTTTCTGCTTGCCGTTTCAAACAGGAAAACAACATGGCGACCTGCTCGTAAACTTTCTGTTATTCCGTCTATACAATCCACCAAAATCTACTTCTGAAAACATTTTAAGAGAGAAACATGAGCCGGACGCGTCACGCTGGACAAGCTCATTTGTAAAACGGACTGATCCCAACTTTTCATTTTGAAAGAGCAACGGCCAATGAGGAAACTCCAACACTCGGCCGACCAATCGTGTAACTTCATCACAAAAAAAACTGCACTACAGGATCAGTTCACACCTACCTGATACACTCAGGCTTTCTTTTCAGCCTCAGTTACTTATCAAGCTATGTAATATCATGCACAAATATATAATTAACTCAAAATAAATTAATAATTCTCATACAGCGGTCAGCTTAATAAGCTTTGGATGGTTTTATTTCCTATTAAACAGCCATCTTTTGGCACTCTTCCAGTGGGATTATTCTGTGAGGGCAGGCAGGCCAACTGAGGAGAAGCCATAAACTTTACATCTTTATCTGTGTACAGTAATTGCACACAAGAGCGCAACTGTGGACGGACGAGAAGGCTCAACGTTCACTGTGTCAGTTGGCACTTTTACGATTTCTGTTAACTTTACTTTGAGGACGGCACCGTAACAATTGACAGATTGCAAAAAAATGCGTTTTGTGAATAGAAAATGAGGACTTCAATGTCGTCTGCAGCTGTTTATCGTTGAGTAGGACTGAAATACAGATGAGTCTGTAAATTTTGCAGTCTAGTTCTATCCCCACGAGCCGTAAATTGTCACTTCTAAGAATATCAAATTGGTCATATAGAAGACTTCCTTTCCAACTACAACAATCACACTCTGGTCAAAACCAGACCAAACTATGACTCGACTACTCCAAATCTAACGTCATGTCATTACATCCTGGAACATTTTTTACTCTGTGCTGAAGGTACTGTACACCGCCACCCACTAAACTTTATCAGGCTGCCTTAGCCTTCATCTGACTCTTGTCCGTCCCTCCCCCCTTTAGCCCTTACTATCTCTCTAGCTCCCGAGCTTTTTAATCGTCCAACCCTTCTGCACTCCGGGCAGAGGGCTCCTAAACAAACAAGCGTAGTAAAGACAACTCTATTACACACATAGACACACACATGCCATGTAAGTGGATTAGCTGTCACACAAGCAAACAAATAAGCCCACTGCAACAACCCTTACCAGTCTGTGCCCTAAATATAAAAATTAACAAAGAAACATGTACATTAGTGAGGAGGAACAATGCGCGCACGCACACACACGGGCCGAAGCCTTGGAAAAAAGTGGCACACTGACGGAGGTGAATTATTTAAAGGACAGGAGTGATTTATTACCGCGCAAGGCACACTCTTAACCCTGATCAAACAGGATTAAGATTACAATACCCCCTTCCCACTGCCGGTCGAATTTAGCTAGAAGGCAAATTCAGATTGGTCTTCCCTACCTGCCATGCCAGCAGAGGTTCGGGGTATTTCTAGCCTACTGCATCTATTTCCAGCACAAGTCCACTGATTAATTAATTAAAGGAATGATTTCAAGGAAAGGCCAGGACTCCTAAATACAGGGAAACCATGTGCACTGGAGTCCACTGCTGTAGAGAGACCACATTTATCTGAGCGGCACATGGCAGATTTCATTAGAGAGGTAAAGGAGTGACAGCGAGAGAGAGAGAGGGTGGTTTAACTACTCTGCCCCGGGCAATAATCAACATAACCAGAGATCAAAAGTTCAAATTACTGCATTGGAGCACATAGAGCACCATCCAGGGCCTGTAATCCCCCTCTGTATCAGGACACAGCACTTTATAGCAGCCCTCCACTAGATAACACCGCCATGGCACAGCCTTCTTTTATAGGACCCCTATGTTAAACTTCCAGGACTTTGCTATGAAGGTTGTCACAATAAAACAGACCTTTATAACCATTATAATCTGCCCCCCCCTCTCAAAGCCCGAATATTCTACATGTCGTTTAGGGATACTCGGTAAGTCCATGATCAAGGTAAACATTTAGATTCACTAACTGCCTCCTTAATGCAAAGCTAAGTTGGTTAGCGCTAATGCTCCTGGCTTTGTGGTGTTTCCCACTGCTGGGCGATTTGTCCACAGTGCCAAGTCCAAGACTGTTAGTACATGTGACACGGGGTAGTCACTTCATTAATTGGGCTTACCTGGTAAAGCGCACTTTGCAGATGGCGCATTCATAAGGTTTCTCTCCCGTGTGCGTTCGGATGTGGCGGGGTAGCTTGCCTGCTCCTTGAATGACCTTGGAGCATATGGGGCATTTCTGGAAGGCCTTAGAGCGCATCTTCCTCTCGCCTCCACCTCCTCCTCCTCCACCCCCGCTGCTTCTCTCTCCCACCCCCCTCTCTCCTCCTCCTCCTCCTCCTCCTCTGTCTTGGCCTGTTCTGCCCCGTGATAACCAGAGCGGCGGCACTCCCTGTGTCACGGCAGCAGAAGCTGGATCCTCGTGCTGCGTGCTGTTAAAATAATTCAAGTAAAATTCCATGTCGGGGTCATCCCCATCTCCCTGTTCCTCCCCGGTTGTTGCACGCTCCTTCTGCCTCTCGATGGAGTCCATCATCTGCTGCAGAAGGGCACTGGCTGAACCCCTCTCCCTTGCCATCGCCTCCCTGCTTCCATCCTCCGCCTCCGTCTCCTGCCCCAGCCTGGACTCAGGGGGGAGGTAGAAGTGCCCATTTTGGGATGGCGGGTAGTAAGATGACCCCAGGCTCGCTCCGTTCCCGTGCACCGCCTCGCCGTCCTCATCTTCGTCTTCATCCTCATCCTCTTCCTCCGGCTCCTGCGTGGGGGCCTGGGCCAAGGCGAGGGCCAGGGGGGAGTAGTACTCACCGGGGCCAGCGGGAGCCCCGTTGCTGGGGGCCCCCCCGTTGCCGTGGTTAAAGTGCAGGTGCGTGGGCAGGTCCCTGAGCTCTGGCGTGCTGCAGCTGCTGCTCCACTGCGGCCCTCTCTGGAAGTACTCCAGGTACTCCCGGGCCCGCACCCGGTTCCCCTGCTCCCTGCCTCCTCTGCCCTTCCCCTCGTCATCTTCATCTTCATCTCTTCGCTCACTGCCCGCCTAGTGAAACATGACGGGGAACAAAGAGAGTGAGTGCAGGACAAATTTAATGTCATTGAAAGTTTGCACTAAAAAAGAAAGGAGAAGACGAAGACAAAGAGACGGACACAAGTACAGTAGTAATTTAGAAAAGAAAATACTATATAAAAAACAACCTCCTAAAGCACATCAGCTGAGGTGAAGGCTGACGAGAAAGACCTAAAGGCCTATCAGCATAGGCAGATCACTCTCTGGGCATCCTGGATGCACACCCAGGGGTTCATTATGAGCACATGCATGTGCATATCACAGCTACTCTTGATCATGTTGAAGTGTAGCTGCGATGTGCTGCGTCTATAGTTGGCGAAATAGCACGCTGTCTTTACAGGCACACTATTGGCTCAGAATGAGTCAGTGTTGAACTCAAAGGCTGTGGGCGTGTGTGAGAGAGACTGATAAAGGCCATGATGTAAGCTTGACTATGCTGACTATTTAATGAAGGGGGTGGTATGAAGACCAGCATGAACTGCATCTTAAGGTCCTGACACAGCACGGTCGGCCGTCGGCCAGTTTGGGGCCGTCAGTGAGCGTCTGTCGGCCTTGTTTTTGCGCTGTGTCCCGCACCGTCGGCTCTAGTCTGCCCGTGTCGGAGGGTTTCGGCCGATTCAGCATGTTGAATCGGCGGTGGAGCCCGTCAGTGAGAGAAATCACTCTGATTGGCTGTTCAGCTTAAATGAATCAGTGCACGAGAAGAGAAACGGAAGTGAGGAAAGCAAGCCAACAAGTATAATCACACAGAAGGCTCTTCTCATTTTTCATCTTCATCTCATCTGATCGTTCCAACACACGGATATTTTCACAACGACATGGCCATCTGATCATTCCAACTAAGTGGTGAGTGAGAGTGGTGTGAAAATGGGCGGCAGACGCCGCTTTGTTTCATGTACGTATCATATCAACAGCTTGTTTATCCGCCGTCCTCGGTCTTCCGGTTTCCCTTTTTGAATGACAAATACAGACTACAGCCGCCGGCTGGTGTGGAAAGTTCCAATGTAACTTGTCGGCCAAGACAAAGGCGACGTGAGGCGACGCAACAGTCGGCCTTCATTGCTGCTAGTACTTTGATGTCGGCTTGGTGTGTCTGGGCCTTTAGATGGTCTGTTAGGGGTGGGTCTTTCAGAGTTTGTAGCGGGCTCTTAAAGATAGAGTGAAGATACTGGTATCATATGAAGCTAGAAAACCTAAGGAATCGATTGGTACCAACCAATTGTCAAGTGACGCTCCAAAGTTAGGCTAAATTTTGGCGAGGAGAAGCTGGCATGGCCACTTTCAAAGGGGTCCCTTGACCTCTCACTTATCTTATTAGATAAAACTGATTTTGACAAGCTGTATAATTTGCTTGAAAAAAGGTAATAAATCTCAATATATGTTATTGCAATACTCAGCGCAAAATGTTTAAAATTGCAATAAGATCGTATCATGACTGACGTATTGTGATAATATCGTATCGTGGGGCCTCTGGTGATTCCCACCCATATGGTCTGTGCTTTGCTGTAAATTCATTCAACACGCAGAGCAGATCAAATCTCATCTCAAAACTTAAATTTGACTTCAACACGTCACTTCTAGTTCTATAATGGTCTTGTACCGGCGGGGAGAGCACTTTGGTGTCCAGCAGGTGTGTACAGACGTCCTGGACAGGTGGGATTTCCAGGAGGCGTGCAGCAGCGAGGATGTCAGCTACACTGCTGTGACTGACTGTCAATGTAGCTGTGTAGGCAAAGTCCAGCAACGCTACCAGAGCCTCTGCCGCCACAAAGTCGATGTTGTAGACGTTCTGTTGGTCGGCAGCGGCCCCCGAAGTGAAGAGCTTGTGGAAGTAGGAGCTGCAGGACGCCAGGACGGATCGGTGAGCCGGGAACTCCCGGTCCTCGGCAACCAGGAGCACGTCGCACAGCAGGCCGCTGAGCCGCTGCTTGTTCAGGCTGCCCAGGATGTCTGCGCTGTGCTCGGGGAATGGGATCCCCACGGGGCCTTCCTCTGCCTCTCCCGCCCCTCCTCTGCCTCCTCCACCGCCGCTGCCTGCTGTCCCCCTGAGCCGCCTTCCACCCCTACCGCCGGCTCCTGACGACATCTTCCACCAGCCTGCCGCCGAGCCGCCTAGCACAGCCCCCACCCGTGTATCCGTCCTGCCGTCTGTCCGTCTGCCTGTCTGCGGGGAGAGGAGTTGGATGGAGGGATGGGATGGAGGGGGAAGACAGAGAGGAAATAATAGATCAGTTCATGACAATGTTTATGTGGATAAAGACAGAGAGAGGAATATTGATTAATTGATTCACCACAGTCAGGAATATACACCAGAATGCTTCAGAACACAGCCCAGTACACACAAATACAGCCCACAGAAATACAGTCTCTTCAACGATACTAAGTACATAGCCCATTTATATAGTCTTCGTATCCTGGTTTTAAGATCTTACAGGTCTAACAACCCCTCCTCATATCCTTATTAAGTCATATTCTATAGATCTAAACAAGAGGTCCCTCCGATAACATATATGAAGAGGGCCTTATGGAGGTGAGGATACGAAAGGAGTCCTACTGTAAGAACCATGAGGACACCATACATACAGGCTGGTCTCATATACTGTTCGTAGCGATACCTACGAAAAGTAATGCACTGTAATTTCTGTATATCCCACAAAATCAATTTGTGTGTAATTCACGTAATCGTGAACCAGGAAATATAAAGAGCGGCGAACGCCACATAGAGTGGAGGGTGGGTGGGGTGGATGGGTGGGTCTAAAAACACCGGACTTTCACCCAGGAGACCGGCGTTCGTGTCCCGTGTGAAACCAGAAGTCAGCGTTGATGTATGCCTTGTAAATTCAGTGCTTAAGTATGCCAAACCACAGTCTTTTTCTAAACTTAACTAATTAGTTTTGTTGCCTAAACCTAAGGAAGTTGTTTCCTGTGAAGATGTAAGTTTATTTTGAAAAACTGTATGCATGTAACGATTGGAAATCGACACATGTTGCTGGACATTCGTAGGAAAACGAACAAAAAAGGAGGAATAACTTTTTCGTAAGATATCATACGAACAGTTGTATGAGAATGTGTTGCATGGTTCCAATAGTAGTATACATTGTCCCGCATATACATTTTATCTATCACAAGGGATCACAGTGCACAGTCCATAACATAAAGCGGGTAGACAAAATGCGTACATACTGTACAGACTCTAAAGTATCTCAGCAAAATCTACCTGTTGGGTCATATCAGATTGAGTGCCAGTTAGTATTGTTATCAGCTGTAAAACAGGTTTGGTAGTTTGATGGATGAGCTTTCAACGCGAGATGTCACAACTCAGAAAATAAGAAAAGACTGCAAAATGATTTAATATGTCAAAAGTCATAAAAGTCTTAAAAATCAAGGCAACATCTGGCAAACAGACAAACTGCAACGACAATGAGACACTGCTTTAACAAGATGAAACTGCTGTTGATATAATTTTTTCTCTATCCGATATAATCTATGCTTATGACCTTCATCCAAGTAAACTGTGTACTTTGTACTAACTGTGACTTTGTCGGTCTCTAAGTAAACTTTAAAATGATTCACTCTAACAAGTCATCTTTATTCATTAGTATCTAGGCAATGCAAAAACGTATCTATTGATTTTTCACATCAACACGTTGACAGTTTCATGAAAATATGTTTTTCTACCCGAGCCCTCCAGTTTAAGACATTTAATCATTTTGTGCTCTGACCTGAAACTAAACTTCACACTGAAGGCTTTGCCACATATGAACGCTGAAAAACATCTTTTGTAACGAGTAGCTCAAATAATATAGAAGCAAAAACAGCTAGTTCAAACATGTCACTGGACTCAAGAGCCCTGAGTGAGCGTCCCAAGTAACTGGAAAGAAGCAACACAATAACACCACAGTGCTGCACATCACATCTGCTTGGAACTGATTTTAAAGCAAATCTACTGGCACAACAGGCGTATTTACAGATTTACAGCACAAGTGTGACAATAGCTGAGTTTCTGGTGGCACTGAATAAATAGTGGCTCACAACAATTTTGAAACGATTCGGCCAGGCACTTTACCTGCTAAATCACCATGAGGGGGGGAATGACTAAGTGAAGATGTTTATGTTGGAGCTGTCAAAGTTAACTCGATAACGCAAATTTGTTTTTACAGCACTAATTTCTTTAAAGCATTAACGCAACTTGCGATTTTTAGGTTGTAGCGGGCTCAGTTTTAAAGCTAGAGTGAAGATACTGGCATCATACGAAACTAGAAAACCTAAGGAATCCATTGGTACCATGTCATACTAGCTTGATGCAGAGGAGGCTAAATAACCCTCCAAACTTGCACTAAATTTTGGTGAGGAAAAACCGTCATGCCCATTTTCAAAGGGGTCCCTTGACCTCTGACCTCAAGATATGTGAATGAAAATGGGTTCTATGGGTACCCACGAGTCTCCCCTTTACAGACATGCCCACTTTATGATAATCACATGCGGTTTGGGGAAAGTCATAGTCAAGTCAGCACACTGACACACTGACAGCTGTTGTTGCCTGTAGAGATGTTCCGATGCCATTTTTTCCTTCCCGATACCGATTCTGATACCTGAACTTGCGGTTTGGGTGTACACCGATTACATTACTTGCCCACCTCCCCCACCGTCGTTTTGCTTTTTTTACAGAAATAAAACCCATTTAGTTCATATTCGCGTCTCAGCGCCGTGTTATCAATACATAGCCGGACAACGGACGCTACAAACTGTAAGTGTCTGCTGTGCCAGCACAGAGTAACAGGAGTCCGGTTTCACACACGGGACGAGAGAGAGTTGACAGACAAGAAGATGGCGGAAGATTTGGTGTCAAAACGAAAAGCAAAATCGCCTATTTGTCAATTTCCTCACCGTGACATCCCTATATCGGACGCATTTCCAATACTGGTATCGGAACAACTCTAGTTCCCTGTTGGGCTTGAGTTTGCCATGTTATGATTTGAGCATATAGTTTTATACTAAATGCAGTACCTGTGAGGGTTTCTGGACAATATTTGTCATTGTTTTGTGTTGTTAATTGATTTCCAATAATAAATATATACATACATTAGCATAAAGCAGCTTATTTGCCCACTCCCATGTTGATAAGAGTATTAAATACTTGACAAATCTCCCTTTAAGGTACACTTTGAACAGATAATAAATCTGCGATTAACCACGATTAACTATAGACAATCATGCAATTAATTAAGATTAAATATTTTAATCGATTGACACCCCTGGTTCGTGTATTATATATGTGTGTGCAGGTGGCTGTTTCCTTGTATACACGCCTACATCTACGGTGTGTGTGTGTGCATCCAAGAAACCAAGGAAGAGGTTGTGGAGGACAGATAGGCAGAGGGCAGTGGGGATCAGAGTGCATGCTGGGAGCTGGACTGTGCAGCTTGTTCACTCTGTGTCAGTCAAGAGCTGGGGGGTGGGGGGGTCGGGGGGGGGGGGGGGGGGGGGGGGAGGAAAAGGGGGGGGAGGGGGGCCGCCAGAGCAGACCCTGTGGAAAAACTCCACACAGGAGGAGGAAGAGGACACGCAACAAGCTGCGAGGGAACAGTATTAAAAAGGGAGGTTGTCAATCCGGTCTGAGCTGGTTACCCCACCCTGTACTGTGTGCCAAGTTTCAGGAAAGGCTGTACCCTCGCTCACGTGTGGGGGGGAGATTAAAATGATCGACTGAAGCCTGCGCAGTGGGAGGGGGGTTTCAGCAGAACGAGCCATCCTCGATTTCTCTGTTAACACATTCACACAAATACAGTATCATCACGGAGACGTCAATAACGCACATAAACACACATATAGGACGTTCACCTCATCCAACCCTCCCCCCCCCCCCCCCTCCTTCTCCATCTGCCAGGGAGACCCAGCAGGGGGTGAGGCCGGGGGGGTGAGTGGAGGATGCATCGAGTGCGTTGCTCTCGACAAGAGCGAGGCATTCAAATGACATTCCTTCAGATCAGCCCTCCTGGTATGTTTGTACGCTACACCCCACTACCAAACCTGCCTAACCTGGCTGCCTCTCCTCTTTTTCTACCTGGGTTCACCTCTCGTTTTCTCTACTCTGTTCTGTTCTCCCCCGTAAAAAGCAACGCCTATCTCCACACCTTGAGATCTGGCATCATGTCAGCTCTGGCTACAGGTGAGCGTCAGGTAAAGCCGTTAAAAAGTCCTGTACAGGGAAAGTGGGCAGGAGAGTTTGTTCAAACTTATCATGATCCTCTAAATGGGTCAATGACTGTTTTCATTTAGGCAAAACTTTATGATAAAGTTAAAAGTTTGTTCATTCAAATAACACAGGTCATATGTTTGGGCTGGGATATCTCCCGACTCAATTGCGACTTTTTTAACACTAGACCATGGGAAAAAGTTGAATCATACACCTGTAGGGACTTTTATTTTGGAAAATATCTAAATTGATACCGTAAAAATGTTTGATTTTCGGCATGTATGTAGTCAGAGAATTCAAATATATCAGTCATTGTCAGGAATTATTTATTAATTATTTTCCAGAAACCCCAAAATCAAAGAGTAAAGACATTTCCCTCACAAATTAGTGGTATTTTCTTATTTATTAAGAATTATTATGTAGACACACGTGAATACTTCCGCTAACTTCACCAAGTCCGTCTCTGGCTCTCCCGTCAGCTCCGTTCTCTTTATACATCCATGGTCAGCTCCATCGGGGCCGTTTGAATGCATTTAACATAAATGTCAGTAATGGGTGCTCTACAGTTGTTAGCATGCAGCTTTAGCCGTCATGTCTAGCTCTGTTTTTCCTGGCAATGTGTGAAACCCAGAGAGTTTCCATACTTTACTGTATGTGTAGTGTTTACCACTTTGGATTTAAAATGTGAGGGTGCAGGTCGTATCCACGCAGACCCTCCACTGTTTTCTTCCTTCTTGTTTCGGCTCGCTGTGGTTTGTTTTGTTTTCTGACGGATACGGAGCGGATATGACGTCACGTTACTCAGACTACAACAATAAAAGCTGTAACTTCCTTCTCCCTCTGCATAGACTCAAATGAAGCAAATATATTGATTCTGGCATTAAAAAATCTATTTCAAAATCGTAACAAATATAATTGCGATACATAGGTAAATTAGGCTTTGTTTGATTAATGGTAAAATGTTTAACGGCTCCACCGTTTCTTGCTCCTTACTGTACGTCTCCCCTAACTCAATTAGGTTTTAATAGGCAGCTGACCACAAAGCCTCTGCAAACACCGCCAACGTCTTTCACAAAGCTCTGATGAAAACGGACTGTCAAATATGGCATGAGCAAATTTTATTATCCAAGTCCTCATCTGAATATGCTGAAGGGAGGCAGGCGAGCGCAAAGACAAAGAGAGACGGCACAGGGGGGAGAGAGAGAGAGAGAGGAGAGAGAGAGAGGAGAGTGAGATGAGATGGAAGAAAGAGCAAGACAAAGGGCAACCGCATGGCTACTGGTCACGTCCTTCACAGGTGGAAATAGATCTCTGCGAGCCCATCCAGACCCGAGCCAACCTGCTTTTCCTCTAACAGAGACACAGCAGCACCTGCACTAGACCAGGCTTTTCTGCAAGCTTGTGTAGCGCGTTATCCCCCGTTCATATAGCTGACCCTGGGTCACGGCTTTGTGGGGTAAGACGCTGAGCTGAGAGGAGATAAAACACGGTAACACAAACACACACGCGCGCACGACTGCAGTTCAGTGCCAGCGAACGCATGGAGGGACTACTCTGCATGCAGCAGCCACCTGTCCCCGGATAACCCCGCAAAGAGCACTAAGACAGAGGAAACACAGTGCAACAAACCTGATCCCGACACCTCCTCATGGCTTGAAACATTCCTTATCACTAATTCATGCCTGTGGGTGACAAGGCCCGCAACCCGGCACAAAGCGGCGCAGCAGCTGTCCGAGTCCCCGGTGTTCCACTTCCAGGGAAGGGCCTTGTCTCAATGCCCACTCCGAGAGCACCCAGGCCTGCTTTGCAAGTCAAACAACTGCTTTAACCAGCCCATCCCATCCCATCCCATCCCATCCCATCCCCGCCCTCATCACCTCCAGCTCATCCGTAACGTCCCTCTACCCCTTCCCAAATATCTACACACAGCAAGGGCAGATATCAAAATTACACATCAGGGACGGAACAACCCGCAACGGTGTCCTTTAAAGCAGTTTGCTGTTACTTCAGTGCCGTGTGTGTTCATAATATCCACGACAAGGAAGTCACACCCAATTTGCTTGTCATTTACAGACAAACACATTGACATCAGGTTGGGGTAGCGGTTAGTAAACGTGTTTTCATCATGCCTGATATGTGTCATCTAAGGACTGCAGAATTTCCACTCTCAAAGTATCTCTGTCTTTTGGCTGACACATACCAGTCATTCCTAAATACAAAGGAACAAACTGTTAACCCTGTGCAACCTCAGATGTTTCTTAGATAGACAAAGAAAGAAATACCTTACTGTCACTTTTTTTTCATCACCTCAGTTATTCTAATGGGTACTGCACTTAATATTTCCATTTTGGAGAACCTTTTGATTCAACTCTACTGACTATTTTCAAGCAAATATCCTCCCTTTGATCTCCTTTTATTCAGTTGCAAAAAGTGATTGATTATAAAAAATAATGCACAATTCAAAACTATTGAGCAGCCCAATTTTAAAGCTGCAGTAGGCAGAATATTTTTGGCATCACTGGGTAAAAATTCCATAATAACCTTTCAGCATATTGTAATTCAAGTGTTCTGAGAGATAACTAGACTTCTGCACCTCCTCATGGCTAAAAAAAATCTAGCCCGTGACGGGAGACATTGGCCAATCACTCACAAACTCCGATCAAGTGGTCAAACTAGGCAGCGCTGATCAAATATGAATCAATATTCTGTTACTGTGCTCCATAAACATTTACGGTTTTAAGGATCAATGATTCAGCTACGTTCGCTCTGATGGCTCCCGCTTAAAGCTGCAGTGGGTAGAAATGGAGCAAATGTGATTAAACAAAAGTTATTTTTATAAAACGTTCACTATATCCTGACAGTAGTGCATGAGACAGGAAATCTGAGAAAAAAAAAATTTCCTCCGATGTCCTCCGGTGCTCCTCACGGCATCTGCAAGATTTCACAGACCAGAGGAAAACAACTAATCAGAGCCGAGCTGGAGCCTGCCGTCTCTGAGCAGCTGTCAATCACTCGCGAACTCCGATCAAACGGTCAAACTAGGCAGCACTGATCAAATATAAATCAATATTCTGTTAATGTTATGACTATTTCTCGCCTCAAATGCCTCAAATGAGAAAGTTTGCTCCGGCTGGTGGGCGGTGCTTGGTATTTCCTCAACTGATCTCAACATGGCTGCCGGGTCTCAAACTTTCTCATTTTACAGCTAAACAGTACACTACAAGAGGTTTCTGAAAACATTTTACGCGAGAAATAGGTATTACAGTAACAGAATATTGATTCATATTTGATCAGCGCTGCCTAGTTTGACCGTTTGGTCAAAGTTCGCGAGTGATTGACAGCTGCTTAGAGACGGCAAGACTCCAGATCAGCTCTGATTGGTTGTTTTCCTCCGGTATGTGAAATCTTGTAGATGCCATTAGGAGCACCGGAGGACACAGAGGCACATGATTTTTTTTCAGATTACCTGTCTCATGCACTACTGTCAGGACATAGTTGCCGTTTTATAAAACTAACTTTTGTTCAATCATATTTGCTCCAATCTGCCAGCTTTAATATTTCCATTTTGTAGAACCCTTTGATTCTACTTTACTGACTTTTGAAGCAAGTATCCTCCCTTTGGTCTCCTTTTATTCAAAACTTTCAATCGCAAAAAAGTGATTGGCTCATGAAAATAATGCAAAACTACTGAGCAGCCCAACTTAAAGCGGGAGCAATGAGAGCAATCGTAACTGAATCATTGATCCCTTAAACCGTAAATGTTGATGGAGCACAGATGGGCCACCTTTCTAGTACTGAAATACAGAGCAGTTGTTCATTTTATAACACCGTGTGAAGTGTTATTAGCTTATTGCTTTTTACAAGAGAACAATTCAATCAGGTTACTCCCAATTTTAGTCAGGTGAAGACTTTATTTGTGCAACAGAAATACAGCAGCAAAGTCAGGACTGACAAAATGTAGACATTAAACAACAACTTGAAGGATTTGGTTGGCCCTTTGCTCTACCTGACTCTTTCTTTATCATTCCACTTTCCTCCCCTGTCCTCATTTCACTGACTATCTCAACTGGCCTCTATGGCAACAAACCTGCCTAGCCTGCCCTGCCGCTGGGGAATCACTTCACTCAGGTCGAGTGGGTTCAAGGTCGGACCAAGATAATGCAAGATAATCGGAATGGGGAGGGGTGGGCAGTTGCTTGGAAGAGTGGATTTTGAAACAAGCCAAGTGACTCACTGCTGCCTGTAGTGGAAGGAAACCTGATTGGTATTGGGAGCGAAGCAGGAAGAGGGTAAGCGACTGATAAAACTGAAGTTACATGGGCTGGTCTAGGCCCTGGCAGCTTTTACTAGAAACTAACCAGGAAGTGCCGCCAAAACACTGACACAAAGCCAGTGAAAAGGTAGTGGGCGAGGCAGGGCGTTAAACTCACAAGCTCAATCATAACTCCTGAGTGTTCAGTATGCCGGCCAAGGAATCCGGCTCAGATGTCAATGATAAACTCTCAGTTACCTGGTGTAACCTCTTTTAATAAGAGGGAAGGTAACCACCCACAAGATGGGCAAAGTTTAATGTGAGGAAGCTAGCGGGGGGTTTTATACCACGTTATAAAGGTCTGTGTTTGCGCTGCCAGATAGCAACTGGAAAAGTGAACCCTGTAGCTGCTATTAATCACTCGTGAGAGCTTTCACACGGTTCTTAATTTGTCGCTTTATTGTTTTCTTGCTTGTTTGCATCAGTGAGACCAACTGTATATCCACAGGCTAAAAAATAAATAAAAACACACACTGTAATTCAATCCAGTTCAACAGCGGTGAATTACTGCTTTTGAAAAACATTTTTAAAATAGTTTTGACACAATAACAGGAAGGTGGTGATTAAACTATAAGGTTGTTTTTGAGTCTGTAGTTCGTGGTGTTGGATTGCATTATACTGTAATACTTTCTCACATTTGCTCCTCCATATGTAAATGACGCAGACAAAATATCTGAACCATCATATTTATAATAATTAGGGCTGTCAATCGATGTGAAATATTTAATTTCGATTAATCACATGATTGTCCATAGTTAATAGTGTTTAATCGCAAATTAATCACACATTCAAAATGTACCTTAAAGGGAGATTTGTCAAGTATTTAATACTTTGGGCATGTCTGTAAAGGGGAGACTCGTGGGTACCCATAGAACCCATTTTTATTCACATATCTTGAGGTCAGAGGTCAAGGGACCCCATTGAATATCGCCATGACAGTTTTTCCTCAGCAAAATTTAGCGCACGTTTAGAGCGTTATTTAGTCTCCTTCGCTTCAAGTTAGTATGACAAGGTTGGTATCAATAGATTCCTTAGGTTTTCTAGTGTCATATGATGCCAGTATCTTCACTCTAGCTTTAAAACTGAGCCCGCTACAACCTAAAAATCACAAGTTGTGTCAATGCATTAAAGAAACTAGTGGCGTTAAAACAAATTTGCATTAATGCATTATTATCATGTTAACTTTTACAGCCCTAATAATAATATAATGCAGTTGAATGTTTGTGCAGAAATAAATGCTGCCGCTCCTCCAGACCAACAGAGGTTTCCCGTGTCTTGTGAAGTGACGGGGCTCCGCAGCGAGTTACGTTATCGTCTCCCACCGGGCACGCGCTCGCGTACCCACTCGCGAGCGCGCATGGGACACCGACCCGGTATGATTTATACGTGTAAGAAGTTACATATAGTCCCTTTAAGAAAATATCAATACACATTAGTATCACAATGTTATGTTGTACGATACGGTATTGATTCTCCAAAATGCTGTATTGATTTTTATTAACCTCTTAAAAGTCAGACGACCTGCAGGCGAACCCGGCCACTATTCTGTCTTTCGAAGGTTATAGTGGCCTCAGTTTTAAAGCTAAAGTGAAGACACTAGCATCCTATGAAACTAGAAAACCTAAGGAATCCATTGTTACCAACAATGTCATACTAGCTTGTCACAAAGGAGGCTAAATAACGCTCCAAATTTACGCTAAATTTTGGCGAGGAAAAGCTGGCATTGCCATTTCAAAAGGGGTCCCTTAACCTCTGACCTCAAGGTATGTGAATGAAAATGGGTTCTATGGGTACCCACGAGTCTCCCCTTTACAGACATGCCCACTTTATGATAATCACATGCAGTTTGGGGCAAAAAAAACATGCAGTTTTATGAATGCAGTATAAAAGTGTTATTTAAGCCTCTTCTAAAATGGTTTACTTCTGGTGTGTTCTTTATAACATGACAGTTTTCCTAAAATTAAATTTAAAAAAATCACAATATATCGCCTTGCTTACAGCATCGCAATATATCACAATGTATTGAATCGTTACCCCTGTATCATGATACATATCGTATCTCCAGATTCTTGCCACTACACAGCCCTATTCATTTCATAATGTTAGTTTTTGTTGAGTAAAGAATATTACATCAATACTAGGTAAAACTATAAACAACACTCCTTCATGCCAGTTTCATTGTGGTCATGATTCCTATAACCTAACCTAAGACTTTCACAACCTGCAGTGTAATAAAACCACATCCACGGTCTGAGTTCCTTTTAGCTTGAGTAACATGCTCTGACGCTGCCATGCTGCCAACCAGGAAGTGTAACAAAATCTAACACATGGCTTCAGAAACGGCTCTACAACCCAACGCAGCGTCGTGCTGCGGGACTCGAGCGGGCCGGTCGGTCGGCCCGCAGGCCCAACGTGCCCTGGATGCGCCACTTTGTGCATGCGCAGGGGAAGAGGACTTCCTGTGAGTCTGTGACAGGCGTGTAACAGAACCCGCTCTGTTATCAGATGACCAGCTCTCTCTCTCTCTCTCTGTCCCTACTGTCTGACCCCCTCTCTCTCTCTCTCTCTCTTCCTCTCATCTGTCGCTCTCATCTCATCATTGCTCCATCTCTGTCTCAGACTCACTGCACAGTACCCACCACATCACCCACTTCCCCTTTCCACTGCTGAGAAGGCAAGGCATCGCAGACCCACCCACCCTCCTGTGTCTCGCCGTCCTTCAATGCAACCCACCCATCTTCTCTCCCGTTTCATCCCAAACCAGTTCACTAAATCAACATGGAGAGAGTCAAATTGCTCAGATAACCCCTTTCCTGATCAGTGTTTAATATCAATATATCAATCAATTATACTGCCTTCAACTAATTCATGTTTTATACAGTATACTGAAAATGTAAAAACCCTCAATTAACACCAAAAGACATCATCCAAAGTGTGAAAATTCAAGTCTAGCTTCACCCCCACCCTGAAAAACATCCCAGCCTCTTCCTCTCCCACTCTAATTTGATCAGGTTGTGTTGGCCTCTCCATAACAAATGTCCCAGAAGAGAACAGAAGAAGCCCCTTTACTCCCCCTAGACTTCAGCACAACAACAGAAAAACAACAGAGAGGGGTCTGTCTATCTGCCTAGCTGGGCTGGAAGCTGTGGTATACTGAGCAGCTGACCAGGGGAACCAAACATTAGGGGGAAGTGAAGCTGCATTCACCGAGGAAGAGGCAGATGAAAGTATTCAAAATGTTTTAACTAGGGCTGTCAAAGTGAACGTGATAATAACGCGTTAACGCAACTTGCAATTTGTATGTTGTAGTGGGCTCAGAGAGAAGCTAGAGAGAAGATACTGGCATCATATGAAACTAGAATACCTAATGTATCCATTGGTACCAACCATGACTAGCTTGTTGGGAAGGAGGCTAAATAACGCTCCACTTACGCTACATTTTGGCGAAGAAAAACTGTCATGGCCATTTTCAAAGGGGTCCCTTGACCTCTGACCTCTGACCTCAAGATATGTGAATGAAAATGGGTTCTATGGGTACCCACGAGTCTCCCCTTTACAGACATGCCCACTTTATGATAATCACATGCAGTTTGGGGCAAGTCATAGTCAAGTCAGCACACTGACACACTGACAGCTGTTGTTGCCTGTTGGGCTGCAGTTTGCCATGTTATGATTTGAGCATATGTTTTTATGCTCAATGCAGTACCTGTGAGGGTTTCTGGACAATACTTGTCATTGTTTTGTGTTGTTAATTGATTTCCAACAATAAATATATACATACATTTGCATAAAGCAGCATATTTACCCACTCTCATGTTGATAAGAGTATTAAATACTTGACAAATCTCCCTTTAAGGTACATTTTGAACAGGTAAAAAATGTGCTATTAATTTGAGATTAATCGTGATTAACTATGGACAATCATGTGATTAAATATTGTAATCGACTGACAGCCCTAGTTTTAACTTATACAAACGAATATAGAGGTAGAACAGCAGCACAGAAATGATGTTTGGATGTTTGGTATGAAGCACAAAACAACTCAAGTTTTGATTCCACAACACATCATTAGACCATATAAACAAAACTTTGAACAAATGTAATGACTGTTACATGTAGTGTGTTGTATACAGCCAACATTTCACTCTAAAATAAAGCCTCATACTGCCACGGCGACATCACGCAACCTGTCTTCTCCGTCTGCCTGAACCTGCTAGTTTCAGGCCATAGTGGTGCAGGCACAAACATACAGGAATATCAAACTGTATTCAGCCTCACCGCCAAATTGATGGGTGGTGTCTTGGACCTGCCCACAGCCACTGAAGTCCCCTGCAATTCCCCTGGAGTCTATTGTTGGTAACACAGACGCACACGCATGCATGCACACAAGCACACAAGCACACACTCGCACACACAAACACATATGGCGTCCTAGTTTAACCTCTTGCTGGAATTTACTTGAACTAACTACACTTTTCTTCTATAGTAGCACCTATGAAGTAGCATAGAGGGTAGCTACTGTATTACTACTGCAACTAGTATTATCTGTGACATTGAACTGAATAAAAAATGTCATCAACCTTGTCTGTTGGCGCCTCCTCAGAAGCATTCCAAACACTTTCCCAGCATTTGGGCGTCTTCATGTACCGTGCTCTTCTTGTACCCTCTCCGTGCCCACACGTTTAAAAAAACGGGTTGAACAAGAATGCAAAGCCAAAAAATATGCATCTGGTTATCGAGCAAGGCAGTCTGGGTTCCTGTGAAGTCTTTAAACCACGAGCCACAAGCAAGCAGGACATGACGGGAGAGATTAGAATCTGCTTTTAACAAGATGCTGGTAAGGAAGGGGGTGAGTGAACTTGGAGAAAAAGATGTCATGAGATTGACCATGGTGTGAGAGAAAATTGAAATGAATCAGCAAGTACACAAGTTCTCCAGCATGCACAAAGTCACTTAAGTTTTATTTTAATATTGCACGGATTTAGCCGAGGCAGCTACCAGTGAAACCCAGTTGTCACAAGATGTGTCACATATTCTTCCCTTCAGCAAAAGGAGGTGTCTGAGGTTTCTCAAATAAACTATTATTCAACGCCCCACCTGTACTCTGCCAGTTATCAGCACGATCGCCCCGCCACAGCATAGCAAACATTTGATGCAGTGGTTTTAGTGGAATTGCTTTAACACCCCTGAAGAAGCAGCAGTAGAGGATGTGCAACTGTCTTCATCTTTTCACTCGACTAATAATAGCAGCAGTGCCATTTAATCACAGCAGTGGAGAAAAACATTAAAAGAATAAAGAGATGGAAACAACGCTGATGCACGATGAATGCACAAGTTAGCCAGATGTGGATGAAAACTTTATGACACAAACTATTTCTCTGAGCTGTGCAGCACCTTACACTCAGCACTGACCTATTTGCCATTCCCTCCTTTATCTGCAAGTGGGTCAAGAACTCTGAACTCTATCAAGCCCCATCTCTCTCACTCTCCTTCACACACACACACACACACACACACACACGCGCGCGCACACACACACACACACACACACACACACACACACACACACACACACACACACACACACACACACACACACAACACGCTATGGTATTTATTTCCTCTGCTCGCCTTTCCTCTCAGTCACAGTCTAAAGACACAGTGTGTGTGTGTGTGTGTGTGTGTGTGTGTGGATGTCTTTGGAGTGCTTACCAAATAGGCAGAAAATGTTTCCTGGGCCCTATCTGCCTCCCCTGCCTGCCGGCCAGCTCTGCTGCCTCCGTCTCTGGGCAGGGCTAGAGCTTTACCAGACAGGAAACTTGCGAGTGGCCCTAGTCATACAGGCAAGCCCTTGCCTGATCCCACACAAACAGACACCTACCCCCCCCCCCACACCCCCACCCCCCAAGCACCACCACCACCACCCTCCGTTTTCAGCCCACAACTCGGCTCCGCATCCCCTGCTCTCATTGGCTTGACAGCTGCTCACTCACCACACCTCCTTATCGGGATAGGCTGGCAGCTGTTCCCTTTCCTGGATGGCCAAGGGCAAGGCACTCTGGGATATAGAGTTCCGAAACCCCATTCGACCTGCTTCGCAGCCCCTGCTGTGGACTACGAGTCCCAGCTCTCTGTGCCCTCACCACCCCCACTATCTCCAAGCCTGCTCTAACGTAAGCACTCAGGGCTGAATTATACACTACAGTATGTTGCTAGCAGGCTGCCAGGTATTAAAGTACAGACCAGCCATCAAACAGGGCCGAGCTTCGTATGAAAAAAATAAATAAAAATCCGCCTCAACTGTCAGAGCAGTAACATCAGAGGTGGATTCTCTCATTGGCTCGCACTCGAGTGACATTTCAGACACACTTAAAACTCCTGACCTAAATTATGACTTATTGCAAACAGTGTAATGCCACTACAACATGCCCTGCGCACGCAGCACACAACTTGCCCCGCACTGAGCATTTCAATCGCCACTGTCCCGAAAAGTTGCTTATACCTTGTCCAATACAATTATTTTTGGTTCCTCCTTCCCCTCGTTCAGTACCCCCCCACCCTCTCTCAAGACCCCCCCATCCCCCCCCACCTCCTCCTCCTCTAAGTGCTTCCACCTGCCTGAAAAGTTAATGCCTTGAACACATCCTATAAACTTTATCTCAAGGTTCCCCAGAGGTAAAGAGCAGTACAGAGGAAGTACTTTAGGAGGATTAAAAAAAGAGGAACCTTGACTAGGGACTGCGACCCACCTCTCCTCTCCGGCCAACCCCCCCACCCTGCTCTCCTTTCTGTCCCCCTCCCTCATTCCTCCCTCTCTCCTCTCCTCCTCTGCCCTGCTCCCCTCTGGTCGTCAGGCCCAGGGCAGACAGCGGGGGGATGGCAGGGTGCCTTTTAGCTCACCTGCGATGGCCGTGGTGAAGCTTGTTGTGGGTTAGCTCAGCCCTCTCCTCTCCTCCTCTCCCTCTCACTGTTGTGCAGCTTAAAGCCCCGTATGCGCTAACCAAGCAGCAGCAGATCAACTCAATTCCCTTCCTGGTTTCTGGAGGGCAAAGAGGTCCCTCCCTTTCTCTCTCTCTCTCTCACTCACTCTCACTCCCTCTCTCTTAAAGAAACAGCATTCCCCCTCCGTCTCCTCTCCCACCTCCCTCTGCGAAGCAAAAGTAAAGTGGAAATTTATTTGCGCCAAAAAGTGGACAGTCGTCAAAGTCATAAACTCAATCAGAGACGACACAAATCATTAACCCGTGCCTTCCCACTCTCAGTGAACGTCAGCCATCGTTTCCATGTATGGACACTCAAATGTTTGGTTTAAGGGTAAATGAGTCGTCAATTCACCTCATCTCGTACTGCTCCTTTCCCTTTCTATGCGAGTCGCACCCACCCATCCTATTGCCTGAGGTCATGGTGTCCCACCCCAAAAGCAAGCCATGGCACATTCCAGCACATACAGTGGGGGCTGCCAGCAACCCCCTTGATACACTTTCTGGCTCGGCCCGGTCTCTGTACATAATACCTGCCAAGCTCCAACAGGTGAGGCGTCAGAGGAGACATCGAAAAACACCTTATCCAATGTGGGAAATGGCAAGTTCCCATGTGTAAATTTACAGCTATTGCACTTGATGTTGCGCCACTTGCAACCGCCCACCCGCACGCCCCCTCAGTGAGTGCAAGCCAGCCATTGTACCACGGAGTGGGATGGAGCACAAGATGTATTCTGATGCACCATAAATCCTCCCAATGCACCTCTGAAAGCACTTTAAGTCATATATTTCGTGCACACACTATATAAAACATACTTTTCACAAGGTTGCTGCCTGTAAACGGTTGCCTTTTGGCGCCAGTCTCACAGGAGCTGTGTCTCACAGTGCAGCAGGGCTTGACACTCGCTTGGCACAGCACAGATAACCATGCAGGGGAATCAAGGGGCTATTTGGCAGAGAGAGGTAGTGGCACACCCTCTGCCTAGAGGGCACTGTTAAGCACCATCTCTGCTGAAGCACAGGGGAGTCACAGCCTTCAAACTTCAGAAAAACACATGAATTGCAGTACTTGGTGCCATCACTTGCTATAATTTGCAGAGTTAAGTGAAGAGGATGCAGGTGGATAAGTTGAAAACAGCAGGATACACTTTCACATAAATACACAATATTCACACAAGTTGCCTTCTATTCAGTTTTGGCCTAATTACCCACAGTCAAAATAAGTTGAGCCCATGGCTGAGATGATGTCAGACATTTTTATGGCAATGTCGTCTTTCAGTCCAATATAAACTGGTCCTCTCCAAGTCCAGACACCCCACATCAAATCTGTGTTTGTCATTACTGTCTGAATGATGTTTTGATTAAAGCTAGCCAAAAAAAGGAGGCAGTTAACCGCTAACAAGAATCCCTGTATTCAGATCACCCTTTGACCTACTAACAAAGACTAAAACAGTTAAAGTTAGTAGATAACATTAGGCTACAGGTAAAAATGTGCCTGCAGTAGGAAACAGCTGATACTCACTGCATAAACGTTGAGATTAAGGTTTAGTTGATTCTTTTTTGTAGTTAACTTTAACACTCTTTCCTCATTAACCATCTGAACCACGCAATAGACAAGTTTTTGTCCTTTTTAGGGGGGTACAGGGGGTCTTCAGGGTGAGGTAGCAGTATATGTCACATAAAAGTGGTGTAAATCATCTGAAAGCTGGGAACCTGAAGATTAATTTGAGATGCAGCTCAAGTTGTGTGTCAAATTGGTCTAGTCACAAATCAGAAATAGATAGAAAGATGTAATAATTTCCAAAATTCACAACATATTTTTATCTAACGAAATATTATGCTTCAATCCATATTTGTTGGCTTTTAGCCTTTCAAAAACAACTTTTTCACTGCAGCCAAAAAACTGCTTGTCGTACAGACATTCGAAGCTTCATTCAAAAGCCTCAATAACAGCGCTGTGAATTAAAATATTAATGCAGCTCATTCATACTGTGACAAGCTGATGTTTCCGTGCGCAAAAGCTGTTTCTCTGCAGATATATGACCACCAAGCAAGCAGAAATGCCATGCAACACAAATAAACACAATGAGGAGTCAACAGGCTTCCCCATCAGTTCAAGCCAAGCTGCTGGGCAAAAAGCACACAAGCCAAATCACACACTAAAAGGCCGCTGAATCTGAACCATCACTCACACCAGCAGCAACAGCAATAATCAATAGCTAATAAAGATACATAAAGATTCATGAAACTTACCAAAGCTGCTCATCATTTCATGTCCATCCTCTTTTCTTTCTTTAAAAAGAGTTCAATGACAAAGACAACGGCTTTGCCAGTAGCATCAAATCCGTAAATTAAAATACAACAGAGCTAACGTCTAAACAAAAAAACTAAAGCACCATATCTAACTAAACATCAATAAAGAATGTTAAATTAAATCTCAGAACTTGAACTTGAATGAATGCAACATTACATGCTAGCTAGCTAACTAGCTGGTAGCTAACTAGCCGGTAGCTACCTAGCCGGTAGCTAACTAGCCAGCAGCTAACTAGCCAGCAGCTAACAAGCCACAGTAGCTAACTAGCCAGTAGCTAACTAGCCAGTAGCTAACTAGCTAGCTGCTAACTGGCTAATCACATCGGATCCGCTCTTCTTCTTCTTCATTGGATTTAGCAGACTAGACGCTTCATTGCTGCCCTCTAGTGATTATTAAATGATCCTCTTAACAGTTACTTAAATTATTTTATATACCGTAGTCCAATACTGTAGAGATACTCCATTAGTTTCTTCATTTTTAATCCAGTTATCCAGGTTGAATCAGGTCCGCTCAGATCGGAAAGCTACGCTAGAAGGCTCCGGCGTGTCAACGAATACGCCCACTATAACAAACTCGAAATCTGATTGGTTAAAGAGTATGACAATCGGGAAATAGCACAGGGGGGGAAATCTGATTGGATAAAAGCTCCAATTTATATGAGCTGCACTGGAGGCAGGTTAGAGTAGCAATTAAATTACGTTAATAGACTAATGGGAAAGAACTTTGTAAAATACATATAGCATCAGAAAATTATATGTATATTTTTTTTAATAAAAAATATACATTATAAATTATATAATAATATTATTATTATATAGTAAAAAATAATATAATATATATGAATTATATATTATTATTAATTATAAAATATATAGTTATTTTCTGCTATGTAGTCATTTTGTGTCGCTTAGTGGTTATTTTGACCCTTTTCATAGTCATTGTGAGTCTCTTTGCAGCTGTTTTGTCTCTCTTTGTAGTTGTTTTGGTCTGTTTGCAGTCTTTTAGTGTCTCTTTGTAGTCGTTTTATGTTTCTCTGTGGTCATTTCGAGTGTCTTCCTGGTTGGTATGTGTCTCTTTGAGAGACTTTTTGTAGGTGAAGGCCAGGGGGAACCTACAACACTTTGGTCCCCTGGACCTGTGCCCAGTAGGCCTGTTCAGTAATCCATGCACGTATGAGTGAGTCTGAATATTAAAATGTCCAGAATAAATACACATTACAACCAGAGGTCAAGTCGCCCATGCAAAAACATAATTTTTATAAATTTGATTTCCCAACATGCTGTTAAAACCTTCACACTAAAGACTAAAGTTGTGGTGGGTTAATTTTTTATTTTATTGCATTGGCCCAAAAGTAACCCAATTTAAATGACTCAGAAAGTGCTGGAACAATACCAAGAACATGACCTCAGTGTTGTCAATGTAGCTACGGCCCTGACAACAACCATGTCAATCCTGAATGAAGTAAAACATTACAGAAATATTCACTAAAAAATAAGGAGTCTGCAATTGTGTAACTGTAATATATCTATGTATTTGTTTCCTCATTGTTGTTGTCTCTAAGGTTAATATTGTTTTGTTGAAAGGGGATACATTTATAAGTGTGGTACAATCTCTGGTAAGTCTGTTAGAGACATAGATGGATAGTAAGGACATAGTGGATATCACTGTCTGTCACAAATAACAACTTACAGTACATTAACAAATAAGTTTTATTTTAATCTTTTTATACATTAGAACCATATCCAACACATTTTTATATTATAATAAAATGACTCTTCACCCTTGTCATTTATATAAATCAAAAATTTGTATATTAAGACTGCAAAATAGTACTCCTGTAATTTTTGTATATAGCTTTGTACACATACAAGTGACAATGCATTCATTTTGCTCTGAACAAATGCACATTTCTTGGGGGGGAATAAGAAAGGGCAGCCATAAGCAGAGAGAATACAAGAGCTCTAGCAAGACGGCAGGCTAGCAAGTAACACCACCACCACCACCATGTGACCATCATTGACCTGGGTTAAAATGTTCAGTCAATCCCTTTGTACTACTGGAAACGTCTGAAGTTCCACTCAACGTTGGGTCGTAGTTTTACAGTAATTAATTGGGTTAAATCACAGGGAAAAGGTTTTCAAATGTATTTCAACCCAAGTCTTTTCCAAAAGCACGCCTCTAGGCTGGTTGAGTCCCAAGAGAAAGCTTGGAGCGCCACACGTAGCAGTACAGTGAAAACATAACCAAATAGACTTCGGGGGAAAGTACAGATCAACAACAAAGAGAGAGAAAAAAAAAAAAAGTTGAATTAGTCAACGTGATTGAAATTTCATATTGACATTGCAGAGATTCAGGCTTTTGATAAAAACACCAGCTAATCATCCCCATCATGATCTTGGGAAATAAAAAAAAACGTTCAGTATTAGAAAGATAATAACCCATGCTATATCATCCCATGAATACATTTTGATCATTGTTTTCTCAATGTCAATAACGACATTCTGGCATATATCAGGCATCCACAGCAGATACCTCCTCCCATGTGAGAGACACAGTGTGGGATGCACATTGAAATGGATGTTGAGGAAACAATGTCAACATAATCAGAGTGTAGATCACTGAATGAAAAAAATCAAAACATTCAAAGTACACTGATAAACTGTTCATGAATGTGCATACGAAAACAAACAAACTGATCAGGCATTGAAGAACTTTTGAGTACCCTCTTTGGTTTGTGACATTGTTCACAAAGTGATCGCTCTTTTACCAAAATGTGATGACGCCCATTTGTCCTGCACTACAAATTTAATCACCACGTTGGAGGTAATTGTAAAGGTCTCTGCGGAGAATATTTTAGCACAAGTAAGTTTGACAAAGGGATTTTAAATCAAAATTGCTGCATTCACCTTCAATAAAACCAATTTAGAATTTTCAAGTAGGTGATATGTTCGGATTTCTGCGTTTGGAAATCTCTACAGCAGGTAATTTATTAAAATACAAGTCCCACAAGCCATCAACTGCTTCCATAGAAAAGATTAATACAGAATATTCATATATTCAACAATACAAAAGAAGTTTGTCAATCAATGCAAATTCAGCTGACGCCCTGGCAGCCCGTCAGTGCTTTACATCCTCTATGGCAGTGTGGAGAAGTGAGCTGTGGCTACTCTTGACACTGGCATGGTGAAGCTGTGGTCTTAAAGTACAATGACTCTACGGGCTCTGCTGCTGGTGAAGAAATAAATGAGGGAGGGGAAGAGGGGGGACCAAAACCGTTTTACCCAAGAGCAAGATGGAAAAAAGTGCCAATGTGTGTGATGGCTTGTGTACGTGTATGTGCAGTATATTTATGTGTATGCAGGCGAGACCCAGAGGTGTGTCGGGGCAGTGGGGGCCTGTTCACTCAGTGCCGCGAGTGGGAGTACTGGGCTGGTTGAGGCCCATGGTTTTGCACAAATAGCCGGCAAAGTCCACTTCCTCCACTTCTGATCGTTTGATGAACGTGTGACTCTGAAAAAACAACAACAGGGAAACTCATTGTCTGTGCTGCTAGCATCATTTACACAAAAAATAATAATCCAGTAAACAAACTATCAGATGAATGAAAATGAAGTTCTGTCACCCACCATCAACATCTTCAGATCTGCCCTCTCAGCTGGGTTTTTGATCAAACTGCAGACACAAATGACACAAAAAGGTTACAGACATGACAGACGATAGAACTGCTTCTGTCAATGAAGGATTAAGTTGGATCTTGTTCTTCCAAACAATCTCAGATCTCACTAGACTAGTTTCTGCAACCACCTTGTACAACACTTTTCAGTCAACACCAACTGCTGTCTCCATGTCACATGACATTATATACACAAGTAATTTAAGCCCTCTACATTATCTACTTCCCATGATTCACTTTGCCGTAAAAGCAGGTAAGAGCAGTGCGCATTTTTTTGTAGCTCATTCTAAAAATGTCGTTACCAATTAGGGCTCAACAATAAGGATTGCCCGGGCAAGTGAAACGCCACGTCGGGCTAGTAAATCTAGCCGCTCAAAAATAATTTAAGACATCCTTTTTTTTTTCTGGAGCTAATGATGGAAGTAGCTAAGGAGTGAGCCTTCTTATATATTGTATTGTTGGCTGGACCGCAGAGGGCCAGCTCTACAAATACAAAAGTCTGTCACTGAGTGAAATGAAAAGGCGGGAACAGTCATTTATGCAAATGAGCCCGTCCAGCTCACAAAACTTGGACCAAGCTGTGAAACTAGGAGATCTAGTTCTAAAATGAAACGAGACTCAGCAAGTAGAAATCCAGGGACCAATCGGGTGCATTCCACGATTGGGTACGTCACAGCTTGCACAGCCAGTTGAATGGAGCAGCGCGTCCCCTATTGTCCACGACGGACCTGGTGGACATGTACCGCTGGATTTAACATTATAGACATGACCACTGACTAGTTGTCTAACAATTTAGCCACAAATTCACAGACTGACAGACATATACTCGGTCTTGTCTTGTTGTTTAACTACTGTACAGCACTTTGGTTAACTTTTTAATGTATAATAAATGTGTGTTTTATATATTTATGTTGTTTTTCTTTATGACAATTTTTACTCGTGAAGTGAGTTTTTATGCAAAGTGCTCTACAAATTAAATGGATTATTATTACTATTATTGTTATAGTTTCTTTGTTTTTTAATCGTTCTCTATAAATAAACTGAACTTGAGCCATCTTGCTTCCGTCTCATCTCTGTTGAAAAACAGAAAACTCGCAAGAAAAGGGCCCTGGGTGAAGAGAAAGTTTGTGAGCTGAAGTGCAAGCAAGCATTTTAATTATCCTGGAAACAGGAGTTTAGCTGTATGGCATTAGAGAGAATGTGGGCAAAACTCCAACTATGTATTGCACAGTTTGCTGCAAGTTTGAGAGCAAGGCGGATAAAACATGACAATTAGCTTTAGTCTTTGTTGTTATTATTTGATAACTGCTAATAATAAAAAAACAATTTGTATAGGGGCAAGTAAAAATACAATGTTGAACCCTGCCAATGCTCACCATTTTGTCACAAAGTCCTGGAAGTCATTGGTATAGACCCCAAGTGGCAGTTTGGGGGGAGGCTGAGGAGGAACCAAGAATCAAAAGGTCAAAAAGCAGAACAATTCATGCGAACATACATTGTGTGCAGAGAGACAGAAATGTGTGTTCATGCTACTCAGTGCTTTCTCAGACCTCATTCACAATGTAGTCCAAGAGCTCAAAGATGGCCATAGCAGGTCTACTGTCCACCCCATGTCCTGTGGAGAAGTTGCATATCATGGACACAATTAGAATTATATTTGAAAGCCTTTATCCTGAAAACATGAATGTAAAATTGCCGTCAGTACTCTCTACTCTCTACTCAGTAATTCTACATGAATGTGTTTGGAAGTGTTTTTGCGTTTCCTACCGCTCACGGGTCTGCCCGGCGGTCTGGGCCTCTGCATGTTGGTGTGAGGCTCTCCCTCGGGCCCGTCCATAATGGCCCGTCCGAAGATGGCCTCCAGCTCTTTGGCGTCTGGTGGGGGGATGGGGTAGCGGCCAATCGCCAGCTCCACCAGGGACAGACCCATGCTCCAAACGTCAGACTGAACCGAGTAGTGAGTGCCCTGCAGTCTCTCCGGCTGTTGAGAAACACACAATCTACGTCAGAGGGAGAAAGGTAGAGCCAAGACGCCAGGCAGGAGAGAGGGTTGGTCAGTGGGCTGGGTGGGGAAGGCACAGGAAGTGGTGGAGAGGATAATGGGAGGAGGGGTGTTATGGCAAGAAGAGTTGGGGTGTGGTGAGGGCAAGAGGACAGAGGATGGGAGGGCTTGGCAGGAAGTGAAGAGTAGCTCTCTGAAGGTTGAGTAAGGACAGGTGTGTGTGTGTGTTGGGAATTATGATGAAAGGACAAGAGTCTCTACACCCCTGGTGCTTTGTGGGTAAGGGATGGGACAGCTTTCGGCACTGCACCCACCAGGTGTCTAAGAGCGAGGGGAAAGAAGGACGAGAGAGAGCGAGCACAGTTGCCTCGCTCTTTGCCAAAGAGCCCTTTCCTGGGCACGGCCCTCGCTTCTTGGCAGGGGAGTGAGGGAGGGCCGGAGGAAGGGAAGGCGGAGGGCGGGGCCAGCGAACAAGAGCAATGTGAGAAAAGAGGAGAAGGAAAGTGGGGATAGGGCCAGAGGAGAAGGGGTGGGGGCGCAGGCGTGCAGCGCTGACTCACCGACATGTAGGAGCGCGTTCCAACAAAGGAGTTGGCCATGGAATCTATGAGCTGGCCGCTCACACCAAAGTCGCACAGCTTGATCTCCCCGCGAGAGTTGACCAGGATGTTGGAGGGCTTGACATCTACGTAGCAGACAAACAAATGTACAATAAGTTTTCAGTCCCGTCTTCATACTGTATGTCCACACTCAACACCTTAATACTATCTTACTTAACAGTTGAGCTATACAGTGTTTGTAGACATCAGGATTAGAGGGGACTGCTTAAGTCAAGTCAATTTTATTTGTATAGCCCAATATCACAAATTTGCCTCAAGGGGCTTTACAATCTATACAGGATACGACACCCTCTATCCTTTACAGTACGACTCTCCCATCGGATGAGGAAAAACTCCCCAAAAAAATCCCTTTTAACAGGGAAAAAAAATGAAGAAACCTCAGGAAGAGCAACAGAGGAGGGATCCCCCTTTATACATATAATGTGAACATATGGGTGCTTACAATAGGAAATCATGACTAAACAGATAGCTAATAAAACCACTGCTACACTGTTATGTTAATATATAAGTGGGCTTAGGTATGCAAGTATATGTAGGGGTCATGAATGCATGTGTATATATGACTAGGTCTGTGATGTATCTATGTTTTCATGTGAGACACTAACATGTGTAGGTTTGGAAAACCTCCTTTGACAGTAAAAACTATGTATCTAATAACTAGGGCTGTCAGAGTTATTAACGCGCTAACGCAAATTCGTTTTAACGCCACTAATTTCTTTAAAAAACTTGCGATTTTTAGGTTGTAGCACTCAGTTTTAAAGGTAGAGTGAAGATACTGACATCCCATGAAACTAGAAAACTTAAGGAATCCAAACTTAAGCTAAGTTTTGCTGAGGAAAAACTGTCATGGCCATTTTCAAAGGGGTCCCTTGACCTCTGACCTCAAGATATGTGAATGAAAATGGGTTCTATGGGTACCCACGAGTCTCCCCTTTACAGACATGCCCACTTTATGATAATCACAAGCAGTTTGGGGCAAGTCATAGTCAAGTCAGCACACTGACACACTGACAGCTGTTGTTGCCTGTTGGGCTGCAGTTTGTCATGTTATGATTTGAGCATATGTTTTATGCTAATTGCAGTACCTGTTAGGGTTTCTGGACAATACTTGTCATTGTTTTGTGCTGGTAATTGATTTCTAATAATAAATATATACTAACATTTGCATAAAACAAGCATATTTGCCCACTCCCATGTTGATAAGAGCATTAAAACAAATCTCCCTTTAAAGTACATTTGAACAGATAAAAAATGTACGATTAATTTGCGATTAATCGTGATTAACTATGGACAATCATGCGACGATCGACTGACAGCCCTACTAATAACTAATAGATAGCAAATATATATTGTACATAAAATCTTTCATGCAACATAGAATGACTTAAGAAACAAATATTTAGACGAGGGCTGCCACGAGGCCTGCGGGTGGTAAGCACGGCACCCCCCAGCTTTATCTGCGGTGCCGTGTTAATGGAGCAAGAGAGAAAATAGCTCCAACTCAAGCTGAGCCCCTGTTATAAACAAGCCCGGTCCTCCACATTTCCCGCTCATCGCTGAAAAACATCCTGCAGAAATAATGGGGTAAGACTGAGCCCTGCAATCTGTCCTCTGTGGTGTGACCCCCTCCCACCGGCCAAGGACATGTGAGGAGTGACTGAGAGCGAGGTGGCATGAAAGAGCGGGAGAACGATGGAGGGAGACACGGAGGGAGGGGTCAGCAGGGCGCGGCTGCTGTATAATCACATCTGAGAGGCTGTAATTACCGCCTGAGCTCACAGACAACTGTCCTAGAGTACCAGCGACCCTGTAGCGCTGGGAGACTTCTCTGCATTATGCACGTCTGAACGCTGCAGTCACCGCTGCTCCTCATAACAACACACACTCATGAGTCCTCACTGGTGTGCTGTGGAAAACTTGTCTGCCTTTAGACTTTGCTATGGTGTGACTTGTGATTTTGTCTGGATGCAAAGATAATTGTTTTTACTAAGCTCTTTTTTTTCCCCCCCGTCATGCTACAAACGTCTATGATGAGAAACTCGTGATATTCTTAAACAATAGCTTGCCTTGTGGTGAGCGTGCTAAAGCTCTTAAGATGTTGATGCAGCGCATATGGAGCGAAAGGCATGAAGACAATTAATACAAATTTCAATCAAATCATACAGAGACAACTGGAGACGGTCTAGTTAATGTGGCGCATTTAAAGTGGTTTCACTAACAAAAAAAAGACATCACATTCACAGACATTTGGAAATAGCAATCATACCTATATGCTTTTTGTTAGTGTGTGTTGAGCCGGTTCCAGACTAGGAAGGATAATGTGAGTGGAAAATTAAAGGACGACCCTGCATTCTTTTAAAATGTGATGTTTAGACTGCAACATTAAGAGGGTCTGTATCTCAGCTGGTTGCCCCACAAGAGTCAGCAAAAATTTAGCCACCACTAATACTGAAGGGATGGGACTCATTATATGAACCACAACAAAGTTCATGAAAAACATGTACATCATATTATTTTTTAAATGAGGATTATTTTTCTGTAATCTGGAAACAAGGCAGAGTTATCCTAATGGGTTACCCATACGGCATTTCTATACATTTTATGGCTATTACCAAAAAACAAAACAAAATATATTTTCTTTCTTTAACTACAGTGTGGCTACGAAACTGTATGTCCTATCAAAAATAGGAATATGCTTTAGTCTAACACCCTGTAGTAATGATTCACTGTTGCAGCAAGATTGTAAGAAGTCAATGCACTCTAGAGCTGCAACAATTCATTGATTAATCGATTAGTTGTCATCTATTAAATTAATCGCCAACTATTTTAATAATCGATTAATCGGTTTGAGTAATTAATCAAAAAAAAAAGTCAAAATTCTCTGATTCCAGCTTGTTAAAGGAAGTGTGTAGGATCTGGTGGTATCTAGCAGTGAGGTTACAGATTACAACTTCTCCCATGTGCCAAGCGTGCAGGTTTGCTACGGTGGCCGACATGAAAACGCGAATGGCCCTCTCTAGAGCCAGCTGTTGTAAGAGTAGAGTGCTTGGAGAGTGTGCTTGTACATGGGAACGGAGTGATGATGCAAGAGAGAGAGAGCAGCGCGACGGGGGTGAGTAGCGTTATCGACTCCGGCACAAGCAGGAAAAGTTAACTGAGTTTGGTTTGTCTGTTCTGGGCTACTGTTGAAACATGGCGGTGAAACATAGTGGACTCCGTGGAGAGGGGATCCACTTGGTATGTATATATAAACGGTTCATTCTAAGGTAACGAAAACACAACAACTCTTATTTTCAGGTGATTACACACTGCAGAAAACATAGTTATTAATATTATATTCCATATTTTCTGGTTTCTTTACTTCGCTATGACAGTAAACTGAATATCTTTGAGTTGTGAACAAAACGAGACATTTGAGGACGTCATCTTGGGTTTTGGTAAACACTGATTGACGTTTTTCACAATTTTCTGACATTTTATAGACAAAATAACTAATCAATCAAGAAAATAATCAACAATGAAAATAATGGTTAGTTGCAGCCCTAACGTACTCATTACTTTTTGGAAATAAAAGTCCTACTTTAAGAATTTGACTAATCAAAATTACAATTAATTAAAATCTGAAGCCTAATAGCCTTCCTAGTCCATTCACTAAACAATGGTGAGTGTAGTGAAAAACTATACTTGAGTATAACTGTCACTATGCCGTAAAATATAATTAGGAGTGTATCCATCAAATTTGTAGTCATCTTGCTCCTGGGATAGGAAGTCAAATACTTCAGATTGAAAATAGCACCCTGGTTTTATAATTATTCATTCTGAAAGCAACAGACAGGAGTTGAGACCTAAAACGTGATTGTGTGATAAACACTGAATGATTGAAATAAAATTCTATGATGTGCAAATTAATTATTAGTGCTACACAAAACTCCACCTACACCCTGATCCTAATCATCATAACCCAGAAATGTTGTAATCGCTTATTTGATTTTGTAAACTACACACTCTGTATCTCTTGTACCGCAGTGATTTGAAAATGTTGCAGAAGGGATTTTCAGTGCAAATGTAATTTACTGCGACAAGAGAACACCCTTACCTCTGTGCATGATCTGGTGCTTCTCCCGCAGGTATGCTAATCCCCTCAATACCTGTAAACAAGAGAGGAAACATTTAACATAAATATACAGAGGGCCAAATCTCAGATAAGAGTCTATATACACATAAAAATAAGCTTCCCCTTTTCACATATATCAATTTAAAACTAGAATTGTCTAGTTGCAGTTTGCATCCATGTCTGTCCAAAATGTCATCACTTCATCATTTTATCCTATTAGACATTTATGTGAAATTGTCATAATCAGCATATGAATTCTTGAGTTGCGGCCAGTGTTTTGTGAGGTCACAGTGACCTTGACCACCTAATTCTAATCCATTCATCCTTGAGTCCAAGTGGATGTTTGTGCCAGATGTAATACAATTCTCTCAAGGTGTTCCTGAGATATCGCTTTCATGAGGATGGGACGGATGTGAGGTCACAGTGACCGTTGACCACCAAATTCTAATCAGTTCATCCTTGAATCCAAGTGGATGTTTGTGCAAAATTTCAAGGAATTCCCTCAAGGCGTTCCTGAGATATCGCGCTCACGAGAATGGGACGGACGGACAACCCCGTAAACATAATGCCCCCGGCCACAGCTGTCGCCGGCGCAGAGCCATAAACACACATTATTTGGCAATCCTACTATTACACCGAGTTATTTGGAATTGATGCAAGAGTATAAGTTGAGTAAAATACAGTAGTGACTCATGTATTACTGGGCAACACACAGCTAGTTAAGCAATACCACAATACACACACCCACTATGAGCAATGTATCTGCAAAAACATGTATAGTAACCAGCTTTAAGAATCTTCATAACACTGCAACTGATTTTAAAATGACAAACTTGTCATAAAGAGGCAGAAACTATATTTTTAAAAAGGAACAGAATTAGTCAACTACATACAGCTATGCTAACTTTCCCCAGGATTTCTTCGGGGATTCTTCTGGCTTCCTTCAGGACCTGGTCCAAGGATCCACCATCCTGTAGAGACAAGTTGCACATTTAAAATCTGACACACCATCTTTAAAAATCAATAAAAACTACAAGTTTGGGAATAAATATCTTGTCATTAAAAAAAAAGACAATACTGGTATCCAACCACATCAACTCCATTTCCATTGGTAGGTTGCCCCGCCAACGGTCTTTGTCTCTCACCATGTGCTCCATACAGATGCTGATCTCCCCATCGCTGTAAAAGGCACCATAGAAGCCCACAATATAGGGGGAGTTGCATTCATGCAGCACCTGCAGCTCTCTGATAATCTGGTTTCTGATGGCAGGCTTGATTTCCAGGTGGATCAACTGAGGAGGGAAAGGATGAGACCATAAACTGCTGTTCTGACAAAAACAAACGCAACAGATGCAGTTTATGATCATTCACTGACCTCTTTATATCTCAACACATTTCAGAGGTGGTGGTTGGCATAACTATAACACTTTCATGTTTGTTTGTGTGTAGTAATCTCAACACATTTGGGATTTCATTTAAAATTGTTTCACAGACACATACCAGGCGAGTCTACGTACACACAGAACGTCTTAAAATTCACACCCAGTTTTTAACAATGATATCCACAATATAGCAAAGACAAGTTCTCATAAATCCAAATTGTTTCTAATCATTTGCATGACTTTTAGGGGGAAATTGAATTGGCGTGTCAACACACACTTAAAGTCTTGACAGTCTACAAGCTTGTGCTTGCTTGAGCTGCTGCTGCAGTGTCTGTATGGAGTCCCAATAACTTTCTGTGTCATAAACTGAACACTATTCATTACGATCAAATTAGGGGGAAAATGGACCAACCAAGCGCAGCAAAGCTGCACAAGGACAGCTTTAAATGCCCAAACAATACTGTTTTTTTTTTTACACAGATACGCATCTATATTTGAGGGAAAAATTTGGCAGATATTTTTTTTTTTAAATAAACATGTAAAATTGGAAAATACTTGTGATATGGATCCCTTAGGCTTTGTTAAAAAAGTGTGACCAAGATATGTATTGAGCGAGACATCACAGCGGAAAAATACACTCTCTGATAGACAAACTATGTGATTGAGGCACTGCTAGTAAATTACCTCAAACATATCTCTGGCATTTCTTCATTGGATTTTTTTCTGACTTACAATGCATACACCACAAATGATTTATCTGCGATACAAGCTAATATTGGCCAACATATAGGCCCTGGAGCCAGTTGCATAAAAATAGACCTAGACTTTGTCTTAAATACAACTTTAAGTCAGACTTGCTATGGACAGCTAAAAGTTAGTTAAAAGTAATGAATAAACAGTTGAAATAGTTAGCTAAAACTTAGCTAAAAGTAATGGATAAACAGTTGAAAGAATTTAGCAAAAGGTTAGCTAAAAGTAATGGATAAACTATAGAAATGGGATAAACAGTTGAAAGAATTTAGCAAAAGGTTAGCTAAAAGTAATGGATAAACCATAGAAATGGGATAAACAGTTAGTTAGCTAAAATTTAGCTAAAATTAATGGATTAACAGTTGAAATAGTTAGCTAACTAACCTAACAGATTGTTGCCAACAAAGCTCTCACCTCAGGCTTAGCCAGGGGGAGAGGTGGCTAACTTTCCTACCTCAAATTAAGTCAGTCTTAATAGGCTATTAAGTCTAACCTGCAAATTAAAGACCAGTGTAAGGCCAAGACTAGTCTTAAACTAAGTTTATGCAACTGGCCACAGAGGATTTATGAGGACATATTCATGTCTTGGTCAAGTATAGGTGACGTGTTTACGAGACGAGTCCATATGAACACTCCCCTCATGTCGTATTCACGACCCCGTAGGTGGATAGTTTCTCAAAGCTCAGAGTTCACGACTTTTGACGTGTTTGTTGACGTTGTGAGAAATGCTGGAGCCCATGGAAGTTCATTTTTCAGTGCATAATAAGTGAATATATTGTTATTTTAGTCGTATATTGTTTTTCTTTGTAATTTTAACATATGTCTGAGGAAAATGTTGATATTCCCAACGCCCTCATCTTTCTCCTCTGTCATTATGTCTTTGCATTTACTGCATTATGTTACCCACTTGCTAGCTTGCTAAATTGTTAGCCTCTGTGGCTTCTAGACGCCGACAGTAACGTTAACATTGCCATTGCTTAGCAGCGGTGTTCTCACGACTTAACCACTTGAACGCGAAGCTTATCGTGTACACCACTTCCCATGTTGTAAACACGAGTTCACGAGTTTCATTTGAAGACACCAGTATTGCTTTCAACTAATGTTGCATGGTGTGCTTTTCTGCACACCGAAAGTGTCAGTGTGGGTAGAAGTGGGTGCAGCAAACAAAGTGCTATGGTGCGATGATAAAATCTAACACCTCTGGAAGGTGTTTTGAGTCAGCTCCCTCCAACTGTCACCTGCAACAAAAATAAATTAAACAAATGTTGATTTTCACCTTCCGAGCCATGACCAGACCCGAGGGTTTGTGGCGGACCTTGTTGACCACTCCTCCGTTCCCAGCACCCAACTCGCATATGGGTTCAAAATCCTCGTCCTTCAGCTCCCCGACCTGAGCTTTCTGGGTGAGAAAGGCCTCTAGTCGTTTCCTCTGTTGTTCGTCCAGGTCCAACTCACCCAGTTTCTTTTGTAAGGCCTCAAGGTTGGCTCTGTGAGGATGAGACAGTTGGTTCAGCAGGGTTTAATTGTGTTCATTGTGTGCAATATTCATGTACATCATGTGCAATATTACTTCTTTTCTGTTTTTTAGCTTACCGTACCTTCTTTTTATTTCACTTATCTTATCTTATTTACTCTTTTTACTTAATGCTACTTACTTACTTAATTGTCATTCTATTAGGCACTGGTGCTAGAAATAGTACGTTTTACTTTTTTTATTAAATACACTTGTATTTTATACACTTGAAACTCGTTGTAATTTGTTGTAATTTTTGAATTTTTTGAGCAATCTCTGGCACAAGAATTTCCTTTGGGATTAATAAAGTTCTATCTTATCTTAACACACAGAGAGGGAGAGAGAAATGATAAGACAGGGACATTTACTCCATTTAAATGGTGGTACAGTGTTTGTAAATGGTCATAACTCACACACACACACACACACACACACACAGAGCAATTATGCACAAATCTCTCTTTTAACACAGTTAATCTCACATTAGGGCTACTCACTCAGATGCAGCATCGATGGTGTTTGAGGTGGCCTGTCCCTCCCCGATGGGCGTTATGTTCAGGGGAACGGGTCTTCTTTTAGGAGGCATTGTAATAATTAACCCTAAAAAGACTTTCTCTCAAATAATGCACTAAACCTGCAGTGAACTGTGAAGCTGCTAATCTAATCTAGCCTTTTTTTCCTTGTTCAAAACTCAAGTCTGAAAAAAGCAACAGCTCTTTTGGCTAGCTAACGTTAGCACAGTTTAGTATACTTTCGGTAGCTGATATTCGGGTAAATCGTATCATACCGAGTCGCTCTTTAAAGGCGGTGCATTTAAAGCTTTTGGAGTAAACACATTTTCTATTTGTTTTGTTTGGTTTCTTCTGGGTTTATCCACCTAGCTGCTACTATCCATTAGCCACCTAGCTGCTACTAGCTAGCACCAGCTCCAGGAAAAATCTAACCCCTTGCTTCTCAGCTTTCACACCACGGTTTGTTTACCGGGCAGCTACACAGGGACACCGACTCGGCTCGGCTCGGCTTGGCTTCCCCTTCTCCGCAGGACGGGCAGCAGCAATATTCCTCCGTGTTTTCAGCTCAGGGTGTGGAGCTCTGAAGCGAAAAAGGGCTCTGGCTCCGTGGTGGTGCTTGAATACAGGAAGCAGCAGCTGCAGCATCAGAACCTGTGTGACACCCACAGGGAGAGCCCCCTGCATAAATACCGCGAGACTGAGGCCGAGAGATGATGCAGAAATCTCACGGTTTGTGATAACACCTCCGGTATGCTGTTTTTAATGAGGTTAAAAAGTCCAGTTTAAAACCAGATCTTATCCGCCCAATGCTGCTTTCGTATGTGTTTAATGGCAATTAGTAAACAAGCTGAGAAGAACATTACTGCCCCCCAGCGGTGACAAGAGGGAACTGAAGATTTTCAATACTAAATTATTGAATAGTATATTATAAAAAAAAAAAATAAAAAAAAAAGGAAATTCACTACATTTTTTGTTTAAATAAAAAAAAAATAAATAAATACAAATTTAAATAAAAAATACACTTCTTTAGGGTAAAACATTTGCATTTATATTTCTTTATTTAATTCTTTAACCCTTGTGCCTCAATACTAGATTATTGAATAGTATATTATAAAAAAAAAAGAGAGAAAAGGAAATTCACTACATTTTCAGTTTAAATAAATAAAAATGTAATAATAATAATTTTAAACAAAAAATACACTTCTTTAAGGTAAAACATTTGCATTTATATTTCTTTTATATCTCGCCACTTTAACAAAGATTTTGTTGCTGCTGAGGGAACAGAGCTGCATGGAACGATGGAATTAAAAAAATAAAACAAACAGAAAAATGCAGGAAAACAAAATCTCCAGTGTTAAAATTGGCTTCAGAAAGACTCAATTCTTCTGTCCTCCGCTTCTTTCTAAGCTACTCTCTGGTCAGTCTGCTAAGTTTTTATGACTGAGGTAGGTTCTCTTTAGCTAAGGACAAAATAAAAATGGAAAGCATCAAACACTGAGGCCAGTTATGTGTTCTGCCCTTTTATAATTAAAATTAAAAAGGATAAATTCCTGAAAAACCCTTTCAAGCTTTTAATTCATTCTCTGAACAAAGAAATAAAAACGATGGGAGAGCTTTGAATTTCAGTTTAAATAAAAAAAAAAATAATGATAATAATTTTAAACAAAAAATACTTCTTTAAGATAAATCATTTGTATTTATATTTCTTTATTTAATTCTTTAACCCTTGTGCCTCACCAGGGACAATTTTGGCTTTTTAATTTTCGATCATTTTGGCTGTGTCAATGCATCTGGCACACATTTTGGCAATTTTTTTTTTTTTTTTTTTAATTTTGGAAGTTCAACCTCAGCTCCTATAATAAGTCTATAATAAACTGTGTAGCCAAAATACAGACACTCAAATGTCTCCATTAAAACCACACTTTTCGATCCATCCATTACAGCATAAATTAATGCCCTTTTTTTTCTCTTTTTTCTTTTTTATCTATCAGGCTTTCAATCTAGAGCCCTCTAGGTTTTACTATTTTACACCATATTTAGCCATTTTCTCATGTTTACCCCATTGGACAAATACATTCTATTTTATTTCTACTAGTTTCCACTGGGGGCATTGCTGCTGCTTTATGTGTTTGATGCAATGCATCAAAATCAATGTTTTTGCTAATCACTGACATATCCCAGACTGTGAAAAAAAATATTTTAGTAATAATTCAATTTTTGTGTTTATATTTTTGACAAAAAACAACAGTTGGATAATGTAGACAAACTGGCATTTAAAGGGTTAGAATTCTGAAAATAAATGAATATTTGGTAGTTGTGATGGGGACTGAAGTTAGTTAAAAGATCTAACTCAGTGAAAGTTGAAAACAATATTACTATATCATTTTATGGCAGTTTTTTTGACACAGACATTTTTGTCCTCTAAGGACATCAGAGCATTTTTTAATGAAGTGAGGTACAAGGGTTCACATTGTATTTAATATTGTAGGACTGTTTTACTACTAAAATAATGAGCTTTGTATCTTATTATGATCAAAGCCTGTAGTAATGCTTTTCAGCCTCAAGTGATGATTATTTTTGCATATTATACTGTGTACTCCTTCTACATTTCTGTCAAGAAATACTCAATACCCATTATATCATACTATTTAGTATGCCAGAAAAAGATTTACTATGTCCCAGTACACTAGCCCAATCCCAATGTCCCAATGCCATAAGCCCTGAACCCTCAGGGACTTGATTGACGTCACCTGGTAAATGGTTGAGTGTGAGAGGCTGCAAGAGCTTGAAATGGGACAAAATGAAAATGAATGGGACAACACATTGCGGTGACATATCACGTTACCTTGACAACGCCAATTGTGGGTTTTCATTTTACGTTTCTTACTGAATGTCTTCCAGGCTCTTGCCTTACGAGATTAGAGGTAACCTTCAAATAATAAATGTACTTGTTTTTGTCAAACTTCATTAAGCAAAATTAAAAGAACTGGTTGACGAATAAACCAGGTGAGTAATATAGTCTAATGCTTGCATTCCTCTGATTTCATGTTTTTTATGTACCATCTTAAATCCTTAATGTTAATGTTTCGATGTAAATTTAAATATGCCAGGCTGAACACCCATGTGCCGTCCTCTTTACCGAGACTTACCTTTTTTTTAACGCCTCTAGGCTTCCCCTGGTAACCCGTGGTAACCTTGTGTTTAATGTCACAACACAATGAATTGTGGGTAATTCCCTCAGGCAAAGTCTGCAGAAATGCGAACTATGCGAGAGACCCCTCATGCCCTTGACGATATGACAGTGGGACAGCCCTAAACCCTCACCGACTTTGTGGGAACGCATCTCAAAGTCTGTGAGTGTGGACAATGGGATTGGGCCATAGTAAGCCAAAAATACCAGGATGTCCTACTACACCTGGTCGCATTTTGCAGTATGCAAGCCAGCATACATTTCTGGCTATTCTGACCCACAATCCTTTGCGCAGCAGATACTGTATGAGCAAGAGGGTCAAAGTTCAAAGCGCAATGCTATGACAAAGCAGTGTGTCCCAATTGTATTCATACTGCATGCAACAATATGCACTTTGTAAGGCCAGCTGCAGTACGTACTAAAAGTAAAAAGAAATAGTATGTGATTTGGAGCGTAGGTGTGATGTATTTGTCCCTGTGGATCCTTTCGTTAATAGTGGTCGTCTGGCTGAAGACAGACTATTTTCAAAATGAAACGATGGCAGACATGTTTTTTTTAAGAACTGATTTTAATTAATTCCACACGTCAATAACAGCTGTTAGAATACGATCATTTGAAATTTTACAGTTTTATCCTCAACAGGCATCAAATGTGTCCCCAGATCTGAGCATTTTGGTACAGGACATAACAATCTCCACCTCATAACCAGTCCAACCAGTCCTCTGTGGCATCAGCTTCAGCTGCTGCTGCCCCCTCAACAGCTTCTTATTGTCTGTTTGCCTATAGGAACAACTGGAGGCGATTCAAGGCTTAATAAAATATTATTTAAATTTTATTGTCTTTTAATATGAACATATAAAAAAAACACAACAAACGAAACATTTACATCATGGATTGTAAGCCTCTGCCCATGCTACCTTATGCATTATTATAAGAAGAGATGCCACTACAAAAAGATCAGATCCTCTGCTCTCTCCAGCTCCCAAACAACCGCATCTGGCTCAGTTCATCAGAAGCAACCGGCACCACCTCTCATCTTTAACCATAAGGCAAAGAAAAGATCCGTTCAAATAATGACCTTCTATACCTATCAACAAATGAACAATGTCATTTTTATATGTATAGCAGTTACTTACAAATAGAAATTGCCTAGTTAAAGAAAGGTATTAGAGTTCTTCTTTACATTATTTTCGCTTTAAAGCGCCTTCTGTAGAATATCCTTTTCAGGGACAGACTCTGATGTATTTCAGGCAAAGTGCCATCAATCAATTTTGTGTGGAATATCCAACATTTTTCAACAGTATATTGATCCTGTAAACCATATCAAAGTGTCAAAAGAAGGAGAAAAATGGAAGACCAGATTTGACTCGACCTACTTTTCCAATCATCAACCTTATCGGAGGATGCACTTGCAGCAGTGAGGCCCCGGATCGATGTGTAAATGTCATTTCTCTGTGCTTATGAGCAAGGCAAAAAGAAAACCAGGTTCTGTGCTGATCAAACCGTAAAACAAAAAGATGATGAGAGAGGGAAACATACATCTGAGTCACTACTACTTCCGCCACGCGTCTCACAGTGGAGCAGATCTTTTCTAGTTTCACATTTTCTGAATGCCACGCATGAGATGGTCGAGAAGAGCTGATCACAATGGATTAATACTCATAAATAAGCCTTAAAGTTGGGATGAAGTGTGAGATGAAAATGCGAACAGCTCTAGCAACATCTCTTCTCATCTTCCAAGCAAACACTGCAGACAAAACCTAAAGCCTGGACATGCAGCCCGAGTATCCTTCTCTGAGGAGCAGCCACGACACACCGACAACACTAGTGCAGAGGAATATTAGTTGTACGACTACAGCATGTAGCAATTAAAGTCCAATTCTATTCCAGCAAATAGATGTGACCTTATCTACATTGAAAAGGAGGCCGAGGGGATTGTTGGTTGAAGCGGCTCCACTTGTTCCAGACAAGACCATTTGTAATCCAATCAATGACTTAAAGCGTGGGGGGGGTTGCACTTATTGACACTTCATTAAGTTTCGTTGTGTCAGACATGTTGAACCCACCGCAGCAAAGTACTCTGAATGGTGCTTTGACCCAGGTCGGATTCACTCAGAGGGAAAGAAAAGGGAGCGTTCGTCAACAGCGCAGCCATGAGCCCGGACCAATTATAACGCAACACTCAAACCACTGCAGCAGAGGTGTCCTGCTTTCTGCAAACAACTGTTAATGAAAATGTGAAGCAATTAAATAAATATGATACTTTCAGAGGAGTGGGGGAAAACAATGACAGCACTTCTGATACCTATGCCATTAACTGTCCTTTACCACATGATTTATTCTGCTTCTTTGTCAATTTCTCCTACTGGAAAAAACAACTTATCCTCAATGAAACACCCCCCCCCCCCCTCTCTCTCAGACTGGGTATCTCATCTGCTGGCCAGCTCAGCTAGCCTTAAAACAACGGGCTCCAATCTTCACCACTCAACGCAAAAGGCACCGAACCATTCACAACCATTTCCTGTCAGTGAATTCTTAAAATAGATCTGCTTTGGCACAGCTGCCGCACAGTAATTTCGATGACTTACGCCAATATGCAATGCTGATATATCACTTCTAATAAATCATGTTAACAGCGCAATAACTGCAGTTGTGTTTTACAGAGTCCACCCACAAGTTTTTTTACAAACTATCTCGCCCCTTTAACAAAGATTTTGTTGCTGCTGAGGGAACAGAGCTGCATGGAACGATGGAATTAAAAAAATAAAACAAACAGAAAAATGCAGGAAAACAAAATCTCCAGTGTAAAATTGGCTTCAGAAAGACTCAATTCTTCTGTCCTCCGCTTCTTTCTAAGCTACTCTCTGGTCAGTCTGCTAAGTTTTTATGACTGAGGTAGGTTCTCTTTAGCTAAGGACAAAATAAAAATGGAAAGCGTCACACATTGAGGCCAGTATTGTGTTCTGCCCTTTTATAATTAAAAAGGATAAATTCCTGAAAAACCCTTTCAAGCTTTTAATTCATTCTCTGAACAAAGAAATAAACACGATGGGAGAGCTTTGAATTTGCATCACACTCCAGATGTCTCGGCCTTGTCCTCCCCCAAATTTTCCATGTAGTTGTTTTTTTGACCTTTTACCAAAAACTACAGAGGAGCCTCCATTTTTCAACTTGCCTGTTCATCACAAATGTGACAAAAAAATCAGAGACGCACACGTCGAACGCCCGTGGCTAAAAGAGCCTGTAATTCCAAGTCAAATACAAAGAGAGGTGTGGTGGTAGAGAGGGAATAGTCTGGAGAGAGAGAGGAGGAAGGAGGGGCGGTGGTGGTGGTGGTGGTGGTTGGGTGCACGATCCATTCAGTCCATTCTGAGTAGAGGCAGGACGGTACAGATATTCACTGCAAGGTGACGGTTGGCCAAAAAGAGTTGCTTCCAGTGGTGTACAGTACAAAGAGGAATCCTAATCACTCTAGATTGAAGATTCACTAACAGTGCATGTTTGAGTGTGTGTTTATTTTGACTGGATATAAACCAGAGCTGCTAAAAGGCTCCGACGTCTGGGCGTAAGGGAGGGTCGTTGCATCTAGTGGATTACTGTGTTCCTGTCCTCTCGGCCCCCTGCCTCTCTGTCTCTGTGTGTGTGTCAGTCTATGAGGGGACAGAGCTGTGGGGTCAGTAGGCAGTGACCAGGTCCTTGTCGTAGTTGTATCGGCCCCTCTTCGGGGCAGGACTGTCGGCGCTGTCCTCAGTGTCCTCACTGTCTCCTCCCGCCCCGCCCCCTTCCTCCTCAGAGGAGGAGTCAAGAGTCAGATCTACCACCGCACCTCCTCCCGATGCAACGGCAGGTCCTCCCGCCATCCCTACAGAACCGCTTCCAGATTTGCCCGTCAGGCTGGTGCTGCTGTGGGCCGGTGAATGACCGTTCGCCTCAGGAATGCCTGCAGACATGAAGGCCATTTTAAAAGTTGATTGCAAAAAGAGTAGGGCTGTCAAACGCGATAATAACGTGTTAACACAAATCCATTTTAACGGCACTAATTTCTTTAATGCATTAATGCAACTTGCGATTTTTAGGTTGTAGCGGGCTCAGTTTTTAAGCTAGAGTGAAGATACTGGCATCACATGAAACTAAAAACCTAATGAATCCCTCGGTACCAACCATGTCATACTAGCTTATCGCATGGCCATTTTCAAAGGGGTCCCTTGACCTCTGACCTCAAGATATGTGAATGAAAATGGGTTCTATGGGTACCCACAAGTCTCCCCTTTACAGACATGCCCACTTTATGATAATCACATGCAGTTTGGGGCAAGTCATAGTCAAGTCAGCACACTGACACACTGACAGCTGTTGTTGCCTGTTGGGCTGCAGTTTGCCATGTTATGATTTGAGCATATTTTTTATGCTAAATGAGGTACCTGTGAGGGTTTCTGCACAATATTTGTCATTGTTTTGTGTTGTTAATTGATTTCCAATAATAATAATAAATATATACATACATTTGCATTTTGAACAGATAAAAAAATGTGCGATTCATTATTTCAATTGATTGACAGCCCTAAAAAAGAGCAACATTAGCAAACTAATGCACAGGGAAAAAAGAAAAGAAATCCACACACTGAGTACAAGAGGTTAAACTGACAGCGTTGACACTTACATATATCGACAACAGGATACTCTGGCGTGTTGCTGCGTTCTCTTTCCCGGTCCCTCTCCTTGTCATCTCTGATGGGTCGCCAGGAGCCGTCGGTTAAGTACTCAATCTCCTCGATGTCCTCACTCGTCTCTGTCAGAATCTCAGACATCAGCCTGAAATATACACTGCTGGTTAGAGTCGCCCCACAAAACAGATTTCACACTAGAAAAAAAAAAAAAGAATACTCTTTTTGTCCTTTTCGGCAGTCTGCAGATCATGTCTGTCATTCTGAATCCTCAAATTACTTGAACCCAATCCTCTATAACCTTGCTCATTTCCATTAAATAGCAAGATATCATTCAAGTTAGGCTCCATGAAGAAAATCGACAAAATAAACTTCTTTATTATCGGAAAATTGCATTAATTTTGTAAATTTCTCTGCCTCAAAACACCACTCTGTAAACTTGAAAACATTTAGTAATTAGGCTGCTGAAACTGAAATCTAGAGATGAGTTAAAAAAAAGGGACTTTCAAACAAGTTTAATTTAAGGAATGCAAATATACCTCAAAGCCAAACTGTAACACAATGCTCTCAGTGTGTGTGAAAATGAGGGAGTGCCTGTGAGAGTTGCTTAGCATTTGCAGGAAACTACACGCCCAAATGGTTGTGGATGAAAGTATTTAACATTTGTGTTTTTTGCTATTCTGTTGGTAGTAAAATACCAGAAAGAAAAGACAAAATGTGTTCAAATGCAGTCCTCATTAGTAGAAACACTGCAGGCTGATTATAGATATATTATAGGGACACACCGCAAAAACTAGGCTGACAGACGCTCACCGACGGCCCCAAGCTGGCCGACGGTCGGCTTGGTGCGGCAGTGCCTGAACCCCCAAATTGCAAAAACTCTCGCGAGACTCGCTGCCCAACAACGTAACCTAACCTTAACCATCTTCTGAGAGTTTCACAATTTCTGCTTAACCTTCTAGACACTACCATGAGTACTGTAAAAAAAAAAAAATAAGAAAGAAATGTTGAGCCCTCTTGAGTCCCAAGATTACACGGTTCTCAAAACTATAGCCTTGTTACATCAACTAGACCAAAGAGCCAACAAACAAGCTGTTTTACATGATAAAATCTTTTGGGATACAACCTGACCGCAGGTGTAGAGAAACAAACCACAACGGGTTTTCTCTTGCCATGAAAACATTCAAAGCTATTAAAATGAAAACATAGTAAGTCATCGGCATGGTTCAACTTCTATCAAGAGCCCTTAAAATGCCCCAACATCTGTGCAGCTTGAATAATTTCCCCCAAGCTTCAACACACAGATGGCTGGAATAACACAAAAGTCTAAATTTTCAGAATTTATTAAGGGGAGGATGGTGCTGCGGTGGTGGGACAAGTCAGAGCATGCTTCTGTCTACTTACCCATCGATAGTGAGCAGCTCAAAGGGAGCGGGCTTGTCACAGACGGGGCAAGTCCATGTGGGCTTCTTCTCGTTCATCTGCAGGAAGAAGACCGCGTCGAAACACTGAAGATGGGCACAAGTTAAAACTCGACATGGAACACCGAGCCGCATCTTCACCAACTGCGAAGTGGGAGAAAGGAGGGAGGGAAGAAGCATGTTAAAGTAATCAAGCTTCATAGTAGGACAAACATTTATGAAGCTGGCCTTTGATAATACAGAATCTCATCCTGTCAGGTATTATCATGAAGGGATACTCACTGGACAGATGAGAGAAACCCGGAGGCCTGTGGTTGCAATTTCACTCTCTGGGTCAAAGCGTAGTTTGTCTTGGACTATAGATAAATGGTAGACAAAATATCATGAAGTATCATAACAGTTTATCAGACAATACATTGCAATATGTGAAATTAAACACACAATACAGTCCTACTAAAACAGTGCTAACAAAAAGTTAGAGTCAATAGCCGTGTTTCCATTTAAATGTCAAGGAATTTTAAGCAAACTTTTGAAATGTTGCTAAAAAAGAAATGCGAATTAGGCGCATTTCCATCAACTGGTTTGGAGAGGAATAACTGTGCTACAGCATAGTTTGGTCAGAGGTTGGTGCTAGAGGCTACGCATGGCTGTAATCCGCCAGTAAATAGAGTAGTAGAAGAAGTACAGGTTGCGAACCGCAAACAATACAAGTCGATTTAGCCATCTAACCATCTATGAGAGAAAAATGGAGAGAGGTCTTCAGAAATTTGTTTCAATTGGGTAAGTTTTAATTGTTCTGTCAGCTAGTATTGACCATGTTTCAGGCTGTCTGGAGACGAAGACGAGCATTCGTACATCATGGGAATATCCGGGAAGACGCCAGATCAGTCATGTGAATTAAATGTTCGCTACGTCAGAATTTATTCGGCAAGGGCGTTTCTATAATCCATTTAGCGCATGAAATATTTTCGATAAAAGGCCAAAAACACCTCAAGCAAGCGTAAAACCCTTTTTGTTTATGTGAATGGAAACATGGCTAATGACTTCTTCGTAGTGTACGTTTCAATTTCAAAGTCACATTTGCAAAATAATTTAGTATAAATGGTAACACTTACTGCGTTCACGACAGCGTTCTGCACTCTCAACAGAGCAGAGTTTGAGTTGGCTGAAGAGGTCTGCTGCAGTGAAAACCCTCACTAAATACACCGCCACAGAGTAACGCTGAAAACACACAGATTCACAAGTTGTGAGCACTTAATTCAAAAGGCTAGCAGTCTAAAATAGAGCCTATACACAAAGTGAACCCTAAAGCCACTTAAAAAAAAACAGAAACTTTAACTCACAAGATTTATTATGGTAAGAGAAATCTACTTGGATTCACAGTTCTCAGCTTATATTAGAAGAAGAATTAAAGGCAAATCTAACCTCTGGAACCCTCCAGAAACTGTATTTAATGCAAGATATACTCTTACATTAATGGACCAATTACAAAAGTTACACATCTTAAGAAAACCTAACTAAGCTACTTCTTTCTATTAATAAATGTTCACTATCGTTTGGATCTTTGTTATAATTCCCTAAACACTGGGAGTACATTAAAGAAAGTTTTAAGCTTTAGCGTATATATGCCTCTATGCTTAGTTTGAGGCTTCGAAGCTTCATTCATAAAGTTGATATTCAAATTCTAAATCAACATTTGAATGCTTAGTTTTTGCATGTCTATTCATTGTGTTAAAACCTGGTATTTCTGCACAACTGCAGATAAACATCAGGCTACACTAACATTATTAGTATTATACTATTTGTAGAATTAGATTCCAGCGGTGGCTGCGTAGGATTGTTTCAGATTCGTCGTGGGATCCAAACATTTCCAATAACTCCAGAGCGTGGTAATCATTTCCAAAATTCACAAAATGTTTTTATTTTACAAAATATTCTGCTTCAATCCACCTTTTTTGGCGTTCAGCCTTACAAAAATCTTTTTTTTTTTTGTTGCTCTCACGCCTGCTGCACACCAAGGCAGGCCCGCACCTGTAGTAATGGGGCAGTCTAGCAGCAATCTAACAGCACCATAAATTATATTTATATAACCACAATAACAAAAAAAAAAACTTTCTTTGTTTTGTTTTCAGGGTGATGACGTCATAAAATATGACGACAGACTGGTTGTAACGGTATGAGATTTTTACGGTACGATAACTATCTCAGAAAATGTATTATTATTATTTATGATATAATAATAATAATATAATATTATTTTTATTATTATTTTAAAAGACTTTTAAAATAATGTCCTATGATTATTAACAATAAGGTGTGCGACACTGCAGCCAGGCTGCTCCTGTCTGTACCTTTAAAACACACACTCACTTATGTCAGTTTTTTCAATACCTTAGATAAGCAAACTTTCATACCACGGTATACCTTGATACCGTTATATTGTTACGACCCTACAACAAACATTCAAAGCTTCATTCGAAAACCTCAATAGAAGCTTTGAATGTAAAAAAAAATGACATTCGGTACACCCCTATTAGAATTTGATGGACTGAAATCCCCACACCCTTCACTTGTGGGCCAACCACAAGGTTGTAGACTTGCATTGATTAAGTATGCTGAGCAATCGATTCTGTATTCCCAAGTTCCACTTCAAACAAACCAAAAAATGGTTGGTTTGCCTCTAAATCAGCAACATTTCTCAAGTGCTACCGCTGCTGGTTTAAAACTGCAATATTTTGATCATGTTGTGGATAAAAGGAGGCTGTTGAAATACTGATCAAACCAGAACAGATCTGTAATGACACTCCTCTCTCCCCCCATGGCTTTTACACTAAACACCATAGAGCTCTGTACAAAATATCATACAAAACAGCTAAATGAAAGTTTGGTGCAAGCTACATTTTCATAACACAGAGCTATTCAGCTGTCAGGCAAGTTTAGTGCAGGCTATCGTGATCTGGGCATTTCCAAAACTCTGGGATAAAGAACACATCATTAACACACAAGGATACCTGCATACAAAAAACAGTTTCTTATAGAGTTTACTATGACGTTGCTCATCCTTAAATGGTTTACACAAGAACTCTAAAGAAGGGGGTGCAAACAGAAGCAATAGTGTATTCATCAGCCTTCCAGCTGCGTAGCTGGATCAAGACGCTAGTTAAAGTAGTTCAACTCTTGGCCCTCAGGAGCTTTCTTGGGAACCGAAACCTGTTATAAACAGGCCCCGGGGCTAAATTATTAAAGACCAGAGTATTGATAAGCTCCGACCTTACAGTTTCTTTTTAAAGGACCAATGTGTAATATATTTAGCGTAATAAATCATAAAATGACCATTATAAGTCATCAGAGATTAAGGAAATATGCTGAATGGAAATATTGGCTTCTCCGACAACAATGCAATGCCTACATACTGGGATGAGACCAAAATATGAGATTCAGCATCAGACTCTGACCTTGCCAAAGTTTCCCCAGGTGACGGTGACTCTGTTGGTGGCATTGGAGAGATGCAACCAGGGAGTGATGTTTACAGGACGACAAGGACGACGGGGCTCCACACCAGGCTTATTAGAGGGGTAATAGCCCTGTAAACACACACAAATACCAGTCATCATGTTAATTATCCAATATATCGTCTTAATCTAATTGTTTTTGAGTAATTTGTTGACAAAACAGGCATCAGAATTCCCTCTGAAAGGCTTAAAAAAAACATTGTTGGACTCTTGATTGTTAGTTGTGCACCTACTTTTTAAACTGTGAAGCACAAAATTAGAAGAGCATGCCAACCAAGATGCCTGTAATATTTAGAGCTTCAACGATTTATTGATTATTTGTCAACTATTAAATTAATCTCCAACTATTTTGATAATCAATTAATCGGTTTGAGTAATTTTTTAAGAAAAAAAAAAACAGTCAATTCTGATTCCAGCTTCTTAAATGTGAATATTTTCTGGTTTCTTTACTCCTCCATGACAGTAAACTGAATATCTTTGAGTAACAACCGACAGATTAATCAACAATGAAAATAACTGTTAGTTGCAGCCCTACTAATATTAATACTTGATTATACACCACTGTTACTACATAGCAAATTTCATGTGTGAAAATGCAATATGTTAATATGGGTGTCTTTGGTTCTAGTCAGCACAGTTACCCTGCTAATCATAAGTTACCATTATGTCCAATATTAAACAAATTGATCAATACAAAGACTCAAAGAGAAAGACAATCTCTCCGTTTTTTAACTTTATTTACAATTATCGATCTTGCTGGACACACTTCTTCATCCATTTCCTCGATACGGCTTTCTTACCAGCAGCAAGTAACATTTTGATATTTGTCGTTTACCAACTTTGGGTGGTTTTACAAAAACAGACAGAATCGCAATTAATCTCTCATCTGTGTATCGGTATTATCTTTGTCTGCAACTAAATAATGTGGTTAAACTGTAGAACTTTTTTAAAAATCTGTCGCTGTTTTTACATTTGATTTGAAGTTGCCAATAGCAACCTTTTAAATGCAAAAGCTACCAAATTCCCATTTTTGTTGTCTTTCCGGTTGGATTTTCTGACTAACAGCAAATGTTTGTCTTGGATTTTCCAGCTTCCTACCAGCACATGAAGAGTTTGAACACTGAGACTGCCAGATGGAGAGTTTCCTACTGAAGTCTTGCCAGTGAGTTGATGCCTTCAGGCTGGCTACCAAACACTATCTGTACCAGGATATTACTTTTTCTTGCCTTATTCAACATTCACCTGGCTAATCCATCACTACCATACATTATCACGCTAGTTTGGTGGTAACCAGGTAGTAATTCTGCCATTCACACCCAAACTAGTGACTCAATGACTATATTTAAAAATAAATGGCTTACAGGAATGACTGAGGAAACTATCTGACAAAAGCAGAAGCCAAGCTTTAGTAATATTTGTACTCTGAAGGTGTGTCTCGTCAGTCAACTCACCGGCACATGACAGTAGGACTGGTTGACTTTGACAGCAATGTTGGGAGGATACTGGTCCTCCTGGACACCAATGGAGTCTGTGTAACAGATTCTGCAATAGAGAGTAATATGAGAGAGAAAGGTTAGCATCATAAGAATGTCTGACTGTTCAGACAATCAGCATGACTGAATCTGTATCAGTCAAGTCTTGGCGTCAGAACCCGACTGTCCAAATAAATGAATCAGTTACTCACTTTTAAATGTACATTATAGGGGAAATTCAAATGCCATTTGCCCGTGCATGGTAAAACAATTTTCATTTTTTTCTGTGACAGAAATTCATTTGAACAGCATAGTGTTTACATGAACAAAATATTAAGACAATATTCCTACTAAGCCATTTACATGGCGAATGAAAATGAATATTCCACTAATATTCCTGTTTACAAGCAGCTGTGCATACTCTGATTAATGTAAAACGCCCCTGTGACGTATGCCCTATGGCTACGCCCATTAAATACCTTTACTTCCCCTCCTTTTCCAACAGCAGTCATGTTGCTCCCGTGGTGTAACCTCGTTGTCACTGTTCTGCAAGTTTTGCAAAACTGTGTTCTACAAACTATTCTTTTTCCAGCTATGCACGAGAACAGACTCCAACGTACACCTTATGCAGCAGCTGGCAGAGCTTACCGTAAACAGGCAGTGTGTCGCAAACTGTGGTAAAAACACCAATTGAGACGCATATTCAGAATGCGCTGTATACATGTGCAAAATATGCTCCTAAAACCTGAATAATGAATCCTGAATAAAACATGTCTTCATCGGAAAATACTAAATTTGGAATAAGGTCTAATTCAGAATATCCAAACGGAATATGCTATTCAACTGTTGTATTCGGAATAATAGTGGAATATTTGAGGGCATGTAAATGTATTCAGTGGCAGAACCAACATATTCCAAGCAATAGGATTGTGAAATAATCCTATTTCACAATCGCGCGACCGCGCCTTCTCAGTTGCGGGCCCCACTCTGTGGAACAAACTGCCCCACCACATAAGATCTAATCCATCTACGGAGTCTTTCAAAGCTCAGCTCCAGACTCACCTCTTTTCTTTGGCCTTTGATTGCACCTGAATTGTGACTGCTAGTCTTTTACTCATGGTTTTTATCTTGGTCTGTTTATGGATATGTGTTATTTTGTTGTCTGCTCTGTTGACTTGTTTTTATTCTGCCTATGCCTGTAAAGCACTTTGGTCAGCTCATGTTGTTTTAAATGTGCTATAGAAATAAATTTGACTTGACTTGACTTGAAATATCTATTAGGTTTCAATGTGAATCAGTGGGAACTTACCTAAGAACCACTTGGATCGATCTCATTCCTGGACGAAGCTCACTGAGAAAGAAAAAGGTCACAAATTAAAATGAGCATTAGTTACAGAGATTACAGTAAATTAAGATAAGGTTAACAATGCAGATCTGGGGAGAATGTTTTGATTTTCTTACCTCGCGTTTCTGATCTGGTCTGCTTGGTTCGGTGTTAATTCGAATATGCACTGACTGTCCTGCAGTTTCTCATTGTTCTGGGCAACTGTAATTATGTGTAGAGAAAATCCATCACAAAAACAGCACAGTATGTTGACATAACATATCTACGAAGCAAATTGTTTAAATACAAGGATACAGAAACAACTATATACACTCACTTAGCTCTGTCGGTTGCAACAGTGTCTCCAAAGTTTGGTAGAAGGGCAGTGGCACCAGCTTGACCTCTGCTGCAGGAGTGGGGATCGGTTTGGAAATGCCGTTGAGGTAGTCTGCGCCCTGAGAGGTGGCAGTGGGGGAGGAGCTGAGGGATGAGTAGGCAACTGGGACGCCCTCAGGACGCCGCGCCGCAAGCCAGCCAGATGTTTTGGGAAAGCGCGACTCGTAGAGCTGCCTGACGTTCTTCAGAAGCTCTGGGCTGTATTCGGTCTGCACTAGCCTCAGCGCACGCCCCACCAGGTCCTGTTTCAGCCCACTTTTGCTGCGGCCCATGGAGGCCAGCAGCGTCTGCAGGTCTGAGACCCGGAAACTTTTGACCATGTTCTAGAGGGAGGACAAGAGAAAAACATGAGAAACACAATACAGGTACAATAAAGTATGTATACAGGGAAGGTTTGAGTGACAATGCCATGAAATTCAGACTAATTTTGAGAGCCAAGTCCCAATCCAAGGCATACTGATACTTGATTGAAATGCAAAAACATTTACTAAGAACAGTGCTAATGGATTTGGATTTCTTCTACTTCTGACTTTTTCAATCATGTCAAGTGGAAGTTTTTCTTAAGGTATTCAGTCTTATTTTCTAAGGTGTCACTTGCTGTGACCCACCCAAGGTGGAAAATACAGTTCACTTTATAAGTGTTAATATTCAGTAATGTATCACATTCTTAAACATTGAAAAAAATAACCCAAAATGAATCCAATAATTCAATTCCTTGTGGAGATTCCTGCCTAAAGACACTTGCTAAATGTCACCCAAGACAGGCTATACATAATTAAATACAATTAACATGCAGCATTTAACAGAATATAACAGCGTCTCACACTATTTTAGCCTCGGGCCTAGTCATTTTCATCACCCTGTTCTTAAACAAATTGTGTTACCATTAAAGAAACTGAATTTGCAGCAGCAGTTAAAATGTATGACTGCACCTCTGCATTTCACTCTATTACATACACATTACACAGTCATGTAAGGCACACAGACAGAAACTACACTGACAATGAGGCCCAGCTAAAGTATAAGCCTGAAAAATAAAGGCATGAACAACTTGGACTGTGTTTAGCTCAAGCATATAAATCAATATATTAAAGAGCAATCACAAAAAATGTTTAAACAGACAACTAAAAATATGTGGTAAAACCTACAATTTGGATCTTTATTTAAAAAAAAGAGACAGGTATAGGTTGCCTTGCACAATGTTTACATGTATACCAAAGTCTGTTTTACAGTCCCATGGAGGTAGAATACACCTTAAATGTAAAACTAACCAAAGTCTGCAAAATGAACTGTAACAATATCTTCCATAACACCATGATTATCAGTCAATTGCCGAGTAATTCACTGTTAAATCTAATTTGCATAGACTGTTCATGGGTGAACTCGCTTGTGCAGCAGTTACAACCAAACTGTGAAGACAAATCATAACACAGAGGTTGACTTTTGAATATACTTTTTTTGTCACAGAGGTTTAATATGCTCGCTGCAAAGGGTCCACGTTTCGATTACTTGCAAAATAAGTTGTCAAGACAGGCAACATAAGACAAAACAGAGGATTGAGCTTGAGGATGTTAGTCATTTAGCAGCAACGCAGAGTATGTTAACTTGGCTGTAAGAACACATCACGGGAATGTTGTTGTTACTGGAAAAACCTGAGCCGGGTAACATGCTTTTAGCATTGTGTGACATTGTTTAGTTGTGCATCAGTCGTACAACTGTTTTGTGTTTAGATTAAAGCTGCAGTAAGCGATATTGGCGCAAATATGATTTAAAAAAGTTATTTATAGAAAACGGCCGCTATGAATCAATATTCTGTTACTGTAATGACTATTTCTCACCTCAAATGTTTTCAGAATCATCTTGTAGTTACTGTTTAGCTGTAAAATGAGAAAGTTTGTGACCCAGCTGCCATTGTAAAATCTGTTGATGGAAGCCAAGTTCTGGTCACATGACCGGAGCACAGCCAATAGTAACGCTCTCTCTCTCTGAAATGACCTGTGATTGGTCAAAATCTGCCGTCACGGGCTAGATTTTTCTAAAGCCTGAAAACAGAGACATGAGGAGGAGCAGAAGTCTAGTTTTCTCTCAGACCACTTGAATTACAATATGCTGAAAGGTTATTATGGATTTTTTGCCAAATTATGCCAAAAAATTGTTGCCTACTGCCACTTTAAATTCGCACAATAACGCTGCTGTCCATTGTGGTGGACGGTGCTGGGTGCAAAAAAACGCAGCCATAAAGTCGGTAGCGTTACCATTTCTTCAGCCTCACTTGGCTGAAGAAATGGTAATCGGCTGGCTAGCTTCTCCACAGACTTGGAGCTGTCGGCATTCAATCATAGCAACTGGACATTTTGACAGGTGCACAGCTTCATAAACTCACCGACTAACTACAGACAGACGTTACTATAAGCCAAATAACCAAATAGTAACACGCTGGGAAGACTGCTAGCAGCAAAACCCTCAAGTGTTTTCATGGTCACATCATTCATTTTGCGGTGTCTTCCTTTAGAGCCATGCTAGCTGAACCAACGCACTTGCTTGGGTTAACATTACCTAGCATGCTAGCTACGTTAGCAACACAGGGCTAGTTCGCTTCGTCGTGAGCGTAATACGCCCACATTTCTAATATTACAGAGCCTTAACTATATTCACACAAAGCCCCCGGTTTCCCCACCACCGGGTTTGAGTTTCAAAACCACACTCCCGCGTCCTTTTCCCCTCAAACCAAAGCTAGCAGAGCTCTACTTGCCATCGCTTCCACCAGTTCGGCCGCCATCTTCGTGCAGCAGTACCGCGAGAGTCAGCGATGACGGCTTAGTCTTTCACCAATGAGACGCGGAGCCCGCTTTGACAGACGGGCGTCGTCGGCCAATCACAGCGCGGGCTTTAACCAGAGCCCGAAGAGCGGCGCAGAAAATGGGCGGGACCACGGTGTTTTAAAGTCACAGTGCAACTTTTTTAAAAACACTAAGAGACAGGTCTCATTTCCAAAATAAGGCCTCGGTATACATTGATGATACCACGTGTCAAAGCATTTTGATATCCATGATATTTCTGTTTTATAGTATCGAGATATTGTGAACGTGTGGCTTAAAAATTGTTTAAATTCAACGTGGATTTAAAGCATGGGTTGTGAACTGGCTGAGGTCGCATGGTGTGTTCAAATCCCGTCCGAGCAAAATACTCCACTCCAGGTCCTGTGCCCAGCCAGTGAGATGTGGAGTTAGTGCTTTGTCTAAGGTATGTTCATAATTGAATTAAAATGACTAATTAACGAAATACACTTACATGTCAACGTATAGACCCGTCATACTCCGTCCAAAACACAAATACCATGTTGTGTCAAGCTTTTAGCAACATGGAAAACAAGCATGCTAAGTAAAAATGTATACTCCCTCTGGTGATCCAGTCCTGCTTTTCCACAAGCTCCACATATGTGGCAAAGAATAGCCTCATGGAAACACAAAAATCAATTTAAGGAATTGCAGTATCATGTAATAACACGGTGTGTTTTGTTTTGGCTTTACTTTGGATGTGAAACGTCAATAAAACAGGGTTGTGTATTCGAAAGAACAGGACAACTGGTTTTGCCACCGTGCTGTTTGATGGAAAAGGTTAACTATGATTATGATTTATAAATAAAATAAATAGGAAATGAAGGATTTAGGTATTTTCCAACACCTATCTAAATTTAGATCACAAATGCAGAACCAAATGATAACATTGTTCTCTACAATGCATGCTATTATTTTTTAATATTGATTCATATTTTTTTTTTTAATTAATAGGACTGAAGCCTAAAAATGAGTTGATAATTAAGCTAATTACAATACAAAAGCGTGCTTATATAAAGACAGCACAGTGCTTTCTGCTGTGTATTACATGTTCCATTTTTTAAACAGAAGAGGGCAATATGGTCCATGATTTGATCTGACTGTTATTTAATTAATTCCCTCACTAAACTACAGAACAAAGCAGATATATCCAGATACTATTACTGTTATCTGCACTGATGTGATGACGGCTGAGTTGAAATGGTGTAGGCCAATATTTATATCTTATTATTGGAGGTTCAATCTCTACAACTCCACCGTTAACAAGTCCATCAGTATAAACTCATGCAGACGGACACTTTTAAAACCAGACCTTTATTTGTTTCATATGCCAGAGCCTTTAGGGATATAAAACATAGAAATAATGGACATTAATAATTTCCCATTTCCCAGTTAAAAAAACATAAATGTATTTTAATATTTTTTTATTTAAAGATATATTCACAAAACTCTAAAAAGAACAGCGGGGTCACATTTTCTGACGACAGCCATCAGAAATGGTCACCTTATGTGTTGCTGGCTCTCTACGGTCACAGATTTTGGTGTAACAACTGCAAGTCTGACATAGTTTTACTGAAGAGCTACAAGAAGCATGAAAACATTTTAAATAGTTTTATATGAGGTGGATCTGGGGAACTTAAAGGCACATTTTGGGTGGTTAAATGACACTATGTTTTAAGGGGGATAAGATGCTTTAGTAAACCTCATAGTCGGTCAGAAACACGTAAGAACCCTTGGCGTTTCTTCATTGTAAAAATGGCGATAGTGTCAACTGAGTGTAAAGAGAAAAAACACATTGATGTCAACATTCAAAAGTGTAATTATTTTAATTCACATGTTTGACCTGTAAATCATAACTTAAACAACATAAACAAGTCTACTGTATTTCAGCTAAAACTAGGGCTGACCCGATTGTATCGAAGCTTCGACCGTTGCCATGCGATCAACCTCCAAATCAGTATTTGAATGCTTTGTTTTTTATTTTTTTATATATATATAAAAGTGCCTTCAAATGAAACTCGTGACCTCGTGTTTACAACATGGGAAGTCGTGTGCACAATATGCTTGACGTTCAAGTGGTTAATTCGTGAGAACACCGCTGCTAAGCAACGGCAATATTAACGTTACTATCGGCGTCTAGAAACCACAGAGGCTAACAATTTAGCAAGCTAGCAAGTACGTAACATAATGCAGTAAATACAAAGGCATGATGACAGAGGATAAAGATGAGGCCGTTGGGAATATCAACATTTTCATCAGACCTATTATAAAATTACGAAGAATTACAATAAAAGACTAAAATTACAATATATTAACTTATTATGCACCGAAAAATTAACTTCAATGGCCTCCGCCATTTCTGACAACGTCAACAAACACGTCACAACTTGTGAACTCGGAGCTTTCAGAATCTTCCCACTTACGAGGTCGTGAAGACCACAAGAGGGGGGGCGTTCATATGGACTCTTCTCGTGAACATGGTAAACACGACCCCATTTGAAGGCACCATAAGTATTCAATAATAAAGTATAAATCCAAAAATAGCCCATGAAATAAGGAATAATCCTACAACATTATTCATATTCAACATGAATTATTATTAGTTATTCTCAGACGGATATCGCTGTTTGTTATATGTATAGAGGTGTGTGTGTGTACAGTAGTGCGGCAGCGGCGCTGTCCTGAAGCCTTGAACTAATCTAATCTAATCTAATCTAATCTAATCTAAAACCATAGAAAAAAACTGTGACGTAAATTAATCATTGACATTAAAACATCACAATCAAAGCACAAATGATACAATTTCAGAGGTAAAGTTTAATTAAACACAGAGCTCAAGCCAGTAGTAGAGTCCTAACACATTATTAGAGAGCACTAGTCAATAACTGAAATTTATTTTCTGCAAAATAAAACATAATTAGCTAGAAAAATATGCATTACACACTTAAAGATTACAGTATAATACAATACAATGTAGTAATGCAGAGGCGTGTCAGTTTTGATCTCTGAGATCTTAAAAGATATATATGATTTTATTTGTTGAACTCACTCCAAAGCAGAAAAAACATATAACTTATAATAGTACTCTGTTTTGTATGTGAAAAAACATTTCCAATGGCTAACAACAAATAAATCTATCTTATAATCATAGCTGGTAAGACTTGGAAAAAAGGTCACAGGACATACAAATAAAAGCAGGTTATGTCAACAACAGGGAATTAATTAATTAGTGTAGGAGCTATTTATTTTTTATTCGTATTTAGTTGCTGTTTTACTAATAATAAGTAGTATTTTTTGATTTATTATTCTAGATCTTTACTTTATTTAGATTTGATTTTTGATATTTTTTTCTTTTGCTAGTTATTAGTTTAGTTTAATTATTTTCTTGTTTAGTAGTCTCTTTTTAGTTTTTTTTGCGTAATTAGTATTTTGTTTTCTTTTGTTTATGAATTTGGTTAAACTGTGGGCACCTGTGGTTAGATAGGTAGGTAGGCAGGTAAGCCCACCCAGCATGCACCCGGGTGGGTTTATGTTTTTTTATCACAACAAGAGAGGAAACGACATCCATGTTTTCTTTGTGCTTCGTTTGCTTGCTTTTTGGATAAATAAATCATCAGAAACATACATTTTATATGGACAATGGACTATTTTGCCTGTGTAAACCACATACCCATGGTGCATCAGTGGCCCTTGATTTATTTTAAATTTTTCCGACAAATGGTCACTACAATTAGATTTTTTAGTCATTCTGTTACCTACCAGTGTCTAGTTGTGCTCTTTCCAAAAAAGGAGACTCGACTGAACGTGTTTTGTCTCCAAAACTTGACCCATTAATTACTGCTCTTTGGTAATTGAAGTAATTCTTTGGACAGCATCCCAAAACTACTTTAACAGGATAACACTGGTATCTACAAGGCCTTTGATTCTACAGCATCCATCCTCTGCACACCATGTCTCGCTAAATCTCAAGTGTTTAATCTCCCGTAATTACAAAGATTTGCTTAGGTTAATAAAAAATAATCCGCCTCAATTGAGACCCCCTACCTGGACCTCCGCTGTGCCTTCTTTGCCCCTTTCTGTGAGGGATAAATTCACAGTCATATAAATAGAGACACCTTCACAACCGTAAAGCACAACTCTTTCGATTCAGGAGCAAAAAGGCTGTTGGATATTGAGAAAGTGGTTTTATTCCTTTCTCAAGGCGAAACCGTTTAATTCAAATTTGCTGCTCAACAAAGACGTCGCATTTAGTGTGACGTCATTGCCACAGGTTGAGATCGTGTCGCTCGTGAGCGCGTCAAGGTTAACAACAGTTGAGAGGCTCATCTTTATCTGTGATCTTGTCAACGGTAAGACTTCAGCGGAACAAGCGAGGGACTCTGAGGCGTTCAGTTTATGAAGGGTCCTGCACTTTACTAGAAAAATAGCCATGCTGTGAAACTCAGACACAAAACTCTGAAAGGACTTTTTGGGAGAGAGACTTTTCATTTATCACCTATTCAACTGTCAGTTTGGAGCCAATAAAACTTCTGTAATGAGTCTGAGATATTTTAATTCAGGGATGACAATGGAGGACAGAAGCAGCCGCACCGGCGGCAGAGAAAGACTGGGATTGAGCTTCACTATCGACTACCTTCTGTTCAATAAAGGAGTCAAAGGTTCTAAAGAAGAAGCGACAGGAAGTCGTACGGCAGAGCAGACGGCGAGCAACATGCTAAATCATCAGAATCCTAAACCCGAAGAGGTGGGGATTCGCTCTGAGATACAGGAGAAGCGGCTCCAGAGGTCAGAGGCACAGACTGAAGAAAGGAAAGTCAAAGAAGAGGAGGGGGATGAAGAGCAACAAGAGGAGGGGGAGGAGGAAGTGACCACCACCACCACCACCACCACCACATCTACCGGTACGGAGAAGTCTGCGGACAAACCCAACCAGTCGTACATCGCACTCATCTCCAAGGCGATCCTAGCATCAGAGCAGAAGAAACTGCTGCTCTGTGACATCTACCAGTGGATCATGGACCACTACCCGTACTTCAAGAGTAAGGTACGTTCACATCAGTGCTCTGTTATTCTATTTACCTGGCAAGAACATAATAGTTGTGGTTGTGGAGGAATTCATGATGGTGATAATGTGAAGAACTACGATACCGGGGTCTTTGAAATGAATCATGCTGCATTGCTTTCGGAAGGCGATCACGAGAGAGATAACGAGAGTTTACTCAAAGTCTCCAGCGTGTTTCGTTCAGTCGCTGAAAAACAACGTGGCAGCCATTTTCACAAGCGAAGCGACCTACTTGGCACAGGTAATCTGTCTGAGTGGTTAGGCAATTAGGTTCTCTCGGGGACACTAGATGATCTTGTTGTTGGCGAATTCACAAATGAAGTAATCCTGTTGCTAGGTCGCAAACCGCCTCTGCCTTTTACCAGGTGCAACAACAGATTGGACGTATAGCCTAGTGGATTACAGTTGATCGCTGGTTTGACGTGCTAAAAAGGTAACCGAGGGTGTTGTGTCTTACCGCGATCATACGCGGTGTTGACACGCTATGGCGCATCCTGCCAACAACAGGACAAGGTGACATCCTGAGGAGGATCAGTGATACTTAACCGCCACCTACGTTAATTTTCAATTGGGGACACCCTTTGTTTAACTCTTACTAGGGCTGTCACCAATACCATTTTTTTGGGCTTCGAAGCTTCAGTGACAAATACTCGAAGGTATTCAAATCTTCTCTAGGCTGCTCTTTGTGTGGGGCCCCCTTCTCATCATGCCATGTATAAAAGTGTGCTAGGAACATTACACGGCCCACAGGTACACACTCGGAGAGCATACACACTTTGAGACTCCAAGACTTGAAATATCTAGCAATTTAAGGATTTTCTTTGGTAGATCTTGGTCACGGTGTTCTTTCAGCCATAGTGCTTTTCGTTTTTGTGCTCCGCGATCATATTTTCTTTCTGACATATTGCCGCTATTCTGTCAAGTAGCAGTGAAGTTTCAGCTGCTTAATTTTTTAAGATGTTTCTTATGGGCCAATAGGGGTCAAGGTTGTTCCTTTTTTTCTCTGAAGTACTTTTAAATAATTAAAAATAACCTGGCTAATCCGGGGCCCTTGCAAACATGGAGCCCCTAGACTACAGCCTAGGCCAGCCTGTGCATTAATCCACCCCAGTTTGGCCTAATAATATTTCTTTTCTTTTCTTGCTCCAACAGGACAAAAACTGGAGGAACAGCGTGCGTCACAACTTGTCCCTGAACGATTGCTTCATCAAAGCAGGCCGCAGCGACAACGGTAAAGGCCACTTCTGGGCGATTCACCCGTCAAACTACCAGGACTTTTCTAAGGGGGACTACCACTGCCGGAGGGCGCGGCGGAGGGTACGCAGGTCGGCAGGACAACTCCCCCTTTCCTCCCTGAGCTCCCCCTACCACCATGCCCTCGCCCGCCACCACAGAACGACCTACTGGTGCTGCCCTCAAGCCCAAACGCTCCCTCTGTCCTGCTTGGCGCCCAGACTCTACTGGCCGTGGTCCGGTGTGCAGCCACAGGTGGGGTTCCACCCGGGCCTGCATGCCTCCGTACCCTGAGAGGGAATAGTTTGTACTGTACTCACAGTTTGGCCCTGAATTACTGTTAAAAGAGAAATATTAGAGATTTATTTGCTAATGAATATGTAATTTGGTGATGTTCAAATTGAAGTGGACAATGTTAAATTATATTCTGCAAACTAAAGTGATTTTAGGGTGTTCAATGACCCAATGTGCCCGACCACAGACTGGGCATACTGGGTGAAGCGATCGAGATAATGTTCATTAACCTTTTTGTATATTTGTTTGCCACTTTAAACTGATGGTTTAGGGGACCTTTAAAGGAGTAGAGTAGTATGAATCTTATGGAGCACTTCTTTCATTTGTATTCTGAATGTTTTTAGAATAACAAAAACACACGATGCTTTGTTATAATCTCATTAAATCATATTGAATTCAACACCTTGTGATGTTCTTACTCAGCAGCCTCAGTTGTGATTTGTGTGTATCTGTGTTTATTGTAGACCAGTTAAGAGCTGCGGAGCTCCAACACATCTAATGGTAATAAATCATCTTTGAATATTTGCTACTATTCAACTGTTTTTTAAAAACAGTTAATATTAACCAGCTCAAGTGGTCCAGCACTCATTTATCTCTATAGCATTCTGTCATTTTGATTTAGATTGATGCAGTATATTTTAGGTATAAGTTGTAAAAAGTGGAAAACATTATTATGTTCTGTATTCCTTTAACTATTATTAAGAATAATAATATGCCTGTTAATAGTAATAATAAAAAACACCCAGAGGATGAAGAAAATGAGAGCATTTACCCCTGTGTGTGGGTGTGCGCAGATAGCACTAAAAGTGAGCCCAATGCTAAAACACCCCCCCACTGTTAGATGCTAATTAGTCAAAGCTGTCGGGATGCAAAGTCTCCTGCCTTAAGAGACTAAAATCGGGCTTTCCAAAGCCGACTCCCAGGGATGTGAGGCCAGATAATCTGAGCAATCCCAAATAGTTTCAAGAAATAGGAAGCTTATCACACAGTGTAATCCATAACCGCTGCTGCAGAAAGAGGGGGGGGGGGGACCACGGGAGGTCAGGGATGAAGGAAGCAGAGGAAAGGGAAGGAGGCAGGGAGAGAGGAAGGGAGGGAGGGAGGGGACGCTGATTTATTGGAGAGAGGTGGGAGGGCTTTTTTAGGGACTCTCTTATTTGTTAAAGCTGCAGTGCGTAGAATTGGAGCAAATATGATTAAAACGGTCGCTATATCCTGACAGTAGTGCAGGTAATCTGAAAAAAATTGTGTGCCTCTGTGTCCTCCGGTGCTACTAATGGCATCTACAAGATTTCACAGATCGGAGGAAAACAACCAATCAGAGCCGAGCTGGAGCCTTGTCATCTCTGAGCAGCTGTCAATCACTCGCAAACTCCGATCAAACAGTAAAACTAGGCAAATATGAATCAATATTCTGTTACTGTAATGCTTATTTCTCGCCTCAAATGTTTTCAGAAACATCTTGTAGTGTACTGTTTAGCTGTAAAATGAGAAAGTTTGTGACCCGGCAGCCATGTTAAGATCTGTAGAGGAAATAAGAAGCACCGCCCACTATTGGCGTAAGAAAATATTGATACACGTGAGTATCTCTATTATGTTGTGCGATACTGTATCGATTCTCCAAAACACTGTATTGAGTCTTAATTGACCTCTTAAAAATCCAATGGCCTGCCGTCAGGCCCGGCCGCTATTCAATCTTTCGGAGGTTGCAGCGGGCTCAGTATCATATGAAACTAGAAAACCTAATGAATCCGTCGGTACCAACCATGTCATACTAGCTTGTTGAGAAGGCGTCTAAATAACACTCCAAAATTACAATAAATTTTGGCAGGAAAAACTGTCATGGCCATTTTCAAAAGGGTCTCTTGACCTCTGACCTCAAGATATGTGAATGAAAATGGGTTCTATGGATACCCACGAGTCTCCCCTTTACAGACATGCCCACTTTATGATAATCACATGCAGTTTGGGGCAAGTTTTTTTTGCATGCAGTGTAAATGTGTTATTTTTGCCTATTCTAAAATGGTGTCTTTCTGGTGTGTTCTTTATACTATGACAGTTATCCTAAAATTAAATTAAAAAAATTGCAATATATCGCCTTGCTTACAGTATTGCAATATATCACAATATATTGAATCGTTACCCCTGTATCATGATACGTATTGTATCGCCAGATTCCAATACGGGAGGAACGCTTAATAGAAACGCTCTCTCTCTCTGAAATGACCTGTGATTGGCCAAAGTCTTCCGTCACGGGCTAGATTTTCTAAAGCCTGAAAAAAGAGACATGAGGAGGTGCAGAAGTCTAGTTTTCTCGCAGAACACTTGAATTACAATATGCTGAAAGGTTATAATGGAGTTTTTGCCCAATGATGCCAAAAACACTCTGCCTACTGCAGGTTTAAGAAGAAGAACCAGTCGGGGCAGAAACATATAACTGGAATAATGTAAGATATAATGAAGTTGAACACAAAGTCACTGTCAAATAAATATGACAAAAGCCACATATCATAAAGGGACACCCTAACAATAACCGGAACTGTCAGATCAGTTATAAGATGACTCCAAAATGCTGCCATAATAAGAATGAAGTCAATTCTCACCTGTCCGGCTCTCACATCAATAGTGAAATTCCTCTCTGACTTGCAAAGGTTGGCATTTACATCCACGGTGCTGCAGCCTAAGAGGATTAGGTCATACATTGACTTTTCTGAACTTTGTTTGTCTCAGCTCATGCGGGCCTCTTATTTGCAAATTATTGAATATTTGAATAAGGCAATATTTGACATGAAATTAGATTTTAAACGGACAAACAATATGTCAGAAGGATAAAGCTTAACATAGAGAGAGAGAGAGAAGGAGCTATATTCACAGCAGTTATTTTCTGGCGATGCTCATTAGAACAATGACAAATCCATCTAATTAATTTTTGTTCACCAAATCTTCCTATTCAATGTCGGCAGCTAATTGGAGACCTAATTTGCTTAATTCCCATGAATTGCTCTCTGCATCAAATCCTCTTCAATTCACCAGCTTTAAGGCTTTAATTTGGTTGCATATGTTTGCTGCGCACACACACACACACACACACACACACACACACACACACACATAGACAGAGAGAGAGGCATACAAACACATCCAAGAGAGTTTGAAGAATTCACTCACATACAACTCCTAAAACTCTTGCAGAAACACACGCAATCGTCCAAATGACAAAATCAATTAATGATTTTTTTTTGTATACATTTGAAATAATATATTAGCAGCTGTAATAGATTTACCATAAACAGCTAATTTTGGACATTTTTTCTGTTAAAATACTATAAATAACATCACTTATGTTCAACAAACTCACACAAATTTATAATTAACTACCTTTCTAGAATGAGATTGAGGTCATGAGCTGAATGTGTGTGTGTGTGTGTGTGTGTGTGTGTGTTTTGTGTGTGTTCATATGTCATTTAGTTAATCTAATGGGATGGGCGGAGGGGTGCAGGGGGCCGTAGATTAAGGCACCAAGATTTGTTCCTGATTAGCAGAGAGTGAGGTAAGAAGATCAGTCGTGCTGAGACAGCGATGAAACATTATGGCCGTGTTTTAATACAACACATTTACAGCAGCAGCATTCCTAAGCTGGTTTCCTTTAGCGTACATTGATTTGACTACAGACTCACCGTACACACACACCACAGCTCACACTGCATACAGGACGAAGTCTGAACCTGGAGATAGATACACAGGAAAGAGGAAAAGGTTGGTTTTCAGTAACTCATATCGTGTGAAATATATTTCACTAGCAGCACTGTAGAAATGATTTAACCCAACATATTTATAAAAATAAAATTAACTCAATAACTGAGAGTCTATAGTATCTCTGCTTTTGTCTTAATGACATTTATATTAAATTAACAAGATGTTAACTCAGTGACACAAATTACAGTAAAATAAATAACTTGAGATAAGTTTTTTTTATTCTAATTTATAGCCTTAATTCCCTGATAATGGCCTACATGAATTCTTCTAGAAATGCATTTAAAAAATGTTAGAAAGAAACATTTAATGGTCAGATTTTCCATCTGGGGTACGGTCTAAATATTTAAAATACTTTGCATGTCTCCAAGCACACTTTAAACCCCACAAACCACATATTTTTAATTAATTGATGTGGTTTTGGCTTGATATAGACCTGATTTTAGACAGTTAGAGCTGCAGAGCTCCAAGACATCTAATGGTAATAAATCCTCTTTGAATAATGTCTTACTTGCTACTATTCAACTGTTTTTTTTATTATTATTATTCAGAAATAGTAACCAGTTCAAGTGGTCCAGCACTAATTTAACTCTATAATATTATTTTATTTTAATTTAGTTTTACTTTTTGATTGACTGCTGTAGTATATTTTAAGTATAACTTGTAAAAAGAGTGAACAAAAATTCTGTATTCTGTAAACTAGTAGGAATTAAGAATAATAATAGGTCTGATAATAAAAATAGTTTTTAAAAAGCATGTGCACCCAGAGAATGAAGAAAATTAGAGCATTTACTCCTTAAAAAATATTCTAAAAATCTATGAAAGTAATTAATTGACAGCCACGAGATTTATAAAAATAAAATATTTACTATTTGTTTGATTTTATTCACTTAATTTGCCTTTTTGTCTCAGAAATGTACGTTTCATGGTGGTGCTACTGCAGCAGGCCCATGAATAACTCAATCGGCCCAGAGCCTGGAGGAGTCCAAATTGCAAGTCTATTATAAAGCATGATTGCATAGAAGTAAGTAGTATTTAAGGCTTAGGAAGCGCTCTAGTTGAATCAAAAGCAGCTGCTATTTTCTGGTTGTGTCCCACCATGAACAATAGCCTGGCGTTACCTCGGCTTCAAAGGCTCCATAATAGTCAATCGATCAGAATGCGAGGCGCTATTCTGCAGATTACTGTTAACAATAATTTGCCTCCTAGTGCACCGTTGCCATCTTTGAAGCAATGTTTTATTGCCTTTTTTTTTTTTCTTCTTCCATCTGCATCTGTCATCCCCGAGGTCCACTGTTTGATCTCTCCCCACCAGTGTCTGCCTCCCCGGGGTCGCGTTGACCTGTTGATTGGCAGCTGCGATCAGACATATGGTGGGACGAGGCATCGACCGGAGCTCCCCGGAGACAAAAGCAGACTAGTGGGGTTCTTCCCCCCTCTTTCACCGCGCCGAGGAGCCGAGGAGCCGAGCGGCAGCACCGGGGAGGACACGGGTCTGATCCGGCCACTAGATGACGCACCGTGCAAGCGAATACTTCCAGCACTGGTTTCGACCATTTCATGTAAGTGGATGTGGCAAAGTTTTTTTTTTTTTTCTTATTTAATCAGTAGTTCCTGTTGAAAATAAGATATGTAGCATAACATTATTTATCCTTCTTGTACTTTAGTCTACATTTAAAATATCAGTATTTATTTATTTATTTCTTCTCAGATATACTTCCTTTTGTATAGTGACACTTTGACCCTTATAATAGAGCAGAATGGCAGCTATCTTTCAAATATTTTTGCATGTGCATATCAGTAATACATGCCTCATTTCAGATATGCAACAACAAGAGACAAACAATACCAGGAACTAATGGCAAAGCAAGACAAAAAAGAGACAGGCAAACACACGAAAGCATAAATAATAAAGAATAAAAATAACCCACATACAACGCGCTAAGGCACACAAATTAGGTAAAGATAAATAAATAAATTTAAAAAAATAATAATAATAATAATAATAATAAAGAAATATATATATATAAATAAACAAATATATAAATAAAAAAATATATATATATAAATATAAATTAAAATATTATATATTTATATATATATATATATATATATATATATATACATACATATATACACACACCCCCAACCCAGTGCCACCTCGGGTGATAAAGACTAGGATGGCAGCTATCTTAGCAGATAAAATATGGCCTCTGTAGCAGGACACATAATTAATGTGGGATGTGCCAAACCAGTATGTTTGCTCAGTGTTCATGCCAGGCTTCTTTGGATTTCACCCAGCTGTGTTGTTAGTTCACTGGAAACCAATTGGGGGGCAGCTTGACTCCCAGTGAAAAAAAGAAGCACAGATGTGATGCTCAACCTAGTGTGTGTGTGTTTGTGTGTGTGTTTCCGTGTGCATGATTTTAGCATGCAGAATGCAAAACACCCCCATCTCTCCTCCTCTATAGTGAGCGGAGAGTTGCCATGGTGATGCATCCCTGGCCAGGGTCTTGCAGTGATCTGCCCTGACCCTGGTTGGTGACCTCTGACATTTTAGGCCACGGCCAGGGTCAAAAGGTCAGCGATGGCCGGAGGGCAACAAGAGCACTTCCATGATTGGCACTCTTGACGTGCTCGCTGCCCCCTTCATCTGCAGCGCTCACCTCCCTCCCAGTTTGCACCCCTCGTTTGCATATTTTACAGAGCAATGACACCATCAGCTGCAGCGGGAGGTTCATCCCACTGTTTTACACCTCAGCAGGTAGCCTGTTCTACGCTCACGGCAATGCAAGGCTCAATATCGTGTAATTTGCATTCAACGTTGCTATACAGTACGTTCTGCGTTCGTTCACTTCAGTTTTCGTGTAAATCGTGATGGTAAAATGCAGCAGGCTACCATCCTGTATCATGACCGTTATGATAGCAGTAATGATCATCAGTATTCCCATGGCCCGAGCAATCCACTGTATGTGAGGATATTTATAGTTCTTCATGTGATAGTGTGTGTTTGTTCATTTCCAGGGGGGGAGGAGGGCAATGCACCACACCGTGGTTCTTCTCATGGGGAATAATTACAGAATCGTGGGTACTAAAAGTCATGTGACCCTCGCCTTCTGCTCCCAAATAATTTATCCCCCCGGCTGATAGCTCGTCAATATCAATTTATTAATTTAACAGTTCTGGACTGATAAAAGGTAGTGCGCACAGTTAGCTTTGCTGAAATGGGGAATAAGGATGAATTTTACAGTGCAATGGTGTGAAGGGGAAGGAAAGAGGGAGGACAAAGCGAGGGGGAGAAACGGCACCGTGGTGATCAATGGCAACACGGAGGAGAGAGATGCATATTCGCCGTGGAAAAAAAAATGGGCCACCATCGCTCATATTCCAAGGCTATTGAATGGAAGTTATGAAAATTAATACACTTATTATCACCATATTAAAAATTAAGATTGAAGACAGCGCGCTCATTGTATCGATATTCAAATGTCTCCAATATATTGATCAGTAAAACCCAGTTTTTCGCTGCGGGTGCGACAATAGGAGGAAAAAAACATGGTTTGCACGGAGAGCTTTTGAAGATTTTAATTAGTAACACACAGAAAACCCGTTCGTCTTCAGAGGTGTTATATAAGATGATCGCTTCCTGAAAGATGCACCCTCGATAACACTAAATGCGACGTCTTACATGTGACCCCTCTTGACCTCCCAGCACTTCCTTTGCATCCTGATTTCTGAAAAAGGGTAATGAATATACATCTGGCATAAAGCAGAGCACATATATCATCCAGTGTCCACCACAAAACAGTCAACCTGGAACATAACCTATTCCCAGAGCCATTACATAATATCCCTGAAGGAGGCTAAAAGGTATTTTAACAAGACCCGCTGCTCTATGACCTTTGACCTCTTCTCAGTTGACCCCGAGCTCCTGACCCCACTTACACTAGCCAGTGACAGTGGTGGACACACAGATCCTGCACACTTCCTGGTGTGAGAAGACAAAGAGGGAGAGATTCATTTGCAAATTGATGCATGTGAGGATTTTCTGACTCATCCTTTCCAAAGAGTTCAGAAGCAAAGAGACAAAACTTTGGTGTTTTGTGCTGCCGCCATTTTGGACTGAAAACGCTTATTATATTTATAATATTTTATTGTTCAACACAGGCCATTTCGGTAGAATATGACAATAGAAGAGAAATAATTTTGTTTAACTTAGGGATGCACCGATCAGACTACTATCAGTCCCGATATCGATAGCGATACCTGGGCTTTTGGTATCGGCTGATACAGAGTACTGATCCGTTACCAGTGTTTAATTAATAAGCTGTACGTCTCGCTGTGTGGAAGTGACTGGGATCATTCTTTTATATGTAAGGCAACATCAGGCTTGATTTAAACATTGCTTTGCGTAACCTTGTAAAACAAAATGTGACCAATAAATACTTAGATATAACTTTATTTAATTGTGTTTTATTATTAAAATATTAAAATAATAAATCATGCACCAGCAACTTGATAAAAAAATCTTTCTAAATGAACAGGAATTATTTACATTAATTACAATTCAAGTGTAAACCTTTTTAATGCAGCAACAAATTGGTCAAAACTAAAACAGGAATTAAAATTCCAGTATATAATGTAGATAGTATATGAACATAGAATTGCATTGAATAGATCGGCCCCATTGTCACCGATACCCGATCCAGCTGTTTGAGTCAGTATCGGTATCGGTGCATCCCTACTTTTACTTTTGTACGGGACTTTTTAGGCGGACGTTTTACTGGCGTCTGGTCAAAAATGGCGGAAACGTAGCTTTGCTGTTGGGCACTGATGTTGCAATGGAACCAACAATTGACTTTTACTTCTTGGCAATATACGTTCTTTATCCTATCTGTAATTTATTTCTCTTTCATCCATCCATAAACGACAGAAAAAGAAACAACCACTAAATCCGATCGCATCTTGTTGTTCTGTATGTCGGCGCATTATATAATCCTTTCTTCTCCGAGGCTCCCCTCTCACGGACAATCACTGTAGTGGATTCTCCTCGGGTCTTTGGAGAGCTGCGGGGTAGCGAGTGTCAATAGAAGTGGAGTGTGTGAGTGTGAGAGATGATAGACTGAGGTTAAGAGGTGTCAACACAGAAAGAGAGAGGGCTCGAGGACTCTTCACCGGAGCCGGCCTGACACTCCGACACTCTCCTCAACCTCTCCTCTGATTAACCTCTCTAAAGACGCCATTGAGACGCGGATGCTTCACACAGAAACGTGCAGACACACACACACACACACGCCGCCGATTTGTCCACACAGTCTTTTACCAATCCTATTCTCTTCCCTCAAAGTCACACACTCCTGTGTGAGGCTACACTTCATCTGTGTGTCAGACACACATCAGCTCTGAGGTGTGGAAACCTGAAGATGTGTTGTTCACAGGCACAGAAACTCTCTGAAAGGTTCTGGCAGTCAGGAATGGATTTGTTACACCTCTGATGTGCTGTATATGTTCAGCCGAGTGTAAGATGCAACAGTGCCATCCCACAGGGCTTTGCACCTGTCAGGTGGTGTAGTGCAACATACAAACGGCAGAACACACACGGGCATACATTGTCACTCTCATGCACACACACACTAACACACTGCTTCTGGCTATGTTACCATCAATCTGGACACAACACTTATCTATATATTGTGTAGAATTGATAGGTTTGTTCTTCTTCAGAGCTGCACACGTCTCTATGATTGACTCTGGGTTTGAGGAGACTGTAAGCACACAATATATGTAAGCGTCATTTTGTCAAATGTATGCTTCTCACTTTCATAGTTAATACCTCGTCAAACAATATAAGATCAACACATGGACTCTACTGGTTAAAAAAAGTATTTTTCTTATGGAGTGCTGCAGGGATGATGTATTTTTGTAGTCCAACCAGGAAGTTAGCATCGCCCTGGGTTCCCTCGACAAGAAGCCGATGGGATTGTTCCATTGGGTTTTGGATTATTGCAGAAAATAAGCTCTGTGGCAAACAAACGTTTATGATACCTACACGTTTTGTTCAGCAAGATAATCTCCACAAATGAACAACACTTTTATGATTTTAGAAGCGTGAATGTAATCGCCAGAAGTAAAAAGCTAACGTTAGGCTATAAACAAACTACACCACGGTCGCATGAACGTGAGTATAAACACATCGAGGCTGTAACGGCGGACGAGTCGGCGTGATGACATTTAGTAGTCTCATTTAGACACCTGCTAATAACTGCCTTTTTTAAGTCACATAAAAGCTTCAAAAATCACAAGTTGGATATTTACTGACGTATTTTATATCGTAGAACAAAATTTTTAAGATCTCTTATTTACGGCTTTGTTTAATACTTGAATCTGATTGGTCAATCACTGGGTTCTACAGTCTGTTATTTCTCCTATAGCAGACCGTTGCTATGGGCACAGTTGTGATGTTGGACTGTGGCGGACCGTTTTTGTGTCAAATTATTGATTTCTTAAGTAATGTAATAAGCGGGATAATGTACAGCGAGCCGGTCATTGTTGTGAAATAAACCCGACAGGGCGGCAAGTGGTCTTGCAACGCCCTGAAGGGGGACAATGACTGGCTGTATATTATCCCTTACTTAAGCTTGTGTTAACCACAGAGCTCATTTCAGGCATCTAACTAAAAACCTATTCAAAAAAACCCACTGACTTCCGACGAGGGAACCGAAGTGATAAAATGCTAACTCATTTCCGGGTTTAGGACTCATTCCTGTAGCACTCTATTGGTTCCATGTCACTGGCATACATTTTGGTTTCTCTACAGGGAATTAGATTAAATTATGGTGAAGTAAGGTGAACTTTTGTTGAGTTTTGTTGGCTTTGATTCGACTTGGTTTGGTTCTGTAAGGTGTGTTTGGTTGGTTTAGGGAGCTTTAAAGGGTCTCTCTTAGCTCTACTGTATCTACCATGCGAGATGGCTTTGGCTTTATTTGTTTAGTTTTAAAATATCGGTCGCCCCAGTACAATGAAGGTGAATGGAATTTAGTTTGTGGTGCTCACAGCACTGGAAAATTGGAATTTAGAAAAATCAAGAGCAATGTCTCCTTCGGCAGAGTCTTCTATCCAAAGTGACTTACATTTAGGGAGAAAGTTAGTGTTCAGTGTCCTGCTCATTGACCATTTGACATTTGCCTAGGAGGAGCCGGGAGCTGAAGACCAAACCTTTAAGTAATGCCTGATAATTCTTACCTTTGCATGGAAGACCCTTAGACCACAGAGGCTGAAACCAAGGGCAGGTTGAACCTGGGCTGCCTGGGTGAAAACCAGGAATCCTTATCAGAATCAGAATCAGAATCAGATTTATTTGCCAAGTACATACATACAAGGAATTAGACTTTATGCGACCTGTCAATCACAAGGTAGCCACGCCCTAAAGCATCCCCTGCTTTATGGTCTATTTGACTCTAAATGGGACCATAATTTACTAAATGAACATCATGCTGTATTGAAGAAGACTTGAAACTAGCGATTGAGACCATAAACTCATGTTTACAATGTTTACTGAGGTAATAAATCAAGTGAGAAGTAGGCTCATTTTCTCATAAACTTCTATATAATCAGACTTCTTTTTGCAACCAGAGGAGTCGCCCCCTGCTGGCTATAAGAGAGAATGCAAGTTTAAGGCACTTCTGCATTGGCTTCACTTCTCAGACCTGGATGTAGCCCACTGTTATGAGCGTAAACAACAAACATGGCTATTGTTAGTACTCACAGCTGTCAAGCTAGCAGCTTGTGGAAGACTCCAGTGACGCACAATGAGTGCACGGGCAGAGTATGAACAGGTAGGCAGGCAGGTTGCCAGTTATTAGTCCTGCGACAGCTACACATACCACATTTTTTTTCTTTTTTGTGTCAGAGCATTTGATTTATTGATTGCTGTCGGGATGTTATGAGAATTTCAACAAATATAACAAAAAAGATTTCTAAAATAGAATACCCACTCAAGCTTTAACCTCACTTGCCAAACATCAGACTGCAACTTTGGAACATTCACTGCCAATTAAACTTCACAAAGATAGAGAAAAATATCTTATTTTATTTTTTCAAAAGGTCTTTCTGGAGCCGTTTGTCTACCACCCACAATTTATTTGAATATTTTTGCAGCTGTAAGCAGCTTCTTGTTTCCTTTTGTGCATTGCATTGTGGGATAATATTGTCCATTGACACCATACTCAAACAAACAACCCTATTTAGTATGCAAACTGTCTAGTTTGAGTTTAAAGGACTTCCTTTAGTCCCTTTTCCAGTATTAACATACCACATACTCAAAACCTGCTTAGAATTAGTGTGCAGTATTGATTTGGGTCACAAAAGCGCTATAGCTGAAAAAACACTTCTATTTGGCATTTGATTTCCTTGCATCACTCCCGTAGTTCTACATACTCTTTATGTTAAATACTAAGGTCATTTTATTTGATGCAGCTGGGCTCCTCTTAGTGTTTAACATTAAGTCAAGCAGCAGAAGAGATCCTTGTGACATGGCCTCCCTCTCCATCATGCTTTAGCATAAAGCAAATGTCAGTTTTCAAGTGACCAGACAAAACTGTACAGAAATAGAGATATAATACACACACTGTGGGGGCTATGGATTGCAGAATGTGAGAACAGTGCATGAGTCAATACCTAAATGAAGAAAGATGCTGATGTGAACATAGATATATGACTCATATCTGTACGAGTTGACATGCAGGCAGGCAGCTTCATGCATCTTAATAATCAGAGATGAGAAGCAAGTAGGTTGAATGGCATTACCAAGATATGTCAGCGTAATGACATGTGAGTATTTAAAACAAATAGTCACGTTGACAGCGATGGATATAAGACCCTGACCAACTGGTGCCAAACCAGCGCTCCTCCCTCCCGTCCCCTCCCTTTCCTCCTCAAAACCTGTGAGGTAGAAAATAGGGAGATATGAGGAGGTGGGGATGGAGGGAGATAAGCTGAGGTGGAGATAGAGACAGGTGAAAGAGGTTAGGGTCATAGCACATGCTCGGCCTTCTCTCGCCAATGTTGTTTTATTAGCCCTGTCAGATTGTAATTTGCCCAACGGTAAACATACAGAACGGGCTTAATTAAGAATTTTTGAACGGGGATACGGTCAAGTCCGGAAACATTAGAGAGATGCAACCGGGTGTCGTAAAGATTGATTGAGACGGAGGATGGAGGGACGTGGTTAGAAACAGAGGGTGGAGGGAGGGGGGGCGGGAGTGGTGTGTATGTTACACCGGAGGGGTATTCTTGTGTTGCTCAGGGCAGTAGGGTGAGATAAGTTTGGAAAGGTAGCGACAAACGATTTTTAATGCATTAACAACCCGGCTGTGCGAGGCAATAACAAGGACAAGATCAGCGTTAAAATGTTTGACATCCTGCTTCGAGATCAATGCATCCCGGACAGGGCACACAAGCCGCATATTCACCTCTACTACCGGCATAGATAACACACACACATACACACACACACACACAGCAACCTTAACAGGGTACAGAGCATGTGGGTGGGTGCATGAGTTAACAGCCTTCAATCCTCAGGGTGATGTGTAGAGAATAAAAAACAATACCTATATCCATAACAATATCCGCAGGTAAAAGCATCTTTAAATCAAAACAGAGAGGGAGCATCTGGAGTAGGCTGTTGAGAGCTGTGCAGACTACGTAAAAGCCCAGCAAACTAAAAGAGTAATGAGCCTATCCAGATCTCCCCGTGGACCTTAAGTTTGCATTCAATACATTATTTACAGCTGAATTTTTTACTGAGGTATAGGTTTCTCTCAGGGGTGTTTACAGACCGGTGCTCTAACTGCTTTCCATTGCCTGCAGTTGAGGTGAGCGACCTTCAAAAGTAATGCTTCCAGCTTGTTTACACGCCTGTATGTTTAACATGAAGCTAGGAGTTATTTGAATAGTGCTGTTGGACGTTCCTGTGAGTGAAAGAAGCGTTTGGAAAGTAGGAATACAATCTGCAATTTTTGTTTGCCAGATATACACCAAAAGTACTCTCTTTTGTGCATGAGCCTCAAACTGATAAACCCCAAATAACCGGCCTCAGATTACAGAATGATTCTGGTCTCGAATGAAAGGTAACTTTGGAAAAACTTTTGTTTTCTTCTTGGACTTTTTCTTTTACTGTCCTGTTTTGTTTGCATTCATGTTCCTCCAAAATAACCAACTGTTCTCACAGTGTTATTATGGGATATAAAAAAAGTTTAAACATGTTTTATGAACAGAAAAAACATGTGGAAATGTTCAATTTGTGGGAAATCTAAATGCATCAACTGGAGTTTCTATTAGTGATGCACAATATTGGATTTTTGCCGATATACGATATGCCAATAATTTTCAACTTATTTTGGTCGATTGTTGATCCCATTACCGACATATGCACATTTTTTCCACCTAACTGCAGAGAACATCAAGTCTCTCCTGTAGTGGACGTAACATATTATTACTGTTATCGTGATGGCCCACTGGCTGATGCTAACCTAGTCTCAAGAGAAGGTGTATAAATAGCACGACATTAAAACGTCATTCTGCGAGGCTTTTCACGTGTCATATTACGCCACGCAACAAAACTGTTGTAATGTCAACAGTTAGGTTTAGACAACAAAAACACTTAGGCTTAGGAAAAACGTCATGGTTGGGCTTAAAATAAGTACGTAAACTAAGTAAAATACGTACGGTAACAACGTAACATAAGTACAGAAAAAACGTTACAAATGTTACTAAAAAACACGTCACAAACGTCACTAACGTAACTTGCAAAACAGACCACCAGTCTCAATCACCGGTCTCCTGGTTGAAAGTCCTGTGTTTGTTGGACTCATCTACCTCCCCACCCGCCCACCATAAGCAGTCTTCTCACTTTTTATCCTACGTCACTAACTCTGAACATGGCATATTTACGCTGATGCGTTAACATTGGACTCAGTACTACATGTACAAGACTACATGGTGTGAAAATGACAAGCCTAAAGCAAGACAGGCGTTCTTATTGCACACTAAATGCATTGTGCATTATCGTGGCATTCATACACCTTTTCCTACGAACGGGAGGTAATAAGAGCGACAAACGCTGCGTAGGGAGGAGGTCGGGATAGATGGGTGGGTCAAAAAACACCAGACTTTCGCCCAGAAGACCGGTGTTCGTACCCAGTGGGAAACCACAAGTCAACGTTGATTTATTTGTCACGTAACTTCCGTACTTTAGTAACGGCACTTCCTTTATTTTAACCCAAACCACGATCTTTTCCTGAAGCTAACTAAGTAGTTTTTGTCACATAATTTCCATACTTAAGTTACGTGACTACCGGTGTTATTTAAACCCAAACCGCATCTCTTCCTAAACCTAACTAATTAGATTGTTGCCTAAGCCTAACCAAGTCCTAAACCTAAATATGTAGTTTTATTTTGAAAAGACTGGAGCGGACACTGACACATTCATAGTAAAAAAAGGGAAATTTGTGTCTATGTACACGAATCAAATAGATTAAATTTCGTGACTATTTCCTGAACTGCAGTGAGACTGTGCTGTTCTGTCTCATTAGTGCCCATTGCAGATGGAGATTTGGCTGCACTCGCAGGTTAGGTTTATGTTTGAAGTTTATATGCGTGACTTTGAGTGTAAACTCAGGCTTTGGATATGGCTCGCTTTTTGAAATTGGTGTAAAGATGTGGCCAAAGAAATCAGATATTGGCAAGAATTCAGAGCTGAAGACCTGCACTGTAAAATTCAGAGTATACCATCTGCATAATGAGTGTAGATTTGAGGTTAAATGTAATATCAGTTGCAGGATTCTGGTGTAAATCATTCGTCTGTGTGCATCTTCTAAAGCACGGTCTTCTAGATCTGAAGGATTTTTTTTTTTTATAATAAGCCCCCCTCCTCCTCCTCTTCCAGCCTGAATACACACCAGCTACTGTAGCCTGAGAAGTCCCTGCTCCCTTTGTCTTTGTAGTTCAGCAGCTCTCGTCCAAAATACTGTAACTTCTGGGAAACAGGGAGGTCTCAGCTCTCTGCTCGGAGAGCACAACAAGCAGAGACTCTTTCTCCATCTCTTTATGACGCTCTCTCCCCCTCTGTCTTTGTCTCTCCCTTTTCAAATAGACTATTTGTCATCTCTGAAATAGAGCATTTTAAAAATTCAACCTGGAGCCAACCCCCACCCTAACTCCCCTCTATTCTCACTCTCAATTCCCCAGACTCTGGCCAGCTACGATCAATAGCCTATTGATCAACTCTCTCCATTCCCATTACACACCAGTGCCAAAAGAGCCAACCATTTTCCCTGAAAAGCTGATCTGGAGCATGTTTGCAATGGTAAGGTTTCTCTAATTTCAGCGGGTTATTATTAAAAGCGTACGGCGTGTGAGTGCTTTGGTGCTCTGTGAGGTTGAGCGGTGAAAAGCTGCTGAGAAAGGACCTCAGTAAATGCAGTTAGCTTTCAATTGAAAGGTATCGCGCCGAAGTAAAGCAGAGTATGGTTCTCCACTTAAGTAAAATAGGAAAGGTGAGAGCATTACCACATACGTAGAAAGTAATTCTTTTTCCAGTTGTTTCTACTTCGTTTCTCTCCCCCGCCCTCTGTCTTTCTCCTCTCTCTCTCCATAGACAATGCTACGGGCAAAATCAATACTGGAAAGGAAAAAAAGAAGGCATATTTTTAGCCTGTTATTATATGAGCTGTATGAGGAAAACAGTGTTTGTGGGAAAGACAGAAATGCCAAGGTGCTGATAAGAGAAAGATTGGGTGGGAGAGGTACAATAGAAGTGAAAGAGTGAGAATGATGGTGGTGGGCTGTATAAGGGAGCGTCTAATGGAGATGGATCAAACGAAGGTGGAGATAAGATGGGGTAACTGGGAGAAAATGGCTGATGTCTTCTTGACCAAGGGATGTAGCTCTGTGAGAGCCGGCAGGAGAAAAGATGTGTCGATGAGGTTTTTGAGGGTGTTTAATGTGTAAAGTCAAGAACAGATTTATGCTATCTAAACATTTTGATATTTTGTTGTCACACATCTGCTTCTCACATCTGTAAATGTGTGAATCAGTCCTTGCATGTGCCTAAATGACACTTATTGCACAACAACACAGCGATGCTATGTGCTCCACCTCTGTGCATGTTCCTGTGGATTGCTGTATACTCGGACTACACCGGCACTCCTGCTGCCAATGGCTTTCTGATGGACTCCCTCTCCCTAACCTCTTTCCGGGCTCACCTCTGTGCCGCTGTCAGTCAACCCGCAACCCTCCTCCTATTGGCCAGAGATGCTCTGTTGATCAAATGGCGGGGCCGTCCAATTGGCCAGAGAGCTCAGGGGGGGAAGGAAGGAATTGATTTATCTGTGGTATTAGGGGATCAATTAATCCCCATTGTGTGTGCCAGCACAGATAGTCCGATGTGTCTTATTTGGTATGGCTTGTTTCTGCTCGGCCAAGATAAGAGTCTCTCCCATCACTTCCCTCTATGAGCAACAAATCAAATCAAATCGAAAGGGATGACGGCAAGCAGAGGGTTCCTCCCCAGGCTGTGGCTGGCTGATCACAATAAGGGAAGGCCATCAATATGAAAAGTAGTCTGTGCAGAATAAATATCGCTCATTTGAGGGCCGAGATGTCCGCCCTGTTGCTATGACAATCCAGCGCGAGGATGTAAACATCTTAAATTGGTTGAATTGTCTCGTGACCTCGTTTACAATTGATCAATGACGTTTAATTCAAATGACACAGATACAGTGTCCATACAGTGAGGGCTGCAACCATTAAAAAGGCACAGGAATGACACAACAAAGCACAAGGCAAAAGCATGTAATAAGAATGCCGTTCCTGCTTTAGGCGTGTCATGTGTGCGCCATGTAGCCTGTACTGACTGCAATGTAAACGCATGCACGTGAATATGGTACACTCAGAGCTAGTGACGTAGAAGAAAAAGTGAGAAATACCGCTTATGGCGGGCGGGAGAGTAGATGGATGGGTCCAACAAACACAGGACTTTCAACCAGGAGATTGGTGATTGAGACATTAAGGCCCTGACCCACCAAGCCAACGGTCGGTCGTTGGACAGTTTGGGGCCGTCGGTGAGCGTCTGGCAGCCTAGTTTTTGCGGTGTGTCCCGCATCGTCAGCTCTAGGCTGCCTGTGTCGGAGGCATTTCGGGCGATTCAGCATGTTGAATTGGCGGCGGAGACCGTCAGTGAGAGAAATGACTCTGATTGACTGTTCAGCTTAAACGAATCAGTGCACGAGAAGAGAAACGGAAGTGAGGAAAGCCAACGAGTAAAGTCAAGAGGAAAAGGCTCTTCTCATTTTTCATCTTCATCTCATCTGATAATCCCAATACACCGGTATTTTCATCATGGCCATCTGGAATGAAGCTAAGAGGTGAGTGAGAGTGGTGTGAAAATGATCGTCAAACGCCGCTTTGTTTCATGTACGTATCATAACAACAGCTTGTATATCCGCCGTCCTCGGTCTTCTGGTTTCCCTTTTTGAATGATGAATACAGACTAGCGCCACCTGCTGGTGTGGAGAGTTATTTCCTCTCACGGAGGCGCAGAACGTACGTGCTAACTGGCCGTCGGCTGTGGTCTTTGCGGTGTGTTCAAATGCAACTTGTTGGCCAAGACAAAGGCGACCAGTCGTGAGCCAGTGCGTAGATTGTGTGTGTGTACGTGGGAAGTGAGTGGTGAAGCAAGAGAGAGAGCGGCGGCAAATGTGTGTGAGCAAACAAGTGAGCTAGAGGAGCAGAAGACAACGTTGTGAATGTACAGTGGAAGTTGCAGTTTATGCAGAAATAAATGCTGCAGCTCCTCAAGACTAACAGAGGTTTCCCGTGTCTTGTTTCCCGGCGGCTGAGTGGAGTGACGGGGGTTAACTCCGGAGCGAGTAACGTTATCGATTCTGGCCCAAGCAGTAAAGTTAACACAGTGGTTACTGTAGAAACATGGCGGCCGCTCCGTATGTAGATATAAACGGCTCATTCTAAGATAACAAAAACACAACGAGTCTTATTATCAGGTGATTATACACTAAAGAAAACATAGTTAAAATGATATTCCATTTCTGCCAATAGATCCCCCTAATTGTTACACACTGGTCCTTTAATCTATGAATAGACAAAGTCTTTGAAGGATTAATCGATAGTAGAAACCACTGTTAGTTGCAGGCCTACGTATATGATGCACATAAAGAAATAGCACCAAACACTGAGAAACCAGCAGGAATGCAAGTTAACATACTGTACTGCACATTTCTGAGTGGGAATGCAATCATAGCCAGGGGGAAGAAGGGAGACAGGGTCAGTGGACCGATAGTTGCCGATACTCGCTGCGAGATGACAGTGAAAAGAAAAGGTAAGAGAGACTAGGATAGAAGTGGGTGCTAATTCCTACTTTTCAGTTTAAATAAAGATTGGAGCTGGATAAAAGCCATTAAGGGAGAAATCAGACAGGGCATGCTATGTAGGACAAGAGCTGACTGCAGGGAGGTGAGTGGTGGGATCGATACTCAGTCGATGCGCTCAACACCCAGCTCTGCACACACACACACACACACACGGAGGGGCATGTGGTATTGCCGGGCATCTGCATGTTTGTGTGTACGTGTGTGTGTGTGTGTGTGTGTGTGTGTGTGTGCAGCAGTGACTAATGGAGAAAGAGAGGGAGCCCGGAGAGAAAGAGTGCACGCAATATACAATTAACTCTCTTTTGAGTGAGGGAATATTAAACACAGGCTGCTTGTGCGGACTGTAATTTGTAGTGATAAAAGTATTAAAGTAAAGCACTTGGACAAAGATGGAAGGGTGGACAGCTGCAGAGATGGATTTATTTTCGGAGGCACGATACAGTTAACAAAGATAGATGTTTGGAAAGAGCGTCTTCAGCCCGAACTGGAGCCTCGGTACGACTGCAATCACTCTGCATTCTGTCCTCCCCTCCTCTCCTCTCTCTTCTTCTCTCCCTCTTTCTTTTACCTCCCTCCCTCCTGCCTCCCTTCCTCTCTCCCTCTCTCGCTCTCTGTAGAATTGATCGACTATGTCTCCTCAATCCATCTCTCCCTCTGTCGCCTAGCAACGGGTGCTCTATCGGGTGTGGAGGGTGGGAGCTTCACTAGGGGAGGGGTGGGAGGAAGAGGAGGGGAGGCATGTATGGGTGGATGGGTGGTGGGGGGGTTAAGCAAAAGCCAATTGTACTTGATTCCACATTTATTCTGACTGATACATGTTTCCCTTTCATACTCCTGACTGTGAGGTTCGGCTGATGAATAGAAAAAAAGATTTACAAGATAACAAAACGATACCGGCAGAGAGATTTTTCACTATTTATTCCACCTAAAAAAAAAAAAAACGTGCTGCAGTTGTAGCACACTGAAAAAATGTTTGATATCAGAGCCAGGATGACTAGTATTAGGTCACCGGTTCTGTTCTGTGTATATGTGAATGTTACAGATCCGGCAGAGCGGTCCATCACTTTCCCTGAAGCTGTGTCACCGTTTCATACAGTGAGTGTGAAAATACAAAAGCAAACCGGTGCGAGCCTGCACTTTAAATTTATCCACGCCTGCTGTTTTCTGTCTCCACAACACGGAGGGAAAACAAGAAAGAAAGGAAGAAAAAACTTCCAGGGTATTTTGGCTCGTAAACACAGTATTCTTACTGTTCTTTTTTTAAACAATCCGCATCTGTACTATCACTTTGAAAAGAAGTAGAATTATAATTTTTTCGATTAAAACAAGCAGATTTATTGGTGCAAAATGCAATAAAATGTGGGGAATATAATAAACCCCTGCGGCCATGTTGATTGCATGAATATAATTTGAACCTGTTTAAAGTGGTCTGTGTACAATCCCTGAATTAACATGCATATGGGAATAAGAATAAGTGTTGAGCAAGAGGCATTGTTCTGTTTTTAAGACGTTATCCTTTTGATCTACACTTAAAGTCTGATCCCCTTTGAGGAAGATGTGTAGGCTATTCTTTAAGCCTAATAAATCCAGCGTTAGCAGTACTTAAGAGAGGAAAAAGCTGTGCGGTTTAGAACCAGGAGGGCAGAGGGAGAAGAACAATGAATAATGCTCTTAACTAGCTTGTGAGATAATACATACACATTACAATCTATAATCATTCTAATCTACGATCTATGAAGCAGAGTAAACCTATAGATATTAGCGCCTCGGCTCGAAGCTATCATATACATCCATATTACAATCTGCGATCGCTTTAATCCAGAATCTATGAGCAAAGAAGAACAAACGTGTGTGTGTGTAGGACTCAAAAACTACAATATATAATTATACATTTGGATTGTGTCTACCACAAGTTATATTGATGTATAGCTTTCACTTAAACGCATTCATACACACACATTCCAGCATTTAACTGAATGTCTATAGCTCACTAGTTATTCTGCATCGCCATCAGCTGATGGATCGTAAACACAAGATAAAACATTAAAAATGAGCCCAAAGCAGTTTCACTGCATTTGCATCTGTTCAGTTCGAGTCAATCGAGTTTTAATGTCAATTAAAAAATGTGTACATTATCTATATTTTTGATCCATCTGTCCATTTGTCCGTCTGTCTATCTGTCTATCTGTCTATCTATCTATCTATCTATCTATCTATCTATCCATAAATATAATACATTTTATTCGGTGCAACCTTTCAGGACACCCAAGGACACCTTACAAAGATAAAATAAATACTCGAACAGATAAAAACAGCCAAACAAGAGATTTAGGCAGACGCGTATGAGGGGGAATAAAACCCATTATCTATCTATCTATCTATCTATCTATCTATCTATCTATCTATCTATCTATCTATCTATCCATCTATTCATCTATCTATGATATTGACATATATGCAATTTGTAGGAATTCTGAAGCATCTACATACCGTTTATTTAAATATAAAATACAATTCTGCAAAAACTAGCCTATAGTTTACAATGGGGAACGACACACAAACACACACACACACACACACACACACACACACACACACAAAGTAATATAATTTAATGTCCTCTAAAACTTTTATTTATTTATTTATTTTTATTATAAGATTGATAAAATGATAAAATGTGGATAAAACACAGAAGTGTGTAGAATGTTTATTCTGCAATAAATATCCCCCCCAAATAATTTTAAAATATATATATTTAATAAAATAGCATCCTCTCAGCAGTACACTGTATTTAGGCTGTTTTAAGTGCTCCATAATAAAAATAAATACATTTATTAATGATAGTGGTTATTTCATTTTAACTCTGCAAAGACTAAAATAAAACAAATTAAATTAAAGGCCTGATTTTCAAGTCTTATTGATATATATTTTTTTGCTGTCCACTCATTAAATATCCAACCGTGTCATTAACACTTTGAGGCCTCTGCTGCTGAAGTTGGAGGTGTCCGAAAGAAACTGAAGAAAAACGAGTTAATCCGTATAACATTTAGTAATCCAGCCCAATCGGATCGATAGTCTATTGAATGTGTTTGTGATTAGTAGCTCTATTGATCGCAGTGACATCATGTGAACACACCGGAGTGATGCTTATTTCGCTAACAGCTTGTCAGAATCAAAATATATCTGCTGTACGGGTTCCAGTGACCTTTATGACAAATAAATATATATTCATATTATTTATAAATTGTTATTGTGTCAAAATTGCGTTTCTTTTCGATATATTACACGACGCATACAGACGGTAACCTTTATTTGAACACATTCGTCTTTTGACAAATGGCAGACTATAGGGACGCAAAATAGCTTCACACGGAAATACGTAATAAACTAACAAAATAAAAGCTGTAACATTTATAAACTATTTTTTCTCCATTTTCAGTCCTATTTTTTTTCATTTTAATAACAAACATGTTTTTGGATGCTTTTCCTACAAAACTATCCTCTATAATAAATATACAAATATATTATATAGCAATTAATTATATATATAAATATATGAAGAAAGATCTTACCGTGTGGATTATTGATTACAGTCTTATGGAGGCCATGCCATGGCAGGCTTGTTTGGCACCTGTTGTCCTAAATATTTTTGGAGCCGTTACGCACACACACACAGGCCGCTGCTGTACTATTAAAGCGTCTATTTCTACGCAAATTGACTTTCATTTTGAGTGAAACCAAGAGCAGAGAAGAGCCCAATTCTTTCTGCCAATCGATCAGACTGCGGATGGATCGATATGGCACCAGGGCTATTGATCACCACAGTCCTCTGTTGCTGGGCGCTTTCAAATGCAAATGCAGCCTATATACCTAAATTATAATCCGTGGCAACACGCTAATTCCTTAACAAACTGCAGGAAAACGCTTTACAAACACTGCGATTCAATGAGCAAGTGATTCTTTTTTTTTTTTTTTTTTTAAGGCCTTTTTAAATTTCAGCTCTGGCTGTGAAACCAGCAGCTTTAACAGTAGGCTGCTGTTTAAAGATTTAACAGGACAAACAGGTAGCATTCAAAATGCAGGGTAATATTGATTTGGCCTGTAGCCTAGATTGAAAGTTTGGAGAAAATGTTTTATAAGTTAAAAGAATTAACTTGACAATATTTAGCCAAGTGAACAAAAACAGCCTGCTGAGTGTTTGTGTTTCAATAGTTGCAATTTATATGAGAATTATGAGCATATTTCTACACTTTATATGGTTTCTAAGATCTCAAGGGTGTTCATGTAAATATCTCTCATCCTAAAACACACACACACATGGTTACTTAAAGTAGAGCCATAGGCAAACAAGGCAGATGTGAGTCCCCCCCCCCCAACAAGGCCACATCTCTGTGTGTGTGTGTGGATTGGGATGAGAGCAGCATCGTCCCGCTGACTTGCTCAGAGGCCTGATCAATGCGACATTACTAAACACTGCTGCTTAACTTTTGCCAATAGCCAGATTCAAGTAAATATACTTTAGAATACATTAAGCGTGATGCATCAGCCACGGAGTCATTCAAGAAGTCATGAAAAGATTAGTCTGTCTCTATCGAGTGATTCCTGGGAAAATACACACGCTTTGCACGGGGGAAGTTGACCCACTAGAAACACCTCTCATTAACACACACAGTGTTTAATATAAATACAAGTAAATAAAAATAGTTTGAGGGGGTTGCAAATTGTATTTTGCACGCCAGATGCGTAAAAATGTTCCATGAAGGATCAAAATAGTTTTTTTATTTATTATTTTTGGAATCTACACATTACTTTCAGCAATAAAGATACTAATACTACTACTAATAATTTACCATGTAGTTAGTATTTACAATAGGGAAATATAGATTGAATGTAATGCGTTTTTTACGCAGCACTCAGCCAAATGAAAAGCTCAGCTTAAACTTTCCAGCTGAGTGCTATGTGGTCATTTCCTGTAATGAAACTGCCTGTTGAGACAGGTCAAACACATAACAGGACACACACCTAACTTACACCATTTGAGCAGAATGCATTTTGGGCGCAGTATCGACCCTTCAGACATGCATTGAGCGCCGAAGCTCCGGGTTCAGCATTGATTAGTTGATCAGCAAAACGACAGCAGTGCGTAAAGATAAAAACAAAATGCTTTGGGCCTCGTAAAAAGGCTGTAATGGTGCGCCTCGGTGGCTTTAAAGTCCTATAGAATATATTCTAACTTTTTTTGGAAATATTATTAACAAATAAATTAAAGCTGAACAATCACTCGAGTGTGTGTGTGAAGTCGATGCCAACGTGGTGCTGAGGCCACTGTTATTAATATGAAATAAATCACCGGGTCTCTGCGGCATCGCCCCAGTCACACCGCAGATATCGACACAGTTAATATTTCATATTGTATTCGCCATAGGATATGCTTATTTAACTATTCGAAAACAGTACATTAAAATACAAATTAAAACTGAGCTCTAGGCGGACACATGGATTTTTTTGTGTTGGGGGAAAATTTTCTTTTTTTTTTTTGTTATTTTGGCTGACTGGATGAACGATTTGAGCAAGCTGCATAAAATAGAAGAAAATTGATTGAGAATGGGGAAAGTACACTGATCAGTTCCCCACGCCCTGTTGACCCTTTTAGCTGTTTATAACATGACCTCGTGGAGCCCATAGAGAGTATAAAAAGAAATGAAAAAAAGAGAGAGACTGGTATGAAGTTCTTGGTGAAAGTATAAAACTTTTCAGCTTGGTTGTTTTGGGTTGTAAACCCTGGTGAATTAGGAGCAAGGAGCCAGCAATGAAAGTTAACATCCATCACCACCGCGACCAATAAGCTGCTCTGGCCGGCTGGCTGAGCACAGATGACGGATTCGCTGCTGTGCGGGCTTCGGTAATTCATTTTCGATAGCAGTGGTTGCTGGGATCAATACAGGGACATTAACCCAAGCGGACACTGCTGTTCTCCTGATGGCACAAGCCAAAAGCCACCATCCCCCGTTGGCAATCAGCAAAGACACAGTTTTTAGGGTCATTATTTGGGGAGGGGAGAGGAGCTGTGTGCCAAGGCCGCTGATATCACAATTCATCAGTGGAGTTATGGATGGCCTTGACCTAACTGTTGGTAAACACTGGTCAGGGAAATTATTTTATGCAATTTGCAAATGATTAGTGATGCCACTTCCTGGATTTTTTTTTTGTCCAGCTCCAGGTCGAAATCCTAATGGCCTCATTTTACATAACATCGGTGTAAATGCCAGGTGTTCTCATAGTTTACAGAGCAACTACAGGCCTACTGAGGGCTGCTGTGGCAACACACACTCACACACACACACACCCACACCCACATCACACTTGCAGAAACACACTCCACAGTGTGTTCAAACACGCCTAAAACATGTCACAGAGGTGTTGATGTTGTGATTTCTTACAGTTTTCCAGCTCACAATCACGTGCTACTTGTCTCATTACATCTCATCCTACAGCTGCATGTGCTGGATTATATCATATATGTGTGTGTGAAGCTTTTAATCATCAGATTTAGTTTGTTACTGTGCCAGATAGGTGCAGTGGTCGTGCAGTGGTTTGCACACTTTGCTATTGTATATAGTATGTTATTGTTATGTATATTTACTGAGTATTTACTGTTCCTGTGCATTGCCTGGATAACCTGCTGCTGTAACACAAGAGTGTCCCAATTTGGGATCAATAAAGTATCTATCTATCGCTCTAGCTATCTATCTATCTATCTATCTATCTATCTATCTATCTATCTATCTATCTATCTATCTATCAGCAGAAATATAGAAATACCATAGGCAAAATGTATTATATAACATATCAAAAGTACTCATTGTGCAGATTTACTCCTTTCACAATGTGATTTTATTGTAGAATATGATATTATTCTGTTTTTATCACTAACAAATGCATGTAAGAGCATTTTAATGTTGTAGTTTGTTAATGTGGAGATGCTTTGGATAGATAAACAGGGATTCACAGAGGTGTTGCTGTTGTGATTTCTTACAATTTTCCAGCTCGCTGTCACATGCTACTAGTCTCAATACATCTCAATATCAATCAATCAATCAATATCTATCTATCTATCTATTGAAGTAAAAGTAGAAATACCATATAGTCTAAAAATAATCCAAGTAAAAGTCCTAAATTCAAAATGTTACTTGAGTAAAAGTACATAAGTATTATCAGCAAAACGTACTATATGATATATCAAAAGTACTCATTATGCTGAGTTTGATGATGCTCATTATGAATTATGTTTTTATCACTAACGAATGCATGTAAGAGCATTTTAATGTTGTAGTTTGTCAATGAGGAGATGCTTTGGATATTACTGGGTAGATTAGGAGCCTAGTAGTACTGTATTATAATCATATTTTTTTATGTAAAAAGTAACTATAAGTGTCAAATGAATGTAGTGGAGTAAAAAGTACAACCTCTGAGATGTAGTGGAGTAGAAGTATAAAGTAGCAAGTGCAAATATCTCAAATTTGTACTTAAGTACAGTACTTGAGTATTTACTTACAGTCCACCACTGGATAGGTGTAATTTTTGAGGCCATATAGAGACAAAATAACATGAACCACTTTACATTATAACACAAAGTAAATACAATATCACCATTCACTAAGTTATACTGTAATCTGGTATATTTACAGTGTATTCTAAAATATTCTTTATATTGTGTATGCTATAGATATACAGTATATCTCTAGTGCTGATATGTATATTTACTGTGTATTTACTGTTCCTGTGCATTCTATCTATCTATCTATGTAAAAGTAGAAATACCATAGTCTAAAATACTCCATTACAAGTATTTGAAAATGTTACTTGAGTAAAAGTAAATAAGTATTATCAGCAAACGTACTATATCATATATCAAAAGTACTCATTATGCAAAATTGCTCCTTTCACAATGTTATATTATTATATAATATTTATATTATTTTGTTTTTAATCACATGTAAGAGAATTTTAATGTTGTAGTTTGTCAATATGGAGCCAGTTCTAGAGGCTTTGGATATTATCGGGTAGATTAGTAGCCTAGTATAGTACTGTATCATATCATATAAGCATATATTTTTTATGAAAAAAGTAACTATAAGTCAAATAAATGTAGTGGAGTAAAAAGTACAATATTTACCTCTGAGATGTAGTGGAGTAGAAGTATAAAGTAGCATAGAATGGGAACACTCAAGTAAAATGCAAGTATGTCAAATGTGTACTTAAGTACAGTACTTGAGTACTTAGTAACAGTCCACCACTGGATAGGTGTAATTTTTTAGGCCATATAGAGACAAAATAACATGAAGCGCTTTACATTATAATGCAAAGTAAATACAATATCACCATAAAGTCCCTAAATTGTCTGTAGCTATATTGCAACCTAATCACATTTAACTAATTTAATATTGGAATATTGTGCTGGACTGTACAGGTGTTTATGACATTGCATCCACCCCATAACAGGAAGCAATACCTGGAATAAATAAAAGCTATATTTACTCAGTTTCCACCCAAAACGCGTGACTTATTCGTGAGCCCTTCTGCAGAATCCAATCCCTCGATCTCAACCTGCTTATATCGCATCCATATTTTGCGGGCGCTCCTGCAATAGGCACCAACCTATCGATGCATCTCCTGATCTATACATGCTTTGACATTGATGGATTGCTGACCTGGATTGACGTCAGCGAGCAGCAAGTTTGATATAGAAGTTTTGTGAAACATTATGGGGGAGTTTATGTGTGTGTGTGTGTGTGTGTGTGTGTGTGTGTGTGTGTGTGTGAGAGGGAGTTTGATTTTCGTGGAGCAGAGATGCGAAAGGGGTCAAAGCCCAGAGGCGATGATGAAGAAATTAAACTCAGTAACATTTGCTGAAGGAAAAGAAAAAAGTTATGAGTGAAAGTTAAAATTTGATCGTTTACTTTTCAGATTAGAAGCAAATTGGGAAGGTGGTTATAATTTGAACGTGTCAAAGGTCATCCAAACAGTCTGAAGCTGTGAATTTTAAAGTCTGAAAATAATTTACATCATTACAAATACAGAAAATATTTCAGTAGACATCAAGAGGTGATGCATCTTCAATTTAATGAATAAAGGCTGTGAGATAACTTGTGCTTTTCTTATTACACTCGTGGCCCGATGTGACACATGTCAATTAATATTTAACCTTCACCAGAGGCATCACATGTGCGTCTGGCGCCGAGTCAAACGGTTTTATCAGAGAAAACAACTTATCCATCTGAGTGTAAACGTTGCACACACTGCAGAGGATTGCACTTCTGTGTTTTTATCTCCACGAGTGTCTAATGCAATCTGTCTCAGGAATTTGAGGCGCAACACCGAACAACCCCATGACATATAGGGGCCAGTGACGTCAGGTTGGCCCCAGACAAGAGTGCGCGAGTGCGAGGATACACCACGGGGGCGCGCACATGCGCACAGGCTCGGTCTCATCTTGACATGAGCGCGGGCGCGTCAATATCCACACAGAGAGCAGAGCGGCGCTTTGGGTATAGTGGAAGCTGCTCTACAGCGGGAGAAAGCCAGGCAGGCGCAGACACCTTCACGCACTGAGCAGCTGAGGTTTTTTTGCGGCGCAGTTTTTTGTGTGGCGGCCGGGACCCGATCTTTTAAAACCATGCTGGATTGACTGCAGAGAGGCAACTACAATCAATGGCTTGGCTTTGAAATCGTTCAAAATTTATTGGAAAGGAGTGTGAGATAGAGCGACAGTGAGAGAGGGCGAGAAGCGAGGGAGAGAGCGAGAGAGTGGCGAGAGGGGTGGAAATAAAGATCCTTTTCAACGATGGAGCTTACAATGGAAAACATTGGAAATCTGCACGGTGTGGCTCACTCCCACCAAACGAGCGACTTAATGAACTCCCAACACGCGCGCCAGTCGTCGGCGTCGCATCGGAACTTGGTGTCGCACGGGCGGTCAGCCATGGTGTCCAGCATGGCCTCGATACTGGAGGGAGCAGGGGACTACCGCACAGACCACGCGCTGTCTGGCCCCCTGCATCCGGCGATGACCATGTCGTGCGACTCCGGGATGAGCCTGAGCAGCACCTACACCACGCTGACGCCGCTGCAGCACCTGCCTCCCATATCCACCGTCTCGGAGAAATTTCACCATCCACACCCACATGCTCACCATCATCCGGCGCACCAGCGACTCGCGGCCGGGAACGTCAGCGGCAGCTTCACCCTGATGAGGGACGACCGAAGCCTCGCCTCCATGAGTAACCTCTACGGCCACTACCCCAAAGACATGTCCGGCATGGGGCAGTCTCTGTCCCCTCTGTCCAACGGTCTCGGGTCTTTGCACAGCTCCCAGCAGACTCTCAGCGCCTACGGCCCCGGAGGTCACCTCTCCAACGACAAGATGATCTCCTCGGGGGGCTTCGAGTCCCACGCAGCCATGCTGTCCCGAAACGAGGAGCACCTGGCTCGGGGTCTCGGGGGCCACGGGGCCGGGCTCATGACATCCTTGAACGGCATGCACCATCACAGCCATCCGCACTCTCAGGCAAACGGGTCCATGCTGTCAGACCGGGACAGGCAGACGGTGGTGGGAGGCGGGCAGGGAGGTGGGTCAGGGCAGGTGGAGGAGATAAACACCAAGGAGGTGGCACAGCGAATAACAGCAGAGCTCAAGCGCTACAGCATCCCCCAGGCCATCTTTGCTCAGAGGATCTTGTGCCGGTCCCAGGGAACTCTGTCCGACCTGCTGCGGAATCCTAAACCGTGGAGTAAACTTAAGTCTGGCCGGGAGACGTTCAGGAGGATGTGGAAGTGGCTCCAGGAGCCCGAGTTCCAGCGGATGTCGGCGCTCAGGCTTGCAGGTGAGTGAGGAGACAGCTCCCAACCTGAGTGATGTGGAGGGATCAATTAGAAGTCAATGTGGCGAGACTGTCAATAGCTGCTCAAACAGACATTACTAGAAGTTATTAGTCGATTGTATCGAGTAAAACTTCATCATGACAGTTGGGGTGTTAAATGTTGGGGGGAAATCTATATTTTGATTGATGCTACAATCCATGATAGTATAAACAGACGCTGTGCAACACTGGAGGTGTTATAAACAAAAGGGGGGACGCACCGAGGTTCAAACGCAGTCTGCACAGATGTGTTTGTTCTTACGGATACAGCATGGATACACACATCCCTATCACTGTCTTTCTCTCTGTGTGTCTCCCTCACACACAAAAACAAGACACCAAACAAAGGAAATCAAAGCAGGATGTGATCAAAACTGATTACATCTTGCAGCTATTACTTTAAAAAAGTAAAACAAACATACACATAGAGATCCCTGCAACTCAAATCAGTTTTACTTTGGTCTAACAAACTTGATGTAGTAATCTGGCACCCCCCCCTTCCCTGTCAAATAAGCGCGTCGTGGCAAACAAGGATCGTCTGAGGCCTGGCCATAGAGTCGGGGGAGCATGACCTCCTATGGATCAATATTTCAGGTCCAGGCGTCCCCTTTCAGAGCAGCGCACTGATAAATGATCGATTTGGATCTGAAAGACGGAGACACAAACAGATGCGTCTTTCTCTGGCCTGTGTTGTCTCCTATGTGCACTCTGGGATATCTGGTCTCCAAAGTTGGTTCAGGGCCTGTTTGGCCATTTTGACCCTGAGAAAATTGTGATTTGTGAGGTTATATGTGTTGGGATGTGATAACAGGAAGGACTGGACAGCCCTTCTGTTCAGTAAGAGACATATTGTGACACCTTACTGTCTTTCTGAACGCTTCATCCATCGTTTTGAGTTTTATTGCGCAAAGATTATCCCACTAAACGCTGTGATTTGAACCCACATTCCCGCCCCCCCTTTAACACATCCCACCTGATTAACAGGACGTAAATGAAAACGAGAGACGCCGCAGTGGGTTTAAAACAGAGATGTGAGTGAGAGGTCCCCTCTCATCGATGTTTGTGTAAAGGCCCTGTTTAGACGTGCCGCGCTCCCAAACGTCAATCAGCTCTTCTGTGTCGTATTTCAGCGCACAGTTCAATTAAGCAGATATAGTGGCATATTTTAGTTCCAGTCAATGCCCTATTGAAAAGCACTTAATGGCATGTAAATTGTTCCTTTGCGCATTTAGTGGGGTTCTGGTAAATAAAGATTTAAACACTCCACAATTGTCTCTTTAAGTGCCACTGCTGTTAAAGCTAATTGGGCTGTGGGGTTTTATATCTTCCACACCCGGCATCAGGATAAACCCCCCCATTTCAATTGACATGTTGGAGTGGCACAGTCCTGTGTGTGCACACCTACTGCATATTTTAATGTGGTCAGGCCCAGGGCAGCCTATAAGGCGTGTGTGTACGTGCGTGCGTATTTGGTTGTAGAATGGAAATTAGGGCTGCACTCTTTAATTTAATCCAGTGGTGTTATTCATTATTCTATTATAAAATATTTTATTATACATATCCAATACATTTTTCGTTTTGAGACAGCAGGATTTTGTTCATTACTAACCTGCAGTCACAATAGGTAGCAGATGAAAAGCCAGTTGGGCAAAATGACTAATGACTTGTATGCAAATGCGCCGAGCAACATTTTACTTATTGCATTTAAAATCACCATTATCCTCGGTGCGCATGTGGGCTGGGAGTGGGAGTGGGAGTTGGGGTTGGGGGGGATGTGATGCTGAAAGTGAGGCTGGGCCCTATACCCGCTCGGCCACATCAATCAATAAATTCAAATTACTATTCCAAATTCATCACAGTCACACAAATCAATGCAGCTGCCCTGCTTAGCTAATGTGAAAATGCCAGTGTCTGCGCACACACATGACAATCCAGCCCTGGAACGAAAAGCAGAGCAGAGATGGGGCCTGTTTGGGGGGGAATGTGTGCCCTTCACGCTCAACATCTCCTAATGCAACGAGGGCAAAGACCCCACAGGCATCCCACCTATTGTGTTCCTCATATGCAGACCAAAGCGAGCTTGCATGTCTTTTATTTTCTGAGCATCACGTATTTTACTGTATAAACAAATAGGCGACTTCATTGTAAAGCTGCACAAATAAGAAAGACGCGGGCAGAGTGAGGTTGGGGAGGCATTTAAAGATCGCATTAACGATGAAAACAATTCGTCTTTGCATCTGTGTTGAATTCCACACTCCATCTCAATGTATTTGGTCGGGTCAATACAGCCCTGATCGATAAGGATAGCCAGTGCATCTATCAATTATCCCGCCTCAGCACTCTCTCCCATTGGTCTCTCCCCCGGAGCAGAGGAGGGGGGAGGCGGGAGCCGGGAAAGGAGGAGGAAGAGGACAGCTGTTAAAAAAAACGCTATTGCACACCTTTTTCTTTGCTGTAATCATGTTCCGTTTGTTGTGTGTGACGCGCTCACTCATTTGTCCTGTGGGGTTTAGGTTATACGGTCATTCGGGTGCTATTCACGCCTAAGACTGGACACCACAGAGAGTATTCAATTATGTCCCCAAACGTCCCGGTTTATGCCCACGAATGGCGCCTTCCTATTTCTCATTTTGGCACCAGATATCCTCTCCTATACGCCTTCATTCTTTCGGGTGACAGTGATGAGGTGCATGCCAGGGTCCCTCTCCCTCCCTCGCAAAAAAAGAAAAGCGCAGTTGGTTTATTACCATTTGAATGGCCGGAGCACGTGCCAGGGTGCACAGGTCAAGACCCACGGGCCACGGCGGAAAAACATTGTTGGGAATGAGGGTGACGGTGGGAGGCCTCTATTCAGGTTTCAATGGACTACACGCAGTTTACACGGGCCTAATCCTGGAGCAATGCCCATCCAGCATCCGTCACACTGCGCCCTTTCCCCTCCGTGCGTAAAAATATGTGTATTGAGTTGACCAGTTGCCTTCCTCACATGCTATGTCCTTAATATTAAGATGGGGTTAATATTTTAGAAGAAAGAGGGCATCAATTATTGCTTTTCTGCAAATGAAATACATTTATCTTGATATGCATGCTACCTAAAGAAGCTTTTTATTCCCCTCTACAAATCATTTAATCACACAGTTTATTCCTGCAGGTCAGTTTTCTTAGTTTATCGGTTTCGAGGCGCTGTCCAGAGTGCTGAAATATGCGTCCAATCCACACTGAGCTGCAGGATCTCCTCTCTGTTTCGAGGACAGTTCAAGGTGGAGAACCGGAGTTTTACCAATACATAGTTAATAGCATTCTTGTAGGCCCTAAACACCATTATTTCATCCAACAGCTCCCACCCATCGATCAATATTACAATCCACAATCGCGTCAATCACACTACCCTGCACCCTACTTTCCAGCCCAGAAGCCAAGCAGGGTTTCCATTCAAATCTCTAGCTTCTTTTTTGCAGAATGCAAACTGGATGTTTATTTTGGGATGCTCACCAACAGAAATAACCAGGAGTGGTGCTTCTTTTTTGGTCATTTAAGCCGGGATAATGGGTTTAATTGGATAGGGCATTACGATGTGATTGATGCGGGTTAATCTAAAACATTTTTTTTTCTCCATGAAGAGATGGCTTGATGTTAGCCCGCGAAATGATCGATTGCTACTTTAATAATTGATGTGTGAGGGGAAGATAGGGGGGATAAACAGCGCAGCTGCGGTTTCAGAGCCTCGTTGTTCGTTAAGCACAGCAACGTTTGCTGTAAGTACCGAGACACGCATGTGTACAAGCATCGCCTTTGAAATGGTGCGGTGGGTGAGAGCAACAGTCATTTTCTTGAGGTTATACCTCGAGGCTATTTGGTTTAAATCCCGGGGTCGGTGTTGCTCTCACCAGATGAAATGACATCTCACGCCTTGCATCATTATCTGATGAGGAGGAGGCTGAGGGGAAAGTCAATCCAACTTTAAATTTGCATAAATCTTCATGTCGTGGGCAGGTATGAATATTCATAACTGAATGCATCGTGGGAGGTTATAATATATATAGGAATGGGGGGGGGGGGGAAACACCTACACATGCACCCTTGATTGTGCGATTCTTATTCACCCCTGCATAACACGAGGACAATATCATAGCCTGCATACGTGTCGCCTCCCCCGTTTCTTCTCTCCTGTGTGGATGTGATCGGGATGTAGAGTGCGTCTGCGCCACATTGTTAAGGCCGATCTGGCGAGCCCTGAATCTGTATCGATTTCCATTCCCCCGGCCTCTGCTTTCCATCTCTGGAGCTGCGCCATGCAGCCATGCAACCCCCCCTCCCTCTCCACCCTCCATCTCCATCTCCACCACCATGCAACACCATTTCTCCCATTAACAGCTCACCCTTCATAACACACACAGCAGAATGACTAATAAACGCGTGCTCTCTCTCTCCCCCCCTCTCTTTACGCAGGCAGGTTGCACACCTCGCCGCGTGCTCTGGTCAAAACAGTCCAAATATTTTAGTAGCTCCGCTCTGATTCTGTAAAAGAGACGGATTAGCAGCTCCAGACGACTTAAATGTTCACAGTCGTGCAACCTCGTTTCGCTCATTATACATCCCACCCACACTGTTCTGACCGAGTCGACCTTATTATTCAAAATAATGTAATTTTAATAGAAATCAGATTAGCGACATGAGGCAGGAGTCTGCACCGTCTCCCATACTGTATCCGCACCCATCTCTCTTTACAGCCACACACACACACACACACACACACACACACACTGTTCCAATTCACACGGGGGGGCGTGCTTAGCAATTATAAATGCAGTAGAGGTCTGGACTCTGTACAGTCTCGAACACCGTCTCTTCTATTTTAGATGATCAATTCCTGCGCTCCTCCGTCGCCCCCTCGCCAAACCGGATCGATAGGAGAGAATGACCTTTAAATCAAATTGCTGGCAGAGTCGACTGAATGCACGCGGCTAGCATCAAAGGGTTAATGGCACCGCGTGCATCCCCCCCCCTTCCACTCTTCCCAGGCAAAAATACAAAGGGTCCAAAACTAAGATAATCATAATTAAATCTCATTATTCCGAGTCAAATGATGGGTGAACACGGTGTGTGTGAAGAAACAAATCATACTGTGGCTTTTGACCCGCCACAATCTGCGGTGGTTTACACAAGAGGAGAAGCGAGGGACGGTTCCAAAGAGCAGGCTGCTGCTGCTGCTGTTGTGCAATTAAAATGTTGACCGGAGCGCATCAGCATTGTGTCGATGGAGCTCAGCGCGCTGTTATGTAACGCTGGGGTGCCCCCCCAAAAAACTGGGTCTGCTCCGTGCGTAATTTGACAGTTACCAAAGCCTCAAACCAGTTGGTTTAAAGGTACATTTTCCCACTTTTTATCCAAACACACAGCCTGATGATCCCACCTTCTTCCCCTCAGATTTTATTCTCACTGAGCAAACATTTACCTGATGAGATATCAACACTCAGGTGACTGTGATTGTGTGCTTTTTGCTGATGTAACGTGTCAGAGTGAGGAGTCTGATACTTTGGGAAATAAGTAACGGATTACTTTTTTTTGTTTTGGAAGAGTGTTTGTAATAAATCTGATTCCAGAGCGCGCTGAAGCAGCAGCAGTGATGGTGAGGCAGCGGTTGTGTGTGTGTGTGTGTGTGTGTCCGCACACTGGCTGCTTATCTGACGCCCTGACAGGCCATCGGTTATTAAAGGCCCCGTAATGGCTTGTTTAATGCGCAGCTTAAGAACACAAGGCAAGGACATTGTCCGCGCAATTAAAGAGAAGTGAAGGCACGCATCCAACTGAGGACTGTAAGGCTTCTAAAACAGCGAGAAGTCAGTTAATCTCCTATAAAAATCTCTTACTGTATGTCTGCATGTGGAGGCAGATTATTCCACTTATTTCTTACGGGGAAGTAATTTCTTCAAATGTTTTAATTTGAAAAAAAGTGGCAATATTTTGGGGTGAAAAAGAAGAAAAGAAATGAAATAAAATCTTGCAAATTTGTTTCCCTCGTTGAAGGAAAAATAAGATCGTGAGAGCTATAAATGAGGTGTTAAATGGACATTATTTGTTGCAGTCTCTAAAGTCTATAGTCGTTTCGTCTCTTTCAGGCTTTAATGGTTAATCTCTGGCTGAGATTCATGTAAATATAAAACTGCATGTAAAAACAGAAATGGTGACAAATCGTGTCTCCACCTCTCCGGGCCTTTTTGAAACGAGAGCCTGCAGATGGTTTGTACGGAACCTCTGTAAGTCTTTCTGCAGGTCGATCTCAACAAAACCGCAAACACACACACACACGCACACACGCACACACACACACACACAGCTTATCGTACCCACAGATGCAACCCGAAACTCCGGTTGGGCAACCCCACACAGATCAACAAAGGAACAAAACGACTGTGAAATCAATTGATGAATGAATCGATGGCAGCGCATATAGCCTTTTATATTACACGTTATTAAATAGCCTATAACGAACAGGCTGCGGGTTATTCTGAAATTAATAATTTGTTGCTTTACTGAGCCGATATGAAAACGCTGACTATTGTTTCTGCAGTCAGTTACTCAGGTTTTCTGCAGAGGTGTGTGTGTGTGTGTGTGTGCGAGTTGACTGCAAATGTTTTGCTTTTTGACAGGCAAAAATAGCATTTATTACAGATTAACACACTGCAGATGTAATAATGTGTAAATATAAATTCTATTATTATTATTATTTATATTAGTATTATTATTTTTTTCCTATTATTCTTTTTATTTTTTATTCTTATTATTTTACCACATCTGTTTTCATTATAGTGGTCGGAATTGTTGCACACAGAATTAATAATTAAAATTATTTGGGACGGTCCTGAAATAAATAAATAAATAAATACTCAGGGATTGGACACCTTTATTTTTTACCAATTTGCAAAAGGTGACAAATGAAGCTTCGAGATAGTAAAACCCTAATAAAAAAAAAAAAACCCTAAGGTGGTGCAGAATAATAAAAAACAATTTATTTATTTCAATCTATACGTTGTGAGAAAATAGACCGTATAAATGCAATTAGGTGACCGCAATAAGCTGTTGGTGTAGAAACACTTCTGTTGACTCTCTCCTCACATGATTGAGTGAGAACTGTATTGAATTGAATCTGGAAAATTCCTGCATATTGAAAACCTGTCTGGTCTCCCCGCGGAGAGTAAACAGTATCATCTGACTGCAGATCAGTTTGCTGATCCTCCTGCGACAAAATTAAGAAATTAACAGAGAAGTGACAGTTGACATTTGAAGAATACGAACACATTTCGATAAGAACTTTTGTAAAAATCTGTACAGCTCGACATTAAATATAGAAGAAGTCACCTAATGGAGCCTCTGTGTATCCGGATAGTCCCGCAAAGACTCTGAAGTTGGTGATAAAATGTCAATTAGTTCTGGTTTACTTTCTTTTAATTTTCTGTTTTCTCTGTGTTTCACTATAAACAAGCCCTCGGACAGATTTACGCAGCTTTTAAAAAGTGTGTAAACTCTATTCAGCAAATGAAAAGGAGCTTAAAGGGAGCTGGAGTCCTAGCGCACAGTTTCACATCCGCATGAAGAGACCCCACAGAGGCAGTTATTTGCTTAAATGGTAATGAATTTTTTATATCATTTAATTTTAAAGCAGTTAAATAGTTTATTTATTGACAATTTTTTTTTTTTAAAGTAATGTTTTTGCGTATGAAAAGCCAATTTTATTTTTTCTTATTTATTTTATTTTAGTCACACTCGCCAAATTTCAATCAGGATTCAATTCTGAGCACAATTTCGTCTAAATTTCTCAAAATGAAGAAGCTCCTAATAAATTCACAAATGACATAAAAACACACGCACACCTGTTGTTCGTTGGAAATGAAACCGTGGGCCTGCCTGCCTCTCTGCAAAATAAAGCATCATGATCATTACCGCCATCACGCATAACTGGTCAAAGCAATTATGAATGAAATCAATGATAATCGCAGATAAGAGTATCACTCCAACAATGGAGCCACTAACACAAATAAATGGCACAAGGCTGCTGCTATTAAACCGGCAAAAAAATAAAATAATAATAATAATAATGCAGGTTAAAATTCAGTCACACGGTTTCTCTCAATCATGCGCTTAAATGGCTGAGTGCATTTAATTATCTAAAACCTCATAAGCAGCGTGATCATCGCAGGGAGCAGCCTTTACTGATTATTGAGTTTTTTTTAAAGCACTATGCAATTTCTTAGGTTTACCACTGGGCTGCTAATAACACGTTGGTTCCAAAACAGAGCTGAATAAAATTATATATTCTGCAGGTGCGTTTTGTGCATCTCAGACTGACAGAGAACACTGTGTTGATATATATTTATTTCATTTTTTAAGAGGTCCAGTGCATGCATGGCTGTGATAGACGATAGAGCAAATGAAGGTAAAACGTTGAAGGCAGCCGAGACTTTGGGATGTGGGCGAAGGTGTAACTGAGTTCAGGTTGAGTGTTATTGAAGTGCTGGAGAAGAAATGCCTCGCAGCTGAGTCGCTGGAGGAATGCAAACAAACAAATTGTGTCGCTTTATCAGTATATTAACACCAATTCTCACTCATTACATTAAGGGGTATTGAGCTGCAAGTGTTTTGGCCTGGCGATGGAGAGAGAGAGGGAGGGAGGGAGAGAGAGAGAGAGGGGGAGAGCTTGGCATTGCCCCTGCAGCACAGAATGAAATAAATGCCACCGTATACAGAGAGGGCCGTGCGGATATATGCATCAATCTTTAAGGCAACAGCCCATGAGAAACAGCAGAGACGTTACTTAATAAATAGACTTGAAGCTTAAACATCAAATTGCCCAATCATGCTTCTGGAGAAGAGTGCAACTACAAGCAAACTGGCCCTGCATAGATTATTAGTGCCTTCACACAATAAACGAGCTGCAGTGTGTGTGTGTGTGTGTGTGTGTGTGTGTGCGTAAAAACGCGCCGAACCATAACCGGTAAACATGTTTATTGGTAAATTAATTAAACGACCTCGTGTGCGTAACAGGGCTCGTAAACACTGCTGCAGGATTAGAGGTTTGCAAACCAGAGAAAATGTTCTTTTTAGATGCAGATGTGTATAATCATGGTTTCATAGGCGTAATATTAGAGGTCGTTTGACTTTCTCATAATGAGCAGGAAGGGCAGCGGTGATCAATAAGTGATTAATGCTCATAGATGGACTCACATCTGCAGGGACAGGATGGAGGAAGGCCCGAGACAGCTGTGAGCGCGCGGTAAACACACGTAGAACAGGTGATGATCATTCACCATTTTTTTTTTTAGTCCGCAAAGAAAGCTGGATCATCACGCTTCCTTCCTTCCTTCCTGGTGTGTTTGCGCGTCTCCACCCCTTCATAAATCTCCTCTCCAACCCCTCCCCCTCCCTCCGAGGCATAATTAATTGGACGAACTGAATTTCACACACGAATTATTCACGAATCTATCGATCGATATTGAACACCCAGGGCCTTTCTCTTAACCTCGCTTGGTTTGTCGTGAAGCAAAGAATATTAATGTCATCAGTGGAGAAGAAATAGGCCTAAGTTATACCCGATTTCATCCGAGCAGAAAGGAGCTAGTTGAAAAAAAAAATCATTCATTAAAAAGGGAATTTGATAGTTTAAGAGAAAAGACATTCATGGGGATAAACTGCTTTGTATTCATGGGGAATAATATGATATTATAGTAAATAAAAATGTGCACTAAAACAGTGAACGTGTGTGTTTGTGAGGGATCCATTCAAAGTAGGTCAGCTCCATACAGGGAGTAATAGAAATCACATTTCTCTGCAGCAGCAGCAGCAGCAGCAGCAGCAGGGTGTAGCTACACCTCAGAAAACACTCAACACCGAACCAGGATTTCTGCTCTTGTCCGGTTTGCTCTTTGTGCATGAGTTTATGTCCGTCTCTCTGCTCGGTGCCTACTGTAGCTCTAAAAGCTGCAATGATCGATTTTTTTTTTCTTTTCTACGCCGAGCTTGGTTCAGTAATCAGGGCCCCCTTCCTCACCGATCGATCGATATCGATTAGTAAATCCAGCGCCTGTAGCAAAGGCAGCGCACTATGGCGCCCCGTGCAGCTCCGTGCAGCCGGGGCCACGGCGAGAGCGACACCTGCCGACCGGAGCGCCACGAAGCAAGCGGTCGATGAGGTGGCAGGACGTGACTCGCCGGTGGAGAGAGAAGCTGGGGCTGTCTGAGTTGGTTGTGGGGGCACATTAAAGAGAGAGACACCCCTCCTGAGCCTCACTTATTATGTGCTTATTGCACACACAAAAAACACCAGCTTTCTGTCTCTTTAATCTGAACATTTTGTGGATTTAAAGCCCTAAAAATTGTAATTAAAAATACTGACCAGCAGTTAGTTTCTAAAGCATTTATCCCACTTCTTTATAGATTTTTTTTTTTGGGAGGAATCCCCTTCCTGTTACCAAATAGATCCATGTTGATTTTACTGTCTGAAAATACACATTGTGACTATTCATGACAAGTAGTTTAAATAAGTAAAATAAGCCAAAATGTTGCTACTTTGAAAGCTCCTTTGATTCATTTACATTTACATGAAAAGAAAAAAAATATTTATTATGCAAAAAATAGGAAAAGCATACCCAAAATCTCAAACCTCACCTTTATTTGTCCAGCTTTGTTGTCCTTGTCCCTAGCTGCTATTTCTATTTCTGTACAAGTACGCTTAGAGATGCATAAAAAACAGAGTCAAACTCCTTGTACTTGGCTAATAAAAACTGATTATGATACAAATCAAACCTTTTCCGGTATATGGCCAAACTGTGTGTGTAAGAGTTGGAAATTAGCACCAGCCAAATGTTGGTAAAATATGCAAGTGGCTGCTAGATTTGCTTCACTCACCAGCCCCCAAAAAAACAATAGTAATCTATGGAGTTTGGGGATTTAAAGTAAAAAAAATTACTTGAAATACTGTTAAAACAGTTAGTTTCCAAAGCATTTACCACACTTCTTAAAAACAATCCATTAATAGATTTTTTTTTTTTGGGAAGAATCCCCTGTCTGTTACTAGATGTTGATTTTGCTGCCTGAAAATACACATTGAGACAATTCATGACAAGTTAAAAGACCTCTACTGAGAGGAAGGTAGATTAAATAAGTAAAATAAGCCAAAATGTTGCTACTTATAAAGCTCATGTGATTCATTTACATTTACACTAAAAGAACAAAAATGTATTTATTATGCAAAAATAGGAAAAACATACTCCAAATCCCAGTCCTCACCTTTATTTGTCCAGCTTTGTTGTCCTTGTCCCTAGCTGCTATTTCTATTTCTGTGTAGGTACGCTCAGAGATGCATAAAACCAGAGTCAAACTCCTTGTACTTGGCAAATAAAAACAGATTCTGATTCAAATCAAACACTTTCGAGTATATGGCCAAAGCGTGTGTTTCAGAGTTGGAAATTAGCACCAGCCACCAGCCAAATGCTGGTAAAATATGCAAGTGGCTGCTAGATTTGCTTCACTCACCAGCCTAAAAAACAATGGTAATCTACTGAGTGGCTGCTAGATTGTGTGTGTAATTAGTTGCATACCTGTACAAGGTGACACATCTGGACAAATCACAGAAGAAAAAGGTGACGCACCGGAGGGAAGTGAAGGTATTCAGGCCGACTGGAAGCTGCATAAAATAAATAGAAAGTCAGTGCGGACTTAAATATTGAGATAGTAATAAATCTATATTGATAATAATATTAACTGTATTGCTCCAGAGGAAGTTATTCTAAAAAGCAAAGTGCAATATAAAAAATGCTGCTGCATCAGTTACTGTTATATTTAATATTACATATTAATTATACAAGTTAAAAGTGTTAGAAAAGTTAAAAATATATCTAACAAAAATGTTTACAAATATGTTAAATATTTAGTAATTTCACCTTTTACAGTAATCACAGTTGACCGTCTGTTCAGCGAGGCTGAAGTCTATGGTGACTGTGTGTACGTCAGCACTGCTGCTGCTCCTCTCTGGTCTTCAAACAGACTTCGCTGCATGTTTGGGCTCATCGTCCTGCTGGGAAACGAATCCTCTTCCACACAAGATAAAGCCAGAGGGGATGGCACGTCTTTGCTGAGTAGACTGGTAGCTTCTCCTCCGTCAGCGGGGAGCTTTATGCAGTGCAAGTCCCTACATGTGGAAAAAGCAGAGCATCCTCACATGTAGACATTTCTAGAATCATGTTTGCATACAGAAACAAGGGTTTTTGGCAAAAGATAAATGTTAGACTTGCTTTGTTGTTGAAGAAATGGTTTGGAAATGGTTATTCCCCCATCAAGGCTGCACATTCCCAACCACTGTATGACTAGTTTTACCAACTAAAGCATGTGTTTTTTGCTCAGCTGGTTTTGTTTCTTGGATGCAGATGTTTTCGTAAAGATGTCAGCTTAATATACTGGTTGTAGTCAACTTCAACTAGAGTGTGTATTAGCTTTGCTTTAGAATACCTCATTATAAATGTTCAATTAAATTGCAGTTTGGTGCTAGGACGGATTTTCACTACTGAGGAAAACAATTTGACCTCAGATGGTTTAATTTAATCTCTTCTGACTCTGGCAGGGTTAACAGATAAAATACTATGATGCATCAACAGCTGCGTTAAATTATATTAAATATTCTGTGCAATGTCAACATTTAATATTCATATGTGCAATAATGTGAACCCAACCACTAATTCAGTCTATTCTTTATATCTCTTTTAAAACAAATCTTTTTACTGTTTACTTACTATATCTTTATTGTTTACTTGCTTATTTATTAGATCTTGTTTTTATTTTTTACAGATGCCTCTTGTTGTTTACACTGTACCCGTTTGCTGCTGTAATCCTGCAAATTTCCCCGCTGTAGGACTAATAAAGGATTATATATACTGTATATATTAGGGATGCAAAACCGAACCTTTCAATGATGAACAAACTGAACCGTTGCACTACTATTAAATACAGGTCTGCTAATAATTTGATGAGGTTCCAGACATAGAAGAGGTAATTATCTGAACACAGGCCTACTTGACCATTAGGTAACCTGCCTTATTTCATGTATAAAATCAGTTTTATAGCTTCATATAATATAGAAATATCATTCATTACTATCAATCAATCTATTTATATATTTTTGAGTTCAAACACATCGGAAATGGTTGTTTTTCTTCTCCCTAATGTGCAAAACAAACCGAAACCATGACCCCAAAAACCGCGATACAAACCGAACCGTTGCACCACTAATGACTATATAATCTAGTCAGTGTATTGTAGCGACTACTATCAATTGAAAGCCGCTAAGAAGCTTAAATAGGCTCTTTACTGTGTAACTCGTTCTAAAAAGTCCAACAGTCCGGATGTGTTTTACTGTTTATAAATTGAAACGAATTACAAACAATAACGTAGGCTAACTGGAATAACTAAAGTATGTGATGTGAACAGAAAATATCCGAGCCTATCTCACCCTGTTTGTCTAACTCCCACGGTGCAAGTGAACAGGTAAAAATAGGTGAAACCAAACCCCTGTACCAGTTATGGGAAGTGATGTTAACCAAAAGAACGTGTGCAGCCTAAACAAATAATAATAATAACAATAAATGACAGGCTAAAATACACAGTGTCTAGTTTATAAGTAGTTAGATGATCAAAACAATTCACGCTATTAAGGAGCATACGTGTTAGTTAAATGTTTGGTGTCAACAATTTGAGAAAACCTTACCAAGTGATACAGTATAAGGAAAAAGTCTCATTTTTATACAAGCTTTTCTCAAGAATTTGATGTCCATCAGTCATATTTGATGTATGCTTGAATAAGAAGTATGAACTGAGTGAACTGTTAAATCTATTTTCTAATAAATCCATCATATGAGTCAGCCTGCTGACGTTTCTCCCTGGAAAAACTGGACAACATTGTAGGTGAGCGTCACTAGAAGACGTGCATGTTCAGGGTTAGAGGTGCTTGTTATGTCATTATATTTGCAACTTTGTTAAAGAAAAAGATATAAAAGAAATTATAATTGTAGTGAAAGAAGCCCTCATCAGTGTCTACGATTCACAAACTAACTCTTCCTCACAGCTTTAACACTATATCCTGTTCGTCCTGTAGCATCTTTAACTCAATGAGACAATCATTTCAGCCCAAGGGATAAAATGACATCCTCATCCTCCTCCTCATCGCCATGACTACCCTTAATCCTACAATAAATCAAAGACACATGATGATATACATACTGTACATACAAGCATGCATTCAGACAAATCCGTATGTTAGCATGTGTGTGATATATATAGCTGCAGTGTTGATGTGAAATATGAATATGATGGATGGGCTCGTGTGCAGGTTAGACATCTGTAGTAAACAGATTGGACTGCAATGGCTGATCAATGGGCTCTGTTCCACTGTAATTAGACACACAGCGCCACTGCTTGGCTCCAGCCACTTCAGCATAATCACAACCTCCCCCCCCCCTCCCCCTCCATCCCCCCTCCTCCACCAAACACACACACACACACACACACACACTCATGAGACAGAAAAAAAAAAAAAATCCGTCCTTAAATGCATCAAGACACATACACACACCCAGCGTGAGAGTGAGACGTTATTGAAGGCGAGTATGAAAGTATCAGACAATACCAACGGCAGCAGGTGGAGACCCCACAGGGATGGCATCTTTCTCTCTCTTTCTCTCTCCAATTTGCTCTCGTTTTATTGAGACAGTAGGGAAGCTGAGAGGAACACACAGTCCATTCTGGCAGGATTCGATCCTCAGCCAGCAGGGGAACATGTGGCTGCAGAGGTGGTGCCTTAACCTTCCACACACACACACACACACACACACACACACACACACACACACACACACACACACACACACACACACACACACACACACACACACACACACACACACCTCCTACATCATCTCTGAGCGCCGTTTTTTCACCCTGCACCTGTCTGCTGCTGCTGCTGCTGCTTTCCACCCGTCTCCTACGAATACTTTGAGTTACAACACACAATTCTATTAACTATTCATTTCTGTGTTCGCTGCCTACAACCCCCTCCCCAACGTAAAAGAGTACACTCGGTGTGTTTTCTTTTGAAAATTGCTCTGTGTATGGGACGGGGCTCATAGCAGCCGGTGCATGCACCTCTCGAGTGTTTGTGTTTGGGGAAGGGGTGGGGTGGGGGGGGGGGGGGGGTGGGTTATAAATACCCTCTCAGAGCTCAATAGAGTGGGCTCCAGTGGGCTCTGTTTGAAGTAGCAGACTGTAGACCTGCTGGGGGGGATTCTGACCTCAGTCCCTACAGAGAACCCCCCAATTCCTACAGCAAAGTCGGTCAATATCTCTCTTTCTCCTTCACTCGCCGCCCCTCCCTCCTCTTCTCAAGCTCCTCTCTTTGGCTAACACACACACACACACACACACACACACACACACACACACACACACACACTTTGTCTTACTCCTCCACCTTTTTCTGTTCTTTTCACTCCAACCTTTTCTCTCCCTGCGTTTCTGCCCCTCCTCTATCTCTCATTTCCACACACACAAAATGCTTACTTTTGTGCAACAGTCACTCAGTCCCCCATTGCGACTCAAACTGCATTAATATTGAATCAAACAGCAGTGTCTCCAGCTAGCAGGCAACAGCCAGTCCCACCCCCCCCCCCTCCTCCTCCTCCTCACCCCATCTTTCTCTCACCGCAGGCTGGCTCCCTGTCTGCACTCTGCAGGATGGAAGGAATATTCCCACTGGGCAGGAGGCATGGATTAGCTTTAAATCAACTTTAATATGGCAATAGAGATGGAGCTGTAGAACCTCTGCTGGTGTATAAACTAGTTTTTATGTGTTTAAGTATTGGCTAATGATACATTTACTTACTTCCCTCCACCTTCTGTCTTTGCCATCTAATCGTGAAAATAATCACTTTTGTATATTTACCTTGCTTTGTGTTCTCTTTTTCCCTCTTTGCCTCCCACTCTCATCCCCATCCCTCCCACCGCTGCCATCCACACCAAGCCTGCAAGCGCAAAGAACAGGAGCAACACAAGGACCGCAACACGGCGCCCAAGAAACAGCGCCTGGTCTTCACCGACCTGCAGCGCCGCACACTCATCGCCATCTTCAAGGAGAACAAGCGTCCATCCAAGGAAATGCAGATCACCATCTCCCAGCAGCTCGGCCTGGAGCTCAGCACCGTCAGCAACTTCTTTATGAATGCGCGGCGCCGCTGCGTGGACCGCTGGCACGACGACCACGGTGCCAGCCCCGGGCAGCCGGGCACATCCGCTACCACCTTCTCCAAGGCCTGAGAGGAGGAGAGGACCTTCAGAGGGCCGGGGAACCAGGTTGGAACAACAGGCATCATGGGAAATTGGCTGTGAAACCTGTCGATAACAACCCTACCTGGCCTGGGCCGTCTGAATGTGTCCTCTGCCCGAAGAAATCCTTTGTGCCATGCAATCATCTTTTTTGTCAGTCAGAATTTCAAGCTCTCACCTGAAACAAGCATAATCTGAAAGGTGAATTGTGAAGTCAGGTCCACTCTGCATTACTACACATAAGGACAATCATTGATTCTGTCTTTTTTTATGGCATCTGACAAAGTAAAGAGACACCAAAGATTTGATGTTTTTGTTGGACGGTATCAGACACATCGCCGGCCTCCTTCACCACCCAAGTAGCCACTGATTCTGCTTATTTCTTCCAACTCACCTCCTTTGTGTCTGCCTCTTTAGTCTCTCTCTCTGATCCCCTCTACGCCGGCACACGGAAGCAACAAGGGCGAAAGAACGGCAATAAATCTGACAACAGAACAGCACATAGCCTTATTATCCAAGCCCCATCCTGCACACACAAGGCCGTCATAAAGAAAAACAACGCAGCCTATGAAAAAAAACAACAAGGCTTTCCAATTCTCCGCCTCTACCTCCCCCCCCTCTCTCTCTCCTCCTGTAGTCTCCTTCATTCCTCGGCCAAAGGTATTCCCTGATGGCCAGCCATTTCAGAGAGCAGCTCAGCCTGATCATACGGCAAACTAATGAATTGAAAAATGAATCGATGCAGACAGAGAGAGCGGGGCCTTGACCCCTCCTGAAGGTGAAACTCAAGATGCTCGGCAGTAGATACTCAGGTCTTCCAGGCCCAGGTCTATATTTTTTGCACAGATGTTGGGAGGCCTGTAGGGAGACATGTCATTGTTACTCTTAGCCTGAGCCTAGAGTCTGTGTTTCTCTGACCAACAGGAGAGGCGGGCGAGATGTCTGGACATGCTCTTTGTTCTGCTGGGAGCTTTTCCTCTGATCAATAACTGAGAACCAAGCGACAACAACACGCTCGGGCATCCAGCCAACTACATTACAGCTGCATATGAAAAGCAGAATGTAAGAGGAGCACATGGAACCCACTGGAGATGGGGACACAAAGGCCTCATAACAGCAGCAGCATCAGCAGCAGCAGCAGCACAGCTCTCCCTCCCTGGTTCCTGCCTGTGCTGGCAGAGCAACAGTGCCCCCTGCTGTCCACAGCAGAGACCTGAGCGACGGGGCTCAGGGAGGAGGAGAGGGAGGGAAGAGCCACTAGATGCTGAGGAGAAGTCATGGCACAACACATTCAGGCCCTCGCAGCTCTTTGAAGGCAGATCAATAGCTAACCATTATCCTATTGTTGTTTCTCATCCAACCAGCACTGGTGAAGCCGGAGGAGGGGGATGGTTAAACCGAATGCTGAAAACGCAGGGATTTAGCAAAGGCAGGGATTTGTTTAGCCAATCCAAATCTACAAGAATCCACAAAAATAGAGAAGTACAACAGAGTAAAAAGTAACAGAAAGGCTTACTGAGACAGACACATTTGAAATTTATTTTGGGAGGCTTCATATTTCCATTCTTCCATCCCATCTGTTTGCAAAAAAAAAAAAAGCTCTCAACAGATGTGATTCAAACCCTGGTTATTCCCACACAAGGGTTATCAGTAGCTAACCCAAAGCTAACCACCACACTCAGCTGTCAAAATGCTACAATAATTAGTGCCAATGCTTACTGCCTTAATGCGAATCAGAGAATATGGTACTAGGGTTCACACACAGCTACAGTGCGCCCCACTGATGACGGGCGGTGTGTGCCATAGCAGCCAACAATCAGCTTTTATCTGAATTAAAATATACTTTTTTAGTAAAAAAATGAAAAAAAAGAATCAGATTTTAAGGCATACAATAACCAAACCTCAAATGACAACCACATGTGTTACAAATACAAAAAAAGAAAATGTCTCCAACGCATAACTGGACACATTTTGAAGCAGAAGAAAAATCTCTCATTCTATCTTTGGTTCTCTACCTCCTCTGTCCCTCTAACCCCATTGCCCCCCCTCTCTTTCTCTCTTCCTCTCTATATTGATGCGGGTATTTAATTAGTACCATAGACACAAAGTTTCTATTTCTTGTTACTATTGTGCTCTGTTGTGCATAAGTAAGGCACCTTGTTGATAAATCAAAAACAAAAAAGGAAGGACTTTTTAAAAGGAAAAAAAACGGAGGGATGCAAGGACCGAGGCCAATGAAGGATTTTTGTTTCGTTTTTTGTTTGCATTCTATGTGAATATAGACTCGGGAGGAGACATTTACCGCGAGAAAGAGGAGAAAAAGAAGAAACAGGGAGCTGCTGAAGAGAAGAATAAACGACGGACGCTCTCTCTCTTTTGGCATTTCATGTCAGAACTGTTGTACCCTCAGCCCCCTTTAAGCTGAACCCCAAGAATGGGGTTCAAAAGGAGGGGGACAAAACACGACCTCCAAATGTCCTGGCTGATTCACAGTGCGTTATCGGAGGGCGGGTGGAGGGGTGTGATGCTCGGGACTCAAATGTTATCTGTCTGGTCTTAAGATGCAACTGTAGCATTTCCAACAATGTAGTCAGATTAGCGGTGCAGATTAGATGAGCGGCGGTCATTGTTGAGGAGTTGATCGAGAGGTACTGACTAACTTCACGTTGCTGTAAGCAGTGGGTTAACGTCGCGCCAAAGGATGATGAGCTAAAATCGATTTGTGGTATACAGTTCAGTGAGCATAGGTAAATAGCTAGATTCAGCTCTAGGTATTAGGCTGACAAAATGACATTTGTTTGTAGTGAGAACCAATGTGGCTACCTCACTAAGCTGAGTGGTTTGTGAAACCGCCACTAATACCAAAGATACTGCAGCCTACCGGTCCCAAACTGCCTAGGGGGGGAACAAACCAAAAAAAAAGAAAAAAAAAAGCCCCCCCTCTTTGCCCAAAACTGTTACAGACGGACACACTGATATTTCAACACACACACACACATTCAGCGCAGTCGGACTGCAGCGTGCCACATAGGAGGAGGTGGCTGCCTTGCAGACAGAGTTGAGTGCCTTTTCCCTTCAACCACGGGTGGGACTGCACTGGACACACACACACTCACACACACGCACACACACACGGGTGCATGTATATAGCTGCACACCCATTTACAAACACACACACACATTCAGACACCCATAATTGGATGGACAGAAAGGGGGGCCAAAGAGAGGGACACAGAGTGGGGGCTGTGTCAGCATTTTCTCCCATATTGACTTTCCATCTTGATACACTAGAATACAAGCACTTTATCATGTAGAAAGTCTATAAAACATTTTCTATACACTATTTATTTGAAACAAAATTATATGTTACTCCTTAATCTGTCAGAGTCTTTGTTGTTGATCTTCTAGTAGCTCGCAGCTTTTATGTTTTTTTTTAGTTTCTTTCTCTCCGCCCGTTGTGCTCAGACTCTCGGCCACTTTACCTCTCTCGCATCAGAGATATTTTTGTGTACCAGAGAAAGAGGGGGGTAAAAAAGGCCGAGGCTCTAGGCGCTCGCAGGGCTGTAGATGTAAACTCTTACCACTTAATGTCTCTCTCTCTCCACTGCGTGCAAGCACAGAGGCTGCACTAGAAAAGTGTGGAAGACTCACCGACAGTTTCTAAGACACAAATTCTCTCCTCCCTCCACCTTTGTCTGTCCAGTCGCCCTCTCCCCCTGGCTAGTGCTAAGACCCGGTAGGCGTGTGTTGACAATTAATTCTGAAATACCTCAAAAACCTTTCATGTAAACTTTATGTAATTTAGACTGAAAATAATACTGCTAATGATAACAATGATTATGAAACTATGATACTATGATAGTTAGTTTTGGAACTTGTGACTTGAAGCTTTATACTGTTAAATTCCTTTTATTTGTTTGCTCATTTTTCTCGTACGTTCTCTTGTTTGTTTTTGCTACGGCATGTACTTACTGTTTTCATAAAGGAAAAAGACATTGTGAATGTTTCTGTGAAGGGTTACACGAGAAAAGAAGAGACAGAAGAGAAGGCTAGAATAGAGAGAGAGGGGCAAGAGCTACTCACTTTAGATGTTTAGTTCAAAGCTCTGTCCAAGGCGGGTACGCTTCAAGGAAAACAACACACACAAAAAAAAGAAAGAAATGACAAAAAAAATATGATTTGGGCTGAATTCTTAAACCAAAAATTTGATGTTAAAACCAAAGGAGGAATAACCTTTTACTCATTGTTAGCTTTCTTCTGCCTTTAAGTTGTCTTTTCTCTGAAAAAAAAAAAAAAATCACAGTTACTTTTGAAGGTTCCTGGGTGTGTTCAAGTGCTCCTGATGTTCTTAGAATATTAAAGACCAGCACCTCCTATTGAAAAGAAGGTGCGCTTTTTTCTTTTGTGCATGGATATTGTATAACTGTATAGAAACCAACAGGAATGACCTGTGATTTTGTGGGGAGAGGAGGAGGATGGAAAGACTTGGGAGTGGGTGGAGAAGGGGTGGGGGATATTTTGGTTATCAAAAAAAAAGGGTGGGAGGATTTGGGTTTTAGGCGTTGGAGGGGTCCTTGTTTTTAGAATTTCCGTCACTGTTGGATTCACTGGTTGTGTGCATGTGTTGTTGCAACCCTTCCCCTTTCCCCATGTTTCTTTGATGTATATAAATCCAGACAGTAGGGGGCAGTGTGTGCTGGGGGAGGTCAAACTCCTCTCCTCCCAATCAATAGCATTCAATCTTCATTCCTCAGCTTGTGGTCCTCACTCGGGTCCTGAAATGTGTGTCTTGCTTTTCCAAAGACGGGCTGTTTACTTGGAGTTAATCAGAGGGACACACACAGGCCCGAGCGGCCTTGAATATACCTGTATGTCTGTCTACATGCTTTTCTTCAATCTGTGTATGTGTGTTCATTTGTACCTATGTGGAAGACTTTTTTATGTTCCTTTGCTATGGGTTGCAATATTTGTCATGCGAAAAATTTGAAACCATTTCTTACTGACTGACCGACCAACCAACCGCAGAACCATTTGGCAACTTGATAGTCCGACGGGCGAAATGTTCGCCGGCATTTGCTGTCAAACAGCATAATGTGTGCGGCGTTTCACCGTGGGATCGGATGTTGCCGATGGGACTGATGTAGACACCCCCAGTCGCACTGTGCTCTCCCTCTTCTGTTACCTGTTAATCAATCAGAACCAAGTGTCTTTGTGATGGTAGAAGACAATCAGTTTCAAAACAAGAAAAAAGGTAGAGAGAGGGCAGGCCAGTGGGGAGGAGGAAGGGGAGGACGGAAGAATAAAATCAAGGGAAAAGAGGCTCTCTGGGTTGTGACGAGCTGTAGTGCCCGACTGCCAAACGACTGCCCCATCAACCCCTCCACTCAAAACATCTTCCATCTCATCAAGCTCCACATGACTCAAAACAAACCAAAACATTATAAATCCACTCCCTCCTCACCCCCCCCGTCACCTTCCACCCTCCTGCACCCCTACTGCCACAATGTAGTGCACTGCAGGAGAACACAGAAGAGCTGTGGTGCAAAGACCATACTTCCCATCACCCACCACAATTTCCTGCTAATCTAATGATGATGTAACCAGCCGCGAGGAATAAAAATGGCTCCGGTTGGTGGCTTTTGCACAGAGAACTATGCAAACACCTGACCCCCCCAATCTTAATCGTTGCTGCTGGGTCAGAGTGTACAACCCTCAACCCCCCCTTCCCTCCCTCCCCCTCGACATTACGACACTCCCGCTCACGCTTTGACCTCCATGACCTTCCCCCCATTCCTCCTCCTCCCCTGAGCCCGGAGCGGCCGGAGACCCCCCCAGCCACTCAGGGTACAGTAGAGAGCGGCTGGGGAGAGGAGAGCACTACAGCGCCCCCATGTTTCACCACACTGATGTCACACAGCTTTACATGAACGCCCCAAACTGCCATTGACATCAAAATGGAGTCCATGTTGATGTTTGCAAGCTGATCCTCCCCGCTCATGGCTCCATTGTTCTACAATGTTCGACTGTCTTTGTCCCCAGCGCCAAGGAAGGGCCACAATCAATGCAAAGACACTTACATTGTACTTACTTAAGTTTACAAAGTCGTCTGGAGACGGTGGCTTATATTGCACTCGGACGGACAGACAGACACACAAACAGACACAGGCACATGGTGGATAGGGTGAGTCTGCCTTTTGAGAGTGTTTGCTGAAACCAAAGATGAAATCAGAGGTATGACAATCTGGCTACCGAACCTAGAAGACAATGTTGAGCTCTCTGGGCTGCTCTACGGGTCCTGTGATTTACCGGCCATGTGGACATTCCACCTATTGCACTTAAACACACATACATACATATACGCTGGTGTAAACTCCCACACACACACAGAAACAAGGGATAAACCCACTCACGACGTCTGGTCAGAAAGCCTCTTTTCCCTCCTCCCACTGCAGAAGCCGGAGAGCCTGTGGAGGACTTTTAGTTTCACTCTAGTTGAGACTTTTGTGAAGGAAAAAAATCTGAGTAATAACTGTTACAGAAAAATAAAAACTTAAAAGGATAATATGGGTAAAATTGCGTGTTTTGAAATAAATTAACAAATAAAAACAATTGTAAAACAAAAGCGGTGCTGTCCGTTTATTGTGTTTGGTTTGATCTTCAAAGGAAATCCCCTGTGACCCCCCAGCAGATGGAAATCTGATTCTTACCACAATAACAGTCTCAAACAACAAACATCAGAGGTATTCATGTAGAGGTAAACTGTCTATGTAAAGACAATAAACACGATTTATAGTACATAATGTATTTTGTATATTATATTATTTATTGGAAAATGGTAGCTATACAAAAGATAAGTGCAGGAATTGGCCACAAAAACATGTTTTAAGTACAAACACATAACGAATCATCTCATAAATTCTATGTTGCAGCAACAATCTATGTGATCAAATATTGTCTCTTAAATTTATCCTTATTCATGTGCTAATTTTTGATGATTATTGTCCTTAAAGTGAATTTGGACCTGTGAGTCAGTGGAGTTATTATTAGCAGTCACCTTCTCATCCACCGTCGGCACCGTGCTGCGGATGGCGGTCCCTGACGTGATGAGGCGTCCGGTCCCGGCCCCCTGAGAGAGGGCGTAGGAGGAACGGCGAAGAGACGTCCCCCTTCTCAAATTTGACCTCAGCTCCACCGGCTGAAGGGACGCACTGTGGACCTACATCACATCCAGGTGAGAGAGACATCAGTGACCATTTACCATTACAACTATACATGCTTTTATTTTGATAGGATTTAAACTTCAATAACTTGGTGAACGGGAAACAATTCAGATAAGGTACACAAGCTCAGCCTTCTTACATCTCCAAAACAACATGAAATGGCAACTACGGGTAAATTCAGCATCATGTTGAGTTGGTCCTGTAGTCAGTTATGTTTTTAAACTCGTTGACAGCACATTTTCCTGTCAGAACCCAGTAGGATCCACACAACTGGAGAATCATCACTGAGAAAAAATACTGAAAATGTTACGTAACTGACATTTTATGGAACTGTGAAAATCTTCAACAGTTTGGGAAAAAGGATGGATGAAAGATGGATGTACAGGAGCTAACCTGCTGTGTGTTTAGTCGTCCCACCAATTTCAATGGATTTTTTTTTACTAATATACAGGTGACAGCTTAAATGTTTATATTTCCAGTTTTAGTTTTGAACTATTCCTTTTTTTCTTACTGTCTGAAAGCGATAGTTCGGGAGATTTGAAGTGGGGTTGTATGAGGTACTGATCCACTTATCACTGTATTACTTACAGTAGATGACAGTTGGCTCACCCCTAGCTTGGAGAAACATACAGGAGCACCAGCACCAGAGCAAAGCAATACAGTTTTGTGGATGGGAACGGCAGAAAAATGTATTTTAGCCACCTAAAAGAAAGGCTCACCTAAAAAAAGTGATATCCGTTTAAGTGTACGCTATATTTAGAATATTTTCACCGCTTTATCTTGCCGTCAGACAGCCCTTTCCTTCTCCTTTCCGACGAGGAACTGAACTGAAAGTTAAACTTATCTATGCTCTCTCTAAAGCCAGCAGGCTCAGATGACAACAGTGAAGATACATTTCACTTTCAGTTCAGTTCGCTGTCAGTAAATATTTTAAGTATAGCGTACACTTAAACTGATATACTGTCTCTTTTTTTAGGTGAGCCTTTCTTTTAGGTGGCTAAAATATGTTTTAGCCACCATTAAGGGGAGACACTACAGGTGAATATGGTAAAACTAATAGATGTCACTATGAAACTTCCCCAGTTGATTACTTACATTAAGGCAATTATTTTTTGTATCACAAGTTTTCTGGAATTTTTTAATTTTAAAGTTTAAATATGCAAATTAATCAGTATCTTATTTAATATGTGCTATAATTTGCATACATTTCCAGAACAGAAATCTGAACATTGGATAAAGCCATTTTGTTGACATATTAGAGTCAAAGGTTTTTACCGAAGGAATTTTGGATATCTCTTTATCACTCAATAAATCAGAAAGTAAAAAAAACAGCCATAAAAAAATCCATTTTCCCCATGTTAGTAGGAATAAAATGTTCTATAAATCAGGCCATGAATGATTTATGAACAAACCCCTCTGTAAAAACCTTCAGAACATAGATAGGAATGAAACTGGAAAGTTTGGTGGATGTAAGTGCTACTAAAGTGGAGATTTCTGGCTCAGAGTCTGAGAAAAAACTCAAATGGAGAAAACGGCCTTTAAAGATATGGAGTATAAAATTCCATACATTTTGAAGACACTACAGGCGAATAGGATAAAAAAAATTCCTAATAGATGTCACCATGAAACTTCCCCAGTTGATTACTTACGTTAAGACAATTATTTTTTTGTATTACAAGTTTTCTGAAATGTTATGTTTAAATATGCAAATGAGGCATTATCTGATGGTAACTTTTGGTGAATTTAGGAGAAATCTACAGACACAAACACATAAAGTAGTAAAATAAACACCTAAATGTGTATTTTGGATGTTTTCTTTCCACTAGTCTGAAAGGAGACATGTTATTGAAGCAAAATAGCTCAAAATCTCAAAACTGACCAGTACATAAACAAACAGTGTTTTTGCCTGTAGTGTGTCGCCATCATGCAGATGTCTCACCTTGTGTTTGTCATGCATGGTGAGGATGACATTGAGAGCGAGGGCGGTCATTGAGGGCAAAACCGCCGTCCAGGTAGTGAGCAGAGCTGCGAGCCACACAAGTGGATCGATGAAGGCCTTATCAGACGCACCTGATGAAAAGCACACACAGAGCAATCAAACCTGTTCACAGACATGATGACAGACCAACAGATCAACATTAAATAATCGTTAAAATTGACATTTCTTCTTCACAGTTTGGCTGAATGTTTTTGTTGACAGTTGTTTTGATATTATTTGCCTCCAAGTGAATCAAGTCCAGCGGTTCCTGCAGTAATGGATGTTAAAATGGCCACAGCCAGGAGCGACATCACTCCAGTGACAGGAATGAATAGAGTAGATGTGCACTGAGATGAGTACCGAGGAAGTAATAGTCGCTGGGGGATCTCTTAAACAGGATGGTGCTGTGGGTGATCTTGGTACAGATGAAGAAAAGCACCACAGAGACACACACAGTGGCTACATTGAATTTCGTCCAGTATCTGGTCAGCAGCACAACCTGAAAGATGAAAAGAAATACTGTAATCAGAGGAGATATACAGCCTTTTTCCTCCTTACACTCCCAAAGAGTCCCCAACTGGTCTTCTGATTAGTTTACTGGGCACCACACGGGCGAACTTCCCCAACTTGCTCCAGTATTTACAGTTCAGGTTGCCAAATCCTGCTGTGGCCTAATACCTCTTAAATACAGATTCATTTTCTTAAGAGTTCAAGAACTAAGTACTTGATCATTCATAAGAATTCAATCATTTTAATTGTCAATTTTCGCACACACTTGTCACCTCTGCATTGATTTATTTAAGAAGATTTGGTCACAAGGAGCTTTCTCAAGACATAAAAAATGTGAATGTTGCCTTCCACTCATCTTTTATCAGCCGAGTCTGTACCACATTTTAAAACCTTTTTTTTTAAACCCACTTATACAGGTTTGTATTGCTTTTATTGTTGAGTATCTGCTTCCGTTTTATAAATTGTATATGTTTTCATGCTGTGGTACTGTTGTTTTGAAAAGTGCTACATAAATTAAGTTTATTATTATTATTATTATTTTAATTGTCATGATAATTTGCCTCATTCTTGGCTACTCCAGCTGCAGTTTGTAAAAGTAGATTCCATAATTTCTAGATGAACAAATATTTGAATGAAGCTCTTTTTTCTAATACGATAAATTAAGTGCAGAGTTACCAGAATATATTACCGTTGTCCGTCATTTTTGTGTGTATATAATATAATACACATGATCATCTTGTGTTTTGCTACATTTTAATGTAATCGGAGTAACAGCTCTGTCAAAATAGATGTGTTCATTCATTGCATATGATGTAATAATATCACATTATGACTTCCATAGTTCAATAGTTCATTTTTTGACCTGTGATCCTGACCTCAATGGTGGCAGTGAACGTGGCTGCCATGGCGACAGTGACTGCCATGGTCTGGAAGTCATAGGCTGTGTCGTAAAAGACTCCAAACGGGATGAAGAAGAGAACAAGCGACGTGTAGACGGCATACAGGAGCGATAGGAACAGCATGAGAGGGCTGGACAGCTCCTGGCTCTGTCCAGACTTGTACAGCTCCGGCCACCTCAGGCTGCTCACTGCACTCACGTCCTACAACACAAAACACACAGGATGAAGCATTATGACTCAGAACAAAAATATTTAAAATAATATCATAATATAATTTTATTGAGTTCATAAAAAAAATCATCTCTTCAACTGTCTCACCTGTTCAAAGAAGGCCACACACAAAATTGGGAACGCTGTGTAGAAGACGGTGTAGAGAGCGATGAACCATGTCTCATACAGAGACTGCAGGAGACAAATAGATGGTGGAATAAATGCAGTTTTCTCCATATTTAACATCAGTTTATTATGTGACTTTATAGGGATAGTTCTGTTGCTTTGAAGTGGGGTTGTATGAGGTACTTATCCATAGTCAGTGTATAACCTACAGTAGATGATGGAGTATCAGCACGGGAGCAAAGTAATGTACTGCTGTGGACGGGGGCAGCAGCAAAACACATTTTAGATACATAAAAAAAACATATTTTAGCCACCTAGAAAAACCAATATCAGTTTAAGTGTATGCTATATTTAGAATATTTTCACCGCTTTACCATGCCGTCAGACTGTCTTTTCTGACGGAGAAATGAAGCCGCCATCTATTCCCTCTTCAAAGCCATTGACAAAACAGTCATTTACCTCGCAGAACAAGGGAGTTGCTGGTCTACTGCTGCCTCGATCGGTTAGTTTGTTTGCGTTATTGTGTGACTTTGGTGTTTTAAAGGGTTAGTTCATTAGTTTTAGTCACATTCATCATCATCTGATGAAAAACAGAGGTTGAATGATTAAGAATGCAGCTTCGCTACTCCGAGTCCTCCTGACGCTCATTAGTGATCAGTGAGTCACACCCACCCGTCCCCTTATGAAAGCCTAACCACTAGGTAATACACTGACTAGGAAGTACCTCATACAACCCCACTTCAAAAAATCTGAACTATCCCTTTAAGTCTCATCCATATATGTATGTCTAACCTGAGCACTGAAGCCATTGAAGAATCCAAACCATATGTGCACGAGAGCAAAGCCACAGGTCTTAAACAAGAAGTAGCGCAAGAAGATGGAAATGCGCCTGTAGGACCAGCGCCCATGGACCAGTAGCAGCCTCTGCAGAAATCTGAACTGGGACAGTGCAAAGTCGGCGTTCTGCACCGCCTGACCTCCCTCCACTCCTGCTATTCCCACACCAACATGAGCCGCTGGCGTTGGGGAACAGTAAGAAAAGACACGGATCCAAAAAGAGGAGGAAAATGTCAGAACATGAAAGCAGAGAGCACAATTAAGAGCTACAAACACACATTTTCTCTGTCCTCTTTTCCTTTAACCTGACTTACTCTTGATCATGTTTACATCATTGGCACCGTCCCCGATGGACATGGTCACTGAGCGGGTGTGTTTCCTGACCAGCGTGACGATGTCAGCCTTCTGTCCAGGTGTTACACGACAGCATAGCACCGACTGACACTGTTCTGCCAGGCTCATGAACGAGGTCCCCCACTCTGGTCTCTGGTCAAACTCTGCCTGGAGCACAACACCATCAAATAGCTCAGTTTAGGTTATATTTATACGGAATGGACTTACAGTACCTTCTAAAGGACCTTTAGAGGAGTCTTCATTATTGCTTTTGGGTTTCAGATAGTCTCTATTGACATCTTATAGAAGAAATCTTGTTCTAAGGCATTTTAGTTCTGCCAGTATACTGTATATGTTAAAGCTGCTATAATAAATATTTTTATAGTAACAATGGGCCAGATGACTCTGTTCATTCACTACACACAATTTCAACCGACTCTGCAGTTCCCCTCAGATCTACGGAGTGTTTCAGCTCATGCCACAAATATGACTCCAAATGAATACTAATGTGGCTCCTTATCTACAGTACTAGGCGTCTAAATATGCAACTGTTTGTTAACCAGTTTGCCGTATCAACTAATGTCAGTGTTGGTGTGTTTAGAGCTTGTTTCCCCAAATGGCCAAAAAAATCAAGTATTGCCTGTTTATGGAAAAATGTATTCATGTCTAAAAAATTCTACTTTAAGCCGTGTTTCCAACCAAGAAGTTCTTGGTAATTTTAGTCCCTGGAACTACTTTTTAAAGGAACTAAAAAGTTCCTTCAGCCCAATGTTGTCTGCGTTCCCACCACGGTCTAAAGACACTTTACTTAAAACAAATAGATATGCTCTCCCCTCGTCCTAAAATGGTCCTAAATCGATACTAGAGTACTTCCTTGTTTTGTGAATGAAGCGGTACACGAGTTGAAGCAGTGGCGCTGTGTGTGTTTGACCAATCAGCAACGGTCATCCCTGCAAACTCCACCCGAAAAGTTCCTGTACTTTCAGAAAGTACTACCCCCCCGACCAGGGCCTTTTTGAGGGTAAAAAGGCCCTGGATTAATTTAGACCCTGCTCCCTGCGGTCGAAACACAATGAGTTCTTCAAAAGGTTCCTAGTTCTTGGGGAAAGTTCTTGCGGTGAAAACGGGGCTTTTGCGACCAATACGTAATTACAATGTAAACAGCAGTAGAGTCCTATCCCATTCTCTGACATTTGCAAACTATATGACGACAGCTCTTCGACCATTTGCAAACTATATGAGCAACCCATTTCCAGTATGTCCAGTGTTTACCAGCTCAGGTCCAGTGAGGACCACAGCAGTCTTTGCTCCAGCCGCCTGCTTGTCTACAGCCCACAGCTCTGTCTGCCTGGCCTTGAAGAAACTGACCCCTGGGTCTGGGGACTGGAGTATCTGTCTGCAGGGGCAAACATACAAAGATCAATGAGCTGGTGTGAGTGTGTGTGTTTGTGTATTTTTATCATTGCTAACCTCAGCTCCTGCCATTCCAGTAATCTGGTATCAGGATCCAGTAGCTTGCAAGAATAGCCAATATTCACTGCAGTCTCTACAAGAACGAGGAGAGAGAAGAAGGAGCAGGAAAGAGAGAGGAAATGACTGAAACCACAGTGAGACATGAAGCTGCAGCATTCAAAATGGTGCCACTCTCACTCCCACCTACTGCTACAATATGTCACAATACCTTTTTTGTCCCCAGTAAGAACCCATACTTTAATCCCAGCCTGTTGAAGCAGAGCAATAGTCTCAGGAACTCCCTCCTGAAGTCGATCCTCTATGGCTGTCACCCCTAGAAGCTGCAAAACATGAAACATGAAAGTTAAAATTATTTTTTAGCATTCCTGAAGGATATTGGCGTTATTACGCAGCATGACAAGGAGACAAAGAGATGATATGAGTGAAGTTCAACCTCATAACATGAAAAAATGCAGATGATTTACCAAAGTCGCTTTGTGTTCCAAACGTACAAAACTTAATTTAGGGAAAAGTAAAGGGCAGAAACCATAAAGCACAAGATTGATTTAAAGAGGACCTATTATGCTTTTCCCCTTTCCTTTAGTGTTATATAGGTTTTTTTGCATGTAAAAGGTCTGCAAAGTTACAAAGCCCAAAGTCCACATCAAAGGGAGTTACTCTCCCCCACAGAAACACTGCTCCTGAACTGCCTGAAACGCCTCACTTGAAGTCCCGCCTTTTCTTCTGTAACATGGTGATGTCACCAAGTAATACATTTGCATAATACCTATCTAGCAACTAGTTTGGCACGCCCTCAAACAAAGCTAGTTCGAGCGGAGCTGGAGCGGAGTCCGAAGAGTTTGGTTCGGTGAAAGAAGGTGGAAAGAAGTGCTGCAGCACAGCCGGTATGAGAAACAAGTGTTTCTTGAACATTAAAGCATGTTAACATGTTCTAGTAGGAACCCAAAATACAGGTATGCACCTGAAAACGAGCATAATAGGTCCTCTTTAAAGACTTATCTGTGTCAATGATCAGATTTGCCACTTTAAATGGAGGACTGACAATAAACGTGTAAAAATCACATTGAAGAGGAGCCCACCTGCAGCTCTCTCTCCATCTGATCATATAGCTTTTCCAGCACTGCGTCACGGTCATCGGTCGCCATGGCAGCAGACTGGGCCAGAGTTTTACTCCACTGCTCCCATGATGCCTCAGGAACAGATCGAACCGTAACACACAAAGTCCTCAGACAGGCCTGGGCAAACAACTGACAGAAGATACGTTAACACATTATTATAGGCTGCACGTTATTTGCTGAGTGATCTTTCAGGCAGAATTGAAGAATTGACAAAGAAAACATGAGATAAACACTTCAGTCTTGGCAGGCATGCCTCAACTATCTTAGTAGGAGATCGCTGGCCTGATCCTTTCTTGAAAACTCTATTGATCATTGATCGAGAACGTTTAACATCTCTGAGATGCTCAATACAGTGTGTACAAGCTTTGATGATCAGACCATTGATAACAACGATGATCACGTCAAAGAGACTCTATAAACTGTTTTATTTGACTGACTATTAATGGAGGAAATCCTTTACTGCACAAAGGTGGTCTTTAAGGGTAACTTCGGTATTTTTCAACCTGGATTTTCCCATGTTTTTGTGTCTAAGTAACTAATAGGGACAACAAGTTTTGAAATTGGTCCAGTATTGAGGGATCACGCTGCAGTCACCAGACACTAAACGAGCTGTAACGTTAACGCTTGGGGCAACCTGTCACCGTCACTTTACGTCCACTAAAAGTGCTTGTTTTTGCCACGGACAGGCTCTTGCCGTGAAATTTTGTTCAGACATTCATGGTCCCCCAGAGGATGAATCCTATCGTCCTTGGTTTAGCACCACCATGTGGTTGACATGTTGGACTTTTAGTGAAAAATCTTGACAACTATATGATGGAGTGCCATTGAATTTGGTAGAGATAATGCAAAAGCTAGCAATGCTAACACACTAAGCTTTTTTTTTTTAAATTACTTTATTGCAATGTTTCTTTCATTATCTTCCAGTTAATTGTTTATTTCAAAGTTCATTGCACATTTTTATACTTGTTTATGCAAGTTAAATTAATACCAGAAAATAACTAAGAGACACAAAACTCAACCAAAACCAAAAAACGAAATGAAACTAAACAGAAAATAAGCAAAAAACCCCCCAAAAGTATAGGAAAGCGGGGTTTGGGATTGGGAGTACCTGTTTATTACAAATCTTCTCTATCTTTGGGATAAATCTTATTCAATTTTTTCATATGATCTCTGATCGTAAAGGTTAATTTTTCCTCCAGTATTTTGATTGTAATATCTTTAACTTTCCAAGTAGGGAGTGTTTCCAAACTTCTGTTGATATCTTAATTTCTAATTATTTTCCCCCATTTCTCTTTTACCTTATTATCTACAATGATGAGCTTTTGTAGTATTTTATACATATGAAAGATTTCCTTTAGCTTTATTTCTATTTTCAATCATGTATTGTATTAAATAATTTTTGATTTGTCCTCTTCTAAATGTTTCATGAGGTAACTTCTCACCTGTAAATACTTAAAGAAATGTTTTTGGGCTAACTCATATTCGGAGGCTATCATTTCATATGAGTTTATTGTGTGTTTTGTAAGTAATTAAGTAAGTGATTGAGAGTATGTTACCAACCCCTTACTAACACACTAAGCTAAGTTGGTGAACTTTTTGAAACTGTGAACTGCTTAATACTGGAAATTGAAACCAAAAGATAGTAACAGAGTGACATAGAAATAGTAGACTCGATAATGATTGAGTAGAAACTCCAGTTCACCTCAAGGGCTCCTTCAGTCCTCTCCTGATATGGACAGTCCTTCTGCAGTCTCTCCAGGATCACGATGTCTGCCCCTTTACAGTACAGCTTTAACCCACCCTCCGGCTCCCGCACTGAAAAAAACAAAACCAGTCTAGATAATTTATTCAGAAAAGAAGTCGACATAGGAGAACTTAGCATAAGGGCAATTATAAAAGATTAACAAGAGATTGAAAGGTTACAGATTTGCCGTTAGTGTGTATTTAGAGGGCTCCTCTCACCCAGTACAGACATGCGTCTTCTCTGGCTGGTAAAGTCCAGCAGTGCTAACAGCTGATATTGGCGAGGGACACCCAGCTCGGAGACGACGACAAAGTCTCTTGTCCTGGAGAGAAAGACCCAGCCCAGCTCCCTGGCTGCACCAACAAGAGCTTCCTCATCTGGGGACGCAGCCTGGTAAACCGGAGCCTCTGGAGGAATGTAGCCAACACGCAAAGTGGATGTAAACATGTTGTCTTCCAGGAATGTGCAATGTCATTATAATCAGGTGAGACCAGTGATTTAGGGGTTGGAAAAAAGCTTCATCCTTTCAAGTTGTGTCAACATACATATACAGGTTATTAGACTTTTAATAGTAGCACCCCCATCAGGTCAATCCGTGTAACACAAAAACAGAGTGGAAACATGAACCACAAACTGAGATTTCATCAAAATAAACCAGTGTCGTCTAAGGTATGAACTGAGGTTTAACTCTTTTCTCTCAGATGGAGGATGAGAACTGAACTAGAGGTCGACCTATAGTGGATTTTTAGAGGCAGATATAATAACGATAGTTTGGAGAGGAATAAGCCGATAGCCGATTAATCAGCTTCTTTCCTTCTGCAGCAGCCTAGTCGGCTAGTTTTGCATACACTGTTTTTAATAAATAAAGTTTTTTGTCACTCTGAATTTAATCATTAGTAAGAGAATATCCTGAAGTGTGATTTGGTGGATTACATCGTTGGAATATGTTTATTTTATAAACAATGGGTGGCCAGGATTACTTCTGTTGCGCATCTCGTACATTGTTAAATGCCACTCTTTCAAACCATTAATAATGGTGCATATTCCTGGGGTAAGGAGCATCCTTAAGTGTGCGATTTAATTTTATGAATGGATAGTTATGTGGCTGGATTAATTGGAAGAGAAAACGCCAAATTGGTAAGCAAGTTAAAGTAACAGTGAATTATTTCTTTTCCTCCCTGTCTGCCCGTCTTGTATCGTGGACAAAGAGCTGATAGTGTTGTGTTATATATCGGAGATAACTGTATGAGTAAAGAACAAACACAACCTTCTTTCCACTCTGCCATGACGGTGTGACATAAAGACAGCGCTCTGAGGAACTGTCTGCTGAATGGACACTGCTGTCCTCGGAGCTTCTCCACCAGGCTGGGAGCCGACATGTGCAGACCACCGCAGGAGAACGGATTCCAGCTTAAGTCCATGAACTGCACACGTATACAGGGGAAGAAGATGGGGCACCAAATGTTACTATGCATAGACATTATACAGTGTGGCTAACATGAATAAAGTCTCATGCTGATGTCAACTGAAATTATGACAAAAACAAGCACATCAAGAGAAAAGATTTACCATGAAGGAAGGTTAAAGAATAGCTTTGAATTAGCAGGGTTCCCACTCTTTTCTAGAGATCATTTTCTAGGACTTTTTCATGATGATCTAGCTGGTATGACAGTCTATGGCTATAAGGTATCTATGAAATAATCTCTTACATGCTTAGAAATTATGCCAAATTGTTCATAGGATAATAAATATACACCTGCAGATACAGGCAAAACAATTTAACATTATTCAACTGTTAGGAAAAAAGTTAGGAAGAAAGCAACGTTATCTCATCCAACCTGCATGTGCTGCCATGTGACGTGACTTGGGTGTGTGTTCACAGCGTCTCCGCAACATAACCGAGAGCAGCCTATTCAAAATACTCTTTTCCATAAACTTTTGAACTAATTTGTTCCTGAGCATAACTTAACGTTAGCCCTTTCAGTAATGTTATCCGTCCTGTTAGCCCTGATACATACTGTAGCCTGGTACCGGTTGTTCATTCTCAACTAAAGGAAAATAGGCGAATGTTGAAATAATTTTCCAGGACATTTTACTTTTTCTCTCATTTTCCATGTGTTTTCCATGACTAGAAAAATTGGTCAAGTGCTTTCCAAGTTTTCCAGGACACGTGGGAACCCTGATTAGGTTGGAAATATACAAGAAAGAGGCAAAGAAAGAACAAAATACAGTTCAAAGATGCAGATTTGAGAGTAGTTATACGGTACCTCTGTGTCCTCTGCTCTGACTGATGCATCACCTGTGGAAGTAGAGAAATTATCATATTTAATGACTTGCAAAAAGCATTTGAAATGGAGATAATATGTAAGTAATATGCACAAGTACAATAAAAAGAAAGAAAACAGACATGTGGGCTGAACCAGGAAGTGGCTCAGACATACGACATATGGTTGATGTGATTCTGACAAGGTTTCAATTACAGTGTGTCTTCAGTGGGCAGAGTCGGTGTTAAATATTTAGTAGATGGACTCGTGGCTGTTGGATATGAGCATGTTAAGTGTCTCCTGTTGTCTCTCTCTGGAGGAAGTCGGCTCCCCGGAGGGATCTTTGCTCCTCTGTGAGCCACCAAGGAAACTTGGGTCTGTGGTCATTATCATACTCTGTTACAGAAATTAATATTTAAGGAAGTACATTAATGTGTTAATTAGACAGGATGCAAACTTGTAACTTCACACATTTCATTGGACACAGACTGGATTGTTGGACAATTTTGAGTGAACACAAATATGGAAAGTGTCTCACAAATGTGTCATCCTGAGAAGGGGACATTAGCTCTTTACTTTATAGTCACAATGAACGGACTCTATTTCATCTACTGAAGGAGAGGAGTGGTCAGCTTCTGTCCTTTTTCCACTTCTTTCCCCACTTCTTGGGATTTTACTCAGCAACTTCAACTTTCTCTGCTTTATTTTGCAAGGTCATCTGATTAATAATGGCATGTTAATGAGTTATGAATTATATTATTTGTCTTCATTTTATAGTCAACATGACTACTTTCTGATAACGATTAAAGTTACTGAAAGGGATAGTAGAAAATGGGTTGTATGAGGTACTTATCAGTGTATTACCTAGATTAGACCAGCCAGACTCCACTGACAAAAACAGTCATTTTACCTCGCAGAACACAGAAGTTGCTGGTCTACCGCTGCCTCGGTTAGTTTGTTTGTGTTATTGTGTGACACTGGTGAAGCATTTAAAACGCCAAAGTCACACAATAACACAAACAAACGATCAAGGCAGCAATTCCCGTATTCTGCGAGGTAAACGCGCTGTGTTCAAATGTAACCTTGTGAAAATTTCGTTTTTTGGTGAGACACTTCAATAAATACAGTTTGAAGGAGATGTTTTTACAGAAATATAAAATAGATATTAGAGATGAAATTATGACCTGTTTAACTTCCTAACACTAGCTCTAAGCAGCTTATAATATATAACTAGAACTACTAATACCAAGAATTATTTTAGTCAAAGAAAATATTTAAATAAAAATGCAATAATTTATTTCCAACCCTTTCCTAAACTCTTTCTATGCAAATAACCACGATAGATGGCAATAAAAAAAGTAAATTTTTGATGGTTTACACTGACTTTGGGACTGTCGATTATAGTTCTTGGAAAGAAAATCTGAATCGGCAAAAATCTGAATCAGCAGGTCAGACTCTTAAAAAATCGGAAGAGGCCAGGAAAATTGCAGTTGGTGTGACTCTACCTTTAAGGTCCTGTAAAGATGCATTTTGAGGGCATGTTGAATTCATAATTTGATGTGCATCCTGTTGAAAGTGGATGCCGAGGTAAAATAAAAAACAGGAAAAAAAAGGTGATTTTATTTGTTGGACTGGGCAGAGGGTGAGGTCGTTCAGAAGTCTGAGTGATTGGTATTTTAATTTCGAGCCAGCCGTGCAGCGTGAGCTCAGATGAAGACACTTTGTTTTCTAAGAAGTAGAAGTGCTGGCATTGGTTTGTTGTTTTCCTCTAAGAAGGACAATTATCATCTGATTAGATGTATAGTAAAATATAGATTGATATATATTAAAGGCTTTTTTACCATAGATCTCCCCGGCTATGCAGCACTGTCTGAAGAGCAGACGGTTCTGGGTTAGTGTCCCAGTTTTGTCACTCAGCAGGTATCCCACTTGGCCGAGCTCCTCATTCAGTGAGGTATTCCTGGCCTGGGCCGGTCTGTCTGCCTGCTGCCAATACATCTCCACATCCCAGCCAATAAACAGGCTGTGGACCGTGTGGATCATCTCAAACCTGTGGACACACAAACACAGGTTTATTTCAACCTTCCTGCCTATACCCTCAGATGAGAGCAGTATTGTAGATGGAACTAACGTGATGTAGAGAGCAATGGGCATGGCCGGGCTGAGCAGGATGATGTAGCTCCAGAAGATGAGGAACCCGGTGTAGACGGGATTGCCGTTAACCACCAGAGCAGACAGAACCTCTGAGTGGCTCATGACCCAACTCGAAAACACGCCAGCGCCGATGGCGAGGAGCAGAGCTGTCAACAGCACGGACAGGACGATCTAGAAATCCAGACACACACAGTTTAGAAAAACTCCACGAGATGTCTCATGCTTGTCACCCACCTGCCCTTTACCCACTCACCCCGGCCACCACTCTGTTGAAAACTTTCTCCGTTTGCGTCCTCTTCACTCTCAGTTTCCCGCAGTTCCTCAGGATCTTGGAGTCCGCGCCTGGTACAGAGCAGACAAGTATTAGACGCTATCGCTCCGGCGGCCTGTCCTAGCGAGTGGGGAGACCATCCTGCAGCCAGAGGGTGAAAGTTCAAGCCCTCGTGTCAGTGAGCATCTGCTGACGTGCCCTTGAGCAAGATGCTGAATCCCTACCAGTTCCGGGGGTGTCTGACCCCGCTGCCGAGAGGTCAGCGGGAAGACAGATTTTACCTCGCAGGGATCAATAAAGTATCACATTATGTTTTCCAGTGATGTGGTCTCAATCTCACATAGAAAGCTGCATGTGTAGAAATGACACATACTGAGAATGTGTGCCATACAGTGTTCATTTCGTTAACGAAAAGTGCTCGTTAACGTCCTTTTTTTCCACGGCTTAGACGAGTCGATGACGAGACGGCACCGACGTCATTAAACACTAACGGTGACGATATCAAACATACAATATCGTTGACGAAAAAAGACGAGACTAAAATGTGGTTTAAAAACAAACATTTTACCAAAATCTTTCTTTATTTTCGAACTAACTACAAAGTTGTATTCTTAATCATTCAACCTGTGTTTTTCATAAGATAATGATAAGATAAAATTTTATGTGAAATAAGTGTGACTAAAACGAAATATTCAATATAATTTGATGACTAAACAGGACTAAGATTAAATAAAAAAAATATATCCCGACAAAATTAAGAGAGAAAACATTTTGACTAAAATCAAATGACTTTTTGGTGACTAAAACTGAACTAAAACGTTTTGAGTTGTCGTCGACTAAAACTATGAAGGATATGAATGACTAAAATGTGACTAAAACTAATAAGCAAGACTAAATCTAAAATAGCTGTCAAAATTGAAATTACCCTCTTAACTAAAAAGAAATCAGGTTTGAAATCAAACACTTTTACTAAGCTTCTTTACAAGATATTTAATCAATGCTGATCTATAGACAGGAGTACCAGCATGGGAGCAAAGCAAAGTACTGTACTGTGGACGGCGGCAGCAGCAAAATGGATTTTAGCCACCTAAAAAAAAAAAATCAATGTCAGTTTAAATGTACGCTATATTAAGAATATTTCAACGTGTTTCAGCCACAAAAAAAAAAAATCAAGATCAGTTCAAGTGTCTATATTTAGAATATTTTCACTGCTTTACGTTGCCATCAGACAGCTTATTCTGACGAGGAACTGAAGCTGTTAAAACACCAAAGTCACACAATAACACAAACAAACTAACCAGCAACTTCCGTGTTCTGCAAGGTAAAATTAATGTTTTTTTCAATGGAGTCTGGTGGCTTTGAAGAGAGAATAGATGGATAGAACAGCTTCAGTTCCCCGTCAGAAAGGGCTGTCTGACGGCAAGGTAAAGTGGAGAAAATATTCTAAATATAACGTACACTTCAAGATAAAATTTTATGGGAAATAAGTTTGTTTGAAATAAATTAAGAGAGAAAACATGTTGACTAAAATCAAATCAGCGACTAAAACTATGAAGGATAAAAATGACTAAAATGTGACTAAAACTAACAAGCATTTTCGTTTTTTAGACTAAGACTAAATCTAAAATAGCTGCCATAATTAACACTGGTGACATAACGTCCAACTGTCCAAGGACAGAAACTGATTCCAACTTACTACAACAACAATATGTCAACCTTGATCATGCATAATGTAAAGTAGGTTGTGTCGAGTGTGTGTGAGGAGGGTTAAGAGTTATAATCAGGCTGAACTGGGGTCACACCAACAGACATTTTCTGATGAATGGCATAAAACCCATCTCTGGAAGAATTTGATCTATTGATCTGCTTTACCAGAACTGAAAAGGGTCATAGCAGCGAGATCCGTGACACCTCTGCCTGGTCCGGTAATATCCGATCAATGATCACTTAAAAGACAGGAGGAGCCGGTAATCTGCCAGACGTTAACAGACCCACATTTAAGACGCAGCTGCAAGAGTTAAGTACTGTCCATAATTAGCAGTATAATGTATTCCACATAATAAAATTTGTCATTGAAACAAGTGGAAGCCTCAGTAGAAGGCGACATGAGGATAGGTGGCGTGGACACAAAAACATTTTTATCTCTGTTATCATACACCTCTACGGGGTATTGTGCCATAAATGAGGACTTCTCTTCGCCTTCTTTGCCTCGGTGTCATATTTAGACTCAACGGACCAGTTTGGCGGTGGCTAGTTCCCATTTTCTAAACAAAAACTGTCTAATCCTTCCCCTCACTAACAACTCTCAGGCACAGAAATCAATGTTGATATCCCCTTTTTCTAAACTGAATAAATTATGCTACATGTACCAGTGTATATGGTCAAGCCGTAGGCAAACTCTGTGTTGCGTAGGACTGTTCCCCTCAGGAGGATGTGCTCGTTGTCCAGCAGAAGACACTCTCCTCGCCACTGCAGCTGGCCTCTGAAGGTGTACAGGCGATTGTTGGGCTCCTCACACAGCACGACACCTGAAAAACAGTTAAATTTGCTCTTACTTAGGACAAGTAATGCAATTCTGTAACATGTGTATTTGTTTATTTTTTGCTATACTTTAAAATGAGCACGTCTGAATTTGCATTGTTAATGTAAAAACATTTATTCACCGTCAAAGGCAGCCAGCGTCTCCTCTGAGGGGTCAGAGGTCAGCTCATTGTGTGTAGCACTGAGCGCCTGCCGGAACTTGAGGTTCGTCTCTCTGTATGAAGAAAAGATTTACAATTCATATTAACATTAAATAGTTGAATGAGGAAATTTCAGTACTGTTTAGTAGAGATGTGGACTCCAGTCACAGTTTTGATGACTAGCAACTTGACTTGACAGAAAATAAATGACTTGAGACTCGACTTGGACTTGACTTAGAGGTCCAGTGTGTAGGATCTGGTGGTATCTAGCAGTGAGGTGAGGAGATTGCAACCAACTGAAGCCTCTCCTGTGTGCCAAGCATGTTGGAGAGCTACGGTGGCCGACGCAAAAATGCGAATGTCCCTCTCTAGAGCCAGTTGGAGCAGAGCCAGTGCGTAGAGTGTGTGTGTGTGTACAAGGGAAGCGAGTGGCGAAGCAAGAGAGAGAGAGCAGCAGCGACGGGAGCGAGAAACTTTATCGACTCCGGCCTGAGCAGAGTGGTTTGTCCGTTCTGGGTTACTGTAGAAACATGGCTGACTCCGTTGAGAGGACCCGCTCCCTATGTAGATATAAACGGCTCATTCTAAGGTAACAAAAACACAACGATTCTTATTTTCAGGTGATTATACACTAAAGAAAACATACTTATTAATATTATATTCCATTTCTGCCAATAGAACCGCCTAAATGTTACACACTGGTCCTTTAAAACGTGATGACTCGAATGACTTGTCAGTAGTCTGTAATGTTTGTTTGATTACATTTATTTCACTGAATATCAATAATTATATTTTGAACAGGTAAGTTAAACTGGCCAATAATATCATTATTAGACAGGTACTAATACCTTTTCCTTTCTCTTTATAATACTGCAGGTAAGACTAAGTCTTAGGGGGGACTTTAGGTCTGCAACTAACGATTATTTTCTCCATTAATCGATTAGTTGTTTGGTCTATGAAATGTCAGAAAATGGTGAAAAATGTCGATCAGTGTTTCCTAAAGCCCAAGATGACGTCCTCAAATGTCTCGTTTTGTCCACAACTCATAGATATTCAATTTACTGTCATAGAGGAGTAAAGAAACTAGAAAATATTCACATTTAAGAAGCTGGAATCAGAGAATTAAAAAAAATAATACTCATATTGATTAATAGTTGGTGATTAATTTAATAGTTGACAACTAATCAATTAATCGATTAATCGTTGCAGCTCTAAGGGACTTTACTTGGGAACTGACTTGACTTTCCCAAAAAAAAATGACTTGGGTCTTACTTGAGACATGGATCAAATAACTTTAGTCACATGTCTGCTGTTCAGTCGTTTTGAGGAAATTAATTTGATCATACAGAATCATTAAAAGGTCTTTACTCTGCAATAAACCACGAGACACCTTCAAATCTCAAACTGGTTCTAACTGGTTTGAAACTGGTAACAAAAAGACAAAATCACATTGTGCAAACTGATACCATTCTTTCACTGATCCCATGCTGTATCTGACCCAAATGTATCGTACACCTTTTACCCTTCTGTGAGCCACCATGCAGCCTCAGATGGGCCCCTCTGGTTGTCCCAGAGTGTATAAATAATTTTAGACCTTTAAAAAGGTGACCAAGTTTTTGTTGTCCCCATGGCAACAGAACAGGAGCCTGAAGATCTTGGGCCTCTAAAATCAATATCACATCTTGAAACTTCTTATTAACTCCTTATTCCTGCTATTATTTTTAAAATTAGAGATTTTTACACTATATCCGTAGTTTTTATGTTGTTGAATTTTTTTACTTGATGCATATGATGATTATATGATGAATTAAATGATGAATTTTCAACAGAATGAGGTAGAACGAGGGAACAGATTTGTTTCTCACCCGTCGATATCTGCTGTCTCCACATAACACAGACTGTGAGGTTCTGAACTACACAGGAGGAGAAGGTCAGCCTGGGAAGAAGGAGAGAAAACAGCCAAATAAAAGAGATAGGGCGCAGTAGAAAGTTACTGCCTGGAAATACAAATAGAGTTGTGGAGCATTTATTAAAATATTTAAAACTTTAGCTGCTGCATGTGCTGAAATTTTCTACTTTAAGAAAATACTAAAATATGCTACCTATTCACGTAATCTTATTCTACTTGCGCAGCAATGATTACTCAGACACTTTGTTTTCTATATTGCCGTTAATTTTTGTTTTTTATAAATTGAAAATCTCACAGGGATGGCTTGGTCTTTGTGGATTCGCAGCACATCTCCAACACGCAGATCCTTCCACTGTTCTCCGCTGAAACTGAGACGGATGAGGAGAGAGCAAATGAGAAAAAAATAATAAACGGCTTTCATATTTCACATTCCTTTGCTGGTCATAAATCTCCTAAATATGCAACACTACCATATATAGAAACAAAACAACTTTCTTTTCCATAGATCAAAAGAAATGTTTTTCTAGATTTAATTTTAAAGACACAAATGTAAACTAAATCCACTATCAAATAACAACAATAACATCTAAATTATTAATGTTTTCAATCTTTCCATCAATAAGTAAATTTTTTCAGTTATATCTGATATTTGAGTTGAACATAATAGCATTGGGGTAGTTTATGATTTGTATATATGATAAATATGAATTGTTTCAGTTATGGTGAAGGTGTAGGAGTGTACACTCCTTCCTACTCCTTTTCGGACATGTAATATTTATTTACGTTATTTATATTGTTTATGAGAATTGTATAGTAAGAGTTTGCTATATGTTAATTTTATTTTTATGTTTTTAGTTATTTGTTACATGTTCAAAATAAATAAATAAATAATAATAATAACAATAATAATAAAATAATATATATATATATATATGTGACTATACCAGTGCTTTACACTACAGTATAAATAAAATGTCTGTGCGGGCCTTTCATTAAAATTATATTACGGCTGTCAAAGTTAACGCGATAATAACGTGTTAACACAAATTAGTTTTAACGCTACTAATTTCTTTAATGCAAGTTGTGATTTTTTTGGTTGTATCAGGTTCAGTTTTAAAGCTAGAGTGAAGGTACTGGTATCATATAAAACTAGAAAACCTAAGGAATCCATTACCAACGGAGGAAAAACTGTCATGACCATTTTCAAAGGGGTCCCTTGACCTCTGACCTCAAGATATGTGAATGAAAATGGGTTCTATGGGTACCCATGAAAAATGTGATTAATTGCGATCAACAATGAACAATCATGCGATTAATCACAATAAAATATTTGCAATTATTGCAGTTCTCAAGAAGTTACCACACTTTTGAGGGTAGTACACAAATCATTTTTTGAAGTTGTCTCTTAGTCCACAAGGGAAATCATATCATCTGGAGTGTAACAGTTACAGAAACAGACTGAGGCAAAAGTATCTCTGAAGACAGGAGAAGATGTCATCAAGAGGTTGGTCACAGTTCATGTCTTCCAATAGGTGTGGAAAATGTTTTTGCCCGGTTCTAATGCACAAAGGGACCATCTAGGGATTCACTCATTCACACTTCATTAGAGCTTCATTAGAGGACCGTTTCAAACTGGATGTCCTGAGAGAATAACACCCTGTCTTTGTCCTCACCTCTGGGAGATGAGTACGTCACAGGGTCGGGAGTTAATCTCAGAGTCACTGCGTCTCCGTGCCTGAACCAGAGATGGAGATGGAGAGAGAGACAGACCCAAAAAGAGAACGAGAGAAGAGACTGAAATGCGTGAAGGATGGAGGAAAAGAGTGATGGACAGGGAGCGTGTGAGAGGGAGTGAGGGTGGCCGTGAAAGGTTGAACAGGAGAAAGGAGAAAGGAGAAACGCCATTACGGGGCTCTACAGTGACACCAGCTGGGAGATTTACACCCTCCACTAAATGATTAGTCAATAGAGAGGGGTCAAGCAAGCGTTTCACCCAGAGCTGTTAACGACCGTAACTCAGTGATGCACTTAACCAGAGAATTCTCCATGCAAAACATCACGCCTGCATTTAAAAGGAAAAGCTTTAATGATAGGAGAGAAAATTAATGCTACTGGGATGACTGGTTTTGTCAATGAGGAGAGGACAAGGAGTCAATGCGGACAATGAAGGAGAGAGAAGAGTGCGTACATTCTTAAGTGCCAGGTGCACAAATGCATGCGTGAGAGGCCGGTCGTATATTTGTGTTTAAGATCGTGCATTTGTGTGTGAGCGGGTGGATTCATCGCTGAGGGATATTCCCCCTCCCAGACTTCCCCAGGGTGAGAGAGAGGGGGGGGGGGTGGGGACTACGGAGTGGCTGATGGTCTCACCATGTCGTTGGCAAGGTCTTTCATCCCTCTCACAGTGAGTACGATGATCAGCGGGATGATGGTGATGTACCACGGTATGGCTGAGATGGCAGGGACACACTGGAAACCACACGAAAGCATGAATACACACAGATGGAAAAGTAAACACAAACTGTATAAACCATATGCACACAAAGAGCTTCCACAAGTGATTCTAGCCGGGTTTCCAACAAAAGTTCCCAGGACTTATAGGCCCTGGAACTACTTTTCAAGGAACTAAAAAGTACCTTCAGCCCAATGTTTGCGTTTCCACCGTGGTCTAAAGACTTGCGAAGATTAGACAAATTAGTTCGCTGACGTATGAAAAAGCAACATGACATGGGACGAGGGCTGCTGGTGGTCACAGCGGTAAACACACTCTGCAGCCTGCAGTTCAGTGTGTCTGACTGTTTCATCTAAAAAAAAAAAAAAACACGCTGGAAAAAAATACACCTTAGAAAAAAAAATAACGTTTGGTTTTGTGTCAATGCGACGATGATATTTACTGTTGCATATATTTACTGATGCTCGTTGGATGTAATGAATGAAATGAAACTAAGAGCGTCTGTCTCTGTAGTAAATCATCTGTTGACTGTTTGAGGGTTATTTAGTTGTGCTTTACTACTCTTTACTACATACTACTCTTAGATGCTTTTCCTAGTTGATTTTACTGTAAAGCCAGTACTGACGCTTTGGGAAATTCCATGTTTAATTTGTTTAAGTATATTTAACATGACCTCAACTTTGCCCGAGGCACAACACCTACCATTTTATAGTGTTTAGAGGGCGTTATCTATGCTAATAATAAACAATCTGCCACATGCCTCCAATATATGATCAAGTGTGAGTCATCATTCAGCTCACCTGGGTAAGAGCAGATTTGGATGGTTAAGAATTTTGGAGTTGACTTCTCTTATTTTTTCTGTTTCTGTTTACCTTTTAGATCTTCGTTTGCAGACCACGTTCGGATTATTTATATTCGTTTGTAAATACATATGGAAATGTGCCTGTATCTGGCAGCGGATTCTATCCTTTATTATTTTAATGTCCACCTTGTAAAGCATGTTGTAATGAGCACTCGTTTTGATAAGTGCTTTATAAATAACTGATAGCTACAATCTAGTGTTAAATATTACAATAACACAGAAAGTTAGGACTTTCTACAAGACGTGGTGTTTGTCAAAACTAAGAGCCAATCAGCTCTTTGAACAGGCGACAGCCAGGTGTTTCCCATCATGCCCTGGGTCTTGCAGTCGGTGGAGAGCAACTGCGGTGCCTGGCTCTTAAAACTGCGGTCGCCTCGATCTCGCGAGATTATCGTTGCCCACGTGTGCCTGACGTCAGAGCAAGACAGGATCAAGTCGGACACAAATCTAACCGGCATGCATTGTACGCCGATCACTGGTGATCGATTCTGCGCAGACCTGGTTCATCTCGAACGAGCCTAATGTTGCTGCTATGATTTTGGGTGCAACTGGATATGTAGATCACAGTGTAAGGAACATATCAGCATCATTCCCATGACATCATTCAGACTGTCTGCACATTAAAAAAAAAATCACATTTGTCCCACAATCCTGATAATAATATTGTAAACATGATTAAGACTAAAGCTGAGTCCATAAAAGAACAGAAAACCAAGCAGGATTTTTTAGAGACAACAGCAGAGTCTTCATCTGACCTGCAACACCATCATGAGGAGGAAGTAGAGATTGGCCACTCGCTGGAACTGTTCAAACAGTGTCAGGGGCAGGAAAGTCAGGGGGGAGTACTTGTAGCTGCGGACAACATTGTCCTGGCAACCAGCAACAGAGAGGGAGAGAGAGAGAGAGAGAGAGAGAGAGAGCGAGAGAGAGAGAGAGAGAGAGAAGCACAAGGGAGACACATGTATTAGCACATCAACCTGTTCCTCAATGCAACAGCATGCCAACAGGTGTTAGGTTACCATGCGGAGGGAAGGAAGCCCATGCGTGACTGACTCACCGCGTATCGCCCCCAGCGGAAGCACAGAAAGGATTTCTTCTGTTTGTGTTTGTGGTAGTGGCGGCTGTTTGCCCTCACCTCCCATGTGAGGCCTGTCAGACACACGTCAGGCTGACTCTTAGCTCTCAGAGACCATTTACACACAATGATAATAATGTATCCTTTACATCAGGAGACAACAGATGGACGTGTGTGTGTGTGTGCTATTGTGAATGTGTATTAATATACATAATTGTATGTAGTGTACTGCTGTTAACCACATCTCAAAGGGAGTCTTGCATTGCCTATTAAGAGCCTCATGAAGGCAAAAATGACTTAATAGCATCTGCTGAAGAGACATGATCTCCTATAGCAGTGGTTCTCAAACTGGCATGACAGGTGGGGCGCACGTGACCGGGGGAAAATGCGATGCGCAATTAATGTTTTGACATCAGAATCTTTTTCACGGCTGAACAGTAAACAAATCATCTCTTTATACATCGATGGTAGCAATGGTGTTCATTCAGACAGGTAGACCACATTTTTTATTAGTTATTTCTTGTACGTTTTGCATAATGATCTTGTAAAGCACGTTGTGATGTTTGTCTGTGAAAAGCACTATATAAATACTTACTTATTTACTTACTTACTTAGTCTGTAGGTTTACAGAATGGACAAATATTTGACAGGGACAAAAAGAAAAACGGACAATGCTTCAGAGACGAACAAGACAACGTGCTCAGCTGACGGTAATCAAAAGAAAATATGACGAAGTAGGGCTGCACCGAGCTTCATTCATAACGTTGACATTCTAATTATTATTAAACTTACAGAAACATTATCCTACCTTCCACCTTCTCTTCCCTAGTGTCTCTCAAACACACACAGAGCGAGCAACGCGGTGCTCCGTCTGTCTCTTTAATTGCCTCAGTCCTCAGTCCAAAAGTCAAAAGTTATCGAAAAAAGAGTTTGTAATCATTTCCAAAATGTAGGGCTGACCTGAATGCTTTGAAGGCACGAAGATTCGACCGTTGCCATGGTATTTGACCTCCAAATCACTATTCGAATGCTCTGTTTTTAGTCATTTATATATATATAAGTATGTAATAATAATGTATAAATCCCAAAATAGCCCATGAAATAAGGAATAATCCCAAAACATTATTCATTATTCATATTCAACATTACTTATTATTAGTAATTTTCAGACGGATATCACTGTTTGTTGTGTTTAGAGGTACGTGTGAATTCAGTAGTATAATAGTAGTAGTACAGCAGTGCGGCAGCGGCACTGAAACGGGGGAGATGGAGACAGACAGACAGAAGATCATGTCAGTCTACCGCGCTGCTCCGCGAAGCTTCGAATACCTTCGAATATTTCTCACCGAAGCTTCGAAGCTCAAAAAATGGTGTTCGGGACAGCCCTAACAAAATTCACTACATGTTTTTATCTGACAAAATATTCTGCTTCAGTCCATATTTTTCATCTTTTAGCCTTTTAAAGACAACAGTTTCTCTGCAGTTAAAAACAGTTTTCTCTCCCGCAAGCACCTGTATTAATGGGGCGGTGTAGCAGCAATCCAACAGCACAATAAACTACATTTATATAAATATAAATAATAATGAAGGCGGCGGGAGATGAGGAGAGACTGTTGCGTATTTTATGTCTGAAAAAAATATTTCTTCCTCCAAAGGGGGGGGGATGACAGAAAAAGTTTGAGAACCACTGACCTATAGGAGAAGATTTCAATCTAGATTAAAGATCACATGTACGCTGCTAAGTAAATATGACACTGATAGTTTGTGTTAGTGGATATGAAAGTTAGAATATAAATAAACACTGAACTCCACTGGCCTCTGAATGCATCCGAGTAAACACAGTGAGATAAAGAGACAGTGAAGAAAAGGGAAAATGTGAGGATGGATATGAAAAGAGACGTACCAGATTCAAAGCTTTCCTTGGCCATGATGCAGAGGAGACTCCAACGTTTGTAGACGTGGGTTATGCTAGACGAAGGAGACAACAGACTGAAATGGCTGCTTGTATCACTCTCTAAGATACACTTAACAGTCTTGCAACTCATTACAGGGCGTTACCATGCTTACCCATACCATAGCACAACACACAAACGGTTATACATCATTGATGCTGATCTAAACAGACTCGTGGCTCTACAAACCTTACCCATCCTCAATTAACCATTTGATTACATTGACGAAATGCTACTAAGGTGAACTGAAGGTAACTCTAGGCTTGTTTCCTACATGATGAAATACTCAGAAATGTACCAACTCTTCTGGCTTAAATCTCTGCTGGAATCTGGATGAGCAATCCTGGTGAGAGAGAGCCGAGGCTGCTCGGATCCAAACATCTGAATCAAACCTGCAAGGAATAACGTGGAGATTGATGAGTCACGCTATATTTCACCTGATGTTAACCACATTTGTCAACAAATTAATAAAACCTGACATTAACTAGTCTCTTTTTACTATTAATGGATCCTGTTTGTAAAGCTGTTAATAGTAACTTTGTTGTTGAAATGAATCAGCAGCGTATAAATAACGCACACAACGTACCTGCATTGTTAGCCAGTACTGTCCGTGCAGTCAGGTAACGCAGCTGAGCCATCAATCACAAAGCTCGTACCGACCACAGCTATGGTTTCACATGGTTGTTTTCATAACCATTCTTCCGCTGTTTTTCATAACACACACCTGTTTCATCCATCCCCCTTCCTTTCTCTGTATGCTCCCGGACACGCCTTCCTCTTGCTCCCAGGTGAATGCTCCGGTATCACCGACTGAACTCCCCGAGCACCTTACCTGAGGAGAGGAAGGAGGAGGAATGGAGGAGGAATGGAGGAGGGGCACCAAGGCCAGCGGAGTAGAAGCATATCAAATCACTGTTTTGTTTATGTCATTTACTGCAGCTATTAAACTGTAAAAACAGAAACATTTTTAGTCTTTGGGATCAAACTACCACAAACTAAGATTCGAGACATACTAACTGGGTGAACTTTTCTAACTTCAGTGTCCCAGAAAGTCTTTGTAACTATGGTAATGTTGATACAGTGGGAGTATTGGTTTACAGGAATGTGAAAGCAGTAAAACTTTGCATTCAGACTGGGCTAACTTCAAACTCAAGTTCTCATTTACTGATTTTGTTGTCCTTTCCCATGCAATCTGTCTATATATACATCATTATCACTATATTTTACCGTATACAGAAATCTAATCTGACAAAAAATGTGTATTATGCAATATAGTTTATATAAGCCCTGCTTCCACTCTAGTTTATGTTATGTTGAATGAGTAAATGCCCCTGACCTAATTAACAGTGGGCTTTCAAAAACACTGAAAAATGGTGCTTTATACATAACTGAAGTTAGGTCATATTCACAGTTTTGTTTGTGCTATATGTAAAAAAGAAAGAATAAAGTGTGGCTTGGACTCTAGTGTTAAATTAATAAATTACATACTTTCAGATTAGAATTAAACACTGAACCATTTTTTTTTTTTTAAATGACAGCTTTCATTCATATGTTCTCAAACAGAACAAGTATTTATTTTTTGTAAGTATTTCAAGGTTCAAGGTTCTTTATTTGTCATTTGTCAATTTCAGCAAAGCAGTAATTGGCAATGAAAATCTTTGGTCTCAGGGTTCCTTCAACAATGCTCTTAATATAAGTATACTGTATATAAAAGGTGAAATCACACAAGTAAATGTAAAGCAAAATTATAATCTAAGGCATTATATAGTGCAGTTAAAATAAATATAAACATAAGTAAATATCGAATTGTAATGTAATGTAAATGTAAATTTGTAATTTAGTTGATGACAGCATTACAGATGGGAAAACTGAATGTAAACAAAATGTAGTATGTACTGTATATGCATGATGAGTAGTAATATATATACAGAGGTGTAAACAGGAATGTAGTATGTAATAATAAGAAGTATTAAAATATATATACAGATGTGTAGACAGGAATGTGGTATGTAATAATGAGAAGTACTAAAATATATATACAGAGGTGTAGACAGGAATGTAGTATGTACAGAGGAGAATAATATGTATATCTATACACAGAGGTGTAACAGTTTGTAAAATAGTATGTGAAGTATATAAAGGTTAATTAAGGTGAAAGTATTTGAATTCAGTTCAAAGGTACATACACTATATGCAGTCACCCAGTTAAGACAACATTAATATATAAGTATTTTTCACGTGGCTGATTTTATTCAAACTAATCTTCGTCTTTATATAAAAGTCAAGCCGTGCATTATTTATTTAAGGGCTGTAGTTTAACCTTTCTGCCTTCTTCATGAATCTAATGCCACCTGGTGGAGGTAATCACCCACTGCAGTGTAACCATCACATGAAGGTCAAAAAGGGTGAATTTGACAACAATGGCACCTGAACAAATGGCAGCTCGCTGAATTTACATGTCCGCTCAATGTCAGTTAAATGTACTATTTGTGGTTTCATATCTCTTTGTCTCATTTCTCTTCCTTTTGTAAGTGAGGTTGTCCCCACAAATGCCACATATCAACAGCTGAAGGTGTGTGCATCTTACGTCTTATACGTGTGTGTGTATGCGAGTGCTTGTGCATATCTAGGGCGATCTTTCCTATCTATTTTTACAGCTGGGCTTGCGCAGCAGAGTGGTTAGGGAGACGTGTCGATGGCGTGGCACGAGTGCTCTTTAGGCCTCCACAAACAATGATAGTCAATAGGCCAGGCTTTTCCACCACAGTTTAACCGTTGCCCATCACAGCTGCCAAACCCCACAACTTTAAACACGCAGGAGAATGGGGGGCCGTTGGGCCCCAAATTCTACAAATTTGAAGAGAGAGAGGATCAAGCTATATCAAACATTTATGTATTACAAATTAAAGTCAGTATTTCTAAATAAATCTAATTCAATTGATAATAAATCCAAGCCAAATATTAAATCTAAAATGAAATCTTAAAGCAACAATCTGTAAGATAAACAAAACGCTTAAAGGTTCACATTTTTTAAAGTCTGTTTTAGAAAAAAATACTCACACTGTATATTGAAACAATTGTCGCTCTAATCCTTCCTCCTGTCCATACTGGCCATAAAGAGATTGCTTCCTAACCTGATTCACATGTAGGAGATGGGGGACGAAATCCAAAGTCCTCATTCAGTGCAAAAATACATTTAAAAGTTTAGCTAAAGCTAATACGAGGCTTCAGCATTCTGTTAGCCAAATCAAGTAGGGGTGTAAGAAAATATTAATACACTTGAGTATTGTGATATTGTGTTTTGTGACAATGTATTGATCCTCAAAAACACTATTGATTTTTAATCAATAGTTTACATGCAAAGATTCGTGGCAGACAGCGGCTCAGATTGCACAAAAAGTAGTGCTATGATGTTGGATGTTTTATGCATATGGCAGTGTGTTCTTTATATTGTAAATGGTAAATGAACTTGCATTTTTATTGAGCTTTTCTACACTTCTGACCACTCAAAGCGCTTTACACTGCATGTCAACATTCACACACACATTCATACGCTGACGGCAGAGGCTGCCATACAAGGTGGCAACCTGCCCATCAGGATCTAATCTAATGCACACCCACACACTGATGTCACAGCCTTCGGGAGCAATTTAGGGTTAAGTAGCTTGGCCAAGGACAATTCCACATGTGGACTGGAACCACCGATCTTCTGATTAGCGGACGACCTGCTCTATCTCCTGAGCCACAGCCGCCCTATGACAGTTTTCCTAAAATTAGATTTATAAATCGCGATGTATCGCCTTGCTTACAGTATTGCAACATATCATAATATATTGAATCATAACCCCTGTATTATGATATGTATCGTATCGCCAGATTCTTGCCACTACACAGTGGGTATCTTCCAAAGCGGACTGTGGATTTTGTCCCCTCCCATCACCTACACTGAAATCACATTAGGAAGGGATCTCTTCACAGCCAGTATGGACAGGAGGAATGATTAGGGCAACTAACACCCTAAAGACATGCGAGTAATGTTTTGAGAAAGACTTAAAAAAAATGTGAACCTATCTTTTAAATAAATGTGTATGCTATATCTGAGACTCTTATAGCTAAAAAGAAAATACATAAAAGCTATGTCTTAGGCAGCACAGATTGTGGTAGGACAATGCAAAGATACTCCTAGTTTGTCCTGGCTAGAGGTAGTAACACAAGAAACTGGCATGTCAAAAACAGTGAGTATCTTCAGATAATCTTACATTACCCGTGCCAGTGTATGGGCCAGCTGGCAACAAGAACCAAGCGCTGTCATCATTAGAAGCACTTCTTATTTATTTCTACACCAATTAAGTTCTTGGAACTGACTGAGAGTCACATCTAGCTAAGATTCACATTCTTACCGCAGCATCAGCAACCAGTGAGAAAAACACAAGAGGAGGAGATGACAAGTTTAACTTCCTCATGTTTTGTACATTACAAAATGGAAATATGAACAAACTGTTAAACCTGAAACGGCTTAAAAAAAACGCGATGACCTCTGCAGTTACCGAGAAACTGCATGTCAGAAATGTACAACATGCAACAGACTCATTTCTTGAAATCTAGATGGTTATATAGAGGAAGTCACTGTGCTGAAATGTCTATTTGAACTGCATCATAATTACCACTTTATACAAACCTTACACTCGACAATCAAAACCACAATTAACACCCAAAGCAGACACATTCATTATCTCTCTGCGATTCATCACACAGTTAAAAATACAGGCCAAGTTTCCACTACATGTGTGCATGTTTCTTCTCATCTTATTCTGCATCTCACAGGATCTCAGCAGCACGTGACCCCCAAACCACCCCTGACTTCACTAAACTGAGTGTGAGAAAGCCCTGAGCTGTGGGAAGCTTCTCAATGCTCTTATTTCTCAGGGGACCTACTTTACTACTGTAAAAGGTTTTCAAGTGGCACTGTGCAAAAGTCTCACTGCAGCAATGGGAGGCAATACCCTCAACTCAACTTCCTGTAAAAAGTGGTTAACTGCTCAGCCGTGAGTTAAGGAAGGAATCAGGCCAGCAGACCCCAGAAAATCACACAAATAAACCCCTTAAAAGGGTTGTAAAGTATATGGTTGGACATGACATACAAACAGATGTGAAATAGGTTAAGATACAGCCAAAACAAAGCAGCGGTATTTCCATTGAAGTGGAGTTTCAGTGTACGGCAGAAAGTAGAACATGGTGGGGTTTGGGTGGGAGTGTGCGTGTTTGTGTGTGATGGGTGGGGGTGGGGGTGACATAACAACATCCAAGTTTACAAGTACAAACTCTCGAGACGAACCCCCAATGATGAGTAACCGAGTCTTTGGTGGCTTTACACTTGAGCAAAGTGGTAACAATTTGTTCGGTGAAATGTGTGGGTGCACAGAAACATGTCAGTAATGATAAAACTGTGGTTTACAGGGTATCGGTAGGACTGTGTGGACCTGTGGGGGGCATATCTGAGGGGCACTCAAATAATGTTATGGCAGTTTCTAAATGGCAGCAAAGCCTATCAAATCGTTTATCTGCTGGTCCCGTCCACAGCCGCTTTACCTCGCCGCCAGACCGCCCTTTCAGACGGGGAACTGAAGCTGTTATATCGCTCTTAAGCGACCAGACTACATTCACAAAAGCAGTAATTTTACCTCACAGAACACGGTAGAACTTTGACTCACCTGGTGCTATAGCGTTCACGCTATTCATAACCTTATTGATTAGCGTCAATTAGCTTACTTTGGTCACCTACTTTTTGCAACAGCTGAGTGGGCGTTTCCATTTGAAAAAAAAAACAGAACAGAACGCAGATGGACCCGCCCTTTAAATGCAAGAATGTGACCACAATTTCTGGAGGAAAACAGTGAACAGTGTTCCCTTTTATCATGACATTGCTTCTCTGCAAAACAGCTCAGGTATTATCATCCATTGTTGACATTTTAATCATAAAATGCAGGATGCCAGCTTGACCAGACGCCTGAATTAAAGGTCAAGGATATGTCTGGTGATATTCAATATTTTTCGCAAAACACAGTTTTCTTTTGGCGACTTTTCCCCAACATGGGAGTGGGCAATTATGCTTGCTTTATGCAAATGTATGTATATATTTATTACTGGAAATCAATTAGCAACACAAAAAAATGACAAACATTGTCCAGAAACCCTCACAGGTACTGCATTTAGCATTAAAAAAACATGCTCAAACCATAACATGGCAAACTGCAGCCCAACAGGCAACAACAGCTGTCAGTGTGTCAGTGTGCTGACTTGACTATGACTTGCCCCAAACTGCATGTGATTATCATAAAGTGGGCATGTCTGTAAAGGGGAGACTCGTGGGTATCCATAGAACCCATTTACATTCACATATCTGGAGGTCAGAGGTCAAGGGACCCCTTTGAAAATGGCCATGACAGTTTTTCCTCACCAAAATCTAGCGTAGGTTTGGAGCATTATTTAGCCTCCTTTGCAACAAGTTAGTATGACATGGTTTGTACCAATGGATTCCTTAGGTTTTTTTAATTTCATAGGATGCCAGTATCTCCACTCTAGCTTTAAAACTGAGCCCACTACAACCTAAAGATCACAAAACAAATTAAAAGAAATTTGCGTTATCATGTTAACTTTAACAGCCCTACCTATTTCACTCTCACTTTTGTCAGGCACAAAGACACAGAACAGCTCTGGAAGTGTCTGGCAAGCAAGACACAGACAGACCAAGAGATGCATTGCCAAGCTAGCTACTGTAAGTTAGCAAGACAAACAGACTAGAGAGCACACTGCAAACTACATCAACTTAACATTACTGTTATTTGCTGACATCACACTTGGAGAGAACACAAGTTTACCTGATTGCTGTTCCCCCACTTCACTCTCATGGTGTTTTTTTTCTCCTTTCGTGACCAGAAGGATAGTTCCGCTTCATCCTCTCATTGAAGTTGTAAACACGCTTTGGCATGACAGAGCTTACAGGGCGGCCTGGCCTACCAAAAAACAAAAAAGAAAGAAAGACTCATTCTCATTCTGAAACAGGCTACATTTTGCAAAAGCAACAAAATACAATGTTTGTTTTTGTTGTTTTAATGAATAATGGTGAATATTTTGGTTTAAAATAAAATGTGGTTATCATTGCTTATATTTAGGATGAACATGATTATTGCCTTGAATAAGGAAATTCTGTAGCCCTTTTTTTTTTTTTATAAATCAAACAATAAATTTGTGATCCGTTTTAAGGATTGATGTCTTCCGTATGAACAAATGGGCTGAGTGCCACAAGCAGGCTGGGAAAGTAAGTACTGAAACTAATGAAAAATTATATGTAAATATTATAATATCATATATTTATACTGACGCATTGTTGGTTTTGGGCTTTTCATCTTTTCATGGGATTTGTTGACAATAAAAAAGTATGATTTAAAACCAGCCGTATTCAAAGGCTCACGATGAAGACCCACCGCATCTATATTTTGGGTAAAGCTACGAGCAGCAAGGTGTTACTCTGACAATTTCCCATATGAGAGAAATGTAAATGACACATCCTTTAATCAGCTGTGTGACTCCCTCTCAGACTTTAGTGTTGACTAAACCGGTCACTGTATTGTTATAAAACCAACAGGACATTTACAGCTCGAGATAAATCATCCACATACAGAGAAATCATCTGCAACATGCAGTCAGGATGTGGGTGCTGCCACACAATGAGTAAGTGGCAGTGGTAAAAAATTATGCAGGCATACCTTTATACACCACAATGCTTTCTGAAAGTTGTAAGTTGTTAACAGTGAGTCATCCTCAAAGGGAGCAGATACAGTAAGTACTGAACAATACAGTCAATCAAAGCTGAAAGGCAGTGCTGCATTTATTAATTAACCCTTAGCTGCATCATTTGACATTTGTACTGGATGGCATAACCTTTATAAATACACCTTGCTTCTGCTACAAGTCTGTGCCCTTCCTGTGTGCGTGTGTTCTTGAAATCGCGTACTTTTTATTTTTAGTATGTACTGCAGCTGCCCTGACAAAGTACATATTGTTGCATGCAGTATGCATACAATTCGGACAAACTACTTCCTCATAAAATTGCGCCTTGAACTTTGACCCTCTTGCTCATAAAGTATATCTGCTGCACAGAGGATCGTAGGTCAGAATAGCCAGAAAAGCATGCTGGCTTGCATACTGCAAAATGCGACCGGATGCAGTAGGACATCCTGGTATTTTTGGTATACTGCATTTGACATACTATGTATAGAGACTAGGGCTGCAAACAAATATTCTAAATTCGAAAATATATTCGAATTGACAAAAAAAAAAAGATATTTGAATATGAAAATTAATAATCGATTAGCAAGTAGGAAACTTTCAGGTGATCTCCCTCCAGCCAGCTACAACCTTGTTTAGGTTTTGGTAGTGAAAAGAGCATTTCAACTTCACCAATCAGCCGGTCCTCGTCTATTGCAGCGCTTTCAAAACAAGCAACAGGAATAAATAGAAATATTGCGTTCGACAAAAGTTCGGCTCGTCGTGCTGCGCAGCGCTGCGCAGTGCTGCGCAGCGCTGCGCAGTGCTGCGTCGATCGCGGCCTGTTAGGACACAGTGTCATGGACATAATGTGCAAAAATAGATATTCAAATAGTTCGAACCATGAATTTTTTTAGAACAAATATTCAGATGGCATTTTTGCCCTAATTGGGACATACTATATCTTTTTTCTGGCATACGAAGTAGTAGGGTAGTATAGGTATTGGAACACGTTCATATGTTTACTTCTCATCAAAAGCCATCAAACTAATCGGCAGGAATCAATAGAAGCATACATATGTGTTACTACGTCTTTAAAAAATCTGTAGACTAACTTTTACTGGAAGACTAACCTGACTGTTGGAACATGGCTGACTGTGGCATCTGTGGTTACAGTGAGTCAGAAAGAAAAATCTGCTGGAGTTTTCTAAAAACACAGAGCTGATATCCCCCCCCCCTACTGATCTGGACAGCCCCCACACTCAGCAAACCACAGTGAGATCTTCAGCACAAACTGCACAAGTGTGATCGTGTACAATGCAACGTGGATTCCATTTTGGTGGCATTGTTTAGTGTGGTTGTGCTGTTCAGATCAGGTCTCTTCACCACTTGGTGGGGTAGAAGCTGTTATCATGCCCGGCTGTCTCTCTTCAAAATGACAGGGCTTGAAATAGGAGATGGCCAGGATGTAAGACGTGGATCGTGATCTTATGGTGGTGCTTTTTGTATTGACCTAAACTTGCTATGGTGTTGAGGGGTTGGGCAGGTTTGCAGCTGATATTTCTGGTATTCTCCAATGACAAGATAACTTGTTGCAGTTAGTTCCGGTCCTGTACACCCAGACAGTTACTGAGGAGGTGAGGAAGGACTAGGTCCTTGCTATCCAAGGATGCAGTGGATGATATCTGGACGAGTGAAGATAGATGGGAATTGCAAGAGATAGATGTGACATCTGAATTGCATTGTAGTTGACAGCACAGAGCCAGCTGAAACAGCTGAGAAAAAAAACTAAATAAATGTACGACTTTTTGTGCGTCAACCGTATATCTTCAGCCCGATCAGCATTTTAACAACACTAGTTTTCTGAAGCACCACAGGTGCCTTGTGAAGCTTTAATGTTCATTACACACCAGATAAAATTGTTGAATGGATGAAAAATTGAGAGATTCTTACCACCAATGGAGCAGAAATGTTAAGTTTAAGATGTTTACCATATTAGCTTCTTATGTTAAAATGCTAACTGTACATATTAGTATTTTATCATGCTAACTGAATGAGCGTGAGCACACGTAACATTTAGCATAACATGTTAGCATTACTGTGAAAGTACAGGTGTGACGGACAGTAACTCATCAGTTTTAAGGCCAACATAAACTCTCTGCAATGTAGTTTGGACAAATGGATCAATCAAAGTGACGGACCATGTGGAGCTGCCATAATACATCCATGTGAGTGAGGAGTTTTGTCTTCGTAAATTGGGCAATGCACCTCCAAACAAATGTAAAAACGCAAAAGTGAGCATGGCTCACATACCCCCGCTCACTGTTTGACCCCTGCTAGAATAGGGCCAAAGGTTTTGCCCTTTTGGAACTAATTGAACTAGACCATACTGTCAACCATCATACCAAATTTGAAGTTCCTAAGTTAAATTGTTTCCGAGTTGTACTCCGGAAACAAAATTGAAGTCGAAAAAAAAATCACAGTTTTTGGACAAAATTTCAAAGAATTTTGGGCACCCTGGACTTCTAACCCCCAAAAGGCACAACCAGACCACACTGTCAACCATCATACCCAATCTGAAGTTCATAAGTGAAATAGTTTCCGAGTTCTGCTCCGGAAACGAAAGTGTGACACACTAACGGAAAGAAGGACGGACACGCGGAGTGGTGTCAAAGAAATGTGCATTGTGTTGTGATCAACGATGACCCTTTAAGTAATTTGTCCAATTTAAAGAATCTTGAAAAGCAAGAATGCAACACTTCACCTAAAAGTTCACAAAGCTACAACTTGGCAGCATTATATATACATTGATATGGGGTTAGACTGACCCATTCATAATCCCTCCTTAAGTTTCATTGTGGGCACATTTGCAGTAAAACGGAGGAGGAGTTACAGATACAACATTTCCAGTTAGGCTTTCAGATTCAGCGAAAATCATTTTTCCATTGAAATGGAACAAGTCCTTCTGAAGAGACGTAGGAACCACGAGTTGCTATGTTAGGCGAGCAACTTTGGAGGATGTCAATAATGTTTTATGGTGCAAATGGGTTAATTAATCATTCAAATTACCTTACTAAATAAACATATCTAATAACATCTCTCATTTATTTCAGTTTTTCTTATTAATTCAGTTTTAAAATGCACGATTTCTGATTTATCAGATTTTTTTAAGCTATTAGGTTTAACCTACTGCTCATCAATAAATTGTATTTTTGTTTGTTTGAATGCAAACTCCCATGTAACGTCTGTTATTGGCCAGGTGTTTTCAAAGTGAGGTCCGTGTGGGGGTTCCCCAGCAAAAAGGGTTATCATTTATTTTCAGTATAGTTGACAATGACAGAATGTATTTGTGTTAATTTGTTTTGTACACTTTCTGTAAAACATCGGGGGACCCTGGGACAAAATCTTATCAAATGCGGGTCTGTGTCAGTTTAGGGGTCCTGGACGTGAAAAGGTTTTGGAACCCCTAATATAGGTTATACTATAAATAGAGCTTAGTGAATAACCTAGGGTTGCACAGATGCACTGTTCTGCAGGCAGTGTGCAGATGATCATGTGAATCGATGTGCAGCAGTGTAACAAGAACAATAAGTAAGTAGGTCAGTTGATCCAAAGTGACTCATTTCAGTATCACCTGTTGGTTTGATCGTGACCACACTTGCCGATCAGTTTCCACAGTATTAAACAGACAGTCATCGCGAGGACACAACGCGATTGGCTGCATGCTTTCAGTATATTACGCGCGCGCCGCCCAGCAGCTCTGCTCTCTTCAGCACCGCTGCTTGTGATTGACAGGTAAGCGCGCGTAACATCCACAAACTTGTTAATATAATGAAGTAAATGATATGAGTGCAAACTCTGTGCGTTACTGTGTGTTTGTTCCAGAATTACAAGAAGTTCTCTCTCAAAGTTGATCCAAATCATCCCACAAGTGTCATTCAGGTCAGTGCGGCGAGTTTGGTAACAGTCAACCCTGCAGCTTTGACTTGGTTTGTGGGGAACATTAATGTTGTTAATCAATCTACTCACTGACTTATGGTTAGCTGAGGTTGATTGTAATCATGTCTTTACATAAATCTGACGACGCGTTATTGTCGTCTTTTCTGTTCACCGAAAACAATGATTTTAGGTATTCAGATCCTTTAAGTCTAATGCAAAATACTCCACTATACACGTTCAAATCCCACAGCAAACGTTTTACTCAAGTCAAATACTAAATAATGCATTATGCAACATTTAAAGTTTGGAGCTGTTATTGTATAATATTTCAATGAATCATTAGCTATTTTTTGTATAAGGCTCTAAAATCGGAATATATAATGGACTGACATAGGTAAAATATTTATAGGCTATTATATATAATATCATGGTACCTCAAAATGATTATAACCTAATTCAAGGGCACGTTTTAAACATATTCAGTATATTGATTAAGTAACGACAGATAGATAGATTTTATAAAATAAAAAAAGTTGTTTAATTAAATTAAATTCGTGTTTAATAGTAACTTTTGATGGCCCCCATAGTGCCATGTCCACCTCGAGGAGCCGTGCCGGTCCAGGGGCCGCTGCTCCGTGCCAGCCCTCCTCCTCAGACGAGAGCAGCGGCTGCATGGAGCCTGACCCCGGTCTCCTCTTCCCGGTGACCCGGTCCTCCCTGCTGGCTCGACGTCTCCTGCGCTTGCGGGCCTACAGCAGCCACGCGAGCATCCCCGTTACGCGTCGCAAGAGGGAGATGATCCCCACCGACATGAAGGATTCCACCTACTGGGACAAGCGGAACAAGAACAACGAGGCCGCCAAGCGGTCCAGGGAGAAGAGGAGGCTGAGCGACCTGATGCTGGAGGGTCAGCTGATGGCTCTGAGCGAGGAGAACGCGCAGCTGCGCGCTCAGGTGCTCAGCCTGCAGTATCACGAAAGCCTGAGAGCAGAAAAGAGCAAAGCTGCGTCTGTTTCCCCTAGACCGGCTCACCCCCCTGCCCTCTTCCAGCCGGGACTCTGGGGCAACAACCCAGCTTCTGTCCTCGGCGTGAGGCAACAAGAAACAGCATGTTTCAGCTCAACTAGAGGTGCTTTTAATGCGCAAAGCTCTCACATCTTCCCCCCCTCCGGGCCCCGGCTCCTCTCTCCCCGAGCAGTGCTGCAGGGCGGGAGGTCAGAGATGGATGCTCAGCGACAGGTCTCCTCCAGCGATGATATCCACAGCTCCACCGATAAGTCTTCCATCCGAGCGTTTGACACACTCCACCATGCCTCCATCCTGTCACCCAGAAGCTGGCTGGTGCCCCATCTCAATCACTCGGCAGTGTGCAATAATTTCCTGCTGCCTTGGCGGTCTTCCTACCTGGCCCCACCGGCCGTGTACCCCGGCCTGCCCCTCTACATACAGGAGAGGAGACAGGGCCAGGACCAGGGTCTCGGTGTGGAGGCAGACATTCAGGGGGGGGCGTTCAGGAGCCGGTTCAGCAGCGCACCGACTGGGCTGTCTCCCCTCGGGATGCACCTCAGTCCTGATGGACGCTAACAGGACAGTTGGACTGTCAAAGCTTTTTAGCCATAATGCGTAATTTGATGCTTCATCTTGCAAAAATGCGGCTGTGGATTTTTATTTATTGCCAATTACGAAATAGGCTTTATAATTTGATAACATAGATTAACAAATTCATTTTTTTATTTTGTCATATTTGCTCGGATTATACTATTCAACGGTAGCCTATAGGTGTATAAACGATATTTACTGCAGCCTACACTGTGGATTTACTGTCTGACTTTCTGTGGTTTCAAATGTGTTGTTTCTATCAGCGGTTACATAGCGCGCACGAACCAGTACTGTCAGAAACACTCTAAACTTTTTTTTTTTTTTTTTTAACAATAATAATGCAGCCTATTTCAAATCTTTTATCAATAACATTGATATAAAAGAAAATAAATATAGCAGCTGAAGATACAAAAAGTCACTCCTTTTCCATTTTTTTGGTCATGATTTGATATATTAGAGACGTAAATTAAGGATAAGATTTATTGTTTGTGATTTTTTTTGACCGTTTATCTGCGGTAAAAAAAAACCCATCGGCGACTGAGCCAGTGAAACTGGGTGCTTGTTAACTTGGTATTCCCCTTTTATTTATCCCCACTGCGTGATTTCCCAGCAGCCTCTGATCAATGGAAAACCAAACGTTGAACCGTTTATTTGTAGGCTAACAGCTCTGTATGAGACATCATCCTCTGTTGCATCTGGCTATGCCATGCTTTTGTGCTTAATTCTTGTCAAAGTCTGCAGGTTATCAATGCAATTACTAAATGCTTGCAGCCAGATGGTTCCTTAAACCGTCTGGTGCACGTCTATAAAGTAAAATAAAAAACTGTAGGGTAAAATGTCATATCATAGCTCTCTGCAAATTGTTTTTTAGCAAAGGCTGGATAAATAAAAGACTAATTGATAATATTTTAAAGGTCCAAAATGGCATTTGAAAAATAAAATAAAATGAATCCCAAAGTTTTAAAAAAAGAAAATACCACGATGATCCAAAATATAGTAATCTCCTACATATGTATTGTTCATTTGTGCAGTTTATGTTAATTTAGGACTATATTTATATAAAGCTGCATACAGCAACATTGGTGCAAATGACGGCAACACTGTGGTCGAACTAAAGCTTTTATTCTGCTGCATGCAGTGCAAAATCCATCTAAATTAAACAAAACAGGGCTGATGAATTATTACAAGCCAATCATGTTTAGCCAAGTCTCACTTTTAATGGCAGTTTCTGTGAAACAGTCTTTAAGTTCAGCTTCCTATTGTGCTTGGGTTAGGTTTAGTTATTGCATTACATTACATTTAATATAACGAGAGATAACATGATAACCATGAATACATTTTAAGGAAATCTTAAGAAATCTTAGGAAATGTATTCATGGTTCTCATGTTATCTCTGAAGATATTCTGTGTAGTGGCCTCGTTAACAGGTGGTTCCCCCCGCAGTCTGTCAGGACCTGTTCCGGAGGCGACCAGCAGAGGGCGCTACAACACAATATTAGTGGAGAGTGAACTCAAACTAATGGGCTGTTTCCTAAAAATATAGTTTTAAAAAATAAATATCTGCCTCTCAAGTATCTATGTATGTATTTTTCTTTGGGGTAAGATGCGAACAAGCAACTACTTAAAAGTAAATGAAGTAAACACCGTTATTTATATTTATGTAACATTTACACTGACTTTATAGAAAACATGAGTTAGAACAAAAATTAAAAATAATGTGAAGAGGTGGCAAATCCCAGATTTCCTAGTCAAGGAGGAAAAAAATACTCTCATTTCACTTGTTTTTAGAAATAGAACAATAGAAATACGCTTACGTGTTTCGGCACAGAGCCTTTAGAGCGTTTGAAGTAAACATTCAATTCAGTGATACACACAAGGGCAGCTGGGTCCAATTATTTTTAGAACAATTTGTTTTTAATATCAGCTGATGCATTAATGAGACAGTTTAACCGCTGAATATCCAACACAGTCTTATGGCAGTTTGTGAAATAGTCACGAAATTTAATCTATTTGATTTGTTTACATAGACAGGAATTTCCCTTTTTTTCAGCACGACTTTCAATCTCATATTTTTTGTGCGTATAAAAATGAAACTAGTTAGGTTTCGGAATAGATCGACTTGGTTAGGTTTAGACAACAAAACTACTTAGGTATAGGAAAAGATCACGGTTTGGGTTAAAATAACACCGGAAGTGGCGTTACAAATATTTCTAACCCCGTTAGAAAGGAAGTCATCCTTTTTTTTCAAAAAGGTACTTTAGCCTTCTAAATTAAGTTTAACATTTTACAGTTTTTGAGAACAATCATTTGTAATGTAACACACCTTGAGCTTGTTTTCATAGAACAAAACTAAAATCTATTTCATGTTTTCTGCTGATGTATGTAGGAACATTGCAACAGGACATAAGGAAGACTGAGTCTGACTTAATGGTTCATCTCAATTTGGAAACAAATATCAAAACAAAATGCAATATGTCAGTCCACTAAATCATCAATTCTGGGTCATACAGTTCACAAATAAATTTTCCACTTTGTTTAATGTCAAATTATGTTGAATTCATTCAGTTATGTAATATACTTTCTGGACTTTGTCACAGTTTCATCCATCTCTTGGACACAACTGACATTTAGATAGAAAACAAGTCTAAACATACACTAGAGCTTGAAAATGACTTTGTAGACGTACAGGTTAGACTGCGACCTCTTTGCCGTATTACTACAATAAAGGACCACATGGACCTTTGGTGCATATTTTTTTTTTAACATTAACGGCTAAAGCGCATCACAACAGGAAGCAAACATCTTACTTGTCTACATGTGACGGTGTCTATATATAGAAATGGGGGTTTGAGGTAAAATTTCCAGTCACGACAAAAGTATGTTATAATTCCAATTACTGTACAAAGTTGATTTGTCTTTCTATAATGTGTTTCACGTTGTTCTAACGTGTGTTGCAAACAGCAGATCAGTGGGAGGATATTAAATCTTCAGACAAGTAGTCGCGACTTTGACATCTACGCTGATGAGCGACAAACAACTTCTCTTTTTTTCTCAGAATCTGAGGTGCCAAAGATTTATTTAACACTCATACTGAAAAATGTCAGTCACTTCACTTCACTCAGACACATAACTCTGGTAATATATTTTTACTGGGTGTTGAGGCTCAGTCTCTTGTACTACTACTGCTTCTAATACTTGTACTACTGCTACTCCTAAGTTTTTTTCTGGAAAGACGCATGAGGTAAAAGCACCTGACATGTAAACGTCTGTGTGGATGAAATATTGAATACTACACATCATAATGCGGCTACAGTTCGGGCTGCACAATTAATCTAAATTTTATCAAAATCGCAATATGGCCTACTGCAATTTTCAAAGCGCAGGATGAGGAGGAAATCACAATATTTGTATATAAGGTGAAATGTGTGTCAAAATACCATTTTAAATTAAATATTGTGGCGCTGCAGAGGTCTCCTGGTCTATACATCATACTCTACGGACTTAAGAAAACATCTTTGTTTGCAGATCCCCGGAAAAATCACACCATCATCATTTTAATATGTTTTTCAATTAAAAATTATCATACCCTCTAATATCGCAAATCATATCGCAATTGCAATATCAGTCAAAATAATCACAGTTATATAATTTTTCTAAATCGTGCAGCCCTTGCTACAGTACAGCAAACAACTCAGCAACACACTGCAAAGACAAAACAAATTGATTTACTTCGTGAAATAATGGCGTATTACTGAACTGTGGGGTGTTAAATGCATATCCATCTGCAATACAATACACAAAATATGTCTGTTTGAAACAGACAGCACAGCTGAGACCCCTGCGTGGGCAACCCACTGACACCACAACACTATCAAGATCAAGGGGGGACCAGTCAGATACTTTCCATGTGACAACAGAGGTGGACAGTGAGTGGAAAGAGTGAGAGAAAGCAAACAAGGGGAGAGGGTAGGACTGAAAGCAACCAGACATTATGAGCCCCCCTCTGCTTGTATGTGCATCAATCTCATGACGCAATCTCAAAGGACAGTTCACGGCTCTAAGTTAGTATATTAATACTAGTCTGGGTGAGAGCGAGATAACTCTGAATTAGGTCGTTGGCACCTCTGCGGCAGTTCTGCACACAGCAGTTGAAGGTAAGGCCTTGAGCTCATTTTCACATCTAAAGTGGTTTGGACCATGTATGTAAACAGCCGATGGATTCAGGGGAGGAAATGGTTTAGGTGTTAGTGACCAGAGGGTTTTTACACATATACTGACATTATATTGTGCTGAACGCAGCACGACAACCCAGTGTTGTATGCTGTGAAATCGGTAATCGGTAAACGTTTCCAAAATACAGGAATAAGTGACCGGGCTTTTCAGTTGTTCATATATATATTATCAAGACAAAATCAATTAATTCAGAATAGATTACCAGAAAATGTTACTCTATTATCTGTCAAGAACTGTTTGAGGAAGAGGAAGTGTTACTAGATAATTCAGAAGGAGAGTTTTGGACATGGCGTGTTTCTATTGTAAATGTCCTAACAGTAAAATGTTGATGATGTTTCTATAAATCGGCCAAAGCTGGACTCAAGCAACTGAACTTTTCAAATATATATGTAATCAAAACAATCAAATAGTAATTCAGGATACGGATGATCAAATGTTTTGTTATCTGGTCAGAGTGGAGGGGATTTTTACTAAAGTTGTAACAGTATGTGACATTTGGACAACAGTGGGACTCTATAGAGTATCTATAGAGTATCTATAGAGAATCATGTGTTGAGGACCATTATAATGGTCCTCAACACATGATTGTTTTAAATTACACATCAAACATGATCTCAGATTATCTAAATTCTATAGAAATCACTGTATATCTTGGTGATACAAGAATAAGCTCCTGACACAAACGTCTGTCATATAAACTGTATTATTTGATTTTTTTTTTTTACATTTTTACACTGAATGATCAAAAAGTAGAATTATGTTATTAAGTGGAACAATATAAGTCCTTTAGAAAGCTGATAGTGTTTTGTACACACTATGTCAGAGACGTGTTGCACCTGACATGTTTTTTTTGTGTGATCAACTTTTTATTGACTATATGACATTGTCTATGTCACATGAAAATCGTACACAAGGTACCATAGACGAGGATTCTTGCACATACAAACAGTATTTAACTTAAACTATATACAAATTACCAATGCCTTGCAAATATAATAAAATAAATAGCATTAAAAATTAAAAATAAAATAAAATTGAAATAAATTAAAACTTTTTTTTAAATTAAATAAAACATTTTTGTATGCCTCCGCTAACCAGTCAAGTTGCAGTTTACATCCATGTCTGTACAAAATGTCATCACTTCATCATTTTATCCTGTTAGACGTTGGTATGAAATTGTCATAATTAACATATGAATTCTTTGAGTTATGGCCAAAATCGTGTTTTGTGAGGTCACATTGACCTTTGACCACCAAAATCCAATCAGTTCATCCGTGAGTCCAAGTGGACGTTTGTGCCAAATTTGAAGAAATTCCCTCCCGGTGTTCCTGAGATATTAGGTTCACGAGAATGGTGTGGACGGACAGACAACCTAGAAACATGCTATCACATAAAATTCCCTGACTCTAGATAATACGTGTGTAGGACTTCTTATTTTCCATCAAAGTGACACATCTGTGCAAGAAAATGCGGATTGAAAGACAACAAATGAGGATATCCAAAGCCTCTACAGTGGATTCCCAGCTAATGATCTCTCTATGAGAGTAATATCCCTAAAATGATTTAATCATCAATGGAGGCTCAGGGGAGAACCATGAGTGTATTATGGTCTTCTTATCTGCAGTTAAACCTGCAAATATGATTTTCCTGAGGGCTAACCTGGTGTTATCACTGAGGGCGGAGTCATCATTGAGTATTAATAAGGTGGGCTGTTTAGGAATTGGGAATTCCAGGATCTTTTTCAAGCTTAGACCAAAGTTTAGATACAGAAGGGCATCCGTATTCTGGCTACATTTAGTACAGTTTGGACTATCTGTGAGCTTTATTTTGAAGCGCCTGTGGCATAAAATGTATGCACAAACTTATAGTGAATGAGCTCATGTGTTGTTTTTTTGATGAGATAAATACATTAGCCCAAATATTGTCCCAGTCAAGTTAAAGGCCCTGTCCCTCAAGGTCACATAATCATTTTTGACTATCCTGCATATACGTTAGGTAGAAGAAATATTAAAAAATTCCTTTCAATATATCAATGTCCAACACAACAAAAACAATTACGTTTTTGAAGTTAAAATTTTAAGTAAGGTGGCATCTATTGCCGTGCTATTGTATTGTACTACATCGCACAGGTGTTTCTACTCTTTCGGTCACTCAGTATGAATTATGAAAGAGAAACTTTTTATTTTACGGGATATTTTTGGTCCTGGTTGCACAATACACGTGTGCGAAGCATGAGATTGCGATGGGCTGCAAACACCACGAGACACTGTGTTTTTCTGTTTATAATCATACTGGCAAAGTACAATAACAAAGTACAGTACAGTACTATGTAACATCCCCTTCCACACACTGAAAATAGGGCAAAAGTGGCAGATAAAATTTCTGAGTGGCAGACAAAAAAAAAAACATTGCCTGCCACAGTGGCAGTCAATGAAAAAAGTGAATATCAGACAGTGAGCAGCAGGTGCGTGTATTCAAACTGAGAGAAACAGAAGTTCTCCTTTTATACTCTATGAAAGTCATTTCACAAGGATTTCGGCCTACATGAAATTTCACAACCCATCATACCCATCACCAACGACTCACACCCATCTGACAGACAAGTTAACGTCTAAAGCTTTCATTACAACACATCTAACATGGATGGTTTTAAGTGCAATTCAGAGGTTTTCAAAAACAAAGTATGTAACTATTAGGGGTATAAATCACAAGTTTCATCACGATACGATTCTTTGGACAATAATACAATATTTGCTGATATCACAAAGTCTGCCATGATACGATTTCTATTCGATTGAATTCAGGCCTGTGATAGATAAGAGACGATATCATATGCCCATTTAACACAATCAGTTACATTTATATCAACTCACTAAAAGCAACTAAAATATGATTTGATAATTTTTTTTACTGAGCTCTTCCAGACATTTATATGAAAAACAATCTTATATTTTTAATAAAAAGAATAAATATAAAGTGTGAATTTCCAAATAAAGGATCGTTGAATCGATATATCGATCCAGATCAATGTATCGTTACACCCCTAATAACCGTGGCCACTTTATTAGGTACATCCACCTTGACAAAGTTTATAATGTTCAGTTTTTGTTGGCACTGTCAGGAATGTGTACATTTAATTAAATGTTTATTATTGAGGTTGCACTTTGCAGTGGTGTGGTACTGGACTACATAATATTGAGAGGTGTTCCTAATGAGAGGGGCATAATATTAGAAACACCTCTCAATACAATGCACTCCAGTACACAACCACCACTAACCCTAACATACAATTGAATTAACACCTCTATGATAGTGTAAAACTGATCATTATAGGCTTCATAAAAGTAAACTTTATAGCGGAACAGTTGTATTGGATTGTACAGATGTACGTAATAAAGATTATTGGGTAAAAGGAGGAATCTTGTACGTGACCTCAATATCAATATAAAAATGATAACATTGACGGCTTAGTACCATACTCTCTGCATAGACGGTGAGAATATTTCATATATTTGTTTCCTCTCTGCATGACGCCGTAAATACTTTGATTACAGTTTAATTTCCATGTATAATCATCAGTTTAAAAAAGTGAATGTTTTTATGGTGCTCTCCATTTACTATGTATAAAGTACGGGGGAAAAGATGGTGCTATGAGCTTTGGCCTTCAAGGAATTTATGCGTTAACGGACAATTCAAGCCAAGAACTGCGGCAAATTCTTTATATTCCCTCAAGAGAGCATTTATTCACTCTAATTTCCACAATGGCAGTTTACAAGACACATCAACATTGAGGTGGAAAGCCACAAAATACAGACTCACCAATCTTTCCTCCTATGGGTATTTTAACAATAGCTGCCAGGGTGCACAGCAACACAACAGCAGATGGTAGAGTATGAGAAAACGGATAGACGCAAAAAGAAGAAGTTTGATAGTTCCTTACTAAAAAGCAGGCTGGCTATAATTAGTCAATAAGAAACAGGTGCAAATGCAGCAGAGTAGAGTAGAGAGCAGGCTCGGCCTCAAGAGAGATTTCACTCAGGAACCCTCTCTTTTTTTTTATTCTCTCTCTCTCTCTCTCTCTCTCTCTCTGTCTCCCTGTATGATTATTGTTTTCTCTCTTCCTGCTGTTGCTTATTTTGGGGTTTGCTAGCAGAGTATACAACGCTTAGTAGTCTTTGTGTCACACACAAGTATGCAGGTGTGCATGTTCTCACACGGACAAACACACCGGGGCTTCGGGTCTACGTTCTCGCTGGGCACAGGCTAGAATATTTTTAACCTGACGTGCGTTCTCACCACCGCACACAGGGCTCATGGCCTCTTTGAAACTTTTCTTTTGATGCTTCTGTCTCAGCCTGACTGGCACATCGAAATATGACTATACGGTCAGTGAATATACTGAGAAGTTGCACCAAGTGTGAATAACAGAAATAAAAAAGAGAACTTGCTAACTAGACAGGACACTGCATGATAATATTTGAGGTAATAGACTGTGAAGTTATGGTTTGTGCTTTGGTTCCTCATGTGTAAAATCCTGAGTGACAGTTTATTTCACAGCTCATTTATGAGGTGTCGCATGTAACTGCTAGCATAAAGCACCGTATGATGTCTGATTAGACATGAACTTATCAGCTATAGTGTTGTTTGTGAGAATAAGGTGCGAAGGGAAACATCAATGAGTTAAAAGGTGTGTGTGTATAAGCTCAATTTGTGAGTATGATTGCATGCACAGAGGGGACTGACTGTGGTTTCAACACAATGCTCATCTTTCTTGCACAGCTTCCCATTAAACCACCCACAAACCAACGCAAATGAAAGAGACTATATTAAAAAGCTGCCAACTTGTTATTCAAAATATCTTCCTGTTTGATTTTACCTCCTGCCTTATGTAACAAAATGGACGAGCCCTTATTACTGACTGCCTTTTCTTCCTCGCAATGTAGAAGAGTGAAGTGACGAGTAGATAAAAGAGATGGAGAAAGGGGGAAGTGGTGACTGGGTGGACAAGTCCATCAAAGAGGAAGATGGGGGGAGATAAAGTGAGAAACACAAAGCGTTGTCAGAACTCAACTAAAGAATGGGCTTGATGGTGAAAAACTGTATATACAGTATATCATTTATACATGACAAGCTCAATTAATCACCTCTCCTCTCAAGTGAAGCAAATGCAACAGCAACTAAAAAACCTTAAAATGCAATTCTGCAACTAGGGCTGTCAAAGTTAACGTGATAATAACGCGTTAACGCAAATTCGTTTTAACACCACTAATTTCTTTAAGGCATTAATGCAACTTGTGATTTTGAGGTTGTAGCGGGCTCAGTTTTAGCTGGATAGTGGCATCATCAGAAACTAGAAAACCTAAGGAATCCATTGGTACCAACCATGTCATACTAGCTAGTAGGAGGCTAAATAATGCTCCAAACTCACGCTAAGTTTTGGCGAGGAAAAACTGGCATGGCCATTTTCGAAGGGGTCTGTTGACCTCTGACCTCAAGATATGTGAATGAAAATGGGTTCTATGGGTACCCACGAGTCTCCCCTTGACAGACATGTCAACTTTATGATAATCACATGCAGTTTGGGGCAAGTTATAGTCAAGTCAGCACACTGACAGCTGTTGTTGCCTGTTGGGCTGCAGTTTGCCATGTTATGATTTGAGCATATTTTTTATGCTAAATGCAGTACCTGTGAGGGTTTCTGGACAATATTTGTCATTGTTTTGTGTTGTTAATTGATTTCCAATAATAAATATATACATGCATTTGCATATAACAGCATATTTGCCCACTCCCATGTTGATAAGAGTATTAAATTAAAGGTTAATTTTGAACAGATAAAAAATGTGTGATTAATTTGCAATTAAAGGCAGATCAGTACATTATCTATTGTTTGAAATATGGAACTATGTAGGATTGTTGCTGCATGAACTCATTGTTGTAAACAACTTTATATAACAGCATATTGATTATCAAATTCTTCTTTGTCGGCTTGTTTCCCGTCACATTTCACATGTGGTCTAGACAGGTAGGAGGTGAGGTGAGGTCATGAAGGAGGTGTTATTTACAGCTGAGTGTGCTGTCAAACCCTCTGCAGCTTTTGGAGAGATAAACCACATATGCGCAGACTTAAACCAGCTACTGGTTTTGTGATAGCCTGGCAAGAGAGTCCTTTGGTGCTTTACATGGCTCACTCAAACACATAAGTGGATGTAAATTCACAAATCAAGGTAGATATAAATATTCCCATAATGTAAGATTCTCTACAGTATTTATCATCTCAGCCCAATCCAGTAACATTTTTACAATGACATTCAACACCAACTCAGTCTCAGTAGTTGTATTGTTGCTGTTATAAAGGTATAAACTTCTCAACATGACTCATTGTTGACATTTTCATTATTTCCCCCCGTAGCTGACAGCTGTGGATATCACAGATTCCAGTTGTCACTGCATTCAGAAATACTACGGTGCTTCCATCGAAGACAAACCAAGATAAGAAGAGGTAAAATGCAAATCAGATTATACAAGAAGGAAGTACCTGTATTACTCAACCTCTAAAAAAACTCTCCTCTATTCCTCTTGATTTCAGGTCTCGGTTGGTTTTCACTTATTTTTCATCTACTGTACCATGGAGTCCCTGCTGTCACCTTTTCATGGAGGCCAAGATCGCCATATTTTACAAGTGGAAGAGGAACTGGTACGTAAGGGACCACGTCGCAAAAGGGAGTTCATACCTGAGGAGAGGAAGGACGCCCTCTACTGGGATAAACGTCGGAAGAACAACGAGGCAGCCAAACGGTCGCGGGAGAAGAGGAGGATGAACGATTACGTGCTGGAGACTCATCTCATGGCCATGAAAGAAGAAAATACCAGGCTTAGCGCTGAATTAATGGCCATCAAGCTACGCTTTGGCCTCGTCCACCCTGCAGCCTACACTGCTTACCAGAGTAACCAGCTGCAACGCCATGTCCTCAGCAGCACCCAGCCCACTAGCACACACCACCAGTCCCTGCAGAGGGACTACTACTGGGGTGGCAGTGACTCCTCTGTTATGCCAAGACACCAACCACCTCACCCTGTCTTCATCCCTGCATATGCCCTCCATACCATGAGTGGCTATTCATATTTGAACCCGCCGACAGGCTCAGGCCTCCTCACTCCTCTTGTACTCCCTCGAAATCTCCTGCCCGCCCTTTCACCCCGTCCTGAAGCTCCCCTACTGAAGCCCATTCCTACGAGAGCTGCCTCAGATGAGGAGGAGCAGCAGGTCCCAGGCCCTGCTCCAACTCGTAAAATCACCTCCAGAGGACACAGATACTACTCTCCACCGAGACAATACATGTCCGACTGACTGTCCAACACAGAGGGGTGTATCTACTGTACTAATTGATTGACTGAGAAACAAATTAAAGAGGACCTTTTGAGCGCTACAGGAATGAGTCCTAAAACCCGGAAATTTGTTAGCATTTTAGCACTTCCGGTTCCCTTGTCTGAAAGTCAATGGGTTTTTAGTTAGATGCCTGAAATAAGGTCTGTGGATAACACAAGCTGAAGAGATTTTAAAATTTTGGTCTGCGACATAAAATACATCAATACATACCCCACTTGTGAATTTTGAAGCCTTTATGTGTCTTAAAAAAGGTGGTTGCTAACAAGTGACTAAATGAGACTACTAAATGTCATCACGCCGACTCGTCCGCCTTTACAGCCTCGTTTATACTCGGGTTCATGCGACCGTGATGTAGTGCGTTTATAGCCCAACGTTAGCTTTTTACTTCTGGTGATTGCATTCACACTTCAAAAATCATAAAAGTGGTGTTCATTTGTGGAGACTATCCTGCTGAACAAAACGTGTAATCTTAAACGTGTGTTTGCCAAAAGGCTTATGTTCTGCAATAATCCAAAACCCAATAGAAGAATCCCATTGGCTTTTTGTCGAGGGAACCAGGGCGATGCTAACTTCCTGGTTGGCCTACAAATACGTCATCCCTGGAGCACTCTATTATGCTTTTGTGCCTTTTCCATTTCCTTTAGTGTGTTGTATAGATTTTTTTGTGCATGTAAAAGGTCTGCAAATTTACAAAGCCCAAAGTCCACGTCATAGAAAGTTACTCTCCCCCACAGAAACACTGCTCCTGAACTGCCTGAATCGCCTTGCTTGAAGTCCCGTCTTTTCTTCCGTAACGTGGTGATGTCACCAAGTAACACATTTACATAATACCTGCCTAGCGGCTAATTTGGCACGCCCTCAAACAAAGCTAGGTAGCATATTATGTCCTCTTTAATTTCTCTTTAAGTACTGTCAAAACTTCCTGCTGACACTGTAACTTGAAGAGCTCTATTTCTGTGAGTTAATGGTGAATATTGTGTTCAAAGAAACACCGTTTAAAGGTGCACAAGGTGTGGAAACCTCCACACTCTACAATTTTTGTGTCACAGCACATATTGACGTTTCTATGTTGGATGATGATTATTCACACTACGGCCACATGAAGGACATTTCACCCATAAAAAAAGTTAGTGTTTGAATAGATTCCATTCATGTTCACAGCACACCCTGCTGTGTGTGTCACAAAAATAGAGTTCTGAAGCTACTTCAGTTCTTCTCTGTGTGTGCTCTTATGTCAAAGTTGAGTAGATGTTCAACTGTGGGTTATGAATAAGATAACAGTACTCGCTGATCTCAGCTCACCATTCTTGCTTTAGAGGACTAATAACTATCCAACCACTCCAAGCAGCAGGAACATGACATATTTTTTTACATGTAGGAATGTTTACCACAACTGTGACAGAACTAGATGTGCGTCCTATGTCCTTTGTATTTTATTGATGGATAAACATTACTTGGTGCTAATGTGCCTATTCTGTAGTCTTCTTGGCTAGATTAATGTAAAATCAAGTATTTTCCTCCTTTTTCATACAGTGAAATGCATTTGAAACGTGTGTTAATCCAGATCAAATCTGTTTTAGAATTTAAAAAGATAAACCTGTGGACAATAAAAAAGACAACATGTTGTTTCACCCCATACTGATATTATTTTATCTTAACAAACTGCTGACTACAACCTTCCTCAAAATGGAAAAGAGAAGTATGATGATGTATTTCTTTGTTTTTCCCGTGTGGGCAGAAGTAGTCACCTTCCTCCATACTTTGGCCACAGTGTGTTTGAATCTTCTAATATTCCAATATGCTTGGGGGACGACATTGTGTTGAATATATATCACATTAAAAAAAAAGATTAAAACACTTAAACCTTTAAGTTTATTCCTCTTCTTTTCATACATACCTGAAACCCTGCATGGCTCACAAAGGTCAAAACGCACTCCTCTCTTCCTCCATTACCCAGAAACTGATGTTTAAATCACCATGCTGCTTGCTTTCCTAACAGAGGAAAAAGAGATAAAAGCGGTGTCTCAATACAGAGGCCAACTGCTATGCTGTGTAGCCTTGGGCAGTCTGAAGGCTTGCTGTCCATGGTCCAGAGAAGTAAAACACTTGCATTAGGTACAGAGACTGTAGCTTACTGCTCTCTTCTTCCAGTTGGCATCTGTTGTTACTTTCAGTGTATTTGTGAGTCAGCAACACCCCAGGCTATAGGTTGCTGGCTCTTCTCCTGACAGCGCTGATGGCAACATTGCTGCTGGCCAGGCAGATAGCCAGTCCTGCTGGCTCAGAGACTAACTCAAAGAAACAGTCAGTGCCAGTACAAGAACAAGACAGCATCTGACTACTGAGCAAGTGTTTTTGTGATATAATATTTTTGTTTATGGTCAGGAATGCAATAACTTATCAGCTGCTGTGCAGCTAATGAAGCTGTTAATAGCAGCAGGTAGTTAAAAGTGCCCATAAGCAGATCCATGATACACTTGAGACAGGGCTAAATTGAGAAACAAGTTAAACAGATTATAATTCCCTCTCTATTATGTATTTTATATTGGTGTGAAAACATCTCCTTCAAACAATTTATTCAAGTTTCTCACTAAAAACTACATTTTACAAGATTACATTTGAACACATCATGATAACATTAGAATTTACCTTTACCTCATTTTTGAAAAGAGCCTGAACGTATCATAATGTAAATCAATGGATTTGTTGTTCACAGCATATCAGGGAAAAAATAGGGTGCGTCCCCTGGACACGCAGCGAGTTTACTACGTCCCAAGCACATTTTCTATCATCCCCAGTTAGTCTTGAGTCCTGACAGTATGGTACCTGTGGTACAGAAAAACGAGTACCATCACATTTTCAGAATTTTGGCATCGACTTTGTACCAAAGTATCGGTTCTCGTGCCATCCCTAAGGCATACTATGCAGGAATTGTTGCTTACTGTTTGTAAACACAACATTCAAAGTTGGCCCCTCAAAGGCTGATGCCCAAAAACGTCCTGAACACAGCAAAATAAGAAAATAAAGGCAGAACGCCACACACTTCTAGTGGGTCAAAAGTGATTATTGAGAGGGATTATTTTAGTATGACTAAGCAGTACATTGTTATTTAGGAAAATCCTGCATGGTGCCCTTAAATTAACTATTTTGTTTTCTTAAACTAGGCTAATTGAGTTAGTTAGGTTATATTAGCAGTAGAAACTGAAGGTACAGGTTGTTGATGTTAGTCTAGGCAAATAACTGTAGGAACACCGTGAGTGACAGCTTGCTAGCAGTTATATATTATATATAAATACAGGTGCCCTCAAACAATTTATATTAAGCTATTACATTCAGTACGTTTCTCCTTCATCCCCTTAACCTTCTTCCTCATACAGTTTTCAATGAATGTATTTGTATTGTTTTGTAGGTTTAAACAGCTAGCATAAATATAATAGCATTATATTCCTTATCTGACATTTCTTAATATCTATATCTCCTATATTTAACCACCCAGCACTATATCACTTTCTGCACTACATTCACTTTTTTAAATAGTCCTGTATCTCAGTTGTTTACCCTGCACTATATTCATCTTTAACAGTTCTTCTGCACATTGCACATTTTGTTTTATACTCTGTATTACTTACATGTGTCTTGTTACTACTTGTGTCGTTTTACTAATATGTGTACTACTCACCTGTGACGTTTTTACTAACATGTTTGCACTATGGAACTGTGATGCTGGAAACTTGAATTTCCCTCGGGATCAATAAAGTTACTATCTATCTATCTATCTATCTATCTATCTATCTATCTATCTATCTATCTAAAGTACTTCACAATAATAACCGTTAGCTAGCTTGCTAGCTAAACTGGAGCAGGTTAGCTAGCTCGGAACAAACATTTCATCTCTTCCTACAAAATGTTGTAATTATGTCAGTTCGAGATATACTTACAAGTTGTGAACGTTGGTCTTTTACTGGGAACATTTTAAGTAACAAACAATAATAGTCGACTACGTTTTGTTTGTTTGGAGCCAGTGAGCAGCTGTGTTTTGCTCGGGAGGAGAAGGGAGTACTACGCCATTTTTCATTACTTCTTCTTCGTTGGTTTTTAGACGCGGTTTGCATCCATGTCAATTTATAACTACACAAGTGGAATAACATCGACGTCACAACAACGACCGGCTCACTGTACATCATCCCGCTTATTACACGGCTACTTACTGAAGAAATCAATATTTTGACGCAAAAACGGTCCGCCAGAGTCCGACATCAGAGCTGCACCCGGTCTGCTATACATAGCAACGGTCTGCTATACATAGCAACGGTCTGTAATACAGAAATTACAGACCGCAGAACACCGTGATTGACCAATCAGAATCGAGTATTCAACACAGCCGTGTAATAAGCATTATTAAACTTCTCTGAGAATCAACAGTAGAATAAAAACATCAACAGCCAGTCAGTTTTTAAGCAAAAGATTGTTCTCAACTGGAGACTTCAGCAGTGTATTATTGCACTCACCTGTCCAAATGGCGACCTGCATGTCCTCCACAATCTGCTCAACGTTCAACTTCTTTACTTGTACATTCTCTTAGCTTATTTAGACCCGTTGCTATGTATAGCAGATCGTTGCTATGTATAGCAGACCCGTTGCTATGTATAGCAGACCGTTGCTATGTATAGCAGACCCGTTGCTATGTATAGCAGACCGTTGCTATGTATAGCAGACCGTTGCTATGTACAGCAGACCCGTTGCTATGTATAGCAGACCTGTTGCTATGGGCGCAGCTCTGATATCGGACTCTGGCGGACCGTTTTTGGGTCAAAATATTGATTTCTTCAGTAAGTAGCCGTGTAATAAGCGGGCGTAGTATAACCAGTCCACCCCTTGTGCTTATTAATTTGCATTGCTGCTCATATTTTTCACAATGTGCTAGCCCGCGGATGCCGGTCCCATGAACGCAAACATTAACGTAGGCTCATTTCCGGTGTGACGTCGATTTCTGTTCCCCTGTCAAATAGTTTTTCCCGTTAAAGTGACAGCGCGCCCCCTTGGTGGTTAGGGGTAAGGGAGTGTCTCCTCTCTGGGGCTCTGCTGCCCTCCTGCGGCCGCAGATACACCTGCAGCTTCTTCTCTGCTGGTTTATCTCCTGTCTTCTGTTCCTTTCTCTCACAGATTATCAGGACTTTTTCCTGTGACTTTTGTTTTTACTCTGAAACGGATGCAACTTGAAATATAGCAAAGAACAACAGGCCTACTTGCGATTATTATTAGGCTATTTAGCCTAAGTAAAAGTAGGCTAAAATTATAGATTTTGAAAAAATACTAAAAAAAGTACACAAAAAAATGACTTTGTTACTGTAATGAGAGTAAATGTAATTTGTTACTTCCACCCCATGTAACCATAAAATAACATGCCATTTGCTAATGTATGTAGCATGTCGTTGCGCACTTTGTTATTGCGTATAGTATGTTATTGTTATTCTATGTTTATATTTTATATTTTCTAAGCTATTTGTAGTAGTCTGGTATATATATAGAATGTATATATCTATCTTTCTCCCTGTGCAGAAAAGGTTGGATGTTATTTTATCCTGTTTTTATAGGCAAACTCAACCCTAGACAACATGATTTGGACCCCAGTTTGTCTTATTTTAATTTCTTAATCATAAAACCACCAGGATGGTAATACTATTAATACAAAGTTGATTTAAACACAGTTGAAATCCCTCTTGGTGAAATACCTCAGTTCAGAGAGGCTCCCTAAGGGCTACATTGCCCAGAGCAATCAGCCCTCAGCATAATATTCGTTATTAAACAGAATTATAATGTGAAGCCATGGCAGTCATCCAGTGTTGTTCCTATTAAAACGATAATCATATCTACTAACAGACACAGTCATAGGCCATATCAGAATTTCACCTAGGGAACCAAAAGGGCTAGAGCAGGCCCTGGACAGACATGAATATTACAGATCTAAATGATCATTTGTTAAAAGGCTGCTACAGGTTTTAACCTATTTTCAACCAAAATGCTTCTTGGTCCCTGTTTATTCCCATTATTTTTATTTGTGTTAAAACATGACGGGCAGAAATCTTCAAAATATTTTCTTTTGAACATAAAGAGACTATACATTTGTGACTTTGAAGCATATGTCTCGATGTTACATTGTCATTTGTCCTCTAGATCTAAACATGGATACCTACTTGGTCTTAACATTTTGTTTCTTTTTCAGTCTTTTGCCACCTCTCCATCAACAATAAGCTAATGTGGCAGCTGACACACCTCACCAGTCACCACCGAACCTTCTGGGTTGAAACGAATTACTCACAAAGTTCAGAAATCAAAACTAAACTTTGGTTTGAAAGGTCGAAAATGCAAATTCAAGAGATGAATTACATGACATTCAAGTCACCCAAGTGATCCAGGCACAGTGCAGTCATAATGAGAAGTAGGTTTGTCATCAGGTTTCAGCTGACGTAAAATACATCAGAGTTAGAAAGTTAGAAACTGCCTTTAAATGATGATGATTACATGTAAATGATTGCAGCTTATGAATATGTCCTGATAAAAAGATGTGTGCACAGTTTTTGCAGGTGAATTGTTTGTTTGGCATCTGCTAACCACCACGATCCCGTTTAGACCGCCAAGTTTCAACACCATGGTAACACAAAATGTGTGATTACTACCCACGCACACACACAAACTTTATACACACATTGAGTTACATCATTTCAATCATCCATCAATGTTGCCATCACATAGATGGAAATAGCTTTGTTGAAGCAGAAGTAGAGCGCCTATGTGTTAAAGTGCATTCTGACATCATTTCCTCTCCTAACCAAATGAAAGCGATACTTGAGGGGAGGGTTTCAGAGCTGTGTGCGCTCTACCGCTGCTGTCTGCTCCAAGTAAATGAAATAAATGATTAAATGAAGAAAATGCAGAAGCAATTTCAGTTTGACGATAGTGCCTAATGTGTGGTTGATGACACATTTTTCATCTGAAATTGTTTGTGACACACGGTAATTCCTCTTCAGAGAGATCACCTCCTCTGCCTAGATGGCCACAGTCGACTGTGAACAAAGAGGGAGGGAGTTTCAGGTGTATTACTTTAAAGAATACTAACAAACTGAAATCATTCACAGTGATTTTATAGTAAAAAAAATAAATGAAATCATTTCCCGATCAAATACCATTTCAATAGAGTTTTGCTAAAGGTCAAAGAACCTGGTGTTTTCACAGGAAGTTAAGAAGAGCAACAGTGTAACGCACATTACTACACAATACAGTACATGCATGTATATTACTTAGGGCTGTCAAAGTTGTAGCGGGCTCAGTTTTAAAGCTAGAGTGAATATACTGGTATCATATGAAACTAGAAAAACTAAGGTAGTACCAACCATGTCATACTAGAAGGTTAAATAACACTCCAAACTTGCGCTAAATTTTGTAGAGGAAAAACTGTCATGACCATTTTCAAAGAGGTCCCTTGACCTCTGACCTCGTGAATGAAAATGGGTTCTATGGGTACCCACGAGTCTCCCCTTTACAGACATGCCGACTTTATGATAATAACATGCAGTTTGGGGCAAGTCATAGTCAAGTAAGCACACTGACAGCTGTTGAACAGAGCATATTTTTATGCTACATGCAGTACCTGTGAGGGTTTCTGGACAATATTTGTCATTGTTTTGTGTTGTTAATTGATTTCCAATAATAAATCTATATATACATTTGCATAAAGCAGCATATTTGCCCACTCCCATGTTGATAAGAGTATTAAATACTTGAAAATTCTCCCTCGAAGGTACATTTTGAACAGATAAAAAATGTGTGATTAATTTGTGATTAATCTCGTTGGGAATATCAACATTTTCCTCAGACATATTATAAAATTACGAAGAAAACCAATATACGACTAAAATTACAATATATTCACTTATTATGCACCGAAAAATGAACTTCCATGGCCTCCGCCATTTCTGACAACATCAACAAACACGTCACAAGTCGTGAACTCGGAGCTTTCAGAAACTTTCCACTTACCATGTCGTGAATACGACATGAAGGGAGCGTTCATATGGACTCTTCTCTTGAACATGGCAAACACGACCCCATTTGAAGGCACCATAAGAGTCCTAAGAGTGACTATTCTGATCATAGTTTTCACTTCCTCCACTGTTATCTCCTCAACTGTAGTTGACAACAATAGAATACTGGTCTTAATCAAATCTAACAACCAAAATCTTCACAGATGGAGGTCCCTGAAGAGAAATCTCATCAATTTAGGGGTCCTTGACACAGAAAAGGTTGAGAACCACTGCTCTAAACCAACTCAGTCACGCAGTTAAAAAGCAGCTTTCAGGAGATTCTTGTTCATATATTACAAACATTTTTTTTTTCAGATATTTGCCCCAATTTCAAAATATTTTAGACATTTTGTAAATGGTGAACGAGAGGAGTTATGATCTTTTGCCGTCAGCTTAGAGAATTATAGGAGAAACCTGAATAAATGAGTGGAGAATCACAGACATCCTATCATGTATTAAAATGCTGAGCAGCTCCAGATGACTTTGATTTTTGGATCAAGAAGGTAAAGATCTAAGTGACTCATTACAAAGTCAAACACATATTTGACAGATCAGAGGTGCAAAAAACCGTGCTGGTCTAGATGTGTGGGGAAAAAAGTGATGTAGTCAGATGAGTCATTCTTGGGTGGGTGCAAGTATGAGAAACACCAAGAGAGCGGTTCAGGTGTTAATGTTTGACCCCCACAGCGAGGGGTATCTTCCTGGCATGGTTTGGACCCACTTGTCTCATGAGAGGAACTGAGTGATCACCTTTATCTTGTGATGAAACATTTCTGAGAGGTCTGTTCAAAGACGGCAACACCAGCACCCACAGGGTGTCGCTGAATGGTTTGGTGATGAATGAATCATGCTGTGGCCTTCATGGTGACTAACTGATCCCTTACGGGAGATTTTGGATTGATGTATTAGACCGCGCTTTTCTTTCCTAAATGAGGGAAAATCTATTGGAATAATAATGTTCATCCCTCCAGTAGAGTTCCTGATCGGTGCCAAGCTGCCTGCTTAACTCACCTTTGTGCAAAAGAACATACCTTAGAGATCTACTCTAGACATGTTTTAAGTAGGGCTGTCAAAGTTAATGCGATAACGCAAATTTTAACGCCGCTAATTTCTTTAATACATTAACGCAACTTGCAATTTTTAGGTTGTAGCGGCCTCAGTTTTGAAGGTACGGAGGTTAAATAACGCTCCAAACGTAGGTTAAATTTTGGAGAGGAAAAACTGTAATGGCCATTTTCAAAAGGGTTCGTTGACCTCTGACCTCAAGATATGTGAATGAAAATGGGTTCTATGGGTACCCACGAGTCTCCCCTTTACAGACATGCCGACTTTATGATAATAACATGCAGTTTGGGGCAAGTCATAGTCAAGTCAGCACACTGACACACTGACAGCTGTTGTTGCCTGTTGGGCTGCAGTTTGCCATGTTATGATTTCAGCATATATTTTATGCTAAATGCAGTACCTGTGAGGGTTTCTGGACAATATCTGTCATTGTTTTGGGTTGTTAATTGATTCCCAATAATAAATATATATATACATTTGCATAAAGCAGCATATTTGCCCACTCCCATGTTGATAAGAGTATTAAATACTTGACAAATCTCCCTTTAAGGTGCATTTTGAAAAGATAAAAAATGTGCAATTAATCACAATTAAATATTCTAATCGATGACAGCCCTAGTTTTAAGATGTATAAAAGTACCCTGCTTGGAATAATAATTTGTGTCTAATTTGTTTTTTCCCACGTCTCCCTCATTGAACAACTAAACAGAATCTATGAATATGCAAATGATGTTAAATTTAAAGTGTAACTACTGGACCGTGATGTCTATTCTGTCCTTTCTCAGTATGTAAACTGCAGGTTTCAAGTTTCCACATCACACGTAAGTAAGTTGCATTACAATTTTCATACAAACTAGTTGTGATACATCATTCCGCACTGTGAAGGTTAAACATCCAAGTGAAGCAAAACACATTTTCGAGTGGAGGGACTTTAAAAGATTATATAATTGGAACAGATTTAGATAAATTTAAGCGCACTGAACATCTTCCTGTTGCTATCTACTTCCTCCTGGAGGTGCTCCTGAAGTGCATATACCAGTTTTTACTTGTCTTTAGTGCAGTATAAATTAATTTCACCGACTGAATGACAAGTGACACTGATCACAACAGATTCAGTCATTAAAGATTCAACGATTCAACAGACAGGATTAAAAACTCATCAAAGCGTGACTGCGGCGCTATTTTTATCTGCTCACAAAGTTTCATTTATTTTTGTAACTTGTGTTTTGATGAATGCATTGAAAATGAACAATAATAACGCTCCTCATACAGTATATGCAGAATGTATATCATTAACTTGGAGTGAATCATGACAGTATATCTTAATGTGTTCTGATCTGATTTAACTGATATTTAAAAAATGAAAATATGACAAACACCTAGAAAAAAAAAATCAGTTTGGACAACAAAGTTTCACAGTGACGGGGTCACAGGTGTGTCGAGGGTTGAGTGACCGGATGACTGCTATAAAAACATGGGAAAGGGCAAAGACATCATCGTAGCAGATAACATAGCATGCTCTATAAACAGTGTGCTTCATTTTTATAAAACAATACAATACAAAACAGTCTAGCACAATTTCCAGACACAATGGTTTCCATATTTACAGGATGAATCCAGTAAAGGACGGATGGAAATTATCACCAGTTGTTGACATATTACTGAAAATGCAGACTGATGTCAAATCAGTCGGGTAACATATTCACAGTTTAATAATTTAGAGTTTAATCTGTAAAATGTGTGGTGCAGTGTAAATGTGGATGAACACTAACACTATGAAGAAATATGGGACTCCTCTTTATCATGCACATATCGTGTCATTTAACTCAAAATTAATTTTTACCTCTAATACAGATCCAGGTCAGCCCTCCATCAACTTCACAGCTGCCTTCGGGGGAAATGGAATAAATTGCTGACTATTAAATCTACAAGTTGTGGAGGTCAAATTCTATGTTACTCTAATTAAAAGTGTAGACTTCAGTACCATCTCTGGCCAACAGAGAGCAGCAGAGTAACACAGTTAGAGCTGCAGTAGCTGAGTAGACAGGAAGAGAGGTAGGTGTCACTTCCCTACAGATCAGCAGATAAACCTCCAGGTTACAATAGTATTAGCACGTCACCTGTTTTCTCTCTCTCTCCAAATTACGTCTGAAGTTATGAAGGAAACTGGATTCAATGCTGGTTTTTATAGTATTAAAACTACCACAGATTGTCAAGGCCCAACACTGACTCATTTGCATCTACTGTACGTGCCGTTGACTACCAATTCATGTTAAAGAACCAAAAACATTGAATTACATTCTATGCAGTAGAAACTGTATTTATCAACAGGGCACACTTTATAATAACCATCATTTATAAATGGTGAATTGATAGTTCATTTAACTTAGTTAATAGTTATTTTACTGTTAACAGACAGATAATGATAATAAACACTGATTAAATTAATAGTTATTTTATCATTAGTTTGTGTGAATAAGAATAATTAGTTTATAAATTATATATTGTATCATAGCTGATAAGAGACGATAACAATTACATTTGTTTAACATTAGTAAACTATTACTACTATAACAGTTTATTGTTGTACACATAACATTTGATATGCCATATTAAGTATTCGTTATTGATTACCAAATGACTTGTAAACCTTTAAGAAATAGTTTGAAACCAATTTACTATTAACCAAGTTTAAAACTAACTATCTAATTCATGTTTATAGACGATTTACAAAGTATTTATTAACCATTTAACAAGTTATTATAATCATCAGTTGCAACTTTATAATAGCCATCCAAATAGTGCGTTACAAATATCTGGCCCAACTATCTATGTTTTATATATATATATATATATATATATATATATATATATATATATAAAAAAATAAAAATAAAATATATATATATATATATATATATATACAATTTATATATAAAAAAAAAAAATATATATATATATATATATATATATATAATTTTGTAATTATTAACAAATATATACATATATAGTATATAAAATACAGTATAATAACTATTAACTATGTTTAATTAACTATCAATTTACCATTTATAAATGGTTATTATAAAGTGTTACCCATCAATATACAGTATATACTGTATATAAACAGTTTGAAATCACCTTCATAACCACTTCTACTTAAAAATGCTATAGAGCGATCTTAAGAGCCTTACGTTAAGTTAGTGTCTAGCCCTTTGTATTATAGTGTAGAGCTGCAACGATTAATCAATTAGTTGTCAACTATTAAATTAGTCGCCAAATATTTTGATAATCGATAAATTGGTTTGAGTCATGGTTTAAGAAAAAAAGCCGAAATTCTCTGATTCCAGCTTCTTAAATGTGAATATTTTCTGGTTTCTTTACTCCTCTATGACAGTAAACTGAATATCTTTGAGAAACACTGAACCACATTTATCACCATTTTATAGACCAAACAGCTAATTGATTAATCGAGAAAATAATTCCCGACCTATTATAGTGGCGATGTCTTCCTAGAAAACTCCCTCTCCTCTCTGGCTCAGTTCATTATGACCTTTGTTCCAGTCGGCAAGTTTTCTTGATCACATTTGCATTTTTCCCTGCGTGTCTCAAATACATCGAGGTCCTGAGGAGAATCACTTCTCCAAACCTCCCCACCGTCACTTACAGCCAGAAATAGGCTAGTGAGCTGAAACCTGATGTAAACGCCCTTCATGATTTGTTGTGTGAGCTCAGGGATCGGATGACATGTCTGGATATCGATGGTTTGAAAAAGAGACTTTTAACGGTAGAATTACAGTAGAACAGAAAAATCGGATTGATCACTCAACAATACTATAAACAACCACAAGGATTTCAATGTCAATGATTACAAAATATATAATACATCTTATACAGTATATATCCTACCTATACAGTGTGATCTATTCAACATTGGGATGACTGCATCCCAACAAATTTACAAATAATACAAAGTAAGAACTCTGTACACGCGTTCATCTTTTACACACAGTTATGTTCAGATCAAGAGGGCAAGAGTCCCGTTCTCATTCCCAGGGCGTCAAATACCAACGTTTTGTCACGGCCGTCGGTGTTCGATACCGCCGCACAAGGCGCCCTTTAGTACCGGTTTGAGACGCAACGGGCTTGTGTTGGTGGTGACGTAGTTTAAAGAGCGAAAGAGACAACAAACACAGGGCTTTCATCCAGGAGACCGCTGTTTGTGTCCCGTGCGTTAAGTTTCACTTTCTGACAAAGCGTCAGTATGTGACGACTTGGGTTGAGAACGTGTTGGTACTGAATAAACAACGGAAAACCTGGTGTGCATCTGCATGTACTGATTTGTCACTACACAAATGTGCATTGGGTCCTTTAACTGTAGCTTAACCTGTGGAGTCCTGTTTTTGTTTCAAACGGCTTTGACCTACTTTTAGTGGTATCCAATGAGAAGTAGCTTCTCTCTACCACATTACATGGTGCTTTACGGTCAAATTGGCAGTGTTGCAGAGTCTCTTGGTGTGTTAATGTATTCTGTATAAACCCACCATCAGCGGAAAAAAGCAGAGCCTCTACATTTATGTCACAATAGTGCTCTAAAATCCTGACTGTAAATAAGTCTAAATATGCAGTATATAGCTGGAACTATTCAAATACACATTGGCAAGTCCTTGGCATTCATTGAGCACCACCCTGTTATAATGTATTCATGAGTTTGGGGATAGAGAGCTCGAATCGCCTCGGATGGAGCGGAGAGGTGAAGTCCTTTAAAGATGGAGAGGACAGAGTTCCTTGTAGGGAAGAAGGACGGAGTTGGCGAGAGATTTGTCGAGGTTAAAGACCGGTGGGACTCTGAGTGATTTTGTTGCTTGGTCTTTTAACAGTCTATTCAAGATTTTGAGACATCTTCATACCTTTATAATTCCTCCGCACAATAATGTGAACACACAACGAAGGAATAGAAATATATCAAATCCATGCAGCCTTCCCTTTTCTCTTATATACAGTAGTTTTAATAACAAAACCTCTCAATAAAATGTCCTATAAATAACTGCATTTCGTGTTTTGCAAGCACAAAGGTCCACTCCAGTGTCTCGTCCCTTGAGCTTGTAAACAGTATCAGGGAAAGAATACTAATGAGGGAAACGGATCCGAGTGATCAAATCATTTTCATGTTGAACTTGCGTGCCCCACCCTGCCCTCCGCTGGCGGCGGGTCCATCCACCTTTCTGAAGGAATACTCCACTGAGAAATTGTTCTTGTGCTGCCCTCTCCCTCGACTCCACACAAACAGCAGGATGAAACAGAAGAGGACCACCCCCAGGAACATGATGCAGCCCATAGCTGTGGATATGAGGATGGTTTTGAGGTCCAGAGTGAACTTCAAGAAGACTCTGGTGTCATTCAGATTCGTGTCATTAAGGTCCCCGGTGTAGTACGTGCGGTTGGCCATAAGGGCTGCGTCTAGTGGCAGCCCGCTGACTGTAAGCGTGGCGAAATAGGTGTCATTTCCACCGGCGTTGCTCGCTATGCAGATGTAGGTTCCACTGTCTGTCACCTGGGCGTACCGTATTTCTAATGTGCCCTCTGGTAACACAGTTAGGCGGCCGCTGCTCTTTGTGGTGATGCGGCGGCGTTGAGGAGAGATCCAGAATATCACCGGTGTCGGCTCACCTTCTGCTCTGCAAATGAACGACACCACCTGCCCCTCGCGGGCAGTCACCTGCTGCAGTTTCCTGTTGCGGATTTTGGGCTTCTGGCAGGTGAAGTGATCAAAGAGAGCCGAGTCGGAGAAAGCGTTCAGAGCCCGGCCCTGCACCTCCACGGGCGTCATACACACCGGGGAGGCGCCGTCGAAATTGAGGGTCTTCCTGCGCTGAAGGATCCAAAGCAAGCGGCAGTCGCAGGCCAGAGGGTTCCCGTCCAAACGCAGCGTCTCCAGAGTGTTGACGGACTGAAAGGCCCCGTCTTCCAGGGACACCAGGCCGTTAGTGGAGAGGTTGAGAAGGCGGATTTGCCGCAGACCGCCCAGCGCATATGGCTGCACTACCACCAGGTTTGTGTTGACCAGATGCAGCTCCTTCAGCCGAACAAGGTCCCGCAGCGCCCAGGACTCCAGCACAGAGATAGGGTTGTAGGAGAGGTTGAGGCTGGTGAGGTGAGCCAGACTGCGCAGGGCAGAGGTGGGCACGGAGGTGATGTTAGTGTGAGTAATAGACAGCCAGGATAAGTTCAGACCCTGCAGGCTGTGGGGGGAAATGTGCTCCAAAAAGGGCCAGTGATCGATCTCGAGGCCCCTCAGGTTTCCCAGCTTACGGAAGTTCTGGTCCTCTAAGGTGGAGATGCTGAGGTAGCGGAGCCGCAGAGCCACCAGGTTATGCAGGTAAGACAAAGACTGGCTGGACACAGACGTCAGGTTGCACCTCTCTATGGTCAGCTCCCTCAGCCCCACTAGACCCAGAAAGGCCTTGTTGGAAATATAAACTAAATCATTGTCTCCAACTTCCAGGTTTTTCAGACTTTTCAGGTCTTGGAAAGTAAAGTCCAAAAGAATAACAATCTTATTCCCACTGAGGTCCAGTGAAGTTAGATTGGAGAGTCGTGAGAAAGCGCCCATGGGGACCAGTTTTAATTGGTTGCCCCTCAGCGAAAGCGACTGCAGGTTCTGGAGACTAGAGAAAGCGTTCGGTTCCAGGACGCTGATCACGTTCTCGCTCAGGTCCAGGTTTTCAAGACGGGAATACGGAAGCATGTCACCTTGCTCTACCCAGCGAAGTTTATTCCCACTCAGGTCCAGGACCTTGGTGTCCAGTGGGATGCCATCTGGCAGTGCGGACAGGCGTTTACCGTAACAGGACACAGTTTTGAATTTTGCAATGCACTCACAACGCTGGGGGCATCCTTGACCCTGGGTGGGTGACACGGTGATCATCAGTAGCAAGAACAGGAAAGGCAGGAGCCAGCCTACATCCTGACCCAGGCTCACCCCCATGGCCCTGCTTTCCTCTGCTTCCTCCTGCTCCTCACTCACTGGGCCAGACACCTGAGGAAAGAGAAGAGAATTGGGAGAAGGAAAGGAAAAGGGGGAGGTCAGAAAGAATGAGAGGGAGAAACAAAGAGACAGACAGTGAGACAAATTAATTAAGCTCAATTCCCCTCCAACAGCAGCTATCAGACACTCTAAATGAGTGGAATTACTATTGTACAACTATAATTGACCCGGCGCAGCAGCAAAATTAAAGCTAGAGCTCCAAGATAATCCTCAAAGGAGAGAGAGTCTGTATTCAGTTGAAACAGTTTGATTTACAATGGCCTTGCAAAGCACTCAGGTTGTGAAATCATATGCCAGTAAAAAAAATCCCCTAATAGCTTTGAGTCAATTTATATATCTGATGGGTGTTTTGCTCTCTTGCTATTTCATGCATTGTAAATGAAAAAGGGAAACAGGGAAATTGAAAATCTATTGTATTCATAAGACCTCATGTGAGACATCTTAAAATGCATGAAAAAGGGAAACAATTGCAGCCTTTAACAGCTAATAGCACACTCAAATGGTCCATTTATACAGTGTGAGGAAGCAGAATATTAACAAATAAACTCTCCGTGGGAGAAAATACGAGCATGTAAAAAGGCTAAATAAAATATGACAGTGACACTGAACAATCCAATCACCAGATTGGATCATATAGCAGAGAATATCCAGCCGCTGTGTCTTTGCCTGACAAGGTCACTGGCCATAGCAGAAGGCTACGACTCAGTGCATCACAATAGCCCAGTCCATCACATCATCTGCATAAGTCTCTGAGGCATGAGGCTTATCATGAGGAGCCTGACCTGCCTATGGGTTTCATATGACACATACACACATACACACACATACACAAGTCCACCCCTTCGTCTGCTGGCAGCAGAGTGGTAATCCCTTTATAAACCCATTGTGAAATACCAACTAGTTGGATGGAAAGTAACTCCAGAAAACATGTTCCATAACATCGTCATTATTGAGCGGTGAGGCTGACAGTGTGTTAAAACATATTGAAAGGCCACTGTGACTATAACTGGTTCACACATCAGGAGGTCCCCAACATACAATATGTGCTGGTTACGTCACTAAAATGATGTGAAAAATGAGCTCAGTGATACAGTTGTCCTTAAAACACATAGAAACACTGGACACACACATCACAACAAACTGTTTCCCTTCTAGCCACTGCCTGTCGTTTACAAAGTAATAACAGACACTTCCATATCTGTGACTGTTAAAGGTGCTAAATGCGAGACTGGGAGCTTTTCTATTGCCTTCGCATGGCTCTCAACATGGTAGCTAACGGTAAAATGGTAAATGGACTTGCACTTATATAGCACTTTTCTAGTCTTCTGACCACTCAAACACTACAGTACATGTCAGCATTCACCCATTCACACACACATTCATACACTGATGGCAGAGGCTGCCATGCAAGGTGCCAACCTGCTCATCAGGATCTAATCTAAATACTCATTGAGCAATTTGGGGTTAAGTATCTTGCTCAAGAACACTTCGACATGTGACCGGAAGAGCCGGGGATCAAACCACCGACCTTCTGATTCATCGACCAGCTCTACCTCTAAGCCACATCCGCCCACTGCACGGTGTAACATATTCTCACTCCCAACTCGTCAAATACCGCCGCTTCTCCAGCATCCCTCGGCATCGGAGACCTACCCACGGGGTAACCCTCTTGCGTTATTTTTGGACGGACCAGGGACGGCGTGTCAATATACGCTCGTTACATATATAGTGTCCTTTCAAAATAAACTTCCGTTTTCACAGTTATTTGGGTTTAGGCAACACGACCACTTAGTTAGGGTTAGGAATCAGTCGTGGTTGAAGTTAACTTCACGGGTTGAGCGGTGTTAACAGCGCTAACAGTGAAAACAACGGCAACAGTGCTAACAGAGCTAACAGTGTTAACCTAGGGGGGAACCGGAGGGTGGGTGCTACGCTTCCGCAACGGTGTTGTCAGCTGTAACTGCCGTGTGAGAGCAGAGCAGAGCGGTGGCTGTGAGCTAGCCAGTGGGGCACTCTCACATGCATGAACATGCACTAAAAGCATTCACGGCTGGCCTGGCGATGTCAACAAAGCACAGAGAAGCTCAAATTACAACACACACAGAGGGAGAGCAACTTCATTCTCTGCTCAGTTAGACATTACTCCTCTATATCTTAACATAGCAAATAGTTGTTTGCTACTATATTAATGCTCTGAATATCATATAAAGCACCTTTAAAAATAAGGAGACTGTGTTACATTTTTAAAATCCCACCTGCTACTATTACAGACGACTTCATATCTCATTTAATGTCCCTCACCTCTACACATGTTCCAATTTACAATTCACCCCGGCTCAGAGATGAATATTTCCATTAGCCGATCTGCCACTGAATGAAATTAACTGTCTGAAAAGAGAGCAGAACTGTCTGATAGCAGACGGGCTTAAAAGGAGCAGAACATTGTAAAAAAAATCAGTTAAAGACACTAAATATGAATACTTCAGATTTTTATAAACCCATTAGTAGTATCAAAAAAGACACTCTGGCAGACAGTAATACACACTGCCAACACTTCACACACACACATACATGTGTCAGACATAGCAGCATGACACGTAGCCTCTCACACATTTTGTGTCACTCACTGTGGTCTAAAAAGGCCCACTAGAAAAGGAAAAAGCTCCTTCTGCACCCAAAGGCAGTCCTTGGGTTTTGGTTCATGCTTTATAAATGAAAAAAAACAAACATGATTTACATTGCACTTCTATAAAAACTTCTGTTTCAAAGAATCCAAATTGATGCAGCAGAGATATCATCTTTTTACACATTCTTCTTCCTTGTCAAGACATTACCCAAAATGCAATGAATGAGTGTCGATAGTTCGGTAATGTAGCCTCGAGCTGCTAACCTCAACCAGAGATGAGGGGCGGGCTACAGAGGCATAACTACATAAATAAATACATACATTTAAGAATAAATAAAAAATAATACAAAAATAAATAAATGCAGAAAAATAAATAAATAAATGTAAAAAATAAATACATGAATAAATAAAATGGAAAATTAAACAGAAGAGTATATAAATAAGGGAATTAATAAAAAAATAAATGAATAAAGTAGCAAATTAAAACAGTAAATATCAATTTATGTCACATTTTATGGCTATATTTATTTTTAATATTATTTTTGCTACGTTTAATGACATATTATTTATTTATTTATTTATCGAGTCATTTATTTATCTGTTTTTGATTTTGGCAGGTCCCATCCTCCATACAGAGGTCTGGTAAGCTCACTTCTTTCTAACACTGCACCACCAGACTTTTATTCATTTTCAAACTTGTAGTCTTCAGCCCCAACGGACGCTGACTCACTTGAGCGGGACTTGGACACAATAACAAACAGACTGGATCAAGCGGAAGTAAGAAAAAAGTCTCAGTAGGGTCCTTTCCATAATGTTGTCAGACACTTATAATAACAATCTGAGCCTGTCAGTGGCAAAAACAAGCACTTCTAGTGAACGTAACATTACATTGACGCTGCTCAATGCCCCCGGTTACAGCGTTATCACTCAATACTGGTCCAAATTCTAAATGTTGTCCCCATTAGTCACTTAGACACAGACAAATGGGAAAATAGGATCCAGGTTGAAAAGTACTGAAGTTACCCTTTAAAACTGTGTGTGTTAGTGGCTGCTCTCATTAGACAATAACTAATAATTTAAATTTTTAATGATGTGCGCGGCTCTAAATATTCTACAGTATTTACTTCCGTGATGTTTGTAAACAATGTCATAAAACTGCACACACATGCATGAACTTTAAGAAGCAGTGACATCTGAAAGTTGTTAAGATATTTCCATAAACAGCAGGTGGGCAGCGACTGAAACAGTAACCACAAACTTCCTCCTCCTCCTCCTCCTCCTCCTCCTCCTCCTCCTCCTCCTCCTCCTCCTCCTCCTCCGACCCCCACCCACCGCCCACCGCCCATCGCCCCCACCCCACATTTAAAAATGTCAGTCACGTGTTTGGTTTTCCGAGGTCATATCTGGTAGCAGTCACTCACTAATGAGCCCAGAGGCCCCCGGCCGCCTAATGCACCACAGGTCAACAGCAGGTGGATAGAGCTGTGTGCACTCTACTGTATACAGCACGATCCCCCCCCTGTGAGCGCCGGCAGCTCCACACAGAGGCTACTGTTACCTGGTAGTAAGCTGAAGTCAAAAATAACTGTCGTAATCTTTGATTACGCAGCACAGCGGTGCTCTTCCCTGCTGACCTTCAGCTGATGCAGGTGACAGAGGCGCTGCTGACGGGAAGGAGCCGTTTCCTCTGAGAAAAGAGTGTCTGAACACCGCTCAGTCCTCGTACTGCATTTGTACTTTACTGAACATTGCAGTAAAGTTCAGTTATGTAAAAGCTCGTCTGTGAAGTCGCAGGATGTTCACCACCAGGCCGAACTGCACCAGCTATGTCTGGCAGGCAGAATCAATATGCAGCTCTGATATAAACCGCAATGCTCGGATCAGCTTCGAAAGGACAATACTGTAGGTGTCTAATGTTGTCATGGAGACGCCTGCACCATCTCCCTTCACAACCCCCCACCCCTTCAAACTCTCTTGATAGTCTCCGGCTGAAACACACCTGTCCACTAGACGCCCTCAGCCAGTTTCCCAGCCTGCACAGCTGCTGCTCATCTTCAGTAAATATCTAGGTTGGTATTTTCATGCATATCACAAATAGTTAATATTTCCTAGTTACTGTTTTCATGCCGTTCTGTGCCTTAACTCTACTTGCTGCATCTTCTTGGTGTCTACATTTAGGTCCTGTTACCTGTCACCTGCTGCCAAAAAACTGTGACATGAGACAGATGGCTATTGTCTGTCATTGTCGAACAGATGAATTATATATGAAATCATTGTCAGTATGTACTGTGCACACATCCAGCAGTATTAGGCAAGAGGTCAGTTTTCATTATCTTATCATTTGGTTGCCAGGCAACATTTAGTCATCCAGTACTTTCTATTAGAAAAAGTGCCTGAAGTAATGTTCTATTCTGGAAATGGCTCAATATTTATACACCGGGGTTTGAATTGATTTGAAACATCTATTTTTTTCTGTTAAGAGTATTATGCTGGACATTCCAGGTGTCGACTGTACAGTTTTATATGTAATGACTTTATAAGGCCAAAGGGCTTAAAGAGACAATGATGGCATCATCAGGTAGTTTGCTGCGGAATTGAAGTGCATGAAAGTTGAGCAGATGTTGTACTTAAAAGGTACAGAATAAGATCGTATTGAGCTAAGAGACTGATGACATTTTGACTTGTCATTGTAGGACAAGCATAAGCGTTACTAATAACACAGATTGCTGTTTAGCTGATTGTTTAAGACACAAATTTTTATCTTTTATAATGTGTTTTTCGATGCTTTCAATGTTTTATTTTTTATGTAAAGCGCTTTGAATTGTCTTGTTGCTGAAATGTGCTACATAAATAAACTAACAACGTGAAAGATGGTTCGAGTCAAGTGTCCCACTAAGTCATGACAGTGTGTCAGTGAGCAGGCATACACGATACCAAGACCCTGAAACTGAAGCAGCTAAATGGAATTCAGCCATCATTAATTTTATTATTTAAACCTGTGCTTTACTACTGTGACATGTCAAAATGTCTGCTGTGAAAAAGGCCTTTGAGCAAAGACAGTAGACATGTTTCTAGTGAATTGTCAAGCGAATTTTAAGCAAACTTTTGAAATGTTGCAAACAAAGAAATGCGAAATAGGCGCGTTTCCAATAAACTCGGCTAAGTTTCGTCTGAAGTTGGCGCTATAGGTTTTCGATAGCATGTCAAACAAAACAAATATAAAACACCACCGCAGCAAACAAATTACGGCCTTAGATACGGTTTGAGTTTCTTTTTGAATGCTGATTTACTAACAATGCAGCAGAGACTTTGAGGCAAAGTATTCCAGAGAGAAATTGATCTATAAATAAATCGATCGTAGTAATGCATTAGTTCTAGGATGAGGCATTACAAGCTGACCATTTCTGGACCCTCTAGTGTTATGGTCATGCACATTATTACTATAGACAAATTGATTCAACAAAAAAACAGGAATATTGCTATTTATGACTGACTTGAACAATACAAATGTATTGAATGATGACCTAGTGTGCAACCTGGAGCTTCCTGAACTCACCATTTGCAGCAGATGACCAAATCGTAGACAAGAGGTCTTCGGGAATTTGTTTCAATTGGGCAAGTTTTAACTGTTCTTTCATGTCAGCTAGTATTGGTCATGTTTCATAATGTCCGGAGGCGAACACAAGCATTCGCACATAATGGGAATATCCGGGAAGACGCCCACAGCAGAAACAGCTGATCAGATATGTGAGTTAAATGTTTGCTACGTGAGAATTTATTCGGCAAAGGCGTTTCTATAATCCATTTAGTGCATCAACTCTTTCTCGACAAAGCCCAAAAAACACCTCAAGCGAGTGTAAAAACTTTTTTGTTTTATCGAATTTTGACATTTCCGTACAGCTGTAACAGTGACATTTTCTCAGAAGGGTATCACCAAAGGAAAAGTGAAACATACTCTCTGTAAAATCACAACAGCCTGCTTACACACTGCCAACACGCGGGACATCCTCCACTAGGTACTACAGAAAGAGACTCAAACTGCCATGACAGTGAAAGACAGAATACAAGCACAGATCAGAGAAGACAGCTTCGTACTGTTGTTGTCGGCTCTTGAGATGCTTGAAACTGCAGCTCACGCTTCCATTGTGATACAAAGTTTAGGTGACACGTTTGCAACAAGGAACATGTTCATGCAGCCTGAAGCATTCAAATACTTAAGGGTATGTTTCTGGCTTAATAGAAGCCACAGTACAGAAATCCTCTGCTGTTGCTATAGTCAAAGATTATTTCACATGTTCTGGTGTGGATGTTGGCTATGATTAAAATGAACACTTAAAGGACCAGTGTTTAACAATTAGGGGGATGTATTGGCAGAAATGGAATAAAATATTAATAAGTATGTTTTCTTTAGTGTACAATCACCTGATAATAAGAATCATTGTGTTTTCGTTACCTTAGAATGAGCCTTTATATCTATATAGGGAGCGGTTCCTCTCCACGGAGTCAGCCATGTTGCTCCACCATGTTTCTACAGTAGCCCAGAACGGACAAACCAAACTCTGTTAACTTTTCCTGCTTGGGCCGGAGTCGATAACGTTACTCGCTCCCTTCGCCGCAGCTCTCTCTCTCTTGCTTCACCACTCACTTCCCACGTACACACACACTCTGTGCACTGGCTCTGCTCTAATGGGCTCTAGAGAGGGCCATTCACGTTTTTGCGTCGGCCACTGTAGCTCTCCAACACGCTTGGCACACGGGAGACGCTTCAGTTGATTGCAATCTCCTCACTACCGCCAGATCCTACACATTAGAGTCTAATGTGTAGGATAATGATTAGACCTTTAAGTAACATCGAGTATTACAATTTTATTGAAGAACAGCTTAAAGTTACTACAAGGAACTTTCATTTTGTGTTGATGTTGGCGCCCCCCCCTGTGGACAAAAGTGGTAGTGTTTCCATGAGCATCCACCGCCTTGTGTCGTAAAGATCTGAAGCTGCCAGACTCCATTTAGAAAACCTCTCATTTTACTATAACAGGCTCTGACAGTCTGCCTCGCTCAGCCTGATTCTCCCGTGCCTCCCTTTCCCTCCAGCGGGCCCAGCAATACGGCCTGGGCCCCCAGCAGCGTGGTGTCAGTGTTGGCTCCCAGGAAGTGGGCGGTGAGCTCCGGGTCCTGCATTAGACCCTGACCCTGCTGCCCCGCTGCAGCTTCTTAGGTCAGTGCCTAAACTCAACCATCTCTCGAGAGTTTCGCAAATCAAGGGTTTCCATCTAGATACGACCTTTCTGGTGAACCTGCATGACGTAAATCGTTTCGTCTGACGTCGCAGGGAATCGGACTCGATGACAGGCATCAAGAATAACGACATAGAAACAGCCACTCTTCTCGCTGATGGTCCCGTTTGCTGATGTAGGTCATACAGAGGCATCAATATTACATTGAGACCGTTTCATAACCAGTTAAAAGTTCATTGTAGTAACTTTAATATACATATTTTATTCAAATCACTCATGCACATGAATAAACTAAATGCCTCATAAAGCAGTCAGATAGCAATATTCAGTACACGTCGGGGTAATGGCAGCCTTCTGCCCTGATTGCAATGGCATCAACAGTAAGCGGTCTTTAGTCGGGAGCTGATGGAAACAACTGGGAATATGATGTTATTAAAATTTCATTAAAGAGCGGCGACGTTGTTGATGCCCCCTTTTTCATGATGTCGAACAGTAAATAGCGGCTGCTGATGCAAACAGAGGTGATGATTAGTTGTTAGTGCCACTATCTTACTTGTTCCTGAATGCCCCGTCTCGTATAGATTAAACTTCAGCAGAGCCTATTTTAACATTTTTGCATTCACCTCAGCATTTAATATTTATTATTAAACACTAAGTTGAGAATTGATGATACGATTTTAATGGCCGTAAGATGGTGGATATCGCTGATCTTTTTGGGTCCACCACTTTGGTTCAGACTGAAATATCTCAACAACTTTTGGATGGATTGCTGTGACATTTTGTGCAGACATTCATGCTTCCTCTCCTAATGACTTCTGATTTTTCCTCTAGCAACACCATGAGGATGACATTTGTTCTAGGTGAATTGTCTCAACAACCTTTGGATGAATTGCTGTAATTTTTTATACAGACATGTCTCCCTCAGGATGAAATGGAATAATTTTGGGGATACCATCATCAGGTCAAAGTTTAAATTAATTGTTTATGACCAACTACCTCCCATCACTTTCAGCTGTACTTTGTATTTAGTGTTAAATTCCAAATGTTAGGATGCTAACACGCTAAACTAAGGTGGTGAACATGGTTTTAACCGATAAACATCAGCATGTTAGCATTGTCATTAGCCGTTTCTCCATTCAATTGTCAAGCAAATCTTAAGCTAACTTTTGAAATGTCGCAAAAAAGGAAATGCAAAGTAGACAAGTTTCCATCAAATGGTTTAGAGCAAATAAATTCAGCTACAGCTACAGTGTAGTTTGATCAGAAGTTGTCACTATAGGCTACGTGTGGCTGTAGTCTACCAGTAAACAGAGTAAAAGTAGAGGTTGTGAACCAGAAACAAAGAGCCGCGAGCATGGCTGTAGACTTGTTTAATTAACTTGCTTTCACTGTTATTTCTGTTTTTAGTTTATTTCTGATCGATGTGCTACAAAATTAGCGATGCTAATTGATTGAGTTGATGTCTTCTTAATTACAGTTGGAGTCTAATAGTTTAATTGCTTAAGTGGTCTGCAATCATTTAACGATTACAGTCATCCATGTCTCCTCAGGTTGCTATGTGTGCCCTCTCTGCAGCTACAGTGAGCGTGGGTCGTCCTGAGCTCACAGTCTGTAAAGTACAGAGTGGATCACCTGGTATTCCTGTGTTCTCTGACCGCAGCTCAATTAGCATCCAAAACACTGCGGATACCCAGTGAGTTAGAGTTAGAGTGTGGCCTTTGAGCTAAAAAAAAAGAAGCCAAGTGCAGGTTAGATAGCAACAGAGCCAGATTTAGACAGTAAAGTGGGCAGTGAAGCTGCAGGGGCATGGGGGTTCAGTGAAATGCTCTGCCACCGCTCTACCCCCTCCTCCCCTCACCACCTCTCCCTGTACAAACCGCTACATCACATATTTCTGAGACTACCGTTACTCCAGCCGTTCCTCCTCTCTGGCCTCTTTTTGTTTAAACAGAAGCTATTAGGGGCTTGAAAGACAGCGAATTACGCTAATGGGCCTTATGCAAACGCTGTCCTTCTCAGCTCTTCAAAATAATGGATCGTGAGGCCCCCACATGTTTCAGCATGAGGACATTAGGATGGGAGCAGACAGAGGGCACCGCTGATGCTCGGCCAAATCGTACACATTAAACACGCGCACGCCCTATTAACATATGCATAAAGCTTCTCTAACAAGCTGAAAGTGTGTGTGTATGTGTGAGTGTAGAGACAAGGGATTTAAATGCAGCCCAGCAGTAAGTAGACTGGGCATGTGTATGCAAATGCAGAGCTATGCGTGTCTAATGCTGCGCTCCAGTCAAAGTCGGAGGTCGGACTTTCCAAGTTGAAATTTCAAACTTCCGACCTCCAAGAGTTCCAGGTGCACGATGCCAAAACGAAAACAAAAGAGAAGGCTGACCGTGACAAACTGATGTTTCTTTTTACACAATTGAACTCTCAGCAGCGTAGCATCCTTGCATATATAAACGAATCAGAGGAGGAAAAAGGACTCATGAGGTAACAGACGCCATTCATATTGTATATAAGAAGTGGACGTCGTCACTGTGACGTCACCCATTGGTTTGCGGCCTCGAGTTCGGCATTTTGCCCGTCACCATCTTGGTCTTTGGCCGTCACCATTTTAGTTATTTGCAACCAGAAGACTTTGTTTCAGGATGGTGAATGTGGGACTCAAAATGAACTACAATGCCCATGTTAATCATAATGAAGGGAACATGTCACCCAGTGCAACAGTGTGGCTGTTTGATGTGTTTTTAATAGTTATTGGACGACAATGGAGCTCAATGGCACAATGAAATAAGCTATAACTGGCTTTGGATACACAGTTTGTTCTTTTCATGGGATTTGTTGACAATAAGAAACATATAGACTATTTCTATCATTAGACCAATCCTTTAACATCAAGGAGAGAGGCTAAAAATTCACCATGATGTAACAGTATCGTTCACAAGCATCTTAATCCCTGTACAGCTCTCTATCTATACAAGAGCCTCCAAATACAAGTGTATATATAGCTCTCTCCTGTATGTGTTATCTATAGCAAGAAAGGGCCTGCAAGAATCAACAGCAGCAGAACAGAGGGTGAGACTGCCAGACCGATAATCATGCTGCAGGTGTAGGACACAGCTGACAAATGAGCAGGAAGCGTGTTTGAGAGTGTGTAGGTGTAGCAAAGCGCTCTCCAGAAAAGGCCCACAGGCCGAGGCATAACATCCACAAAAGCTCCTCAAATGGCTGCTCACATTGATTTCAACCATGCCCACTCATCGAGCTTTACGTAAGCACAAACACTGTGTGTGTGTGTGTGTGTGTGTGTGTGTGTTCCCACCAGAGAAAACACATTACTCATGTACACCGAGGGAAGCCAATGTCAGTGTCTATCAATCCGTGTAGGGAGACCCTGAAGCCCCTGGCAGTGCATGGTCCAGGGAACACACACATACTCACACAGGCCATTACACACACTCACGCTCACCTGATGAGAGGGAAAAGCACAGACAGAGAGAGAAAATACTGAGTTGCTTGTTCCTTTTTATGACCCTGAAACTTCCACCTTGCAGTCTGGTGATGGATCGTTAGTACTGGCAGGGCCATGCCACCCACCACCGGCAAGGACACCCAGCTGCTGGGTGGAGAGTAGAGAGCTGGGCATGAGTATGTGTATGCATTACATGAGTATATATGTGTATGTATTTGACCAGCAGCTGTGGACACTGAGGTGAGTCAGCAGAAGATGGATGAGGGGCGTCATGTGGAAACATTCCACTTATTTAATGTGGTTTTTGTCCTTCGGCCCTGCATAATAAAACTGCTGCAGTTAAAGCTGGAGTAGGCAAGTTGGAGCAAATATGATTTTAAAAAAGTTATTTTTATAAAACGGTCACTATATCCTGACAGTAGTGCATGAGACAGGTAACCTTAAAAAAACCATGTGCCTCTGTGTCCTCCGGTGCTCCTAACGGCATCTGCAAGATTTTACAGACCGGAGGAAAACAAGCAGTAAGAGCTGATCTGAGGTCTGCTGTCCAGCTGCTGTCTATGAGAGGCGACTGTCAATCACTCGCGAACTCCGACCAAACGGTCAAACTAGGCAGCGCTGATCAAATATGAATCAATATTCTGTTACTGTAATGACTATTTCTCTCCTCAAATGTTCTCAGAATAATCTTGTAGTGTACTGTTTAGCTGTAAAGTGAGAAAGTTTGTGACGCCGCCGCCATTGTGAAATCTGGTGAAGGAACGCCAAGCTTTGGTCACATGACCGGAGCACAGCCAATATGAACGCTCTCTCAATGAAATGACCTGTGATTGGTCAAAGTCTCCCATCACGGGCTAGATTTTCTAAAGCCTGAAAACAGAGCAATGAGGATGTGCAGAAGTCTCTCAGAACACTTGAATTACAATATGCTGAAAGGTTATTATGGAATTTTTGCCCAATGATGCCAAAAATATACTACCTACTGCCACTTTAACTAATCAGATATGTCGAACACTTCCAGTACACCGTATAGCATCACTGCAGATTCACATGAAACACTATTTTAAAAAGGGTGCCAAATGGGATTTTCATTATAATAATGGATTACAGTGAGATTCTTAAATTGCACTACTGTCCTATGCAAAGAATGAGCAGTGATACCAAAGGACACAAAGAGGTGATTAAGAATGTGTCCTGCCATGTGCCATGAATCTTTAATAAGAGAGAACTGTTTCAGGGCTTATGGACGTAAAGACTTCTATGAACAGGAGCTAAATAATTGAAAATGCAATGCTGCATGGTCATGTCCCACTGACATGGAGACTTTGACCTTACCTTGAGCGCAGCAACAGCCCCGGACCCAAAGACATAGAGCGGCAAACACATGATACCCTCATACCACTGACAGCACTGATAACCATCATGGCCCTACATGACTGATGGCAGACTGAACACCTCAGTCATATGATACAGTTACTCAATCTCCATTTGTTATGCATAAACTAAACTTCTGTACTACATTTTAGTTTCAACCAAGGTCTAAAAAAATAAAGGATTCATGTGACACAGCCTTTCTCAGTCCAATTAATCAAGCGACTACACAGACCTGTTTGTTGCACGTCCTCAATCTTTTTAGACATAATAACCTCCTGACAGCTTGTAGTATGTCCTTTTTAAAAACAAACATCGTTAAACAAGAGGAATGTGAGCTGCCAAATATCTCACAATAATATGCATGATGTTCTAAAAATAACATCAATGCTAATGAGGTCATTAATCACACAAATTAATGTGAATGTCTATAACGAGGGCAATGTCGTTATGAATGTTATGAATGTTATGAATGTTATTCCCTTCTTTTAATTACTTAAAGGGGACATATCATGCTCATTTTCAGGTTCATTCTTGTATTTTGGGTTTCTACTTGAACATATTTACATGCTTTAATTCATGTTTTTTCTCATACTGTCTGTCTGAATATACCTGTATTCACCCTCTGTCCGACGTTTCGGTTTTGTTCCCATTAAAATAATGTATTATGTAGCAAGGTGCTCCAAAATCTAATCAGATCATCTGGTCATTAGGGGGAACTCGGGGATGAATTGTTCTTGTGTTCACAATCAAATTATTATGCAACATGCCAGAAGAGTCTGTAATGTTTCTTTGTTTCTAAACAAAGTAAAACTTTTCAAATAAAGTAGAGCTGTCAAAGCTAACGTGATAATAACGCATTAATGCAAATTCATTTTAACGCCACTTATTTCTTTAGCGCTTTAACGCAATCGACCTTTTGGAGGTTGTAGTGGGCTCAGTTTCAAAGCTAGAGTGAAGTAGAGTGATAGTATACCATGTCATACTAGATTGTTGCGAAGGAGGTTAAATAACGCTCCAAACTAACACTAAATTTTGGCGAGGAAAAACTGGCATGGCCATGTTCAAAGGGGTCCCTTGACCTCTGACCTCAAGATGTGTGAATGAAAATGGGTTCTATGGGTACCCACGAGTCTCCCCTTTACAGACATGCCCACTTTATGATAATCACATGCAGTTTGGGGCAAGTCAGAGTCAAGTCAGCACACTGACACACTGACAGCTGTTGTTGCCTGTTGGGCTGCAGTTTGCCATGTTATGATTTCAGCATATATTTTATGCTAAATGCAGTACCTGTGAGGGTTTCTGGACAATATTTGTCATTGTTTTGTGTTTTTAATTGATTTCCAATAATAAATATATACATACATTTGCATAAAGCAGCATATTTTCCCACTCCCATGTTGATAAGAGTATTAAATACTTAACAAATCTCCCTTTAAGGTACATTTTGAACAGATACAAAATGTGCGATTAATTTGCGATTAATCGCGATTAACTATGGACAATCATGCGATTAATCTCGATTAAATCTTTTTTTTATTTATTTTGTTAAATAAAGTGTAAAGTATTGTAGCCTTCACTTAAATGTATGTTGTTTCTCCAAGCTGCACCATCTTTAGAACCGGGCTATGCTTATTATACGACATATATGAATCTGAATCTGCTTGTTTACAAAGGTTGTATAACACTCATGGGTAATTGCTTTGCCACGACCTGAAACAAGTGTTCTCACAATTGTATTTAGCATCAGCTTGAGTTAAGACTGAATCAGATCTGCTAAGTTTGATATCAGTTCCAAGAAACTCGGATCAATAATAAACCTCATTCCATTAGAATAGTCCTTAATCAAATTACACCAGTACATCTCAGGTTAATAGGACAAGGTGTTGACCCACTATCTAGTATTGACACTTATCGATCATACAGAGGCACATTCACTACAGAGAATACCAGGTTCATCAATAACTGTAACCGCAATAGACCAGAATGCAATGCATCTTTGAGACGTGTTCCTGTTCTTGGAAATATAAGAGATCAATAAACTAAGTAATACTCACACGGCACATGGCTGAGGCGAAAATGGGAACAATTAAAAGGAAATTATAACACTTCCACACAAAAGTGACTTTTTTGTCTCCTTGCATTGCTAATATGTTGGAACAAAGATAAACTACTGCTTGATTTTTGTCCAATTTTATTATGTCTGTCCACATATTCTGAATAAAAACCTTCAATATATTACTACAGATTATAACACTGCCTTGTTTTTCAAGGCTTCTTCACGTAAATCATCCCATATGAGTAACGTGAGAGGACAGGTGGGGCTGTGATGTAACTCACTATCATGTCAGGGTCTGACCTGGTTTCTTTTTTATCAATCTGCACCGAGGCATGTTCACAGCTGAAGTTTAAAACAAATATTGGGGATCCTACACAAACACTCCCACACAATCCGAACCCTCCGAGCAGCGCAGCGTCAGCTTGAGTTAACACGAAGGGATCCGTGGCTCAAAAGAACATTAAGTTCGACGCCACTCTTCGAGCGGCCACAGGCCGTCACTGTAATGCAGGGTGACACGTCGTCCTCCGGTCGCATACACACACTCAGTGATTCCCGTCGAGGCTTATAGGACCCTGAGCGGTGTTATCGTATCGACACACAACCTAACACGCTTTCATTAGCAACGTTCTGTTACAGTAATTCATTACTGTGCTCCATCAATTTAGGCCTATTACATGGGTGGCAGACTTATTTATCCTGTGCTTGTTTATCTCAAGGCCTCCTGAGACTTCAGAGCTCACAGTGAATGAACTAATGATGATTAAAAAATCCAATTTTAGTAATTAATGATTCAGATTAACTATTTGATATTTTAGCATTGAAGGCTTTCCATTAAGCCAACAGTCATTTCTCTTTCAATATGTGTCTAAAAGTAATGTTCAGCATTAATCTTTCTGAATGGATCCAGTCTGTACAAATGGTGTAATAGTTCAACAGTTTGGAAAATATTTACGTGTATTCGTTTTTTGCCAAAAGTTCAGTATCACTCTCATGTGAGTACGGTAAATATGAAGCTGGAGCCAGGAGACGGCTAGCTTAGCTTAGCATAAAGACCGGAAACAAAGGGAAACAGCTAGCCTGGCTCAGTGCGAATTAAAAAAAACACTTACAGTGATCACAGTTACAGTGATCAACCGCTTATATGGATCAAAAAGCTTCTGACAGAATCATTCCAATAAAAATGTTGTTTAAATAATTTGCTGTATCTGCATCAAATAACCAAAGATAAAATGTTAGATTATTAGGCTATCGCAACCCAGTCAGACAACCAAATACACAAATGTGCCATGTCGTTGTCAATGACGATGACGTCACTCATTTCAATCAAATACTTCTCAAATGAAATGAGTCAATGATATGAGTGAGTGGACACAACGAAGTTGATTGAATTATGTATCTCTGTTTTTGTCCATAAAATGACAGCTTGTTTGGTAATATTGTTTTCACAATATCTCCAAAACCCCACCAAATGTTGATAAAAGCAGCCCAAATTTCATCTACCAGCCAACGCTATTTTTCCCTGCCCAACTTCATCAAAAGTAGTCCAATTGGGCAGAAACCAGCCCAATCTGGCAACACTGTTTACGAAGGAAGGAGTAAGCCTCCTGGAGCTCTTTGGAGAAGACCGACTTTCTCTTCGGCATGACAACTAACCGTACTGACAGGTCCTGTCAGAAACAGCCACAAGCGTCGAAGCAAAAGCCTCGACAACGATATGTTGATTGATTGACACACATACAGACAAATCAGTGTTGAAATCAGACATGTGGTGCATTGTTTATGTTTTTTATATTGGGTTAGGCAATAACGAGGGGGACAGAACATGATAAACGTCTCTGTAAGTGCTGAAAACAAGTATAATATTATTATTAATTTTAAGTGGTGAAACAGGGACAATTTGTTTGTGACTGTTAAAAAAACGTGACATTTAAGTGTTTTACACTTGGGACTTGGGACACCCAGCTTGAAACCAAGACGATCACGGACAAACCAGGACGTCTGGTCACCGTACTCCTGGCTCAAGCTTCATATTTAACGGACACCTAACTCTCTCTAAGCACATTTCCCAAAATGTCCCAACTATTCTTTTTAAAACATCAGGCCATTATGCTTCCATTTTTACTATCAGTCATTTTAAAAGTGTCTGTGTCACTTCCTTTAAATGGCAGCCATGCCATTTTGGCACAAAACTGAAAAAAACGAATGGCATCTGGAACATTTGCTTTTGGACATGACGATACGGGTGTCACGGTGGAACGAACCGTCTGTCTTTTCAGCCAGCTTGCCTTGTGGACAGGCTGCTACTGTCAGCTAGCATATTAAATGTCCATCGTGTCTTTAAGCCCCCGTGATCAGAGTGTGTCAGTCAACCAGCAGCCCCCCCCATCCTCCCCAAGGCAGCCTCTCCGGCTACTTACTCGACTTCAGCAGGGATGAGAAGTGACAGAGCACCGGGACAGAGAGGACATAATTGGGGGAATTGGAAGAACGGACGGATTGTTTGTGATCGGTGAACAGATCAAAATTTTCATTTATCCTTGTCCAAATCTTTTGGGGCTGCTTTTAAAAAAAGAAAGGAAATGAGATAGAATTTGTTATTAGGTCGATGTCCTGATTGTGTCTGGCAGTAACTGATAAATTGATATAATAACACAATCCTGTTTGAAGGCGTCAAGGGCCATTAAGCTACGAGATTTGTGTCCTTGAAAGCGCGGTGATCAAATACTAAATGTAATGACTTGGAAAGTACATCCATTGCTTTGTGGCTCTCATAACTTTGGAGTAAATGGCGGTTGTCAACTCCTCTGCCTTGACTGCTTCGGTATGCATGGCACCTGTTCAACCTATTACTGTATATGCTCTCTTTTATTTCCATTATGTTGGTGAAATAGAGAAGCAATTCAACACAGAATACTTAAGTTGTTTTCCCTCCTTCCCAATTAGTTCCGACACAGTGGATCCAAATTCATCATCTGGCATCAATGTTTATGGCGAAATAAACAAATGGGGGTAATTTCAGCACAGTTATTCCATATAAAAATAAGTCAGAAGTAATAAATCAAGAAGCAAATTCTAGTATCAAACAAAATGAGCCCTAGAGAAGTGATTTTCCATCCAAGCATGAATACAACCTCAGGTCAAAGGTTAATAAGAGTCGTCTTCACAACTTCAAATGTCCAGCTACTGTGTTAGCAGCCAGCTTTACGTCCTATAAACACAGAGGAGTCCTGAATGTGACCTCATTTCTCCCGTAAATGCACAACTACAGCTGTTTATCGGTATCACAGAAGCACTTTTCACTTGGATATATGGCACAGAGACAAGGACCTGAAAGACAAAGTCATCAAGAGGTGGAGGTGAGCGTGATCAGTGTCTCTGCTGGCATCTATTTCCTGCCTGGCCGGCCTCGTCTGCCGTGTCACCAGCCATCACTTCTTCAGCCCAGTCTCTTTCCATGCCAATTGGCTCGACTCTCCGTCACTCTCGCACTCCCCGCCACGTCCAGAGAGGCAGAGACGGGCCGGAATCACTCATCACACGCTTTTAGTCCCTCGCACTTCACATCATCCCACACACAACACAGATTTACGTGTTCCAATTTAAGCATGAAAACGGATGAATGCACAGAGATACAGAAACAGGCATGCATGCAAATTCACACACACACACACACACACACACACACACACACACACACACACACACACACACACACACACACACACACACACACACACACACACACACACACACACACACACACTGTCCTCATTCTGCAGGGAAATGTGTGTTGTATATTAAAAGGTTAGTGTCTTGGGGACAATGACCTTTAGAAAAATCCTTTTGTTTACCAACATCTCTGGATGGAGATCAGCTAAAGATCAAGGTATAACGGAGGAGGAGATAAATAGAGTATTGCATATCACGTTCACGTTAAAAGATGTAAACTCTGATTCTATATTCTGACTCTAAATCTGCTGGAGCCTGCTCTCATACGGCGGTTACAGCTGATAACAACGTCCCTACCGACAGCGTCATCGCGGAAGTGCAGCACCCACCCTCCGGTTCCCCCCCCATGTTAACACTGTTATCTCTGTCAGCACTTTCCTCGTTGTTTGCACTGTTAGCACCATTAGCTGCGAGCTGCCGGCTCACCGTCGCCATGTTGAGAGGCAATAGAAATGCTCCCAATCCTGTATTTAGCACCTGTAAGTTGATACTGCAAACTTGTTAGTAGCCAGGTGCCTTTTCACTAGGGCTATCAAAGTTAATGCGATAATAACACGTTAACGCAAATTTGTTTTAACGCTACTAATTTCTTTAACGCATTAATGTAACTTGTGATTTTAGGTTGTAGCGAGCTCAGTTTTAAAGCTAGAGTGAAGATACTGGATTCATATGAAACTAGAAAACCTGAGGAATCCATTGGTATCAATCATGTCATACTAGCTTGTCGCAAAAGAGGCGAAATAATGCTCCAAACTTATTCTAAATTTTGGCGAGGAAAAACTGGCATGGCCATTTTCGAAGGGGTCCCTGCAGGTGTTGTTGCCTGTTGGGCTTGAGTTTACCATGTTATGATTTGAGCATATTTTTAGTACCTGTGAGGGTTTCTGGACAATATTTGTCATTGTTTTGTGTTGTTAATTGATTTCCAATAATAAATATATACATACATTTGCATAAAGCAGCATATTTGCCCCCATGTTGATAAGAGTATTAAATACTTGACAAATCTCCCTTTAGGATACATTTTGAACAGATAAAAATTGTGCGATTAATTTGCGATTAAGTATGGACAATCATGCGATTAATCGCGATAAAATATTTTAATCGATTGACAGCCCTACTATTTATACATCCAGCAGACACGGAGCAACATTAGCATTCATTTGGAGTCGTGTTTCTGTCCACCTGAATAATTTAAGTAATATTCCCTCTCATTTTAGCTCTGTTCTAGTCTCCACCAACTCCTGAGTAAAATATCTGGCACTTTAGCTGCTAAATGCTAAACTATGTTCACCAGCTAGTTGCTAATTTTGTCTGTCTGCTGTTTGGCGCTGGGTAGATAGCATACCGTGGGGTTTTAGGGCTTTTTGCATGCTGCGTCTGGGTATGATGAGAGTGAACCTAAACAGTAAAGTTGTGGGCCTGAAAAACAAAATGATCTAAAAGAAGCTAAAATGCTTCCTAAAATCCTTTTGTTTACCAACATCTCTGGCTGGAGATCAGCTAAAGATCAAGGTATAACGGAGGAGATAAATAGAGTATTGAATATCCCATACACTGTAAAATATGTAAACTCTATAACCTGACTCCAACACGTTTCTTGTCCTTTTTCAGCCCCTCAAGGTTAAGAGACTTGTGGAAGCATCATAAGCCTAAATCTGCTGGAGCCTGCTCTAATCCTTCTCGAAGCCCGCAGGCTCTCCATGTCCTTCTCATTAGCTTCATTAAAAGGATCCCTGTCCTTTCTACTTCCCTTTCGCTGCCTGCTGCCTGCTCGTCAACTGGGCCAATTACAAGCGGCTATCTGGAGTCAACGAGTATCTGAGAGGGGGCACACATGCACCGCTCCTTCCTCTTCCTTCCAGAGGGGAAGTGAGAAATCTACGCGTGAGAGGCGATGCCACTCACGTAGGAGTCAAACGCAGGGGGTAACAACAGGAGCGCTCATTGTGTAACTATATACAGTGCATTGAGCATCCATTGAGATTCATTTCTCAAACTTTTTACATGATTGGCGGGGTTAGAGTTTCAGGCAGCAATCTAATACTGCCCTCGAGGTCCCTTGAGAAAGAAGTCTGACTAGCGGAGCGAGCCAGCGAGGCAGCGAGGGGAGCGGGGGGAGCGGTGTGCAAATTGAAAGTAATCCTCAGGCCTGGCCGGCAGTGCTGCTGCATGCGCATCTATTCATAATTCATCACTCGACAGCAGTGAGGTGGAGAAAGTTCTGTCCATGTAATAAACCAGGAAGAGACATGATTGAAAGGCACTGATGGAATCAGGCAGATCAGCCTCTGTACTGCTGAAGGTCCCAGGTGAGACCGGCACTTGTTATAAGCAGGGAGACAGATGGAGCAGATAGCTGGGAGGCTGCGTATTTCACATCATATTAGATCCTACAGCTGTCCGTCCACACTGTTCTAGAGATTAGCTGACTGGGCCACTGTCAGTCTAACATGGACTGTCAAAGGATAGCAAAGACTTTTATAACTGAGACACCAGTTTTCCTCCAGTTGGAGCCATTTAAGCTTTTACCCGCATAACCATAAGGGAGTCAAACTGGCCTACTCAGCCCTTTTGCAAGTGTATTCACCAAATTCACCAAAACAGGGATAACTACTAAAGCTTGAACCTGCAATAAAAGATTTTGGGCCATTTGGGGGCAGTGGAAATTATGTGGAAATATCATTTATACATGGTAAATTGATAGTTAATTAAACTTAGTTAATAATTATTTTAATGTTCACAAAAAAACAAATGATAAATAATAATGTTTACTAATTATTAGTAATGCTATAATTTATATTCTTTTAACAATATATTGTTGCACACATTACAATATTTTTAGGGATGTCAATAAATTAAAATATTTAATCACGATTAATCGCATGATTGTCCATAGTTAATCACGATTCATCGTAAATTAATAGCACATTTATTATTAAGCTTGCTTTATGCAAATGTATGTATATATTTATTATTGAAAATCAATTAACAACACAAAACAATGATAAATATTGTCCAGAAACCCTCACAGGTACTGCATTTAGCATAAAAAATATGCTCAAATCATAACATGGCAAACTTCTGAAAATGACCATGACCATTATTCCTCGCCAAAATTTTGCGTAAGTTTGGAGCGTGATTTAGCCTCCTTCGCGACAGGTGAACCAACATGGTTGGTACCAATGAATTCCTTAGGTTTTCTAGTTTCATATGATGTCAGTATCTTCAATCTAGCTTTAAAACTGAGCCCGCTACAACCTAAAATATATATATTGATTATAGCCGCTTTAATAATTGCATCCTTGTAAACCCAGCAGTTTAACTCTATAATATCCAAGATTTGTCACTATGGTCGTAGCTGCATCTGTGACAACTTCAGAGACACAAATTCATCATATTTCAAAGCGGATCTGAAGCATGAACGTAACTGCAGCTGAAACTGTAACTCACTCAGTGAAACACGAAGTCCTTTAGCAGATCAGTGCTGACAGTTTAGGAGGACAGCTACAGTGATTCAAGACGACTGATGACGACAGACAAGCTGACAGCTCACCGACCACGCTCACTGAGCTCAACTCGACTGAAACAGACAACGTTATGAAAGTTGAAACAAGTTCAGAAAAATAAAACAAACCTTCACACAACATTCAAAGTGGAGTCTGCAGAGGCTTTTCACCTTCAACGCACATGTTCACAAGTCACCTACCCAAGTTCACTGAAATGCTGAAACACGCACAGCTTGTCTAGTGTCAACACATACTGTACACCGTGGAGGTGACTTTGGTTGTCGGGGATGTTGGCCGGCCCTGCGACAGAGCGGCCACCCATAGTTATGACATCAGAGTGACCTGAAGGTGAGCAGGAAACAGAGGAAGTGAAGAAGGTGAAAGCTGAGGAAGATGGAGCCCTGAAGCAGGGTGAGATGGGGTACACCCATGGATGTATAGAGTGAACTGGATACAGCGTTGGAGGCGGGGCCCCGTTCATTCCTATGAAAGTTGCTCAGTGGCGCATGAAGACAAAATGGCTCGACTTCCGCCTGGAAAGGTACCCGACATACATACAGTATGTTACCTCCTGAGTACTTGTTAGAGCTCACTGCAACATGTGCTTCGTCAGCTCCTCGTGGATATGCTAATTACATTTAGTGTCAGTTAGTATGGAGGCTGAAATAGCTGATGTGAAATAAGTCATTAAAGCCCATCATGAGCAGAAATATGAAGCTGGTTTTCCTCTGTGCCTTTCTAACTGTAACATGATGCTCGCTGGCATTCCTGACCCCTCCTTCGCCCCTCTCATTTTCATCTGTCTTCACCGACTCGGAGCAGCACAGGCTCGTCATTTCCACTGAAAAGCGAGGAGCCGTGGTGCTGTGTAGTTAGCGTGTATCATGTCAGTTCATGTAGTTCGTCTCATTTAATCCCCTCTGCCTCTGTGAAGGTCTGAGATGGTCGTCAACATCCATCAATCATCTCCTGAAAACTAATATCGGCTTCAAAATCAGTGAACACAACATCAGTTTTCATTTGGAGGATTTCTTTTTTTGTCCTCTCTGTTGAAGTCTAATTCCAATGGCGAAAAAGCAACAATTAAAAGGTTGTCTTGAATATTTTTTCCCTTCTCACTCCAGAGAATAGGCCATTAAATTTGGAGAGCACAGGTCATCACGAGCTGAAATGTTTTGCTCCTTCAAAGACAAACTTTTCTCCACAATTAACACCTGGCAACAAAGCTTCGTACAACACCCACACTACCACGAGAAGACACGTTTCTCTCCTGTCTTTGCATTCATTACAGAAATGCAAGAAACAACATAAATCAAAGTTCTAAAAATAAAATGTAAACCGTCAACCTGTTTTTAATAGGGCTGTCAAAGTTAACGCGATAATAATGCATTAACGCACATTCGTTTTAACGCCACTAATTTCATTGACACATTAACGCAACTTTGCAAAAGGTTCTAGTGCACTCAGTTTTAAAGCTTGATAGTGAAGATACTGGTATCATATGAAACTAAAAAAAACTAAGGAATCCATTGGTACAAACCATGTCATACTAGTTTGTCGTGAAGGAGGCAAAATAACGCTCCAAACTTACGCTACATTTTGGCGAGGAAAAACTGTCATGGCCATTTTCAAAGGGGTCCCTTGACCTCTGACCTCAAGATATGTTAATGAAAATGGGTTCTATGGGTACCCACGAGTCTCCCCTTTACAGACATGCCCACTTTATGATAATCACATGCAGTTTGGGGCAAGTCATAGTCAAGTCAGCACACTGACACACTGACAGCTGTTGTTGCCTGTTGGGCTGCAGTTTGCCATGTTATGATTTCAGCATATTTTTTATTCTAAATGCAGTACCTGCGAGGGTTTCTGGACAATATTTGTCATTGTTTTGAGTTGTTAATTGATTTCTAATAAAAAACATATACATATATTTGCATAAAGCAAGCATATGTGTCCACTCCCGTGTTGACAAATCTCCCTTTAAGGTACATTTTGAACAGATACAAAATGTGCGATTAATTTGCGATTAATCGCGATTAACTAAGGACAATCATGCGACTAATTGCGATTAAATATTTTCTCGATTGACAGCCCTGATTTTTAAAAAAGGAAGCGTATATCTAGATTCTTCATTCTTGACACAAAGCAATCTTGCACCAAAATACAGTTTCTGATCAAACAGGGTACATCTGAGATCAAAGTCTTGGCGCAAACAGCGATATCCACAAGTGTCCCTGACCAGTAACGATCCCTGTGTGACACACATGAAGCCGGTGCCGTGGCTGGCCTGAGATTACAGCATAATGACATGCTGATGAAATGTACTGGGCCATCCAGCTCTGTCCATGTTATGGTCTGCTGTCCATATTTCAGCTCAGCCTGTTTGTATGGCCTACTTCACTGTCCCACCCTCTAATCCTGTTGCCGTTGGGAACTGCCACACTGCCCGGTCCACTTCCCGTCTCTCCTCCACTCGGCTTTAATCTCGCTGCAGTCAAGACGGCGAGCTCTGAATTGGGTGCGACTGACTGTCGAAAACAGCCACGGCTAAAAATGTGACCACGTTTGTGAGAAACAAATGGAAAAGTGAAATGTCTTTATTTATTTCAGTGAAAAGAGGAGTAAATAATCTAATCTATCATACTGTGTGTGTCTGCTTACTCATGTGCATGTTTTCCGTCCCGCCGCGCTGAGCCCGATAATGTGAGAATGGAGATGTCTGGGATTCTGGCGTAATTATCCAAGAGTGTTAATTACAGGAAGAATTCTGAAGCAATTATAGGATCTCCAGCAACAACGCTGGCACTGAATCTGCTCTCACGGCAAAGAGACACAGAAAGAGTCTCGTGGCACATCACAGCAGCTAATTGTTGATTAATCCTCAAACATCAATATCACATTCAGTGCTCTGTAGTCACAGAAACGGCTGCGGAGATAATCATTAATCTGTTAAATCACAAATGTATCCTATTTTTCTTTTTCGTGGCGGTTAAATAATGCAGGGGCTGCCAGTTTATAGCTACGAGCTGAAGTAGAAGAGGTAGTAAGATCCCGTATCTGTGCCATGTCTTCTGAGAGATTAGCTAATGCAACAACGAGTCTTCTTGTTAAAATAAGGCAAGAAGTCAAGAGTTTGAAGAGAGGGAAGAGGTGGCAGAGAAGAGCAGCATGCATGAAGGTGCTGACCATGGAAAAAAAAAACAAAGGAGTCAACAATATGAGAAGAAAGAGAACGGGAATTGCCTTCAAACATTTATTAGACACAAGAAAGCAGCAGGCTATGCAAAATGAAACTGAAAATAGAAGCAAAAGAAGGATGACAGATGAAAACAGAAAGCAGAGATGTGAGATGGTTTAGGGAAGGTGATGAGGGATTATACATCCTGACAGAGCCATGGAAGGAGGAGAGCCGCAGAAATGGATTTGTCGAAAGTGAGGCACTTCAGAGGAACATAGACTGTAACCGTGTGTGTGTATGTGTCATCGGATGGTTGCTGGTTGACAGCCGCACTCTCTTATCTCTCTGGCGTAAATCTCAACTCGAGAGAGATTCCATCAGCGAGTGAGCTGCTGCTGTCCGTGCTACAACTCTGACTAATAGCAGCGCCTAATAGGGGGACAGGCAGTCTGACAGTAAAAAATCACAAATATGCACACACAAATCCTGCTAAATGCAAAAAAAAAAAAAAAAAAAAATGGGACAGACATACACCCGCTCAGCTGAGGCTCTGCAGGGAGTTAAAAGTGAACCTTGGCAAATGACACAGGTTGTCAGCTCCTGTGACGGAGGCTTAGTGAGAGAAAACAGCAGGAAGGTGGAGGAAGGAGGAGCAAGAGCAGATTGAGGATGAAGAGAGGGAGGAGAGAGTGACTCAGCTGCTCTCCCTAAAGGCCTCCAGGAGGAAGAGAGGGATGAAGAGGCACCAAAGAGGAGGGGTGCTCCCTCTCGCACAGAAAATCTCAAATTCTCTGAAATAAAAAAGAGAGGGGCCTCAAATAACTTGTCAAGAGGGAATTTACCCCCAAAGCAAACAGCAAATGTCCACAATACCAGAGTAGGGGATGAGCAAACAGTGTCCTTAAAGGGGATCGCCGTGCCACGCCATCTCACCAACCAAGTCTGAGGCGGATTACGACATCATCTGGCATACAAAGGGGCCTCTTTTAAAGTCTCTAGGTACAGCTATGGGCACCGAGTAATTGGGCCCTGCCTGCGCATTAAACATAGATCTGTTCTGACATCACACAGGAACTCAGCATCGGATGTACTGGGATGAAACGGCATGCTGGATAGAGTTAGAAACACAAACTGCCGCACCGCACCAAAAAAAAAAAAAAGCCTCGTCCATGCAAACAGACACAACCGCAGCTACATCCTGACGTAGAAATTATTCACAGCCTCTTTTGAAAGTGTTTACTCTGACATGCAGCCGGCGCCTTCCCGACACCGAGACATTCGAGAGATCCACCGAAAGTGGTTCTGATGAGACGTTTCGACGGGAGACAAAAGCGAGAGGCAGTGCGAGGGTGAAGAGAAAATCCTTTGAAAGAAAGCTACGGGTGTACGCTATATGGGACGGAGGGAAAGGAAAGCAGGCGGGGTTGTCTTTGAAAGAGATGGAAGGCTCTCCACAGCGTGCTGCAGGCCGACTGTCACGCAGGCAGGACGATCAATGTTTTTCTAAGAAAAAAGAAAAAAAAGATGAATAAATCAGCTCTTACCAATGACAGGCTAGAGGAGACGAGAGGAGCGTCAGCCCCGTTCAACACCGTCTCGCTGCGTCTATACTGTCTCCCATGAGAAATTCATAACCCTGAAGGCCAGGAGCGGCTTGTTTTCGTCACCTCAAAGTGTGGCACAGATCAGGAAGTACACTCAGTCAAACTGAGGGAATATGACAGGACACATTCATGTACATATGCACAGAGATATTCATAGACGCATAGATCCAAAGATTGTGATCTATACTGACAAGCATAACCCTATACGTCTCAGAAACAGCATGCAACCCGCCTCCACAGATAAAAATGGACCGAGCAGAGTGTTCCAGCTATTTCCCGAGCAGAGTACAGCCTTTACGATGCCCCAAACAACAGTAGAGTAAAAACTGGCCACAGCTGGAAGTCAGTTCAAAGAAAAGATCCTCAGCAAAGCAGAGCATCTCTGATGAAACACCTCTGACAAGCAAACCGAATCCATACGCTCATGAGGAGAGAAAGAGAGAGAGGAAGACAAAGAGGAAGAAGGCGAGGGAGGAAGAGGTCCGTTAAGCACAATCTCATCACATCCATCTGTCACGGTTGCACACGGACACACATACAGCTGCAGATTTATTAGTTCAAATGATGCAGAAACAAAGTAGGGGAGAGATTTTCTTCCAGGCGTCGACATCCTTTTCAAACGGGAGGCGTAAAATATGTTGCCCGCTCTCTGGGCTGCATGAAGAGATTTCTCATATGCTGCATGCACACACGCCTGCACAATAAAATGCAGAACAATTTCAGTCCTGCAATATGAAACCAAAAACATGCCATTGGATTTCCTGTATTAGCTTGTCAGGATATCATCCAAATTAGGGCTGCGACTAAGGATTAAAGGACCAGTGTGTATGATCTTGTGGTATCTAGGGATGAGGTTGGAGATTACAACTTCTTCCGCGTGCCAAGCGTGTTGAGAGTTACGGTGGTCGACGGGAAAACGCGAACGGCCCTCTCTAGAACCAGTTGTTGTAAGAGTAGAGTGCTTAAAGCGTGTGTATATGTGAGAAGTGAGTGATGAAGCAAGATAGGGAGAGTGGCGGCAAAGGGAGCGAGTAACGTAGCTACTGTAGAAACATGGCGGACTCCGTGGAGAGGACCCGCTCTCTATGTAGATATAAACAGCTCATTCTAAGCTAACGAAAACACAACGATTCTTATTATCAGGTGATTATACACTAAAGAAAACATTCTTATTAATATTATATACCATTTCTGCTCATAGATCCCCCTAATTGTTAAACACTTGTCCTCTATTTTCATTGCCGATTAATCTGTCGATTATTTTCTCGATTAAACGATTAGTTGTTTGGTCTATAAAATGGTTAAAAATGTCCATCAGTGTTTCCCAAAGCTTCCCCGATGACGTCCTCAAATGTCTTGTTTTGTCCACAACTCAAAGATATTCAGTTTACTGTCATAGAGGAGTAAAGAAACCAGAAAATATTCACATTTAAGAAGCTGGAATTAAAGATTCTTGACTTTTTTTCTTTAAAAAAAATACTCAGATTAATCCATTATCAATATATAACAAAAAGATTATCAAAATATTGGCGATTAATTTAATAGTTGACAACTAATCAATTAATCGATTAATCGTTGCAGCTCTAATCCAAATACACTATTCAAACTGGACTGGTATTAATAAGGCACGTTCATTAATTAAAATCATCACCAACATCATCGAGCTGCCAAATTCAACATTTTCCCCAAACACCCAGAGTGAAAACACTTCTGTTTCTCGTCAAACTAAAAGGTCACTTGAAAATAGCAACCCAGCTCAAATTAACATCTCCATAATGAAGTAATGTGTTACACCTTTTGTCAGCTGGCAGATGGTCTTAACACCTTCGAGCTACAAGCTGAAAAGCACTAATGAAGTACAACAGTACATTTCTGACCTTTGGTACTCAAAATCTCAAATGACGATACAGATGATCTCTTGCATGCATTAAGCAGGTAGCAGTTAGCTCGCAGTAGTTAGGTAGTTACATGTCAGCTGGTGTTGCAGAGAATTTGTTCTACCAAAGAAATCGCTTGTGTGCAACAGTAGCCCGAAAACGTGTGGCTATTACAAGAAATAGTCTGTCACATAACCCTCCGTAGAACAGCAAATTGTCCTTTTCACACTACGTTTTTTTGCACGTATTAAACAAACAAGATACAATGTGTTTGTTAGTGAGCTTCAGAGGTGCTGGTAGGCGGATTTTGTTACTTCTGGACAGAGCCAGGCAAGCTGTTTCCAGTCTTTGTACTAAAATAAGCTAAAGCCAAGTTCACACTACAAGACTTTCAAAGTCGTCAGATCGCTGTACTGTTCACACAACACAACTTGCCGTCTTTTAATCGGGAGTCTTGAAGTTGCAGTTTTCACATTACATGACTGACCGGAGACAGGAGGTCAAACACTACAAGATCTTTCACCGGGAAGAATCCCCGATCAGGTCTCCGAACTACGTTTTGTCAAAAAAAAACACGTGAGAAATACACGGTAAATGATGTGATACCATACGCAAGATACATTGCTGATGTTGTGTTTACAAAATGGCCTGTTTCCACACTCATTTTTACTATTTATTCCTCTAGGTGCAACAACATCTTGTCCTGCTCCGTGATGCAAATGCAACACAAACAGTAAGTTCCTATTGTTACATGTGAACCCTCCTCCCTCAGGTTTCCCCTCAACCCGTGTCTGGCTTTCTCATTGGCTGTAGCTCGTGGTCGGAGTTCCCGACAGGTCCAGATATTTAGCATGCTAGATATCTGGAATGTGTCTGCGAGGCATCGGCGAGTGTCGACGAGCCTCTCAGCTCGCGTCTTTGAGCAGTACACACGATGCTCGAGCGCCGATGTGCGAGCCGCAACCGATTTGCCTCTGATCTGGGGCTTTTGTCGGGGAGCTCCAAAAACTGTCGGAGAGCAGAAAATCAGGGCTAAAGTCATGTAGTGTGAACTTGGCATAGGCTAACCGGCTGCTTGCTGTTGCTAAATATTTACCATACAGACATTAGCGTGGTGTTGATCTTCTCACCTAACTCCAGATAACAAATCAAAGCGTACTTTCCTTATTATGTATACGAAAAATACGGACTTGGTGTGCAAAGACCTTTTACTCTCCAGTTTCATGCCTCTCTTCTTCCAGGAAGCAACACAAGCACACATGAAAAGCTTGAAAAAAGTACAAAGAACCAAAAGGCAACACATAAAGCAACAAACAGAGAGGGCAAATGAAGTGAAGTCAAACGGAGAGAGAGCGGCCTCATCGAGCAGCTCGCTCTCATCCCTCTGTTCTACTGATCTCCACTTCAGGAAAATGATTCGATCAGCTGATTATCTGATTTATGTTCAGCGGCTGAAAAGAAGATAAAAGTCGGCTTTAGTTCCGACAGCCTGATTCACAGAGCGGAGAGATAGGGGAGCGTTGGGGGGGGGTTATGGGCTGATATGAAGATGCAAAGAGGCATGAATGTTTAATCTTCACTTATACTGACGGCTCACTGGGATATCTAAAATAGGGTCACGAGGTTCAAAGTCCAATTTCTTAATGAGGAAGAGCGACGGAAGCAGACAATATTTGAGATAAACAAAAACACAGATGTTATTTTTGCACCAGCAATCACATTAATGTTGAAATAAATGCATCATTATCAACCCACAGACGTCTGAATAAATGAATGCGTCAGCTGAGTCCAACACGCTGTTAACCGTAGAGGACGACAGGCCCCATTAGAGGAATGGTTAATTAATCATGTGCTTAATACCCTCGCACGGTGTTAAGTGCATCTGACCACAACACGAAAAGTTCTCATTGGAGTCGGAGTCATTAGTAGGTTCAGGACTGAGGGGATTATGACAAAAAAAATACTACATTTGATCGTCAAGCACTTCGAAATCAATTAGGAGAGACTGGTGAGGTGAGGAGTGTCTGCATATATATGTGTGAGTGTGTGCAGCTACAGGCATCTGAATTTAATTACATTTCAATCCAATCATAGTTTTTTGTCTAAATGCCACAAAAGGCGTGTGACGTTTCAGGGTCGAGGCAAAGAAAAATGAGTCTGTCTTACAACAGCAACACACTGCATGTCGTGTGTTAATCCAATCTTGCTTCATAATTACATAATTGAAGAGAGCTGATTAAAGAGCTATCTGGTGTGCCGGGCCCACGGAGAGATGGTATGAAAGATGTGTGTAACTCGAGTCGACCCAAAGGACACAGCTGGTTCTTCACAGTGAGCCGTGTCTGCCGGGTTCAGCTGCTACGAATGGGGTTCATAAAAGAGCTGGAAGGAAGCATGAAAAGTAATAATATCTCAGGAATCAATCACTTTATATTAAGTAGGAACTGGGGATGTCAAAGTTAACGCGATAATAACGCAAATTCGGTTTAACGCCACTAATTTCTTTAACGCATTAACGCAACTTGCGATTTTTAATTAACCTCTTAAAAATCGGACGGGCCACCGATCTTTCAGAGGTTGTAGCAGGGCTCGGTTTTAAAGCTATAGTGAAGATACTGACATCACATGAAACTAGAAAACCTAAAGAATCCATTGGTACCAACCATGTTATACTAGCTTGTCACGAAACAGGCTACATAAAGCTCCAAACTTACGAGAGGGAAAACTGCCATGGTGATTTTCAAAGGGGTCCCTTGACCTCTGACCTCAAGATATGTGAATGAAAATGGGTTCTATGGGAACCCACGAGTCTCCCCTTTACAGACATGCCCACTTTATGATAATCACATGCAGTTTGGGGCAAGTCATAGTCAAGTCGGCAAATATTTCAATCGATTGGCAGTCCTAATAGTAAGTAACAATATCTCTGGAATCTATCACTTGGTTTATACTTAGTAGAAACGTTTTTTAGTGGTTGAAAGTTCCTCTAAATTTACGCTTTTATCCACAAGTGATATTCTTTTGAAAATATGGACTATATTTTTGACACAATATAAATGCAGCTAATGGTGTGACAGTTTCAGGTGAAATAAAACAGCTCAGCAGCTCTCACGATCATTTGAAGCAGCAAAGCATTTCTCAAAACTGTCTGAAGAAAGAAACAAATAGCTCTTAGGATATTTTTGAGTTGAAAACAACCTTTCAGTGCTCAGTGTTTATACTGAAGACAGGTAAGGTTATATCTAATTGAATCTTACTATTCGCTGATGCAGCTGCAATGCTTTTGACTGAGGACCAGTTTGTTAACGATCGAGTGTTTTTGTGGAACAGGTGAGTTAGTGGAGATAACGCTGGATGCTGCAGGGATCACATGATCTGACAGGGCAGCATGTAACAAACATACTGCAGTACAAACGCCCTTTACTCCCTTTGTTATCTGCCTCCTCTAGCTTGCAGGGATGGTTGAGGGTTAGATAGGATAGTTGTAACATGGCAGGAACTTTCCCCGTAGGTTTACTGAGTCTGTTGAGTCACGAACATGTTTTATTTTAGAACACAGTCTCTTCGTGTTTTTTGAGGACTGTTTCGGCCTTATAGAAGGCAGATGTTTTAACACTTAACATCAGGTTTAAACAGATAATTAGCAGTATCAATTATTATTTTTATGCTCTGTAAATTACCATTATAATGACAGATTCACCAATTATGTGTTTAGAATGATGAATCTGTTAAAAAACAAACAAACACTGAGTATTAATTCTATAAAATCTCAGTATTTTCTAGCCGTTACTGTAACCTATTACTATACATATTACATCTTTGGTTTAGTTTATCTTAATCATTTATATTGTGTGAATTAGATGTATAATAATCATCATAGTATATATATTTTTGGGACGGTGCAGAATTTAATTATTATCATTAGTTATTATTTAATTGTCTTCTACAGCACTTTAATTATCATCGTTACCATTTAAGTTATTTATTCAGGTCCCCATGTCTCAGAGTAATTTTAGTTCCTACCTTCTGTTGTTTTACGGGGGACAGTTGCGAGTGTAACAACAACAGAGTAACATGGCGCTCTTCTCATTTCTCAGTTTGTACATCCTTAATTCCTTTCCTCGCCTCCTCTCCTCGCGTATTAGTTCCTCCCATCTGAGATGCGAGCGGAGGAGGCAAGGAAGAGACACGAGGAGAGAGGAGTCGAGGCAACAGGCATTTAAAAAAACGAGGCATCCTTGCTTCGGAGTCATTTTAAAGCGACGTCAGTTAAATATATCTGTCTGTATGTAAATCTATATAATATCTGTCCAATTTCACGCCTCTTTTATACATCACAGGTGCCAAAAAGACTTGTGCATCCTCGCTCACAGCTCCTCTGGCATTCCTCCTCTCTCCTCGAGACGCATTTAAAGGCCTTTACAATGCTGATCTGCGCTGCCTTTGTCAAGGTTGAATAGAGTAATAAAGTTTGCCGTCCTGGCTCGGACTACGGAGCCTCCGTGTTGTTGTTTCATAAAACCAAACTCAACCTGATCTGCACGACTTGATTGGTTGATGCCTTTATTCGTGGTGCAAAAGCTCTGAAAATCGACCTTGTTCCGAAAAAAAATTGTCACTTTTCGCAGCGTAATATTTGTGTTCTGTGTGAAAGTACTCACGACAAAAACAACATTTAGAAAATATATAATGACGTGCAAATTAGTTGCAACAAAAAAATGTGGTGTGTAAAGGCCTTAAGGAATTAGGCGCTGAGATCGATTTCCAGTTCAGAGGCAGGAGGATGGAGAAGACGAGGAGGCACAAAATAGAGAAATGAGAAGAGCCGATGTGCAACAGTGGAGTCATGCGTCTGATATGAACCCCTCCAAAAGGGAGAAGTTGTGTATTTTGCTGTCTTGCTGTGAAGGATTGAAGGAGATTATTCATGAGAGACTGTAGCCCACTTCAGTCAAAATCAGTCAATCAACTTCTAGTGTCAGCTCTAACAATACAACGCAGTATGTAATCCTTGGACTGGTAAGGATGCTACCTTCCTGATGAGGACACAGCACAGGCAGAAGCCTTGAACTCCATTTTCTCCAGCACTCTCAGTCATGGTGGTCGATCCATACTGAGGAATATTGTTTTATGGCTGGACGGTCGCAGCACTTCAAGCTGCCAGCAGCAATAGAAATACATAAAATGAAATGAGCCGGAGAGAGCGACAAGTATATAAACTCCCCAAATACCCGACACTTCATCCTCGGTGTTGGAGACAATTTGCTCTCCATTACATGACTTCAGATATCAGCTCACTCACACCAAACGCTTTAATTGTTGGTCTTTCAGCGGGCGTTAAGTGTAAATGAACATAACTGTCTCTGTTGCTTCACATTGTTAGAAATCACCAACTCCTGAGGAGTACTGGGCAAAACAATGCAAGACGCAAAAGATGTAGTGTTGGACTCTGAATTCCTCTTACGTGCATAACCACTGCTTACCTACATTCCTGAGACTCCTCGGCCTCCCTTTTAGTACTTATGTAATGCTACGGTCATCTCATCACACATTCTTTCATCCAGAGACCTCCGGAAACATAAAATATGCAGCATCCAAAGAGCAGAAACTGCTCTTTCTCACCCCTCCGCTTCCTATCTCATCTCCAGTCCTCCTGAGCCGGTCCAGTAAAATCACACAGGACCTATCATCGGCTTAAATGAGCCAATTTAGTTTACAAAAGACTTCTACGAAACACAGAGAAAGAGTGAACTGGGGAAAAGCATTCAGAGGTAGATTAGAAAAGTGTAAGACCAGACCCATCCGGGTTCATGTAAATTGTCAGAGCTTGGATAAGTGCTTGTGCTGGATGATACTGTAGCACTATGGCAGGGTGTGTACTCTGTCATACAATCTATAAATAGGTTCTGCAACTAGAAATGTATGTAAGCTCATATAGTTTTGAATTATAGACGTATTTTCTGAGAGGGTTTTTTCTTCAAAAACATTCAGCAGAAGATAAATGGACTCCCCAACATCAGAGTACTTTTATTAGTCTGCTATATTGTGCTGGGTTGACGTATTACTTTGGCTTTGATCCTGTCGGTTTCACACAACAGAAGTATTCTGTAGTTACTAGAGGCTCCATTAGAGTCATTTAAATAAATGGCACTACAGTGAAAAACTGCAGAATGCAGTTGATTACTGCACTGCTGAACTAATTTGTCTAGAGCATCAGCCTATTTTCAACAGAACAGCAGCATGATTCTGAATTAAAACTCTATTTATCTATATCTATCTATATCTTGTCACGGTCCGCTAGCTGTCCGTTCTGTGTGCGCGCTGAAAAAAAATCCGGAGCCAATGCTGAAGTGCCTTAAACTTGCATTCTTTCTAATATCCAGCAGGGGGCGACTCCTCTGGTTGCAAAAAGAAGTCTGATTGTATAGAAGTCTGTGAGAAAATGAGCCTACTTCTCACTTGATTTATTACCTCAGTAAACATTGTAAACATGAGTTTATGGTCTCAATCGCGAGTTTCAAGTCTTCTTCAATACAGCATGATGTTCATTTAGTAAATTATGGTCCCATTTAGAGTCAAATAGACCATAAAGCAGGGGATACTTTAGGGCGGGGCTACCTTGTGATTGACAGGTCGCTACCACGGCGTTGTCCGGTCTGGGAGTTGTCTTATTCAGTGTTCGGTTGTACTTAGCTCCACCCTCTCGTGTCACTTCTGGTTGCAAAAAACCAAGATGGTGACGGCAAAAATGCTGAACTCGAGGCTTCAAAGCGGCAGTCCACAAACCAATGGGTGACATCACGTCTTACATACAGTCTGTGGTTCATACACAGCCCTGGCTCTGTAAATGGGAAACAACGTGGCTCGCACTGAGCCACACAACACTATTCCAGCCAATCAGCACCAGAAGGCGTTAATGTTCGTGCACAGGACAGGACAGAGGGAAGGCCATAGATGTATTAAGAGAAAGGTAGTGGGAGCGAGAGGGACGGTAAATCTGGAGGGGGGGTATTTGAGTTCAAATATCAGCAGTCTTTCTCCAGAATCGCCGACTCCTCCGTTGAGCCCTGGAAAAACATACTTGAGTCTAATTTCACTAAGTAATACTAAATGTCTTTTACAGACTCAGGCCGATTTTAATGTCACGCTGTTAATCGTTCTCTACGGCAGTGACTGCCAATGAGGGATACTTGTACCGCAGGCTCTACTCCTGCAGTTGCCAGGGGTTACGTGGTAAGATTGTGGAGTAGCTCAACTAATTTGATTAAATAGAAATTATGATGTGATTTAAAAAAGCACATATCCATGTTTTGAGTCTAGAGCTGCAATAATAAATCGATTAGTTGTCAACTATTAAATTAATCGCCAACTATTTTATTTATCTATTTTATTTTCTAACTATCTATAATACGAATGCAAACTTAAACCAACCTAAATATTGACAGTTCGAGTGTATAAAAAAGATATTGTAACCCCCACTTTTATACCCACTTTTTACTTTTATAAGTTTTTTTTTATCATTAATAGTTCAACAAAATCCACATCCATGAGCACATTTCAAACATAACGACTGGCGTCGATGAAGAGGGAAAAAAAGGCCTGAGTCATTTCATCTGACGAAAAAAGGTTGGTAACCGCTGCTCTACGGTAACGAGGTCAGCCAGCCTCTATCGTCACGGAAAATGTCAAATGAAGCAATCATGTTTGAAAATAAAATACTTGTAAGGCCCAAATTCTCTCTAAGCTCTGCATTAAGGTTACATCCTCATCTGAACATCTATAATGGCATTACAGCAGTCTGTGAGTGGGGGGACGGCCAGCGTACACAGGCCCATGATCGCTCCAGCTGGACATCTTAACCGCGACAGCTGACATGTCAGCGTGCCTGCAGGTATCTGACAGCCACTCACAGGGGGCACTCGCTCCTTTCCCTCCTCCCTGCCTTCTCCGAAAGAGCAGCGATGCCCTCTTCTTGCTGACAGCGGATGCATCCCCGCTTTACTACCCTCATAAATACTCCAGAGTTGAAAACAATGAGGCTGTGCATTGGCAGCGTTAAGCTGAGGTAATGTCACTATTGAGCACGGCTGACAGCTTTATGTGCAGCAGGAAGCATCAAAATGAGAAGGTAAGTGTAGGAGTAGTAATGGACAAGACTAACAGGCCTGATTCAACAATGCACTCTGGGCCACATAGACCTGTCAGCAGACATTTCATTACTGACACATAAATCTGTCAGATTGGGAGGCTAAGTGGCACCTCGGGTGCCATTAAGTGCTGTTGTATAATTGCATTCACTTTAATGCTGCTTTTCTCCTGTTGATTTTTAGACAGTAGCAGCTACTGTGGCTCTCGACGAGCAGGAGGGGGGCGACAAAGACACAATGTTTAATCTAAATGTGATGAAAAATGGTAAATAAACTGGAAAGCACTTTACAGTGTGCTTTTCATTAACCCATTATTTACACAACAATGGGCCGAAGAGAACATACAGAATATGCTAAATAAAGTCAACAAAAATAGTGACGTTTAGCCTATAAAGTAATTTGCGGTAAACTGAAGGAGAAGGGATTCGTGCACACAGTAGATGAGTGCAGAGTCAAAGTGATAAAAAACTTTGACAGCAATATTTCAAAGACCACGATTGCCTGCATAGAAGTGGAAGCTCTCGAGACGAACCAGAATAAATAGAAAACGAACCAAAAGTTTAAATTTCACTCTGATTCGGACTAGCCCAACAGATGGCTCATGAATGTGCCCTCAGAAACACAAAGACAACTGTACAATCTCAACTATAATTAGCATTTAGTGACATGTTTTTGTAATGTATGCAAGAATTGCCGGGACAGTGGCAAACCATCGTCCCTGACAGACGAGGAATGAGATAAAAGCAAAACTGTAAACCTTCCTTCTAAAAACAGCTTATTTCTAGAACGGCACTAAGAACTGAACAGAGGCAGATGAAAAGCCGGAGCAGAGAGGGAGAGGGCTCAGCAAACACTGGCAGAGGCTTAGATGTGTCACGCCGACGACAGGCACCGAGCCTCTCACACTGAGATGACTGCAGGGATCGATCAAAGGCTGCCTTCCCCTTTCTGCCCCACGTTTAGATCATTAAAAGCTAATTGAGTAACGAAAGACACACACGCATGCAGAGCGGCTGTGCTCGCACGGATGCAAAATCTGAAGGATGACAATAGAAAAGCACAGGCGGCGTGAGATAATGAGACCCGATGTCCGTTTGAGTTAGAGAGCAAATCGATCAGCCGGGACTGCACCATGACAGTGTGAAGAGGAGGCTGAGGGGGTAAACTAGTGTCACGATGATCTCAGGGTTGAATCTTACGCTCGTCAGGTCATCGGTTCAAGTGAGCCTCGACTGACCGCTGAGATGTGGATGAAAGGGAAGAGACAGTGGCGGCAAGGGGGGAAAGGAGCACAAAAGATTAACCCGATGTGCATGATCTCTCCGCTCTGATCTCGCTTTGGTGTGTCAAAGTGTCAGACAGCACATCAAGTGGACCACCAGATGAGTGTGTGTCTGTGTGTGTGTGCGTGTGTGTGTGTGTGTGTGTTTTTATGTGTGTGTGTGTGTGTGTGAAGTTAGCTCACCCAGGACTAGAACTTGCACAGCGCTCCTTCCACATCTGCAAGCCTGGAGGTGCTCTGATCACTGCTGGCCGTCTGCTCTGACTATCTGTGCAGGATAATGTTGCTCCTCCAGTCTCTCCAGACACTGAGCTGCTTCCTCCTCCTCCTCCTCCTCCTCTTCCTCCTCCAGCAGCAGTAGCAGCAGCAGCAACAGCAGCAGGACTGGACCGCATTCACTCACCTTCCCTCCTCTCTGCTTCTTCTCCTCCCGGCACTGCTGTTGAATTATCTACCGCCTCCCGAATGAAGTCCCCGGCGCTCCGCTCTCCTCTCTCCTCTCCTTTGTACTAGGACGGCAGCAGGAGCTCCTCTCACAACGGGCTTCCAGCTCTGTGTCTCGGAGAAGCGGTGAGGGCTGCCACCGACAGCGGCAGGCAGCTCGGACTGACGGCGCTCTCGTTATTGGATTGCACGTGTATGAGTGTCCTGGCATTTGTGTGTGTCTGTGTGTGTGTGGGGGATGTGGAGCGTATGTGTGTGTGTGTCGGGTTGAAAGAGGAGCCGGCTGCTGTGCTGTTCATTGGGGCTCATCTGCGCTGTTGCCTCCCTCTCTCCCTCTCTCTTTCTCTCTCTCTCTCCTTCTCCCTCTCATACTTGGGCTGTTTGGTGCTGCATTCACGTCCTGTGGGGGGAAAACGGAAGATGAGTTCTCTACTTACAAATTCAGCTCACTTTAGCATTCAGGTGGTGGGCATACTCACAATACTCTGCAGGGACACACTGATGGGACAAAACAGATTTAAATGGATTCTAAAATAAATATGTGCATAAATACAGATAAATGTATAAATGTACCAATAGATTTGGTAATAATTCAATATTATTTAAAAAATGTTATTCTCTGTTTCTATTTATTTATTTATTTATTTGTATTTCTTAATTGTAAGTTTAATCTCAAAATGTGCTTTTTTTTTTATATTTTCCCTAAACATTTTGATTTCATATGCTCACTTTTGGCCACCCCCTTGCCCTACGAACCAAGACCTCAGGGAGAGGGTCTTGTCTAGATGGTAACCCTCGACTAGCAAAACTCTCGCGAGATGATTGAGGTTAGGCTGAGTCGTCGGGCAGCGAGTCTTGCGAGTTTTCTCAAGTTTTCTTTCCAAATCTAGGGTAACTATCTAGACACGACCCAGGAAGCACCAGGCTTTGAAGCCAATTTTTGTAGTGGCCAAACCGTGGCATTACAAGGTTAGGGTAATCGTTAGGGTAAAGCTAACTTTACCCTAACACGTTACTGGTTGAATGTTAAAATCAGCCAAAATTGTCAAAATTTTAAGCTAACGTCAAATAACGTTTGAGACCTAATTCATTTTTGTAATGCTAAATGTGTCTGTTAGCTGTGTAAATATCTAATGTTAGCAAAAGAAAATATAATTGTGTCTGGCTGCATCTTTGACTGAGGCTGCTAACTCCTGTTTAATTGTTCGTGAAATTAGTCCACAATTTATTGGTTTATTTAAACCTGCATTCATTGATTTTGGCCACCTGAGGGCAGCACAACAAGCCATAAACCCAACAATGACATATTAGCACCTTGTAAAGTTGATGTGGTGAATGGCAGCAAACTGTTTCGTTTCTATACATATAACAGACACAGAAACATTAGCATTTATGTCAAGTTGTGTTTCAGGGGAACACTCTCCATTTAGCTCTGCTTTGGTATCTACAAACTCCTGGGGGAAATATCTGGTTATTTAGCAGCTAAAGGCCCTATTTTATTCACCAGCTGGTCGCTAACATTGTCTGTCTGCTGTGTGGTGCTGGGCTGGTACCAAACAGTTGGTTTTTAGGATTTTTTTCCCACTGAAAACAGTCGCCTGCAGCGGTGAGAGTGAACAAAAATAGTAAAGTTGTGGGCCGTAAAACCAAAAACAATGAGCGGAAAGATGCTAAACGCTCCACAGAGTTGAAGGGAAGTGTTGAACTCGCTTTCTCCTCAACCTGCCTGGACCAATTAAATGACTTCAGACAACCATCAGAGGAAAGACGTCTCGATACATTGAATGATATCAACATTATATCACATTCATTTGGACTTTTTTGAATCTACAGTATATACTCACACATTGGGAGCACTTTGGGGTTCAGTGTCTCGCTGCACGACACAAAAGAGGAGCCGCAGATCGAACCACCAGCTCTACAGCCAACCACCGACCCGGTCTACCAGCTGAGCAACAGCTGCTCCTACTGCAGTGAAAGTGGAGAGAGGGTGGTGGCGAGCCGTGCCAGTTGGTTGAAACCGTTATAGGCCGTTGAGGGGTGGATTGTATTTCATTTCGTGGTGAGTGTAGAAAGAAGCTCTTGCCCTACAGTATATGGGACTGAAGCCAAAACAATTTTTTCCATTAAAGGCAACATGTATAGTCTAGGGCTTCTCAAGCAAGTCAACTAACACTCACACGATTTTGTCGACTAATCGATTAGTTGATTTAATCGACAGTTTCTCCACTAAGAATCACACAAAAGCACCACTTTAAATCTTGTCTTTACCAGAGATGTGCTCATAAGTTTCTAGGAAATAATTCATTCAGCATGAAAAAAGCATAAAAAATGACTAATCGACTAAAGAACTCGTACTTGACCAAGACCAAAACAATTAGTCGACTAATCGTACGTGTCCACATGGGTGTTTTTGGACGCGAGGGATCGCCTCGCTTCCCAGCATTGGACGCTTCATGGGCTGCCACTCGGCACCTGATTGGATAAACACTTTCACTCCTGGGCTGCTCCCAGCTTTCAAACCGGAACCAACATGGCAGCTCATTTGGAAACTTTTTTCTTGCATATTACAAAAGTAGTTTTTAGGTAAGAAATAAGCCATGCAGTTGCCGAATAGGTTTTCATTTTAGATCGACAACGGTTAGTTTGGACGTTTTTGGGGAGTTTCCAGAGGCGGCGAGTCGCGCCGGACGGCCCTGACTTGCATAGTGTAGCCTAGACCTCAACTTTATGCAAATGAGGAGCGGGCAACGTGACGCCGCGTCTCTTGAAACGCAACGCTACTCTACCAGAATGCATTTCTCGGTTGCTTACATAGACAATGAATGAGAAGCTTGGAAAGGACGGAGGCTGTGGACAGTCAAACTTTTCCAAGAAGTTGTTTTGTAACCTCCAGGTCATATAAGGATATTTACTGTTGGAACCAGTACGACATTAATGTAGAATTATCTTCACAAGACACTGTTAGCCAAAAATATTTTCTTATACAAGGAAATAACATTCAGTATATTGATGATGTTATTATCGACCACACAAAATACACCGCAGCCTACAAGGACAGTCAATAAGATCACATTACCATATCAAGTAGGTGTGAAGTAAAAACAGATGTGAGATATATTTACAGTTTCAAGCAGACTGGGCACTTCCCCCCCCCACACCATTCATTCTTAACTAAATTGCTCGGAGTGTCTTTAATGAAAACACTCAGATGGCGACAAGGACGGGAAGACTCGCACTCTTCCTCCCGGCATCCTCACACATCTTTTACATTTCACTGCAGCTTTTTAAGAGAGCATAAATCGGAGCCCGAGGCAGTATAGGAGTGTCATATCCAGGTGAAAATGGAGGCTGTGCCATGTTTCATCCCATCTGCAGTCTGTGTTGCGGTCCTCAAAAGCCACAATGAAGCGTTCCTGTGCTGCAGTCTCTGTGTATGTGTGGTCTCTGAATGCTACAGTGTCACTCTCCAAGTGAAAAATTAAAACATGGGGGAATTTTTACTACAGGATCTGAGTATTGCCGCTGGTTATTGCATTTTAAACCCAAACTGTTGTGCTGCAAAAGCCCGTAGTACAACGACCTTCATGAATGTCATTTCCCCTTCAACTGTTTCCAGGTACAAGCTTTGCGGTGAGGTGGAGGATACTATACTTGGCTGAGTAGCTCTGTAGCAGCTTTATAATAATACAGCTCAGTAATAATCACCATGCCTCCCGCCGTGATCCAGACCTGAGGGAAGCAGTGAAACCAAGTCCGCTCTGGGTTCCCGGGGTTTTTCTGGCTTAATATTTTCAAGGATTTCTGCAGAAGAATTGAGGGGGTGGGTGTTGATAAATACGTTATACATAAAACATGAAGGCAATGTACCTGCCTGCTGTGCAGGTTGAAAAGGCTGTACATCAACTCTAAGGCTCCATAGTCATTTGTCAAATTGAAGGTACTGCTTACCCTCGCTTTCTCTGTGTGGGTGTGAGGGGCTGAGTTACCAAAAAAAGTCAGTCATGGTCCTGAGATCCAAACACTGTGGTACTCAGGCAGAGATATAAAGCAATTTAGTACATTTATGTAAGTACGGCCATTAAGTAGAGAGGGAAATATTGTGAATAAGCCAAAACATCCTGCACACTGTTGATCACTTGTACTAATTTTATCAATAACTTTTCAATCCTCAGACTTTCATCTGGTAAAATTCATGTGAAGTAGCACCACATACAGTATTATGATGCTCCTTGACATCATGAATGCTACCTGATAAAGGTTGCTTGACAAACATCAGTTTGGCAATACGTCATCCAGAGTAGGCTCTCATGACCACGCCCCCTTTTGGGGGAAAACAATCCCGTGTCCCTCATAGACGGCAACAGAGTAAACAGAAGAAGTTGAGACATGTCTCCAAACTTCTACTTTAAACAAACTGGTCATAGTAATAACACTGGCGTTGATGTCTGCTGGGTATACAGGAAGACAAGACATACAGTATGAATGGATGGTAATATTAACTGAGCAGGCAGAAATACTGTCTCAATAAAATGGTTTGTAGTGTTAGTGAAATATCTTCCCTTCACATCATTCATCTTGCAGTGTTTGCAACTGGTGCAGCAGCACTTCAAGCAGCGACTACAGTAAATCACAATAACAACGGCAGCTACAAAAGTGAGTCATATTAAGTTGAATACCAATCAGCAGTACAGTGTGTGTCAGCTTTAATAAATAACTGGCAATGGCCTTTAAAAGTGAGTCTTAATGGAATGAATACTACAGTGGTCACCAGTAGACTCATATCAACACTGAGTGGAAGTCATTTTAACAACATCACAGCCTCAAAAATGACCATCAACATTTAAACACTATCAACACAGTCTGAACAGAAAACCATTATGAGCTTCACACAACAGTTCTCTACTACAGCATTGTTGCTCTAAGCTTAACCCCCACCCTTTACCAAACCCCTCTGCCAGTGTTAAATCACTAAGACTCACCCACTCATACAGACAAACAACAAGCTAACGGCCTTAAGCAAATTAAAGCAGTTTTGACCGTTAATGCACGCCCACTCACTCAAAACAAAACATACAGAGGAAAGATTTTAAGTGAATGGAGGACAAAGAGAAGCACAGCAGTGGGATGTGGCACACGCCTACTTTACATTTCCTGAAAAGTAATTCTGACAGAATTCGGAGAGCGAGTGGGTGAGTGGGTGAGTTTGAGAGTATCTGGGGGGAAAAAACAACAGCATATGAATATATAAATGTTATTATGTTAATAGAATGTTGTTTTGTTTGTAAATGGTAGAAAACATCAAGTTATGTGAGTGTTTAGTTCGGCGGCTTGTGACCTTTTAAAGTGAAGCAATGTCTACTCACAATCAATACAGTTTTTTTTATATATGAGGTGCAAGTAGTTCAAGCAAAAAGTGCTGTTCCCTCATCAAATTGTTTAATTTGAGCAGCTTTTACAAGCCTGAAGAGGTCTTGTTTATCTCACAATAAAAAAAAAAAACAAGAGTCTACAGTCATACCAGCAGCTCTGTGAGGCTGTACAATGACAATACTAACATGCTGATGTTAAGTAGGTAGGGGATGTATATAATAAAAAATAATAATAATAATAATAATAATAATATACAGTATGTGAATGAAAATGGGTTCAATATGGGCACTACCCATGAGTCTCCCCTTTACAGACATGCCCACTTTATGATAATCCCTTTGCCACTTTTGGCATGTATGCAGTGTAAATGTGTTACTTTCACCTATTCTAAAATGGTGTATTTGAATTTCCGCATGAGGTCCCTAAACAGTCTTGGAATTGTATAAAATATCACTGTAAAGCTGCGAAAAAATCCGCTAAGGAGAGAGGAAGGGGTGATGGATAAAAGAAACACAGGACTTTCACCCAGGGGACCGGCGTTCCTTCGTGTCTCGTGTGAAACCAAAGGTCGGCTTATTTTTATTGATGACGTTGTCACGTGACGTTATGGCGACACCATGTGTTACAACGTTAACCACGCACGAACAATAATGTTTATTTGCACTTGTCAAAACCAATATTAAAACTATAAAAACAAGGCAAAAGTGAGCATGGCTCACATACCCCCCCTCACTGCTTGACCCCCCCCAAAGTAGGGCTAAAGGTTTTGCCCTTTTGGAAAAATTCCCAAAATGTTGGGCAGCCTGGACTTCTTACCCCCAAAAGGCACAACTACACCACACTGTCAACCAAATTTGAAGTTCCTAAGTTAAATAGTTTCCGAGTTCTGCTCCGGAAACTAAAGTGTGACACGTGAACAGACAGAAGGACGAACATGTGGAGTGCTATATACCCCCGACTACTTTGTGGGGGGGGGTATAATTAAGATACAGGAATGAAATTATATTATAGCTCATAAGACGATAAATGGGTGTGCACGAGGCATCACATTTTTGTGCATCCATGTGTGTTATACCTGCTTTGCATGCACACCAGTGTGGGTTCAGGAGTGTGTCCTGCAGCCTTACACTGAGTGCCGTGCTGAGCCCATCTGGCCTTTGGCTGCCGTTGGACCGGCCAGACCGCTGCAGCTGTGAACCGCCGACGAAAAGAGCAATCGCACTACTTCCACAAGCTGTGTGTGTGTGTGTGTGTGTGTGTTTGTGAGTGTGAGTGGGCAAGCGAGCACAGTGTTAGATCTTCACTGCAGCCGTGAAAAGGACTGCGTGAGTAATCTTTGCTGCTCAGCTCGTCTCCCTGCTTCGGACTCCCTGCGGGTGATGCGAGCTCAGAGGTGGCACATGTACTTCACTAACGACGCTGACATATTCAGGCAGCGAGTACATTCATCACACCACAAGCACGGATGTACACAAAGAAGGCACAAAAAGCACCTGTCTCTGCTGGTGTGGTGAGCTGCTGGTCTCTCCTCTGTGCTATCTGCGGTGCGATTAGGAGGACATGCTTCACGAGGACAGAAATTAAGTGACAATGCTGCATGTGAAAGGCATTACGCAGTAGGCTTGCTGCGCTAATCGGTGTTAGCGGTGTTACACGGTGTTTGGGCATACACCGATTACAGTCGTTTTGCTTTTTTTTTTATAGAAAAACACACACAAGACGAGAGAGTGTTGACAGACAAGACGATGGCGGAGGTTTTGGTGTCAAACCGAAAAGAAAAAAAGGCTATTTGGTAATATTTTGGATTTATACCCAATGCTATAAAGGCGGGGGTTTCAAACATAAGCCCCGGGGGCCAGAACCGGCCCGCCAAAAGGTCAAATCCAGCCCTTTGGATGAAGAATTGCAGAGAAGTCAATAATTCCTTACTGCTTATCCTATTTGGGGGTCGTACTGTCCTAATAAGAGTAGCAGGATATGCTAGATACTCTATTATAGATCCTACATGCTTACGTACAGGCTACGCTACCTGACACAACACTGTCAAGCTACTGTTCATGCAGGAGCAGCCGGTGGAAAAGGTCTTCTTTGTCAAAAAGGAGAAAAGTGGAAACAGAGTGTTGGATTTTCCAAGAAAAATGGACCAGTTCTTACTTCTTCACAGAGATAAATGGGAAGCCGGTGCGCTTGGTGTGTTCACAACACCTTTCAGTGCTCAAGGAAGTACTGTAAGACAAGAACTTGCCAGGAAAACTGAGAACAGAGAAGATAAATGAATTGTTGGAAGGATTGAGGAAAATGTTTTTCATCGTAGCCAAGAGATCAGCGAGACATCTCAGGTTGTTCATCATCTCTTTCGTAAATGGATTTGTCATTAATTGTGAACATTTTCAGAATGCACTTGCACTTCTTTACACTAAAAGACAGGGACAAATTTGGAGGTGTTGTTAACTATAGGTTACTATGCAATGGTTTTACTGGTCCGACCCACTTAAGATCTAATTTGACTATACATTGGCCTAAATACATGGAACTAAAATGAGTTTGACACCCAATGAAAAAAGAAGGAAAGAAAGAAAGAAACTTTTCACCCCTGTAACTCTCTGACGAAACACTTTTAAGCCAACAATAACAGAGACTAATTGTTTATTTATATTATAATAAATACAATTATTAATGAAAATAAAAATCTTTATTTTTGTCTTAAAACCATGTGATGTATGATGTGTGTTGTGGTTTATGGTGCTAGGGTTACGGTTCTAGGGGGTTTGAACCCTAACTCCAAATACGAATTTGGCCTAGGGCACTAAAAGGGCTAGGGCCGGTCCTGGTTATTTAAGAAATCGGCTTGCAGAGGACGGAGCGTTCGCAGCCGGTGTGCGCAGCGCAAAAGCTCAACCGTAGAGGTCATCCAGCGTTAAAGATCAAAGTAAGCACTCTGCATATGTTGAGCGCCTTTTCCTGTAAAATGTCTGGTGTAATCGTAACACCGGTGTTGTCACAAGTTTATTAACCGGTGGGAAAATTTCCTCGCCGTGACATCCCTATTATGCAGGATTCATCAGAATACAAGCCAAAACCAGATGAGACGTGAAAGAAATTTTAAGCTGGAAACATGATGCAATTAAATATTGTGGCTATAAACAAATGATTCATTAAGGTCGCTGCTAAATTTAACTTTACAGCCTGTGACTCAATGTCCTGATCACTGTAATGTCTCCTCCGTTATGTGGCCCTCTGTAGATGATGTGTGTGGACAGGCTTATTTAAATACTTTTCTTCTTAATATGATGTGATGACTTGAAGTAAGGATTTCCATGCTGCGGCCAGGCAGAGGCAGGATGAGTAATATGCTGGTGCTTCAGTGTTTGCGTGACATTATTATGAGTGTAGGCTGGACAGTCCCACACCCGCCGGCTTGGACAAAGGTTGCTGACTCACCAGAGCTTCGCCGAAGCAGGAAGAAAAACAAAGTGATATAGAGAAGGCAGGGGACTGGATTAGTGGTGACTCTAAGAGGAGAGGATGGAGGGATGGAGGTCTGCAGGGAGCCCAAAGACCCAAAGGGAGAGGAGAAATGTGTGAGCAAAGAGTAGAAGGAGGAGGAGGCAAAAAGGGGACGTCTGCCTCCCGCCTGAAGACTGATCTGTGGGGAGCGAGGGAAGGATGAAGTGAATAAGAGACCAAAAGGGGAGGCTAGCAGCACCCACTGGGACTCAGAGGGAAGCAGCAAGGAGGAAGAGAGGAGACAGCTTGGAGGAACTCTGGAGACTGAAAACAAACACACACAAAATTTCTTTTGGATGTGGGCAGGAGAGCAGATTTGCTCGAGTAAATAAAAGAGACTGTGTGTGTGCAATTACACACTTTCTTTTCTTAGAGCGGTGTTTACATCAACAGGAACCAGAGACTGCCGTGGCCGCGGGCCTCGAGCAGCTTCTGACTTCTCACGTTATGTCAGACTGTTTTGCAAATAAGCGCAGCCCGAACTAGAAAGGTACGCAGCTTTAACTGTTTCCACTGGGAATACCAGTGATGATTAAAAAGGCTTCTTCTTGCGTTCTGTGCTGTGGAGTCTGAACATCATCTTAAAAGGCACCCCCTGGTGTTTTGACCTCTCGTGTTGCTTTGCATGTAAAGCAGAGTTTTGATGAGTGGATCTCTGAGGGAAGTAGTAAATATTTGGTACTAGTTGGTGGTGGTAATTTACAAGAAGGAGAAGAAAGATCAGAGGCCAAGGTAAAAAAAAAAAAATGGTCAAAACACATAAAAACAGGTTTTGCAAATGTTTCGTGAAGTAGTAAATGAATTCAACATTATTGTGAGGCCTTAAAAGACAGGTTCTTTTAAAGTTATAAAATACTCACATGTCCATATGTAAATTAAAAGAGTTATTGGTCACTGCGATCATTCGTCATGTCCATACCGGCCCTGAAGCGACCCCTTCCTCACATGTAAGAGAGGGAGGAGGGATGCTTCCTGGGAGGTTTCCAGGACAATGGTTGCTTCAGAAATTCCACACTAACATGTTATTTAGTACGTTTAAACAGTATGTGAGATATTTTAGAATGTCCTAAACCTTAGTATAAAGCCGATAGTAGGCAAATTGCATACTATGTCTGGTGAAATATTGCAGTATGCAAACGCTGGACACTACGACGGCATAAATATCCCACAACGCAATGCAGTAGTGACGACAACGTTCATAACAGACGTTGACGGACAGCTCTGTAACGTCAATAACGCTTCAATTTAAGTGTTAGTATAAGAGGCTCTCAGGAAGTGACGACATAAATGACTGCTCAGTTCGTACATGCTATGATAGTACACATATTGGGTATGTAGTGCATTCTACAGTGGAAACCTCTTATAGTGATCACGGCTACAGTGATCAACCGCTTATATGGATCATAAATCTTGGGAATAATTCGCTTATAGTAATCAAGTAGTCCGCTTACAGTGTTCATTTAGGGTCTTTTCATACATGAAAATACATGGAAAAACATTTTAAAACTGTGCTAGACTAACGTTAATTGAATTTTTGTTTTGTTTTTTACTTTACTCCCTTGATACTTTGCCTCGCGTACTGTCTGCCGGCTGGATACCTGAGGCTGATGCTGCGTTGAAATTATGATGGGAAAAGGAAAGCCATTTTCTCTGAATAAAAACGAATGTGCACGGGGAAAGCACCTGTGGTTGAAGCCGCCCTCGTCAAGTGGATTGATGATGCCTGGTCACGTAATGCCCCCAAAGTGAAACTCTGCCAATCCTCAACCGGCTTTGCGGCACACATGCAGACCGGCGTCCGTCTCCCTCCATGCCGCTCACCAGGTGAGAGAGCGAGGAGCCCGGGCAAAGGGGCGCCGTTCTGCATGCACGCTCGTACTGCAAAGCCAGCCAAAAATAGCAATGCCTCACCCTCAGTGAGGGAAAAGGTAGAAGAATTGGCAAAGAGTCAGTAAACAGCAAAGCGAAATATACAAATGTCAATCAGATGGTAATCTGCATGAGAAATGATGCACAACAACAAAACTTCAGATAGAATAATCATCCGCTTATAGTGATCAATATGACCTGAACAAAACTGAAGTCAAACTGATGAAGCCTAATAATTGCTTCAGCTGAATTTTCTGAATGCATATTTGCACAGAACAAGAGACGCACAATGGGTTTTAGACGGACAAATATACAGTATAAAACAAATTCAAATTCATTGACATTGTTTACAATAAAAGTAGGATAAAAAAAGTAGAAGAAGAATATCTACAACTAGTTGTACTTGTCTTGAATATTACTGAGTCGATTTAGGATTATATAAAAAAAAAGCACTTCTGAAGAACAGTTACTTCCATGTGGTCACTGTGAACGGACCAATTTGGCTTCCAGGCGATTATGATTTTCTGCAATTTAGTGAAGACCATTTTTTCTTTATTAAAAAAGTTCTTAAAGTTTGACTTAAGATGGAAAAGACGATCAATGCAAACTTGAATGGAACATCTTCATAACAGTACAATATAACCGTAGGGCTACTCCAATTGTTTTCCAAAAGCAGTTCAATACAAGACTTTATCAAATAAATGATAATAGACTGCACTTCCAAAACTAAAACACCATAAATAATAAACTCTAGTTGGTTTCTTTTCACCTTAAAGCAAAGCACAGTTGGACAACCTTGTAAAACAGCCTTTATATCCTTACATGAAACTTTCGTCTCAACTGAAAGCCGTGCAAATTAACTTCTCTTTTCTGTTGCTCCATTTTATTGAAGTTGGGCAACCATGAACAGCCAAAACTCAATTAGTAATAAATCTATTTTAATAATAGATTTAGTAACACACTGAGAGAGCAGATATATCTGTCTAACCCACTTTCACATTTTCTGTCCAACACATCACTCGCTACAGTCAAGCCTGCAGGGATGGAAAATAAAAACGTTAAACCCCTCAAGGATGAAACTGCCCACACTTTTCTTCACTACAACACAAACACACACACAAAATAGTGAAATAAATCTGACTGCAAGCTGCGTGTTTCTGGGTCAATGTCAGCCGTGTTACAGTGAGAGGTCGGCGCTGCACTTGAAAGACGGTCTCCGGCCCTTAGTGTTGAGGGTCAACGCCTCCCAAAAGGGAAGTGGAATATCTCTCCAAGTCTGCACACATCACTGCGTCACATGAATAACCCCAGCAGCTTCCTGCCAATGTCAGGGACACGCGGGGCATATAAACACCCACGGCGACAGCAGGGAGAGGAACCAAGAGTGACACGAGGACACATTTGTGACAGATCTCTGATTAAACACAGACGTACAAATATAGTATTTCATTTTTTCCCGCATAAGTGCAAAAGTCTGTGTAGCTGACAGCGGGGCGGCGAGCTGAGCTCGACAGATCCAGAGCCGTGCAGGCAGCTTCAATGAAATGTTAAATAATTGATTGTTGCCTCGTGGCGATAAGAAAGTAGCAGGTGTGAATGCTGTTTATAGTATATGAGGAAGCGTATGAATTCATTAATTAAGTCGAGGCTTCGGGGACTTAACCAAACCCTGTAGATGAGAGTACATTCCCCTGCTGGGTTAGCTAATTAAATCACAGCAATTATTTATGACACAGTCATAGTTAAGTTAAATGAATGTTTAATTTTAAACAAAATGTAGCGATGGTCTATGTATGTAAGAGATTGCGAAACAAAGATATACTGTAGTGTTAGTTTAAAGAGGGAAAAAACTTAGCTGGGAATTAGTCATCACACTGAAGAGGAAAAAAATCAGCCTGTTCGCACAAAAAGACTTATGAATGCCGCGATAATGTGCAACGCATTTAACGTGCAATAATAACGCCTTTCACTATTCCAGCGTGTCATTTGTACGCCATGTATCCTGTATTGACTGCAATGTAAACGCATCCGCATATATGCTACAGGAATGAGTCCTACAACACGGAAATGAGTTAACATTTTAGCAATTCCGGTGAGCAATTCTCCAAGCATCCTTGGAGCATTCAATAAATGCTACAGTAAGAGCTCGTGACGTAGTATAAAAAGCGAGAAAGACCGCTTATGGTGGGCGGGAGGGGAGCTGGATGGGTCCAACAAACACCGAACTTTTAACCAAGAGACACGTGTTTGAGTCTGGCGTTTTATTTTGTAATTTACGTGAGTGACGTTTGTAAAGTGGCGATTTTCACGTGTTTTTTAATGACGTTTGTGACGTGTTTTCCGTAGTTGTGTTACATTGTTTCCGTATGTATTTGGCTTAGTTTACCTTCTTATTTTAAGCCCACCTATAAGGTTTTTCCTTAACCTTACTAAGTGATTTTGTTGCCTAAATCTAACTGCAGACATTAGATCTAACTACAGATGCAAAAAGGCTAAAATGCGTTCTCATGACACGCGGAATGTCCATGAAATGTCGTGCTATTTATACGCCTTCCCAAGAGACCCCGTTGCTGCGTCCATCCTACCTGCCCTCGAGAGATAATGATGACACATTCCCCATCTAACCTTTTTATTCTTGGAAACATTTCTTATTCTACTTTTGTTCTATTTTCATTTGTATCCTATGGATCTATTGATTATTGTGAGCAATAACCTATAGAAAGGTTGTACTGTTGTGGGGAAACAAAATGATATAGTACACAAAACATGGCCGCAGCTCGAGGATAATACAGCTGAGATTATCCATCATATAAAGCTTTTAGCCTCTAACAAGCTGAGGCAGCAAATGAAGGTGCAGGTGAGAATCAGTCACGGATTCGTGCCTCATTGAAGCCGAGGTTGGCAGAAATTAAGTGAGCGAGGCGATGGAGAAGGAGGAGGAAGCAACATACAGTAAACTGCAGGAATGTGAAGATCATGGAAGCAACAGAATAAATAAACAGCCCGAGTGAAGAGCAAACCAAATTATATTTAATTATACGATGTCACGTCAAAAACTATTTGTCCAGTGCTTTAACAGACTGGCAGCTCCAGGTCATCGTCATCCTTGTTTCTCTTTCTCTCACTCACACACAAACAAGTCTGAGCAGACTGCCGTGGCATTTAAAAATGGCTCGGATTATTGCACCGCTATGAAAGACGGTGAACAAATAACATGCATTATCTGCAGAGGAAACTGCATCACGCTGACTTTACACACATCTCACAGACAATGCACAGCTGGATGTTCATCTCCAACCTACATGAAATCATGGATCATATCAAATCAAAAAGGGGTGGAGTGGTCGCTCTTGGATCCACAAAGCACGTCCGTATAGAGAGAGGATGGCATTTTGCTTATACACAGGGGAAATTACAACAAAACGCGTATTAGGTTTAAACGAGGTATCGTCACCGGGAGTCGCCTTTAATTGCGTCTTTCTTTATTTGACATGCACATTCGCATTTTGAGCATGAAACAATGGTTCTTTTGGCAACACGAGCCTGTGTCATTATTAAAGCAACAAGCTTGACATTTCAGCAGTGCAGTCTCTGTTTCTCGCTGCCGACAGTGATTGAATGTTAAAAGTTGACAAAAGAAAACAGCCTTTAAAGTCCCCATGAAAGGGAAGTTAGAGCGTCTCTAACTGCTGTACTGTGATGTATCTCACAGTGAAATAGAATATTTGAGCGGTGTACAGTTACAAGAGGGATTTAAATCAAATCATTGGGCCACTAAAAAGTGGGCGGTCTTAGAGTTTAGCTCAATACGGAGCTACAGAGGACTGATGGCTCCACACACACACACCTCTAACCTGTTGTTAGATCAGCCAGAGGACGAGGGAGAGATGAGAGGGAAACTTTGCCGATATTCAACCGACTGTGTGGTAACGTTACTGCATCCGCGGGCAGTTCGGCTGACGTTCACTGCGTGTACTGCCGCGCTGCAGTCACACCGAGTCGGTTGAAAATCGGTAAAGTTTCCCTTGAAAGAATTAGACCTCTGGTTTATGAAAATGGTTTTGGAAATAAAAACAGCGTTTTTGCCCACTGATATCCAACAACACATCTCTTCCTGTCTCTCTCCATATTGCTCTGTTAGCGATTTCGAACCAAACGATTGGCTAGCTAGTCGCCCAAAGTCTCATTTGATTGGATGAATTTTTTTTAAACGCCCCCAAGTGCAGGATGAGTCATCAAACATTTGAAACCGTTTACAGGAAGAGAAAAGACAGGAATTTTGATCAGATTTAGATGTAAAAATACTCTGATACTGTTTTGTTTTTTTTACATATATTTGGCAGATAACAAGAGGTAAATGAACAATTAACACAGGATTAAAACTGGGAAAATGTATTTTTCAATTCATGGGGACTTTAACACTAACGGCAAATCCAGTGTTAGTTATGGACTCATCGTTTTCCACATGCCCATTTTGCCTCTGATTCATCTGGCTTGATGACCTCACATTTCTTTTAAATTGAGTGGAATTGAAATGCCTGGCCTCTGCCGATGCATATTCATCTCTGTATTATTGTGTTACATTTGCACCATCTGCTCTCGCTGACACACAAGATGTACATGACTTCCACTGAGATTTACACCTCTTCGGTTACATACACACTCTGAAGAGCCTTTCCCACTGGACAAGAAATACACCAACACCCACTAACATCTGGCTTTTGTCTTTAGTGGTAAAGGTTACAATCAGCATTCATTCCTGGGTCAAATGACTCTGCAGTAGTCACGGGTATTTATCTGCAGTGATGGAAACGTGACGCCCGGGTGGGCACGCTAATTTTCGCCACTTTTCCAGCACGATACACGCGTTGAGGTGAATATATAATGAATAAAATCAACAGGGACTTCAACAATTGTTATAATCTATTAACGTAAAAAACCACCAGACTCTAGTCAGACAACAGTAATTTGACCTTGCTGATCATCGAAACACACTTCATTCAAACTCAACAGAAGCAAAATTAAACTCATCAAAACCGTCTTGGTTAGTCTTTCCACTGTTCCAACTGTAGTTTGGTCTAAATAAACCCTTAATTCACCGAGTTAGATGTGAAAAGAAACAGCCGTTATATGTGCTCTTCAAAGCCACCAGACTCCATTGACAGAAACAGTCATTTTACCTCGCTGATCGTCGTAAAATATACTTCATTCTTTACTCGACAGAAACAAAATAAAACTCATCAGAACCATCGTTGTTAGTCTTTCCACTGTTCTAACAATCACCAACTCTGGTTTGATAGTTTGAAGATAGTTTAAAAAAACTACATATACTGTATATTCCAGCAACAGACTGAGTCCATCATACCTGCCTTCCAGAGAAACTGATAATACTGACAAATTCCCCATCTAATCTTTTGGAAACATTTCTTTTTCTATTTTCATTTGTATTCTATGGATCTACTGATTATTGTGAGCATTTAGGGATGTCACGATACCAGAAAGTTAGTAGTCAATACTAATACTAGTGAAATTTCACGATTCATGCCCAACTCGATACCACGGTAAAAAAACAAAAACAAAACAATAAATCCCATGTACTTCAACATACACTCCTTTATTAACGTTTACATACTGTTTTTTGCAAATTTATTATTTATCTCTGATGATCCGCCTCAAGTTTCTCGCCAAAAACTAAATTTTACAAGATTACATATGAACACATCATGATAGCATTATAATTCACCTTCGCCCAGTACTCATTTACTGAATAGAGCCTGAAAGCATCATAATGTAACTCAATGCAACCTCGGTATGTTAGCTGTTAGCTCCATTATTTAGCCAAACAGGACTGTGTTGCTTACCGGCTGCTAACAGCTAACGTTAACTAGCTCTCCTGCCGATTTCAACACAGATTTGTTGCTCACAATGTAGTATTATCAGGGGAATGTTCTATTATCCTCTGTATGCTGTTAGTCTCGAGCCCTGATCCCGGTACCTATGGCACCTTGAGGTACAACAGAAAAGTGAGTACCATCACGTTTTCAGAATGTTGTCAACAACTTGGCACTGAAGTGTCAGTTCTTGTGACATCCCTAGTGAGCAATAACTACATGGGAGCACATGAACAGAAGAAAAGTCTTGCGGTCCATTTGGGTCCGAGCATGGGTTCCCATGTTCCTCTCTGCTTGCTGGCCTGTGTGGCACTGGGGCGGCTAATGAGCAATGTGAAGTCCAGTCAAGCGCTCGATGTGCTGCCCACAACATCACGGTAGAGCGAGTCTGGGCACAGAGCCAGGACTCAAACAAAGTGCCTGGCTGTCACGGCCACGCTGTGTATGTATACGCTCTGGCTGCAGGCTATAGGTGGGCTCTCAGTCACCCATTTAACAGGGAGAATGTGAATAGACACCAGTGACATTTGTGTGTGAGTTTAAGCTTGAATGTGTGTGTTTGGAGTGTAGCGAGACGGTTATTCAGTGAGTAAACAAGAGGGAGGGAGATATTGATTACTTTTTCGCTCATTTTGGGATTTAGACGTCTTTGCCCTTTAAGTGTGTGTGTGTGTGTGTGCTCAGACAGAGCCATCTGTTCCAGTCTATAGATTTAATGTATTATCCACTCTTACTGTGTACCACTGGAGTCTACAAGTTGAATTATGTGCAGCCATGCCAGTAAAACAAACTGAATTAAATCTAAAAGGTTGAACTGAGAGAGAGTTTGTGCAGGTTTTAGCCAACTCTTATACAATGACTCTGTATGTGCTTCTTCCTGGAGGCAATCCTCAGATAAATCTACTATCGCTGGAGTACAAACAAGAAGAGAGAGAGAGTTCAGACAAACAGCCTATATTTACTCGCCAGGCAGGAGCCTTTGCTCCCATCTTATCAGACGGTAATGACAGAACTGTCTGTAGCTGTCACCCAAAGAAACACACTGGCCTTGATTAATCCACCTCTTCCCCTTCTCTGTTCTCCCCTAATCCAATCTCAAATCCAATCTGTCTTTTTTTTTCCTTCAATCTTAACAAATGGACTGTCCAATCCAGAGAGAGACAGAGAGAGAGGCTGGAGGACTCACGGAAAACAAAAACGATGTCAGGGTCGGTCGGCTATTGATGAATCCCTGAAGGAAGCCAGCCAGCCTGGACTGCAGCGAGACGGGAGAAAGAGAGATATCAGGAGGGAGAGACAAGAGGGGGAAAAAAAACTTCACTGTGTAAAGGCTGTTCGCCTCTAAAAGTGAGCGTGGCTGAGGAACAGTGTGGAAAATGTGATCACAGTTTGCATTTGAAGCTGTCAGGGGTAAATAAGGAGTGTGTGGCTGGAAGGCACAGAGGGCAGGATTACTGAACCCTGCTCTGCTGCAGCTCATTTCCACCTTTACTACAAAAAACACCCAAAGAGTGAGAGACTTTAAACCGCTTAACACCAGCAGGAGGACGGATAAGCCAACGAAAATATATGGATTTCTTAATGCATCACGGTGAAAACTCGTGAGCTAAACGTGGATCATAATGCATCCTTTCATTGCTCGTGAATCTGCGTTTTCCTCTTTCAGAGAATCGGCTGCAGATGTGATGTGATGTCACACTCTGCAACCTCTTAGCCCAGACAAAAATAACTTCAACTCGGATGTAAAATATGCAGCCTGTGGAACGTGTCAGAGGGGATTATGGGAGCTTGGTCATAGTGATATTGAGCAGTAAGTTAGAAATCATCAGGGTGCTTAGCTAGGGGGGGGGGGGGTTGGAGAGGAAAAGACGTATTTTTGTCACAACTTTCTGGCATTTTCGTGGCTCATACTTCAATCAGCGAGGTCAAGCGTGATATATATAAATGCACATACAAAATCAGACATTAACGCAGAGTTTTTGCACGCAGCTGGAGGCAACAAATGCTCATAAAGACTCCGCTGAGCTTTCTACCACATCTATGTAAGCTCATTGAGAAAAGCATGCTGCATCAAATTAAAAGCTAGCAGAAATATTGTCCCCAAACTATATTACAGTACATCAACATCCCCAGAGTGCCATCTTAAGCCTCTAGCCATATTTGCTCCACATGTGCAATAACAACAAAAGCTTTTTATTTTCGTTAGGAAACATTTTACTGCAGATCTACCCAGAGAACAATGAACTGCTGGCAGTAAAAACAGATTGTAAATTGCACAAAAACATGTAGAAATCGCTCCCTGCTCCACTTCATCTGGGGTCTCGATTATACTTTTGGTACTTTTATTAAATGATAAGTGGCTATGTGTGTGAGGTGTGCATGTGTGTGTGTGCGTTGTCCATATTTAATGTGGCATCAGATCAGGCAGTTCACACAATAGCCTCCCACATCGTATGCAGATGGAGTCAGAGCAGAGGATAGTGGGTGGATTAGAAAGCTCTGGGGTTATGTTTCTCTTTGCTGTGGTTTCCAGCCGGTTTTAACGGCTCAGACAAGAAGAGGAATCCTAATCACTGCACATGATACAAGCGAATGAACCACGGAAAAGATACAATAAAAACCAATTAGATGAACACAAAAGGAGATATTTTCCATGCTCGGGCTTTGCTGAAGTGAAAAAACGTTATCAGTAAGTGTACATTTCAGAAATTGGATTTTTTAAATTACTTAGAGAGCGGAGAGATCATGTTCTCACTTTGGCCTCTGATGTTCTGCTTATAACTTGTACACAATGTACTGCTGCAGCTGATATATACAGCTATATTTATATGCAGCATGTCTTGAGTAATAAGCAAAGTATTCATGAAACATAGACTGTATATAAGAAGTGGATGTAGAGAGGGTGGAGCTAAGTACAACCCAACACTGAATAAGACGTTTTCAGGTATCCAAAAAGGTTATAATTAACTTCCGTGAACTGAAAACACACTGTGAAAGGGTTAAAGTTCTAAGATTAAAACGCGGACAACTCCGAGACAAGACAACGCCGTGGCAGCGACCTGTCAATCACAAGGTAGCCCCGCCCTAAAGCATCCCCTGCTTTATGGTCTATTTGACTGTAAATGGGACCATAATTTACTAAATGAACATCATGCTGTATTGAGGAAGACTTGAAACTAGCAATTGAGACCATAAACTCATGTTTACAATGTTTACTGAGGTAATAAATCAAGTAAGAAGTAGGCTCATTTTCTCAGACTTCTATACAATCAGACTTCTTTTTGCAACCAGAGGAGTCGCCCCCTGCTGGCTATTAGAGAGAATGCAAGTTTAAGGCTAGGGATGCTAATTTAGAATTTTTTTTCTAACTGATAACCGACCCTCGTTAACCAATTATTAACTGACAAGATTAGTGCGTTGCATGCAGCGGTGCGCCAGCTGCAGTGTATATGCAAAACAGACAACTGAGTCCCCAGTTCACCCGACCGGGAGAGTTACTGTAGCAGCAACGATGCTGCGTGTATTGTCGTGGACACATGCAGCCACTTTCCCAGTAAAAGTCTCCACCAAATCAATTAGTTTAGCTGCGAGGTGCTCAGCGTAACGTTAGCGAGTGACAGACCATGTGTGTGCATGTGCTACCTTCGCAGCTGTAGGGTTGCTGGTGGTTTCGTGCTCACCGTTGTCACCAAGGATGTATTAAGAGAACTGGATACAGCGTTGGAGGCGGGGCCCCGTTCATTCTTATGAAGCGCATGAAGCCTAAATTGCTCGACTCCCGTCTGGAAAAGTACCCAGATCTTGGGCACATGGAACATGCGCAGTAGCGTCCGCTCGGTCACATGACTCGGTCACGGGGTCCCAACGTCACGCCGTCGTCAGGGCTTGTGCTCCAGCCTCGGTCTGGGTCTCATTCACATGAACGGAGGAAGTGAAATAACTCTGGATTCAGCTATTAGTTCATTTTACAACTTTAAAAACGTAATGATTTAAATAAGGGCTATTTAGTTGTTCGTACTGGGAAGTTGATTTACCTCAAAAAAAATTATCCACTGAGTTACAGACGTCTCTTTCCCAATGTAAGTCTATGGGAAAAAGTCTTTTTGAGCCCACGTCAGTTAGCGGATAATTATTAACATCCCTATTTACTTCTGCATTGGCTTCACTTCTCAGACCCCAGAGGTAGCCCACTGGGTTAGACACACATGCACCTTCTCATTTGCATCCCACGCACACGTTTCAGTACCGATGGTCAACTGCAGGGTGAAAATATCCGTGACGGCCGGGCTGATTTTTCTTGCTGACCACTGCTCCGTTTTGCTTTAAGCTTGTTAGCTCTGAGGCCAGGAGAGCAGATTAGGATGGGTGGCAGGCAGAGTTAAGCTGAGCGCACACAAACATCAGTACGAAATGTCAGGAGGCGAGGGGGAAGAGTGTAGGGGGATTACAGAGTGGAAAAAGATGGGAAGTCCACCCCTCTAAATCAAAAGTTATGCAACCACTAAAGGTGCAAATAGAAGGCATCACAGCGGGGCGCCGCGGCAAACTAAACTCAGCTTCATGAGTCAACAGGAAATTATTTCCAGCTACTATCAAAGCCACACAAAAGGCTCCTCTTTGGCCCCTGAGTACACTTCACAGAGATGGCAATAAAGACAAAAAAAAAGATGTTTCCGTTGTACTCCCACTCGCTCTCTCTGTCACCACATTGTTCTCGTCTCATGCTTATTTTTAGCCCTGTCAAGTGGCCCGTGTTTTGGTGCCTCCAGGTATCAGAGGAGTGCTCCGTGCCCGGCAGTTCATCAGTCCTGCTCGCAAGCCTCTGGCTACTCTCCTCCTGCTTTTCATGTTACGTAAGGAGGCTGGAGCCAAGTAGCACATCTACAGTTGCCAGGTTCTGTCCCTGCTACTAATGCTACAAAGCTACTCTGACGCCACTCTCAATCGCTGCATATCTCCCCCTCTCTCTCTCCCCCTCTCTCTCTCCCCCTGTCTCTCTCTCTCTGCAAGCCAGTTTTTAAAAGCGCACACTCACCCCTGACAAGTCTCTTCTCACTCTGGATGCTTTAGTCTTTTTGTGCGTCGTGCCTCACTTCTGTCCTCATTTCAAATTCAAATGACACCGAGGCTCTTTTCTAAAGCTCCATCAGTGTGCAGGCAATGAAGAGGCCAAACGGGCTATTGCCCTTCATGGCCTTTCACAGTCAAATCAATCACACAGCTGAAAAACCTTCTGAAGGATCGGAGGTATAAACTCTCTGTGGCCAATAACCAGCAGCCAGACAGCCAAGGTGAGGAGAAATGAAAACCCATTAAACACTGGGGTCTCCAGACAGTAGGGGTTCTACAGAAATATGTCACCAAAAAAGAGCACGCCGGTGTGGAAATGTTATTTTCTGTGGCCTAAGGCCCTTCGAGTTGTCTCAGCCTTGAAGTGCTGTTGAGGCTATGAGATGTTACCTCTGTGGTTTAATTTCCTGTTGGCTCACCAATCACAGATATCATCAACACCGACAGGAGCCTGAGGAGGTCTGAGGGAAACATTAATATACTTAAATCGATAACACACACTGTGCTGCTCGTACCTGTACCCTTCTGTCTACATATCTATCTATCCATTCGACTTCAAATCAAGGCTGTCCTATCTTTGTCCTGTGTCATTGACTATGTTTACATGCACACTCATATTCTTTGCTGGTGGCTTCATGCTCGCCGTTGTCAGACACATACGGTCTGTCAGCAATGCGGAACTTTAGTGAGTATCCGGGTTGTCGGTGGCGTTATAGCTGTGAACGTAGGTGTAGCAGTGTGTGTACTGTTTATTTGTCGGTGAATAAATGCTACAACTAAACGCTCGCCCTGGCTCTGTTTATGTGAAGTTTCGCACACCTCGAAACTATTTTCACCAGTCAAAATCAACGCTAACAGTAACTGATCAAGCTAATCAATATTGCTCTCTCTATGTAATAGAGAGTGAAATCGCTTGTTGTATATCTGGACTATTTTGTCGCGCTCCATCTGGTTGAGTTTGCTTGGTTGCTGTATGTTAGGAAGAGGTGTAATTTAGAATATCCAAATGAAATATGCTGTTTACATGACCCGTATCAAATTCAAAATATTGTCATATTCGTAATAACCGTGGAACATTAGTGTGCATGTGAACATAGTCACTGTTTGCTCTGCAGCCACGAGGGAAATTCATGTTTGAAATGAGCTGAATCACTGATTAGAAGTCAAACAAGCTACAGTCACTAAGGCTGCAGCCAGGGAGCATGCACCTTTACCTCCTAGTAGTGTGTGTGTGTGTGTGTCTGTGTGTGTGTTTGTGTGTGTTTGCGTGTGGGGATACACGCAAACACCGAACAAGGATTGCAGTTATTCTGTTAGAAAAGATGACAAATCTCATTAGTGCCAGTGGGCACATCAAAGATGCAGGTTTAGGATTTGAATGTGTGTGTGTGTGTGTGTGTGTGTGTGTGTGTGTGTGTGTGTGTGTGTGTGTGTGTGTGTGTGTGTGTGAGAGGTCTCCCTGTGACTAAGAGGAAGCTTAACATTCACTGCATGTTATCACTACTGTCACTCAGCTGTGCTTGGCACATTCTCAAAAAAGTGCAGGACTACAGAGAGCTGCGGGGAAAAAACATAATGACAAACAAAACGGCAGCAGGCAGCGAACCACAGAGAACGACGTACCGAAACAACCTCGGTGTCTAGGAGATGCAGAGCGCTACAACAAAAATGTGTAATTTCTGCAAGATACATCGGGTTATCTAACCGCAAAATAAATACTGTTTTCATAAGCCAGAAAATCTGAAGCTCCAGTAAAATCCTCTGCAGTGGATGTTCAGCCTCTTCACCATCACAGCCTCCAATCCTTTTATTTACTGTCCTACATTCTGCACCCAGCATCACCAACACAAACTCCACTCATGTAACAGACACAGTTTCACCACAACAACAACAAGAAGAAACAGCAGACAGATACGGGTTAATTGGACAGCTGGTAATTGGATCGCTTTAGTCTCTTTGCTGTCAGAGACAGTAATCAGAGGGAACAGGAAAGTGGGGGATTTAGGAGAAAATCGCTGGCCTAAAAACACTCTGGTGTGATGTAAAATATGTAAGAGGTCCAAAAAAAAAAAATCACATCAAAGAACCAGCTGGTCCCCGCACTAGACTCTCACTGTCAAACTGAGCAGAGACAACAAGGATCAACGTTATTCTTCACACCTCTGAATGAAAGATGTTCCTCCAATGTTGTCTCGTAATCCCGCAATCACGAAAGCTTTTCCTTTAGTGTCGGCCCCCAATATCACATCTAATTCTTTTATATTGTAGCTGGCCTCACACTCTGCGGTCTCTCACTGCCTTTGTGTGTTCAGCATTCACAGTTAACAACAGTATTTACTTTACATTTCTCTCAAGTACTGTACGCTTTGCCTCAAGTAGCTGGTTGAGTTGGAGCTAATTTTAAACAAATATATAGGGAGCTCGAACTAATGATTATTTTCCATATGGATTCATTTTGGGTTTTTTTTCTTGATCAATCCATTAATTATTAAGTTTGTAAAACATAAGAAACAGAGCTCAATGTGACATCTTTTTGCATGAAAAATGACTTAAACGATTGATCAGTTGCCGGTTATTTTCTTTTATAACTGACTAATCATCTAAGCTTATATGTTATATAGTCTACTGTTGGCTAGTTTAATCTTTTACAGTGCAACATATTTTAAACATTCTTCATATGTTTTATATTATATAAAATCTTAGTTTTTAAAGCAACTAGTAGCTAAAGCTGTCAGATAAAGTAAAGTTCAGAGGCAAAGGCCTACTACACTTTTTTACGCCACACCAATTATTTAACAGTTATAAATAATTACTCATTGAGAAAGTCGGTAACTAATCACTCAATGGCAGAATTAATTTTTACATTCTGACATCAGACAGAGTTTTAATCATAGATATATAATGGTGTTAATGAGCAGTCAGTGGACAGCTGTGGAGGTTACCATAGTTACTGACCATTAACAGCTAGCTTACGGTGACATCAGTCCCGTCCTCACAGTGAAGCAGCAGCAGTGGAGTTCACACTCTCTAAGACTCTGAACAAAACCGGCTGATACCTGAATATAGGTTCGCTAATGGCTAACAAGCCAGCTAAGTAAAACACAATATATAAACTAACCAACATAGGAGTTACCTACCTGGAGTCGCATTTGTCTTCTTTAGTAGAGAATAACCGTCGTGTGCCACTCCCGTCCATCAAACTCCCGGTGAGACAGTTAGTGGACGAGACGACCCTGAAATTGTCAAAGTAACAGAGTGTTACTGTGTATAATAACTGTAATGTAATTACTGAATTTCAAATTATAATCTCTTACTCTATAGCCTACTTGTTACTGATTAAAGTAATAATTACTGTCCAACACTGATAGTTACTAGTTACTTTGCAAATTAAAGGCTCTACACAGCCACACAGGTGTTGTGAAGCTATTTCACCAAACTCTGAACTGATAATAATGATAACATGGTGGAGTTTACCGCCCCAACAAGTACAATAGAATCACCAGATGCACAATGAAGACGTCTAATTAGGCAACATAACTGAAAACTGCTGTGTGAGTGAACTAATGGGTGTGCTGGGGCTTTAAGCTTTTACATACAAAATATATGACCACTTTATAGAACAGGATGTATTATTAATTATTAAAATACCAAGCAGCATAATAAGTAGTTAGAATTTGCTCCATCTCGACCAGCTGCAACATTAAAATGCTACTTATAGCCTACTTTAATGCTTCAGTATTCACAAATCAATAATACATCACAATATAACACTGACACTTTTGTGTTACTTATTTACGGAGTATTTTTACACTTTGGTATTGCTGAATACTTCTTCCACCACTGCCTTCCTGTTGTTCATCATTGCAAACTAATAGATAGACAATTTAAGTCAAGATCTATTGAGACTCGTGTTGCTATTACTTTAATGCTTTCCATTCCCAGTTCACTCAGGATAATGTATCATCATCATCATCACAATCTGGTGCGCTAGTAAGTCAAAAACAGGTATTTAACTCTGGCATAATGTTGTCAGCAATTAAATGCATTTATGCATCATGTTCTGAAAAGCAGCACATTTGAATGGCAGCTAACTGCTCGTGATGATAGATGCACAAATCTTGCCATTTGTTTTATGTTGGTGAATGATCTTGGGAGTTGGGAAGATCATAGCAGTCTCATAAATTAAACTAAAACTGACTGTTCAGTCTACACACATTATGTGAGCAGGTGGGTGCCCTGTTGGCCGGGTCAGAGGAAGCAGCTGCCTTCCCATCGACACTTGAGGAACCGATATAATTGACTGAGAGGGAGACCAGTCACACTGTTGACACTGCATGTAGCTGTTGCACACATGGCCAAAGACGGTCCACTCGCTTCACTGCCTCAAACATAAAATCAAATTCAAAACCAACCACGATCTGACCAACAACTCCACTTTGTACATTTCTGCTGTGAATAAAGAACATCTGAGTGTAAACCACCCCGTTAACTACACTGTAAACCCATCCGCAGTAACAGTAAACGCACAGGGAAAGAGCGCTGGGAGAGTGGTGACGTAGTTTAAAGAGCGAAAGGGACTCACAGGGCCGACACATTCTCACTCCAAACTCGTCAAATACCGCCATCAGCTTCGGAGAGGGACGCGTTACCTCTTGTGCTACTTTTGGACGGACCAAGGGAGCGTTCAAATATACGCTTGTTACATGCATAGTGTCCTTTCAAAATAAACTTCACAGGCAGTTAGGTTTAGGCAACACAACCACCTTAGTTAGGGTTAGGAAACGGTCGTGGTTGACGTTAACTTTACTCACTAGCGACTCACAGGACTGATGATACCAACGAGTCACGTGACTAAAGACTGACGTAACAAAATAAGTCAACTTTACTTTTAGTTTCACATGGGACACGAACAGCGTTGTCCTGGTTGACAGTCTTGTGTTTGTTTGAACCATCCACCCCTCCCACACGCCCTGAGCAGACTCTCACGCTATTAATACTATGTCAGTTGCTCCAACCGTCGAATAACGCCGCAGGTGGGTTTACATTGGAGTTAGTTGAAAGCCGGGTTCGTCGCATACTGTTGCTGTTCGTTCGTGTGCCGGATTCACAACGTTAAGTCACATTTTCACTGTAAAAACGTAGTCATTTTAATCTCAACCATGTTGTTTTTTCCTAAACCTAACTAAGTGGTTTTGTTGCCTGAACCTAAGCAAGTGCTTTTGTATAATTCACAACATTAATTATGTGTTTACTGCGACCAAACAATGACACCTAGAGTTCTGACAAAGCGTCAGTATGTGACGAGGTTGTGTAAACTGATTCAAAAATAAAATCCTGAATTCCAGCTGAAGTCTTCTTCTCTCTCTTTGTGAACGTATTGCCCGTTACTCAGCAAAATGAGCTGAAGTGATTGTTTGGGATTAAAACCTGCTGAGGGATCGAAATTTAGAAGCTATGAGCACGTTTGCAGGCACGACCTCTGCTGCAGTTGAAGATAACACAAGGTGGAAACTTAAGTGCCAAAGTGTCTTTATTCAACAGCTGCACCTACTGTCAGCACAGCTCTCAGGTGCTGCTGACACTTGACACTTTATATTTCCAGGTTAGAAGATTTTATACTTTTCAAGCTTTGACTTTGACACTTGATGTCACTCATACCTGTGGCATGTTATGCATTTTCTACACTTCGAAGTGCTTCATGGTACAGTTTAAGGTATATTATACTACCTGCATTGAATTACATGTCACAGTTTATCAATATATTCATCAATATTTAATCAAAACATACTCTACTGTTAATACTTCTATACTACTTCTTTGTATACTCCTACCACATATACAGCAATTCGATTTTGTAAATAAGAAACACTGGATAACGTAAGCTATCTAGCTAAGCTAAGATTTAGCTATCTGAAAGTGTTCAATATAAATTCAGACATGAAGTATTTTCACATTTACATCTGCAGAATGTGGCAGACGGTCTCATCCAAAGCAGCTTACGGCGCTGCTGCTCAGTATTCATGATTAAGACACCAACAGATCAGGTGAACATGAGTCATCCCAGTTGATTAGTTTGGAGCGACTTCAGAAGTTAAACTCGTGTGCTGGACTAACGAGCTTCAAGTCATTCTCTTGTGCAAATGTCAATTTAAACTTCATTTTTATTCCACATATTTTCTGAGTCACAGGCTTCATTAAATCTGGTACGAAAATATTTCCTCTTCGTTCGTATGGTGAAGCAATTCTCAACACTCTGCTATTAAGAAATATGCACACCACTCTGCATATACCACTTTGTTTTAAGGAAAAACACTACATGGTTGGGCTTAAAGCTACTACATTTGTACAGTGAAAATGACACTGAATGTTGTGAACACGGGACACGAACGAACAGCTGATTGTAACGTGAAAGTGAAACTTAACACACAGGACGCCAGTCTCCTGTATGAAAGCGTTGTGTTTGTTGGACCCATCCACCTTCCCTCCCTCCCGCCCGCCCTGTTAGTCTATTTTTCGCTCTTTAAACTACGTCACCACTCTCCCAGCGTACTTTCCCTGAGCTGTTGCCATGGATGGGCTTACATTGTAGTTAATGGCGTCTCATACTGGCGCTAAAGGGTGCCTTGTGTGGCAGTATCACACGACGACGGCCGTGACAAGGCCTCGGTATATGACGCCCTGGGAATGGTTTCACACCATGTCTGCATTTGCGAACATCAAAATCAGCAAAAGCCCGGCAGAATTAGCCTGATAATCAGACTAAACATGACCTGAGTTCCAGTGGTGGAGGAAGCATTCAGATCCTTTACATAAATAAAAATAAGTAGTAAAGAATACTGATACTACATATGTGAAAATACTCTATTACAAGTAAAAGTCCTGCATTGAAAATGGCACTTAAGTAAAAGTATGTAAGTATAATCAGGAAAATGTACTTTGAAGTATTAAAATTATTCAATGCAGAGTGGCTCATCCAAACAATCTACCACATCACCACCAGAGGGCAACAATGTGCCAAAAGTTACATATTTCAACTTGAAAATAAATTTCATAAGCTGACTATGAAAACAGTGCAATCAAAAGCACACGAAAAGAACCTTTAAGTAATACAGCTATTTGTTGAGACCTATATGATTGACATTTGACCGCTCAGACCACTCTTATTTCTCTATTTTGTGTCACGCCTGTTTTATCTGGGGGAAGGGGCCGAAAAAAACTTCCGCAAAGGATACCCCGGTGCATACTCTCTCACAGCTCCTCCTGCAAGCCTCCTCTCGCCTCGAGATGCATTTTAGGAATTGGGACGTCCTTCAAGATGGAGCGCTGAGATTGATTTTCCGGGTCACAGGCCAGAGGAGACGAGGAGACGAGGAGACGAGGAGGCACAAAATCATGAGAAAATGAGAAAGACCCAAAGTGACAAAATTCCTCCAGCTGGCGTGAACTAAATAAACGAGCGAGAGTCAAAGGTCCAAGAAATCAGATGCACTACAGCTCCTGATTGTAAATAAATATTTACAAGCTGTCTGACTTCCTGAACTGTTCTAACTATTTGTCTGAAAGCCTTGACTCCGCCGGTTGTTACGAATCTCGCCGGTCTCTGGGCTGTCTCTCAGAACAGCATCATAAAAATGTGATCGGATTTGCTCTTCGGCATCAGCAGGAGCTGACCTAACACACTTTGAGAGCTCGGCACAGTCTTCTGTGAGTCAGAGGTGTTGGCGACCTTCGTGCAGAGAAGGGCAAACACAATCACAGATAGCAGCAAAGCCTTTAAATCACGCTGGATTGATCAAGGAGCGCGGTGAGACGTAAAATACACTCGTCCAGATGAGAAGCTGAGGTGATGCTGCCGGGTAGCTCAGAGGGGACTTTGAGGATAAGCTGCTGGCCTGTGATAGTTCAGGGCATCAGATTATCATGTAAAACTATTTGAAGGGATAAAACCAACATTAAGGAAATGAAAAACGCTGTCGAATTATCTCTAAAACAAATTTACTCGATTCTGTCTTGTTCTGATAACATGATTTTTGAGAGACAGTGACCTGAAGTAGCAACGGTCCGCTCACTCCACAGCGCTTAAATCAACATCGATTACACAACATCGGACTGCCATGCAGGTTTCTTTAGAAACCTCACTGTCCTCAGCATAAAAGTGTATGACTAACTGAGGGCTCCATCTGTCTGCTTCATTTTTCATGCCTCTTTTCCTGCTCTACTTCTCTGAGGATGATGGATGCTCCCGAAATCTACGGGGACAGCTGGTCATTAGGCTGGAGGTAAAGCGAAACACGCTGCATGACCGTGTAAAGAGGGGGCGGTAAAGCAGGTTGCGGCGGAAAAGCGAGAGGCAGGGGAGTGAGTTTGAGCTCTTTTGTTGGCTGACATTACAGAGTCACATTGTAATGCAGCAGATAATAGCCTGCAGGTCAGACTGGGGGCCCGGGGAGCAGCCGGCACCTGCTGCCATTCATTCAAGGTGACAATAAGCCGATGTCAAGTCCTAGTTGTGGCTCTGCAGCGTGTCCAGCCTCTGGGTGGGTGTCAGAGAGGCTTTATAACAATCTGTGTTGCATCAACACTGGAGTTGCTCACATGGATAAGGTAAGATGTAATTTAACAAGACTCGGTCAAAAGCCGAGTATATGCCTGGACCGTGTACAGTCAGTCTGTGAATTTGTGGCTAAATTATTACACAAATAGTCAGTGGTCATGTCTTTAATGTTAAATCCAGCAGTACATGTCCACCAGGTCCAGCGAGGACACTAGGGGACACGCTGCTCCACTCAACTGGCCGTTCAGGCGGTGACGTACCCTACCGTAGAATGCACCTAATTGGTCCCCGGTTTCCTGCTTGCCGTTTCAAACAGGAAACAACATGGTGGCCTGCTCGTAAACTTTCTGTTATTCCGTCTAAACCATCCACCAAAATCTACTTCTGAAAAAAATAAGCGAGAGAGGCGATGCCACCGCTGAATCTCATTTCATTTTAGAACTAGATTGCCTAGTTTCACAGCTTGGTCCAAGTTTCATGAGCTGGACGCATCGTGCTGGACCTGCTTTCCACAGGAAAAGGATGGAAAGTGTTGAGTCACCCTAAATCACTGGTGAGTGGAACCGCTGACACCCCCCTGACTAATAAAACAAAGGACTGTTCCCCGTCTTTTCATTTTGAAAGAGCGACGGCCAATGAGGAAACTCCCAACACTCGGCCGACCAATCGTGTAACTTCATCACTCAGTGACAGACTTTTGTGTTTGTAGGGCTGGCCCTCTGCAGTCCATCCAAAAAGTAATATGAAGCCCCCCCGCTGACAGCAACATAACCACCCTGCATCTAAACTGATCACCTCAACACATCACTCTGCAGCCATCCATTACAGACCTCCACTACATTCACCGCATGAGGCAGGCGGCCTTTGTTCGTCTGCAGCACACCTGGGACTGTGCATGAAATTTATAACCCCTTCCAGACTATGTGTTTCACCTTGCTTGTTGAAAGGCAAAGACGGAGCTTTTTGGTTTGAAAGCGGTCTCCAGCTGGCTACAAACACCAGAGATAGAGGTCGATGCTCTCTATCGCTGCCTCCGCTGAGCAGTCTACCCTTCAAACGTTCAGACAGCCACGAGAACCCCCAGAGACCAGCAGTTCCTGCTCTGTATCCAGCTCTCACTGCTGCTGCTGCTGCCCTTCCCACACACACACACACACACACACACACACGCACACACACACACACACACACACACACACACACATCAAGCATTTAATTCATACCAGTGTGCGCTCTGCTGCTTCAGCGAGGTGGCGGCTGCCTTTGCACCTGAGCGTCAGGAGGTGAAAAACATCTGAGAGGAAAAGAAAAAAGGGAGAGACAAAGTTCACTGTGAGAACAACTTCAAGTGTTTTCTGGAGTTAATTGAATTGAAGGAAGCTGGATCTCTGTGTCAACAAGTGAATCACTTCCCATTCATACTGCATCGAGTCTCATTTAAACTCTGAACTCTCATCACGCAAGTAAACAAATGAACTCAGACACCATACAGTGCTGTACAGTCTGATGAATCTCATAATGCTAAATGTTTGTTGAGAAAGTCAGAGGTGATGATGGAGATGTTGGCAATATTTCATGTAATTTAGCTGTGGTTGCAACAGACATGCAGCAATTCAGGCAAACCTCTCTGAAGTCTAAATATATACGATTCAGAAAGAAGCATTTATCAAAAGGTTATTGAATAACTCACTTTAAAAAGCCACAGTATGGCACCGACAGGGCTTTCTTTTTTTTTACTTGTGTATATTATGTAATCATTATTATTTCATGTTCTGAAATACATAATTACATCATGTGCATCATGTTTGTATAATGTATATTCATATTTTACATGTAGTCAGGTCCCCTTGAAAATTAGATCTTAATCTCAATGGGATTTACCTGATTAAATAAAAGTTCAAATAAAAGTACTTTAAGAATATTATATTGTTATTTTCTCCTAGAAACATGCTGTATGGCTCACACTGTGTGCTATTTCACATGCCTTTCATTTAGAGACTACTACTACCACTGTCTTAAAAGGTACAGTGTGTAGGATCTGGAGACATCTAGTGGTGAGGTTGCAGATTGCAACCAACTGAGTATCCGCTCCGCTCACTCCTCCCTTTCCAAGACTGTGGTCACGTGAGCCGCAGAGTGAAAAACCATGGTAACGCCGTTCGTACTTTAGGAGCAACAGAAGTCAGACGGTGGCTGGCGGAACCACGGTTTTACACTTTGCCGCTCGCGTTACCGCAGTTTCACAAGCGTGTTGGAGAACTACGGTTGCCTTCAGGTAACATAAAAACGCGAAAGGCTCTCTCTAGAGCCAGTGTTTGGTTTGTCCGTTCTGGGCTACTGAAGAAACATGGTGGAGCAACATGGCGGACAGAAAAAATAGGTAGCAGATATCCCCTTAGTTCCCAGTAGGGTCTGGATCCTACATTTCCCATAATGCAACTCAATGGCATCTCTTCATTAGACCTTCCCTGCTTGGTAAACACCCACGTCTTTCAAACTCAAAACTTCCAGTCTGTAACGCAGGTTTTTCTGTCTCCAAACCGAGATAACCCCTGATGACATCATCATTATTATTATCTAAGACGTGACGAAGCTCCTCCAGAGCCACAGCAAACGTTATAAAAATGTTTTCACAGGCCGAGTACTCCTCATGACTAATAAACTGACCTTTACGTGTAAAATCAGTGGAGTTCCCCTTCTAACTTCCTTGATAACAATAATAACACAGTGGTTCCTCTTTCACATCCTTCCTGAAGTGTACAATTTGCATCTAAATGGCAAAAAGCTTGTGCATGTACAGACAGACTGATGCACAAAAGAGCAGCTTTATCTCATAACCCTGATCTGTTCTGCTCCAGCTACAGTGTGGGAGAGCTGATTACAGCACTGGTTCAGGTCATTTTCAAGAGGGTTCGTGGGGCTCTTCACAGCAGTCTGCCACCTACTCCCATAAACTCAGCTCACACTCAGCAGTGAAAAGAGACACTGCATGTGTGCCAGGTGGACAGAAGAGGTACGACTCTGTGGGCAGCACAAGATTACTCTCCACATCCTCTCCTGATGCCAGTCATCAGAGAGCCACAGGGCAGCAGCTTCACCCCTCACCTGCAGCACAGAGCCGGTGGGAGGGGGAGCGCTGTGATAATACTCCTTTTCTGCTTGGATGAACTCGGGTCAAAGAACTGAAAGTCGCAGGTTTAAAGTCAAAAATAGCACCGATTCACACATTGTCACAGTGACATGGTTTCAAGTCAACACTCCTTATATCTTTGGCTGTCCAAATCAGGGTTGTTATAGTAAAATAAAACAAAAATAAGCAGTGAAAATTATTGTCAACAAAATGAAACTAAATAAAAACTATAACATTTAAGAAAAACTAAACTGAAACAATATTGCCTGGTTAAAAACTAATAAAAATAAAATAAAAATTAACGTAAATTAATTTCCGTTTTATAGCTATAATATAAAAACTACCGAAAAAAAAGACAGCATGAATTTCTGTCAACTCCCGTGACGTTGAATGACAGAAACTGAACGGCCTTGACCGTCACGGAAATGGCGCTACGCATCAACTGCTTCACATCAGACACTTAAGTAGCACAAAGATTAAACATGATGGACATTCCTGTATATGTAGCTACTTCTGAGACATTATACCTGACCCTAACAAAAACTACTGTAAAACTAAACATAAAAACTAATCCTTTCTGAAAAACTGAAACTAAACTAAAATTAGCAAACACTCTGAAAACGAACTAAACTAAAATAAAATAAAAACGAATTGAAAATTCAAAACTATTCTAGCCTTGGTCCATATCCACCATCACTCCCACATAATATATGAATTGATATTTACATTAGGGATGAAAATGTAAAAGATTATATTCAAAAACTGTCACATATTACAGTTGAATGTAACACTGCTCTCAAGGCCAAACATACATTCTCGCTGTTGTTTTGTTGGCACATCGGACCACAAAATGAGACACTATTGGACAGTTGAATGAGGTCTGAGTCATTTGGATAGTTTAAGGATTTATGTGCATCAGAGGCAATTCTCTGATGACTAACTCCTGAGCCTGCCAAATAGTGGTTAAAAGTCTGCATCTTAAAAACTTCAGATTTTACCATTTAGACATTTAGCTTAATGAGGATGCGTTGCTTTGTGTGATGAAGACTTCCACATTTACAGTTTAGTTTTTTGCTGCCTAGCGGCAGTGGTCACATGCGCAGCTTTAATCTGCCTAACACAGGAAGCACAAATGCACCAGTGAACATCAAAGGCTGAAGTTTAATGCAACAAATCGCACAAATGCAGAGCAATTATTTGGTGCAACATTTATTATATTATTCCTGTAATCACATTAGTTGGTTCCAGAAACCCACTGAACATTTTAGCGCAACCACAAAGTTCAATAATACCAAACGTTTTAAAAATGAACTAGCACCAACTGCATTTAAACAAACCATATACTAATGGTATTAACATTAATTTCCTCACACTGTGTCTGCTCAGTTGTGGAATAGAAAACTCTTTACTGCCATCTAGTGGGAGGCCACAGCAATGTCAAGGCAAAGGACAAAGTTTTATTGAATCAATATATAAACATACAAAAACACTGGAACAATACAACATTTTGTCTATATGACACATTAAACAGTTGGGCTAGAGCTTTCAGACCGAGAGGACACCTCAACACCCTGTAAACACAAAACAAAGTTAAGTTAGTGCATCACTCATCTCCACATTATTCACACATATTTTTTTTTTATTTAAACTGTGCACCTTCATGGATCTTACCGTGTCCACGTCTTCAATGACCACGCCGTTCCCCTGAAGCTCAATGTCGCTTTCTGTGCTGTTGTGCGAGCGGTACTCTTCACTCTCGGTCTCTACGGTACTGGGCTGAGAGATGGTCAGCATTAGGATAACGACGGCACCATCATGTCGCGTTAAAAAGGATTTTGCGTTTAAATAGTTTAGTAGAAGATTTATTGTATTATTGCAGGTGTTCAGTATTTTTAAGTGTGTACACATTACCACTAGAAACTGAACATGTGGTAATGTAGAGAATAGAAACCCTGATTATACCTCCATGTCCCTTCAGATTAGAGACAATGGAAGAAAAGGAGATCTTCACCATCCTCTGCACCAAACAGCACAGATCTTTGGGGTATTTGCTGCCTCAAACCCGAGCACTTACGTCATAGTCAGGATCTTCCTCTGGGCCTTCGTCGTCAGCGAGCTCCTGATTGAGCGCCTCAACCCAGGTCGTATTGTGCTCGTCCTCTTCCTCATCCTCGTCCAACTCATCCTGCTTTCTCTTGCTGCCCTTTCCACAAGGTTTAGTAGGAGAGACTTGGATATCTGTTGGGAAACAAGCTTAATTTTAGAAATTAGGATCTGACAATATTTCATACCTTACTTCTACTGCAAAACTACTGCTATGCACTGTTACATTAACATTTGGAGTATCTGAAGTTGAGTTGGATACTTTAAACGAGTTTTGTTTTGGCCCTGCTTGGTAACAGGAAACCTAGTTGAAAGATTGATTAAATTTGTAAACAAGTGAAGTGGTGCGTTTTCCCAGTCAGAAACTGCTGCACATGGCAGGGTCTGGTGCTGGTTCCCCTGATCGTCTTTCACTAAATTTGATGCAGAGTATGCACCTAGAACTTTTCTAGTACTAGATATAAATCAAGGATTGTCAAGCCTTGGTGTAGAAATACCTTGCAAGTGGCTGGTTAAACTTCAGTTTCTCCAACACCTGTGAACACTGATGAGCCTCACCTAGACTATCCCAATTAGCGCTAAAAGCAAGCATAATTTTGGCTTGTAATAATTGTGGCTCAGGACCGTGATCAAATAGTATGGAGAACAAACAGAACATGCAATAACAAAACAGCAGCACAGCTAAAGTACAACATGTTACTTTAACAAAGGAATGACAGTCTTCAAAAAAGGCAACTAGTTTACAAATAACTTTTGGTTTATACGATTGCAATAACAAAATTAACTAAAAAATTAAATGGATGACTTAAATAATATTTTGGCAAATACCTTTCTCTGTAGTTCATTTAAATTCAAACAAAATATGATACTCGTCTCCCAAATCATTGTCATTACAAAGGCTGCAAATCCTCTGGTTTCTATTCAACCTTTTATATCTTCTAATAACCTCAGGAATTCTAGTGTTGTTCACTCTAACTTTACAAATAGCCTGCCTGTACTTTTGGTTTTCCAATTTAAATTCTTGTTTTAATACTACATAAACATCACATGATGTGAAAGTGAATTTCTCAGAGTCCATTGCAACATCTTTACGGGGTTGTTTTGTCCACTTAAAGCTGCAGTGCGAGATATTGGCGCAAATATGATTTAAAAAAGTTTTTTTTAGAAAACGGCCGCTATAGCGTGACAGTAGTACATGAAACAAGTAACCTGAAAAAAATCATGTTCCTCTGTGTCCTACTGTGTCCTCCGGTGCTCCTAACGGCATCTGAAGGATTTCACTTACCGGAGGAAAACAAGGTCCGCTGCCCAGCTGCAGTCTATGAGAGCCGGCTGTCAATCACTCGCGAACTCCGACCAAACGGTCAAACTAGGCAGCGCTGATCAGATATGAATCAATATTCTGTTACTGTAATGACTATTTCTCGCCTCAAACGTTCTCAGAATCATCTTGTAGTTACTGTTTAGCTGTAAAATGAGAAAGTTTGTGACCCAGCAGCCATTGTAAAATCTGTTGAAGGAAGCCAAGTTCTGGTCACATGACCGGAGCACAGCCAATAGGAACGCTCTCTCTCTCTCTCTCTCTCTCTTAAATGACCTGCGATTGATCAAAGTCTCCCGTCACTGGCTTGATTTTTCTAAAGCCTGAAAACAGAGACATGAGGAGGAGCAGAAGTCTAGTTTTCTCTCAGACCAGTCCAAAAACTGATTTAAATAATCAGAATAGATGGATTGATATCTGAAATACAAAAGTGTTGGATCAATCGGGGTTCACTCCACATAATAACCTCTGAAATCAGTTTCAAGTGCTGCAAACACTGACTGGTCGCTCATGTTTACAGGCCCCTGATGGAGAAACCACAGATGGAAAACACTTCTTTCCACAGAGTATTGCAAAGTGTAAATGAAACTGCCATACCTGGAGAGAGGGAGCGCCCGATGCTGCTGGACACCGGGTATCCCAGTGCGCCCTGCATCCAGCGGGGCAGGATCAACAGCAGGATGCGGGTGACCCGGTGGAGGCGCTTGCGGCCGGCGAGGCTCTGCCGTCCGGGGCTGGAGGCCGAGGGGCCGACGACAATTCTCTCCTGCGGCTGCCGGTAGCCCAGCACCCACCCAATCCCGCGGTATGTGCGCACCTGTGAAAGTGAGACAGCCACTTTAAGGGTTTGCATGTAAAGCGAACAGGTGAGGTTAGGTTAGGTTAACGTACCACGAGGACGAAGGGCCAGAAGAGGCCGCGCAGCAAGGAGCGAATCAGGCCGTCTCTCCTCTCAACGAGCTCCTACAGAGAGGACAAAACAGGTGAAAACTACCACAACCTGTGTCTTCATGTGGATAAAAGTCCTCTAAATTGCTACAGAACACCCAGCTTTGATTCGTCCAGCATTACCTCTGTGTTTTCGGGCTGCTCCAGCTCCGCCTTGTCTTTTTGGTTTCCATTAGTCATCCTGCTGCGGGTCGAAGCCTGGAGGATGGGCCGGCCTGCGGTGAGGAAGAGGAGCTGAAGGTCTACAGTGTGTGAGCGGGTTCTGGAGGGTGAAATGTACCCTGATGTTGCCCCTGTTCAGCCAATCAACAGGGACGCATGCACCTGGTGCAATCAGAGCGGACCAATGAACACATCCCGCCAATTAACCTGCAAAATGGTGGTCACGTGACCAGTTTGGACATGAAAAAAAGGAGGAAAGAGGTGAAACTCAGGTGTTTTTTTGTTTGTTTGTTTTAGACAAGGGCTTCTGTCACCATTTTGGACTGAAAACGCTTATTTTATTTATAATATTTTATTGTTCAACACAAGCCATTTCAGTAGAATATGACAATAGAATATAATATTTAAAAGCCATTAGGTTACTAAATTTGAATTTAAAGACCTTCTTAAATGGCAATCCTTAAGAGTTATAGGTCAGTCAAATATTATTGGCATAATGTTATGTAATTTAAGGTATTGTTATTTTATTTTATTTTATTTTATTATTTTATTTTTTTACATTTTTTAAACTTATTTTTTCACCATATAGATATAATACAGACAAAACAGAAACCGAACTGAATTCCCCATAATACAAACAAAAATAAAACAAACAGAACATACAAAATAAAAAATAGCACATTATTTGCACACACATAAAACCGCATAAAATCCAGTCAATGAAAAAAACAAGAAATGTTTCGGACCTCCCCCCAACCCCAGGAGAGAAAAAAACAATAACAAACAATAACCGCAATCATAGCCCGAAACCATTAAGTGAAATGGTTAGTACCCTAAAATTAGCAACATGTTGCGGTCTGACGCAGGGAGATGCTGCATCTCTGCCTGCTCCTTAGCATATGAAGAGGTTTATTAAGAGAGAGGTCCATCATTATGCCTCCATACTTGACGAGCTCCCTAATTGGGAACCATTTCCGCCTCTGGCTTTCGTCACATTTACGCATCTGTTGATGTATTTGTGGGAAGTGGAGACGTATAAAAGCTGCCTGTCCTCTGTCCTTTTGCCAATCTACAACCAAAAGACAGTGATGGAGAAAGACACAGTCACAAGGACGTTCAGCATTGGAGCTATTTGCAGTGGAACCAAAGATGATTTCTCCACATCACGCAGACACAGCAGCGCAGGGATCCGTGCACTCTTGTGGGCCACCAGCAGTGCAAGATCCCTCGGGTGCTCTCTGGGATCTGACTTCCAGACAAGCCGGGAGAGCGTTTATCCAAATATCCTGACACCTGACAGCATCCCACAGTTCACTATACCAAGTCTGTCTGTGCAGAACAGCTTAAGATCACTGGACAAAGAGACAGAGGATGCCGAGTCAGATGTAGGGAGTTCTGAGACTGAGTCATCTTTATCTGCTTCTCTGGCCAGCTCCACGCTCTCACCATCCTCACCATCCTCATCCTCCTCATCCTCCTCATCCTCATCCTCCTCAGGCTTCAGTTTGGTTCTGTCAGACCGCAGAGCTGAGCGGAGTGTCTCTGACCCCTTCACCCAGAGGAGACCTCCTCTTCAGAGGGAGGTGTCCTATCCCTGCTCCTACGCCGAGGCCCAGCACTTCATGGACCCCGCCAGCAGAGCCGCCCTCTCCCTGCCTCACCTCACCAAAGTCACCACCCCGTACGGCTTCGTCACCTTGAGCCAGAGCCCACAGATGGCGAGCGAGGAGGCTCTTCTCTGCCAAGCTGGGCTACGGCGCTCAAACAAGGACGAGGAGACTGCATCCTGTCCAGTGACGAGGACGGTGGACAACAAAGGCATCTCCTCTCACCTGTCAGGAGATAAGAAGTCTAAAGACTTAACAGACTCACAGAATAAAGAATCAGTAAAGGGAGAGATAGAAGCTTCTTCTGCCTCCTCCATCAACGCTTCAGTTTCATCCTCTTCTACGCCCAGACACCCAGACGGCAAACGCAAACGCCGCTTCTACGAGGTCATAAGAAAACACTTCACTTCCCGCCATTAGGAATGAAATCATGGGACTGATTTGTAACAATGCCATGTGCATACATGCCATACAACTTAACTTGGTTTACATTGTGCATTTGTTAATGTAAAATTTCCCATCAATATTCTTATGAAATACACAGTTTTTGTTGTGTCAGTGTACAAAAATGTCACTATGATTAAACTGTGAAAACTCATGAAAAATGTACCAGTGTTCACTTTTTAAAAAATAAACCAACATCAACAAACTGCTGCCATATGTGTTATGTTTGAGTTCGGGCTGTCAATCAATTCAAATATTTAGTCACGATTAATCGCACATTTTTTAGCTGTTCAAAATGTACCTTAAAGGGAGATTTGTCACGTATTTAATACTCTTATCAACATGGGAGAGGGCAAATATGCTGCTTTATGCAAATGTATGTATATATTTATTATTGGATATCAATGAACAACACAAAACAATGACAAATATTGTCCAGAAACCCTCACAGGTACTGCCTTTAGCATAAAAAAATATGCTCAAATCATAACATGACAAACTGCAGCCCAACAGTCAACAACAGCTGTCAGTGTGTCAGTGTGCTGACTTGACTATGACTTGCCCCAAACTGCATGTGATTATCATAAAGTGGGCATGTCTGTAAAGGGGAGACTCGTGGGTACCCATAGAACCCATTTTCATTCACATATCTGGAGGTCAGAGGTCAAGGGACCCCTTTGAAAATGGGCATGACAGTATTTCCTCGCCATAATGCAGCCTAAGTTTGGAGTGTTTTTTATCCTCCTTCGTGACAAGCTAGTATGCGGTGGCTGGTACCAATAGATTCCTTAGGTTTTCTAAGATTTTTCTAGATTTCTGTATTACTTATGATACCAGTATCTTCACTCTAGCCTTAAAACTGAGCCCACTACAACCTCCGACAGATCGAATTGCGTTAATGCGTTAAAGGAATTAGTGACGTTATCATCTTGTTAACTTTGACAGCCCTAGTTTGAGTCTTTCATAGTCTTAGGTTATTTCAAAGTTCCTGTTTCTTGTCTACCAGAAGTTTGTTTTGCAACTCTGTTGAGGATCATGGAGGGTCACCTTTAAGATTCTCAGGCAGAGAGTGAATACTTCCCATCAGCCATAGGGTTTAAGGTTAATGAATTCCTCCACCGCTTTCACGATCTTAAATGTCACTCACTCTCGAGCCGTCTGCTCCTATTCAGCCCCTCGTTGAATACGTCTGTATAGTTTCCACAGTTAGTCGGAACTGTGAACTTGCATGAATGTGCGCTGATTCGTCCCTCAAGGCAGAGAAACAGAGCAGTTGTTGCTCCTTAGCATATGAAGAGCTGCAGTGGAGAGGCCCTTAATGACGGTCGGCTAATGCATCCTCCTTGTAGCTGGCGTACTCAACACTCCCACACACTGATATTTACTGTGTGAATATCATTATGATGCAGAGTGCTCGGCTCTAAGTGGAGGGCGAGGAAAATACAAGAATGAGGCCCCTGAACACAAGAATAGATGATATAAGGTGATCTGAAATTATAATCACTCGCCATGTTTGTTTATGTGCATGACATAAGTCAATTTACATGAATGCTTTAAGCCAAATAAGGGTTTCCGCTCTCATTTAACTCACTAGCAGCTGTGGATGACGTTAGACAAATCTAGGTTTGAAATTTTGAGAACACACACAGCAATATGCAGAACAGTGTCAGTTTAGATCCATTAAAATAAGCCATAACTTCTCTCCAATATACCATGCTTTATTTAACTGCATTGTGTTATACTGAGAAGTGTTTCTAATATTTAATTTACTTTCAGGGACTCTAACCCAATGATATACATGGGGTAAACAAAATACTAAATACTAACCATGATAACCCTCATGATGGTAAGATTTATTCCAATAAACTGTGTATATTTCTGTTGATTAATTGATGCACAGTATATAGATTAGAGGTGTTGCAGTATACCGGTATTAACGATAACCGTAATATTTAAAAAATGAAATATTGACCTCATGTTAATATAATAATACACATAATCCGGCGCCTCTTAAAGAGAGTGTGTAGGATTTGGCGGCATCTAGTGGTGTGGTTCCAGATTGTAACCAACTGAGTACCCCTCCGCTCACTCCTCCCTTTCCAAGACTGCGGTAACGTGAGCCGCCGAGTGCAAAATGGTAACACCGTTCAGGTGGCGCTCAGAGGCCTCCTTACTATAATAACACTACTTTAGGAGCAACAGAATGAAAGACTCTAAACTTTTTTTACAACAGCTGCTGCTGCCATTTTGGACTGAAAACGCTTATTATATTTTATATCATATTTTATTGTTCAACACAGGCCATTTCAGTAGAATATAAATAATTTTGTTTTACTTTTTTACGGCACTTTTTAGGCGGGCATTTTACTGCCGTCCGGTAGTCGCTTTCAGTCCAAAATGGCGGAAGCGTATAGCTTTGCTGCTGGGCACTGATGTTGCAATGGAACGAACAATTGACTTTCACTTCTTGGCAATATATACGTTCTTTGACGGAAGTCAGATGGCGGCACCACGGTTTATTGTGACAGCCCTAATATAGATAATAACCTGATCTACCAGTGGTTCCCAAACCTTTTCTGTCATGCCTCCTTTTGGAAGTCAAAAACAATTTCACTCTCTCCTGTTATATTAACAGAGAACTCAAAAGCAATGATAAGCTTCTTTATATTTTGGATTTGATTGACGTGTTTGCTTTTCAATCATCACTAGTTTTTCCTTTCTCCCCTGTAAAACATTAGTCTATCAAGTGCTTAACATCCTTAAAAATGAACCAGATTCATGGACCTTTACTGCAGCAGACATGATGATTCATAGTGGTAGAAGCATTTCACACTGAAGATGCAGATGATTTTCTATGACAAATCTCCTTATTAGGCTGTTTTTAGATTTGGTAATACACTGGGGTTCACATCATTGTCAGTCACAACATGTTTACACATTGTCATCATGTTTTTCAATGAGACGGTGACTGTTATATAGCAGAACTGATAGTGAAACTACAGCTGTTTAACCCAGAAGATGTGTGAGTCATTCTGGGATGGGAGTACTTCAGCAGCACAAGCTCCGCCTCAAGAATAGACTTTAGGTAGCACGACAGCACAAATAATGACTGTTCTCATATATAAGAATATTATATTATTGTTTTCTATGTGTCACTGACATCACACAGGCGTCACTGCATCTATCAGGATATCTGAAATTGGGTCACTTATCATTAGTTGTGTATACTCGTGTATAAATCTTTTCTCACACTGTCACATTATGGTGTGAGTCTTGATTTCTTTGTTGATTATGAATATTAATGCTCGTAATTATTTCAAGATGCTTCGTAGGCTGTATTCCCCACATAATCACAATTTTTGGAAGCATTTTTAGCCATGCTAGCAGCATGGCAGAGGTGGACATTTTGATTTGTCTGTTGGTCAGTCCAACACTTTGGTCCAGACTGAAATATCTCAACACCTATTAGATAGATTGCCGTGAAATTTTGAACAAACTTTCATGTTTTCCTGCAGATGAACTCTGGTGATCCCCTGATTTCACCTAGCGCCATCATCAGGTCAAGATTTCAATTTGTATTCAATTTCTGATAAATATATCATTAAATGTAGCAAAAATAATATTAACAATAAAAGTCGCCATTAATTAATTGATCAAATGTGACATATATTGATATTTCTGTTTGAATTTGCTTCTTTATTTATTTATTTTTGTATTAATTCCCTTATTTATTTACTCTTCTGTTTAATTTCCCCTTTTATTTTTTTTAAGAAAAATAAATATAAGATAAATAAAAAATAAATGCAAAAATAAATAAATACAAATAAATTAAAAAATAAATAAATTTATCATTAGATGTAGCAAAAAATAATATTAAAAATAAATGTAGCCATTAATGAATTGATAAAATGTGACATAAATTGATACTTCTGTTTTAATTTGCTTCTTTATTTATTTATCTTTGTATTAATTCCCTTATTTATTTACTCTTCTGTTTAATTATTGTTTAATAATTTTTATGAAATATAAATAATAGATAAATAAAAAATGAATGCAAAAATAAATAAATAGATGAATAAAAATATATGCAAAAAATAAATAAATTATTATGACGTTTTGGCATCAAAACTCTGACCTCTCAGCAAAAGAGCTCTCTATGCAGAGATCGATGAAGCGTTTCTTTTTCATTATTATAAAAAAGGTTACTAACTTAAGAAATGCACTGCACAGCTTCCCTCACAAGTAGATGGCTTTGATATTTTTCATAGTAATGCTCCTTAAAAGAAGTGTTCCTTCCATGTCATCATTTACATGACATACATAATTTACATTCGCTAAATGAAGTTGTCTAACCATAAATATTTGTCCAAAATCCCTCAGTTGTGCAAGATATTGACTTGTTAAATCATCTCTGTCTTTATCTGCTTAAATATTTAACCTTTCCTTTTAAGTCAGTGAAAGCAAACACTCCTACATGCACGCACCGAGCCCTGCAGAGGGCATTGCATGTGTGAAGGCTCAAACTGCATCATCCAAAAAGAGAGAAGTTCATGCTGAGGCTACACATGGCGAATGTAGATCAACTGAGTAAGAAAGAAAGAGACGAGAGTGCAAATCGAAGGGGCTTTGCTGTAGCTGCTCTTCTGTCAAAGTTGAGGTTAGCTCAGAGAACAGTTTTACCCTCAGAACAAACAACACTTTTCCGGTTCCAACCTCAAACTCAGGCTGATTAGTGCAAAAGATAACAAGAGCAGAAAATTCACTTTAAAACATGCACAGACGAGAGAGAAAGATGCAGAGAAAAAGTGACGGAGGGAGTTACTGAGCTAAACGGGAAGTGTTTCAGAGAGGCACTGAGTTAACCACCTGTAAGCTGCACACACACTGCGTTCAGTGGCAGCAGTGAACTGTGAGAGAGGACGAGGAACAGGTTATAACTTTGTAGGTTCCTGATGGCGTCTGGTCCTTGCAGCAGAGCGGAGGAACAGCCACCAGCGCTGCCTGTCAAACAGCACAGGTAAGACCAACAAACTGTCTCTTTAGAAGTTTATGATTATCCTACAGATTCTCTTATTGGGTTTTCATTAGGTCACATAATCCTTAATCCACACTCCTTAATTGGGATAAAAGTAGATATTAGCACAGATATTTCATGTAAATATAATTTACTTGTTGGGTCATTCCTGTTATGCAGCAACAAGTCTGTCCCCATGAATTATTTCCTCATATTTTCTTTAAAACGTGTCAAATATTTATAACAAATGGCTTAAATTGTAGATTAAGGTCTTCTTTATAACATAAATAAAGAATAATGCACATTAAAAAATACTTTTTTTACTTTACTGAGCTTTTTTTGGTACATGTGCTCGATTTTACCATGTCATGCCATATATATATAGATATATGGATATATATATTATATTAATCACATATTTTTGTCTGTTCAAAATGTACCTTATATGTTTGCTTTATGGAAATGTATGTATATATTTATTACTTGAAATCAATTAACAACACAAAACAATGGCAAATATTGTACAGAAACCCTCACAGGTACACTTGAGGTCAGAGGTCAAGGGACCCCTTTGAAAATGTCTATGCCAGTTTTTCCTCGCCAAAATTTAGTGTCAGTTTGGAGCGTTATTTAACTATTTACCTCCTTCTCGACAAGCTAGTATGACATGATTGGTACCAATGGTTCCTTAGGTTTTTTCTAGTTTCATATGATGCCAGTATCTTCACTGTAGCTTTAAAACTGAGCCCGCTACAACCTTAAAATCACAAGTTACGTTAATGCGTTAAAGAGATTAGTGGCGGAAGAACTATATATATTTTTTTTTTTTACCATTTTCATCATTTACTGCGTGTCCCTGAAGTCATTTTCCACCCTTTTAGTTAGTAGTTCTCCCCCTCCAAAAAACAAAAGACTACAGTTCCATTGAGACCGTTTTCAAGAAGTGACATAATTTTTTGGGAGAGAACTCAAAGGAGTAAAGTAGGGTGAGCACTCCATGTTTCATGATGTTAATCTGTTTGTCTCACTCTTAAAGTTTCACCCTGTTCGGCTAAATTATAACGAAAGTTGGTCCAATCAAAAAAAATGTAAAAACATATTTGATATAGTTATAAAAAGCTCTGTTTATGTGTAGAAGGTTAGCTAGATAAACCTTGATCACTCACAGAGCTATGGCTGACTTAGCTCCAAATTTTCCACCCTGTCTATAGACCAGTTAAACGTGTCTCTATTGTTATATAATGCAAAAAACAAACAAACATGAAAACTCCATCTTTTTTTCCAAAGTCATGAGGCTGAAATGTTTCTGCATAACAGGAATAACCCTGGTCACGTCAAGAATCCTTAACTTAGATGGTGTTTGTTATTCTGTGTATCTTCTTCTAACACAGGAGCCATTTTTCCAGATGCTCCAGTGTGGACTCTGACTGTGTGATGCTCAGCAGCCCTGTTGGACTCCAGCATCCAAACTACGCACACAACGACGTCTTCCCTGAACACACTGATTGTCATGCAGCCCAGTGCCCCATACACCAGCGCTACGGTAGGTTCACAGAATGATGAAGTGAGTTTAGGTGAGCGAAACTACTCGCATGATCTAAATGTCACGAATGTCATGTAACTTTCTGCATAATTTACTGTTATGTAGTTCCCTAATTCTGGAAAGATCACTGACATATACAGCTCAGTGTGATGGAAGAGACTTACCTTACTATAATGTGTGGTTCATTCCTCTCAGTTCGTCTTTCTCATGAGAACTGAAAGAGAGGAAGTAACCATCTGAAACTCTTACTTTCAACAACATGCATGTGATATTCAGACAGATAACAATGACTTGCTAGCCGATTAGACTGTTGTCACGCTATTAAATAGGCGGTATCAGTCGCTATAAGCCCCATAGATGTGGGTCAATAGGGGCCTACTACATCCACTAGTAGGTTTTATCATCTATTCACATGGTCGATCACCGAAAGAAGGTATAAAAGAACATGACAGCAACCTATAGCGACAGTAGTAATTATGACAGGAGCAGAAGCGTAAGTCAGGTACTGTAGTATAGGCAGTGTGAAACTTCTTAAGGGGTGGAGGTCGGGGACGATGGATGGGACAAAAAACACTAGAAACCGGAGTTCACATCCTGTGTGAAACCAACAATGTGTAGTCGTCTTTGTGTTTGAAGTTATTTTTAACCCAAAACACGTGTTTTTCCCTAAACTTAACTGTTTTTTTTGCCTAACCCTAAAGAAGTTGTAGTTTTGTTGCCTAAACCTAATGAAGTTGTAGTTTCTTTGCCTAAAGCTAACTGTTTTGTTCAGTTTTACAACATGTCAGAACGTGTTGCTTTAAGTTTCACTTTTACAACGTAGTAGGTGTAGTAGGCCCCTATTGACCCACATCTACGGTGCTTATAGCTACTGATAACGCCTATTTAATGGCCTGATCACAGTCGAATCGGGTGCACTTGCAGACTATCCATCCAGACAAGTGTAACTCGGCTGCGGATGCAGACTCTCCAAACTGTTGCATGTTCATTGCCCTCGCTGTCTGACCTAAATCTCTCTCTCTGTATTGCTCAGGTCCCTCACGACACCAGGAGAGATTTTTCTCCGATGGCACCCCGCCGCCTGTTCCAAAGAAGAGATTAGTTCGCACCCTCTCCCTCCCTGGCACCAATGTGCCTCAACTCTCTCCTCTGTCTCCGCTGCAAAGACACCCTCAACACTTTGACAACCCCTTGTACATGCTGGCACCCATAACCGACACCTGCTTCCAAGAGGAGACAGAAGAGTTTAAACCAGTCAGTGGGAACCCCGTCCCCTTACTGTCCTTCTCCCAGCTGACCTTTGACACCCCAGACGAACATCTGCCCTACCTCTTCAGCAGATTTGACGACCAGAAGGTTGTTTCTCAGGGGATCCAGCATCGACATCTACTCTTTCTGAGGAGCATGGCGCAGAGCGTGGAGGCTGGGATGCTGCTGCAGGGAGAGGCAACTAAGAGGGACGTCAGCTCATACCAGCCTCAGGATTTCCTGCTGTGTGAGGGCAGCGAGCCAAAGCAGATCGGAGACACGGTTTACTACAGTGTGCACAGCCCCAAGCTCCCAGGGAGGATGCTTGGTTTAAGGGTAAAGTTACAACTCTTTTATTCACTCCACCTAGTTTACAATATGTTCTGTGTGATAATGCATGATGTTAAAGTGTTCTGTTGTTGTGTACTACATTCACTTGCAGTCACGTTGCCCTTGAAATTGTGGGCAAACAAAGTGGCATGCACATTGCACACAATATATACCTGATCTTTAGCGAGACTGGCAACTGTCACACCAACTTGCGGTACCAGAAACACTTCCTCTAAACTGTCATCAGGTGTCACAACTGTAACCGGAAGACCACACTAGACATCTTTTTTTCACATTTAACACATTCTATATTAGTATGACTTTAGCTGCATGAGGGTGTTTCTGCAACATCTTTAAGTCCCAGCAATGAAATTTGGGATTTATGTTAACATTTGCAGTGCAATGCTTGATAAATGTATAGCCTACACAGTATCTAAATGCACCTGTCCCACAGTTCTGAGTCCTTGCTGCGTCACTGCACAAATACCATAGTAAAAGTTTTATTCAATAGAATAGAAATAGAATAGAAAATACTTTTCGTGTACAAAAGACAGAAATTTGTCTTTGGTTCGCATGTGCAAAAACAAAGCAGTCTTCACACTGTTGCATGCCACAGGTCGCTGACAACGTCGTGCCCCGGAAGATATTAAACCAAACAAACAAAGCCAAACAAATCTAGTTTCCATGGAAACAGCAGTTAGCAAGTGAGCACATGGATGACAGTTTGGGCCGCCCATAAAGGTGACACTCAAGATCAAGAAAAACAAGGTTAAGATCACCGTTTCTTCTCAAGTATTTATTGTGTGTCCTTACCATACAGCTTAGTGATTGTGTATTTTGAACTATATTTAAAAAATAACTTAATATTACTGTTGAATTCATATATAATAGATGCTAAGAGTAAAAGCTAACATAGCAGACCTCGCTAGCTGCCATTTATCTGCAATATTAGCAAAGTGTAAGGACATTAGGGTTATAATATCTGTCATAAAACACAACAAATTATATATTTATGTATGAAGACTGACATCTATGGTTGCTGTTAACATTTTTCAGGGTGTAGAGAAAATCATGAAATCCCCTATTTTTTTTTTAAATGTTTTTTTGTATCAATATTCACAATGATGCACTGATGAAAATTAATTTAAATGTTTTAAAAATATTATAGATATTTAAAAAGCAAAATGTATAAAATGAACATTTTTGTAATGTTGCGATGGAAACCATAAAAAATAAACATGTTACAGATTAAAATCTTAGCACTATATCTAATTTTGTGCACCTGTTTGATATTTTTTTAATTTGGGAGAGTCAACAAACACTCATGAGTGTCTGTTTTCTGTCTTTCTGTGCAGGTACACAAACAGACTGATGGAGCTTCCTCAGCTCACACCAAACACCAGCCATCACATGTCAATGTTCAACATGTTATCGCTCATTTCCAAGGAAGCAACACCCTGAGGGATGATTCCAGCATATTACAAACTCAAGATCCCTCTCATCCTTTTAAACCAGACTGCACTGCTACTAAACCACCAGGAGGAAGCAGCACCGAGTTCACCACAGCTCATATGAACATGAATCTGATCTCAGTTCAGTCTCTCCTCCAGAGGGGACTTTCAGCGAGCGTTGAGAGAGACCTGCCACGCGCCACCCTAGAGGACTTTGTCCAGGAGAGCATCTCGCTGCAGAGCTGTTTGGATTATGACAGACAGGTGTGTGCTCTGTTGCTGCAGATTTTAACGGGCTCGCAACATCTGTACAACATCACTGCAGCTGAGCTCAGACCTCGGGGGATCTTTTTAGTGTGGCACAACAAGGAGAATGAAGAAAACAAGCTAGAACCTGATGCTTCTGAAACAAAGACCAGCAGATGGAAAGAAGAAATGGAGTGGGGAATGACAGAGAAAAAAGGACAGATCCAGATGTTATGGAGGACACACGGTTCCCCTCAGGTGGTGTTAAGCCCGCTATCATGTGCTCTGTCTGTACCTCATCCCCTCACCTACATCAAATCCCAGATTGGAGCCCTAATTCAATACTGCCTTCACTCACAACAGAGCCCGACGCCTCTGGGCTCCAAGTCCTCATACCGAAGGGGGCTTCTCTATCTGGCCTCTGTGCTACAGACTGAGAGCAGCGGGCCCCAGATGGCCGACATGGTGGCCATGCTCCAGGTGCTGCTCTTTGGGCCACGTGTCCAACTCTTCAATCACAGAGGCTCGATGACCGCCGCTGTGCACAACTGGCTGACAGTCAAGCGAGCCCTGCTGGTGATGAAGCTGGCAGAGAGAGGGCTGATCCAGGATCAGTCGGCTCTCGATTGGGAGGACTGTATGTGCCTGCAATACCTGTCGTTTACAGACCCTGAGACAGTTGTGAGCATGAGCCGTCAGCTATGGCTCGCTCTCAATATGGACAGTCCATCTTGAAATAAAAAGTCACAGTCAGTTAAACTGTCATTCTGTGTTATGGTCAAAAATACACTAAAGCTGAGTTTCCACCGAAAGTTCCCAAGACTTTAGTCCCTGGAACTACTTTTTAAGCAACTAAAAGGTTCCTTCAGCCCACTGTTGTTGCGTTTCCAACGCGGTCTAAAAGACCTGCGAAGATTAGGAAAATTAGTCCGCTGACATATGAAAAAGCAACATGACATGGGACGAGGGCTGCTGGTGGTCACAGCAGTAAACATAGTCTGCAGCCTGCAGTTCAGTGTGCCTGCCTGTTTCATCTAAACAAAACATTGGAAAAAAATAAATGTTAGGTTTCGTCTCACTGCGACGACATTTACTGCTGCATATATTTACTGAAGCACGTTGGATGTAATGAATGAACTGCAGGGCAGGAAAATGAAACTAAGAGCGTCTGTCTCCACAGTAAATCATCTGTTGAGTGTTTGATGGTTATTTATTTGTACTTTATAACGTAACTGTCATGAAACAATCAGAAAATAACTTTTCTTTCTCTCATTCACAGCACCACCGTGCTACGTCTCTCTCTTCTAACAGTCTTTTATTTTTTAAGTTGGGAGGCCGTAAAGCAGAGCCTTACTTTACGTTCAATGTTATCAAACAAAGAGAAATGTTCTCCCCTCGTCCCAAAAATGGTCCTAAATCGATACTAATCATCGACACTATGGCTCCGTGTGAGTGTTTGACCAATCGGCGATGGTCGTTAATTTAGAACCTGGTACCTGTGGTCGAAACGCAATGACTTCCTCAAAAAGTTCTTAGTTCTGGGGAAAAGTTCCTGTGTTGGAAACGGGGCTTCAGATTGTGCTCAAAGCCATTTCCATCCTTCCTGCTTTTTGTTTTTAAAAAAACAATTATTACATTCATATACTGCTCTTCATAACGTAAAAGTGAACTAACAAAATGTTGCATTTTGAATATTTGTTGCTGTAATAATAATAATCATCAAGGGTCCTAAAAATGTATTTTCTCAATCAGCGTCTTACTATAAGTGATGCAATTGTACATGAACAAACTATTTTCTGCCAAAGTTATAATAGTTTACTTCACGAGAGAATTCTGTATTTCTCTGTGTTTTCAGGGGCTTAAAGACACCATACCATATAAATAATCGTGCTAAAGTTGTCTTGTTTCTCCTCACTGACTCCACTGTATGATTATTCTTGAAGTGGCTATTGCTAACATACAGCCACTAGATGTCGCCGTCTCCCTCCTCCGTTCTATTGCATTTACTTCACAACTGTATTTTTATTTATTTATTTTTAAAATCGTCTTGCACCCCTTAAAATCAAGAAGGCCTCACAACCCTTGTGAAGCTTTGGGACCTCCAGGTTGGGAACCAGTGGGTTATGCAAGTAATAGATGTACTGTGATTGAAATTAACTCATCTAAGTTATGCATTAATTGTGTAAATAACCCAGTTTCCTGCAACAAAGGCCAGGGTTGGACTTTTTTTTACAACTACAAATGAGTTTAACACAATGAATGCAGCCAGAGGAACATTATGAGACAGGAAGCTACTTCAAGTGTGGCCATTTAGACCAGACGTGAACCCTTTTTTTCTTTAGACGTGGTCAGAGAACACATCCGAGTTCAGTGTTTCCCAACCTGGGGGTCCTGACCTCCACTAGGGGTCGCCAAAGCTTTACAGGGAGTAGTGATTCTTCTTGATTTTAAGGGGTGTAGGACAACTTTTTTTAAAAACATTGACAGTTGGCCTATACAGAATCTCAGCATTTCATTAATTTCTGTGAAGAAAACTAAATTAAATTATTTTTAAAGTTTGAATTATTATTTAAAAAATAAACTTAAAAACAAATCTCACAGGATAAGGGCTAGTGAAGACCTGAACACAAGCTACAGTATATTCAGAGCCTTCCCTCTCTGCCTCATCCTGCAAAAAGAAAAGAAAAGAAGAAAATTACGCACTTAGAACAACAAGAGCCAATTGAACATTGGCCAAGCATCCGGGAGAAGAAAACACTGAATTTGGCACAAAAGAAGCCTATTTAGGAGGTAGGATTGTTAAAAACATTCATAAAAATACAGAGAAATGTATTAAAAATTCCTAAGAATAATAGGAAAATTCATCTCTGATGCATTATATTATTCACAGAAAATAAGCTCCTCAAATCTCATTCAAATTGCTTGTTTTACACAAACTTCCTGCGTTCACTGTTTGGGTTAATTGTACAGTTTGTCAGTTGTTCTGTACTGGTATTGTTATGCATTGAATATAATATGAAATATCCATAAAATATGTCACTTATTCAGTCAGTTTACTCAATGATAGAAAAGTGGTCCCTGAAGGAAAAAGGGTTTGTAACGACGCCCATAGTTGCTTCTAAGCATACCGAGACCTAAACTCTAACAGGCTGTCATGTCCGTATGAGTTCACAACACCACAGACTCGACTCTCTTAGGTGAGCACTTTTATTTAGTAGTTACAACATGCAGATTTCTATCAAGTGAATCAAAGCTACAAATGAAAATCATGCACACATTAAAAAAAAAAAAAAAAAAAAAAAAGTCAGGACAATCAACTGATACTATGAAGACATATCTACTTACATGAGTAGGATGAATTAAAATGGATCATAAATATTACACTATGGAGATGATCGATCGTCAGGGTATTCATCGGGGAGGGAGAATAGGAGGTCAGCACTACACGTCATGGAGAGTAATACAGTGGGGAGGACACAATGCCCGGATATTACGCGGGCGCTTGCTCTACATTCCTGGTATATTAACATCTTACCCTAGTGCAAATATCATTGAAACACAGCACGTGGTAGGTGATGGTAAAACAAACGAAAAGGAAACCTCAACCATACTGAACTTGGATACTATATTCATTTCCCCAAAAATCATAAAGCTGTGTAGGCATGGATTGAAATAAGAACTTAAACATTTGTAACTGCTCAGCGTCATTTAGTCGTCATCGGAGGAGTCTCGCTCGATGCTGTAAGCCATGAAGAAAGCGTCAGGGCGGGTGGGGACGAGGGGATGACCCGGTCTCACAATCTCAAAGCCCAGGAAACTGAATGTACGTAGCAGGGATGCTGAGGAGACACAAGATGTAAACCCATGTCAGTCTTCTGACCTGGATCCAATAAACGGTGTACATATATAGTATATTACAGTCGGGAAACTCGGGAATTTTCCGGTCTTGTGGGGGCCAATCTAATACTTTCAATATTGAGGCGGGATACAAGCAGCCACTCCGGTGTTAGGACTAATCCTTGTTTTTGTTGAAATCTGATTTTGATCGGGAACTTGACGAACTCTGACTAGTGTTCCAGCTCACCTAGGCTTGCCTGGCCTACCTTGTTTTGATTCAGTGCAGTGGTGACCGAGGAGGGAGGGATCAGCAAGACATTCTTAAGTGTCTTAAAGGTTTTCAGCATCATCAGATTCTCTTTATACCACAGCAAGGTTTCGGTAGGGGCACAAATGGAGCTTGGAGCAGGTGACTTTAGTGCCTTTTAAACTGGGTGCTTTTGTATGTTACACTTGCATGACTGTTCCAAAATTTGGACATGTTTGTCTGCAGAAAGAGCAGTTTCAGAGATGTTTTTTATGCTAAATGCAGTACCTGTGAGGGTTTCTGGACAATATTTGTCATTATTTGTGTTGTCAATTGATTTCCAATAATAAATAAATACATACTTTGCATAGAGCAAGCATATTTGCCCACTCCCATATTGATAAGAGTATTAAATACTTGACAAATCTCCATTTAAGGTTCATTCATGGGTACAACCCGTAGTATAACCCATGCCTGTTTTCTTTTTAAAGTGCCTGCCCTTTTCCAGACAGTTTGTTTGTAACAAACCATTTGGCGGATCAGGATATCTATCCAGAGGGACAATTTATAAAATACAGATAGCAGATATTTGTAGACATGTGCTTTTTTCAAGCCAAAAAATCAATAGAATTAACCACGGCAAAGTGCCGGTAGACAAAGTAATGGGCAGTGGCTTAATATCTCTGTGTTTACCTTTGGAAAAAATTACGTATACACTCAAAGACAAACACGAAAAGGTTTTAAAGTATCTAGGGCCCATTTATAAATCATCTTAGGACAAGGATTTATCTCACATATTGAACGAGTCTTGGGAATGATAATTATAGCATCTGTAACAGAGGCCATTTAAGCAACTGTTGTAGATGACTGTAGAGCAATAGAAATGTTGAATATTTAGGTATTGTAAATGAGTCTAATGTAAAACCCCCCTTGGTGTTTTTGTTTTTTCATTTTTTTCATTAATATCTATGCATCTTTTGCTTTATAATATTATAATACTGGATATTTGTAAGTATGCATACATCATTTTATTTTTATAAAATGTTGAAAACATTAACAGTCTCACCTCTATCGTCACGGTTCTTGTGAAAACAGATGAACACGTGACCAACCTGCAGCTGCTCTTCTGCAAATTCCAACAGAAGAGCAAAACTGGAGAGAAACAAAGCAAACAAAAAGTGTTAATGCATTATAGGAAGGATGTTAATGAATTTCAGGGGAAAATAATGATTCATGACGGTCTAAGCACATTTCTATAAACAATACCGCAGCATAAAATCTGCTTATTTGGTCAATCAGACACAAATTTTAGTGATTTTTACATTTACATACAGGTTTTATTTTGATACAACAGCTCATCTACCCTACAAATTAAGAAAACACTGTTTTTACTTTGGAATTTGACAAAATATTTGAATTTAATTTGTTTTATTTTAAATTAATCACTATTTTACCTTTTGTTGCCTTTCAATCATAAAAATAATCAAACGTTAAATGTTTCTTTTAATTGCTGACAACAAAGTTTTGCCTGCTGACCTGTCTTTGCTGCCCTCGGGCAAAGCTCCAGGAGGGATTTCAACATAAAGGTTCCCTCCTTTCAGCGCCGCCCTCCAGACACAGTGCTTGCCCTCAGAGCGACGTGGCTCAAAGAGCAAGAAGCGCACTCTGCCGTTGGCAGGGGGAGGCTCCTCAAGAACCAGCAACTGAGTATCCTGGAGGAAAGAGAGGGAAAAGTGTGACAAGAGAAATACATTCATATCAGATGACATCCAGAATAAAGTTACAACTACAGAATGCAGAAAGAAATGCAGTTATGATATTTATTACTCAAATTAACTCAATATTGAAAAGGAAATCATGATGACAATTACAAAAACAAGTTAAGAGTTGTCCAAGGCAACTGCAGCTGCGCCAAATACCTGAACATGTGAACATGTGAAGCAGTAAAAGTAAAAGCAAGTGTATCAAGTTCACTGCCACCGGCATAGTTTACGTGTCTTTAACAGGAAAGCTTTAGGTCAAGAGCACACAAGGCAACAGCATGTTTCTGAGTTGTTACACTACATTTAAAAAAGGTGCAATGTGTAAGATCTGGCCAGAATTTTAGTGTAAAACATTCAAAAAATGAACATCATCAACAGAAGGTGAAGAGGTTACAGTGTTGACGTTATGTCAAAGACGTCTATGTATTGTGTTGCAGAGATATCTAATCGAGTTGTTGATACCGATACCAGTATCGGAAATGCGTCCCAATACTGCCTAAAATTCGGTATCTGCAAGTACGCCAGTCTATGCACCGATCCGACACCATCATTTATTAATCCAGAAAAAAATCAACTTGTTTAACTGGAAACCAATTCTTCTTCGCCGCTCCCAAACAGTAGCCTTCACTGATCTGTCTCTAGGAGCTGCCACATGCTCTCCTACCGGTGAAGTGTTCTCCTGGTGGCGGCGAGGACCAAACAAATATAGAGTTGTTTTCTCGTTTCTGCCACTTTGAATTTAATCCAATAAACAAACTATCAAAACGTACACGGACCATATAACCCCCGGTTATTGGCACAGTAAACAATATAAGCCAACGCCACATGTGAAGATTATAAAATAGCAGTGTTATTTTGACCGGCTGTTAAGAGTTTCAGCGGTTTGGTCAAATTTTGCACATTCTTGCCCTGCTGTTAGTTAGTAGTTGGCTAGTTTTTCCAAAACCGTTGACTGTAAATTTAGATTGTATGGACCCAGTAGTAGAGGTGAAATGCTGAACCCTATTTGTTTGGAGAATGTGGCCAGATATTACACATTGCACCTTCCAAAGATCCCAACCTCATCTAGGACATTATTAAACATGTTCAGTGGTCTCAGTGTGACAGGAACAATGTGCCGATGTGTCGCTCTGACCATTACGATGAAAATTATGCATCTAGCCTTACAGTTACAATCAGATATTACAAAAAGATAGCCTGCCATTCTCTGCAGCAGTATAACATCTCAACAAAAACAATGACACCATTAGCTTGACTGAGGTCAAAGAGTGATAAGATTCAATAGTGCAGAATTGCAAACAACAGCCTTTGTGTTTGTCTCTCTCCCAGTCGATAAACTTGTCTTACTACACTGTTAGCCAAAGGTAGTTCCACGCCTGCCCCTGATCAAATACACACTCCTACTAAGAGAAATTGCTGTAAAAACATTTAAAAAAGTGGTTTAACTTACAGAATAGAATAGTTTAGCTGAAAGATTGCGATCCCGCTGGTCATTCCCTCGCCCACCTGGGATCTTCAGGGGTGGGAGAGGGGCATCAGGAGCACCACAGAGGCCCCGGACACGGGTTACTGCAACAGCGGGAGCACCTCCTGGGACTGGAGATACTGGAAACAAACACACACACACACGGAGCCATTATGAGTCGAGTATTCACTGGAGGTTCTGCTACCAAACACAAACCAACCTCCCAATATAAGCCGAGGGTTTAGCACACATCACACTGCTGAGTGTCTCATCTCTGAAATTACAGTAAAACAGTTGCTAAAGTTAAGTGAGTCTTAACAGATGAAAAACAAGGCTGGTGGGCACAGTTCAATCAGTAACTGTCCTCATCTTAAACCCAGACGTTTGTATGATGTGTTGACTTGTGCATGTCAAATTAACAGACAGGAAGGAGCCGTTTATGTTACACTACCACATCACTGACCCACTAAAATGTACTCTGTCAACGTTCAGTCAAATATTCACTACAACCCCTCCAGGAAAATTTTGTTTTCATCTCACAAAGGTGACAAACTGTTCCCTAAATTCATTGTTCATGTAAGAAGAGTGACGTCCAACTTCCTAAAACATATGTGTGCCTTGGTTTCTGGTGTAACTTGAAGCTTGTTCGATTCGTAGAACAAGGCTGCCAGAGGATCAGACACTGTTTGTCCAACTATTAGCCTACTTTAGCCCTGCAGCACTAACCGCATTGCTCCAGTTTACAACTGACAAACAGTTTAGCGTGTGAGATCAGCCATTTTAAGACAGACAAACAGACAAAGTGCTCTATAGAATTTGCTTGGCTTACAAGCGCAGATGCCGGTGTGTGCGGCTGCATACATTAACAGTGTTGCGGGTAGGCATATTCTCAGAGCTCATATCGGGAACACAACCAATTAGCAGCAGCAGCAGCAGCAGCAGCAGCAGCAGCGCTGCCACAGCAACGCAAACGCTCTCAGACACTCACAGATGCTCTCTTACGCAAATGCCACTGCTGTGCTATATGTGGAGCAGATGTGTGAAAACCAAATGAGAACCATTGTCACTCCCATAGCTCGGGCCAACAAAGTCATAGCAATATCCAACCTATTGCCTGATTTTCAAGGCATTGGAGACTGCAAACTTACACAGATTCTCCATAAATCCCTTTATCAGATTATGTAAAACAGCCAATTACCATCTTTACATAAAACAGGGCTCCAGATAGGGCTGCACAATTAACCGAATATTAATCGCGATCATGATTTTGCACAACATGGAAGTTGCAAAGCAGTGCTCTGTTGATTTACATGGTAAAGTGCAATAAAAATATGTTGTCACTAATATCAATGAATAATCAGGATAAATAATCGGGATCTCAATATTGATCAAAATAAGCGTGATTATTATTCTGGCCATAATCTTACAGCCCTAGCTCCAGACTATATTTTTACTTTTTTATTAGGTGCACCTTATATTATTGCAACGCAAAAAAACACGTGTTTTTTGCGTTGCAATGATATATTTCAAGCGTTTTAGTCAGTTCCCATAGGCCTACACTAGAGATGCCACGATACCAAAAATATGGTAGTCAATACCAAAACCAGTGAAATTCCACGATTCTCGATACCAATTTGATACCACGGTATAATTGTGTTGTTAAATGAACAGTCTCTCACACACACTTTTTGCCCTCCCCACTTAAGAAATTAATCCGACGCCTCTGATAAGGATTAGGCATTTTACTGGGAACCGGGGAGACAGGTGGGTTGGCAGTTACCTCCAACAATGATGCCAGGTTTGGGCCGGTGTAACAGGCACTGCAGCATTTTTCTTGACGAAAAAGCAGCTCTCATCAACAGTTCTTTTCATTTTTAATTACCGGTATGTTTTGAGGTTGTGATGTCGCTCGAAGAGGAGTACAGGGTGTGGTTTCACACATAAACACAGAGACAGACATGCTAGATATTAGACACACAGGTGTCTAAATAAAAATGCCAACTCGTCCTGCATTAAAACTAACACACAGCATAAGGCTTTTTTTATCAACGTCTCCATTCAGTTAACAGCATTCTTTGAAATCCCCATGCCTCCATTAGGCAGCAACACACATTCACGCCCCGGGTTGTCTTAGCAAAGACAGCTGCTCTGGTCACATGTGACGAGTCTCTCAAGCTACTGCTTGCATAAGAGCATGTTTGTCATGTATGAATTAAGGCTGCAGGATTTAGAAAAAATATTCTAATTGCGATTATTTTGACTGATATTGCAATATAAGAGGGTATGATCATTTTTAAATTTTTATTCTCATTTTCACTAAAAAACATATTAAAATGATTATGGTGTGATTTTTGCGGGATCTGTAGTTTGTAGAATATGATGTGTAAGCCTGGACATCTCTGCAGCCCCACAATATTTAATTTAAATGGTATTTTGACACACATTTCACCTTGAACAAATCCTCCTCATCCTGCGATTTGAAAATGGCAGTATGCCATATTGCGATTTCGATAAAATTTCAATTAATTGTGCAGCCCTAGTATGAATATTATGTAAAAGACCACTCATCTCTATGGGGATATCATAATGTAAGTATTATAGGGAGGTATTTTGTCTTCAGATGGACAACATGCTGTTATACCATCCTCATCTCAAAGTAGATCACAGGATCAGTAGCTGTGGATTTAAAAAGGGCAGCTTAAGCCATAAATAATTGCATTTAATTCTCTTAACATATTGTACACTATCTTCAACAATCATCATTGTAGTGTTAAATAACAGCATCTATGCTGTCCTTAAATAGCCAAAAAATCCCCTGGGTAAACAGTCTGAAAATAAATATATAGCATATCTATTGAACAAGGAATAGCTTCTGTGTACAATATGTCATCATTGGACTTAAAAATTACCCATGCCACCCCCCTTCGCAGTGCAGTGGAAATTTCCAATGAGTCCTTCACTACACTATAGAGACAAACAGCCTCGAAAATGAATCTTGTCAGGACACGACTGAGATAAAAAAAAAACATAAAAAACACCCAAAGGCTAATCGCTCACAAGTTGTTTAAAATCACGACGCATATTTCCAGGTGTCAAAGCCCCAATGTGTTGTTTTTTTTCAGTTTTCAATTTTCCAGTCAATATCTACATTCAATTGGAAATGAACCCCCCACAATGGTTAATATAACACTACATAGCAAAGGTTAGTTTACATGTTGATTAACAATTAACTCTCTAAACTGATTGTCCCTTTGTAAACCATTTTCGTCGATTCAAAATGTCACTACTAGCTATGCACCTGAGCCCGACAGCGAGAAAAAAAACACACACAAGCCACAAATGATGAATTCAGCCATCATTTCAGCTACGTTGGTTAGCAACGAGCTAATTTAACATAACCTTATGTAAAACATGTTGTTTTAGGGCAACGTGCATTCTTACAAGACCAATGCTTGATTCAATGTGAAATATAATATAAAAAAAATAAATATTGTGGCCTTTATTGTCACTGGTGGTTTTTAACTGCAACATCTACAACAAAACATCCGTGACGTAACGTAGCTAACTGTAGAGCTAACTGTAGCTAACCATTACCTTATGCTGACATAAAGTTATTCAACCTATTTACCACGAAATAGATGAGAAAAGCTAGATAAAATGCCATCGACTTCTATGTCGGGACCTTTAATGTTAGCTATCTAGCTTAGCTTCTCAGCAATTAGCTCGCATTTCTGAGGCGTTAGCTTAGCTTAGCTTGAGCATGATTATCAACAGCTGTGTTATGATTTTGTCTATTTTTCTTTAATACCAAATGTCATACAATCGGGGATACAGGTCTGTAATTTAAGGTGAGTTAGTAAAGATGAAAAGGTATCAAAGCATGTATTTTGGAGGTGACAACTGGGATAAACAGTGCTGTTATGTAAACAAGAAAACCCAGGGATTAGCCTTAGCCACTCCAGGAAATATACCGCATCTCTTAGCTAGGCCGCGGTTTTTTAAATTTAGCTTGTTAGCTTTAAAAACAAATTCTCTGCTGCAACAACATACCTTTCGGGTTCAGGTTTATTACTGGACTGCTCAATGACAGGCATCTCGGATAAGTTTCTCTCTTTTTCTCTAACAAAACAATGACTATTCAAAATCGTCTGTAGGTTAGATTTAACCATCCGGCCAGCTTCCACACCAGCAGCTCTCTCTCTGTCCTCTCCCCTTCGCCTTGTGTTGAGCTCAGAGCCGGCAGGCTGCAGTACTGTAGAGGGGGCGTGTCCTCTGGTCCTGTCTGGCAGGCTGCAGTACTGTAGAGGGGGCGTGTCCTCTGGTCCTGTAGAGGGGGCGTGTCCCCTGGTCCTGTAGAGGGGGCGTGTCCTCTGGTCCTGTAGAGGGGGCGTGTCCCCTGGTCCTGTAGAGGGGGCGTGTCCTCTGGTCCTGTTTGGCAGGCTGCAGTACTGTAGAGGGGGCGTGTCCTCTGGTCCTGTAGAGGGGGCGTGTCCTCTGGTCCTGTAGAGGGGGCGTGTCCTCTGGTCCTGTAGAGGGGGCGTGTCCTCTGGTCCTGTTTGGCAGGCTGCAGTACTGTAGAGGGGGCGTGTCCTCTGGTCCTGTAGAGGGGGCGTGTCCTCTGGTCCTGTAGAGGGGGCGTGTCCTCTGGTCCTGTCTGGCAGGCTGCAGTACTGTAGAGGGGGCGTGTCCTCTGGTCCTGTCCACCGTGACGTCTTACAGTGAAAATGTGACGCATTTAAAGTGGCAGTAGGCAACATTTTTTGGCATAATTTGGCAAAAATTCCATAATAACCTTTCAGCATATTGTAATTCAAGTGTTCTGAGAGAAAACTAGACTTCTGCTCATGTCTCTGTTTTCAGGCTTTAGAAAAATCTAGCCCGTGACGGCAGATTTTGATCAATCACAGGTCATTTCAGAGAGAGAGAGAGAGCTTTCCTATTGGCTGTGCTCCGGTCATGTGACCAGAACTTGGCTTCCTTCAACAGATTTTACAATGGCGGCCGGGTCACAAACTTTCTCATTTTACAGCTAAACAGTAACTACAAGATGATTCTGAGAACATTTGAGGAGAGAAATAGGCATTACAGTAACAGAATATTGATTCATATTTGATCAGCGCTGCCTAGTTTGACCGTTTGGTCGGAGTTCGCGAGTGATTGACAGCCGGCTCTCATAGACGGCAGCTGAACAGTGGACCTTGTTTTCCTCCGGTAAGTGAAATCCTTCAGATGCCGTTAGGAGCACCGGAGGACACAGTAGAACAGAGGAACATGATATTTTTCAGGTTACCTGTTTCATGTACTACTGTCACGATATAGTGGCCTAAAAGTTGAACTTTTAGCAGCGAAGTGTGGCCAGAGAGGACCTGCAGCCAATCAGTAAACAGATCCTGTGACTCCTTTGACATGTTAACCTGTGTTACAAAAAATGTCCTCCCGCCTGAAACACATGAATATGCCACCCGGCCGCAGAAAAATGTAATCAATGCGGCGAGCCACACTTCGCTGCTGCCTGGTGTGAATTCGGCGTAAAGGTGCTCAAATTCAGAGTATATGTATTGCCTCCGCATGGCTCTCAACATGGCGCCGGCTGAGTCTGTGGTTTGCAGTTAATGGTGCTAACAGCGCTAACAGTGCAAACAATGGCAACAGTGCTGACAGAGCTAACAGTAACTTGAGGGGGAACTGAAGGGTGGCTGCTACGCTTACGTGACTACACTTGGAATGGCGTTATAAGCTGTAACCGCTATATCAGAGCATTGCTTTCCACATAAGCTATTCCACATGCTGTTGGGTAGTTTAATCTTTAACAATGTATTCAATTTTATAAACTCATCATGTGTGTTTTTAAATGTAACATCTTAATTTGTAAACTGGTAACTCTAGCTCTTAAATAGCTAAGTACAGCATTTCCCTCTGAAATTTTATGGGGTAGAAGTATAAAGTAGACTTGTACAAAATGGAAATACTCAAGTAAACTGCAATACCTCAAGTTTGTACTGAAGTAGCCTACAGTTTCTTACATGAGTAAATGTATTTCCACCTCTCACTTTCCACTACTGGTAGGCTACTAAACGCACTGGTAGTGTGTAAAAGTAGCTCCATTTTGTTCTTCCCCAACCGGGCAACATTAATAGTTTCATTATTTCATCCCGTCAGTGAAATGTAGCCTATGCTGGATACACTTGTCCCCCCTAGCCCTTTTTTCAGCAGCTCACATCTGTGCCTGTCAATCAAGGAGCAAAGGAGCAAAGGAGCATGGTGCACGGTGTGTATAACACCGTCTCTGGTGCCTGCAGAACAGAAATCACCATCAACACAACCATATTAACCTAAATGAGACACAACTGAAGGGGTCAGATCAGGTAAGTTTCTTTTCTTTTCCTGTTCCGAGGTTCATATAAAACTAAACTCTTCAAATCATATCTGTCTTTTTAAACTAGCGGCAGGTGACTATTTTAAGCTGTCCTATGTTAGTCTGACACACAGGATAGAAATAAAAGAGCAATAGAGACATAGACTTTGCATAAACTGAATTTCTCACCTTAACTTACCGCTTCATTTTGGATCCATCTTTAAATTTAAACTCTAACCTACAGGACTTTAGGAGCCAGAGCTGGAACATCTGACAACATCACAAGTAAGACGTTAATATGTCCACCCTAAACAACCAACCGAGTGAATTGTAGTGCAATTACAGCGTCTGAGTGGTTTGTGTCTGTCCATAGTGTCTTATGACCGGATTCTGTCCATCGAAAATTTGAGTGATGTTCCAAATCCATGGAAAGGATTCACTATGAACCGCTGCATAGTGCTGGCGCTGGTCGTACTGCTCGTGAGCTCAGGCGTCAGTGAGCTGCATGGTGAGTACTGTAATCATGTCACAGACAGTTTGTCTCTGCATTATTGCAGTAATATGCAACATGCACGCTATATGTAGATACTAGTGCTGTCAACATTCATTTCTAATTTCACACAATAACACATTAAAGCAATGGATCTTTCAAAAGTTGGCGAGGAAAAACTGTCATGGCCATTTTCAAAGGGGTGCTTTGACCTCTGACCTCAAGATATGTGAATGAAAATGGGTTCCATGGGTACGCACGAGTCTCCCCTTTACAGACATGCCCACTTTATGATAATCACATGCAGTTTGGGGCAAGTCATAGTCAAGTCAGCACACTGACACACTGACAGCTGTTGTTGTCTGTTGGGCTGCAGTTTGCCATGTTATTATTTGAGCATATTTTTTATGCTAAATGCAGTACCTGTGAGGGTTTCTGGACAATATTTATCATTGTTTTGTGTTGTTAATTGATTTACAATAATAAATATATACCTTCATTTGCATAAAGCAGCATATTTGTCCACTCCCATGTTGATAAGAGTATTAAATACTTAATACAAATCTCCCTTTGATAAAAAATGTGCGATTAATTTGTGATTAATCACGATTAACTATGGACAATCATGCGATTAATCTAATATTTGAATCGATTGACAGCCCTAGTAGATACTGTACTTCTGCTGCTTCAGTGTATTATTCTCATTCTGTGCAGGCCTTCAGTGTCTTTTACATGTTTTTTTGTTTTCTAGAAGCAATGGATTCATTTGTTGAGGAGACCGGTATAAGGTCGTTCATTGGAAGTGTGCAGGACGGTTCAATATATCAGGTATTGTTTTATCTCTGTAATGCAGTTGGTTTCTATGTTGAGTCATTTAAAGGGTTATAGGATGATTTTCCACTCTTACTCAGTGATACAAATCAATGGAGGCCTTTGTTTATGTGCAGGATGTGAAAATAGTCACTAGTCAGCACTAGGCTAATATCGTGTTACCAAACCTGTATGATAAGCATGGGAATTTATAAAGATATTTTCATATTTTCTGTTTTCATGTGGTTGTACAATATGTGTTTGTCTGTCTCCAGATTTCCTTATGGGACAACTTCATGTGGTGGTGGGGATCTGAAGAAGTTGGAGTGATAAGAAGAAGGAAAAAGCCGATTGGCAACAAAGCGATCCTGAAACCCAAACCTAAAGTATGATTTGTATATGAAAAAAATAGATGTCATCAACTGTCACAGGTTTCTGAATAAAGATCACAAACAGTATTCAATATACTTTGCATTTAATAATATAATGTTACATTTATAAATTCATTTTTGTTGTCGTATTGTAGAGAACGTGACCTTTTAGCATCACTAATTTAGAAATGTCATTCACCACCACATTTAACACCATCTTATAATCAGTCATAAAGTTATTAACAACTTTAGAACAATATTTCAATGATAACTGGAAATTTTAATTAAAGCACAAAAAGTGGTCTTATAGATGAAACGAGGTTTGTCCTGATTAAACGATGGCTTTTTATTCAATCAACTTCTTAGATAATAAAAAATAAGGTGATGATACTCATATTTGACTTATTTGGTCTATATAAACTTGTGTGAGAATACTGCAAATAATACATTGTCTATATATGTGAAAGTATTTTCTACCAGTGTATTAATACTGTTTGAATAAATAAATGACAAAGGTCAAGTAACAAGTACGTGACACTTAAAGGTGACAAACACGCTATGGTCAGTTAAATATATAAAACATCTTTTGTGTCACAACTACACTCCAAGGACAAACCAGCTTTAGCGGCATCCGCACTCGTTCGCCACCACGTCTGGTTTAATGGAGAGGTAGGTCCCGTGTTCGTTCAAGTCCACCACCTCCAGGGCTTCGTAGGCCACGGGCACGCAACATGGCGACCGCTCCGCCACGTTCTCGCTCTCAATGTGGAAGTTGAGCAGGACGGCGTGGTTGTTGGCGTTGGTCAGGGGGAAAGCGCATGAGCCGTGACAGTTGTTGATGTTGACAGTGTTTGGGAGCCCGAGTCGTTTTTCTAGGGACACGGTGAGGCTCTTCAGCCCACATATGTTGCCCCTCAACGGGTTGTTGGGGCCAGATCTGGTGGCCCGCAGTCCTCTCCGCACCTCGTACACACGGGCCACCGTCTGCAGGGCCTTCAGCAGAAGAAACGCACGGTACTGGCTCTCTCCTGTTCTAGAGGGAACACAAGCATCAGTTAAAAAGTGGGAACAGAAATCTAAATTCATGTCAGATGGGCTAATTTATAATACAAACAACTGCTGGTGGAGTTTCCTTGTACACATCACCTGCTGCCGGTCCCGTCTTCGGAAACGCACTGAGTTCTTTGAGCCTTCCCAGCCTCTCCGTGGCTCTGTGACCCACCTCCTCCTCCCGTATTACCTCCATTATCTGCATCCCAGTCTGCTCCAACCTCTGCTTGAGTTCCTCCAGCAGTGCAGGAGACAAGGCCAGTTCTCCACGATGCTCCTGAAACATGGAGCCCCGGCTAGAGAAGGAGAAGATGGTGGGGGAAGAGGAGTTGATGAGTCCTGCCAGCAGGGTGTCGCTGGAGGATAAGCCGAGTGTCAGGGGAGGCAGGGACTGTAAGGAGTCCAGCTGGAGCCGAGGGGACTCGGGGTGGTCCTGAGGCAGCACGTCACCCAGGAACCGCTTCAGCTCACAGAGGAAGGGGGTCTGTGAGGAGGCCGGGGGTGGACCTGAAGTGTGTGTACGTCTGAGAAAGAGAGTAAATAAAATGCTGCTGAACACCACAATAGTCAATAGTCACATTTCTATATAGGGAACATGAAAGCCAAGACCACCTTGTATCAGTTCCTGTTCCTCCAGAGAAAAGCAGAAGTGGAATCATGCTGATGTTAATTCCTGATTTTCCACCAATAAGGACGTCTTTTAGGTTTTGGCCTGCAAAGAGAGGAAATGTGAGGAGAGTGCACACGAAACAAGAAGTTATATCCTCAGTGCCGGCCCTGACCTATTTGGTGCCCTAGGCAAGATTTTAGCTGGTGCCCCTCCACCGCTTTTTGCAAAGCGCGCCCTGCCAGGAGGTTCTCAGTGTGATTTTTGTGCATCCGGGATGTACAGTGTATACCCCTTAACCTGCTTATAATATAGCTACCATATTGAGATTGATTATGAGACCCAAAAAAAAGAATTGAATCTGACCAGAATGCACCAGTAACATATTGAAAAAAATTAAAGTGAGCTGATATATATCTTTTAAATGAAATTGTCTTTTTTGTATAGGCCAAAAATTAAGCTGCAGCCTACTGGTAGGCCTATTTCTAACATAATTTAACAATCTAAAAGTAAAAAATTGAACCATAGGTTATATTTTAATAAGACTCTGCCTGTCTCATTGATCACCATCATGATCTTAAAATTGGAATTATTCTCCTCCTCAGTTCAACTTGGCCTACTTTTAACCCTCTGAAAATGATTTGACTGGCATTAACATTACTGTCTTTTGAAGGCAGTTGCGGGTTTCAGGTTTTAAGACAGTGGCCATACAGTGGTATCATATGAATCTTGAGGTTGCGATGAATCTGTTGATACCAAATATGTCATGCTAGCTTACTGGGAAAGGGGGTAAATAGTGCTCCAAAGTTGAGCTGTCTTTACTGTGAGGGTCGTGACACCTCAGTGGCAAACAGCAGTGCTATTTCCAGGCTGTTTGTGCCCCTTCCGGCACTTGGTGCCCTACGTACAGCAAATGATGCGTGTGTGCCTAGCGGCGGCGCTGTATATCTTACTCGTGTCATATCTTACTCAAATCAGGGATTTTGGTCTCCACCGAAATCCTCCATTTGTGGTGAACGTCGCCCTCTGATGCTTTTCCTGTCAGCATTATGTACTGTGTTTCTCCTGAGATACACACAGTCTAGAAAAGACAACAACAGAAAAACACCAGTAATATCTAGGACGAAATCATATAAACAGATTTAGGATCTTTTCATTCATGCATTATTCACAAGAGGCCTCTCTTTACCTGTGTGTTAGGATGCAGCGATTGACTAGTGAAAGTGACGTCCAGGTTTCTTCCTGTGAGGGGGTTTTCAAACGCCAAGAGCAGCACGGGGGTCAGCTTGAGCAAAGGAGACTGTGGAAGGTCAAAGGTCAACATGAGCGTTCCTCCATCATCTTCCTCTTTCAAGAGCACTGATGGAGAAAACATGGCATGCCGTAAGATTAAAAAAACAAACATTCAAACAATAATTTATTGTAATCAGAGAGCTCTGATACCTCCAGTTGGATGCAGAACCTCCAGTCTACTCCTCTGGTTTCTGCTTGTTTCCTTGGTGAGCTGTAAAAAGACTGAGGCAGACGAGCTGTCAGACACGGCGCAGATTCCAAACTGAGTCAAACTGCCGTTTGTGAGTTCGCCGTCGCTCCCAACAGCTTCACGCAACGCTGCGAATATGTCATCCACAAAGCACGGAGCATGTTGAGGGCCGTAATGAGAGACTGTGGAGGCTGATGATGTCTCTGTTGATGGGAAGGTGTGCTCTGCATTTAAACAAAAACAACACATTTAAATAAAATGATTGATGTATTACATAAAGAGACTTGCTCCTTTTGCTATTTGACTTGATGATTTGTGATGAGATTAAAAAAATGAATAAAATGTTGTTGTTCCCGCATGCCTCTACGGTGAACGGGTAATCCCCAAATTTTATGAATTGAAGTAAATTCACATCAAAACATCCTTTTACAAACTCTCACACACTTTAATAGGCTACTCTATCAAAAAGTAAGCACAACTACAAGCCAGGTATTCTTTTCTGTGGGCCTATAAGGCAAGAATACTTAATAATACTTTTCTTAAGTATATCTTGATCAAAAGATTAAGTAGGCCTATAAGCCAAGTATACTTAGACTTTTCTGTATACTTGTCAGTATAAACCAAGTATGCTTAGACTTTTCTGTATACTTGTCAGTATAAACCAAGTATACTTAGACTTTTCTGTATACTTGTCAGTATAAGCCAAGTATACTTAGACTTTTAAGTATACTTGTCAGTATAAGCCAAGTATACTTAAGTATACTTTTGTTAACTATATATGTGATAAGTACATAAAAAGTAAACAAAGTATACTCTCTTATTTTAAGTTCAAAAGAGGTATACTAATAGCACACATGAATAAACTTCATTTTGGTAAGGGAAAGCTTGAAGCAGGAACCACATGCAATCCAAAAGACTATCATTGACAAGATGAAACACAGCACCACATTTCATAAAATAAAGGCATTGCATGAATATTAATGCATAAAATGTTCAGAGGTTTCAGTTGTGCAGAATCTGACCTGTAACTGAGGGGTCGTGGGCCGGGATCAGCTGTGAGTCCTGCAGGGCCAAACAGATCCTGGTGCAGCAGAGCATCAACGCTCCACAGCAGAAGACGTCCAAAAACAACATAGTTCAGTGTCTGTACGTGTGCCTGTGTGGTCAGACCTCTCTCAGTCGCTTGTTTTGAATGGGTCAAGCTCATGAGAAAGGGAGTTATCCTCCCACCTTCCCTTCTCACTAACTGGGAAACACACTGCCAAAATAGGAATATCGTGTGTCCTTGATGAGACTGTGGATTTGAGTTGTTTTCTGCACAGAAATGTGTTTGTTTTTTTCACCTCTAGAAAGCAGGTTAAAGTCAGATGACGCAAGAGAAGGAAAGGCAAATAAAAAGGCAGTTTTGTTGGTTTGGACACACACTGAACCTCCCTGTCTGTAGACTAACGGAGGTGATGAGGACACACATCAAGGGAGGTTATAGAGTGCACTTCTTATAACTAAAACAAAAGAGATGAGAGGTGTTTTAATCTGTCATGGTTATATAGCAAAAATGTATATTATTCAAGTTAAATGTAGAAAAGACACGTGACCTGAGCAGAGTTCCTGAGTAAAAAACAAAATATGATATATTGTACTTGAACTGCAATTTAAATAAATAGTTAAAGGTGCAGAAATTATACAAGGGTGGATAATAAAAAGCTTCCAGTTAACAGCTGCTTTCTTAACAGTTAGATGAGAAGATTATACTCTATTTGTCCCCTTGGGGACACACACACATGCATCGATGTGGAGAGATGCCAGAATGACGGATCGCCGAAGCACAGCGCCCCAAGCAGTTGAGGGTTCGATGCCTTGCTCAAGGTCACCTTGGCAGTGCCCAGGAGGTGAACTGGCAGCTACCAGTCCACACTCTGTACCTGGTCCGTGTGGGACTTCAACCGGTTAACTTCCGGTTTCTTAGCAAAGTCCCTACAGACTAAGCGACTGCTCATATCTGTGCGTTAGCGTACATATGAAGCTGGAGCCAGAAGACAGTTAGCTTAGCTTAGCATAAAGACTGGAAGCGGGTGGAAACAGCTAGCCTGGCTCTGTCTTAAGGCCGCCACTTCTAAAGCTGACTATGCTGCATTCACATGGAATCAGGCAGACGGTAGACGGCAGACAGATAACATGTGCACACTGTGTGTCTCCTTTGCTCTTTGAACTACGTCACCACAGCATCCTTGTGCATCTGTATTGAACACAGACGGCCGTGACAAAGCGCCGGTATTTGACGCCCTGGGAATGAGAACGGTCTAGAGCAACATCCGCCCCATGTGTCAAGCATCATTGGGAGTGTGAAGATAGAGCTGAATGAAACATTATCCTCCGGAGCAGGTTATCCTAATGAATGTGTACATTTTATCTGCTCTCAGGGGAAAAACAATGAACAAAGTCCGGCTCCCAGAAAGGAGCGTAGACATGAGATCCGATTCCCTTCAAAGCGCAGTCACTCCCATCACGACTCTCACAGCTGCAGTCTTGTTTTGCAGACAGTCAAGGTCTCGGAGCTGTTTAGTAGCCGTGTATCCCAAGAGATAAAGCCAAGGCTCATTCTTGTACATCACAAATCTTCAGTGAGGAATGACAAGAACGGTTCATTATTCTCTGACGGCTGCAACATGTTACCAACACGGTTGGAACATTTCTTGGCAGGTACATCATCCGGATGCTCTTGCAGACAGCAATGTGAGGTTATTTCTGTGTGTCTATACTGTGGGAATCAGGGCTTGTAATCAACAGCATGTTAATAAAAAACATATAATCTGGTGCAACTCAAACATTCATTTTATCTGAGATTCTGAGAATTTAGTAAAGAACTTTGGAGGTGTCATCTACATACTGTACAGGCCACAGTGTTGGATCCTCACACGGCATGAAATAGTCACAAAATTGAATCCATTTGTTTCGTGTACATAGACACAAATTTCCCTTTTTCTTGTGACTTTCAACAACGTATTTTTAGTATGTTTTCCTTCGCTTTCTGCTTCAGTCTTTTCAAAATAAAACTACTTAGTTAGGTTTTTGGAAAATATCGACTTGGTTAGGCTTAGGCAACAAACTACTTAGTTAGGTTTAAGAAAAGATCGACTTGGTTAGGTTTAGGCAACAAACTACTTCGTTAGGTTTAAGAAAAGATCGCGGTTTGGGTTAAAATAACTTTGAAAGTGCCGTAACTTAAGTACCGAAGTTACGTGACAAATAAATCAACGTGAATGCCGGTCTCCTGGGCGAAATTCCTGTTCACCCACCCATCCACCCCGACCTCCTCCCTATGTGGCGTTCGCTGCTTTTCATAGTTTCCGGTTCACAATTACTTGGATTGCATACAAACTGATTACAAGCTGCTCATCACAAAAAAAAAAATTGAAATTTGTGTTTATGTACATGAATCAATACATTCAATTTCGTGACTATTTCACGAACTGCTGTGAGACCGGGCTGATATAACAGTCCAAGTGAAAACCTTCACCGTACAGGCTTGTCGTGAGATTTTCTCTGAGACATCACAAGCATTTTGGCACAAAACAAGTGCTTTTTCCCATTTCTTCCGTAACGTGGTGATACGAGGGATAATGCACAGCGAGCCGGTCATTGTTGTGAAATAAACCCCGACAGGGCGATGTGGCACGCGGGCATGCAAATTATTTCACAACAATGACCCGTTAGCTGTGCATTATCCCGCTTATTACACGGCTACTTACTTTAGAAATCAATAATTTGACATAAAAATGGTCCTCAAGATGTGTGAGATCAGAAATGTGTCCATAGCAACGGTCTGTTATACATAGCAACGGTCTGCTATAAAAAAAAATAACAGACTGTAGAACGCCGTGATTGACCAATCAGAATCGAGTATTCAACAAAGCCGTGTAAGACATTTGCATAATACCTAGCGGCTAGTTTGGCACGCCCTTAAACAAAGCTAGTTAGAGCAGAGCAGGAGTGGAGTCTGAAGAGTTTGGTTCAGTTGACCAATCACAACAGTGGACCAGCTGACCAATCAGAGCAGACTGGGCTTTTCGGAAGGGGGTTGGGCTCAAACAGAACGTTTCAGTCAGAGTGTGAGAAGAGGTGCTGCAGCACAGCCGGTATGAGAAAAGTAAAGTATTTTTTGAACATTAAAGCATGTAAACATGTTCTTGTAAAAACCCCAAAATACAAGTATGCACCTGAAAATGAGCCTAATAGGTCCTCTTTAAAACAAATCAACATGGTGGAAATATTTTTGCTGATTTGAATATACAGATTAACACTAATTATGATGATCATGACAGATTTTCTTCACTAGTTAATTTCAAAATAAAATAAAATTATGTGTAAACTTCGGCAATCTTCTGAGGGAAAGAAAAGAATCGGATCAGACATAAATGCCACTACACACAACAAAATAAATTCAAATATTATATGAAACATTTTATTAATATCATAAAACGCAGGGAAAAAAAAACATGAATTCCATTTGTTTCATTATAACATCTTAGGATAAAAGCACCAACACCGAACAGTAACAAGTCATGAAAACCCAGGGCCTTTTGGAAAGTAGGTTTGCCGTTATTGCACCTCAAACCTGCCCTGACTGCACCGATCAGAGATCAGTATGTACACATACTGTAGGTCACATGTGTCCTGTGTGTTCACTCCCCAGATAATGGGCAGAATCCCAAACAAAAGCACAGTGAACCTCCTTCTTGGAGACGCAAATCTAGACCGAGGCATTTGTGAGATGAGGAAGATGCTGAAAAGTCGTAGCCATTTCACAGCTTCCGGAGATCGTAAAGCTTTATAAAGCTGGATTTAACTGGAGACGCTGGATGTATGCGACAACTGAGAATGAATCTGATGAGATCTTTTGAATTTCACCTCGAATTACGCTAACTGAGGGGATGTCCTGGTCCTGAGTTGGGTTAGAAAGGGACTTAATCATGCCACGAGATGGTGAATAAGAAAATTGTTTACATCATTTCAAGCCATCTGAGAAGTTCCTGAGTTAAAGACCTTTGGCAGGATTTAGAGTAAACAGCCTCGAGTGCAGAGCTCTCACAGATTATCAATAATGTACCAGGATGGAGCGTGACGGAGAACTGCATAGAAGCTTTAATTCAAATCACGCTCTTTCGCCAAAGGACTTGAATAACAGCACCTCATTCCTTTGACTGATTATATAAGTAGCTATAAAATCTGTAATGATCATGATTTTTTTTTGCCATTCCCACAAACTATTCTCACTTGCACATACACCACGCCGCCCCTCCAGATTAGAGAAATTTCCGCAGGTTGGACCGCCAGAAAGCCGCCAGAAAGCCGCCGGGCAAGCTCGCGTTGAAGATTATTAAACCATAAAACCCCGCAGCACAACAGGAGGAGAGTAGTATTTATCAATAGCTGCAATTTCCTTGTTTTAAGTGAAGGAGAGCACCGTGCTGTCTGTCTGACTAGTAGTATTAAAAACCGACAGGAATCTGAAGACACCATTAAAAGCATAACATGTAACTGCAATTGTATCAAACACCAAGAATAAGAAAATCAAAACAGCATCAACAATAATTACAAAAGACCTCTCAGTGCTGGTAACAAACGGACTATAATTATGCTCTAAAACGACTTGCTTCTTCTCACGTGAACACTTGCAGGTGAGAAACACATTTGTGAGTGCACAGGACAGGAGTTTACAATAAAGCTTTGATTATTAGTCTATAATCTTCCCTTAGTTATGCACTGGCACGTGGGGAAAAAAGCACAACAAACTGAGCTTACGTGTATTCCCACTATCAGAGAAAAAGGAAGCTCTCACTCCATACAAACATCCTAACACAAGAGTTTTACATCGTCTTTGCAAGGACACAATATGCTCACATTACAAGGTAGGGCCTTGTCAGTAAGACATCTAAAGACAGTGTGTTTGTGTGTGTGTGTGTATAAGAGGTTGACACGTAGTTTGTTTGCACCAGTGAAGATTTTAAGATCTAAATTTCCATTGTTTGGAAACAGAAGCACCATTTTTCCTGCAGAATCTGGGTCGTAAAAAGACGTGAAAACGTCTGATAGAAGTGATGAGTGTAGTTGTGTTCAAGCCACAGCACCGTTGTTTGTTAAATACACCAACACAGCTTTTTGAGTTTCTAGTTCTATCAGGTGCTGCTGAGACGCCATGTTGTTCGGTGCCATCTGTTAAGGTCCTGTGGTGGCAAAGCTTCACTCTCCTTGGCTTCAAGCCTCCTGTTTAACAGGCTGAGTTTAAAGGTCACAATGCCAGCGCCAAAACACCTCTATTCACTTATATATATTTACTTATATATATAGACTGTATATAGATACATATTTTATATACCTTTCTGTTTATGGTGGAGAGACAAAACGAAAACTTATGTACAAAAACAGTGTGTCTTGTTCACTGACAGATAAGCAGCTCGCTTCTGAGAGCAAATCGGGATGACGTATGTTTAAAACTGCAGCGTGAGAAACAAACAGATACCTGTTTACCAGACTCTGAGCCAGCTGTTGCAGAGTAGTTTTATCGTCTACAGTTGTTGTACACTAGGCATTCAAAGAACCAGACAAATAGCATATTAAATATGAGAAAGGAAAAGCCAGAAAATGGCTTTAACAAATGTCCCTGTGTACAGCACCAAGTATTCGATTTGTTTTTTTGATGTTTTCACTACAGAATAAATAAGATCAGGTACAGTCCAAATTTAGCACCATTGTTTTCAGACTGTGAGTCAAGTACACACACTATTGCATTCTACAATGTCAACACATTTCAGGATTTAAAAAGAAAAAAAAAAAGAAAAAGGAAAAACAAGGCAAATGGAGAGACTGACAGCATAAATATAATAATCTAAATTATACACAACTATACAGTCGGAGAATGAATCACATTCACAGTACAAACATTGTTTACAAAAAAAAATATTACACAATTAAAAAAAGCAAACAAAAAGGTGTGAAGAGAGTCCAGTAGTTTGTTGTGGTTATGGTTTTCTCAGTGTGTGAGGATTTGCATGCACAAGTGTGTGTTTGTATCAACTATAATATGCAGTATAATTCCACCTACGTACGTGAGTCCACATTTTATGTCCTAAACATTTACTTAAACCTGCATTTCCCAACAGCAGAGATAAATATGAATAGCTTAAGAAGAGTTAAAAATTCCTGCTGTAAGAGTATTTCGGCTGCGTTCCCACATAGTAGTGTGATATACCAAATTGACTGAGGAAGAAAATGTTAATAAATACAGAAAGTGGCTGACAATGTCGACATAGCACCATCTCATTAGATGAATTTCATGAGGTCTTTTTTTTTTTTTTTTTATTAAAAATGAAAATGTACTCAGCTCAGCGTTACTGGCACCCGTTGAAATGTTGCTAATTCACCATATTTTCAAAATCAGGCTGAAATCACAACATTGTTTTTCAGACTTGAAAACGTACATTTATGTTCTTCCATATTATCAGTTCATTCATTCAGAGAATTAAAGTTAAATACCCCTGATTACTGTCACAAAACACTAAAAAAAGCAAATTTTTTAAGTAAACAAAGAAACTTTCACTGATATGTTAAATATCTGATATTAGACGAGAAACAGAATTATTTTCATCACTCATAGTGTGAACTTAACTGGTTTTGCTCCAGTTAGAAGCAAAGAAAGGACAGGTTAGTTTTGTGTGCCAAAAAGGGGGGCAGCCAGAACAGAATTTTTTTTTTTGCTTTAAAAGGTTCAGTGTGTAGGATTTGGCGGCATCTAGCAGTGTGGTTGCAGATTGCAACCAACTGAGTAGCCCTCCCTTCACTCCTCCCTTTCCAAGACTGCGATAACGTGAGCAGCCAAGTGCCGTGGTAACGCCGTTCGCCTCGCTCAGAGGCCATCCTTACTATAATAACACTACTTTAGGATCAACGGAAGTCAGACGGCGGCTGGCGGTACCACAGATTTGCACTCTGTGGCTCACGCTACCGCAGTTTCACAAGCGTGCCGGAAGACTACGGTGGCCTTCAGGTAACGTAGAAATGTGAGAGGCTCTCTCTAGAGTCAGTGTTTGGTTTGTCCGTTCTGGGCTACTGTAGAAACATGGTGGAGCAACATGGCGGACTCCGTGAAGAGGACCCACTCTCTATGTAGATATGAAGGGCTCATTCTAAGCTAACGAAAACACAACAAGTCTTAGTTTCAGGTGATTATACACTAATGAAAACACATTTCATTTAATTTCATTTCCATTAGTCTATAATCACCTGAAAATTAGAAAAATTTTCGTTACCTTAGAATGAGCTCTTCATATCTACATAGGGAGCAGGTCCTCTTCACAGAGTCCACCATGTTGCTCCTCCATGTTTCTACAGTAGCCCAGAACGGACAAACCAAACACTGGCTCTAGAGAGGGATATTTGCGTTTTCACGTCGGCCACCGTAGTTTTCAAACACGCTGGGCACACGGGAGAAGTTTCAGTCGGTTGCAATATGCAACCTCACCGCTAGATGCCACCAAATCCTACACACTGCACCTTTAAAGTCTGAACAGTAAGTAACCCACATTTTTTTAAATTTAGTTAAACATGAAAATATTGTAAATCATCAACATACACAGAGTTAAAGGGGTGTCAACAAAGCAGCCAGCACATCTCCTGCTACATGAGTAACCGTATCTTACTATCCAGTGTGACGTTAGACCAAAATACTTCTGAGTTCCTCATCTTGTTTTAAATATGTTGCAACAAACATTGAAATTCACCGAAGGAAGAAAACAGAGACAGGAGAGCGTGCATGCAGAGAGGCGAAACTGCATGACATCTGAGCAGAGTTCACTGAACTGGTCTGTGTGTGTGTGTGTTTGAGTGTGAAAACACATGCACTCATAATGAAGTGAAACTTTGGAGGGAACGTGGCACATGATAAGATTCAGATGGACTATGTGCTTCAATCTGTTATTAAATGTTACATAAATCAGATTATTCTGCTAGTTGCTATAATAGTGACTAAGACACAAAGACACACTATCACACTATCGAGCACCTTTAATTTAAACCAGACATCTTGATAATTCATTTCATTCAGTGCTGAGCAGCAGCAAGTACTGATTTCCTTATTGTAAAATCTTAACATTTTAACACTCCACACATAAACATGACCAGTACCTATGAATTCTGCTCAAGGTGACCATAGTGGTGGTTAGTGTGTGTGTGTGTGTGTGTGTGTGTGTGTGTGTGTGTGTCTCAGAGATCCCAGTACAGAAGCCGGTCTTGGAGGCGGTTGGGTAGTGCAGACGTTTTGAAGCACCAGTGGGTGAGGAGAGTGCCGTAAGTCCACACCTGGACATTTGCATAGTTTATTTAATTTTGAGGTAGTTTTCAACAATTACCTGAAACATGAAAGAAAACAGATAAAGATGTTGATGAGTGTTTCTATGGGTGACAGATTCTACACGGCAATAAAGAAATAAGCCAGAACGGTAGTGGACCGTACTTGATCCGTGATCCATACGGATCTCCGCCCATGGTTCGGCACGCATTTGAACCGTGGATTAATTACACAGTTTTTACCATCATAGTGTGAAATAAAGCTTTACTGCCGATCGTTATCGGCCGATATTCAGTAAAAATATGTGATCGAGAGATCGGCATTAATGCTTTCTAGTCACCGATCCCTGATAATGTTACATTGTGAACAAGTTACATTATGGTGCGTTGGGCTCTGTTCAGTAAAAATGAGTATGAATATGAATGAGTATTGGGCGAAGGTAAATGCTAACGTTATAATAATGTGTTCAAATTAGGGCTGTCAATCGATTCAAAGTGTTTATCGGGATTAATCGCAAATTATTTGTACATTTTTTTATCTGTTCAAAATGTACCTTAAAGGGAGATTTGTCAAGTATTTAATGCTCTTATCAACATGGGAGTGGACAATTATGCTGCTTTATGCAAATGTAAGTATTTATTTATTATTGGATATCAATGAACAACACAAAACAATGACAAATGTTGTCCAGAAACCCTCACAGGTACTGCATTTAGCATAAAAAATATGCTCAAATCATAACATGGCAAACTCAAGCTTAGCAGGCAACAACAGCTGTCAGTGTGTCAGTGTGCTGACTTGACTATGACTTGCCCCAAACTGCATGTGATTATCATAAAGTGGGCATGTCTGTAAAGGGGAGACTCGTGGGTACCCATAGAACGCATTTTCATTCACACATCTTGAGGTCAGAGGTCAAGGGACCCCTTTGAAAATAGCCATTCCAGTTTTTCCTCACCAAAATTTAGCGCAAGTTTGGAGCGATATTTAGCCTCCTTCACGACATGCTAGCATTACATGGTTAGTACCAATGGATTCTTTAGGTTTTCTAGTTTCATATGACCAGTATCACCAGTATCTTTACTCTAAGCTTTAAAACTGAGCCCGCTACAACCGAAAAATCGCAAGTTGTGTTAATAGGTTAAAGAAATTAGTGGCGTTAAAACGAATTTGCGTTAACACGTTATAATTACGTTAACTTTGACAGCCCTAATAAAAATACAATCATTTATTTCTTAATCATTTGAATTGTGTGTTATTGTGCAAATAACCACTATATTTGACTATAACAAAGTAAAAGGATAACATTTAAATATAAAAACAACAACAAAAATGATCTGTATCGGCCGATTTGGCTCATTGATGATCTGCAATCTGTATCTGCGGCAAAACAACGTTATCTGGGAATCTCTACAAGTTATATTTGCTCCCTTTTTTTCCTGCTGATCCGATCTGTGACTCAAAATCGTGATACGATCCGAACCGTGAGTTTTGTGCTCCGTTGCACCCCCACAAAACACTATTAAATCCTGCCACTTTCAACATGATCACCCAGCACGGTTTTTATACTTTAAACCTAAAACCCAAGAATGGACTTACCTTGTTCAATCAGAACAACAGCTTGTGGGAGCACAAGAAAAACAGGTATCCTGTCTCTCTCACTCCCTACCAGTCTCTCTCATTCTCTCCCTCTTTCCACCTTCTGATTGCCCTTCGCCCTTCCCTTCTCCATCCTCCCCCCCTCACCCCCAAACCCTATCTAGGTCGGGAGCCAGGGAGCTGGGAGGTCGTGTAGGTACCATGCATGCCCTGAGTCCTCCACATGCTCCCGCCACCACCTGAGCTGCCGGCCTGTGGTGGAGGGGGCAGCCGAGGGGAGTAGTGCACTGCGAATGGACGAGACGAGGAGGAGGCTGACAGAGAGGAATTGGAGAGGGAAGCAGTAGCGGCGGCAGCAGCAGAGACAGAAGCAGAGGAGGCAGAGGTGGAGGAGGAGACGGAGAGAGAGAGGGATGACTGTGCTCTCTGGTGGTGGAGAGAGGGGTGGGACAGACGGGAGGAGTGGAGGGAGTCTGATCGAGATGATGGCGGGGCGTCAGAGTGCGTGGGTGCTGAGGAGGAGGTGCTGTGCAGGGGCGGAGGAGGGGGCAGGGTGAGCGTGGGAGGAGAGGGGCTATGCAGGACTGACTGGGTGCGGCTGTGCTGGGCCTGGGACAGTGAGAGGGGGAGAGGTGAGGACAAAGAGGCCAGGCGCGTGGAGGCTGGTTGGGGGGTGGTGTGCTGCTGGGTTTGGGAGGAGGTAGAGGAGGAGGAGAGACTGAGCAGAGAGCCGAGGCCTCCAGAGGTGGGCAGCGTCACCCCAAACTGATGGGAGGACACTGTGGGAACCACGTGGTGAAATATACCTGCAAATCATATAGCAGAAATGGAGGGAGGAGGGAGGGCGAGAGAGTGGAGCAGAGGGAGGAGAGAGCAGATAAAAGTGGCAGAGAGAGTGAGAGGGAGGGGGACAAAGAGAGAAGCAAGGACTGAGCCAGGTTGTGCATAGCGCCAAGCAAGTCTTAGACAAGCACACAGAAAGCAAACAGAGTCAGTCCACTGTGACTGGAACTAAACCAAATGAGTTGGCCAATTCAGGATTGTTCTTATTATAGAAAAATTTATGTCTGGGTTGATTTTTGCTTACAAGTGAAATGACTCTGATATACGACTCCAACAGATACACCCACAGAAAATGACAATGTAGTAATGTTATAGTTTCACGGTCAATCACAGGTTTCAGGACAAATCATCGGTTCAGATTTTTTCTATTTTCAACATTTTTCATTCTGTTAAAATGCAGCATTTTCCAAGGGTGTTTCCAACTGCAGCACTCAAGCAGCCAGTCCATGTCAAAGCGAGGCAGCACAGAGTCAGTCAGTCAGGAGGGCTGCACAATTAAACGAATATTAATAGCGATCACGATTTGGGCTTCCCACAATTAAACGAAAATGATCGGCTGCTATATTGACATTTAAAATGCGTGCTCCCTTCATAGAAAACAAGCGCTTCCTAAGATAACAGCCAGCCACCAGGGGGCGATTGAGATGTTTTGGCTTCCCTTTTGAAGGCGCTGTCTACAGTGACAGCCTGTGAAACACCTTCCTGAACGTTGAAGAGTAGAAGTAGTAGTAGTTAAAGAGTACAAGAGTAATATACTGTATATTACTTGTTTTGCCCGTCTGCTCTCCGTTGTACAAAAATGCACTGAATTCAGGTGAAGAAGAATCTTATTGCAAGTCTTATTTTGATGCAAAGATCTGTTAATTAGCAGGAATGTAGCCTGGCACAATGTGAAAGTGAATGCAGCGCTCTGTTGATTTAATTTTGGGTAAAAAGTTTTGGTACAATTTTATTTTGCTTCTAGGAGATGCACTGTGAACAAGGACCTTTCATATTTTGATGGAAAGATTTGTACAAAAAAATGTAGCACGACAAAGCAGTGCTCTGTTTATCTAAATGTGAAAGTGCAATATAAATATTTTGTCCCTAAAATCAATGAATGCTCGTGATCTCAGTATTGATCGACTAGAATTACCGCCTCTCGGTTGTCTCGGCCAACTTGTTTACATTCTTGTCTGTGCAAAATGTCATCACTTCATCATTTTATCCTGTTAGACATTTGTGTAAAATTGTCATAATTAGCATATGAATTCCTGAGTTCACGGCTGTCGCAGGCGCGGAGGCATCTTGGCCATAATCGTGAAGCCCTATCAGTCCGTCAGTCAGTCAAACTGTCAGTGAGGCAGACAGATAGACAGCAGCATTGGACCTCCACTTACCTGGCTCTATTAGCAGGCCCATTCCCTCGGACTCACACTATGACCCCACGTTAAGACTATGACCTCACTCGTGACTGTTCAAAGATCCCTGAGATAATACTTTACATTTTGTCATTGTGATGCTCACCTCCAGCCGCTCCCCCTGCCAGCCCAGCACTGGAGAAGCTTCCCAGGGCAGAGTGTCCGTTGACGAGCCTCGGAGTCCCACTCACCGTGGATCCGCCTGTCTGGGCCCCGAACAACGACTGTAAGACCGAGGTCCCTCCGAGCGGGAACTGAGAGCCCAGGTACTGCCCCACAGAGGATCCCGTGGTTGAGGAGACTGCTACAGGACTGCCCCCCACCTTCCCACTCAGAATGCCCCCACCGCTGCTGGCGGCAGCAGATATGAAGAGGTTCTGACTGGCCAGGCTGCTGCTCGTCTTCAGCTCCCAGTCGCGAGGGGTCTTCTGTTTCTGGAGGGCCTGGCGTTGGTCTGAACCGCTGCCTCCCTGGGCACCACCACCACCACCACCACCACCGCCGCCGCCGCCTCCACCCCGGGGCCCCGCCTCCTGACTCAGGAAGGGGTTGGGGTTCATGTAGCTGGACGACTCTCCATCACTTCCTTTCCTCGCCTGCTGATGTTGCTGTTTGTGGTCAGAATCTGAGTCTGTGCCCCGGCCCGACCCCCCCTGGCCGAACGGAGAGCCCCCCTGTCTCAGGTCAGAGTTGGGCTGCTTGGGGTCAGAAATGGGTGAAAAGGTGGATTTCCACTTGCTGGTAGAGGACAAGGAGGACGAAGAGGAGGTCTCACTGCCTGTGCTGTTACCACTGCTGCTACCAGACTTCCTGACTAGTGGAGGAAAAAAGAGAGACTGGTTGGTAATAAGTGGCAGAAGTGCAAGATTACATTTTTATGACACATTAACACAAATTTGTTTTAACGCCACAAATTTATTAAACACATTAACGCAATTGGTAATTTTTAGGTTGTAGCGGGCTCCGTTTTAAAGCTAGAGTGAGTGACGCTCCAAACTTGCGCTAAATTTTGGTGAGGATAAACTGGCATAGCCATTTTCAGTCCCTTCAGTTCGGTCCCTTGACCTCTGACCTCAAAATATATGAATGAAAATGTGTTCTATGGGTACCCACGAGTCTCCCCTTTACAGACATGCCCACTTTATGATAATCACATGCAGTTTGGGGCAAGTTATAGTCAAGTCAGCACACTGACACACTGACAGCTGTTGTTGCCTGTTGGGCTGCAGTTTGCCATGTTATGATTTGAGCATATTGTTTATGCTAAATGCAGTACCTGTGAGGGTTTCTGGACAATATTTGTCATTGTTTTGTGTTGTTAATTGATTTCCAATAATAAATAAATACATACATTTGCATAAAGCAGCATATTTGTCCACTCCCATGTTGATAAGAGTATTAAATACTTGACAAATCTCCCTTTAAGGTACATTTTGAACAGATAAAAAAATGTGCAATTAATTTGCGATTAATCACGATTAACAATTTTAATCGATTGACAGCCCTAATTTGAACACATCATCATAACGTTAGAATTTACCTTCGCCCAATACTCATTCATATTTATACTAATTTTTACTGAACAGAGCCTAACGCACCACAATGTAACCTGTTCACAATGTAACATTATCAGGGATCGGTGACTAGAAAGCATTAATTTCGATCTCTCGTATTAAATATTAGAAAAATCTCCCTTTAAGGTACATTTTGAACAGATGAAAAATGTGCAATTAATCGATTGACAGCCTTAGTTTTTATGTTAAGTGAAATTTTCATTTCTTACCCCGTTCACCATCCCCTAGTCTACCAGGTCCATCCCTGCTCTCCAACGATATAGTGGCAATTTTTCTTTCAATTCTAGAGAAAAAAAATAAACATTCAAAATAAACAAGCGGCAACAAAATGAGTTTGAGCGCTATACTATCTGCAACAGAGCCGAGGCAATCAAAAGGCATAAGGTCATATTTTTTACCACGAACATCAGATTAAAATCGAGCAGAAAGCAAGGAAAATGTTGTAACTGGTCATCTGGTTACTAAGCAACAACCTAGAAGACTTCATAAAAAGGGAAAAAATAGCCTGCAGCTCTAGTGGAAACCAGCAAAGTCATCTTGCAAAAAAAGGCAGCTCAGCAGGTACATTATTGTTACTCTTATCTTCATGTTATAATGACTATATTACCGTGAGCTGGAGCTGTCTGCAGGGTATCCTGAGTCATCGTCATCAGAGCTGGGGGCCGAGGAGTAACGGCTTGTGCCATTGAGCTCCAGCGGGCGCTCTCTCTTCAAGATGGGAGGCTGGTCCAGGTCAGGCCCACTGGGGCTGCGGCTTGATTGTTCTGGGGAGGAGATGGCAGAGATCTCCAGGGGCTGGTTGATGTTGTTCACCTGTCGGGACAAAAGGACACGCAGATGACATTTAGCAATTAAAAACAGGTCTTATATAATGTTATAGCAATCTCATGGTCTTCACCCACAGAGAAATCTGGGTGTAAATAATAATAATAATGCATCAAAGATGCATTGTTGACAGACTCCGGTCATCAGATGTACGACTTCATTAAATCAAAACATATTACAAAATCGAACCTTAAAAATAGGGATGTACCGATTGGTGAAATTCTGAGCCGATACCGAAGTTTAAAGCTGCAGTCGGTCACTTTGAGCAAATATGATAAAAAGTTATTTTATAAAACTGACACTGTATCCCGACAGTATTGAATGAGACAGATAATCTGTATAAAATCAAATGTCATTATGAGCACAGGAGGACACAGAGGAACATGATTTTTTCACATATAGTATCTGTCTCGTGCACTACTGTCAGGATATAGTGACCGTTTTATAAAAATAACTTTTTTTTTTTTAAATCGTATTTGCTCAAAGTTACCAACTTTAAGGCCCAGACACACCAACCCGACATCAAAGAACTAGCGGTGATGAAGGACGACTGTTGCGTCGCCTCACATCGCCTTTGTCTTGGCCAAAAAGTTGCACTCAAATGCACCGCAAAGACTACAGTCGACGGCCAGTTACCACGTACGTTCTGCTCCTGTGTGAGAAGAAATACCTCTCCACACCAGCAGGTGGCAGTATTCTGTATTCATCATTCAAAAAGGGAAACTGGAAGACTGAGGACGGCTGATATACAAGCCGCTGTTATGATAAGTACACGAAACAAAGCAGCGTTTGCCGACCATTTTCACACCACTCTCACTCAACACTTAGCTTCATTCCAGACGGCCATGATGAAAATATCCATGTATTGGAACGATCAGATGAGATGAAGATGAAAAATAAGAAGAGCCTTCTGTGTTTTTCCTCTTGACTTTACTCGTTGGCTTGATTTCCTCACTTCCGTTTCCCTTCTCGTGCACTGATTCGTTTAAGCTGAACAGCCAATCAGAGTGATTTCTCACATCGACGGGCGCCGCCCCCGATTCAACATGCTGAATTGGCCCGAAAAACCTCCGACACGGACAGACTACAGCCGACAATGCGGGACACACCACAAAAACTAGGCCGACAGACGCTCACCGACGGCCCCAAACTGTCCGGTCGACCACCGGCTTGATGTGTCACGGCCTTTTGCTTTAAAATAACAATTTGGACGATAGCCGATGATTTTATTGTTGTTGTTTATTTTGATTTTGCTGTTATTTATTCCCCTTTTGTGCCAGGGAAACATCTTCATTATAAAAAAATAACTGAGACGTTTTGAAGTCATTCAGCATTTCATTACACCGTCTTTGAATGACACAAATTCAATCATACAAATTTATTAAACAACCTTGAATATAACCCTTTTTTCACATATAAATATATTTAAATAACTGCTTCAAAAGCTTTCTAACTGCTATACAACTCCCAACTCAATGAGAAGAATGTTTCAGTACTTACATAGCCCAACAAAAATGTTAGTTTTGTGAAACATAAATTAAATGTAAATGTAAAAGCGATTAGAAAGCTAAGCAGTGATTTCTGACAAATCGACTTTACTTGGGTGGGCCGATACCGATGTTAAATCAGTGCCTCCCTACTTAAAAATATCATATCATATCATGTTCCTGTCAGTTTTCTCTCTTCGTGCTTTTGGTGACTCACCATGGTGTTGATGTTGAGTGGCGACCCCGAGGAGTGGTTGTTGCCGTTGAGCCCGGGGAACGACCTCCTCTTTGGGGATCCGCTGGCTGTGATGGCCACCGTGGAGCCGCGTTTCCTTCTCCCCCGCTTACGTCCCTCCTGAGAGCCGAGGCCGTGAGACGAGTGCGATGACGACATGTGTGCGGGTGTGTGAGTGTGCTGTGTGCCGGGGGACTGGTGGTGGTGGTTTCCATGGTTACTGTGGTATCCCTGCTTGTTGCCAGTGTGATGGTGGAGGCGTGATCCTCCGGCCGAGCTGCCTCCGCTGCCTGACGAAGAGGAAGACGAGGATGAGGAGGAGGAAGAGGAGAAGAACATCCTCCTCCGCAGTTCACTGTCCTGGGGCTCCGTGTCGGATTCACCTCCCTGGCGATCCTGTCCGTCTTCTGGAAGAATCCTCGGCGGTCCATCTGCATACTGGAGCACCCCTCCAGTGTTGAGTGGGGGGCTCTGGATGGGACCTCCTCTGCCCATCGGTCCTGTCAGAGGAGCGTTGGGGTGTGGAGGAGGTGATGAAGAAGCACCATTATGGTCCTCAGGATGAGGACCTCCATTCATCAGCCCTGAGCTGGATGAATATCCTAAACAGAGACCAAACAGTTAATGATGCACAGGAAGAACAGGCCAGCAAATATCAACTATGAAAACGCAAAATATTGAATGCACTTTATTAGTAATAAATAAGCAACTGATCATTCAATGGTAATAATAATAGTAATATAATATGTGAACATTACATCAAGTGGTTGAAGGGTAATCCTTACCATTGGTCTGACCTGCCTGAGACACAGGACTCGGAGTACTTCTCTGAAATTATGAATGCAGACCAGGGTTATTATCCTAAACTAAAACTGAAACTAGAACGAAAATAAGCAGTAAAAAACCTTGTCGTAATTCAAAACTAAATAAAAACGATATTGCCTGGTTAAAAACCTGATACAAATAAAATAAGAATGAACATAAATTCATTTCAATTTTAGTTTTATATCTATATGTCCCTACTGAAAATACATTTCCGTCAAACTGATATTGAACCATAGAAATTAAACAGACTTGACATTCCAGGAGATGGCACTATGCTGCAATTGCTAAACAATTATTAATCCCTCTTGTTTTTCACATGCAGTCTAGTCTTTTAATTTAAATGAAGATAACAAGAACATGATTTAAATATTGCAGTAGATCAAATGCCATTTAACCACCAAGCTATTCAGCTCAGGTCTGATGTTAACCAACAACAAGTGTGGTAGTGAAAGAGGACTCACGTTGATTCCCAAATCAAAAGATTTAAACATTATGGAGATTCCTACACAATTCTCTAACTATCTATTTTGTATGTATATGTAACTATATACGTCTGAGACATTATAGCTGGCCCTAACAAAAACAAACTAAATAAATAAATTTATAAAAACTAAATCTTTCTGAAAAACTGAAACTAATCTAAAACTAGCAAACACACTCTGATAACTAGCTAAAATTAAACTAAAATGAAATGGAAAATTCAAAACTAAAATAAAATAAAAACTAATTGAAAATTCAAAGCTAGTATAACCTTGATGTAGACAATAAGTCAAAATGTAAAATCCAAAGAAACAATATCAAAATCACAAAACATCTCAAATTTAAACTGATTATCCAGAATTTGATCCAACATAACTCTAACCTGTGCATCTTACTGTGTTACCATCAATCTAATTCTTCACAAGTGAACATTTCATTTATTACATCTGGAGGAGGGAACTAAAGGTACTTTATACACTACAGTACTACTCTGAAAGTACTCACCAGTCTCTCAGCACGACTGGGCAGCACCACGCTCGCCAGAGGGATGCTGACTGGTAGTTTACTTGGGTGGACCGTGCTCAGAGGGATACTTATTGGAAGGCTCGTAATGCTGTTGTCACCCTGGACAGAGGGGCTCCTCTCCTTACCACCCTGTATGAGAGGACAAAGGGAAAATGACGGTTAACAGCTGCAAAGAAAGAAGAATACGTACAGATGGTGCATGTGCACAGACAGCAAAGAAAGATACACATTTACCCTCTCGAAACCTTTATTCTGGGCATCAGATGCATTGGGAGAGGGGCAGTTCATTTTGGCTCCAAGCGGAGAGTTAACACCGCTCAAATCCCTTCAAAAAAACAGAAACACGCAAATAGTTAGCCGTCCATCGCCTTGGAGAGCAACTTTAACACCTTGAAAATAAAATGTAGGAGCTTTTAGTGCCAACCAACCTGTGTGTCATCAGCCCTGGCCCTCTCAGGTAAGCAGAGGCGTTGGGGTCCTGGTTAAGGTGCCTCCGCAAGGCAATTTTGGCGGGGGAGAAGCGTGTGTAGTCAGGAAGAGCGTAGGAGGAACTCTGCTGCCTCTGCCGGGCATCAGTGATGGCGGGAACAATCTCATGGTCTGGAGAGATGGGCAGGTAGCGAGAGAGAAGCTCCCCCTTGGTGTTGCCCCGGTCAAAACAGGGTGAGCTGGTGCCATTGATCGACAGGTCTTGGCTGACGCCGTTGAGGGCCGGGGCCGAGGACAGGCCGAGCTTAGAGGAGTCCATGTCTGTGGAAGAGCGTGATTCTAGGCTCTTTCTGTACGGGGAGCCGTCACAGGGGCTGTAGGATTTGAGCTGAAGCAGCTCCTGCTGCCTTTGACTTTTCTCCAGCTCCACAATGCTGATCTACAGACAGACACCAGGGGGAGCCGTTACACTAGAAAACAGGCATTCTGCAACAATGCTGTCTAGGAAAATGTTTGTGACAGCAATTCATCCACTCTTCCTGAAAGCTACGTTTTATTCAGTTTAGGTGACAAGGCTAATTCTTTTGAATATCTCTCTGAAGAGGCAGTGGGACGGACGAAAGAGGGCGGAAGGATGGAAGGCCAGAGAACACAGCAAGTATGGAGGAGTATACAAGAAGTGGAAGAGAGATACAAGCATTTGGTAATGAATCCAACAAATTGAGGAGGCGGACTGCGTACCTGCAGCTCCAAGCAGTGTCTCTGTTTCTCGGAGATTTGTTTGCGTAGCGCCTGCTTCTCCTTCAACAACGTCTCCAGACACAAAGAGCCCCAATCAAGCTTTAGCTCCTCGCATCGAGACTTCAGCTGGAAAACAACAAACACACACACACACAAACACACACACTTGCTGTCATTTATTTGCTTGGCGAATGCTCTAGCAAGGTGAAATGTTATTTCTAGGGCTGTCAATCGATTCAAATATTTAATCGTGATTAATCACGATTGTCCATAGTTAATCGCGATTAATCGCAAATTAATCACACATTTCTTATCTGTTCAAAATGTACCTTAAAGGAGATTTGTCAAGTATTTAATACTCTTATCAACATGGGAGTGGGCAAATATGCAGCTTTATGCAAATGTATGTATATATTTATCATTTTAAATCAATTACCAACACAAAACAATGATAAATATTGTCCAGAAACCCTCACAGGTACTGCATTTAGCTTAAGAAATATGCTCAAATCATAACATGACAAACTCAGCGCTCAACAGGCAACAACAGCTGTCAGTGTGTCAGTGTGCTGACTTGACTATGACTTGCCCAAAACTGCATGTGATTATCATAAAGTGGGCATGTCTGTAAAGGGGAGACTCGTGGGTACCCATAGAACCCATTTTCATTCACACATCTTGAGGTCAGAGGTCAAGGGACCGCTTTGAAAATGGCCATGCTAGTTTTTCTTCGCCAAAATGTAGTTTAAGTTTGGAGCGTTATTTAGCCTCCTTAACAACAAGCTAGTGTGACATGGTTGGTACCAATGGATTCATTAGGTTTTCTAGTTTCCTATCATGCCATCTTCACTCTTTAAAACTGAGCCCACTACAACCTAAAAATCGCAGTGCGATAAAACAAATTTGCAGCCCTGATAATTTCTTATTGACTTGACTACAGCTGAACTAGGACTTCAACCCCCATTACACAAATGCAGAGCAGCAGGAATGGTGACAGGTGTGAACCACTGGGGGTGATGCTGTAGTAACAGGGTGGAGGGTACAACAACATAGTAACAAGCCCTGAAGTCTCACCAGTAGCAGGCTGTGGTCTCTCAGCAAGACCATGTCTCTCTCAAGCTGCTTGGTCTGCTCTTTCAGCTGTCGATTGTGGGCTGATATCTCCTTCTGGGCCTGCAGCAGGTCTTCCACAGTCAAGGCTTTCACTCCCAGCTGATCACCACACACACAGGCAGAGTGTCATACATCAGCTACAAACACATAATGTCTAAACAACAATTTAAGATCAATGGAAAAACCTCTTTTTGCTGACCTCCAGTGGTTAAAGTTCTCACCCTGCTGCAGTGATGCAGAATTATACACAGTAGGGCTGTGACGGTTCGTGTGTTCAGGCCGACCCCGTCAGGGTTCGGTGCACGCAGTCATATGCAGAATACATGGTATGTACATTTATGCCCGTAATGCAGAAGCAAAGCTCACAAGCAAGATTTCTGCCCCAAAAAGTTTAGCCATACGCAGTTCGCACTCGCAAAAGTGTTGAGGTTAGCACAGCAATTGGTGTGCGAGTCAGTTACGCTAAACGCAAATGAAACACCAGAGCTGGAAGATGCACCTGCGGGTTCCCGGTCAGCTACAACAGCAACGGAGAGAGAGTTGTCTATAAGACGAGGACGGTGTGTCGTCACTGCTGTTCTGAGTGTTTGTTCACATTTTACATTTTACTGCTTAATACGGTGCAGTATATAAATGTTTGGGTGCTTTGAATTTTTAAATATAGCCAAGGTAAAACTAATTAAAACACTCCTCCGAATGCACAAGTTTTATTCTGTATTTTCAATTTCATAGCATAATAGATGCTGTTCAGTTTTATAGCCTATTGTGACCGGTTGCCTTTTGGGGAAGTGTTAGTTCAGTGTTCATACAGTGTAATACACAAGTGTTTTGATGTTCCTTATTTTATCATGAAAATAGTTGATAATAAAATGCTCCCTCAGTCCCCAGCATGAGGATTTTATCTGTCTTTGTCACTTGCATTACTGTTTTCAACAGTAAAGAAAGAAACGCATCCTTTTGCATTTGTATTTTTTTTCTCCGCTGTCCTGAACTTGCACCGAACCGTGACTCCTAAACCGGGGTATGAACCGAACCGTGACTTCTGTGTACCGTTACACCCCTAGCACACAGGGTCTGATCACTGTAGCTTTACATCGATCAAGATGTAATAAGAGCTTTCAAAATAGCACACGTCTGATCACACCCAACAGGGATGCTACGTGTGTCTCACAGGTGCAACAGACTTGAAGTTTTAACCAGTGGAGCTTAGTTAAGTTAATGCAAACTCCAACACAACACTGCAGGAAAACACCTAAAATATGTTCTCCCTCTCTCACATTCCAGTTGTGTTTCACTGTCTGCTTGAACCAAGTTCATCTGGAAATGGGATATAAGCTATTCAGGTTGTCCATTAAATTACTGCATTTAATCACTAATCTTAGTACACATGCTTTACTTTGGATTTATGTGTAACCTTAATTTAATAAATAAAATAAAATAACTTTATAAACATGGATAAGAGACAAAACAAAAGATGGAAAACAAGTGGCGCACATTTCTGAAAGAGGTTTCTGGTAATATTGTGTACTGTGTCCGTACAGCTGTGTAATGGAGAGAAATAAAGCAGCAGTTCCCACCTCATCTAGTTTGGTCTGAAAGAGACCTTTGATCTTGTCCTTATGTGACTGACAAACAGAGTGGAGCTGCTCCGCCTGCCCTGACAGGTCCCTGTGTTTTTGCTAGAGGCAGAAAGGAAAGAAGAGTACAGGTAAGAGGTTTGGCAAAAAATGCATAACAAGGGTTTTTTTTTAGGTAGATGCCTCTAAGTATTGGCATGATGTGGTAGGAAAAAGTTCAAGGGACATTGCAGCAGTAGCAAATCAATAATGTCTGGAATAGCATTACTTATTACCTTCTCCTCTTCTAAAAGCTGCTGCAGGTTGGAGCGGTACTGAGGAGTCTTCATGTGGGTCATAAACTGGAGGTATTGAACTTTGATGTTATCTGTAAAAAGATGTAGGTCAGAGAGAGGGACGGACAGAGGAAGCAAGAGAGCAAAAACACGGGATATAAATTTATTAGTTAGGTGGTTGGGGACATGGAGCTCAGACAACAAACAGACTGACATGAAGGCTTATACTACATTCAGGCTGACAAAGTGTTTAAAAACTCAAATTAATGAGCGTTATCGGACCAGGCTTTTTGTCTCTTCTTCTGACCTCTCATTTGCAAATTCTGCTCCTCTCACTAGACTGTTGCATTAACTTTTCATAGAGATCAAAAAGTCTGGTATAACATGTTCGACTACTTTGAAGATGACAGATGAATGCGAGTCTTGATCAGCTCACCTAGCAGTTGTTGCAGACCAGGAGGAGTCGGGCTCAGGAGCAGGTGACTAGAGGGATAGTGCTGGACCTTTGGAGGTAGCTGGTAGAAGGGACTCTGAGGTGGCCGGTATGCATCTGCACACACAAGAAGCATATTCACGTTAAACTGACATTTCTAAGCCATACAGTGTAGATGTAAAGAGGGCATTAGTCATTTCTGTAATACGTAAGCGTATTCTGTGTGTGTGTGTGTGTGTGTGTGTGTGTGTGTGTGTGTGTGTGTGTGTGTGTTCTCTGACCCTGAGGAGGTGCTGCAGAGAGGGTCTTGGCATGCAGCAGATCCAACGCGCTCTGATTCTTCTTGTTTTTCTTCTCAGCAGCCGGGGCGGCTTTCTTGGGTCGACCACGTTTCTTGTTGTTCAACTTGCGCCCTTTGGGCAGGAGTCGGGCTCTTCGGGGTTTGGCAGAGGGCTTCACCACTGTCACCAAGCTAAGACGCTCCTCCTCGCCGCAGGAGTCCTGCTGTAATACCCAGAGACAAACGCAAACACGGACATATTCATACAGAGAGCACCGAGAGCTCGCCTTGCTGTGCTAAGTCGATTGACGAGTATATAAACATTTCAGGTACAAATGGCACACAATATAGCAAAAGGTAATGCACTTCATGGCTCAAGATACCACGTGCATATGCACGGTAGTGCACATGAATTTAAGCTGTGCTAGTAATTCTTATCTTTATATGCGACGTTGCATGCAACTTGGAACAGAGAGTATGTTGTGCAGGACTGCCAACTCTCACACATTGACCACGAGACTCACGCAATTGACACTTTTCACACGCTCTCACTCCACACTCACATTTTCTCGCAGTGAAAAACAAATTAATAGCTAAGCCCAACAGCAGCACTGCGGTCAAGCCAGTTGCCACTTGGATTGTGATGTGCTTAAACTCTCATAAATTTAAATGAATAAATGTTTTCCTCCAGAGGTTTGCGGAAATTTCCAATGTAATCTTGTTCAGGATGACCCTGGCTATAACCATGTAAAATTTGAAGTTATTTTACTGCACAATTTTGGAGAAAATTAAAGGGGAAATTCAGCTCAAATTACATCATAACACACTGATGATTTCCTCATATTTGAACTGTCATAAAAAAGAAAGATGTTGGATTTCTTTCGGTTGGATTTGGCCGTGGTGAAGAGAAAGAAGGACAAATACACCAAATGGTGCAGTGAAAATTGTTTGGTGCATGTAATTTTAAAAGTTACACGCACCAGTGCAAGTATTTCGAGCCCTGCACTTAAAGTTGATTCACATTTATCCCCATCTAACTGGTTCTAGGAATCACTTCCCACATTAAGTCTTGTAAATCCGTGCATGTCCTACCTTGTGTTGTTCTTTAGGTTTTGTGGGCGTGGTGCTATTGCTTTTACTGTCCTTCGTATCTTTCTGCAGACGTCGCCTAGCTGCCTCTTGCTCCTCCTGATAGGAGATAAACCAATTTAATTGTTTGACACAGAAAAAACATAGTAAGTACAGTGACTCACGTCAATACACTGAGGAAGAAGAACATGACTTACCCTGAGTTTAGGATTTTTGAGACTAGCAAAATAGTTTTCAAGCTGAAAAACAGAACAAGGAAAATAAAGTTATTAAAATATTATTTTCATTACTATTTTTAAAGTGTTTACATTCTACATAAGTTCAAAAAACCCTGGTATTTACATCAACATTATCTGTAACCTTACTTCAGAAATGTAATTGTGAATATAATTGATGTTTTATAAATTGCTGTTCAGTCTGTAAAATGTGCTTTCTTGTGTCATTAAATAATATCTCTCTCATTACATCTCAAAATATGTTTCTAACTCTTTTTAAAGCAAACAATCAACAAGACTTCATGGTTCATTTTTGCACCATGTGACATGTTTTGAGAATATAATTGTAGACTGGTTTGTTTTGTCTTCCTGTGATGTTTTTTTGGAGTATGATATTACAATGCAGATTACTGACCAGTCATTTGCTTTGACGCAGGCACAAAACCTACATGCATGACGTCAGCTGGCCGTTGGTTGTAGTGTTTGTAGTTTGTGCAACTTTCAACAGAAGCTTTCAACCAGTCAACGTTTGAGGTTGATTTGCCTTTACTCACGTACCCTTGCCTAACCATCAAAACCATCCTCTAAATCAAAAGGTACAAACAATAGCGCCATATCCATACAGGAACATGTACACCAGGAAGTTACACCACCCACAGTTGGGTACAATTAAGCAGCCACACTTCCTTCAGGTGGTTACACACAACAACATTGTCACTAGTACTTTTTAGGCAGTGTACCAGCTCTCTCACTGGGATTCTCACTGGTAACCAGGGATTACTTTAACCAATTACCAGAGAGACACACACATCAGTGTTATCTAATGCATGTGTTTCCCTGCGTGTTCTGTCCTCAGATTGCTGACTCCTGGGACTGATGACTCATTAAGACAATGCCAGCTGTTATTATGGCAGCCTCTCTCTCGAGATTAGGTTACTCTTTTTCTCTAATGTATAATGTGTTTGTACCGCTTCAGCAGTCATTTAGTGTTTTATTGGTTTGTCAAGGTCTCCTCTAACACAGATACTAATGCTTACTATAGTGCGGTCTATGGTATGCAGGTAGTAGGAAACTGGCTTTCCAGTCCAGGACACGGAGCCCCTAAGTGGAGAGAGCTCCACCACACGCATTATTGTGCCAATATCTGCAAGACAGAGAAGAAAAAACACGGCACTGCATGTCAGATACACATCAAAGGAAGCATGATACACTGAAATCTGTTTTCCCACTAATCGTGGTACTTACCACTCAAGTTTCGACTGTTTATTCTAAAATTTAAAGGTGCAAAAGGTTTGGAGGATACAATTTTTCCACCTGTGGAAATAAAAAAACAATAACAAAAGCAATAAATACATTTTCTTCAGATGAATTCTAGATGCTGTACAGTGGACACATACAGTAGCTCCTATGGCTCACTACATAATGCAAACTTAATATGAAACACGATCACTTCCCCCCAAGTAGAGCCAGTAATCCATAGACACATTCATGTCATTATGAAGGGTAACTTTGGTATTTTTCTACCTGGACCATATTTTCCCATGCTTTTGTGTCCAAGTGACTAACGGGGACAACAATAATGCTGTAATCAACCAGTCAATGTTACGTTACGTCCACTAAAAGTTCTTGTTTTTGCCACTGACAGGTTCAGATTGTTATTATAAATGTCTGACAACATGATGGAAAGGACCCTACAGAGAAATAAAACCTTTTTCTTTACCTTTCTCTTGATCCAGTTTGTTTGTTATTGTGTCCAAGTCCCGCTCAAGGAGAAGTCTCGTCGTGAAATCTGAATATCTGTATTCTCTGGCTCAAATAAATACAGACGGCCATCGAATTCAAAGAACTCCTCCACATTGTGGAAATCATCAAAATATTCAGCCATGACGCTGAAAATCTTTAAGACAACACTAATCTAACAACAACAAAATCTGCCCGGCTGGCACTCGCGTTTCCATGGATGTATTCCACCGTCGTCTTCCGGCAACATATCAACTTGCCAGATTTCAGAACGAGACTTCTCCTTGAGCGACACTGTCCATAATGACAGACACTTATAATAAAAATCAGAGCCTGTCATGGCAAAAACAAACACTTTTTGTGGACGTAAATGACGACGCCAGCTCCCCCCTATAGCACCACATTGCAGCTCGTGAGCAGCAGCCGTCTACAGCGTTAACCCGTTTCTCTCAGACATTGTTGTCGCTATTAGTTAGTTAGACATGAAAACATGGGAAAATAGGGTCCAGGTTGAAAAATACCAATTTTACCCTTTAAGTATATAAAACTGAGAGTCAAGTATCATCGTGGGGCCATTAGGTCAAAGGACGAGTGCCAAGAGTTGACACAGTGTCTACTGGATACTATCAGCCATTGTTATCTTAATCACCAATAAGAACAGCTGAATAAATATTGCTTGCAGTGAGGCATGGCGTCGCTCCCAGTGCTACCAACAGAACGCCTTGATGTTTTCTACACAAACTAAAAGTTGTCAGGAGAAAAGGGCGATTAGCACCTGCTATTTAAAAGCTTTATTTAGCAACCTTTGATCAGTTTTACTCCGGAGGTCATTAAATTTCTCAGTTTTTTGTCGCTCATCAACCATCTGCTCTGCCATACAAATCATTTAATGACACTTAAAATGAAAAATTAACACGCAGCTCACAGTGGAGATTAAAGGACCAGTGGAAAGAAAATCCCATATTTCTATCTCATTGTATTGCTTAGGGAAAGTCAAATCAACAGAGGTTTTATTTACTGCTCTTATGGTTGACATAATGCATTAAAATCCATCCATGTTTACATGAAAGCTAATACACTGCAGCTTGGGAACACTTTGGCTACCCACAGCTATTATCCACAAGTAGTGATCACAAAAACTATTTTGAAGTTGGCTGAAAAATACCAACCTTCCTTCATGTTAGCAAAGCGCTCCTTCAGCTGGTGATCTACCTCTGGACCAAAGGCAAAGTTATTCACAAAAATAATACTGCAAGACAGACAGAGAGAGAAACATTTTAGATCTCCAGTTGGCAGTAAAACAGAGACATATGTTTAGGCAAAAGATCTGCAGGCACATTTATTAAAAGATTGCTTGGTCATCTGTCAGTAAATATGTTTCATAATGGTAGCTTTTATTACAGGACTGAATCTTTGCTTTACAATGTAGAGCGGTTTCTATTTATCTAGTCCCTCAGTATATAAATTCAGCTTATATATGGTCACATTGGAAAATGGAATGGAAAATGTGTCTTTCAGACTGTTACGGTGACCCGGTTTGGTTTAACACCTTGTGGTGGCGATCCTTTCCTTCCATTCTTCAGACAGAAAGTCACCTCTCTCCAGCTGAAAGAAACAAAGCAGAGAAAGAGGTAAAAACTAGAGGTGTAAGAAAAGAGTACTCGAAAATATCGAGTGTCGCGATATTTTTGTTTTGTTATACTGTATCGATTCTCAAAAACACTATCGATTTTTGATTAATAGTTTACATGCAAAAATGTACTCAGTCAATACTTTATTTAATTTGAAAAGACAAGTGCCCTCTCAGCGTATGCGCCCTCTCAAAGTAGTGTTAGGATGTTGGATGTTACAGAGATTGTGATAAATGTAAATTGCATAAAAAAAGTAACTTTTTTTGCTCAGATTTGATACATATGGTGGTGTGTTCTTTATACCATGACAGTTTTCCTAAAGTTAGATTTAAAAAATCTCATTATATCGCCTTGTTTACAGTATCGCAATATATCATAATATATTGAATCGTTAGCCCTGTATCCCGATACGTATCGCATCGCTAGATTCTTGCCACTACACAGCCCTGGTAAAAACCTTGAATATCGTGGATCTGCAGAACAATATTTTAAAGTTTTTGAAAGTGTGCATTACGATAGTCAACTTACTGTGTACTCCCCATGTTTCTTTCCGTACCATTTCATCCACTTTTTAAACTCTTTATCCATGCTCTGAGAGAAAGAATGTGAATATTAATATCCGAACACAATGCTGGTGTGGGTGTGTTGCTACAGAGTAATGATGAGAAGATGAAATGTGAACTGGGGAATCCACTCTGAAGACAGTTTGGACTCAAAGACACCACACAGCGGAAGAAACTTCCGACTCTGTTTGGTGGTTTGCGTTGCGCCAACACTGCGTCATTTCACTACAATGACGAGATTGAGCTGTTGTCTCTGCTCTCTTTCTGGAATACCCCTCTGGTCCTGTCAGATATTTATGTGGTTACCTCTGCATAGGTAGCTGGAATGTCTGCTTTCTCTACACCGTAGTAGTGTCTACAGTTGGTTGCTGCTGCAACCTGCAGCACCACCTGCCCCACTCCTGCAAATAAGAAAACAATAAGTTCACGTCTTACATCAAACAGACAAAGACACCTACAGTGTAGACTGTCAATATAGCCGCCTTGTTCATAACTTGACAACAATTAGAGATGCACCGATCGATCGGCCACCGGTCGAAACCGTCTCATATAATCTTTATTTTGCCAGTCAAATTTATACATGTACCGCATGATGGTTTTATGTTGTGTACACAGCAGCACAGACAGTAACATCACAGCGACACACACAACATGCACGTCGCACACACAGTGGCAGCTGTGGCACACAGTACAGCCACACACACACGACTGGTGGACTGCAGACAGAGCAGATTAAAATATGGCTTTTCTACAAGTTTACATCATGTTTATGCTCGTTGAACAGGTGTATTGATAAAGTATTGGCTTACACTTTCAAAGGTTATATTGCACTTGTCGTTCACTCGAATAGACTTCACCACTGACTTCGCTGCATACTGTATGTGTGTATATATGTAGAATTCAGAAGTGCTAAAACTACGGTCTTTAGCCCCAGGGCTCGTTTGATACCGGGTTTCGGTAACCATTCCTAAATAAAATAATTTTTCTTATTCATCGTGTTTCGCCATTCGGAAAAGGCAAAAATCAGAATCGCCAGGTCAAACTTTAAAAGAAGAAAAAGAAAACTGCAATGGGTGCATCTCAAACAACAAATATGTTAAAAAACGTTTTTCTTTCCCCTACACTGGCATCCTGACCTGCTCCTATAACTCTAAACATCTTCATTGTTCTTCAAAAATCGAAACATCAATATCAAAACATTTTCCCACTACACTACAAGTAAACTGGTAACCTACAATCAATATATTTTAAAGGTTTGGAGAAACACTACTAATAACAGCAAACTAACCACTTCCGAGGTCCACAAAGGTGTCATCTTCCATCATTTCCATCTCGTCGATGATCTGAGCCACCAGGTCGAAAGAGGTCTCTCCGTACACCTCGGGGGAAAAAGGCTCGTAGTTGTTCAGCTTCTCCGGGTCGGTCACTGAGTGGTTGTACACCTGCTGCAGGATGTGTCTCAGCAGCCCGTTGGAAGGACGCTTGTTCAGCTTCATGGGCTGGGTGGTCCCTTTCCACTATAAGGGGGGGATTATATAGTTATTCACACACTCAAAACAAATCAGTGTGCAGATATTATCCAGTGGTGCTGGCCCTTCAAAGAGAAGGACAAAAGAACACACTACATGTTTGTTTTTAGAAAAGAAAATAATATTTCTGAATAAAATCCATAAATAAGATAATTTTGGACACAAATGTGGACTAGATAGCAACAGTGCTTATAAAACATCTTGGTCAATAACTAGAAGCAAAAATCATTCATTATAGATAGATATATTTAAAGAGTGGGTCCATCTGTATTCTTTTCTGGGGGTTTTTTTCGACTTGGGAAAATAGCATTTTGACACTAAAACATACGTACTTTGACCAAAGTTTGAATGTTCGGATTTGAATACATAAGGAACACCACTGGGAAGCTACAGAATGATATAAAAAACTTTGAAAAAAAAAAACCCCTTTAAAATGATTCTTGGAAGACAGTGCTAGGTCATGTGTGGGACTGATTCAAAGAACACTGTAATTGACTCATAGTTTACAGACACAGTGTTGCTCACTTTTAGTGACTAATGTTTCCACATCAACTTCACCTACAGAGCACTAAAAACCCTTCACACATACGGACTCACCAGCTGGTGAATGCTGTCGATGGCCCTGTTGTACTTGTCACAAAGTCTCTGCATGCTCTCGAAGCTGCGAGAAAAACAAGACACAAAATTAATACTATCATTTAGTACAAGATGAAATCCAACTTCCTAGTCCAACACCTATTTTTACTGTTGACTTAACAAGAACAATTTTCATCTCAATATAACTCTGAAAATACTCCACTGAAATATTTGTGTCAATGGTGACATAGTTATTCACTGTTACTGACACCTTTAGATTTAAATTATTAGAGAAAACAACCCCAGACAAAATAGTAAACAAAAACTTGCCCGACTTGATTAAAGTGACACTGTAAGTAGTTTTATTAACCATCTCATAATCTTCATATATTTTGGACAAGTCCTTTAAGTATTTATTTAGTATATACTTCTAGTTTGTTTTGGGTTTTTTTCAGTGTCATAGTGACACATACGGATGTTGACGTGCCCCGAGTCTCACCTCTTGGTGTCGTAGTCGATGAGTACGTAGTTTTCCATGGCCAGTTTAAGGTCTGGGATCTCCTCACACACCCACCTAGAGAAAGTACACGCATAAACTCGTCACTAGCTCATATACACAGTCACTTTCTGTCTGTGTGAATGTGGGAGTGTACATGTGGGTGTTGAGTCAGAGGGAGGAAAGGTGGCTTACCGAATGGTCTCGATGATTTCATGAGCAGCATCATGGTGTTTATCCTGAAAACAGAGTGGGGAGGGGACAAAATATTAAACACCTCTCAGCAGGACCCATTAAATTCAACAGCACCACAAACCACAGCTTCAAAAATGACTTTAAAGTTTAATAATCACCTTTCAAAAACAGTCTCAAGTAGGGTTTATTGCAGGACTGTTTTATTATACTGCACTGGTTTAAGCTCAGTGTACCTAATAAACTGGCAACTGAGTGTAGAAAGCTCAAAACAGCCTGTATATCTTCCCTTAAAATATAGAAAACTCTATAAACCAGGTAGCACAATACAGAAAATACAGAATACCAATAAGAGAGAAGTAGTCCATGTACCTCTGTCTGAATCTAGTTGAGATTTCCACAATGTTTTTTTTTTTCCTTCAAAATGTCATTTAAGCTTACCATTCACTTAAACTTTAAACGTAAACTTTACTTTTACTTTCTACTGCAATCATGGCTAACAGAAATGTCCCAAACAAGAAGAAAACGCAGGATATCATATTAGAAGACAAAGTATTTGAATAACAATTTCCTGGCAAACAATTTCTGTTCATGCTACTATGTGGGTATCATGTAATTAATGGTGAGCGGAGTTGAAAGTATACTAGGGCTGTCCTCCACCAAAGAAATTCTGAGTGGACTAAACGATTAGTTTATTTAATCGACAGATCTGTAAAACTGAGTTTCTCAACAGAGAATTTCGCACAAAAGCACCCCTTTAAATCTTGTGTTCACCAGAGATGTGCTCATTATTTCTTAGAAATAAGTCATTCAGCATGAAAAAAAGTATAAAAAACGACTAATCAACCAAAGAAATCTTAGTCAACTAAGACCAAACCGACCAATTAGTTGACTAATCGACTAAGAGGGGGAGAGCGGGCAGCCCTAAAGTATACATTAACTAAAAACATGGGCACAGAAACTGAAATAGCTTAATTACAGCTTCATGTACACGGTGCAATGACCACTACAACTATTATGTCTGATTCATCCTCTCGTGGCAGAAACATCTCACAGACTCAACAGCATCTGCAGATACAACAGTAAATGTCACTGAATACTGTTTAGACTACTCAAGAACTCAATGTTTACAACACAGACTACTCACTCTTAATGAAGCAGACTCTTAACTTTAGCAGTCTATTATAGTATAAACCTGTACGTTCACAGAGTTGTCAGTTTACATATCAACACAGTGGTGTGCCGGCACAGCACACAATGTCAATCAGTGTCCCAAGGTGACGTCCAAAAATGTCTTGTTTTGTGCTCAAACTCAAAGACATTCAGTTTACTGTCATAGAAGAGTAAAGAAACCAGAAAATATTCACATTTAAGAAGCTAGAATCAGAGAATTTGTACTTCTTTTCTTCTTAAAAAATTACTCAAAGCAATTGAGTATAAAAACATTTGGCGATTAATTTAATAATTGACAACTAATCGATTAATCGTTCAACACTTAGATATACCTAAATATGTATAAAAACGTCTGCATTCTGATGTTTTGGTGTAACGGTAAGTTACCATGTCTTAATCTAGAATAGTCAATATAGTTTTAAAGTGGCTTTATGGGACACACATCTTAAATTATGATTAGTTACTTCATAACTATGAAGTCAGTGTTCAAACGCAAAAAAAGTCCATAATGTGGTGGAATCTGGGGAATAGAGTTTTTTTGACAACAGCCGCGGCCGCCATTTTGGACTGAAAACACTTATTATATTTATAATATTTTATTGTTCAACACAGGGCACTTCGGTAGAATATGACAATAGAATAGAAATAATGTTGTTTTACTTTTGTACAGCACTTTTTAGGCGGATGTTTTACTGGCGTCCAGTAGTCACTTTCAGTCCAAAATGGCGGAAGCGTAGCTGGGCGCTGATGTTGCAATGGAACGAACAATATACTTTCACTTCTTGGCAATATACGTTCTTAGGTATAGGCTTCTCTCTTTGTGGCAATAATGCAAGTGTCAGCTCCAACAGTAAAATAATCTCTACTGCATTTTTGTCTTTCTAAATTGTAAATCTTGGAAACAGATTTCAACAGAATTATTCAGAGTGTCCGAACAATAAATCCCAGTCTGTCTCATAGCGCTTGTTTGCCCAAAAATCTGTCTCTGTTGACAGACAGGAAGCAAGCATTAATCTGAAGTTAAACCTGCCTCTTTGTAGTTTAAATTTAAAGTTTAATTTCATTAGGCGTAACTCAGGAAATTGGTTCAGTTAATTCAAGATTCGGCTGAATCAGACTCTTCCAAACCATGTCTGAGATTTCAGTTAATCTCGTTCAAAATGGCACTTCAGTCTAAAATAAAGCTTAATAAAACAAGATAAGATTATAATTATATTGACCCCATAGAGGGAATCTATAGTTAGTAATCTCAGCTGGAGTGTGCTGAGCAGCTCTGCGGGAGTAATAGGACTCAAGTTACACCCAGCGCAGCCAGCCGGAGTCTGTTGCCTCAGCTGACCCACTGACCCACTTTCTGTCTTTGCTCCAGCGCACTGCCAAGAAGAGCCTCTGGTGGAGGGAAAGAAAAGAGGGGAGAGAGGACAGGAGGAGAAATCACAGGGTGAAACGAAAGAAAGTGAAAGTGAGAAGAAGAGCTAGAAACTGGGGAAAGTGAAAGGGGGGAGGGGGGGGTACAGAGAGAGGAGGGGAAGCCTGGTATTTGTCAGCTGTTTGAGGCCTGGCAGAGCAGCAGCAGCAGCTAACAGCTCACAGCCTGAAGCTCCCAGCTTCCCGCTCAATACAGCCCGCCACTACTACGCAAACTTCCGCCACAGCTCAAACATGCACGCGCACGCACTCAAATATGCATGGTAACACAGGATATCTACTATTTCTGTCGGCAGCACAGCTATATAATCAAGCTCGCTGTGTTGCTAATAAGCAGCTACAAATCTTCTTCTGCAGATTTAACACACTGGTGTTCCACTAAATATGGATGGTGTGTATGAGAGAGACTGTGTGAGCGAATGAGACGCCGGAGAGGGGAGGTCACCTGCTCACACAAAGACGGCACACAGCAACACCAGCACAGCGCTGCTGCTAAAAATAAACTCCGTCTGAAAGCGAGAGGCACACAAAAAGAGCAGGAGACCCTCCTCTCTCCCCGCTGTGGCTGTATACGACTCCTCCTTTCTACGCCACCTCTTCAGTCACTCAATCTCTCCTAATATCACTGTGACACATTGTGTGGGTGTAGGGGTTTTCACGCTACGTCCTGCTCCACTACGTGTACCTCAGTAGCTTACGAGAACAAATGACTAAGACTTGTACTTGTCACGAAACACAACTAATAATCTCAAACTGACACAGTGTCAGTATCTAAAACTGGAGATGTTCCGACACCATTTTTTCCTTCCCGATACCAAGTACCAATCCGATACTAGCGTGATAAAAAGTAATATATATAGTTATTATTATTATTATTATTTAACAACAGCTGTTTACTACTGACCATGTATAGATGTGGTATGATTATTATCTTTGGTGTATGGCCTGGCTCAGGTTTGTAAAACATAAACAAATACATACAGAGAATGAATGCAATAGAACTTTCTTTTATTATCCAGTTTGTCAGTTACAAAGAACATAAATTAATAATATAAAAAAATACATAAAATAATTTTGTTAAACAAGTTGATTTTTTTTCTGGGTTAATAAAGTAAGGTATCCGATCGGTGCATTGACTGGCGTACTCGCCGATACCCAATCCTGAATTTTGGGCAGTATCGGACGCATCGGAACAACTCTATTAAGGCTGTGTATTGACAAGAATCTGGCGATACGATACGCATCATGATACGAGAGTAACGATTCATAATATTGCGATTTTTTTTGTTATTTAGCCTCCTTCCCGACAAGCTATCATGACATGCTTGGTACCAATGGATTCCTTAGGTTTTCTAGTGTCATATGATGCCAGTAACTTCACTCCAGCGCCCGCTACAACCTTCGAAAGATCGAATACAGTATCGCACAACATAATATCGCGATACTCATGTGTATCAATATTTTCTTACACCCCTAAACTCTATCTAAAACAAGATACAGTTGCTAGCTTTCTATCTATCTGACAGTATCTGATGATTACAAGCATACTGCTATCCAGATGAGCTGTCTTGACATGTAACTGACAGTAATTGCAGACCTGTAAATAAATAATAGGTGAAGTTCACAGGTGAGAACCAAACAAAAGACAGCAGTTCAGCAGTATTTAAGCAGCAGCGTGTCTTTTATATGCTATGTCGGCCTGGTTAGTGCGTGCCCACACCCAGAACCAGATGGACAAAGAGCTGCACCACACCAGAGGTGCTCTTCATATGGAAGCATTTATAGATGCACAGATGTGGGGATTTAGTGAGAGACGGGGAGAAACACAGAGCAAAAGAAAGAAAGAAAAGTATTTTTATGGGCTTCATTCTTGGGGGCTGGATTAGAGTAAAAGCACGCCTTATATTGCAACAGCCTGTACAACAGCCATGTTGTGTGTATCACAACACAGACCGCGCTGTGTTCATGCTCTGTGGGAGTGAAGAATGAATCTACATGGAGTGGGATCTGTTGTCACCAGCAAACGTGACTGGAGAAAAAACACGCACATACTGGCATGTGTTTTTGAATTCTATTAATACAGCATTGCTGAAGAGGAGCGGTCTCCTCTGTCCTCCTCCCTGTAGAGTTGACCATATGGACATGATAGGAAGGGAGCACAGAGAGGAAGTCTTTCCCCTTTGAAAACAGGAGGAGAGCACCGCCACATGAATGGGCTCCATATTGCAGAACTCCACATGCTATCAGCTGTTTCTAATTCAACAGCTAGTCCCAGTATAAATAACTGTCATGCAGGTCAACGGTATATTAAACAGTATAAATTCCCAACATGCTTGCTCTTGTATTTATTTAGACCATAATAGGGGTGCAAGAAAATATCAGTACACATGAGTATCGCGATATTATGTTGTGCGATACTGTATTGATTCTCCAAAACGCTGTATTTTTTATTAACCTCTTAAAAATCCCGACTGCTATTTGATCTTTTGGAGGTGGAGTGAAGTTACTGGCATCATATGAAACTAGAAAACCTAAGAAATCCATTGGCACCAAGCATGTCGTGCTAGCTTGTCGGGAAGGAGGCTAAATAACGCTCCAAAGTTACGCTAAATTTTGGCGAGGAAAAACTGGCATGGCCGTTTTCAAAGGGGTCCCTTGACCTCTGACCTCAAGATATGTGAATGAAAATGGGTTCTATGGGTACCCACGAGTCTCCCCTTTACAGACATGCCCACTTTATGATAATCACATGCAGTTTGGGGCAAAAAATATGTCGTTTTTTGCATGCAATATACATTTGTTATTGCCTATTCTAAAATGGTGTAAATTTAAAAAAAAAAAAAAACGCCTTGCTTATAGTATCGCAATATATTGAATCGTTACCCCTATATCGTGATGCGTATCGTATCGCCAATACACAGCCCTAGACCATAACATAATGAAATGGGTGAGGCAATAAATTCAGGAGGGAGGAACTGTTAAGTGTTATCAGATTGAGGCCTGGTGTAAAAGGGAGAGTCTACTCCCGTCAGCCAAAGCAGCGAGGAGCGGCCGATTACATCAGCAAGTAACTCTGAAACTAATTCAGTTCAACAACAAACAAACTAATAGCTGGAACTGAAATAACCAGACTAGGTACAGTGTGGGTGGAGATGAGATGAACAGAAAAGACCCCACTAAGACATGCTGAGAAATCTAGCCTTTTCTCAGTCTGTCTCACCGCAATTACTATAAAAGAGAAACACAATTTAAAGTTAACTATACACCACTGAAAAGATCACAGGATTTGCAACCGCTTCCCTTTCCGTTTGTCTTCAATGAGTCAACTGCAACCAGACTCTGACGTGCTGACATGGAAATACAACTACAGTACACATGTAAGAGAGACTAAGTCACTTTCTAGGCAGGGCTAGTTTTTTAGTTCCTTGAGATTGAACTGACAGATCTGGGATCAAATAAATGTGCAGCGCTCAAACAACCAAACACAAGCAGCTGGTCTCAATCATGGGAATGCCATTAGATAAAACACACACACGCACACACACACACACACACACACACACACACACACACACACACACACACACACACAACACACTAAGCACTCTAGGAATGCAATACGGCACATTCACAAGCCTGCAGCATCGAGAAACCTCACAGAGTTCACGCAAAGTCACACACATCTCGTACATACTATAGCTCTGTGTCCCTTGTGATTGTTTATCAAATAGTAAATCTGAGCAGAGAAAAACGGTTGTGACCTAATTTACGTATGTTTCAGTAGATAGATAGATAGATAGATAGATAGATAGATAGATAGATAGTAACTTTATTGATCCCGAGGGAAATTCAAGTTTCCAGCATCACAGTTCCATAGTGCAAACATATTAGTAAAAACGTCACAGGTAAGTAGTACACATGTTAGTAAAAAAATCGTCACAGGTGAGTAGTACACATATTAGTAAAACAACACAAGTAGTAACAAGACACATGTAAGTAATACAGAGTATAAAACAAAATATGCAATGTGCAGAAGAACTGTTAAAGATGAATATAGTGCAGGGTAAAACAACTGAGATACAGGACTATTTAAAAAAAAAGTGAATGTAGTGCAGAAAGTGATATAGTGCTGGGTGATTAAGTAAAGGAGATATAGATATTAAGAAATGTCACATATGGAATATAATGCAGGATAAGAACTGAGGTAGAGAAGTAGAACTGAGGTAGAGAAGTGAACATGACGGATCATAACTGACACACTTTAAGGCAAAGCTATTGTAAGACTGACATAACGCTTGATGTGAAGGGTTTTCTGTTTAAGTCGCTGCAATATCAAAACACCTTCTTATTACTGGGTGTCAATATCTGGCTTGGTTGTAGAGTGCTTGTCTCCACCTATTAATCTGCTCAAATGTACCGTGTGTTTATATTTATTGGGAATAACTTATGGTATCACAAATCAAATATGAATCAATATTCTGTTACTGTAATGCCTATTTCTCGCCTCAAATGTTCTCAGAATCATCTTGTAGTTACTGTTTAGCTGTAAAATGAGAAAGTTTGTGAGTCAGCCGCCATTGTAAAATCTGTTGAAGGAAGCCGAGTTCTGGTCACATGACCGGAGCACAGCCAATAGGAACGCTCTCTCTCTCTGAAATGACCTGTGATTGATCAAAATCTGCCGTCACGGGCTAGATTTTTTCTAAAGCCTGAAAACAGAGACACGATGAGGAGTAGAAGTCTAGTTTTCTCTCAGAACACTTGAATTACAAATATGCTGAAAGGTTATTATGGAATTTTTGCCAAATGATGCCAAAAAATTGTTGCCTACTGCCACTTTAAGTCGCTGCAATATCAAAACACCTTCTCTTATCACTGGGTGTCAATATGTGGCTTGGTTGTAGAGTGCTTGCCGCCACCTAATAACTGCTCAAATGTACCGTGTGTTTATATTTATCGGGAATAACTTAGTTTGTGAGGCAGCCGCCATTGTAAAATCTGTTGAAGGAAGCTGAGTTCTGGTCACATGACCGGAGCACAGCCAATAGGAACGCTCTCTCTCTCTGAAATGACCTGTGATTGATCAAAATCTGCCGTCACGGGCTGGATTTTTCTAAAGCCTGAAAACAGAGCCATGAGGAGGAGCAGAAGTCTAGTTTTCTCTCAGACCACTTGAATTACAATATGCTGAAAGGTTATTATGGAATTTTTGCCAAATGATGCCAAAAAATTGTTGCCTACTGCCACTTTAAGTCGCTGCAATATCAAAACAACCTTCTATCACTGGGTGTCAATATCTGGCTTGGTTGTAGAGTACATGTAGCCACCTAATAACTGCTCAAATGTACCTTATATTTATTGGGAATAACTTATGGTATCACAAGTGACAAACAAGCTAAATATGTACCAGTGTCGCTGTCTGATACACCATGTCTGTCACCAGTGTGACCTGATTCCCCGGATCAGCGTTGCCATTGCTCCTTCAGCTAGCCTTGTTAGCACAGAGCTAACTAACAAAAGACACAAAACAGAGGCTAAATCTACACATATAAGCGGTGAGATTTGAGGTGTAAACACTCACGTATACCGGTAGTGGCCACGGGTAGCCTGCGGGTTCCGCTCCGACCGGAGATTTAAGCTTGAGCTCCAGCTTTTCTCCCATTCTCCCCTTCACGGCGGCGGCTCGGCGGTGGTAGCTCAACGGCTCTCTGTTAGCCAGCTGGTCGGTTAGCGAGCGAAGCTACAACGTGAACATTTTTTGTAAAAGACACAAAAAAACGTGGAAACGCGTATGATAAAAAAAAGACGTCGACGCTGGTTGCGCGGTGAACTCTTCCACGATGCGGTCCCGGGTGTAAATGTATCCGACTGGCTTTCGTTTTTTGAATAAAATGCCTGTTTATGTCCACTGGCGATTACACACCGTCCGTATCGCCGCCATCTTGCCCGGCATGAATAAATATGGCAGGGGGCCACTGACGTCACCGAGGGTGATCCAGCGCGTGGGGCCAGCAACGCTGAGCACGAGCGAGCACCCACGGCGCGTGAGTGCGTATAGTTGACATCACGACTTTTTCCTAGCAGCTCAATACAGAACTAATTTTGTAGAGCTGGACAATAAAACTATACATTTATAAATTCTAATTTAAGCCATGATTAAATGACTTGACCTATTTTCCTAATCAAAACAATAACTTAAATACTTAACTTAAATATTAGATTTAGGCGGATCCTGAACTTTCTATAACTGATTGAACATTATTAAGATTATTCATCATGAGCTTCCACTTTAATATAGCCAAGTTTTCAGTCACACAATCAAGGCATAGCATACACATTTTTAGACGACAAATTTACTTGTACATTATATTATAGGCTATTGTTCTAAATATTCTAAATATTCTCTAAATATTATAATGTCAATTATCAAAATCACCAGTATCTGGCTATATCTATATATATATATATATATATATATATATATATATATATATATATATATATATATATAATTTCTCTATAGTTATTACATTGTAATATTGTAATTGTTTACACCTCTGTATATATACAGGATGTAGTATTTTTAGTAGTATATTATTATTATTATTATTATTATATTATGTAGTATATAATTTAATTTTAACTAAAAAAAGTCTTTAAAATAAATTTGAACTAGTTTGTTTTGTTATCATTTGCTTTCAGAGAAAGACAGAATTGTAAATACCGAACTCAGATTGAAGCACTTTACCATTGTCACTTTACCTTTATATACTTTACTTCTCATTATTACATACTACATTCCTGTCTACACCTCTGTGTACATATATTTGAGTACTTCTCATTATGTACATATATTCCTGTTTACACTTCCGTGTCCATATATTACTTCTCATCATGCATATAAATACTACATCCTGTTTACATTCAGTTTACCCATCTGAACCACAAAATTACAAATTTACATTTACATTACTATTTTATAGTTACTTATGTTTATATTTATTTTGACTGCACTATCCTATGCCTTAGAATATCATTTTACTTTTACTTGTGTGATTTCCCCTTTTATATATACTTATATTATGAGCACTGTTGAAAGAACCTGGGACCAAAGATTTTCATGGCCAATGACTGCTTTGCTGGAATTGCCAAATTACAAATAAAGAACCTTGAACCCTCTACTTAAACTAGTAAATGCATTTCCTAACATGATGCTGGTAGACCTGAATCTGGATCAATAGACCTGGACTGATCAAAGTCCTGAATGAGGACACGGTCTGACTAGAGTGTTTACAGAAGAACGTTGTGGTTAAAAAGTCGAACAGTTTTGTCCCATTGCCTCAATTCTAACAGGGTTTAAAAAGGCGAAAGTCTTCATATAAAATAAAAAACTATAAATGTTCCATAATGTGGGCTGAACAATATCATATACTGTATTACGTTAAAGAACTATAAGGTAGTATATCAAGCAACAGGTTTATGTGGCATTAAAACATGGATTTGTTGTCTGTAGTGTTATGGAAATGACTTGATGGTGGTGGTTTTCTGGACAGCTGTTATAAAATAAAGATGGTGAAAACTGAGATTAATCATAATTTTCCTTCCTGGCACCTAAAAACACAAAATAAACCAAACTCTGAAGTGAGTTCAGCTCTTTGGCTGTAAACCAGCAGACCTGGTTATTGCTCTGGGTGTTCAACGCTCACCTCCACACAGGTCTGTGGACACACGTGTGCACGACTGCTGTTGTGTGTTCAATCCTCTGCACCATGAGAACAAAATTAATAAAACTCAGAGAATCCTACAGACAGCAGAGTAACAAAAACAACTGTGAGTCATATACTGTTGTTGCACTGCACTATCTACACACAGCTAACACAATTACTTTCTATCACACTGTATTAGACGTGGTGGAAGAAGTATTCAGATCCTTTAAGTAAAAGTACAAATACATTAATGTAAAACTATGTGTCCTGCAAAACATCTCCTGTGTCTAGTATCTGATTCTATGTGACATTATTAGATTGTTAATACTGATGAGAGCAGCTTGTTACTGTTGTAGCTGCTAGTTTTAACTACATTATAAACAGTTAGCTATTTTAGTCCAGTGGTTCCCAACCTAGGGGCCGAGCCCCTTCAAAGGGTCACCAGATAAATCTGAGGGGTCGTGAGATGATTAATGGGAGAGAGAAGAAGAAGAAGTTAAGTTCTGATACACAAATTTGTTTTCAGTTTCTGGACTTTTCTCTCATCTTTGATTTTTTAAAATAAAATATTAAATAACTTTCCCTCTTTTGGGCCTCAAACTATTATTTAATTGAATGATGTGAGAAGTTTGGAGGAGAAATATCTATTTGACAAGACCCAACTAGACACTGATTACAATGAGGGGTCCAAAAAGGTTGGAAGGAACAGATTTAATCTTTCTTGTATGTTTTTTATATATATATAAAATTGGAATAAAAATGGAATACAATATTAATAAAAAATAATAAAATTAATAATATAATAAAATTATTATTATTATTATTATTATTATTATTATTATTAATAATAATAATAATAATAATAATAATAATAATAATAATAATAGAAAATTGAATTAGTATTTAAAGCTGTCAGATAGATGTAGTGGAGTAAAAAGTATAAAGTAGCGTAAAATAAAAATACTAAAGTACAGTACTTGAGTAAATGTACTTAGTTACTTTCCACCAGTGTGTATTAGTTATCTCACTGATTATAGTTTACATGTTGGAGAAATCACATTCACATTTTTCTGATGGTATTTGTTTTTCAGTGACTATTTAAAGGCTGTTTTTCCTTCCAGTTTGGTCTTTTATGTGCACACAGTCACAGGTTGCCAAGCTGCCCACAAATCAGGAGCCAGGAGTCAGAAATGTTTTCCTCTCAGCACATCAGCCTACATGTATGATTCCACTATTAGCTTTTGGATGTAGTGCAGGTTACATAGAAAAACGAATCATTTTATTTGAATCTATTATGAAAGGCCCTCATGTGTAATACACATACCAATTATCTCGAATAATTGACTGACCTTTATTTCAACCGTGGCCTATTTTCCCATTAAAGCGCGTTCTGTTAGTAGAGAATCGAAATAGAAGTAGACCCCTCTGTGCATTTCAGTGCAGACGAATTAAACCCTGTCTGACAAATAAAACCCTGGTAACACACAGAGAGAGGGGGGGGGGGGAAGAGTCTCTCTGGGATGTGTGTAAACATGTATAGGCTGCTGTATGTTGAGGAGGGGGAGTGATGGCAGCTCGCCACATTGAACTCTCTGACCGGGCCCCCCTCCAGCTCCCTGAGCAGCGCTGCTGAGGCCAGCTTTGGGACGGGAGCCAGTAGCAGCATAGCGAGGCTCAGGCAAAGCTCAGCCCGGCCAAGTGGAACACAGTCGCTATGTCGATTTCTGGGTTCTTTCACAGTGTGTCAGATTACTGCGAGATCTGTCCTCTCTGGTGCCTCGCTGGAGCATCTTCTGCTCACGCTGCCATGCCAGGGGCCTCTTTTTAATGGAGCCACATTTCAGTGCAAGGCACAGACTTGGCATTAAACAACACACAGTCCTGGGTTATAACAAGAGAAGAGACAGAATAGTATAGACTGCACAAACAACCTGAATACTAAAGGAATGGTCATTCCCTTGCCATCAAACTGATTCCTGAGGGTGTCACTGACGGTATGTGACAGTTTACCTCTCAGGAGAAACACTGCTAACAGAGGAGACCAGAGGGATCCAAATGTTTCTATTGAATTTGTTGCTTTTTTTAAAAACAAAAACAAGGTGTGCCACTGCCAGCACCGTTTGGAGGATTTGGAAACTAACAGTGTGATAGCGCTGCCATCTACAGGACTCCCTCTTCACTACAGGCCTCAGTAATTCTAAACAAATGTTAGTCTATTAAACAGCTCTGTCAAATACACCAATTTCTTGTTTATAATAGTTTTATGGAATAGAGTATCCAGATTTCCAAAAAAAACTGTTTTTGTGGCTATAATAGCTTTTCTATGTACTTTCCTGAGGAAAAAATTACATCTTTTGACTTTTGTCAAAGCCAGAATGTCAAGATATGATCCTATAAAGATAGTTTAACACAAACCAAACACCAACTGTATATGTGACATTCATGGCATCACTATCAATGTTCAACACAATAAATATTCTCCATAAAATCACCATTCTATGTGAGCGAAAGGGGGCGAAAAAACATTAGCTTACGGTGGCGAAGCAAATTTGCATCTACGAATTTACATTGAGTTCAACTTTGGTGAACTTTCAGGTGAATATTGCTTCAGCAGGCGATGGTCACTCGGCTGCATTTGCGCATGTGTGACCGTGCCTTAACAATGCAAGTAGGGCTGTCACGATATATATATATATATATATATATATCAGATTTTCACTACATGATTATCGTGGCCAAAAGCATGGCTGATAACCTACAGAAAATCTGAAAAACAAATATTACTATGAGTCAAATTCATCTTTAACTTTGTTTATTCCGAGTTTTATCTCTTTTTTGGCCAATGAATTACACTCAAAATACGAGTGTAGGGAGGTGGAGAGAGAGTCTGCATCCATAACTGTGTATACAAAATGATTTAAGAGGTACTGGATTATTTGCATGTGTATTATTAACATGATATCAATATTTAATTTTTAAATATATCACGGTTATCGTCAATATCGGTATATCGCAACACCCCTAAAGTTAGATTAAAGGCACGGTCACACATGCGTGAATGCAGGTGAGTGACCATCGCCTGACTCCACTTCAAATGCAAAGATGCAAATTTGCTTCACCACCAGAAGCAAATGTTTTTTCACTCCTTTGCTTGCATAGAATGGAAGTGAACGGGAGGCAAATGTTAATTTTGCATGTGTGACGGTGCCCTAATGCTAACAACTCTAAATAAACCAAAATCTCATCGTCTTCTATGCACCAACTAATACTAAAATTCAACTTAATAACAATAACGGACAGCAACAACTGGTTCAGAATTTCACAAATAAGGATTTTAAAGAATTTTATTGAAACAAAGATCAATTTCAGTCCCAGTCCCTTATGGTTTTCAAAAAGCGTGCTTTGGGTTTTTAGCGCCAACATTTCATGACTCGTCTCCAAAGCCCTCTTTGCTTATACAGCAGCATGTATATACTCAGAGAAAAGAAAAGGAAAACCTATACAACAGGTCATTTTGGCACAATCAACTCGTACAACGGTACTCCTGTGCTGGCATATCGGTACTCTCAAAACAGTTTGCTCTACGTCGGAGCAAACTGTGTTTACTGATGAGCTCGTTCACGATGGGTGTTTGACCGTAATAGAGGCGTAATACAGTAATCATGTCTGAATGTTTCTAGAAAAAACAAGATACAGTAAGAGAGGTGAGAAGTGTTGCAGTACTGGGCGATGCTGATTCTGGTAACAAGACAAACTTTACGTCCCTCCAGACATCATCCAGTCCCGGATCCAGCCTCAGCCGAGACCCAGCAGCATCGCTGGGATGAGTCTCAGAGCTTTAATGTAGTGTTTGCATTAGGAGGGTGATATCGTCTGAAACCTGGCGTTACATAGAAACATTTGAGCCCAGTCATGCACATCTGGAGCAAAAGGAGCCTCCTCGGACTTCTCACACTGAGAAACGTTTCCACTGGGTGATAAATTATGACGAATGAAATGATAACAGGAAGTAGAGAATACTGTGACATGTTCCTTTGCCATTTGGTAGAGCGTTTTGCTTCGTCCCACTCGGTAAGCACTTTGGTATACATGCTGGTCAGAGCCACGTCGAATCGATTACATATTAAATTCAGGTGGACTAGGCCTTTGCTTGGCTTTCGATATCCTTGGGCAGTTGTTTTTTTTGTTTTTTTTCAAGTAAAGATACAAAGACTGTTCATTGTAACACATTCATAAAGCATGCACTCTGATGGACAAAGAGATTTGGACAAAACCCCCAGGTAACAGCAAGATCAGGAGAAAAAAGTGCTGATTTTTCGTATTCACATAAAAAGATCGATATTAAGAAATGCATTCGCTGACTAAACTCGACTCGCGGTTCTAATTCGTCTTCGGGTGCGTCGAGTCTTTGACGCTTCTCAGAGCGGAGATCCAGGAAATAGATTTCAGGTCAACCTCCGTGAATATCTGACATCACATTTGAAAAAGGCAAAAACTGGTCGCAGGTGAGCGCCGTCCTCCTCCGAGAGGCCAACACCTGGAGGATGATCGAGGATGGCTTCGTCTTAACAGTCGTCTCGATGGACTATCACGTGGGGCGATGAGCAGACGAAACTAAAAAATTTGATCTTTTTAAAGACACTGTAAACACTATTTTATCATAGCTTAAAAGGTGCCAATAGAGTGCTGCAAGAATGAGTCCTAAAACCCGGAAATGAGTTAGCATTTTAGCTCTTCTGGTTCCCTCGTCTGGAAGTCAATGGGTTTTTAGTTAGATGCCTGAAATAATGTCTGTGGTTAAAACAAGGTAAAGAGATTTTAATGTTTTGTTCTACGACATAAAATACATCAGTAAATACCCCACCCGTGAATTTTGAAGCCTTTATGTGTCTTTAAAATAGGCGGTTGCTAACAAGTGGCTAAATGAGACTACTAAACGTCATCATGTGTTGTGTATACTCGCGCTCATTCGACCGTAGTGTAGTTCGTTTATAGCCTAACGTTAGCTTTTTACTTCTAGTGATTGCATTTACTCTTCAAAAATCAAAAGTGTTGTAAACATGTTTACCACAGAGCTTATTTTCCGCAATAATCCAAACCCAGTGGAAAAACCCCATTGGCTTTTTGTCGAGGGAACCCAGGGCGATGCTAACTTCCTGGTTGGCCTACAAAAATACGTCATCCTTGGAGCACTCTATGGTGGGAACTTTAGGAGACATCACATCTGTGGATGACATTTTTTAAAGAGGAAAAGAAAAAGCCTGCAGATCCGCATCCCCCGTCTGCATCATCTTACAATTAGAGGATCCTCTGAAGCATGATGAAGAGCAGAGCTGACAATTAACTCTTCAGATAACTTTGAATCATTCTATTGCTACAAAAGCCATCATGACCTAAAGTGGAAAGACAACCAATTTAAGAGCTATTTTCACTGATACATTATGATGAACCGTAAGGACCACTGCTGTAACCGATGAACGAGCGCTGCAGCTCACGACTGAGTGAGGTGTTCAAAGATAATCTGTAGCTCAAAGAGTGACTGGAAACTTTCACACACACGTCCCCTCTGTTAAGACAGTTTAGAAAAGAAAAGCCGAGCGCACAAACCTGCGTCTGACCATGTGCATTTAGATGCATCATCTTGATTTAATCAATAGCAAATATCTGCATCTCTTTAAAAGAGAAAAAATAGAATTAACGCCAACAGATTTGACAATTAGATGGGCAAGGCAGCTTCTGAATAAAATACTGGCTGACATTCAAGATGTGAGGACAGAAAAGAAGAGAGACAGCGTTTAAGTACTGATATTGAGGAGTGTAAAACAGACTCATTCCCCCAATTTAAGTGTCAAAAATAAATAAAAAGAAGAACGTCATAACCATTCGATTCAGTATAAGGGGGGAAAACTGATCATCTCATTACAAATTAGTTGCATTTGGCGTCTGCAGTTTTCATCTCCCCCGCTCCCCTTCCCTCCAGTTTCAAAAGCAGGAAAGATTATTTGGATTATCTCCCAAGAAAGTGGGAAAGTTTCCATGTTTGAGAAAAAACAAAGCCACACAGAACCTTTTTTTCTGGATGCATTGTAACTACACAGACGGACCTGGCCACGTTAGGCACAACCCCATCTTCCAAAAAAGAAATGAAAAATAAAGGAAAGAGAGAGAAAGAGATTGTGTGTCCTGCTTAGTCCTCATTAGAGCCTTTGGCCCCGATGAGGGGAATACTCCTTTCATGGCATCTTTCATGTGAACATTTTTTTTTAGCACAGGCGGAATCCAGAGTTTTCCTTTATCTGCTTGGTTTCCAGAGACAACAGGGAAACAACGTCTAATCACTACTTTTAGTTAGTTGCTGTTGATCGTACTCGGCAATAAGTCTCTTTATATATGCCAGTTTGTTGTGTAGATATTCACAGCGGTTCTTCTCTTGGCTATAGTTTGGATTAGTCTGCAAAAGGATATGAAAAAAAGAGTCACAATCTGATCTACTTACATACTTTAAGCCATCAATTGGTGCCTTCAAATGGGGTCGTGTTTACCGTGTTCACGAGAAGAGTCCATATGAACGCCCCCCTCTTTTGGTATTCACGAACTCGTAGGTGGAAAGTTTCTGAAAGCTCCGAGTTCACGACTTGTAACGTGTTTGTAGACGTTGTCAGAAATGGCGGAGGCCATGGAAGTTTATTTTTCGGTGCATAATAAGTGAATATATTGTAATTTTAGTTATATATTCTTTCTCTTCGTAATTTTATAATATGTCTGAGGAAAATGTTGATATTCCCAACGACCTCATCATTTTCCTCTGTCATTATGCCTTTGCATTTACTGCACTATGTTACTCACTTGCTAGCTTGCTACATTGTTAGCCTCTGTGGCTTCTAGACGCCGACAATAACTTAATATTGGCGTTGCTTAGCAGCAGTGTTCTCACGACTTAACCACTTGAAGGCCCAGCATATTGTGTACACGACTTCCCATGTTGTAAACACGAGCTTTATTTGAAGACACCAAATATTTGTCATACATCAGACCGGCACATACAGGTACTTCGCAAAAAGTCAAGGCCGCGCCCCCTTTTGGGGGACAGAAAACCGAAGACTTCAATGCAATTTGACAAGTTTGTATGCATTGATCACTTGTTATACAAACATTTGTTTCATACACGTGTCTAATAATTATTTTGCGACCTTGCCTGAACCTGAGCGTTCATGATACCTTAATAAATTAAGGTTGACCGTCGCCGTGTCCCTTCAGTCTTCCCCCGTCCAACACAGTGGCCGAACATTGCTGATCCAGACTTCTATACATATTTGATTGAATCACGTTAGGTTAAGTGTTGTCTGTAAATAGCCAACGTGTTCATAGCCAACTGTTTGATCTATAGGCTGAGATTTAGTTGGAGATGACAGTCTGATGCTGCTATAACGTTAATGTATGACTGTATTACTGCAGCAGCCTCACACTCAAGCTAACATTAGCTAGCCATGCTAGTCAGTGTCACCAGCATCATTTAGCGATTTACCACACTGACAATGAATATTCACGTATCGTATGTGCCTCAGATCTCAGTGTGAAAGCCTCGATTAACCTGCTACACTACTGCTTTTTGTCATTTTCTCTCCTGTGACGGCGAGTTTCTTTCCCCCAAAAGGGAGCGCAGCCTCGGTGATGATGCCATACTGGTCTGGTTATATCTCGGAGCCATAAAGACCCTCTATTATATCATTTTTAGGACACGACAGGGGAACAAACCGGAGATCAGCGTTTATTGGATTTATTGTTGGTGCAACCAACTACACAGCAACTCTTCAGCATATCGTTATTACTATTACCGGTTTGTTTAAAGTAGAAGTCTGGAGACAACTTCAACTTTTTCTTTTTACTCTGTTACCGTCTATGAGGGACAAGGGATTGTTTTCCCCCAAAAGGAGGCGTGGTCATGCGAGCTCACTCTGGATGACGTATTGCCGGTCTGATGTATAGCGGGACTTAAACTTACCTTTTTTATTTTATGATACTCTTGAAGTATCTGATTGTGGATTGTCTGTGGAGAGAACACACACAAAAAGGATATGAATACAACTGTTATCTTTTTAGTTACTCTAAATGTTTTCTAACAATTTGCGTGCATGCTTTAGAGTATCTACCTTGTACTTGTCTGTGCCTTGAGGGAGCTGTTTGAGCTCATTGTCAAGCACAGTGAACTGCCGGGTGATGCCCTCTATCCGAGCATGCAGACCCCGGTACTCACTGTACTCGGCGTTGAAATCGTTTTTATACCTCTGACGCTGCTCCGGAGAGCCGATCACCGTGTACTTCCTGGGAGGGAAACGAGAGAAAATGTTACTGAAAAGGGATTTTAGGAGAAAATCACAAAGTATAAGTCTCTTCAGGGATTTAGCTCAAGTGAGAGGAACAATGGTTATTATTAGAGGGAGACTTTATGTGAGGTACCAACTAGGGATATCAAGGTTAACGCAAATTAATTTTAATGGCACTAATTTCTTTAATGTATCATATAAAACTAGAAAACCTAAGGAATCCATGAGTACCAACCATGTCATACTAGCTTGTCGTGAAGGCGGCTAAATAACGCTCAAAATTTACGCTAAATTTTGGCAAGGAAAAACTGTCATGGTCATTTTCAAAGGGGTCCCTTGACCTCTGACCTCAAGCTATGTGAATGAAAATGGGTTCTATGGGTACCCACGAGTCTCCCCTTTACAGACATGCCAACTTTATGACAATCACATGCAGTTTGGGGCAAGTCATAGTCAAGTCAGCACACTGACAGCTGTTGTTGCCTGTTGGGCTGCAGTTTGTCATGTTATGATTTGAGCATATTTCTTATGCTAAATGCAGTACCTGTGAGGGTTTCTGGACAATATTTGTCATTGTTTTGTGTTGTTAATTGATTTCCAATAATAAATATATACATACATTGGCATAAAGCAGCATATTTGCCCACTCCCATGTTGATAAGAGTATTAAATACTTGACAAATCTCCCTTTAAGGTACATTTTGAACATACAAAAATGTGCGACTAATCGCAATTAAATATTTTAATCGATTGACAGCCCTAGTACCAACACATCCCAGGGGTTTTCAAAGTCTAAAACTGTGCCCCCCCCCCCCTCAGTCATAATCAAGACAACTTTATTAAATACTCACAATAAATACTCTGCCACCTCAGGTGCTGACGAAGGAATACTGGTACTGTTGCACATCCCATTCAGATCTAAAACAAAGTCACACATTTAGAAAAGGGCATTAATCTTAATCTGAATAAATTGCATGGTTCAGATAATTATTTATTAAAGGCAACTATTTATTAATCCTCTAAAGATGCCAGTTGGATTCGCAGGTGTGTATTTGAGGTTATTGAAGGCATAAAGCTGAACAGCAGGGGTCTCCGTTTAATCAGTGAGTCACAGCCTGGTCACATGACACATCACCTACTCACAGTGATGACTAACTGGTGTCCATCCACATATAAAAGTACTTTTATTCAGAAATTTCTTATCTGATGCAAGAGCTGTGAAACTGAATCTAGTAAATAAAACATTTTGTGCAGAAGAAAAGGATGACGTGTGTGTGTGCGCGTGTGTGTGTGTGTGTGTGTGTGTGTGTGTCTCACCTGTGCTTTTGTGTGGAATACTGTTGCTTTTGAGGTGTCCTGGGCTCATCTCACAGGCTCGGTTCGGCTCAGGCACACGCTCGCCATGGCTCTTCTTCTTCTCCTTCTTCTCCTTCTTCTGCGCCCTCTCTTTCACCCGCTCCTTGTCTTTGCTCTTCTCCTTGTCTTTATGCTTTTTGGACTTCTTCTTGGACTTGTTGTTGAAGGATGAAGGACTCTTGTCCCGGGGGACGTCCGGGCCCGCGTGTCCAGGAGATGATGTGCCGACGCTGGGCGCGGCTAGCACCGTCGAGCCCGACAACAGCGAAGGAGGTTGGCTGAGCCTCTCGGACACTGCTGCTTCCTGAGACTCACAGTCTCTCCCGTTGTGGCTGGAGTCATTGCTGACGTCCGACAGCGCTTCGAAAGGACGAGGGATGTCCAGCAAGGGGAGCTGCTGGGAGCCGGACGTCACGCCGCCGTCTGACATAGAAACCGCCACTCCTGCCTGCGCTCCACCTGCCTCTCCTCTCCCGTTGGAGGAGCTGAGCTTGCCATTGACTGGGGCTGTTGCAGCCTTGCTGGCGAGATGCGATATCCTGGGCTTTTTGTTGGCGAGGGGGTCGATGAAGTCAGCAGCGGGCCGTTTCTGGCGGAGAAAGAGCACTTTTACTAGCAGAACCTAAAATAGGGTTCAATATGAATTCACCTCAGAGTGAGCGAGAGGAAAAGTGCGGCCCAGGTCAGAGCAAACAAATATGGTCTGAGCTGTGGAGCACAAGGGAGAGTACAGAAGAGAGGATCTGGTACAAGCAGATAGATGGAGAAAGCAACAGGAAAGAGTCCAAAGAAAGAGTAGTAGAGGATCTGTATTCCTAGTAGCACTGAGAATATGATGACTGTGCCGTCTTTTCTCAACACCAGGGATTAAATTACCCTGTTTGACCCACACTAATGTGTTTGGGAGTGGCTGACCAAATCACTGTGCTGCTGTCCACATAGGACTGCTTTGGGGTTCTGTAAGAACGAAAACCAGTGAGGAGCTCGGTTTGGGTTTGCAAGGCGCTTTAAGGCCCAGACACACCAAGCCGACATCAAAGAACTAGCGGCGATGAAGGCCGACTGTTGCGTCGCCTCACATCGCCTTTGTCTTGGCTGACAAGTTGCGTTTGAACACACCGCAAAGACTACAGCCGACGGCCAGTTAGTACGTACGTTCTGCGCCTGCGTGAGATGAAATAACTCTCTACACCAGCAGGCGGCGGTAGTCTGTATTCATCATTCAAAAGGGGAAACCGGAAGACTGAGGACGTTGGATATACAAGCTATTGTTATGATACGTACATGAAACAAAGCAGCGTTTCACACCACTCTCACTCACCACTTAGCTTCATTCCAGACGGCCATGTGGTTGTGAAAATATCGGTGTATTGGAATGATCAGATGAGTGAGCTTTCCTCACAGTGATTTCTCTCACCGACGGGCTCCGCCGCCGAATAGACATGCTATATCGGCCAAAAAACATCCGACACGGGCAGACTAGAGCTGGCGGTACGGGACACACCGCAAAAACTAGGCCGACAGACACTCATCAGTGGCCCCAAACTGTCTGACGGCCGACCGTCGGCTTGGTGTGTCAGGGCTTTAAAGGCCTAAAAGGCTGCCCGTGTCGGAGTTTTTTCGGCCGATTCAGCATGTTGAATCGGCGGCGGAGCTCGTCGGTGAGAGAAATCACTCTGATTGGCTGTTCAGCTTAAACGAATCAGTGCACGAGAAGAGAAACGGATGTGAGGAAAGCAAGCAAACGAGTAAAGTCAAGAGGAAAAACACAGAAGACTCTTTTCATTTTCCATCTTCATCTCATCTGATCATTCCAGCTAGGTGCTGAGTGAGAGTGGTGTGAAAATGGTCGGCAGACGCCGCTTTGTTTCATGTACGTATCATAACAACAGCTTGTATATCCAACGTCCTCAGTCTTCCTGTTTCCCTTTTTGAATGATGAATACAGACGACCGCCACCTGCTGGTGTGGAGAGGTATTTCATCTCACGCAGGAGCAGAATGTACCGGGTAGTTGGCTGCTGTCGTCTTTGCGGTGTGTTAACAACACTGCAGAGTGTAAAAAAAACTTATGCCGACAGGTGCTGTGTGTCAGTATAGTCAGGGGGCCAAATTGTGTGATCATGGAGAGTCTGAGGCGACAGAACAAAGTGGAACTGAGATCAACAGTCACAGATGTTGGCTGTAATGCACAATTTTATTTTCCCCCACTAACTAAAAGATGTAGACAGAGATTTACCTTTTGTTTCTGTATTCCAGTGTGAATGGAAAACAGTTTGAAGCTATTTTCGCATTTATCCGTCTTTGTGTGGACGCGGGCTCGCCCCGTTTGCCTCGCAGCTCTCCCTGATCCATCCCTCACCTACCTGAGGTTTACACACAGCTTTACCTGCTGCGGCGCTCTTTCTTTGTAGACCAATGAATCTAAAAAAGAGAGCCTGGGGTACTGTTTGCTTGTGTGTTTGTGTACTGTGTTTACTGAGGGAGGGAGCGGAAAGGAAGGGCCATACAGTAGGTGTCTGAGGTGAGAAGAACCTGAGAGGAAGGAGCTATTAATATTAACGGAGCAGCTCCTCCTCCGTCTACCTAATGGAAGTGTAAACAATGGGGAAACTCGGGAGTCTGGACTGACCTAAAAAGAGAGCAGCAGGACGAGGAATATGGAAAACTGAATTACGCAATGAGGAAAAGAGTTTCACTAAAATGAAGTGTACCACGGGGGCCATTTGGTTTAATAACAACGCTTTAGTACTCATGCAAACCATGTTTATTTGCTTAAAGGTTCTTGAAGAGCTTTTAACAACCATTAGTAAGTAAAACTGGTCAACTGGAACCAGTTCAGAACAACATGTACCGCAGAGTAAATTCAGTACAAAGGCCGAGAGAGGAAACACAAATCAGTTAGGAGGGAGTCAGAGGATTTAGGAAAACCCTCCCTGGGAAATACCAGAACCACCAGACTGCAGGGACAACCCAGTTAGCAGATGTAGAAAGAAGAATCCAATACACATGTTTGTCCCCAATTCCCCTAACATTTCTACTGGATCAGCTGGAAGAAGCTGAAGGCAAACACGCTCTGGTTAAAGATTAGCTATGCAGAGCGTATTTACACTCTACTGAGTTAACAAGCAATGTGAGTTCAGTACGATTACAGTCTGGAAATTAATAAAACGATGCAATAAATAAACCGTAGAAATCCCAAGAAAATAACAGGCATTGCCAAAGGATTATTTAATTTTCAAAAGACCGAAAATGTCTTGAAAATTTTGTATGCCGTCATGTGCATCTTTAAAATCGAGATGAAATTAATTTTTTTTTGCCTTTTTGACCCCTTTAGATCACATCCCTGGTCATATTGTGCACCTATTTAACAACATATGCTGTTAAGAGTTTTTTCGGGTGAGTTTTTTTTCCTCATCCGATGAGAGGGTTGTACTGTAAAGGACAGAGGGTGTTGTATCCTGTACAGATTGTAAAGCCCCCTGAGGCAAATTTGTGATATTGGGCTGTGCAAATAAAATTGACTTGACTATATGCAAAAAAAAAACTGATTTCTTCGTCTTTTTATAAAAAAAAAACAATCATCTTTTCTTCATGTAAAACAAAATATGACATGTGCTTACGTTAGCTAGTACCAACCAATTTCAACCAATAATATCATGACATCCAGCCATCCATCAATCTGCAGGCTTGTGCTATAGCTCAGTATCACGCTCCATTCTAAGGCCGCACACTTTTTTTTCCCCAATCAAATGTGAAGGATTTGATTTGACTGTACACCGCTCAAATATTACGTCTCACTGGGGAATATGTCAAAGTACAGAAGCTAAAGATTCACTGGGACTTCGACATTTCAAAATTCCGAAATATCACGAGAATGTCATCCATCGCTAGCCACAGGGGAAGAGGAGTTACTGCACAGCTAGGAAAGTGAGAGCAGAGAGGCAGCTCATTGATAAGGAAGTGTGTGGAAGTGAGAGAGAGGTTAGAAGAGGGAGCAGGAAGCTCACCTGAGATGGCGAGCTGCTGGCCAGCTCTTTGGGCGGGCTCTCCAGTGGGGGGGCACAGCTGTTCTGGGCCTGGCTCTGTTTCCTACGAGAGGGAACACATGTATGTGTGAATGTAGATGCACAAAAATACACACAAGGTTGATATCGTTTAAGCAGAATCTATACTGTAACCTGCATACCAGCACTACGGGAGCATTAGTTCCTGTAGTACGTTAAAAGGTATTGAGTACTGATACCGAGCCCTAAACACTACTTTAACTATCCAACTACCTGTTGAGGTAAATGTATTTTGTGATTTATATTTAAATGACTCTCTCTACAAAAATATTTTTCAATGCAGACAAAAAGTTATCTTTGTATATAAATGTAAAAAAAAAAATCCACATTTAAAAAAAATAAAATGTATTTCTGATGCACACACAAATATTTCTTATAAATAAATGTAATGTAATAAATTTAATAGAAATCCACAAATATATGTATTTAAAAGCATTTGCAATTTTCATCAAAAACATATTTGGATGTTGTTACATGTATTTAAAACAAGACATATTATATATACTGTATATATATATATATATATATATATATATATATATATATATATATATATATATATATATATATATATATATATATATATATATATATATACATATATAAAATAATAAATATTTCTTGTTTTAAATGCATGTTACAACATCCAAATAAATATGTTTTTGATGAAAATTGCAAATACTTCTATATTTGTGGATTTCTATGACATGTATTTAAAACAAGAAATATTTGTGTGTGCATCAGAAATATATTTGAGAACCTTATTTTTTTATGTGGATTTTTTTTTACATTTATATTTAACGATAACTATTTGTGTGTGCATTGAAACATATTTTTGTGGAGAGAGTCATTTATATATATAAAATCACAAAATACATTTGTGAATCCTTCTAAGTGCATTCATTAATATTGAGACTGATCCGACTCCATACATTTGTGCCCTTAGAGCTTGAAAACACTCGAGCAAAAGTACAAGACCAAAAGTTACAAACTAAGTAGCTGCCATTTCTTCAGCAACAAGCTAATTCTACAGATGTATGAGGACATTAAAAACAAGTTACAACAGTTGCTTTGTGAGGCTGAGTGGGTAGCTATGACAACAGAGCAAATGCAGGCCTACTTGACAAAAGCAGCACTTTATCATAACCACACACTTCATGTTGAAAAACGGACAGGGAAAAACTTCAATCATTAAATCTGTTTACAAGTTTCATCGTCCGATTCTGCTGTCGTCTCTTCTCTACAGAAGAATACGTGTAATCTCACTGCATGTTTATTTCATGGTTGAACAGATTTGTCAGCTCAGTTCAAGATGAGTGAGAAAGTGGCATGACACTCCACAGTGACAGAGAGAAAGCGAGAGAAGCGAGAGAGACAGAATATGGTGCTGCAGCTCACTTTGGGCATGGATGTTGTTGGTTTAATCAGACAATATGCAGACCACAAAGTTGACTACACGGCCACTCAACGGGATCAGGGACATTCTGCACTACTTATTTTCGTACAACTCGATGCCTCTTCAGTAACTCTGCAGTGTTCACACCTGTATTTAGAGCCAAGAACCATCTTGGTGCCAGGTGTGAACAACAGAGCCTCAGATTGATTATGACGCACTAAACTCTGACCTCATTGTGTACCAGATTAATCTGTCACATAGTACAAGTGTCAAAACAAAAGAGCTGCGCCAAATAACAGCTATCCGAACATGATGAACAGTGTTTAACAAACTCAGGCAAGACAAAGTTCATTCTCAGCGTGACAACCAACCTGTTGATCCCGTCTAGTTTTAAAACATCTCATATTCACACACAGTTAAGAATTAATCATTAAAGGGGACAGATCATGAAAAACTCACTTTTTCAGTACTTGTGCACATACATTTGGGTATCTGGAGTACCTACCAACCCACAAACTGTGAAATAAGATAACCCAGTCGTTTTTTTTGTGGGCTGCCTAGATCAGAAAACATGCGATTAAACAAGCCATTCAGATTTGTCATCTAAGTATCCCCATAGATATACGCAGATACTGCATTGGCCGCTTCAGCCCGTTGCTGCGATACGTCAGCCATATTTGGGAGGTCAGGACTGGCCTGTAAACACATAACAGTGAACGGGGGAGCTGCCCTTTTTCTGGATAAAAAATAACGTTTAAATATTTGAACCGATTTCAATGAGTCATTTTTATATTCAAGGATTTATGATCTACGAGGAGTAGAAAAAGAAAGTTTTGTCTCCAGTTATTTAAAATCTTGATACTAGGCTATAATCGCTTCTAGACGCTCAAAAGAGCGTGTGTCACGTTAGCTTAGCTTAATGTTACATGAACAATTCATTTTGCTGAGACTTATCGTTACTGTTCCAAAACCCAAGACATGACACCAGCTTTATTGTTAGCGATATTAGATGCATATTGTAAATTTCAAGTTTTAAACACAATATTATGTTAGACATGAAGATCTATAAACTAATATTAGCTTTGGTCGAGGATTAGCTAACAATAACAAACGCTAGCTAGCTCTAATCTGATGACCTACGGAAGCAAATGTTTTATAAAGATGCAACTTAAACTGTAATGTTGATGATGTGAAAAATTCTAAAAGGAAAATGTGTTATGAGAGTATGACTCTTTAATACCATATCAACAGACACACCGGCCGGTGATCCGTGTACCGGAAGCAGACACATAACGTTACTGAACCGCTTTTCACAAAAAGTTTTTTTTATGGGGGGAATCTAACCTACAGTACTCCACAAAAACGACTCATTGAAATCGGTTGAGAAATGAAAAACGTTACTCTTTACCCAGAAAAACAGCAGCTCCCCCGTTCACTTGTATGCGTTTACAGGCCAGTCCTGACCTCCCAATATGGCAGCGACATTGACGTGTGATCCAAAGGCCAATGCGGCATTTACGTATAGATATATATATCTATGAATATCTCCACCCACAGCTTGAGAACTACCTTTGCAAAGGTGCATCATATTTTTCTCACAAGCCAATCAGAGCAGACTGGGCTTTTTCAGGAGGGGGTCTTAAAGAGACCAGGTGCTATAACGGAGCGTTTCAGACAGAGGGTGAAAAGTATGAGAAAAATAATGTTTTTTAACATTAAAGCATGTGAATATGTTCCAGTAGAAACCCAAAATACAAGTATGAACCTGAAAATGAGCATGACATGTCTCCTTTAAAGCTGAATCTCAATGTGCTTGCTCGAACAGACAGTCCTAGCTCTGATTTACCGATGCAAACAAAGAAGCCACTGCTACAAACATGACATTATAATCTGACACGTTAAAGAGCACTTTGCACATGCAGAGATGCTGCTGTCACAGCTGACGACATCATCAGAAGGGGGCAGTTGGGTACACCGAGTTTTGTCAAAACCCCACCCTAGTTCACTCAGTGTGTGTGTGTGTGTGTGTGTGTGTGTGTGTGTGTGTGTGTGTGTGTGTGTGTGGTGGGGACAGTCGGATAGACAGGCAGGAGCTCCGAGTGAGACAGCAGGCCGACCAATATGGCTGAACCTTGGACGGGTGCCACCTCACACACAGATCAGCATGTGCTGGAACACTGTTGCATCATGTGCGTTCCAGTCGTGTTGCTGTGCTACTCCTGCGTGACTGACCGCATTAGCTCGAAACTCTGGAGGAGCCGGGGAGGAGGTGGTATTAGGTGGGAGGCTATGGTCGTTAGTCAGCTGATAAACGCACAACAAGATCTCAAAGTGGAGAGACACAAACAGGGTGCAAGTACGTGTCAATATGCATGACTTAACATACAAAATATAAGCATGCATTGCACTGACAGAAATTACACTGAGTGGCCAGAAAACTTGAAATCCAAGTACACTGTAATGCAATACAACAGTACTATAATAAATACTAACTTTTTTTTTTAACTTTTAATGACACTGTGCCAAAAAGTCTGTAGCCTGTGTTATTATACTATTTATACCTTAAAGGGAGATTTGTCAAGTATTTAATACTCTATGCAAATATTGTCCAGAAACCCTCACAGGTACTGCATTTAGCAAAAAAATATGCTCAATCATAACATGGCAACTATGACTTGCCCCAAACTGCATGTGATTATCATAAAGTGGGCATGTCTGTAAAGGGGAGACTCGTGGGTACCCATAGAACCCATTTTTATTCACATATCTTGAGGTCAGAGGTCAAGGTACCCATTTGAAAATGTCAGTTTTTCCTCACCAAAAGATAGCATAAGTTTGGAGCGTTATTTAACCTCCTTCACGACAAGCTAGTATGACATGGTTGGTACAACTGGATTCATTAGGTTTTCTAGTTTCATATGATGCCAGTATCTTCACTCTAGTTTAAAACTGAGCCCGCTACAACCTAAAAATCGCAAATTTCGTTATTACGTGTTATTATCGCGTTAACTTTGACAGCAAGTCAGTAGTGAGGCATTTAGTTCTCTAAATATGCAAATGTGAAGAATTAAATACCCAAAGCACATTTCAAAAGCCCAATACAACACACATACTATAAAACTATGTCAGTAGCAGCCTCAACAAAAGCTGGACATTTCAGTATATATATAAGGTAGTATCTGTAGCAGGATTAATGCATTCTTCTGGCCACCCTGTGTTGACACTCTAAGCTGCCTTTAGAGTTGTACCACAGGTAAAACTAAGCTTATCATGGAGAATAGGAGCTATTCTTGAGTCCACTACGTAAACACAAACTGAGCGGCGGAGCATTACTGCCTGCTCTATATTTAGCTAGCTGGGAGCTTGCTTTTCCTTAGTGTCCCAGATCCTGAGAAAACAGATTTTTCCACTGGGAAGAAGGCCAGCAGCTCATGCTGTCAACAAATACAACACTGGAGCACACAGAAAACTTCCTGGGGATGGTTTGTGTATTACATAATTATATGTCATATACCATAATCATAATTAGTTATGTAACAAGATATTAAAAAGGGAAAGATTTTGCACGCATACTTGTCGTTCCTTTATAGAAGGACGTTTCTCTGCAGCTCAGAATTGTAGCAGCACTACAATTCTTACATACCAGAGCCACCACCCTGTGTCCTCACTCTCGCCACACAGGCGACACAAACAACAGAACAAGGTGCTCTGCAGTGTCACAAACCCGAGCTCCACAACACCCTGAACTGTAACTAGAGATTAGTCTACCCAGTTAAAGTAAATATAATGGAAGTATATCAGATATAAGTATAATATCTAAGTTTCTTTAGAAATGCAATACTGCAGTATCAGCTATTGTTGCTCTGAAGCTAAGGGTGTTTTCACATTTAACCTGTTTGGTTGGCTTAAAACAAACTCAGATCCATTTGCCCGGTTAGTACAGTTCATTTGGACTGGTGTGAAAGCTGTCAATCGAACCCTGGGCCAGACCAAACAACCGAACCGAGACCGCCTGAAGAGGTGGTTCCAAGCGGACTCTGATGCGGTTTGTTTGTGGTGTGAAAGCAAACGAACCAACTACAGGATTTAGTGATAGACATGTGATTTTAGAATGATTTCAAAAGCTAAACTACTAAAAAATCCATCTTCTGATCGTGAAATGTGTTAATGGAGCGATCTGTATTTAAGGCCATGTATACAAGCACATCAGCACGGGCATTTTCCCTGTTTAATATGTCAAAAGCTGTTAAAACTGCTACGCTTGTTTACAACTCTGTGTACTTTGTCAGTTCATTAACTAAATTAAAAAGTGTGTGACAGCAGATGATGTGACAGTGCGCCAATCATGCGTGGGTCCATGCGTTCCCCAAAGTTTCGGACGCACGATCTGGGAGCGTTAAAATGCTGCATAAAATTCTGTCACCCCACGTGGGTCCTGATGATGAAGGATGACAATCGCTAAAACTGTTCAGTCAACGAGTGACCTGTCAGTCTGTATAACTTCACATTTACTCCTCTGGTTTGTTTGTAAAAAGTCAGTGTGAACAGGAACCGGACCAGAACTAAAATGCAACAATGCATCATTTTTTCCCTTTGGTCTGGACCAAATGACATTTGTGCCAAATATGAAGAAATTCCCTCCAGGCATTCCTGAGATATCACGTTCACGAGAATGGGTGGGATAGACGGACAACCCGAAAACATTACAGGACAGTAGACCGATATAAGCATGACTGATTTGAGAATCGTCATCAGAATAGGAGGATGTGTGGGTTTAAAGCGAGAGTGATGCACATCTCTGACATACTTGACCAGGATTCTCTTGAGAAGCTGCTGGTCTCCTTCTGTGTAGCCCGGCCAGTCCTTCTGAATGTCCTTATACAAAAAGTCCTTCAATGTGAAGGTGTTGTCTTTCCCATTCAGGTTCGCCACCTAGGGAATGACAAAGAGACATGTTGTAGGTAAGTCTACTTGCTTCTGCAGCTGCTGAGAGGCAACCGAGGCGGTAAATGAGTGTGTGTGACCTGTTGCAGGTGGCTATCCAGGGAGTCCTTGTCTAACGGCAAGAGGCCGTCTTTCTGCAACCTCAGGATCAGCTCGGGCTTCTTGTAAGGCTTGAGAGCAAGCAGGTGTGTGAGGCGATCTCGGAGCGGCCTGTGCTGAGGTGTGCCCTTCTTCAGCGTACTGCTAGAGATGATGACGGGCCGAGATGTCCTCCGTAGCGGGGCGACGTCCGAGAGGCCAGGTGCCGGTTTCCGGATCTGGACCTTTTTACCTGAGGAGTGGAGGAGATAACAGAAGAGAAGGAAGAGTTGGACGTTAGAAAAGTTGGATAAGGAATAGTCAAGTTGTCAATGTCATCACAGTACTTTCTTTAAACATAGAATCTAGGGCTGTCAAAGTTAACACGATAATAAAGTTGACGCAAATTTGTTTTAACGCCACTAATTTCATTAACGCAATCAATCTTTCAGAGGAGCTCGAGCTAGAGTGAAGATACTGGTATCATATGATGATATGATGTAACGCTCCAAACTTGCGCAAAATTTTAATGAGGAAAAACGGTCAGTGATATTCAAAGGGGTCCCTTGACCTCTGACCTCAAGATATGTGAATGAAAATGGGTTCTATGGGTACCCACGAGTCTCCCCTTTACAGACATGCCCACTTTATGATAATCACATGCAGTTTGGGGCAAGTAATAGTCAAGTCAGCACACTGACACACTGACTGCTGGGCTGCAGTTTGCCATGTTATGATTTGAGCATATGTTTTTATGCTAAATGCAGTACCTGGGAGGGTTTCTGGAAAATATTTGTCATTGTTTTGTATTATTAATTGATTTCCAATAATAAATATATACATACATTTGCATAAAGCAAGCATACTGTATTTGTCCACTCCCATTTTGATGAGAGTATTAATCTCTCTTTAAGGTACATTTTGAACAGATAAAAAAAAGTGCGATTAATCACGATTAACTATGGACAAACATGCGATTAAATAATTTTATCGATTGACAGCCCTAGCAGAAACCTAATTTTCTATTTGATAATCAACAGTTTAATTTTATATTACCAACTATTTTTCAGGGTTGTCATTCTAAAGAAAAAATAGTTTGTACAGTTTACAGAGAATTTAAATCACAGGAGGAATCTAGCAGTGAAGCAGAAGTGCTGGTTGAAAAGGACTGAAATTACTTTTTGGCTGGCAGCCAATGTTTGCTTGTTTTCTTAAGAACAGAAAATAACTATAATCTCGACAAGAAGTATATTTATTTCTGTCAACATCTTCTATCTCAGTGACTGATAAAGGCTGAGGGAACTTGTAGATGACTCAGAAAACAATGTATCCTGCACTGATCTTTACCACTGCCAGATCCACCCGAACTCACCTTCCATTACAAACAGCAGCTATCATCACCTTCTACCACCGACACCTTTTTTCAGGTGATTCACACTGAATCTTGTGTTGCCTCCTACTGAGAGCGAAACGCTGTTTGGCTCCACAGCACACAGGGACTAGACATATTCTGACTCACTGCTGAACAGTGAATAGGCTCACACTGGATTTCTTTCTTTGCAGGCAATGAGGCAGTGCTGCTGTGGTTTTCTACTGCAGCTGTAGCACGATGTGTTTTATAGTGCGGGTCAGAGACCAAAACAAGAAGTTGATGTGTTATGCCCGGTGACATTTCTGCCTCTGTGTGTTTAAATTTACATTCGTGGGGTTAGGGAGATCAGTGTGCATGTGGTGCATTAGCTGTTTGACCATTGAGGAAGCAACCACCATCAAGTTGAATAAAGTCCTGGTTACAGATGAGGCATGCTGGCAGTGTGCTGGCCCTCTGCCATTCATCCCCAGACCCAAACAACCTGTCTGGTGCAATGTGAACCCATTCACCAGCAGAGAAAGGCTACACAAACACACGGGCCATTTGGCTGTTTGCAGGGTACAGAAATACTTCCAGTCTCTTCATGCCTGTTAACTCCCGACACCTTTATAGTGTTTATATGGAAATACCTCTTCCCATAGACTATACAGTCGATAAGAAAAGGACGTAGTCACCTTGACGTCATCCGTTGGTTTGTGGACTGCCGTTTTGAAGCCTTCAGTTTGTCATTTTGGCCGTCGCCATGTTGGTTTTTTTACAACCAGAAGTGACACGAGAGGGTGGAGCTAAGTAAAACCGAACTCTGAATAAGACGTTTTCAGGTGACCAAAAAGGTTATAATTAACTTTCATGAACTGAAAACACACTGTTAAAGGGTTAAAGTTGTAAGACGAAAACACGGACAACTCCCAGACCGGACAACGTCGTGGTAGCGACCTGTTAATCACAAGGTAGCCACGTCCTAAAGCATACCCTGCTTTATGGTCTATTTGACTCTAAATGGGACCATCATTGACTAAATGATGTAATTTTCTCATAGACTTCTATAGAGTGCTGCAGGAATGAGTCCTAAAACCTGAAATGAGTTAGCATTTTAGCACTTCCGGTTCGCTCGTCTAGAAGTCAGTGTTTTTTTTTAGTTAGATGCCTGAAGTAAGGTCTACGTCAGTAAATATCCCACTCGTGAATTTTGAACCTTTTATATGTCTTAAAAAAGGCGGTTGCTAACAAGTGGCTAAATGAGACTACTAAACGTCATCACGGCGACATTTCCGCCTTTAAAGCCTCGTTGTTTATACTGTGGTGTTCATTTGCGGAGATTATTTAACGGAACAAAACGTGTAAGTATTATAAATGTTTGTTTGCCACAGAGCTTATTTTCTGTGATAATCCATCATCCAATGGAAAAATCCCATTGGCTTTTTGTCGAAGGAACCCAGGGTGATGCTAACTTCCTGGTTGGCCTACAAAAATACATCATCCCTACACCACTCTATACAATCGGACTTCTTTTTGCAACCAGAGGAGTCGCCCCCTGCTGGCTATTAGAAAGAATGCAAGTTTAAGGCACTTCAGCATTGGCTTCACTTCTCAGACCAAGAGATAGCCCACTGGTCAACTCCCAACACCTTTATGGTGTTTAAATGGAAACACCTCTTTCCCATCAACCAAAAGGCTGAGTTATTATTAAATACTGGTCTTTGCAGGTCCGTGACTGAGAAAATGTCTAACTGACCGGTGCATGTTTGCTGGTCTACATGTGTCTGTGCCATCACGTCTCCTCACCTACGAATCTTCCCCCAGGCTTGATGACGATGGCACTCCTACTGCGAGTCTCCTCCTCGACCTGGGCCATGTTTTCCCTGGCCTTCTGGTAGGAGTCGTCTGTGGCACATACTGTAATCTTGTCCTGGATCCCACCCAAACAATCCAGCTGAATGCTCCCTTCACTGCCAAAACAAAGAGGAGATGGTGAGAGAGGAAGATGAGGATTGAGTGACAAGAAGTTTCAACAGAAAGAGAAAGTCTGGACGGGAATCACAACTTATTTTGAAGGTGCTACATGATTAGTTTGACAGTTATTTGAGATAGACAGGAAATAAACCAATATCATGTTATATTTTAAGGGCATGCTACTTTAAAATACTGAACATAAATCCGTTACTACAAGTTAATTCTCAGCATTAACCTTAAATCTCTCACTACTTGCAATAACCCGTCCCTTCTCTGTGCATTCCTGCCCGGATGAGATCCATTAAACAGCCCGAGGGCACAAGTATTATTTTTTCAATTTTCATCCAACTGTGGGTTCCCACAGTACGACTCACTGCCGCATCAAATCCCATTCTTTCCCGACTTTCCGGCTCTCTTTGATTCTCCTCCACTTCGATGAGGATTTGGCAGAAAATGAGATGGCGCTGGTGCAGTCGGTGGAAGCTGAGCGCTGTCATTTGGGCTTTAGATTGGAACTCAAGGTTGATTAGGATCCAGTCAGAGATGTGGATGAACTCCACCTGACCCACTTGTTAAAAATATTTTCAGAATAATGGGGTCAGAAACTTGGACAGTCAGAGAGGCAGAGGATTCTTGTTGTTCCCCATTCTGTTGTTCTACTTCCTTCCCCTTCAACACTGACATCTGGTCCTATTTGTTTCATTCAGTCAGCATTTTTTTGCTTGTTAGGCCAGAGAAAGTGTGCAGAACAAGGTTAATGGGCTTGATGCATAGAAGGGGATGGACCCATATCACAAGCAGGTCTTGTGTCGTTGCAACTGCTACTACACAATAAAAAACACCTGCAGCGAGAGCGAGTACTACAAATATTAAAGTTAAAAATACTTATTTTAATTTACACTGCAAATGTAATCAAAAACAAAAATCGATTGCACTGTTTCTATTTTTAACATCTTTGTTCTCATTTTGCAACTGTGCAAAATTTGCAAAAAGTTATTTTGTTAAATTAAATTAAGAAAAATATTTGCATTTTATTGAACATTGTGTGTTAATTGCCTGTATCACCTTCAATTATGTTATTGAAAATAAATGGGGCAAGTACATTATTTACCAGTGTAATGCCAATAAACCTTGCATCTTTCTGGGACTGTCCTCAACCGCAGAAATTCTTAGTCAATTAACACTCAATCGACTAATTGATTAGTTGATTTAATCGACAGATCTGTAAAACTGAGTTTCTCCACAAAGAATCACACAAAAGCACCACTTTAAACGTTGTGTTTACCAGAGATGTGCTCATAAGTTTCTTGGAAATACGTCATTCAGCATGAAAAAAAGCATATAAAACGACTAATCGACCAAAACAGCCCTACATCTTTCCATATAGTAGCTGCTACTTAGAGCCAAAGTCCTGATTGTGTTGATCAGAGGTGTCTGTTAAAGGAACAGTGTGTAGGATCTGGCGATATCTAGCGGTGAGGTTGCAGATAACAACTTCTCCCGTGTGCCGAGCATGTAGGATTGCTACGGTGGCCGACGTGAAAACGCAAATGTCCCTCTCTAGAGCCAGTACGTAGAGCGTGTGTGTAGGTGGGAAGTGAGTGGTGAAGCAAGAGAGAGAGAGAGAGAGAGCGGTGGCGATGGTAAAGTGATTGACTCCGGCCCAAGAAGGAAAAGTTAAGTGTTTGGTTTGGCCATTCTGGGCTACTGTTGAAACATGGCGGCCAGGGTTGGAAATTAACTTTTTTGTCCACCTGCCACTGTGGCTGGTGGATTCCAAAACCTACCAGCCACTGAATATATTACCATTGATTTTTTGGCTGGTGAATGAAGCAAATCTAGCCGTCACTTGCATATTTTAACCAACATTTGGCTGGCGGCTGGTGCTAATTTCCAACCCTGGTGGCGGTGCAACATGGCGGACTTCCTGGAGAAGGGACCCGCTCCCTATGTAGATATAAACGGCTCATTGTAAGGCAACAAAAACATGCCGATCTTATTTTCAGGTGATTATACTCTAAAGAAAACAGAGTTATTGATATTATATTCACTTTCTGCCAATAGATCCCCCTGATTGGTACACACTGGTCCTTTGAGCATCACTGAGAAGCCTGTTGGTGATTCACCTCAGGTCAGTACTATGTTAAACAAACAGATTGTCTACCTGGAAACACTTATTAGGTAACTCCGTCCAAAGACTCTTGATTATTTACACAGAGCTCAGAGACCGCATTCAAATGCTTCCCCACAATATACAGTATATATAACTGTTGACATTACTTTTTGAATCGGTGTTTGTGCAAAAGACGAATTAGTTGCACACATTCCATAAAAGAGAGGGAGGAGTGAAAGTGAGTGTTTGCTTTCACCTGGTGATGTACTGCTGGATGCAATCGAAGCTGCCCTGGGGGTTATCTCTGCCCACATTCGACAGGTAGAAAGTAAACGTTTGCAGTTCACTGGAATTTTCTGACCGCGGTATTGAAATTTTCTGTTGAAGACAAAGAAGGAAAACATGAACATAATGAAAACAACATGAGATGTTCTTAATTATTTGGTGTCAGAACAAGGCTGCAAAGCTCCAACCTACTCTTAATAAATCTCAATTTTTATTTCTTTCCAGAACAAAACTATGTTCAATAATAGCTCCATTTGTGACCACGCTTTCATACATGTGTGTTTTCTCCATTCTTTTTTGGAGCTGTATATTATTAACATCAATCAGTAAGACACTTTTTAGACAAGCACTAAGAGAGGATGACTAACTGCACTCCACACCCTATTTGTAGACTCTCACTTGACGAACACGCTCATTTTTCTTTTTGATGTATTCAGTACTATAAACAAATACCAGCGCTCTATTCCTTGGGAACCTGGCTCTGACTCTGCAAAGCTGTGAGTAAGCCCCAGGCATTTTCTAGCTGGCTTCAAAAACACTGAAACCTCACAAAATGCAGCAAAAATCCGCTGCCTGGTCTTCCTCCAGCTTATTTCTACGAGGATAGTCTGTGCACTGCAGGCAACAGCAGGTAAATGAGACTAACAGAAGAACTATGATGATAGGTATTCGCAGTCTCTGGCCTTCGACACAGTTCTCCTATTCCACCCCCAGATCCTCCCACACTACAGGTGTTACGTTCAGAAGACTACAGAGGAAGTTAACTAACCTCTAATCAGACAGCTGCTGGACAATTTGTTTAAATGGAGGAAATAATTTGACAAGTGACAACTGGGATGCAGATGTTGTTCATGAATGGAATCTGTTAGTGTGTGGTGTGCCGTTTTGACCAAATCATTGCTCTCCACACGCTATAGGAACATAAGTGTTAAATGTATCATAACATGTTGTTATGTGCGGGGTCTCTCACATTTTGAAAATCTGTTAAGGCTGGCCCACACTAAAAGATTTGACGATTGCCGGGAGGGGAAAAAAAAAAAAAAAAAAAAAAAAAAAAAAAAAAAATCGGGCCCAAAATCGTCTTGATTCTCGTATAGTGTGTACCCGGCATTAGTGTGGGCCAGCCTTTAGTGAACATGGTTAACATTTCAATACAGTGCCCAGGCATGTCAGTAATCCTAGAGAGAGCAGGGGGTGGCTATGAAACATTGCCTTGCCACTTGAGTCTACCTGATCCCACCTCGAAATAGTTTCAACACCCTATCATTAGGACGTGTGTTCAAGTGAATTAATTTGACAAGTCCTGAAGAGAAAAAGACCAGTTTAAAGTAGTTTAAGACTAACGGTATGAGGCCAGCAGAGGGTTGTGTTTCCAGGAGGGCCTGGCAGGCTGACCCCCTGCTCAGCTCTGTTTTCATGAGCATGAATTCAAGCGGTGTCACAGCCAAGGACCGTGCATCACACTGAGCCGCGGTAACAAAAGATAGCTGAATTAGATGGGTTTGGATCCCCAGTACGGGCCCTCTGGACCAGTGAGCAGCTCATTGTCACTGACCTAACCCAGATCAGAGGCTCAGCCTGTGACTCACTGGCTTCTTCTTCAGTGGTGCTGCTGGGGCTGACGTGCGGTCAGACTGCAGGCAGCTCAGCTCTGTTTACCGAAGGTCCCAACACGTGTGAAGGCTGCAGGTGGCCGACTATAAATAAATACAATGTCCTTTATTTGCCCTGCTGGAAGACCTGTGCTCTGTTATCCATAATGCTCCAGTATAACATAACATAACATAACATAACATAACATAACATAACATAACATAACATAACATAACATAACATAACATAACATAACATAACATAACATAACATAACACACACACACTGCCTCTGCTGCAATCTACATCATACAGATGAATCAATAACTGTTAAAATTTAAAAATACAACTATTAAATAGCAGTAGTTTTCCTTTTTTTTTATCATCTATGACAATTACCAACAATTGACATTTTTGGCAGCAGTGATAAAACTAGAATTACTGCCTCGCGGTTGTATGCCACCACCAAACAGTTAAGTTGCAGTTTACATTTGGGGTGGAAGAAAATACCGATACACAAATATTGCCCGGTATTGATCCGGACGCTATTCTGTCTTTTGGAGGTTGTAGCGGGCTCAGTTCTAAAGCTAGAGTGAAGATACTGGCATCATATGAAACTACAAAATTAGCATGTCGCAAAGGAGGCTAAATTACACTCCAAACTTAAGCTAAATTTTGGCATGGAAAAACTGGCATCGCCATTTTCAAAGGGGTCCCTTGACCTCTGATCTCAAGATATGTGAATGAAAATGGGTTCTATGGGTACCCACCATGGATGTATTAAAAGAACGGTACCCACAAGTCCCCCCCTTTACAGACATGCCCACTTTATGATAATCACATGCAGTTTGGGGAAAAAACCAAGTAGTTTTTGCATGCAGTACAAATGTGTTATTTTCACCTATTCTAAAATGGTGTATTTAAATATTTCTGCATACTGGGGTCCCTAAACAGTTTGGAATTACATAAATTGGGTATTACTGTAAAGCTGAGACTCTTGTTGATCAAATGAGCCCAATTGTATTCCATTTGTAAGGATGTTAGTCCCCATAATAGCCATGACTTTTTCTTTTTTTTTTAACTCAGATTCATTTTATACATATGCTGGTATGTCTTTATACTATGACAGTTTTACTAAAATTAGATTTGTGAAAAAAAAAAAAAAAAAAAAAAAAAAATCGCAATATATCACCTTGCTTAAAGTATCGTAATATATTGAATCGTTACTTCTGTATCATGATACGTATTGTATCGCCAGATCCTTTCCAACAGACAGCCCTACTTTACATCCATGTCTGTCCAGAATGTCACCACTTCATCATTTTATCTTATTAGATATTTGTGTGAAATTGTCATAATAATAAATGAATTCTAGGCAAAAACGTGTTTTGTGAGTTCACAGCGACCTTTGACCACCAAATTCGATTCAGTTTATCCTTGAGTCCAAGTGGACGTTTTTGCCAAATTTGAAGAAATTCCCTCCAGGCGTTTCTGAGATATTACATTCACGAGAATGGACTGGACGGACATACGTACGTACGTACATCCTGAAAACATAATGCCTCCGGCCACGACTGTCGCTGGTGGAGGCAGCATAAAAATCAAACTGTTAAACTCCCATCACAAAGGACGGTCTGAAACCCCCCTGAAGAGCTGACCTACCTGAGGGTAACAAGATACGTATATATACATTATACATTCTGCTCTATATTGTATGGCTGTACTATGCCATAGTGTTGAAAAACAGCTAAATGTACAGCTCATATATCCATGTTCTAGCAGAAACACAGAGGAGAGAGGTTGAGTGTGTGAATCCAGAGATGATTAAGAGGAACTGAGGCACAGGGGAGTGACTCAGTTGACTCACGTTGTAGAGGATGAAAGAGGCTCCCCCACACCAAATGGCTCAGGCTCCGATTTAACGAACTTGTGAGTGTTGAAACCACGATGTGCATACATGAACTTACTCATCAAGAAAACGGGTCATCAAGTGAAAGCTGACACTCCCTTGTTTGTCGTTAGCGAGTGAGGCTTTTCTCTAGTTTATCTTTACGGCGCGTCTAGATGACACAACAGCCTCTTTGTGTACTCTGAGACTGGCTGCTGCTGACGACAAGCTATTTACTTGCAAAGTTATATGTGTATATAAAGGTATATTCTGATGTGATGCGTGACATTTATGTATGTGCTCAATTTTGATGCTTGAAATTTGATATCCATGTTTTTGTGTCTGAGGCGCACCTTGAAAACGAGATGGTTCATCTCAAGGGGTTTGAACTGAAACAACAACAGGGATAATCTAGCTGTGGGCACTGTAACTTCAAGCTAACATTGTAAACCTAACTGCTTTCTCTTCTTAGTGAAAACTAGACATGGGACACTATGAACATTTCATGTCATGATTATCCTGGCCAAAGTGATTGCAATTCACAATATCATCAGATAATCATCAAAATAGGTTTAAAACTCATACATACTGGAATCACTTATTCTTGCATTATATTATTATTACATTAAGTTAAGAAAAAAACATATTTTATTGCATCACAGACAAGACATCTTTTAGTGAACAACCTTTTTAATGTAAAACAAACCATCAAGCAATCTTAAATAAGTTAATCATAAGATCCCCCTGCATAAATAAAGGATAAATAAATAGCAACATTGTGTGAGTCTTTATTTCTTACATGATAATTCCAGTATTTTCTTTAAAATCAAGCTCTATTTTTCACTTCTCTACCATGATAGCGAGCTAGACAGCTTTTTCTAATCACTCATGTGAGGATATTCACAATTATACCGATAATGGAAATTCACCACGATCAACTTCGGGAGTGTTTTTTATCCCGATCTGCGATAAAATCCTATATCATCCCATCTCTAGTGAAAACTAAAACCTCCTACGTTGGAATCAGTTTAACTTGCTGATTAAAAACCTAGCATGCAACAGCATTCGTTAAACTGTTTATCAAAGCTTCGAGAGCTTTAGCCTGCTGTTGCCACAAAATCTAGACAAAACAGAGCAGTGGAATAAAAGCAGGAGAGCAGACTTTAAAGAGCATGGAGAGATTACTTCAAACACTGGATGAACGGCGGAGACTGACAACGAGACACACCATCTCTACGAGTAATAATCCCCTTTATATAGCTTTTTCTAAGGGTGGAAGTGGATTTTAAACAGGTGCTCAAACCACCCCCTCCTTGTTCTGCCTGCAGCTAGCCTCATTTTCTCATTCAGTATGGCATCTAGCAAACAATGCCTCTTTTAATGTTGGGGTTGTTGGAGAGGGCCGACCCCCACGCACTTCCGTCTCATCCAAGAACAGGAGAGAGACAGAGACAAGAAATCAGACGGAGATAGAGGCCTGACACACAAAGACGACATCAAAGATGATGACAAGTGCTGACTGTTCAAGTGCTTTGCTTCAAGTCGCCTCACGTCGCCTAATTTTTTCTGTTAAAAGCGGAACATTTTAAAGACCACAACGACCAGCTGACCCTTGACATGTATGTACGATCTGCTCCTGCGAGAACTAGGTTACATCCACACTAATACGTTTTCGTTTTAAAATGGATAATTTTGCTATGTTTACGCCTAGCGTCCACACTACTCCGGCTTTTTTGAGCCCTTAAAACGGAGACGTTTGAAAACGCTGCTGACCCCGTTTTAGCTTTAAAATTCCATGGTTGTGTTGTAGTCTGGACGGAAAGACACGGAGACCTTTGAAAAAGATGACGCAGTCCCCCACGTTTGCTTCTTGATTGGGTCTTATCAGTCACGACGTGTCCTTCCCTGATTCAGTCTCGACCACCAGTGGTTAATTTCAACATGGATAACGAGTTACAGGCGTTGCTGACCTTGTTGTCTATGCTAGCAGCTGTTGTGCAGTTAAATTCTGCATTGTATAATGCTACTACTGCCTACATGCCCACGAGGCCAGCTATTATTAGAGCGCTTTGCATCAATTCCCGTGTCCAGCGCTGCTTCCTGTTTACACCGGCACGTGCAGGCCCAGTGTACGTGAATGGTCATGTGATATGCGTTTTCAGGCGTGGTAGTAGGGACGGAGATTAATTCTGAAACGGCCCTAAAACACTCATGTGGACGGAGATCGTTTTAAAATGAAAACGTATTAGTGTGGATGCAGCCCTAGTCAGTAGTCTGTATTTGTAATCCCAAACTGATTGTGGAAAGAAAAACAAACTAACCTATTATTTTACGCCACTGTATATCTGTTAACATATCATCATATGGTCAGAATATGAATTAAGGAAATATATCTGATAAAAAAAGAATTGTAGCTCGGACCGAAAAGTTTAGCTTTTCGTTGAGCTGGCGTTGTCAGTCTGTGGTCTTCTGGAAGAGTGGAAGACAGAAAGAAAAAGAGATTTGCTGGGCCTAAAAGCCATTCAGAGAGCTCTCTCTCTCTCTCCCCGACAGCCTCTGCCGCCAATTAACAATGCTAAAATTGCCAAACAGCCGTGGATAAGGGTCGACTAGTGTCAACGTTGCTGGACACATCGCAAAATCTATGATCGATATTCAGCCACATACATTCAACGATGGCCCACACTCAGAAATATGCAAACCGCACATAATGACAGAGAGCTTAAAGTCACTTCAACAGCCAGAATGAAATGTGCAGGAGAAACAACACCAGACAGTGAATACAGGCTTCACTGACCATGTTGAGGTTTTTCTGTATCATACGTGCTTTATGCAGCCCACGTACACGTCGTCTTTGGCCACTTAAAATTGGAATCAAACCTGTCTGGAAAAACACTTTGCATCTTTCGTCTGTTTTTAGTCTTTAAATTTGTTCCTTTCTACAGGATGAAAGAAACTTGTTATGTGTGTGCGCACTTTGTCAGAGCTCAGAGAGAGAGAGAGCTGTACCAGATGAATGAATATGAGTGAATGAATATGGGAGCTCATCGTGACAGCCAGGCCATCTGCTCTGCAATTTAGCCACTTTCACACTTCTGCCTAGCATTCTGATCTCAACAGTAACAGATTTTCCTCCACCACGGTGAAACTGCTGCAGCAGTGAAATACAAGCCTTACTTTACTTTGTCAGCCTAAAAACATCAGATAATAAACATCAGGTCTACCATCTGATTTGTGCAATTAACAAACATCACTTCACACGACGCATATGCCTGTATTGCATGTATACATTAAGGATGTCACAATAGCAGAAATTTAGTAGCCAATACCATCCATCCATTATCTGTAACCGCTTATCCCAATCGGGGTCGCGGGGGGGCTAGAGCCGATCCCAACTGATATTGGGCGAAGGCGGGGTTCACCCTGGACAGGTCGCCAGACTATCACAGGGCGGACACATAGAGACAGACAACCATTCACACCTACGGGCAATTTAGAGTCAACAACTAACCTAACCTGCATGTCTTTGGACTGTGGGAGGAAACCGGAGAACCCGGAGAAAACCCACACTAACGGGGAGAACACAGAAGGCTAGTCGATACCAATACCAGTGAAATTCCACGATTCTTGATAACCAATGCGATACCACGGTAAAAAACATAAAATCCCATGTTCTTCAACATACACTCCTTTATTACTGTTTTCATACTGGTTTTTGTGAATTTATTATTAATTCCTGATGACCCGCATAAAGTTTCATATAGTTTTCATAGACGCATCATAATGTAACTCAACACAACCTCCGTTAACGTTAATATTAGCTCTGTTATTTAGCCAAGCAGGATTGTGCTGCTTACCCGCTGCTAACTTGGTACCGAAGTATCGGTTCTCCTGACATCCCCCGTATACATATGTATGTGCTCGCAACACATTTAAATGCCTGATGAAAAGAAGTAGATTTAAAAATTTCTACTTGGAAAAATGTTACTTGGTGATAAAGCGTCATTAATGAAAAGAGTATGAAAGATGAAGGAGTCTGGCTCAGTGTTCTGCTCTGCACCGTTTCCAATTTTACACAAAAATATAGACAGCAGGATGGCAGCACCAAATGTATCAAGACTCCTTGAGGATGCTTAAATGATGACTTTCTATTGTAAATGTAGAAATCAGCTACACCAACGATCATATAATAGCTTACAGCCAAATTCTTCAAGACAACATCAACCAAACAATGAATGTTGGACAAATTTGCTGCTGCTGCTGCTGCCTGAGGTATATCGATGAGAGTTTGGAAAGCATTCAGTGGATCTCCCCCCCCCCCCTCCCTAAGCAACACGTCTAGCTTTAAAAATACATTTTAACAACAAGCTGTTTGTGTATTACACTACAGCCTGGACAGAATTAGGTGTTGTGAGTGCAGCTGACTGTAAGCAGTTTTTGCTAGTTTGTGCTTTAGACATGAGAGTGTCAACTTTAAGAGTAAATTGCTTATGTACCTGTAGGTCACAATGTAAACAAGCCACTGTTCTAGGTATCGCCTCCTGCATTCCCAGCTGGGACTTTGCACACTGTATTCAATGTTGAATGAGGGGGAGCCAATATAATGGGCTAAGCTTCATGTTCTTCCTGAGTCATTATTTTAAAAAAGAAGAAGGAAAGAAATCATCAATGTTCAGCCATTCTAACAAGGAAATGCATGTTTTTGTACGTCTTTTCACAGTCTTGGCCATCATGTTATTGGTGAGTAATAACATTTTCCAAAAGTCAACGCTGAGATCTGGGGATGTGGCAACTCTAAAGCTAAACGAGGAAGCACTTTAGTGTAAACAACACAATGATCCTCCTCAGCAAATGGAGAAATTTGCAGAAGTTTAGATGCTGACTAATGTAGCAGGCAGCGATCGGTTCATGATTAATCACACGTCTACACTAGGACACACATTCAAGCTGCTTTTCTCAATATGGTGCTACCATTTTATATCACATCTGATGACCAATAGTAACCTAGAGTCAAACCCTTCCCGCAAAACAAGGGAAAAGGGTGCCGAGTAGGAAGTATGGGTTGAAAAATAATCTGTAGGAAGGGAGGATTAAGATAGATGTTAAGACGTATAATAGGATATAGATGCTAGCATTTCTGCTATTAGAGGCATTGTGACCATGTTGACAGTAATGCCCACAAACACCCTAGTAGGACAATATTTTGGACAAAGATGGATAGACAATAAAATCTTTGGATACAAGGCAATAGGGATGTCAGGAGCACTTTGGTACCAAGTTGATGCCAAAATTCTGAAAACGTGACGGTACTCATTTTTCTAAAGTACCGCAGGTACTAGGGGATCAGGGCTCGAGACTAACATCGTCCCATCGTCCAGCGGACGATAGAAAATTTCCCTGATAATACTGCATTGTGAACAACAAATCTATGTTGAAATCAGCAGGAGAGCTACTTAACATTAGCTGTTAGCAGCCGGTGGGCAGCACAGTCCTCCTTGGCTAAATAACGGAGCTAACAGCTAACATTAACAGGTTGCACCGAGTCACTTTATGATAAGTTCAAGCTCTATTCAGTAAAAGAAGAGTATTGGGCGAAGGTAAATTATAACTTTATCATGATGTGTTCAAATGTAATCTTTTAAAACTTAATTTTTGGTAAGAAATTTGAGGCGGATTATCAGGGATTCATAAGAAATTCAGAAAAACAGTGTGAAAACAGTAATGAAAGGAGTGTGTGTTGAAATATATGGGATCTATTGTTTTGTTACCATGGTATAGAATTGGGTATCGATGATTGTGGAATTTCAATCGTGTTGGTATCGACTACTTCATTTCTGGTATCGTGACATCCCTACAAGTCAAACCACTAAATGAACCAGCCCTCTGGATGTCAAACTGAACTGAAAGTGGCCAGCACAGAAGTGCACATAGACTGTCTATGCATGTCAGACAGGGCAGGCTCACGCATGCAAACCCTGCTTTCTGCCAATGCAGGAAACAGTTGCTTGTGCAGAGAAAGCTTGTGAGCGTGAGGATGTTTATTGTCTGCACGGGGAAAGTTAATTGCTCATATAGAGAGTTCCGGCACCCTAGTGCGAGTTTTGTCATTATCATAAAACAACAAGGTACGAGCTGCCAAAAGGAGGCACAGTTTCTTGCATTCTAGGACATAAAAACCATCCACAATCTATTTCATTGCTACTTGTTTTGTTCCTTCACTTAGCCTACCTTGCATATTTATTGACTTGCCCTTATTGCAGCAAAGAGGCAAGGCAGGCAGAGGTAACTCTAGCTTTGTTGCGGTGGTGAATATTAGCAGCTACAAACAGCTTTCAGTCTGCTCTGTCTCAAGCTGCTTAATTACTAGTGCTGTTAATATTAGTGATAGTAAAAATGGTTGATACTAGACAATGGGCCACCAACAACTTATCAGCAACAGAGAGCAGCCTTTGATCCAAACAAATTTCCAAGATATAATTTGAAAAGCATCAGTCCCTCAAATCATTCTACTGTAGGGTAGCAAGGGGTCGGAAAATTTCCAAGGGAAGTTAAGCTCTGGAATTTTTTCACAATTTCAATTCAATTCAATTTGAATTTCTGTGTTACAGGTCATGATGAATGTAAATTCATTTCTGACTCCGACACTTGAATTTTGAAATACTTGTTAGCAGCTAACCGTGGTGATTCATCTGGCCAACTGTTATAAAACCCCATGAAAAATATCACTTTCTGTTTTCATTAATCTCTATTAACAAAAACAAAATTGTATGCATTGGATTGGAGGAGACAGAGAGGTAGAGAGAGATGTTCTTACCCCTTGGTTTCCATTAAACCTGATCAACGGTCGTGATGACAGGACCTATAAAAGACATAACAGCATTGTTAAATAAATTTCATGGTAAACACATTCAAAAACATTTCATTCAGGCAAGATCTTACAAGTTCCCATGATGAAGCATTTAATAAGATAAAGGACAACAGAAGTACAAATAGTTGCTGGATGCATTACAGTACATTAGGCAAATAGGCAAAACGTGCTACAATTTCAATTCATAAATGGTTATGAGCTAATGATATCTGACATAAAACCAGTTTAACACAAGCTGACTGAGAAAGATTTACATAAAGGAGGTGTTAGCCACAGAGAAACCACAATTTGAATAACATTTTCTATTCAGACCTATGAGATTACAATTTCAAGTATGTATTAGCTCAGTTCACATCTTGAGACAAATACTCCCTCATTTTAGTACTGTGTATACCGGAACAATTTGCTACCCTAATTTATCAAAGTCCAAGGCAAGCTCTGATTCAGTGGTTACTTCCTATTCAAGAATACATTATCTATAACGGATACAAATTTCTTACATCTATGAGAAATGGCTAAATTATTTTTATTAATGGTAGTAGTAGTATTTGGTAAGGTTTACCCCTGTAGATTTTGAATATTGCCATCGCTCTACCCATTAAATGGATAATTTTTAATGTACAAAAACACTTCATCCAGTCCATCCAGTGTGACTGAAAGTTGTAAAACATTAAAAACACTTTATACCGTGGATAGTGAATTTGCAAGGTAAGATGGCCTATGTAATATAAATTACAATTGGCAGAATAATGACCTCCTGCAATTTATGACAGATGCGGGAAAAGAGGAAGGGCTGAACAGGGTTTCCAGACTTTGCATCTCAGTTGTATTCAACTGTTTCAGTATCAGATCCACTGTCCTGGGGGTTACCCTATGCTATCGGTTTATCATTTGATTTCTTATAACTCCACATTTAGTTTCAGTTTCTCTATTTCAAATAAAGTAAAACGAAGACAGAAGCACTTTTATTCCCCCAAGATAGATTCTACAGAAAGGCAGGTATTTTTTTTAAACAAAGTTAAAGTTGCTGCCATGCTAATGATGCTAATACTACAGTGGAAACCGCTTATAGTGTTCACGTCTGTCCGGGTCAAATTGATCACTATGAGCAGATGATTATTATAAACAAATTTGTGTGTTGCTGTGTATCATTTCTCATGCAGATTTCCATCTAATTCACATTTGTATATTTATTACATGAATGCAAAGTAATTTGTATTGTTATTCACTATACTGTAAGCAGTTTGACTGTAACACAAAGCAGCAACAGTGAGCACCACAGTTTACACACACAGAAATGCAAAACAATCTGTCTTTGCAAAGCCAATCTAAACCATATTTTTAAGAGTGTTTGTGTCACCAGAAGCTGTTTTAGGATGTCAAACTCATAGCGCTGAATATGATTTGTTTTCAGAAACATCCATATTAGGAAATGCCAACAACAAGGAGACAAATTGTGAAGTAGGAGAGGGCTGTAGGAAGTAAACATGAACATCACAAAGAGGAAGTTACTCTGACCTTTCTTCCTTGGTGCTGCTTTAGTGGATCAAATGTGATCAAGTGAGAGCGCTAAAAGTTCAATAGAGGTCAAGTCTGTTAAAGACATAAGATGCTTTGTATTGCTGCCTGATCCTGACCCAGAGATATGGAGCAATGGAGCATGCATTCAAAGACTGGTGAGCTTCTGTCCTCTGTTCTGCTTCACTTAAATCAAAACTTTCACTTCTCAACTTTGTCCAAATCAGTGTTTGTTGTTATTTACACCCAACCAACAGAAGCCATGTGGTCCACATGAAAGTATGAGCTCCGACTCTCAAAGTTATGCAGATGTTCCACACTTTTTACCGCTGTTCGGTGTCAACTACATTTGAGACAACTACAAAAAAGGAATTTTGTTCATGTCAGAGATGTAGAGAGGATAGGGTTGTCCTCGACCAAAGAAATTCTGAAGATTCTCATGATTTTGTTCTTTAATGGATTAGTTGAATTTTTTGAAGACAAAAAAAGTCAAAATTCTCTGATTCCAGCTTCTTAAATGTGAATATTTTCTGGTTTCTTTACTTCTCTATGACCGTAAACTGTATATCTTTGAGTTGTGGACAAAACAAGACATTCGAGGACGTCATCTTGGACTTTGGGAAACACTGACGACATTTTATACCATTTTCTGACATTTTATAAATTAAACAACTAATCAGATAAATCAAGAAAATAATCAGCAGATTAATCGACAATGAAAACAATCGTTAGTTACAGCTTTACTTTGGTGATCCTTTGACTTTATTTCTTGCACCATCATCAGATCAAAACTTAACACACTTATGACAGAGCCTCAGCTGGCCTTTGGGTTTAGTGCTGATTAACAAATGTTAACATGCCAACACATTTTAAACTAACATCGCAGACTTTATACCTGCATGTTAGCAGGGTCATTGTGAGCATGTTACCATGCTAATGGCAGCATTTAGCTAAAAGCACCACTACGCCTAAGTATAGACTCACAGAGCTGCTAGTGTGGTTATGCAGTAGACTGTTAGTCTTGTTACACAGAGACATTACTGACTACCATGTTGTGCATATCAGGAGTGAAGACACAGTGAACTCTAGATTAGCAACCTTGCATAACCCTTCTTGGCCTAAACAAATAAAGTTAGACAAAAGAAGAAAGCCACGGTCTCATTTATCTTACCAACAGTATAATATAGTTTCACTTTGTCCTGAGCTCTGAACACTGAGCCTATCCAGGACCACCAGACCTTTCATGGAGCCACGCTCCCTGGTCTACCCCTGCAATGTTCAACACAGCACCAGTTTTAGCCCTCCCACCCTCTGCCCTCCCCCTCCCCCCGCCCAGCACTGCTAACATAGTGCTACCCTCAGCCTGTTCATTTGAATGGGCTGCTGACATGTCACTATTCTCTGGGACCTGAGCCCAGAATGTTCGACAGAGCTAACCTTAGGGACAGAGTACGGGTCCTGGCCACGCATCGATGACAAGGCTGTGGATGTTCCCACACGATGCCAACCAGCAACCGAATGGGGATCAGCTGGACATACTGTAGCATGGACTGGCAGCCAAGCAGCCCGTGATAAAACTGAACTGATCGCAATGTTGTTCCAAGTCCTTGCAGTATTAACAAAGCAAATGTCAATAAAAATGACGGCAAAATGGACCTCAACTATTTTCTGTGTGATTTCACATTTCAACTATAAACTGCTGTAACACAGAATCTACAACTTATTAGTATTAGGGCTGGGCAATATATCAATATTACATCAATATCGTGACTATTCAATTCAATTCTGTTTATATACTATATAAATCATATATTGGAATTTTAATTCCTGTTTAAGTTTTGACCAATTTGTTGCTGCATTAAAAACGTTTACACTTGAATTGTAATTCCTGTTAATATTGAAGATCTTTTACCGAGTTGCTGGTGCATGATTTATTATTTTAATAATAAATAACATTCAATACATTTATATCTATGTATTTATTTGTTAGGAAAGCAATGTTCAAGTCAAGCCTGATGTTTCCTTACACATAAAAGAATGACCCCAGTCACTTCCATTTACTGATTATTATTTATCAAAAATCTTGCTTGCTCTATGGGCCCTATAGATGCGGAAGATCACCGGAAGATCCGGGTACTTTATCACTCGGCAGTCGAGCCATTTTGGCTTCACGCGCCACTGAGCAACTCTCATAGGAATGAACGGGAGCCCGTCTACAACGCTGTATCCAGCTCTCTTTATGCATCCATGAAATAACGACCACAAATAATATCTAACATTACACCAATAATGCAGTCAGGGTCTGAGACACCACGGCTCCTTTATGTAGAAAAAGGTTTTAAATCAGGTTTCTAAACTTTCACTCTTGACCTTGGAAACGGTAAATGGCAAAAAAATCTCACCACAATGTCCATTTATTAGCAGTTCTGGAGCTTTTGATTGTATTACACAATCTTCCTCAGCAGATGAAGTTTAATCTAGTTCTTTGACAAGAAGTCCTTGACATGCTCAGATTGTTTTGCCAAAAAGTTTTCCAATATATTCTTATGAGAACTGAGAATAAGCAAGTAAAGACTGGATTGAGCTAGTAAACCTCCTTGGCCAACAGATGTTGATATTTTACTATCAAAACTGGCTTATGTTTATCAAGTGTATCGAGTTTTATTGGGTATAGGATTTGCCAGCTACGCCATAATCTCCATGAAACCTCAGTGAAACCAAGTCCAAGGCTCTACACATTACAATACATTACAAGACAACAAGGGTATACGTGTTAGCAGGGTTTGAATGCACTTTTTAAAATGCAAAATATATAAGCTAGGAGTTTGTTTATGCAAGAGACTGGGCGTAATTCATGGAAAATTACCAGCATCTTAATACAGACTTATATAGACCAGGTTAACACTAATTATATCCTCACACACACACACACACACACACACACACACACACACACACACACACACACACACAAGTGTAACGCTCTACTCTGTCTCTCAGGTTGCACAACCAAAGGATTTCTTTGTTTTGTAGTAGATGCACACAGGAATAGCCATGTCTAAATCCCTATGGGTACGGCTGTGGCACCCAAATTGTCAGGTGTTTAGTTGCATCACTGTCACACTGATCTGATGTTCCACCTGTCTAGGATTTCAGAGGTGGAAAGAGCACTTTGTGCCACGCACTCTGCAAGGCTGAAATGGTACTGGGTGTCCCCGCTCTCAATATGCAGTGTGCACGCGTCGCTGCCGAGTATGTCCTGTGCGTAAAACGTGGTACTCCTTTAAATATCTTTGACAGAAGAGTGTCAGTGAAACAACACACTAGCACATAGGCTTAATCGGACCTAGTTATTTGTGTATTTACTATAACTGGCTCTTCACTGCTGGAACTTTTATGGCACGTTTCAAGCAGTCCAGTTCAGTTCGTTACACATTAGAACAGTTATTTTTGCATTTCCATTTGCAAGAGTTGTGGATGGTACCAACAGAACCACTCCATTTTTTGGTACCACCTCGGTCGAGGTTCCAAGCGAGCTGAGCCGATACAAGAAGGTGGAGTTAAAACACTGCAGACCACCGATTGGTCAGAGAGAATCGTCACTAGCCGACATGGGACATCCTGCACAAACAGCGATTCTAAAAAACGATGATGTCCGGGCAGTTTCATGCGCCGACGCTACGGCGATCAGCTGAGAATCCCACCCTCACTGAGGGGTACTATCCGCAGTGGAAACACGGCTAGAGATAAGGACCTGGTGAGTCGAGCAGTGCCGTACTATGCAGGGATTATTGAAATGGGAGCGCAAACGTCTTATGGTGTGCACCATTTCTTTGTTGTAGGGAAATGATCAGTACATGTAGAGTTTGACGCACTCACTATACACACACACAGACACTACACTATCTGAACTTTACTTAAATTTTACTGTCAAAAAAGTTTTCCGTCCATAATTAAAAAGGAAAAGTTTTGCTTGTTCACATTTGTGCTACACGACACCTTCAAAGGCACACGTCACTGTTCTGTAACAGCTTTGTCCAAACTGCAACATGAGACCATTGTTTTCAGATTGATCCACCCTGGAGAGCTCAATCTAGCGTGAACATAGCGTTATACTTTCACTTGGATGTGTCACTACTGAACTTCTCTTAACCACTAACTCCAACACACAAAAAAGAATAAAAGTTGAGTGTACTGCGTCAATGTGGGATCAATGTAGACCAGCCTCATTACAAAAGAGACATTCAGCAGAAAACTGAAGTGAGCATCACTTCCTCACCTCCCCGCCCCTGACTTAAAAAAAAACATTTAGATCTTACTAAAAGTTCTTTGAACAGCTGTCTTGTTCTAGTAATCTGGGGCCTTGACAAAGAGTGATGTGAAAGTGTTGACTCGACAGACATTCATAGCAGACTTGAAAAAAGAGCAATCAAAAAGCCTCAAGCGTCAAGATTATTTCACTTTTATTTCACAACGACTTAAAGACTCATGATAACAAGACAGCAAGTTGTGTTGTGTAGTGTGTGAACTTAGCTTTACTGGACCTAAGATAAATCTTAAACAGCAAATAACATGATTGAAGTTTTGATGGAATATAATATTTTCTCTCCCAGTGATGGCAAGAAATGAATGTTTTGGTATAAATAAATGACGTTATGTGTAATAAACAAAATCTAGATTGAAAAGCCTCCTTCACATTTAAATGACCGTGAAAACATCTTTTTCTTAGTCTCATTTCCTGGTTTTGCAAAATGAAAATCAACTCAGAATAATATTTTCAGAAGGCCAGTGTTGATTAAAAATACCTTGCTTCTATGCTTCTATAAAAAAAAATTGCTTCAAGTACATTGATTTTTATGGCAAAGAGCTGCTTAAAAGCCAAGCAGAGAAGACCATTTTTACTGGCGTTAGCACTGGCTTCAGGTGAAGACGGGTAATTAGGCTCCCACAGAGAGTCAATGGTGTCTCTGGCTCATTACCTCAGTGCTGCTACCTGAATATTTTAGTGCTGCGGGACTTTGCCTTTTTTGCAGCTTGCCATGGTTCTATCAAGCTTTCCTACTAAATTATGCAAAGTTTTACAGATGCCTATATAGTGTATATATGCCTATAAATGACAGATATACAGTTATTATGCAAAGTTCTACAGATGCCTATAAACTGTATTTCTGTCATTTTAAAGGCATATGGTTTGTCGTCTTGTCTCATAGTCTGGACATGGGAAATTTTGTTTCCTTAGAGCGATTACCAGGTAAAGAGGAAGTGTCTGACAACACTAACAAAGATAAACACACAAGGAGAGACTGATAAAAGAGGAATCTCCTTTCATAATCAGCCTTTTCAAATACGGAGAAGCCTGCGTCGACTTAGCAGAGATTCCTTCAAGGTTTGGCCTCATTCAAGTCTGAACTGACGCAGCAACCTTTCAGAGATTCAGTCTGGGCATTTATTCACTATTGTTACTTCCCTTCTGAGTGATATAACATCCTCAGAGTGATGAAGGCCATACGCATGCATACAATAATATGTGCAAAAATAACTTGTTCCTCTGGCTCCAGTCAAAATTTTACACTTGTATCTGACGTGTACCGGTTTCCAAAGATCATTGTGCTCCAATATTGGTCAAAAACCACAGACTCAAAGCGTGTTTACTCTTTGCACTAGGACTGGGCGAATGGAGAAAATCAAATATCACAATATTTTTGACCAAATACCTCGATATTGATATTGCGATGATATTGTAGGATTGATTATTGTTGCTTTTATAAAATGTTTACTTGGGCTGTCAAAGTTAACTCGATAACACGCTAACGCAAATTTGTTTTAATTTCTTTAACGCAATCAATATTTCAGAGGTTGTAACAGGCTCAGTTTTAAAGCTAGAGTGAAGATACTGGTCATCATATGAAACTAGAAAACCTAAGGAATCCATTGGTACCAACTTCTATCATGCTAGCTTGTCGCGAAGGAGTTCATTTTGGCGAGGAAAAACTGTCATGGCCATTTTCAAACGGGTCCCTTGACCTCTGACCTCAAGATATGTGAATGAAAATGGGTTCTATGGGTACCCACAAGTCTCCCCTTTACAGACATGCCCACTTTATGATAATCACATGCAGTTTGGGGCAAGTCATAGTCAAGTCAGCACACTGACACACTGACAGCTGTTGTTGCTAAATGCAGTACCTGTGAGGTTTACCTGGACAATATTTGTCATTGTTTTGTGCTGTTAATTGATTTCCAATAATAAATATATTTGTCCATTTGTCCACTCCCATGTTGATAAGAGTATTAAATACTTGACAAATCTCCCTTTAAGGTACATTTTGAACAGATAAAAAAAACATGTGATTAATTTAAATATTTTAATCGATTGACAGCCCTGATATTTACACAATGATATTTTTGATAAATAATCATCAGCAATGTGGATGTAATGACAGAGTGGGTATAGGGAAATAATAGAACAACTAGAACAGTCTGGAAAGTCCAGAAAATGACATCACTTTACTGTAATGCAGCCTTTAAAACCAGGAAAAGACAACACTTATGCCATATTACGATATCCAAAATCTAAGACGATATCTAGTCTCCTATCACGATATAATATTGATATATTGCCCAGCCCTTCTTTGCACTGACTGATTGGAAAAAATATAGCAGGTCAGGGAGTCTGTTCTGTGTGCAGTGACACCAAGTTCACATGGTCACTTGTGGCGACCTAGCCACAGGTCAGACAGACACCATGACATTTAGAGTCATATTTGGCCTTAGTGGTAATGGTCATCTCGTGCAGTGTCCCGTGATCTGCTGAAACTGGGGAGTCAGCATTCCTTAAATAACCATAGCACTGGCACAGGCTGACCAGCGCCAAGCAACAAAATCCCCACCCAGTCTCCATTACTTCCCATACTATTCCCATAGGGGTCCAGACAGGAGGTAGATTGCAGCCAAGCGCAAGAACAAAACTGACTTGGTGTAAACTGACCTCCATATTGAAGCCTATAGCCTGTCAACACAAGTACTTAACTGAGGATTGATCTTCATCTGCACAAAAAACCTCTTGCATCTGACTTTTACAAAAACTGTAATTATGGAGATGGTGACATTGTTTCATCCATGAAAACAGACAAATTCCAGTAATCAAAAGGTATTACACGGTGAAGAAACCAAAATGCAAGCTGAGAAATCAGAGGATCCACTTATAATAATGTAACCGGGCCCCCTTTCTGTGGTGACAAAGTGAAAAAGTCATACTAAGGATGTCCCCCATGAAGAGACTCCGTTCAAAGCTAAACAACCTATTTCACATCTCATTCACGTAAACACAAATGAGTTTCCCGAGAACAATTTTGAGCAAATCAACCATTCTCCACTCTGGCGTTGTCCTGCCATAATTTGACAGGTGTGACATGTTTACTGCAACCCTGTCTCCTTCAAAATTACCTTCCCATACAACTAAGCTGCATTCTCAATGAGGTTGAGGGAAACATATTTTGTCTCAGATTTCACAGTTTTAAACTTGTGTTTAAAGTTGTAAATTGAAACAAAACAAAGACACAACAAAACTACCTCTTTAGGTTTTGCAAAAAACATCCTGGTTTAGCTTAAAATGACTATATTTATTACGTTATTAAGCTACGGACGTAAGTCTCACACGGTACACGAACAGCGGCCTCCTGGGTTGAAGTCCTGCGTTTGTTTGACCCGTCGACCACCCCGACCTGCTCCCCATAAAGACTATCATTACAAACACATTTGTCAAAAACAAACGTAATCCGTAACAAAATACTAGGGCTGTCAATTGATTAAAATATTTAATCCCGATTAATTGCATGATTGTCCATAATTAATCGCGGATTAATTAAAATGAATCGCACATTTTCTATCTGTTCAAAATGTACCTTAAAGGAAGATTTTTCAAGTATTTAATACTCTTATCAACATAGTAGTGGGCAAATATGCTGGCTTTATGCAAATGTATGTATAGATTTATTATTGTAAATTAATTAACAACACAAAACGATGATAAATATTGTCCAGAAACCCTCACAGGTACTGCATTTAGCATAAAAAATATGCTCAAATCATAACATGGCAAACTGCAGCCCAACAGGCAACAACAGCTGTCAGTGTGTCAGTGTGCTGACTTGACTATGACTTGCCCCAAACTGCATGTGATTATCATAAAGTGGGCATGTCTGTAAAGGGGAGACTCGTAGGTACCCATAGAACCCATTGTCATTCACGTATCTTGACGTCAGAGGTCAAGGGACCCATTTGAAAAATGGCCATGCCAGTTTTTCCTCGCCTAAATTTAACGTAAGTTTGGAGCGTTATTTAACCTCCTTGTATGACATGGTTGGCACCAATGTATTCCTTAGGTTTTCTAGTTTCATATGATACTAGTATCTTCACTCTAGCTTTAAAACTGAGCTTGCTACAACCTCCGGAAGATTGATTGCGTTAATGAAAATTTTGCGTTAACACATTATTGCGTTAACTTTGAAAGCCCTACAAAATACGCTTCCTTTGAAACGTAATACACCATGCAGTTTCGCTCTATGGGAACGAAATTCTTAGGAGACAGGGCTTGTTGATTGTAGCATTGTTTACCTGGTCTAACTACCACAGAAGGTATCTCACCTAACCACAGCAGGTTTCTTGTCTGTGACCAAACAATCAGGTTTTTATTTTGACAGCCGATTGTTAAAAGCGCTGGATGAAAGGCTGGATCATAAACTGTATCATTATATTCATTCCAGGTCTTAAAACATAAATGCAACACAGATTAAATTGCCAACCACAAGATGGGTGCCACTTCTGTGATGCACCTCCTTAAGAACCTAAAATTCATACTCCCAGTTTATAATCACAGATCCATCACCACATCACATGACACAAGATGTCACTTTGGCCAACAAAAGGTTTTAACATTCAAATGGGACTAATCATCTCTCACTGCAGTGCCAACACACAAGATTTATTGTCACGTCATATGCAAGCTTTCCCCGGACTGCCTATGAATGTTCATTTTATATTTGAGCTTAATACTTTAGTTAAACGCTTAAGCTTCTATGGGCTGGGTATTTTGAGAATTTAAAGTACACAATAAAAGAAAACTAAAACTCTGAGTACTACTGAATCAAACTGTTACAACACAGCGTTTTCCGATACAGCCAGAGACATAATTATAAACTTGTATCTGTAACATTCAGCTGGATGACGCTCAAGTAGCCTTACTCATTTCCTTGCTGATGTCACAACCAGTACAAAGTGAGTCTCTGGGCTGCCAGTACCGCAGCAGGAGCTCTAGTTCACTCTGTCCTCAGACGCTCCAACAGAGGAACCAGCTGACAGTCACGTCTCATGCAGGAAGCAGTCAATACACTGAACTGTTGCTTCTTCAAGACTGCTGTTGCACAATGTACTTACAGAAACACAATAAGATATACTCACAAGATTCTTAGTACAGTAACATTGACTATTGGAAAGCTTAACTGAATTAGCTTTGCATCTGGGCAAACATTTAACATTTGCTTAGTGTCTTGTTCTACTATGTAGAGGAATGTAGTGACTTCACAATGACACAGATAAGGGTTATATACGTGTTTGTTACCAACAAGGGTCTACGATTTATCAACGCAATTTTTCTATATAGAGAGGCGAAGTCCCGCCCCTTTCGGTGGACCACCATGGGACCTTATTTCAGAAAAATATCGTAGTCAACGGCGAGAGACGAATAATTCTTTGATACCGTTTGAATTGTGGAATGAATCATATTGAGGATGGAACCTGCCAAAATCTAAAATAAATGAATAAATAATAAATAAATGCAAAAATTAATACAAATAAATAAGTCAGAAAAATCAATTTATTTCACATTTCATCAATTATTTAATTAATGGCTACATTTATTTTTAATATTATCTTTGCTACATTTAATGACATATTTATTTATCGAGTCATTTATTTATTTATTCATTTATTTTTTATCTTGGCAGGTCCCGTCCTCCATAGAATCACACATGTGATGTTTGTCAATTTAAAACATAATTTTGCAAGTAAAGAATTGTGTAAGTGTCGTCTCTCTCGCTGAAGCTACGGTACCTCTGTGTTTCGTACTGGGATGTACTCGCACGAGCGACGTGTCTTGCTTGTTCTTTCTCTTCCCGGCTGATAAAAAGACCAGGAGTCGCTGGATGAAACACATCAGGTAAGATAACGTTTCATTTGTGCATGGAACATAGCTAAGTTAGCTAGCTAGCTAATGTTGGTGACGTATATTGTGCGAGACAAGAGATGTAGTTCACTGAGCGGTTTCACACAAAACTAAATGATACTACGACAAACTGAGGCTTTCTTGACTTCCAAAATTATCTTTTAAATTGACAAACATCATATGTGTGATTCAAGGCGCAATTGAAACGGGGTAAAAAAAAATATATTTGTCTCTCGCCGTTGATACTGTACATATGTTTTCCAAAATAACGCCCCATGGAGTCCACCGGAAAGGGCAGGACTTCGGCTCTCTATACTGGCCTGGATTTTAGCTTCCTTATAAAAGCAGATACCTGCCAGAGTTTACACATTTTCCAGTCAAACAATAGCAAAATTGGGGTCATAAACATTACCAGCTTTGTCTAATTACATCCTTGACCAGACCACAACGTCTACATTGAAAGGCGTGTGTCATTCTGGACCTTTCTTCCTCTTCCTTTCCCAGTTCACCGCTGCTGTTGGGCGCCAGCCAGTGTTTGAATTATGAGGAAGCCAGATGGGCTCAGCTCCCCTTAAAGACGTACTGAAATCAATATAAGCTCAAGTTTAGGGTGGTGTCGTGTGTGATACTAGGCTTTAATTTTATTAAATGACATTTCAACCCCTACAGTGGTTAATATAAGAGCAACAAGCTGACTCTTTCCAGATCTAAGTTGGTCTGAACTTGGAAAGTAACAGAACATTACATATAGCTTGAATTTCTCCCACTGAGCCTGTTTGTTTCTTTTTATTTGGCTTAGGGTAGATATTTCCCGATCTAATGTGAAAACCGAGAACAACATTAAACATGTTAATCCATCATGTAACAAACCTGATAGACATCTGACCACATTTTTCAGTGCAAACATAAGAAGTAGGACTATCAAAGTTAACGAGTTAACGTAAATTCGTTTTAATGCCACTGATTTCTTATACGCATTAACGCAACTTGTGATTTTTAGGTTGTAGCGGGTCTTAAAGCTAGAGTGAAGATACTGGTATCATATGAAACTAGAAGACCTAAGGAATTCAATGGTACCAACCATGTCAGACTAGCTTGTCGCGAAGGAGGCTAAATAACGCTCCAAACTTATGCAAAATTTTGGCGAGGAAAAACTAGCATGGCCATTTTCAAGGAGGTCCCTTGACCTCTGACCTCAAGATATGTGAATGAAAATGGGTTCTATGGGTACCCACGAGTCTCCCCTTTACAGACATGCCCACTTTATGATAACCACATGCAGTTTGGGGCAAGTCATAGTCAAGTCACTACACTGACACACTGACAGCTGTTGTTGCCTATTGGGCTCGAGTTTGCCATGTTATGATTTGAGTATATATTTTTTTATGCTAAATGCAGTACCTGTGAGGGTTTTTGGACAATATTTGTCATTGTTTTGAGTTGTAAATTTATACATACATTTGCATAAAGCAAGCATATTTGCCCACTCCCATATTGACAAATCTCCCTTTAAGGTACATTTTGAACAGATAAAAAAATGTGCGATTAATTTGTGATTAATCACAAATAACTATGGACAATCATGCGATTAAATATTTTAATCACGTGACAGCCCTAATAAGAAGATATCTTTTCTCAATCTGACTTTGTGCACATGTGGTCTGTGTTATTTGAGGGGCTTAATATATCTGCACTGCTCTTTGGTCCTATTCTTGGGCTTTAATCGTTGTTTTTGTTTTTTCAGTACGCTACTTTTAAATATGCAGTCTTTGTGGCTGACTGAGGAGTCTCCTGTTTGTATTTAATGTAACATACACACATGCGGCACACCTGTGCATGATTACAGTGTGTCAGATGGGCGGTTTGATGTATGCTCATCATCTGTGATCGTGTGAAAATACGGTGAGTGGGCCGAAACAAAAACTGTCAACAGTCACGCTAACAGTGCGTATGTGCCTGTGTGTGCAGTCCTCATTTGTGTCTGATAAAAAAAAATAGAACTAACTAAAATAGACCCAATCCAGAGCGCCAAATTTGCGATACCATCTCCCAAACTGATTGCCACAAACCCGCACAAACAGCCAAATGTGATGCGAACACTCGTGGCAGCTAAGGTGCAACTTCCCCAAAAAATACTGCTCTGAACTGAACCGTCACCACAAACCAAGCACCCACACAGCGATACAATGCAAACATTTGATTACTCAATATATCTGGTCATAGTGTAAGTAAGGGTTTTAACTCAAATGACAGGGGACAGGTGAAACAGTCAGTAAGCATACAGTGAGCAATACAGCTTTAGAGGGTAGCGAGTCTGCAAGTCTGTACAAGAGGCAATTGTCAATAAAGGTGTATCAAACTGTAAAACATGATTCCAACTTGCCTCTTTCATCTTCCATGTATTAAGCCAACTCCACCAATAAAAAGCCCAGCAGACAGAACTTGTATAACCAACATATTTTCAATATAAATTGCATGTCTGTTAAACACAACTTTGCGGAACAACGTTGCTAAAAATTGGGGCAGCGTTCTGCTCTTCAAGGAAAGCCTGGCCATTGCCAACTCCATTGAGCCCAAGATTCTTGAAACAATCACACATGTATCGTAATGCCTCCAAAATAACTTATTCTGAATCACAACCACAAGAAATGAAAGGCATTGGTAGAAAACCTTTTGGATGTATCTGCTTTTCCATGTTTTAGTCAAAACAAGAATCCAATTTACCTGACATTAGCCCTGGAAGCTGATAGATACTTTGCATAAGAAATATCCAGTTTGTGCAAGGACACATTAATCAAGGCCAAGTTTGGGGTACTGGCCAAAAAGAGAGAAAGCTATCCTGAATCATCAGCAATGCAAGTTGGATGCAGCAGTACAAATATCCCTGGTTGCATGCTTCAGACAGAAAAAAATTTCCTCTTTTCATCTTATATTTCAAAAACACAACATAGTTTATCAAAAAATCACAACTTAAAGTGGCAGTAAGCAGAACATTTTTGGAATCATTGGGCAAAAATTACATAATAACCTTTCAGCATATTGTAATTCAAGTGATCTTAGAGAAAACTAGACTTCTGCATCTCCTCATGGCTCTGTTTACAGGCTTTAAAAAAATCTAGCATGTAACGGGAGACTTTGGCCAATCACAGGTCATTTTAGAGAGAGCGTTCCTATTGGCTGTTCATTCAACGGAGGCAGCTGTCAATCACTCGCAAACTCCTATCAAATGGACAAACTAGGCAGCGCTGATCAATATTCTGTTACTGTAATGCCTATTTCTAGCGTAAAACATCTTGTCGTGTACTTCCTCATTTTACAGATAAACAGTACACTAAAAGATGTTTCTGAAAACATTTTACGCGAGCAATAGGCATTACAGTAACAGAATATCGATTCATATTTGATCAGCGCTGACTAGTTTCACCGTTTGATTGGAGTTCGCGAGTGATTGACGGCTCAGAGACAGCAGACTCCAGCTTGGCTCTGATTGGTTGTTTTCCTCCAGTCTGTGAAATCTTGCAGATGCCATTAGGAGCACCGGAGGACACCGGAGGACACAGAGGCACATGATTTTTTTTTTCAGATTACCCGTCTCGTGCACTACTGTCAGGATGATAAAAGCAGTTCTAAAAATAGCTTTTTTAAAAATCAAATTTGCTCCAATTCTACCCACTGCAGCTTTAATCAAGGCCAAGTTTGGGGTACTAGCCAAAAAGAGAGAAAGCTATCCTGAATCATCATCAATGCAAAAAAAACTGTCCTCTTTTCATCTGATATTTCAGAAACACAACACAGTTTATCAAACACAACGAATGCTTTTTATTGCAAACATGCTGCAACTCACCCAAATGTGAGAACGGACTACATCGCTAAAGAACAAAGGCCCTTTAAAAACTTGCAGAGATTAAAATCTTTGCCAGTGTAGCTACAATTATTTAATTTTAATAATTACTTATTAAAGAGTTGCCCTATTATCTTCTTCACGCACTGCTTTAACAAACACTCTTCCAACAACTAGTAGTCCCCAATTACCTGTCACAATTTTTATTGTTCTGACTTATCAGGTGCTGTCCTGCTGTACACAGCCACTGAAGCTGGAGATAAGGCCCTTTCCTCTCTGGCCTGCCAGCTTTTCCCTGTCAAATATTTATAGAAGCTGAAACGTTAGATGGCCAACATCAGACTCCTAGCTCTCCATACAAGAAGCAGCAGCAGCAGCAGAGCCATTTCACAAACCAAACCTCAAAATCAAACTCATTTAAAAAAAACAACTACTGACAAGAAAATGTATTGAAACCACCAACTTTGACGCACTTCTAAAAGCTGTCAAGAGATCCTTTAATGGCAGTGAGGGGGTTGGGAGAGGAGATGGCCATCTTTCGAGTGAATTCTGGGTACTTTTCCAAAATTATTACTCACCGTGTTGTCATTGGATACTCATCCAAGGCTTTCTTTGACTGAACAACCGAAAACAGGTCTTATATATATATATATATATATATATATATATCCCCACGGTAACGTTAGCTGTTAACATTATGATGTGGTGGGCAGCTGCTGGCTAGTTTTAGCTTAGCAGATTTTTTTTTTTTTGACAGCTTTAACAAACTTTCTGGGAAACATCTGTACAGCAGAAGTTGCTCAGTTTGAAAGGACACATTCTGGTGAGTTAAAAAAACAACAACAGCGAGTTTAAAACTGTTGCACCCAACTACAACAAACATTCAGTGAAATAACTAGAAGTAGTACCGAGCAGTGAGCCTGATAAATGACCGAGTAGGGTTGTTCAACAGTCGGTCTTGGGTGTTGCTATGTAACAGCGACCGTTAACCAACACCAAGCGGGAGAGATTTGATTAATAACCGTCACTTAACCGTCACTTAACTAGCCGTTAAAGCAGCCTGCTGTATCCTAGCAGCAGCAGCAGACAGAGTGAAGGAGGAGGACTGACCTCACTGTCTGTCACAGCCGCCCCGGACACACTTCTTCAAAAAAAACCAAAATGTCACGGGTATAAACCCGAAAATGTCACGTTTACCTTGCCGCCCTGGTAACCCTCGAACGCCCGCAGCGCGCTGTCAGTGAGTTTGACGTGAAAGACGGAGACATTGCTGCCGTTGCTCACTCTTCCACAGGACAGTCCGTAGCTCTGCTCCTCCTTCAGCGCCGCCATCTTGCTACCGTTTCCCCCACCACGCGCACGGACGCACTCTGTCGTAAACCGAGAACTCCCGTTGCTTTTCAATGAATATTCAACGAGCCGGTCACCGCCGGTGTGAAGTCACCGAGCAGCTACGAAAGCCCTATATAGTCACATGTGTAATATAACTTAACTATTCACACTCTAGCATACATATTATAGAGCAATATTATAAACTATTGTAATAATAATAATAATAATAATAATAATATAATAATAATAATAATAATAATAATAATAATAATAATAATAATAATAATAGTAATAATAATAATAATAATAATAGTAATAATAATAATAATAATAATAATAATAATATAATAATAATAATAATAATAATAATATACTAATAATAATATAATAATAATAATATAATAATAATAATAATAATAATATAATAATAATACAAATATAATTATAATAATAATAATAATAATAATAATATAATAATTAGAACTCTAAACACTGTCAAACAGTAAACACCTCACACTGTGCAATAATTATTATTTTAGTGAAATAGCTACACTATTTATAAACAGTTTCTAATTGCACTGATCTGGAGTAGCACTCCAAATATATCTGTATTATGTAGGGAACGAATGGGTACCGTGAATGTTATGTGTAAAATGGTGGAATGAATGCGTATTGTAGCTGTCTGTTTCTTTTTATTTATTATTTTTTAAACTGTACTGTTCAGGAGAAGCCCTCCAAATTTCGTTGTACCGTGTACAATGACAATAAAAGCTTTCTATTCTATTCTAATAATAATCAACTACTTTTACAACTAATTCAGAGACAACGCCTTAATCATGTATGTTTATGATACTATTTTTTTTAATTATATGTTGTTAATGGGTGACAAAAATATACGTTCTTCACAGCTTTTTAAGAATGGGCAGTGACATCAGTAATGCGTAGGAAGTGGGAAACGATAGGTCATCTGATTGCGTCACTGAAACGTCAACGTCTGAAAAAGAAAACCCATTACAAAACAGCTTGGGGAAAATCCAGAAAAAAAAATTGGGAATGTCCAGCTATAAAACAGATAGAATACGAGAAACTACTGAATATTTAAGTTATCTTGTTTTTGGATTGTTTAAGTACAGTTTCTGTAAGAAAATGACTTGAATTTTATTCTTAACTAAGTGGTCCCCAATAACTTCATTTTTCGTAATTGATGTGAACTAAATGACTATGTAACAACTTGGGGATTTTTATTTTTTATTCTTCTATTCATTTTTGTTTGTATTTATTTATTTATTGTTGTGATTTATTAGCACTATTTACTTTGTTTCTCTTTATTTTTATTATTTTATTTATTTATTATTATTTTTTCCCTATTTAGTTTTCTCTATTTATTATTTTTGTTTAGTATTATTCCTATTCTATTTTTTTTATTCTTTTATTTCTATTTTCTAACTTTTATTTTATTTTTTACTTATTTATCTATTTATTTATTCTTTTTCAATTTCTTTTCTATGCTTATCTTCTCTTCTCTCCTAATATAAGTATAAACAAACATGTTATTTTTCCTCCCTGTACATTTATGTATTCCTATGGACGAAAAATATTATTTACCCCTACTTAATGGAACAATGTATGGACACTGAGGGGATGCCGAAGCTCACGGACTGCCTTCTAAGGACACTTTTGACCCTGTTTTGTCAGTCAAACATGTGATTGTGCTGTACGACTGTACCTGTTGAAAGGAATTAAAAAGAAGTTAAAAAAAAAAAGAAAATGACATGAATTTTAATGGAAGATTTGTCTGTCTGGTACAGCTTGAGCTATTTGGATATATTTTTTTTTAATGTAGGTTACTTGTATTTGTGTTCTACTTGTTAAGAGTCATCAAATGTTTTTACAAGCAATGTGAGTCACAATATTGATTGAAACACTAGAAGTCAAATGTTACATCTGCACCCCAGGTGCAGGGGTGATTGTAACGGCATATGGGGGCAATAGAAACAATACAAGTAATACCTTCATATTAATGCCTATAAGGACCACAATAAACTACCAAGAATATACATATAGTTAAAACAATTTAATATCCATTGAAAAATCAATTACTTTCATACCTCAAAAAAAGTCTGTGCTGAAAAACTTTGACAATTGAGACATCAGTTTGTCCTTTGGCAGGCATCATCACAGACCGTGCGCATTTCCGATTGGTGCAATTTGAGATGTTACACACGTCTCTTGTTTAAAATGTGTAAACATGAAATGGCTCCAACCTGGTTTTAAATCTGAGTTTCAATACTACTGAGTTTCAATAGGCTATGTGTTGATTTTCAGCCAACATGGCAGTATACTTTCTTGAATTGAATTGAACCCTTGTCCCCAGATTGAGAGGGAAGAGACTTAACCACTGGACTCTGCCATAAAATACAAGATGAATAGAGTCTACACAGACATTTAAACTGAACACAAAACATCTTTTGTTGGGTTATAATTTTTTTTTTTAAAGTTGTTACTAAATCGGACACCATTTCGATGGTAACCCAGCGTTACAATTGACCCCGACCGTACCACCCATGACAAAAGTAACCCTGCTGGCTAGAAACAAGGAAGCTAACATTTGACAAAGATATCAAATTACAACACAGTGGTTATTAAAACTAGGCAGATTTAAATTCATAGACATTAAAGGTTAAGACAGTATGAGGAAAATAAATATTTCTCAATCCTCCAAGGCCAGTTTTATAATGCATAAATGCCACAGATCACCCTGTAATCACTGGTGGACCGGAAACACGACATAAAGTCAGTCCAGAACTGTAAATAGTTACTGGATACCTCGTCACTGATGTTTACACTGGCAGAAATTGTGGTATGATCCAAAAAGGAAAGCGTAGTTTGATAACAGACAAATTTTATTGTGACGAATATAAAATTAAATACAGGGAATGCTGGGAACTTTCACGACCACTTCGTTTGTCACACAACTGTTAAGAGTTTATGCGACTTTTGGCTCTGTAGGCCGACCATTTACTCTGAAGAAGCCACAGATTCAGTGGTGTCACATTAGAAGGAAATTATATTTAAAAAAAAAAAAACAGTGGAATAAACACCCAAAGCAACATCATGGAAGGAAAACTTCACAGGCAAAACATGTAGGGGACAAAACAATACACACCCAACATTGTATTTGAAGTGTCATCCTTCAACATTTGGTCTTATCATCATCAAAAAGTGAGGTAAAATTGACTGAAATTTAATAAAAATAAACTCTCCTTCAGAATTATTCATAGCGACATCACTGTGAAACTATGTACCATTCTCTGTTGTCCTTGTTTTAAAGGTAATAAGTGCACCTCTAATATCAAGAAATTAGTAATTTAACAATTGTTGAAAAGAAAGTAATCTACTTTAATGTACTGTATGTATACACAAGTGACCAAGAATATAGAAATCCCCCCAGCATTGATGTTTATGTTATTATTGTTTATGCTGTTGACAGTGTCAGATAGGTGTTGATTCAATTCCATGGTACTTTGTGAGGCTGAAGTTTGTTGTATTTTATTTAACTGCATTATGTTGTGAGGTGTTTCTTATATTTTTGCTCCTCCATATATGTAAATGGGGTGGATTCAACTTTCAGTATAATATCACAACAAACTCCAGCCTCCATAGTACTGACTCAACACACAAACAACTTCAGCAACAGTCTCAACAACTGACTGTTGTATTGCATTACATTGTACAAGTGTTTCTATTTTTCTGTTACTTAGCGTATAAGTAGAGTCTCTAGAAACGGCGTGAGAGCTAGCACACAAGCCAGATGCTTTGCAAACATGTAGACCTCAAATACAGTAATAGAGCATCTGCATAAGTCAACATGAAATATTGTACCATAACTAAAACAAAGTGAAATCACATATTCTCTCTCTCGGATAGGAAAAATTAATTTAACTGCACAATCTGACGCTTTAAAACTATAGCATAACATAAAACCGTATCACAATAGCTATTATTTATGGGAAAAATATTCTTAAATAGCTCCTATCTGAATCTACAGTAAATTATTTTACATTTCGATGCTCAAATAAGCAACATCAACTACCAAAGACGCAAACAATGGCAGCAAAAGAAAACAGTGTCAGGCAACTTGACAGATATGCATACACATTTATAAGGTTGGAAATACAGTTCCCATATGCAAATATTGAAGTTTTTATTTTTATTTGTCACATATAGTTCTCAAACATAGCAGAGAAAGGAGAGTGACGGTGAAGAGGGGACTGACTGACTGACATTTCCACCCCCCGTTTGACCAGAGGTCAGAAGGCACTGCCAGATGTGCTTCTGTGTTTCGGCTCACGTTACAGGGGGCTGCTTGGTCAGGCTTATCACAGGCTTGGTTCAGTTTCTAGCAGCTATGACAACGGATAATGCTACACCGCCGATGGCTACTGCAGTGGCACCGAATAGCCATTTCCAGCTGAGACCCTGGGGAAATAAAAGGAACAAAAAAAAAAAAAAAGAGTAGAGAAGGGTTGTTAAAGGGATAGTTTGGGTGTTTTGAGGTGGGGTTGGATGAGGTACTTATCCATAGTCAGTGTATTACTTACTGTAGATGGCGGTCGGCGTGACCCCAGTTTGGAGAAACAGACAGGAGCACAGACACCCGAGCAAAGCAATATAGTACTGCGGACGGCAGAAAAATTTATTTTAGCCACCTCAAAGAAAGGCTCACCTAAAAAATTTGATATCCGTTTAAATGTACGCTATAATTAGAATATTTTCACCACTTTATCTCGCCGTCAGACAGCCCTTTCCTTCTCCTTTCCGACGGGGAACTGAACTGAAACGAAACTTATCTATGCTCTCTCCAAAGCCAGCAGGCTCAGATGACAAAAACAGTACAGATACGTTTCACTTTCAGTTCAGGTCGCCATCAGAAAATATTCTAAATATAGCGTACACTTAAACTGATATACATTTTTTTAGGTGAGCCTTTCTTTTAGGTGGCTGATATACATTTTTGCACTGTATTGCTTTGCTCCGGTGTCGGTACTGCTGTCTGTCATCTGCTGTAAGTAATACACCTACTATGGATAAGGACCTCATACAACCCCACTTCAATACACCCGAAATATCCCTTTAAGTAGGTTGAATGACACAAAAGTCAAAAGTTCAAAGCAACATATTCATCTGTCTGAAAATATTTTTACATAACGGACACTCCTTGGTTATTACCACACAAAGGCTCCTTTGATGCTTACATACATATCACTTTAAAAATAACTAATGTAAGTGTGAATGAGCATCGTGTGATGATGGACAGAAGCTGTATTCTATCCCAAAACGGTTTGTTTTCTCACCCATGAAGACTTGGCCCGGTGTTTCTGTGAACTGCTGCTACCAGCGGGGTTACCCAGCATCTTCTTATACATGGCCTGCTCCGCTCCTCGCTGCTCTGAGTTCTTCTTCACCAGCTTGGAGAGCTCTGCGTGGATCGTCTATACAGAGGAGACAAGACAAATAGGTTGCTGCAGGCTCCAAGTTCGACATCCAAACCCCCCTCTACTCTACCAACCCAGCTATCCTAACACGAGGGGAGCAAAGTCCTGCTACTGTATAACAACCTAAGACTGATTTCCTTGTTAATTGGAATGTGTCAGGATGGCAATACCCTTACATCAACACACACAAGTAGTCACCAAGTGGTCTAAGCATGAAAAATTGCAAGAAGGCTTTTCAAAAGGTCATTTTTCTTTGATCATGATGGACGGATGAAGCATTTCTTAAACACCAGGAAAGAAATATTGATGCCGTTCTTTGTTGTCTTACAAGAAATCACAGGCTTACATCACAAACATAGTCTGCCATTTAACCTGCACACAATTCCAGGATATGGCTTCAATTATTGTTCCAACATTGTCTCAGATCTGAGTCACCTCACTGCTCTTAAAGCTGCTGAGTGACTAAGCAAACCAATGCTTTCAGAAACAACTAAAATGTTTATGCTTTGTAAATGTGCTTCAGAAAGACTGATGAGAGTGCCATTACATAGAGTTTACAGCAATGTTCACTCAATAGTAATATTTGAGGACAGTCTACCAACGGTATTTCCCCTACGTTGACTGCTTTGGGGCGACAGATTGTTTATTTAACCAAATTAAACATTCTACCACCTATCTTGCCTGATATCAGACAGAATTGTCAACTCGTTGCACTCGGTGGAGTGGGCGGATTCAAAGGTCTGGACCCAGGCAACCACTTACAACCACACCAATTCTCACTCACTTTTTCAGTGCTTGTGCTCATACATTTGGGTATCTGTAGTGCCTACCAACATACAAACTGAAATAAGACGACCCAGTCAGTTTTTTGTGGGTTGTCTAGATCACTAACTAAGATGTGCCAATAAATTGCACTTAAAAAGGGAGCTACAGTGTGCGGACCTTCTTCTACTTTTTTCATTAGAATATATCGCCCACAGTTTGAGAACTACCTTTGCAAAGGTGCACCATATTTTTCTAGCAAGCCAATCAGAGCAGACTGGGCTTTTTCAGGAGGGGGGGGGCTTAAAGAGGCGGGTGAATACAGGTATATTCACGCAGACTGTATGAGAAAAATAATGTGTTGTTTTGAACATTAAAACATGTAAACATGTTCTAGTAGAAAACCCAGAATGCAAGTATGAACCTGAAAACATGTCACTTTTAAAGCTGGTTCGCCTGTTACTCTTGTTGTTTCCTTCTTCCAAAACAGTGGTGAAGAACACCAGGAGCAAATGGCAGCAGTTGAGTTTTCATTAAAACAGAATGATGACTGGTGTGGTAACTGCATGCCAACTTGATCAGAGCACACAAGGTCAAACTGCCTCCAATGACCGGTTGCTGATAAGCAATGCAGCATTTAAAAGGTTGTTTTTTTAATAGTGCTCACTCCACATAAAACTCACCGGGGCTACATTACATCACTTCAAGAAAACCTCACAGAGAACAAGGAGGGCAAAACTACATCACCAATCTGTTTTAACTGAATATTCTCTGGTCTAGCTCAGCTAAAAACACAAAAACACTGAATCCGTGAGCACTTTAGCGTGTCGTTCGTTACCGAGCGAGTTTGTTACCTGTCCGACAACGTTATCTTCACTTCACCTGTCTCTCCTCTGTGTGTGTGTTTGTGTGTGTGTGTGTGTGTGTGTGTGTTTGTGTGGAGAGCCCTGCACTCTGTGAAACAGGAGAGCAGAGGATCTTAATGATCGTGTGAAATTTTAGGAACGGCGCTCACAATTCTGCAGCGGCGGTGCATGAATATAGTGGAAACACTGAAAGAGATTTGTGTGGAGTGCAAAGTCGGTGTGAGTGTCTGTACAAGTCTCTATCTTGACAATTTGTCTGTTCCTATCTAAGAGGAAGCAGATACATTTACAGCACGTTGTTTGAGCGGTTGACATCCACTATTGTGCAATCGGCTACACACCAAAATAACAAAAGTGACACAACACTGACTTGTCCCCAGGGCAAGGATTAAACAGGCTAACCAAACATGTAACATCCCATAATCTGAGGCCGTTTTAACTGGAACTGTAAAGCCTGCGTGTCATCATGTCAAAAAGTCAACAAACCAGACAAATAAACCCTTCTCTCGTCAATTTAAGTTGAGGATAGAGGGCGTGAACAGCTGACACCAGTGTAAAAAATGCAGACAACATTGTCGGTCAAAGCTCGGAGAAGAGAGAGATAGAGCGTCATCCTGTCACTCCATGACGCCTGCTTCTGTTTAAGACCGCCTCATTGATTATAATGGGAGCGTTCTGGTATTGTCACTGAAGCACACCCACTGTTCTTGCTTTCATTGTTATAGCACTAAGAGGCAAGTCCAATTTAACATCTAAACAGCTAATTTTGCACCAGTTTAAAAATGTCTACATCATTGTAAACATACACAAGGCTGACAGCTATGTATTGACCCACACAAAGAGCATACAATCTACAGCATGCATCTTATTTCAGATAAGAGAAGATTCCTAACTACACACAGCCCCATTAAAACAGCAATCTACCTACTGTAAGTTGCACTATTGCAAAACATAATAGTACATTATATTTACACTGCGAGTGCTGGATGAAAAGCTTAAGTGGCGGCCAGGCCATGTGCTGTTTGACAGATTGGTGTAGGACTCAAGTGGGGGATTCTGGGCACGAGTACCACCATGCTGCAGCTCACAGCGAATCCAAGAAGCCCACGCACTGAGCTGAGTTCTGTCAAATGGCCTTGTGTAGCCAAAGAACCACATCTACCCGACTGTATAAGCAGGAGAACAGGAACAGTGGCTAGGTATTAGATACGGCTGGGGTGCAGGGCAAACCTATTTACAGCAACAACATGAAAACAGATCCTCTGAAATGATGAATCAGCAGTCCACCTGACCTTGCACTGCAAACTCAGTGATTTGATATTTTACCCAATGGCGCCATCTACTGGTCAAAAGAGAGAACCGCAATTTCTTCATACTAAAAGCTGTGTTTTACCAAAAAATTATGTGAAAAGGCCAAAAGTACCTTGTTGCTTGGTTCCAACTTCAGCGCCTTCCTCAGAGTTTGAATGGCTTCTGTGTATTCCCCTTGCAAGGCTAGTACCTTGAGTGAAGACACATACGTTTAAGAAAACAGTCTATCACAGACCAATAGAGAAAGTGAAAGAGCGACATGTACCTTGCCCATCCGGAAAAGTGCTTTTATGTTGTCTGGCTGGTGTTCCAGTGCTGAGACACAGGATTTAAGTGCTGCGTCATAGTGGTCCAGTTTCAGCTGAGAAGCAGCCATGTTGTTTAAACACTTCACTCTTACATCCATCAGCTCATTCTCCTCCTCAGGACTAATGTCAACTGCAGCAAAAGAAACCACAACGTAAACAAAGAGTCAAAAAACAGTTTAAAAAGTATCATGTCCATCAGAGCATCATTAAAATGACTGACCATTAGTTAAATCTATTCCCTGCCCATCACCATCTAAGGCGGGGTAAATTGAAAACTTCTGAAAATGCATAAGCAAGGTAAGCATCAACTCTTTGAGTGCCACTCCCCTACCTGGTAGATCTGCCCGTTCGTACGAAAAGGCGTATAAATGCCACGATAATGCGCAAGGTGCGCAATTCTTGGTTTCTGCGTGTCATTTGTACGCCATGTATCCTGTATTGACTGCAATGTAAACGCATCCACGTATAAATGATACGTTAAGAGTTAGTGACATAGTATAAAAAGCGAGAAAGACCATTTATGGTGGGTGGGTGGGTCCTACAAACACCAGACTTTTAACCAGGAGATTCGTGTTCGAGACCGTTGTGGACTGGTGTTTTGTTTTGTTAGTTACGTTAGTGACGTTTGTTATGTTTTTTATTGACGTTTGTGACGTGTTTTCTGTAGTTGTGTTACATTATTTCCGTACGTGTTTTATATAGCTTACTTCCTTATTTTAAGCCTAACCATGGCGTTTTCTCTTACCCTAATGAAGTGGTTTTCTTGCCTGAACCTAGGTTAGTGGTTTTCTTGCCTAAACCTAACTGCGGACGTTTGTGTGGCGTACAAATAACACGCGAAAAGCAGCGTACAAATGACACGTGAAAAGGGCTAAAATGCGTACTCATGACACACTGAATGTCTGTGTAATGTCGTAGTATTTATACGCCTTCCCGTAAGACCAGGTTGGGTTGATACCCCCTAAGCCCAATGCTGAGTAGAAACCTTTTCACTGAGTCCTGACTCCCTGGCCTGCATCTCACCTTTGGAACTAGACTCTGTTATCTGCAGGGCAATGCTGTATGAATTCACAGCAAAAGCGTAGTCCCCACGCTGATAATGAACGTTGCCTCTCTCTCTCTTATGGCTGGCCAGGTCAATCTTTTCTGTAGGGGGCAGCAGCTCCAGGTCTGGGGCATCAGTAGCTTCCAGCAGCTCCGCTTCTAGGGACAGCTCAGCATGTGGGGGAACCTCGAGTTCAAGGCTGGAAAGATGAAGAATAAACAGTCAAGTTCAGGAGTTAAGGAAATCAATCACTAGATTAGACACAAGGAATTTCAACCTTCACATGTCCCAATGAAAGTGTGCGTCACAGAAGGGTTCAGAATATCCAATAACAGAGCTTGTACTACACTGTTACGTTCAAATTAAAGAAAGGGAATTTACATTTGTTACAGCTTTAGTATGATTGTACCTTTTTTTGTTTACATCATGAAAACGGCAGTTTATACAGCCTTAAGCAGTTAGATCAAAACACGTCCCTACCTCCCCCGGGCACCATATGCGTATTTCGCATCAGTCTGGATGAGGGCCTTCTCTCCCATTTCCATGAGCTGCACTGTTAGATCCAGAGCCTGAAAGGAGAAAAATATCATTGCAGTAAGATACCGATACAACACAAAGCAACATTAACTGCTGTCAGTAGGGTAAAACAAATAATGCATATCCTGATATGAGACTGTGAAATCACTCTACTTTGTATTTCGAAAAGTATGTCAAATTGTCCATTTTTACCTGGATGACGTCTCCATCTCCGAGAGTGAAAGAGAGGTCAGGCTGCTCCTCTACAAGTGTCCCGTCCTTCAGGGATGTTTTAAGATGAATCTTTACACTCTGTCCTTTCTGTGGCCGACTGTCTCGCCCTTCCCCTGCCTCCAGGACCTTTTTCTTCAGCTGGTCATTACCTGGAGACAAACACATATAATATTATCATATTAATTTCAGTCAGTTACAGTATTGATCACTGCCACTGTGGAGCAACCACAAGTCAGAGACCTTAAGGGAATCACAACACCTTGGGCCCTGTGTTGCAGAAGGGGGCTGCTCATCAATATAAATTTATAAACTACTATAACACCTTCTACAGGAATATAATCTGCAACAATCTGTCATGTTACCAACTGTTTGTCACATACCTAATACATCCAGCCATTCTTCCACTGGACCTGGAGGGTCCGAATCTGTGTCTGCATTTTTCTTTTCAGACTCATCTGTGTTTTTCCCCTTCCCACCCCCGGCATCTTCCAGAGGAGGGGGGTCGTCGTCAATGTCTTCTTCATCTAAAACCTCAAAGTCCTCCCCGCTGTCCAGCAACGAGGTTCGTCCACTCTTCTTCACTGATGGCGCACTGTCATGGCTATCAGAAGCGTCCATAATCTCCTCTTTATCAGTCATTAGTAGAATACTATGAGAAAGACATAAACAAATGCAACTTTATGACTTCTTAAAGTGGCAATCTTGAAGATTTTCATTTAAATGAATGTCTGTTAAGTCACTAGACTTAGACTAGTCACTAGACACTCAGCTCAAGACCCACCTCTTTTCTTTGGCCTTTGACTGCACCTGAATTGTTTCTGCTAATTGGTCTTTCACAACGCTCATTACAGTCTTTTACTCGTGGTTTTTATCTTGGTCTGTTAATGGATATGTGTGATTTTGTTGTCTGCTCTGTTGACTTGTTTTTATTCTGCCTTTGTCTGTAAAGTACTTTGGTCAGCTCATGTTGTTTTAAATGTGCTATAGAAATAAATTTGACTTGACTTGACTTGACTATCTATAGCCAAATGAGGTAACACAATGGTGATTGAGCTTATGGCCCACTCAGTATTGCAATGTATTTGCAGTATTATAAAATGGGTCTGTGGTGACATTCTCAGAAAAAAAATGCTGCTGTATACAAAAAAAAATGAAACTACTATTCTATTTCTATGTTCATGTATCAATGAAAAACTCCAAACTGCTCAACTCTGAGCACAATTCTATTGTTTCCACTCCACTAGAAATACTAAATCAACCAGGACTGAAATCTTAAAGATTGCCACTTTCCAGGACTGAAATCTTAAAGATTGCCACTTTAACTGTAAACAATTAAAATCCAAAATGTTCAAACATGCATCCACTGCTATAATATTACCTTAGCAACATCAATGACCTTATTAACGTATCGTGCTAACACAGCATCTAACAAACGACTAATGTTACCATTCAGGACTCGCTTATTATGATCAATTAAAACACTTACAACATTACTACCATGACAACTAACCTGTTCACTGTTTTGCTACAACAGCAACGTTATATTTTGATTAACAACAGCCAAGCTAGCCACACGTTTCCAGAAGTTTCTTACAAGTCCTAACAGCTATATATTCAAGCGGCTAGCAGGCTAATGCTAACAGACGATAGCCGAGGAAGTTGACAATAGCAAACTAGCTTTAATCCAGCTAGGTAACTAGCATAGCTAGCTAATGTTAGTAGACATTAAGTGACTGTTTTTTATCTTGTCTTGCAATGAACCGCTGCGTACATCGACTTCGGATATAAAGAGTCAGTCAGAGCGTCGTATGTAATCAAAATAAACTGTACATTACCTTCAAACACTATCAATGCAGAGGCTTGTTTTGGTCCTGGACAATCTCCCCTTCAGTTTACAGTGGTGAAGTCAGTTTGCTGTTGGGGATCACAAGACTAGTGGGGCCCGAATGTGTTGCTGATTGTAGAACATCAAGCTGACTTCGTCGCGGTCTCTAGCTCAGCCCCAACAAGCTGCTTCCTGTTAACCTTGAGCTCATGTACTTCTATTAATGGATGTATTAAGAGGACTCTTCTATTGGACCTTTTCATGCATATGAATATTTGACCTCATAAGCAGGAGGACTGCAGTTATAGGTTATAATAGCTCTAATAGCTCTGTACTTATCTTCTATCTAAAGCATATAATATAAAATGCATTTGCCTGATTGTGACTATATCTGCTGCATGAGTGGCTATTTATAATTCAGAAATACGCTAGTACAAACATATATAACTGTATATTTCAGTAGGTAATTTCAAAGCATATATAAGAAGAAATTTTAGGAAGAAATGAAGAACATTCAATTGCTGTTATCTCACAAAAATGGCATTCTTGTAGCTCCTGAATGTACACAGCTGGATAGACAGATAGATAGATAGATAGATAGATAGATAGATAGGTAGGTAGATAGATAGATAGATAGATAGATAGATAGATAGATGGATGTACTTTAATACTTTAATTCTTGACTTGGTAATTCTCTGGTTTCTTGCTTATTTGGAGCAGTGATAAGATGTGTGCAAATTCAAAACTGGTGGCAGAATCATGGTTTGAATGGTTTAAGCCCAAACTGGTTAAATTAGTTTCAGATAACCTCAATCAAACATTAATAATTTGAAAGGTGTGTGTGTATGCACAGGTGAAGGTTAAACCACTGCAGATTATAGAGCAGTAAAAAGTTAAAATTTAAACCAGGGAACCATTTAGATACAGGAAGTCCTTTAAAGTTAACCCTTTCTCTCCATATGTCTTTGCCAGTCACCTTAAATATCATGCAGGTTTATTAAATCTTAATCAAATTTAGTTCATTAAACTTAAATTAAATGTTTTAAATTAAATCGGAGAGCAGAATTGATTTGGAAAGTATTTTCAGTCATCCTAATACCAATTTATTTAGCTTTCTAAATTTTGAATTTGAAAAGTTTGTTTTTCAGGGATTTACATGATTTACAAAAAGATCTCAAGTGATCCTTTCCTACACCGTATACAACCTCTCGTTGTGTACTGCATAATGGTTGAAAGCTTAACAAGAGCTCAGAGGAAGAGATTCAAACCACAAGGAAAAATCAAATGACATTTATTATTGATGCATTGTTTCTTTTTTGATAAGCAAATTATCTGTTTTTCTTTCAGTCTAAAGAAACTTTACAATATAAAGAAACATACAAAGAACATCTTTATTACCTACACAAGACACCTAAGTCCCTAAGACAAGATTCTGAACTATCCTACCATGAAAATACAAAGCAAACCCAAGAGACAGACTGCTTCATATTGAATACTGCCGTGTCATCAGAAAGGACCATGAATGGTACAGGAGAATCATTTATATCCCCTTCCCTTGCTTCCCCACCCCTCCCCGACTCAACATCACCACCCCACCCGACCAGCAAATCTTCCTAATGGTACAGTATTATACATCACAATAGAAGTACAGAGATGGCCAACGATCGATATACACAGAGGACTGAGAGAGGATCAGTGAGAGAGCTTCGATCTATACAACGCTAGAACAGGAGCGAATAGCAAAGGACACAGTTACTTTTTGATCTATTCTTAATTTAAAATGAGGTTCTCTTAAGTGTTTTTAAAAGTTTTCTTGAATTGATAAAAATCCTTCATATTAAAAACTGCAATAAGAGGTCACATGTTTTTTTTTGTGTGAGAAGATGCCCTTTGGAAAAAAAAGGATTATTCAAAGCCAATAGTAACATTTAACTGAAACATAAGGAGACAAGGGCAGAGTGAGGACGCCACAGCTTGTTTGCTTCTCTCTGTCCTGTCCTCTCTCTGTCCTATCCTCCCCACCATACAAGTCATACAGTCTGCATTTATTGTGTTACTGTGTTCTATACATTTTGTATGGAAATTTAGCCACACGAGCCAAATAGTCAGCGCATCCTTTCTCTATGAAAAACATGGACAGATTTATTTATAATTTACTTTCAGCTGTATTCATTGGTAGTGACTGACATATCAAAACATGTCAATGATATCAAAATGCATTATACAGTATTTACAAAAAAGGAAATTAAAGAGGAGGGAGGGGTGAGGGATGGGATTGGAGGAAAGAAGGGAAGGTGTGTGTCAGTACACTGGAGAGTGTTTCCCAGGCCGCCGATAGCCAAATCCTGGAGATGTCCCCCGTCAAACTCTGGGTACAATCTGTTCACATTGATATCAGAAAATTGATAAGTACGTCACCATCACCCGTAGAGGCTACAATGGTTGTTTAGTTATTGTTGGTTTGAGCACAGCCATGACGTAAGCGCTGCAGCGTGATGCCATGAGAGACAGAGAGTTGATCAGGCCGTAACATACAGAAAGAAATTAAATATGTAACTATGCTTTTCTTTGTGTGCAGATTCTATGGGCTTTCATTTTTCTCAGTTGAATACATTTAAAATAAAAACAAATCTGCTGAAAACAATCCACAAAAAAAAAAAAATGGAAATATATCCATGACAAAAAGTGTCCCGATGTTGTTCCTCTTCTTTAGACCGATGAGGCTGCATGGTCTGTTAACCCCCAAGGTGCATCACTCTGCTCCCATCATCAGCGCTGCTACAGCCTCCCAACACTGGATCCATCATCCCGTATACTCGCTGAGGGAACTGGTCGATGGGAGACAGTTATTTAGCCCGTTTTGGATCATACAGGATCTGTGAGTTCACCCCAAACTCCAAAGCATGAGCGCAGGCTTCACGAGTGTATCCCACGATATCTCCCAGTCCAAAAAAAAAGGAGACATTGGCGAGAGACCAGAATGAATTCTGGGAGGAAAACAGTGCCACTTGGGAGTCCACAGTGAGGTTGAAATCAAACCAAGTGATGGAGGGGAAGGAACCATGTTTTAGGATTCACAGACAACTTGTAAATAACAAATAATAAAACAACCACAATACAAGCTAAATATGTTGTATTTACAGACAAATCCATATAAGAGATGCTCTGTCTATTACTGGATGAGAACTGGCACCTCAGAGCCATCCCCATGCAGTAAAAACATAGAAAACTGCGAGAAAGGGTGCTTATTAAGACAAGATAGCTAGACGGTCATTCAGCAGACACTTTGTACCAGGAAACAGCAGTGCTCTGAGAAAGCCTCTGTTTTAACTGTATGGATAGTTTTAGCCACCTCGGCACAAACTACTTCATCAGGTGAAGACTTTGAACGTTTATGCAAATGGTGCTACAAACATTTCGATGGCAAAGACTCACGCTACGAGTTCAGAAGAAGTTTTAAAGGAGAGGTATGTGAAGTGAGACTGACTGTGACAAAAAAAACAAAAAAACAAGACAAACATCAAATAACCTAAAATCATGTAAACAGAAAATCATTGTGCATTTTTCGAGTGTGTGCTTATTCTGTCATTGTTTATGCCGCTGCTGAGATAAAATGTGCCCTTTACAGGAAATCATAACTACATTAGTAGAATAATATCAATTATGAAAATTATAACAATAATATTACCATCAACAACAAAAAAAAAAACATTTAATGAAAACCGTTTTTGCCCTAAAATAACATTATCAGTTCATCTTTTTTTTTTTTCCTGACACAGGAGTTTTTGAATGAGGGTTTTCGGCTCCGGTCAGTCAAATACTGCGCGCCCTCATGAGTTATGATCAGCGTGATATAATGGAGTGGTGGTAGATGCAGCGGGGCATCTTGTTTGGGCTTGAATGCCACCCGTGGGGGCAGGTTTTGGGTTTGGGAGAGACAGGCTTGGAGCAGTTTTCGGGCTCTTACTGTCCTAAGGCCCGTGTCGAGGCCCGGCAGGCGAAGAAGAAGAAGCAGAGAAGAGCCCCTTCCTGTTGCTTGGAGGCCTTTTCATGTTCTTAAACCCATTTTACAGGCGTTGGGATGGGGGGCCTTGAGGGGAGTCCTGCTTTCCAGGTGCATCCCCAGGGGCTGTGTGGCACAGCACACCGTCCACGAGGAGGAGGAAGGAAGGGGAGGAAGGAGGGTTATCCAAGACGCACCAGGGTGGATGGGAGAGGGAGATTGGGGATAAGGGGAGATGGAAAAAGAAATAAAATAAAATAAAAGATAAAATAAAATAAAAAAAATCACACACTCATCGTCATGTTGGGTGAATACTGTAAAGAGAGAAAAAAGAGAGGGAGGGGAGAAAAGATAAGCCAAAACTATATTAAACTTGTTATTCTACCCAGTTCAAGATGAAAGCAATACAACTAAACTAAATGCCATGTCCAGTTACACCAGCCTCTTGCGGCATCCATTAACCATTAACCCTTTCTACGCCAATAAACCAGCAGCAAGCAAAGCAGCCCAAGGAGAAGATGTTAGGGAGTTTCAGGACACAGTGAAGATTCTGGAGCAAAATGCAGGTGTCAGTTTCACATTAATCACTATATGACAATCTCTCCATGCGTCAGAGAAAGCATATGATGTGGTTCGTTCCCATGCTCGTGTTTGTGCATGCTGTGTTTTTGTGTGTGTTGGGTAAAGCTGGGAATACTGAGTACAACATAAAGGACTGATTATCGGTTTGATTTAGCCATGAGGATGATTTTAAGGTAAAAATAGGGCAGGGGCCGGTTTCACATACATATTTTAGACTGGTCTGTATTATTATTATTATTATTATTATCCTCATTTTGCTTTAATAATGCACCTGTGAATATTCAATCTTTATCATCTTTCCACTTGTTAAAAAATGCCCTGTCTTCTTATTATAGGATCTGTTGTACATGTCCATAATAATACCTCTATAATTATGTTTTATAACTTTATTACTTAATGCTATAACTGACATTAATTCTTTTCTATAAACTTTAAATGAATGATCAATTTTCAAGCTCTGCTTGGAGTATGAACCCCTGATTATATTTATCTATTATTTGATTTTTGTTTGTTTGTTTTGTCACATTTGTATCATCTAATTTTCTTTTTGTTATTTTGTTTTTTGTTAAGTGTTTTGTCTAAATTGTATTCTTTAATTTGTGGTTTGTTAATAGTGTTGTTGAGTAATGAGAAGGGAATGAATGCTTTATGAATTATACCTTTATAATAGGATAATAACACATTTGCGCAAAATTGTTTTAATGCCACTAATGTCTTTAATGCATTAATGCAACATGTGATATTTAGGTTGCAGTGGGTTCATTTTTAGATCAGTTCAGCTCAGTTCCATTGGTACCAACCATGTCATACTAGCTTGTCAGGAAGGAGGTTAAATAACGCTCCAAACTTATGCTAAATTTTGGCGAGGAAAACTGGCATGGCCATTTTCAAAGGGTCCTCTTGACCTCTGATCTCAAGATACGTGAATGAAAATGGGTTCTATGCGTACCCACGAGTCTCCCCTTTACAGACATGCCCACTTTATGATAATCCCATGCAGTTTGGGGCAAGTCATAATCAAGTCAGCACCCTGACACACTGACAGCTATTGTTGCCTGTTGGGCTGCAGTTTGCCATGTTATGATTTGAGCATATTATTTTATGCTAAATGCAGTACCTGTGAGGGTTTCTGGACAATATTTGTCATTGTTTTGTGTTGTCAATTGATTTCCTATTAATAAATATATACATACATTTGCATAAAGCAGCATATTTGCCCACTCCCATGTTGATAAGAGTATTCAATACTTGACAAATCTCCCTTTAAGGTACATTTTGATCAGATAAAAAATATACAATTAATTTGCGATTAACTATTTTAATCTGACAGCTCTAATACCTTTTTCTTGATTTTATGAATTGTACCTTGTTCTCTTTCTTTATATATAATCTCATTATTACTTGACGCTTTGGCAATATTGTCCTTGTTACATTCGTGCCAATAAAGCATATTGAATCGAATTGAATTGAGTTTTTACAGACCTCAGTAACCCGGTGGAAATATACCGTCAGTCATTTTCATCTGTACGAGGAAACTATCATCAGCCTGACCGATGAGTTAGCGAAGCACTGATTGATCAGAGCTCTGCCACATCTGCACTGTGCTGAGATTGTATGCTACCAGAAGTGTAGTTTTCCACTCATTACTAAATTTTCTCTGTAAAAATGTCCTCATAAAGGCAAACATGAACGGAGCTGAGTGGTTTGAACGTTTGCTCGCTCAGCCATGATTTTTTTTTAGTTTGAAGTCAGTCAAGAACGAGACAGCTTTGTTCAAGAGACAAATTTAGACGCCCATCTGAAGTCTGATTATTAGTTTTATCGAGTCAAAGTCTATTTTTGTGAAACCGGCCCCAGGTGACCTTGGACAATTAGCACACAGCATCTTAATTTTGTACCCCATAATTGAGTCTCAGACCAGATGGAACAATCACAATTCTATCTAATATATTTAATTTTTTGTGACTGGCCAAATCAAAAGTTAATAGCAGAGATTTGTGCAGATATAACTGTAATCTGAAGTGATTTAAACATGTGATTCTTTGCTCTATCACAGCTCAATAGGACTTTATAAAGTGTTCTAGTTTTTTTTCAAGTTTAAGAGGTATGCTGTCTTCTTTGGTACTCACACTTTCACTTTGGAATGGGTTTAAAAAGTTGCCTGCCATCTCGCCGTCGTCCCGCGGAGTGCCGGGAGGATTGTTCATGCCTGCCATGTTGTTGGGAGAATTCTACCAACACAGAGAAAAATAAATGGTAAGAATACAAAACTCTTACAGACATAGATAAATAGATAGAGAGTCAGCCGGTCTTACCTTTGGCAACCCATCCATGTCACCAGAGCCTGTGATCAGAAATGGAAAAAAGGAGAAACCTGAATCATCATGAGGTAACTGTTAACTGATCCTCGGCGTTCCTGCTGCTAATTCAACACGGGTTCAGGATATCCAGTGCAAGTAGGAACAACCTGCCCTCTCATAGGTAATGGCCTTTAATTAAGCTATTTGTTTCAGATACAGATGAGCACCAACTCACTGGCTTCACTGATCACGTCTCACACATCTACAGGATCAATTGGCCTCTTCACTGCCCCACTAATCTGTTTTAGCTGTGATCGATACCAGCAGGAGGAGGGAGGACACTTCTCCTAACCGCCATCAGAGGGCAGAGTCTCACTTCTAAAGGCCTTCGTTCATACAGAGTAACAGGTTTCCACTGAATATACTCTGGAGCTTATACCAAGTACATGCTGCATACACGGTACACTATGTTTGGCTACTCACCTAGTGATCCGTTCATATGATGCTGCTCCATAGCACCCATTCCACCCATAGGCCCGTCAGGACCCGGCCCCATTGGGAACTAAAGACAAATGTACAAAGGTCATTTTATCTTGCTCTACACAAATACATCTTGGGTGAAATTTATTAAAGAAGACCTATTATGCTTTTGTGCTTTTTCCCTTTCCGTTAATGTTATATATTTTTTTTGTGCATGTAAAATGTCCACACCAAAAGGAGTTACTCTCCCCCACAGAAACACTGCTCCCGAAACGCCTTGCTTGAAGTCCTGCCTTTTCTTCCGTAACATGGTGATGTCACCAAGTAACACATTTGCATAATACATGCCTAGCGGCTAGTTTGGCCAGAGTCCGAAGAGTTTGGTTCGGTTGACCAATCACAACAGTGGACCAGCTGACCAATCAGAGCAGACTGGGCTTTTCAGGAGGGGGCGGGGCAGCAGCTCAAACAGAGCATTTAATGGTGCCTTCAAATGAAACTCGTGAGCTTGTGTTTACAACATGGGAAGTCGTGCACACAATATGCTTGGCGTTCAAGTGGTTAAGTTGTGAGAACACCGCTGCTAAGCAACGGCAATATTAACGTTACTCTCGGCGTCTAGAAGCCACAGAGGCTAACAATTTAGCAAGCTAGCAAGTGGGTAACATAATGCAGTAAATGCAAAGGCATAATGACAGAGGAAAAAGAGGAGGCCGTTGGGAATATCAACATTTTCCTCAGACATATTAGAAAATTACGAAGAAAAACAATATACAACTAAAATTACAATATATTAACTCATTATGCACAGAAAAAATGAACTTCCATCGTCAATAAACAACTCGTAAATTCGGAGCTTTCAGAAACTTTCCACTTACGAGGTTGTGAAAACCACAAGAGGGGTTCATACGGACTCTTCTAGTGAACACGGTAAACACCACCCCATTTGAAGGTACCATCAGACAGAGGGTGATAAGAGGAGCGTGTTTTTGAACATTTATGCATGTAAACATGTTCTAGTGGAAACCTAAAATACAAATATGCACCTGAAAATTAGCATAATAGGTCCTCTTTAACTGTCATTCAATACTGAACAAAATGGCATTACTTACATTAGGTCTATTTCCACCAGGGCCGATAGGGTTCATCATTGTGTAGATGTTTTCACTTGAGTTTGTCGAATCTATGAATAATAATAATGATATTTCAAATAAAGCAGTTTGTTCCTCTGAGACCCATAGAAATACTTGTAGGTAAGCCCTAGCACTGTTTTCATATCTGTTTTTATATCTAAAAAATGTCAAAAACTAAGGTGGGTTCGGGGTATGGAATGGATGGAAAATAACGAGCTAAGCTGCACAGAAACGACTGGAGTGTCACCGTCTTTCACTGTATTTGACATTGCTCCAGTTTAATTCTGCCATTTGTACAATACATTCAGCTACATGTTCCTATTTCTGCTGTACAGGACAAAGACCACCAGTGTGTTACTTTAAGTGCCAGTACATAATGCCAGTGAATCTGTCTGTCAATCAGTCTACATAGTACAATAAAAGAAACCCTCTTATTCCTACAATCAGGAAGATTAGACCAAGTTATTATGTGGACACCGTGGCAACTTAGCAACAACCAGTACACGCTGTGTCGCTCCTCGTGTGTCCTGAAAAGATTCACAAGGATGAGGTGACCTTGATCTGACATTGCAGGCAGAAAGTTGTGAGTGGAAGACTGAGAAAAGCAGGAGAAAAAAAACAAGAATAACAGATTGAAAGACGGGAGGAGATGGATGCAGTATGTGCAAAGTGGTGGAGAGATCTTTGCCTGTTAGTGTCCCTGAATCTAGCTTGTGCTGTCGTGACTGGAGGAGGGGGGCGACACTGAGTGGGAGGTGTGCATTTTTGTGGGAGGTTTGTGTGTAAGTGTGTGCGCGCAGTCTTGGCGACTGCAGTGGAAATATGTTTCCCCTCCCGGTGTACGTGTGAGCAGGAGCATTTTGTGCAAAAGGTTGCCCCGGCAACGTATCACAATAGAGGTACGTATATAAATAATAAATAGTGGACACAAAAAGAAGCTCTCCACAGGCCAGCAGAAACAGAACATCCACAGGATATCAGCCCACAGTGTTTTGTTCTCCGCTAATCCTCCGCAGAGACACTAGATTGATGGGTCAGAGCTGAGATGGATCACTCGTTTGATTGCAGACTGACATGTTTCTGCTTCCCTTTTATACTGTTGACTGTCTCCACAATGACAGAATACAGCGAACAACACTAGAATATTTTACAGAATGTGCCTCAAATGGACAGAGCTGACAACAAAGTGCAATATTTTACCATTTACAATGTTTTATACGGTATTTTTCAACCTGGACCCTATTTCCCCATGTTTTTGTGTCTGACTAATAGGGACAACAATTTCTGAAACTGGTCCAGTATTGAGGGAGAACGCTGTAGACGGCAGCTGCTCACAGGCTGCACTGTGGTGCTATAGAGGCAAGTTGCCACCGTCATTTACATCCAATAAAAGTGCTTGTTTTTGACATGACAGGCTCTGATTGTCATTATAAGTGTCTGACATTATGGAAAGAGTCTCGCTCAAGGAGAACGATGGAGACACACCAAGCTGACATCAAAGAACTGGCAGCGACCAAGGCCACCAGCTGCGTCGCCTCACGTCGCTTTTGTTTTGGCCGACAAGTTGCACTCAAACACACAGCAAAGACTACAGCCGACGCCGACTATCACGTACGTTCTGAGCCTGCGTGAGATGAAATAATTCTCCACACCAGCAGGTGGCGGTAGTCTGTATTCGTCATTCAAAAAGGGAAACAGGAAGACTGAGGACGGAGGATGTACAAGCCGTTGTTATGATACGTACATGACACAAAGCGGCATTTGTCGACCATTTTCACACCACTCTCTCTCACCACTTAGCTTCATTCCAGACGGCCATGTCGCTGCGAAAATATCCGTGTATCGGAATGATCAGATGAGATGAAGATGAAAAATGAGAAGAGCCTTCTGTGTTTTTCCTCTTGACTTTACTCGTTTGCTTGCTTTCCTCACTTCTGTTTCTTCAGTTGTATTTGAACAACCAATCAGAGAGATTTCTCTCACCGACGAGGTCCGCCGCCGATCCAACACGCTGAATCGGCCGAAAAAACTCAGACACGGGCAGACTAGAACAGACGGTGAGGGACAAACTAGGCCGACGCTTACCGACGGCCCCAAAACTGTCCGACGGCCGACCGTCAGCTTGGTGGGTCAGGACCTGAAGTCTCGTTCTGTTATCTGGCGAGTTGACGTGTTGCCAGAGGACATCGGTGGAATAGTGGAATAGATCCATGGAGGAAACGTGAGTGGCAGCCGGACAGAGTTTGTTGTGTTGGAGTACAGAAAGCGTAGTAGAAAGTGTTTTCGAAAAGATTTTCAATGTCATGGCTGAATATTTATTTCCACAATGTGGATGAGGTCTTTGAATTCGACGGCCGCCCTTATTAATTTGAGCCAGAGTATACAGATATTCAGATTTCACAACCAGACTTCTCCTTGAGTGGGACTTGGACACAATAACAAACAGACCGGATCAAGCACTTGCCCTCACAGATTGTTTCGCGGCTGCCGGTTACAGCGTTCTCCCTCAATACTGGACCAATTTCAGAAAGTGTTGTCCCCATTAGTCACTTAGACACAAAAACATGTGAAAATAGTCCAGGTTGAAAAACACAGAAGTTACTTACAGTAGAGTGCTATCACCGCCTGTGTCTCCCTAAGAGAGATGTGTATCTGACAGAGAACAGGTTTGATGTTTCTCAGACAGAGCTCTTGTTCAGTGAACGCTGGATAAAAGTAGAAATCAGAAGGGAAAGTGAAGTGTATAACTCACCTCCGGGGCTAGGCATGATGGGAGTTCCTGGTGGGCCGCCTCCCCCTGGAGGGCCCTGAGGGGCGAAGAAGCGAGAGAGAAAGAGAAATGAGCGCTGAGTCTAGATGGCAGCGTGCCTGTTAGATATCACTGCATGACAGGTAATTTATGGCCCGTGGTCGAACACGAGTCCATGACGGGACACTTACCACATAGTTGCCTGGAGATGAAGATGAATAAGCTATCTGTGGAGAGAATAGACCCGAGGTGAAACAAAACATGAGACACAGTTATTGTAAACACACTCAGTCATGTAGGAGATGAAGATGTAAGAGAAGAGAGTGACTCACTGAGTTGGTGTTGGGGTTCGGCCACGGACCTCTTCCACCGGGACCCCTGGAGACGCACACAGAGAGGAAGATGGAGAGATTTAACAGAAGATTTCTGGCAACGTTGCATGAATCACAGGAGAAGCTTGTCACTACTCACATGTTGCATGTGGTGATTTTGTAAGTGCATAAATACAGTCTATTAGTTTATATGCACATATTTTAAGTGTGGTAAAACAGCACTTTAACTGTAGAAGGCACACATTCATAAAAATATAATCTGTCAATAGTTTTGTAAATAAACCAGGATCGTTTTTAGATCGTGATATATTCTAATTTCCAGTGGTGGGAAGTACATTTGCTGTAAGTACTATACTTAAGTACAATTTGGAGGTACTTGTAATTTACTTGATTATTTCCATATTTCTATGGTACGTTATACTTCTACTCCACTACATTTCAGAGGCAAATATTGTACTTTTTACTCCACTACATTTATCTGACAGATAGATAATTGACAATAATGATTAACATAATAACATATAATAATAATATATTAACACCAATAACAACAACAACAATAATAATAATAATTATATAATTGATAATGATAATATAATATTGATCGATAATTGCAATGTATTATTATTATTTTTTATAATTGATTCATTTTTGGAGGGAGGGGGGTAGCCTATTTAAAGTTGTTAAAATTAGTTCCACATTCACCAGTTGCAATATTAAAATAATGAATACATTAATGCATCAATAATTATAGTATAATGATATAATATACATTTTTTTGAAATTGGTCATTTTGCATGATGAGTAGTTTCACTTTTGGTACTTTTAGTATATATTTTGATGCTAATAATTTTGTAGTTTTACTTAAAGGAACAGTGTGTAGCATTTCGGGGGATATAATACCATAAATGGAATATAATATTCATAACTATGTTTTCATCAGTCTATAATCACCTGAAACTAAGAATCGTTGTGTTTTCGTTAGCTTAGAATGAGCCCTTCATATCTACATAGGGAGCAGGTCCTCTTACCGGAGTCCGCCATGTTTCTACAGTAGCCCAGAACGGACAAACCAAACACTGGCTCTAGAGAGTGACTTTCACGTTTTTACGTTACCTGAAGGCCTCCGTAGTTCTCTGACACGCTTGTGAAACTGCGGTAACGTGAGTTACAGAGTGCAAAACTGTGGTACCGCCAGCCGTCGTCTGACTTCCGTTGCTCCTAAAGTAGTGTTATTAAGATAAGGATGGCCTCTGAGCAAGGCGAACGGCGTTACAACGGTTTTGCACTCAGTGGCTCGCGTTACCGCAGTCTTGGAAAGGGAGGAGTGAGCGGAGGGGTACTCAGTTGGTTGTAATCTGCAACCACACCACTAGATGCCGCCAAATCCTACACACTGTACCTTTAAGTAAACTGTTGAATGCTTTACTTTTAACAGAGTATTTCTACTCTGTGGTATTGGTACTTTTAGTTAAGTAAAGATCTGAGTTCTTCCTCCACCACTGCTAATTTCAAAGGTGTGATACAGTCAGTCATCTCAGCTTACCGAGGTTTTATTAAAGGGGAGGGAAGATGTTCACAACCTGTTGGAGACTTTTTTTTCTCACCTACGTTAGGCTGAGATCTGGGGACAAAATTAGTCCAAAAGGGCAGAAACACGAGCAGTAGTTGGAGGAGAGAACAAAACCAAATGCTGCAGCAAGTTCGTGGTTCAAGTTTGACATACCGTACTCACTCTAGTTGTGCATACACAGATGTTTTTTAATGCACTTACGCAGAGAACTTAAAGTGGCAATCCTTAAGAGTGAAAACAATTGAATTGTTACTGTTATTTTTGTGTATACATATACAGTGGCATTTTTTTCCGTGAATGTCAGCACAGACACCCAGTTCATAATACTGCAAATATATAAATATTGCAATACTTTTATCAGTGGGCCATAGGCTCAATCACGCATTTGGCTATAGATAGTGACTTAACATTTACATTTACAGTCATTTCAATGAAAATCTTCGAGATTGCCACTTAAACTGTTCTCATAACCGCTAGCAACAATGGTAAAAAACAAAACAAAAATAAGACTGTAATTTCCCTTTAAATCATGCCAGTTTTCTCTGGCAGCAGGATTCACAAACATTTAAAAACTTCAATCTACTAACATGTTCATGCCCGGCATCCCTGGCCCCATGGAGTTCGGAGGAGGCCTCATCCCTCCGCCGTAGTTCTGCACAAAGAGAGGAGCACACGGTCAGCGCGGCGTCTCACACCTGCTCCGTCTAAAGGTTTGAATCTTAATGAAGGTCAGCGACCATCATGTCTCCCCTTAACTAGTGTTTAATTATGTGATGTATGGGCTGTGTGTGAAAGTGGACAGCTGTGTGTGTGTGCGTCTCCTCCTCCGTGTATGTGTGTCTATGTGTCCACGCTCCCCTCTGTGTGTTTGCGTGTATGTTTTCATGGCTGCCCAGCAGGCGGGTTTGGCTGGCACTACATGTGTAGTATGTGTGTGTGTGTGTGTGTGAATGAGACAGAGAGAGAGTAGGGGGGCAGGCCAGAGAGCAGCTCCACTCAGAGGAAGAGTTTTGTTCAGCAGACGATTACACTTGTCGAGCAGATGCCACACCAGCTGCTGGTACGCTCACTGCCAAAGTCACCGAGCCAGGGTGGCACCGAGAGGGGCCGAGGGGCACGGGGAGTGTATGTGTGTGTGTGTGTGTGTGTGTGTGTGTGTGTGTGTGTGTGTGTGTGAGGTGATGTTGGAGCAGGAGGTGGTTAGGCGCAGAATGAAGCAGCTGTAATGGTAATTCAAAAGGACACTGTTGTTTAAGCATCTTATGTATGAATCACATCGACCAAAATTAAAGTGATAAAAGGAAAAACCAACATTGGTTTGGTCAAAACGTGTTGGTGGCTGCGTGCTCGGGGCAGTCTGAGCATCCCGCCTCTGTTTGTCTCCCTAGGTGGGAGTCGGCGAGTAGGATTTAACATGTAGAACCGGCGTTGGCAGCGGGTGAGCGCTGGTTAGAGCCAAGCTAATCATCACAGCGCTACTGACATTTAAAAGGCAAAGTTACGAGGCTGGCAGAAGTAAAAATTCTCTTCAGCAAAGAAGATGGATTATCTGCATGTAGTTTATGGGCTGCTGGTTTGACATTACGGCCGTTTTTACGGTAGCCTTTAATGAAGGGCAACCAAACATTGCGTTCGTTCATAAACTGACAGTCCGAGCACCAAATCTGGCTGTGTGGCAGCTGCAGAGTGGGAGTGCAGTGGGCTGCTAGTGCTGAAGGATACCACCCACTGTCATGACTTTATTAACACAACCCTTTGTGTTTATTCTGTACAAGTGTGTTAGAGTAACATCCCTACCTGTGGGCCCATGCCTCCCATTCCTCGAGGGGGATTCATTCTCATCGGACCTCCCATGTTTGGATGTCCTGTGGTGAAACACACAGAGTGCAGCTTGTTAGAACGGCAGCGCCGTTTGGATCAATAATAATTCCATAAATGAGGTTCTCATTCAGAAGCCAACATGAGATTACTCTGCAGCCTCTCTGAAATAACACCACGTGTGTGTCAATACCTTGAGGTCTGGTGGGGTCCAGGCTGTTTGGTAGGAGAGGCTGTGACCCGGGGATGCTCCCAGGGGGCTGATTTGGCATACGGAGGGCGGGCCTTGGGCCACCTGGGTACCGTGGAGACATGAATGGCTGCAGGAAGGACACGAGAAGGACGTTAGGATTATTTTATTTTAGGATGATCAGGAGCAGAATGCTTGTTATAATTCTAGATAGACAGGTCTTAAAATATCACAAATAAGTCAGTCCGTGACCTCGTTTTACTCATGTGCAATTCTAACACTAGTACACAAGATAGAGTGCACAACACATTTCATTGAATTAGCAAGAAATCTAGCATCTAATCGAATTTGAAACATTAAATGAAGACAGCAACTAAAATCAATGAATCCAACAGAAACAATAATCTTAGGATTCTTCTCTAAAGTGAGTGATTTTGACGACATAAAGTGGCAGTAGGCAGAATATTTTTGGCAACATTGGGCAAAAATTCCACAATAACCTTTCAGCATATTGTAATTCAAGTGTTCTGAGAGAAAACTAGACTTCTACACCTCCTCATGTCTCTGTTTTCAGGCTTTAAAAAATCTAGCATGTGATGGGAGACTTTGGCCAATCACAGGTCATTTTAGAGAGAGAGAGAGCGTTCCTATTGGCTGTTCATTCAATGGAGGCAGCTGTCAATCACTTGCAAACTCCGATCAAACGGTCAAACTAGGCAGCGCAGTTACTGTAATGACTATTTCTCGCGTAAAATGTTTTCAGAAACATCTTGTAGTGTACTGTACAATGAGAAAGTTTGCTCCGGCTGGTGGGCGGTGCTTGGTATTTCCTCAACTGATCTCAACATGGCGGGCGTGTCACAAACTTTCTCATTTTACAGCTAAACAGTACACTACAAGATGTTTCTGAAAGCATTTGAAGAGAGAAATAGGCATTACAGTAACAGAATATTGATTCATATTTGATCAGCGCTGCCTAGTTTCACCGTTTGATTGAAGTTTGCAAGTGATTGACAGCTGCTCAGAGACGGCAAGGCTCCAGCTCGGCTCTGATTGGTTGTTTTCCTCCAGTCTGTGAAATCTTGCAGATGCCGTTGGGAGCACCGGAGGACACCGGAGGACAACGTAGGACACAGCTAGGCACATGATTTTTTTTTCAGATTACCCATCTCATGCACTACTGTCAGGATATAGTGACTGCTTTATAAAAATATAATCATATTTGCTCCAATTCTACCCACTGCCGCTTTAAGCATGTAAACATGTTCTAGCAGAAACCCAAAATACAGGTATGAACCTGAAAATAAGCATGATATGTCCCCTTTAATTGAACATCAACTCTCTTAGTATATCTGGGCAAATCTGCCCTTCAGAAGCAGAACTGTTTCCACATAAAACGGAATAAGGTTTACCTCAGATGACACACAAACCTAAATAACACTCATATTTGTACAGTAGGTAGTGAAACGAGGCACAAAAGCCTCAGTAAACCTGCCCAGTTTTGAGGTGTTATCTTTGAGAGTCAGCAGGGGGAGCTATTGTGTTGAAGAATGCTGTTCTGTAGTAGTTTACCAAGAAGGAGGGGCTTGCCATTAAGTTTTTGTAAAGTAAGACCTCAGGTGGTAAAATCCATTAGGATAAAGGTAAGGGAGGACAGATAAGAGAGAGAGGGAGAGAAAACATGTAGGACAGAAACTTGGACTGGAAGAAAAATATGGTAGAGAAGGAGGTGGAGCAGAAAAGAACAGCAACATGACATCGCTGGACGGGAGGAGAAGTCGTACGAGCAGAAGAGGAGGTGTTCTACATCTTAATGTTTGCCTGTTTTGTTTCAGCTGGACATTTTCTCACCGTGTCTGTATCACCGAACACCAGTGCTACATAACCAGTGATTCATAAGAGAAAGTGAAGACACCATCCACACAGATGTTTCAGCAGAGAGGGGGACAAGAGCTGACCGGCCGAGACACACACATACAGATCCAGAGCCAGCCCAGCTCACAACTAGTGAATAATGTAAAGCACCCCAGACAGATGGTTTTCAGAATTACCTATGAGAGGACGCATGCTGCAACTACAAATACCCACAACCAGTGAGCCATATTTCAGCGTCAGATGATAAGAATTAATCCAACTGTTTTAGTATCAAGGGGAAACATGCTGATTTGAATGCCGATTGGGTACGAGTTGTGTGTTTTGGACACGGAGCATGAGCAGCAGAATAATGTTCATATCATCATTTTCACACAGAGATAAGCACAGACAACACAAATACAACAGGAGACTGGCTTTCAATGGTAATTATGTACTGGTGTATGTGTGTGTGTGTGTGTGTGTGTGTGTGTTTGGGGCAAGTGGGGGACGAATTATATAATCCCAGTTAGCCCTTGAGGCAAAGACTGACTTACTACTGTTTTCTTTTTACCTCTCTTTCCCCCCTTCCTCCTCTCCTTCCCTTCACCGTCTCCTCTCCTCCTTTAACCATGTTGTGGTGGGTTTGTGCACGAAGAGCTGCACCGTGTCAGGCTGTGCTGCAATATTAATGCTCTATTGATGGACTATGGGATGGTGAGTGCTGGGCTGAGGGAGAGAGAAGGCCCTCCAGATGCACCTCCGCTCCTTACAGCTGGGCCAACACAGCTAAATTATTCATCCAACCCACCATCGTGGATGCTGCCTGTCCTGTCTGCCGGCACAACAAGGGACCGGTGTGCCGTTTGTGCACTGTTGTTGTGTGAGCGAGTGAACAAGTGAGCGAGTGAACAAGTGAGCGAGTGTGAGAGTAGGCTTAGAGAGGCAGCAGCTGAGGGAGGGGTGTAAATGTTTCCGTCTTACCTGTCCGTGAGGTCCCATCATGGGATTACTGGGGTTGTGTGGGGGAGGCTGCGTGTGTGGGGAAGGCTGAGACCCTGGAGGACCCTGGTGAAGAAAATTCAAAAAAGACGTCAATAAATGTAAATGTATTTGGTGATATTCAAACCTGCTTGGGGAAAAAAAATGATGTTGAACAAACTTGCATTAATGAGCACTGGAGTGATTAAAAGAAAGGACGATGTGATTTAACATTTAAAGGGTCGGTTCACCCAAATTCCAAATAAACACATTTTCTCACTTTCCTCTCGTTTTATTTAGCCATGTGGATGAATATCTTAAAATCTATTTGCCCAGATTTAAAGATATCTGTCCGAAGATCTTTGCTTCCACCCCAATGCAATGGAAGTAAATGGAATTTGAATTTAGTTTGTGATGCTCACAGCGTTAAAAACAAAACATACAAACACAAAGTCAATAGCAAATTCATGTCACCTCACCAGTTTTCATGGCGACTGTAAAAAGTAGTACAAGTAGAGATATGACAAAAAAATTTTTTTCTAGAATTGGGGTAAACCGACCATTTATTTTTTGTCCTCATATTGTGTATGTCATATGAACATTTTTCCACAGCTGATTATGATACGCACAAACATTGTGTTCAACATTTTAAACACGCATTTTGGAAATGACATCACTGAATCAAATGATTGTAATGTAATGTGAAGAAGTGGTTGCAATGGTTGTTGAAATGGGTGAAAATGGTGCTGCAGATCCCACTGAGAATCAACACCAAACTGCAGTAAAGCATGCATGTAAATCACCCCAGACAGATGGTTTTCAGAATTAACAGCTTCGTTGTTTGCGATATTAGATGCATATCGTAAATTTCAAGTTTTAAACACAATATTATGTTAGACATGAAGCTAATATTAGCTTCGGTCGAGGATTAGCTAACAATAACAAACGCTAGCTAGCTCTTATCTGATGACCTACGGAAGCAAATGTTTTGTAAAAATGCATCTTAAACTGTAATGTTGATGATGTGGAAAATTCTTAAAGGAAAATGTGTTATGAGAGTAGACTTTTTAATACCATATCAACAGACAGACCGGCCGGTGATCCGTGAACCGGAAGCAGTAACGAAACGTTACTGAACCGTTTTTCACCAAAAGTTTTTTTTGTGGGGGGTGAATCTAACCTACATTACTCCAAAAAACAACTCATTGAAATCGGTTGAGAGATGTAAACGTTAAAGTGCTTTTTATCCAGAAAAACAGCAGCTCCCCCGTTCACTGTATGTGACCTTCCCAATATGGCGGCGACGTTGGCGTATGTTCCAAAGGCCAATACGGTATCTATGTATATATCTATGAGCACTGCTATCATATCTATTCTGTTCAACATCAAAAATGAATGCTTGTAACAATATGTGTCACTGACATTTGGAGAGGGCCACATTGGTTTTCATGTACAGGAGTTGTTAATTGCCAGGATGAGTTCGGATCAATCCAAGAGGTTGACTTTAATCAACATTCAATCCCAATCGTGTCGTTGAGCCAAAGGATAATTCGGGGTATTTTCAAACACGGTCTTGTATTTCCAAATTTTGCCATGATGATGCTTGATCCAGTGTGACAGAGGCGCTGCTGTCCAATACGCAGTCAAGGGCCAAAGCAAGCTTAATTTTGGTGCTCGCTTTCACTCTCCAGAGAAGTGCCAAATATTTGAACCCAATCAAACATCACTATGGCAAACCAGAGGAAAATGTGTCCCAGGTTGAAAATAACTGAAATGATTCTGTCTGACTCAATCGCTGGTATGTGAACTGCAGTTTGCATTTTGAGAGCAAATGTTTCTCGAGTTAATCTCTCAACAACAAACACTGTGTTAAGTACATTAGAGTGAATACAGTATCAGAGGACTGGAGTGACCTTGTTGTCTCTTCCTACAGTAACCTCATCTGACTCCAGCAGCAGCCGCTCCAACTGAGAACTGTTACTACCTGAACATCAATACGGAGAAAGAGGACCACCCACTGCCAGACCGGGCTTATCTACTAGTCTGCCAGAGCCTTCGTCAAGCACTCTGCTATCAGGTAACATTACAGGTGTGTGTGTGTGTGTGTGTGTGTGTGTGTGTGTGTGTGTGTGTGTGAGCGGTGCAACAGAGCGGTGATGAGTGTGAATATGAGATCTCCTTTTTTTCCACAGGTGAAAGCAGGATCTTCTTCTCTCAGGTGCTGAGTGTGTGCTGGCTTGAATATGTGTGAGTGCATGTAGAGTGTGTGTGTGTACTGAAGGGGGCTGCTGAGGGGTGTTACTTCAACAGGTGTGTGTCTAACATCACAGTGAAAAGCTAAAGGATTAGGGGATTACCCATGTGCAATATAACCTGAGACACATACACACAGACAGATGCACGCACACCCTGCTAGACATGTTTACATAATTTTGAAATCACTTTTTCATGCAAATACGCAGAAATATATGCACACATTAAGGCTGGAATTGATTTTTATTGATTTAATATATGCTTTATGAATAAATAGACTAGACTTGATTAATCCAGTAATTATTTTCTGAGTAATTGTTCACTTATAAAATGTAAAAAAAAAACATGACATGTTTCTACAGCATTCAAATAGCTATTTTTGTCTCATAGATATTAAATTAGATATTAAATTTGCAATGATATAATAAAAAGAACATTTGAGAAAGTGCAACCAGCAAATAGCTATTATTCTGTTTTATTACACGGTTTTGTTGAATACTCAATTCTAATTGGTCAATCACGGCGTTCTACGGTCTGTTATTTCTTTATAACAGACCGTTGCTATGGATGCAGTTCTGATGTCGGACTCTCATTCATTCAAGCCTATCGCTCCTTTATGGAGAAATCTTATGTTTAACAGAGATGTGCTATAGGTAAAAGCATAAAAAAGGGCTAATCGACTAAGGGTCCGTATTGTACTTTTTTTCAGGGCACAACGGCTGCGCCCCGAGATAAACACAGTTCAACTTTTGGAACGCTGCAGCGTGCGCCGCATGTCATGTGACGAGGAACAACCAATCACAGCTGGCAGATATCTTTTCTTTGTTCCGTAAATATCAGTCTACGGTAAATATATGGACAAGTAGTGCAGGGCTACCCAGAGCTTTACGATCTGTCCCATGGACTATTTTACTGGCTTCACCCTTTCCGTCCGGGGACGTCACAACATCCGGTTGAAAAAAGGTCAGCCATCGGTGAGGGGAGACTTTGTTTTGACTGAGTTTAGTTTAGTCAGCGAGGCTTTTACTGCTAAATTACCGCAACTTCATTGTCGTCATCGCAGCGTGCAGGTTTTGGTTGCTTAGTAATGGCAGGTGCAACCTCCCAAGCACCTTGGATACGCGTTTTTAGATGCTACATGTGAACGGACCCTAAAGAAATCTTAGTCGACTAAGACCAAAATGACCAATTAGTCGACTAATTCACTAAGAGGAGGCAGCTCTAATCATTTTTATGTGACTATAACATCTTTAAAATTGATGGAATAATGATTTGTTTGGAGAATAATGAGAAAGTTTTCACATCGTGGCTGGAGCAGTTAACCATTTTACACAATTATTGTCAGTAATTTGTTGGCGGAATTTTCTTTTGACCTAAACTTAAACTGTTTTACACACACACACACACACACACACACACAGACACACACACACACACACACACACACACACACACACACACACACACACACACACGTACTGTAACTGTCTAGACTAGTGCATCTCTTCACCTTTGTGCAGCATATTTTCTAAAGGAGGCAGCTCAGCACAGATACCTGCATCTCACACACTACCTTTAAATCTCTCCCTCTCCACCCCCCCCCCTCTCTTTCCCTACCGGCCCACTGCGCCGCCCTCCCAGTGCGAGCGCTCTGCTGGCATGGCTGGCATGGTGGAGTGCCGACAGAGCTGAGCACCAGGAACCTGTGGGCGCTGCTACAGTGGGAAAATAAACATCCCTGACTGACAGCTTGAAACAAGTGAGTTCCCACAGGCACAGATACAGCGCCGCTGCGCTGCCAGGCACACCGTACAAGAGCTCCGGTTTTGGCAGGAGAGATGAGTTTGTACATACACGTGAAAACAATACTGCTCATGAGCAGGAGCACTTATTCGTGGACTCACAACCCTTTCTAAATGGCACAAGTGTTGAGCTCAGCAGCAGCAGCAGCAGCAGGGCTCTCGAGACAGGTGCTTCCTATCCTTATGAGACAGTTTACTCTTCTGGCTGCATTGATTCTATTCATCTCATTGTCACAAGGCCGGCTCATCTGAGAAGCTTCAATAGAGCCACTTATTAACCAGCTACACAACATGCAGCCGGTCAATAATCTATTCAACAATCTGGAAATGTTTATTTAGTTGTACATACAGTGTACTCTGGATGTGCTGGCACCGTTGTGACGTTTGTCCCGTTGCCACTGTGGTTGTTCTGCCACTCTGTGTGTGTATGTTTTGGGTGGTTGACACCAGCTGTACTGGCTCGCTCCGTCTCTCAGCAGGTTCACACTGGGGCTAATGCAGCGCTAGCTCTGTCTGACCTCAGAGGTTATTGTTGTTGATGTGCCAGTCTGAGTGTGTGTGAGTGTGTGTGTGTATGTCTAACAAGACACCCCTGCGGGGTCTGGCTGCACTGATCCAGCTGCAGCAGTCTGCTTCTCCTCTATACACACACACACAACCTGGTTTTAGTTACTTAGAAGTACACTGCATTGACTTATATTCATTTCCTGAAGCCTTACCCTAACCATAAGCATTGCCACTACATGCCCCAACCTTTACTGTAACCTTAAAGGTGCTCTATATGATATCCAGAGCATTAATAAAGCAGCAAACAACTATTGTCTATGTAAAGATATAGAGGAGTAATGTCTACCTGAGCAGAGAATGAAGTCTTTCTCCCTCTGTGTGTGTTGTAATACGAGTTTCTCCTTGCTCTGTTGACATAGCCGGGCCGGCTGTGCATGCTTTTCATGCATGTCCGTGCATGTGAGCGTGCCCCACTGGTAGGGCTGGGCAATATGACAATATATATTTTCAAAATGATATAAAATGTTTTTCTATATCGTTTCTATCGCGATATAAGCTAGGCCTATATCTATTTCTCTTTGGCTGTACCGCAGAGGGCCAGCCTTACAAACACAAAAGTCTGTTACTGAGTGATGAAGCTACACGATTGGTTAATTCACACAGGAGTATACAGAAATAGGCTTTACTTGGTGGTTATTTCATGTAGACTATTTAGCTATTGAATTACCTGACAACATGCTATATTGAGATATATATCGTCATCGAGATATGAAATTACCTATATCATAAGATTTTGGCTATAATGCCCAGCCCTACCCTCTGGCTAGCTCACGCTCTGCACTGCTCTCATACGGTGGTTACAGCTGATAACATCATTGCGGATGTGTAGCACTCTCCCTCCGGTTCCCCTCCAGGTTAACACTGTTAGCTCTGTCAACACTTTTGCCATTGTTTTCACTGTTAGCGCTGTTAGCACCGGTAGCTGTGAGCCGGTGGCGGTTGTGTCTAGAAGGGAGCCCGCAAACTGCGAAATCTGATCTGTGATCTTCAAAAACACTCACGAGGCTCGCTGCCCGACAACCTATCCTAACCTCAAATATTCAAGGTCAATGCCTTACCTTAATCATTTGAGATATTTGAGATCAATGCCTAACCCTAACAATCTCGCGAGAGTTTCCCCAGTTTGCGGGCTCCCTTCTAGACACGACCGCCACTGGCTCAGACGTCACCATGTTGAGAGCCGTGCAGAGGCAATAGAAATGAAATCTCGCATTTAGCACATTTAAACTAATCCTAAACCTGCTTTAACCAAAAACCGAGTCTCAACCCTAAAATTCTATCTAGTGGGGACCAGCTTGAGTCCCCATAATGTGGCTGTGTGAACACATTTTAGTCTCCGCACTGTAGGTAATACACAATCTCATTCACACACACACACTGTGCCTCTTCTCTTGTTCCTCTCTATAATGTGCCATAATGGAGCATAGCTCCTCTGGCTGGGCCTCCCTGGGCCTTCCTGCTATTACATCTGAATGGGCCAGCATATGGCCTTTATGGCCGTACTGTTCTCTCTACAGGTCCCTGCAGAGAGAGGGAGAGAGGGAGAGCATTTCAACTGTCACAGAGGTGTACGCAGGGGCGAGTTTGAAAAGTAGCTCGGTTTGGAGTGTGTGTTGCGTAGGGTGTGTGTGTGTTTGCGTGGCGTTGTTTGTGTATATGTGTAGGAGAGGGGAAGAAGGAGGGGGACACGGGGAGCGTTAAATGAAGCAATTAATAAAATCATTTTCTACCCGGCTAAGGAGATAACAGCTTGGCACAGTACCACAAACCCATCAACACAACCCCCTCGCCTCCCCACCACTCATTTCAGCTTAAGGAAGACCCACACCGCTGCCCCTGATGGACCACTAACACACACACACACACACACACACACAGAGAGAGAGGGAGAGAGGGAGAGATGGAAGAGTACCAGTCATCGGAGCTTTCTACACTTGTTTACAGCTGCCAACACTAGAGGGCAGTGTGTAACTGCCGTCAAACTGCTGGACACACACACACACACACACACACACACACACACACACACACACACACACACACACAAACAGGCAGCGAGAACACAAAGCAGCCTGCATCACTGAACACAACAAACAAAGCCAGGAGGAACAGCACCCCACACACACACACACACACACACACACACACACACACACACACACACACACGCACACACACACTGAGTGCACACTCATTGTCATTCCTTGCTAACATTCCTGAGAGAGCGGCGGTGGCAGCAGTAGGTCTTCTGCTAGCTCATTGTATATAGCATGGCAACACGTCAGCGCAGAGATGGGAACACGCTATCAGGGGTGTTTTCTCCCAGAGGACGGCCGCGAAACGCTGACAGCCATTTAAACACGTTAGGATGCCACCAAATGATTTATATACATCTGTGATCCCCCTCCTTAGCTGAGAGCAACGTTCAGAGCTCGCAGCAGAAGTTTCACCAGCACACGGGGAAACGTCTCTGAACAGATACTGTACCGCGCTGCTGATAGGGACGCAGCACGCACAGCAGGAGACAAAGGCTACATTGAAATCCCTGTTTAACTGCAGTGACTGTTATCAACGGGTTTGAACTGAGTCTAACTGTAGCTACAGGCAGACAATGGACAGAGGAAACGTTTGCCGAGGACTGACTCTCGTTTTTTAAGTGTCTTGTCATTCAAGGAGAATTGTTGGGTATCATATTTGCCGCTGTCCTCTCAAGGATAAGCGGAGACGATAAGAGTCAAAGACGATTCCTCTCCCTCAGTAGGTTCAGTTCAGGCTGAGGTGAAAAGTTTTGCATGCGCACTCCCATCTGGGTCTTTTTGAGTCTTCTGCTAAACACAGTGCCATTTCAGATACGGTAGAAAAAGATGTGAAAATGTTTCAGAGACACAATCTGTTGGCGTCTTTTGTCCAGTGGTCAAAGAAGTCGAACACTTTGTTAGAATCGGTTCGGGAAATATGTGTATTTCCAAGAACCTAACAACCTTGTAATAGAGAGGCGAAGTCCCGCCCCTTCCGGTGGACCACCATGGGACCTTATTTCGGAAAAATATGAGCACTGTCGCCCTCACAGCAAGAGGGTCGCAGGTTCAAACCCCGCTTGGGGCCCTTCTGTGTGGAGTTTGTATGTTCTCCCCGTGTTAGCATGGGTTTTCTCCGGATTCTCCGGCTTCCTCCCACAGTCCAAAGACATGCAGGTTAGTTTCATTGTTGACTCTAAATTGCCCGTAGGTGTGAATGGTTGTCTGTCTCTATGTGTCAGTAATGTGATAGGCTGGTGACCTGTCCAGGGTGAACCCCCGCCAGGGTCAGCTGGGATTGGCTGCAGCCCCCCCAACGAGCCTGAATAGGATAAGCGGTTACAGATAATGGATGGATGGATGGATGAACGGTAGTCAACGGCGAGAGAAAAATATTTTTTTGACCCCGTTTGAATTGCGCCAAGAATCACACAGATGTTTTAAAAGATAATTTAAAGTTAAGAAAGTCTCAGTTTGTTGTAAAACTGTTGAAGTATCAGACTGTGAAAATATGTAATTAGAAAGACGACACATACAAAAGTCGTGTAAGTGACGTCTCTCTCGCTGAAGCTACGATGCCTGTTTAGTTTGTACTGGGATTTATCAAGCCTCCAGGCAGAGCGCCGGTCGTTGATGCCAACTTTCGTAGTGGCCAAACGGCGGTACTACAACTTCCGTGTCCGTCACGTGATGCCATTGGGCCCAATAAGACTTTTTCCCATAGACTTAGATTGGGAAAGAGACGTCTGTAACTCAGCGGATAATTTTTTTAAGGTACTGAACTACACAGTATGAAAACTTGATTGTCCCTTTTTTTAAATCATGAGGCCCTAAAAGTTGTAAAATGCACTAATAGCCGAATCCAGAGTTATTCTCCTTCCTCTGTTCATGTGAGTGAGCCCCAGACCAAGGCTGGAGCGAGGGCTGGGAGGCGGGGGTTAAAGGAAACGCTACTGCGCCTGTTTTATGGGCCCGATGGATGCGGAAGATCGCCGGATGATCCGGGTACTTTATCTCTCAACAGTCGAGCCATTTTGGCTTCATGCGCCACTGAGCAACTCTCATAGGAATGAACGGGAGCCCGCCTACAACGCTGCATCCAGTTCTCTTTATAAATCCGTGGGATGTACTCACACCACCAACGGGTCTCGCTCGTTCTCTCTCTTCCCGGCTGATTAAAAGACCAGGAGTCGCTGGATAAAACACATCAGGTAAGATAACGTTTCATTTGTGCGTGGAACATATAGGTTAGCTAGCTAGCTAGTGTTGGTGACGTATATTGTGCGAGACGAGAGATGTAGTTCACTGAGTGGTTTCACACAAAACTAAATGATACTAAGACAAATTGAGACTTTCTTGACTTGGAAAATTATCTTTTAAATTGACAAACATCATATGTGTGATTCATGGCACGGTATCAAAAATGTATTTGTCTCTCTCCGTTGACTACAGTACATATTTTTTCAGAAATAAGGTCCCATGGTGGTCCACCGGAAAGGGTGGGACTTCACTTCTCTGTTATCTTTCTGTCTCAGTCACCCAGGATCTACATCAGTCTACATTAACCGCTGAAGGACCAACACCGACCCTGACCAAACACTGACATACCCCGAGCCACCATTCTTCAACCATCCCTCCATGATTTTCAGTCTCCCATTCACGTTTAAAAGCACTTCACCTTATTTATCTGCATTTTTGTAACACAAGTGACCAGCATGAAGATCAATCTTACCTTTGATAAATAAATTACTGAGAGCAGATGTCTCCCTAATTCACCATGTGCCTGCCATGTCTCAGCTTTGAACAGGTTCTCGAGTTTGTCTTTGATACCTTGTTGTTTAACGTGTAATCAAACCTAATCCTCTTGTTGTGCTTTTTGGTGTTCTCCCTGAAGAGTCACAATTACCTGCAGTCAAACACGCTGCCCTTGACTTTGGATCTCTTATTTGGCAAAAGGAGCCATTCCAGTTTAGTAGAAAGAGGCTGCCCCCACCCTGGTTTATAGACTTAATGGAGCACATTAACAGGGACAGATGATGAAAAACTCACTTGTTCAGTGCTTGAGCACATACATTTGGGTATCTGGAGTTCCTACCAACCCACAAACTGTGAAATACTGTAAGACAATCCAGTCAGTTTTTTTGTGGGTTCTCTAGATCAGAAAACATGTGATTCAACATTCAGATCTGGCTCCCCTTCCTATGTCACATACAGATAAAGGCTCATTACAATATATCGCCCACAGCTTGAGAACTACCTTTGCAAAGGTGCACCATATTTTTCTCACTAGCCAATCAGAGCAGACTGGGCTTCTTAAAGAGACAGGCGCTAAAACGGAGCGTTTCAGACAGAGGGTGAATACAGGTATATTCAGACAGACAGTATATTGAAAAATAATGTGTTTTTTCAACATTAAAGCATGTAAACATGCTCTAGTAGAAACCCAAAACACAAGTATGAACCTTGAAATGAGCATGATATGTCCTCCCTAGTACTAAGAGAATAAAAGCTGTTTCTCAACAATGCAATGTGAAAATACGGTGCGGAAAATCCACATTCGAATTTACGGAATTGACAACTATGCACACCAGGTCCGGTGTGAATTATCTGCGTTGCCGTGTTCCATTTTCGCAATAAGTTTCCTCCTAAATAGTGCCGTGTCCTCTCCACACAACAAAGACAGAGAATGTCTAACGTTAACTGCACAATACATAAACTAACCGGACCCCAAATGTGATGCTAACGCTAACGTTAGCTGTTGTAGCTAGCCCCACTCAGTGACCAACATTAGCAAATGCATATGAGTTACATTACCAACTTCATCATATCCCAGCTGCTGGGCGATCTCAAGCCACGTATTGTTTTTTACTTGGTTGTTGAGGTAGTAGCGTTTGTCGTATATTATTGGGTGTTGAGAAGGGGACGGCCCATTGTTACTCCGAAACTCAAATAGTCCAAAAAATGTCTCGTAGGACAGAACAAAGCACATGGCTAATTATTATGCAGAATGACGAAGATATTTATTTAACATCAGTTGGAAGACAGATTTCATTGGTCAAACATAAATTTCCGCAGGCGGAAATCTGATGAAATCGAGATCCGTCCGAATATTTTGCACGAATGTTCCGCAGGCGTGTACAATTATTCATAAGAACCCACAAAATCAGTATTTATAAATTTCCGTGCGTGACAAAAATCCGTGCTTGGTGTGAAACGGCTTTGAGGCCAACAAAGAGGGATTTTTGGGGCATTATTTGACAGGTGGACCATTTAAATCTCTAAAGAGCCAATTTTTATCTAATCTGCTTTTCCCTGGACAGAAGCCTAACGCTCCTGTTTATGCTGGTTTCTTCCTGATTGGTGTCTCCCTTTCTCATTGTTTTATTATTTAATGTCTATATACTGTATAATGTATGCATACAGTATTATTTTATTATTTAATGTCTATATATACTGTATGCATATACAGTATTATTTTATTATTTGATGTCTATATACATGTGCTGTATGCTTGTACAGTAAACATTTTCCTGATATATTTCATTTCTGTCTACGGAGCAGCAGATGGGTGATGAATCCATCAACTGTCCACTTTTGTCGTCAGCTGTCATTTTTGTGATCACACATCTCTGAAGGCCAATAAAAAAAATTTGTGAAAGACTTTCCTGAAGTCTCAGTGTCCTCTCTCCTCCTCCTCCTCCTCCCTGTCATTAACTCCGTCTTTCCTCGCAGCCTCTCCTCCCTCTTTCTCCTCCCCCCCCCCGTCATCTCCCCCTTTGCTCGTCCTCCCCAGAGGGCCATGATGCAGCAGTGGTGGACTTTCGCTGAGAGGAGGATACCAAATGTATAAAGATCCTCACACCGAACACAGCATTTCTCTCCCAATTTTTCTTTTTCTCCTCCTTCCTACCAGGAGTCCGACGCCCAGCTCATCCTGTGAGCTACAGATTAGGGGAGGACGCCCTCCTCCTCCACCCTCCACCTCCATTTTTCCTCCACTGTCCCTCCTTTGCCCCTCATCCCTCTCTCCCAGGACTGTAGCCAATAACAGTGTTGGGGTCACCCATGTTAATTACCGCGTTAGTGCAACTGGGAAAAATATAATGCAACACACACACACAGAGCGCACGCGAACAGTTCACGGAGTTGGTGAGTAAGCATGTGTCACTGAAGCTGTGTGTGTGTGTGTGTGTGAGAGAGAGCGAGAAAATAATAGTTTCAAAGACAAGCGAAATGGAGAGAGTGAGGAAATGTCACGGAGAAGGATGCCAGGCGTACGAAGGAGAGAGGAGAGGGAGAAGGTGGCGGGAGGAGGAAGCAGACCCGCGGATGAGAAATGACTAAAGCACGGAGAAAAATTCTGTGTTAGTCGATGCAACCCATTCACAACTCCACATCAAAAACATAATAAACATTGTTGAAACTTGACCTCCAGTGTAACTGAGATGAGAATGTGAGTAAAATCTCAACAATATGTGGGAGGGAAAGATAGAAAAAGAAGAAAAAAAAAATCTGCTTCCCCTTCATCTGAATGAATAAATGAACTGCAGAAAACTCACTAGCCTGCATTTTCAGCAGAGACCGCAGCCATTAGTTCACCAGGGAGTGAATGTCAGCTACCTAAGCAGCAGTGTGTGTGTGGTTTCAGCTCTAGCTGAAGTTGAAAGATGCCATATGAACACGCTACAACGCATTGAAATATGCTGCTGTTCTGGCAACGCCGTCTGCTTGATTTAGGGAAATGTGATGTTAAGTTTGGGGAGGTGCAGAGAACATTTGTCGATGTTTTTTTTGTGTTATGCAGACTCTCTGTTCACACTTTTATTTATTTTTTTATTTCTTTACATTTGCCTGCTTTGATGCTCAGATTAGCTGAGCTGAGCTAAGAGAAGAGAAGAGAAGAGAAGAGAAGAGAAGAGAAGAGAAGAGAAGAGAAGAGAAGAGAAGAGAAGAGAAGAGAAGAGATGAGGAGAGGAGAGGAGAAGAGAAGAGAAGAGAAGAGAAGAGAAGAGAAGAGAAGAGAAGAGAAGAGAAGAGAAGAGAAGGGAAGGGAAGGGAAGGGAAGGGAAGGGAAGGGAAGAGAAGAGAAGAGAAGAGAAGAGAAGAGAAGAGAAGAGAAGAGAAGAGAAGAGAGTGAATACTGCAGCGTTGGAAAGAAACCATCCATCCCTCCTTTCTTCTCCCTGTCTTCCCTCTGACCATCCTGTCTGTCTGTCTGTCTGTCTGTCTGTCTGTCTGTCTGTCTGTCTGTCTGCCATGCACACAGGGTCTATTTATGGAAAGCAATGTCACTCATGCAACACCATCAGATAGCTTTCTCCCTGGCCTGCTCACTGCTCATACATCATTAACATTCTCCACGACCCCTGCACACGCACGCATGCACGCACACACGCACACACGCACACACGCACACACGCACGCAGCACACGACATGCTGCCAATCAACCAGCACAACATCAACGCAGGCAAGTGGCTCTACAGTTCCACACTGTGTATTTACACACCAGGCATACTAAACGTCCAATAGGAGCACATTAGTAAAACACGCTTGATCACTAATAACATGCAGAGCATTATGGAATACTGCACATTTTGTTATTCTTACATGCAAACAGCAAAGAGAGTCTTTGACTAAATACGTATACAGTAATGATGTTACGCTGTGCCGAGGCTTCAGAGCGTGTGCCGAGTAATCCAGGAAGTTTTTTGTGAAGCGCACATCGAGGCTTGTATCGTCTTAGAACAATGACGTAACTGAAGACGCCCCAAGCCGAAACACAGTTGAGAAATTATTGTTCCTGAATAAAAACGAATAATGTCTCCCCCTGTATCATTTTCCTATAGTTACACAAGCACATTTACTGCCCTCTGCCCAGTTAAACCACTGCCTCACATCTGTAATATATCTGCCTGTTTTACACTCTTTGACCAATAGGTGGTTTTGTGTGCACATGAAGCCTCGTGAAATGAACCCTTTTGTCAACCAGTTTGCTGGAGAGCTTCAACGCTTCATGAAGTATACAGCTATTCGAGCTGCAACTAAACAAACTAAACATGGTAAATGTAAAGAAACAGGTGATAATTTTCTAGATTGAGATTTTAGTACTTAAAAGTAGTTCAACAGTTTTAAAGGAGACATGTCATGCTCATTTTCAGGCTCATACTTGTATTTTGGGTTTCTAATAGAACATTTTGACATGCTTTAATGTTCAAAAAACACATTATTTTTCTCATACCGTCTGTCTGAATATACCTGTATTCACCCTCTGTCTGAAACCCCCGTTTTAGCGCCTGTCTCTTTAAAAACCCCTCCAGAAAAAGCCCAGTCTGCTCTGATTGGTCAGCGTTTCCCGGACTTCTGCATCTGCCCTGTCACCGTCTTCACAGCGCCAATCAAAATGATGTTCCCATTCAACGAAATTACATTGTGAATTGCGTTTAGGGGAAACATATTTTTACTACGAATAACATTTGTTTTTGACTGATTACAAATATGTTTTTGATGATAGTCTGCGGAAATCCGTGTAGGAGGTCGGGGTGGTGGATGGGTCAAACAAACAGCAGATTTTCGCCCAGGAGACCGGTGTTCATGTCCCATGTAAAGCTAAAAGTCAACGTTCACTTATTCCAATCTAGATGTTTTGTTGCCGAAACCTAATCAAGTAGTTTTGTTGCATTTTTTTGTTTCAATTTACAACGTTAACCACGTGTTTAAAATTGCGACTGTAATCTGGGAGAAAATACGTTTCCCTCGAAACATAATTGAGAATGCAGTTTAGTTGTATGGGAACGCAATTTTGTAGGAGACGGGGCTGTGTCACTGCAGCCGGGGACTCACTGTGTGTGTCAACTACTTGTAGTTTAGCGGCACTTCTACTGGTGACTGTATAGTTGTGACATCACAATTTACGGAAGTCCTGGCGGCTCGTTTAAAAGGCACAGTATCTGAATACGGACTGCATTTCTCTGTGAATTGAGCGTTTTGATACTTTCACAATATTTATATAGCACCTACACCTGCTTTGTAATTATAAAACACATTGGAATATCACTTTCTACAATGTGGGACCTTTAAATGAAAACAAATTTTCACCCTTGCCAATGAGGTGAATATCTCTGCGGGTGCAGAAATCTGAAAGTTTGAAAGTGTTACTAGCTTAATGTGTGTCAAATGAGGCTTGCGTGCGTGTTCGCTTGTGAGGCAGAAAGGAGAGCGTGATGGAAACAGAGAGAGAGAGTGAGTGTGACCTCGTCAACCTCCGAGACAGCCTTCAGAGAACAGTGATGACACGAGGAATTAGTAACACAAGTAACACAAACCAGAGAAAATAGCTTCCTCTCATCTCCTCAAACACACACACAAAAAAAATCTACAAGCACTTTCACTTGTTCACTAAAGGAACATTTAATATTTGGGCAGATACAACACATCAAAAAAGCTCTTTAAAAGTCAGCTTCAGGCAGAGCACCAGGAGTTAACAACCCGAGCGTGGACATATGGGACGGAGGCAGAGAGACAGAGAAGGGAACACATCTGGACAGGGATTAGGACAGCTAAAGAGGCTAAAAAAGGAGGAGGAGACAGAAGGATAGGCTTAGCGCTGGCTGTGGGAGGGGCAGGCGTGTGATGTTGTTGTGTGATGGGTGAAGGTGGGGGTGGGTGAGCGATGAAGTCAGCGAGAAAGTTCTTACTTGAAAGAAGCCCGGGGGCATGGGTCCTCCTGGCATGCCATCATTGGGTGGCATGTTGCCCATCACTGGACTTGGAGCAGCGGCCGCACTCTGGAAAAAAACACAAGAAACCACAGTTTACTCTCAGTATTCATGTTTGATAGTGCAATCAGGTGGTAAAATAATCCTGTGTTCACTGAAAACAATGGAAAGAGAGATTATGGCGTGCAGAAATTATCTGCCACAAAACTTCCAACCCTGATTACGCTCACGGAAAATGGAGCAATTACCGATAACTGATGAAGATATGATTATTTAGTCACAGTGATAAATGATTTGACAAAGGACACAAACAATGTAGACAGTTTAGGGGGAACATTAAGACTTCAGAGTGCTTCCAGTAGAGTAGTTTGTATGATGCGCCATCTGACAGCCTAACCAATCAAACCAGAATCTAGCTGAACTTGCAGATGTGAGAGCGGCGTAGGGTTATGAACAAATGCACAGCTCCTGTTTCTACCTCTGACACAAAGGAGACTGTTTTCAGATCTGCTCCTATTTGCTCTATTTCCTCTTAGTCCATTACTGTCTAGCAATGTTAAACTTATCAACTTATCCTCATACAACGGTTTCTATGGTATCTTACGAAAAGTTATTCCTCATTATTTACTGCGTTTTCCTACGAATGTCCACCAACATGTGTCAATTTCCACTCGTTACAGGCATGCAATCTTTTTGAAAATGTACATTAACACAAACTCTGATTGAACAATAATATTCCTAAATGTCAAAAACCCAACACTTCCTGCAACTGCTTCAAATTAAAAGCCTTCCAGTGGTGCCTCCATATAGGGCTGGAGCCAGGCGGCAAACTCCAGGTCTGAAAAGTGAGGCCAATGTAGAGGTGCCTTAAACCTTCATTCTTTCTAACAGCCAGCAGGGGGCGACTCCTCTGGTTGCAAAAAGAAATCTGATTGTATAGAAGTCTATGAGAAAATGAGCCTACTTCTCACTTGATTTATTATCTCTTATTATTATTTAGTTTATGGTCTCAGTCGCTAGTTTCAAGTCTTCTTCAATACAGCATGATGTTCATTTAGTAAATTATGGTCCCATTTAGAGTCAAATAGACCATAAAGCAGGAGATGCTTTATGGCGTGGCTACCTTGTGATTGACAGGTCGCTACCACGGCGTTGTCCGGTCTGGGAGTTGCCCCTGTTTTCGTCTTACAACTTTAACCCTTTCACAGTGTGTTTTCAGTTCATGAAAGTAAATTATAATCTTTTTGCTCCCCTGGTCTTATTCAGCGTTCCGTTGTACTCAGCTCCACCCTCTCGTGTCACTTCTGGTTGCAAAAAAACAAGATGGCGACGGCCAAAATGCCGAACTCAAGGTTTCAAAACGGCAGTCCACAACAGTCTATGGCTGGAGCTCAAAATTCAATACAACTCCCTGAGTAATTTATAATAATAAAGGATTATCTTATAATTTGAAGAAGAAAGATATGCTTTTCTACAAAATTTTAATTTATTGAAATTAATTTATCATTAGATAAGGAAATATGTTATTAAAGAATAAAGTTATAAGAATAAAACTCAGATCAAGCTCTCCTTGCCAGCTCTCAACACTTTTTATACTCAGTGCTACACACATCTCATTGGGTTAACATATTGAGGTTTATTACCCTGCCAAACCCCCTTGCTTTAGTAGATTTTGTTAAAATTCCTAGCAGTGTTTAGGTCCCACTTCATATTGATGAAGAACGTAAAAAATGTAAATCAGCACCATAATCTTGATTTATACAGAGCAGCCTTTTATTCCTGCATGCAACCCCAGTTTGAATATGGCCTCCAAACACATTTCTGGCAATATTTCCTTCATCTTTGCTCTCAATTATAATGATTTTCAACATCGGGGAGAAGACAGATGTGACGCTCGCTGCTCTGGTTTTCTTCTGAGGCAGCGAGGCTGACAGGCGGTGTTTGGTCATGACTGCTTTGTCAGAGCTCGACATTCACACATGGCCGACGCGATGAGAGAGGGAAACAAAAAAGTTATTTTCAATCAGTGTGTGGAGCCAGTTCGCGTGTTACAGGAGCCAAAACTGGGGAAGATTATTAAGCTACAAACAGCCGTTCTTCCACACTGACACACTGTCCTCAAAGGAAAAACAATGAAATAGTATCAAACATTTAAAGCAGCAGTAGGCAGGTTGGAGCAAATATGATTCAAAAAAAGTTATTTTTATAAAACGGTCGCTATATCCTGACAGTCGTGAAAATTATCATGTTCCTCTGGTGTCCTCCGAAGATTTCACAGACCGGAGGAAAACAACCAATCAGAGGAGCAGCTGTCAATCACTCGCGAACTCCGATTAAACAAATTCCAGTAACAGAATATTGATTCATATGATCAGCGCTGTCTAGTTTGACCGTTTGATCGGAGTTTGCGAGTGATTGACAGCTGCCTCCGTTGAATGAACAGCCAATAGGAACGCTCTCTCTCTGAAATGACCTGTGATTGGCCAAAGTCTCCCGTCACGGGCTAGATTTTCTAAAAAAAAACAGAGCCATGAGGAGGTGTAGAAGTCTAGTTTTCTCTCAGAACACTTGCATTACAATAAGCTGAAAGGTTATTATGGATTTTTTGCCCAATGATGCCAAAAGTATTCTGCCAACTGCCTCTTTAAAGCAACCTATATTTAAGTGACTTATAGTGCGAATAATGATGATGATCTCAGTGGCAAACACAGAAGTATCTTGACGACGTTACACTTCAGGTCAAAACATTAGACTTTGACACCACAGACTGCGGTTTGCATCCCGTCTCTTACAACAGTCAGAACCATGACCACAGTCTTTCCCTAACCTTATCCAAGTAGTGTTAGTTACCTAAACGTAACCATATGTTAACCATGGAGGGAGGCGGCAGATCAGAAAACTGCTCATATAAATCACAAGTCCAGGTTACTACAGAAGCTTTAATATTGCTTTTTTAATTTCACAACGTCTGTTGGCTACCGAACAATCATAGACTCTCCACAGAATGTACAAACACACAGCGCTGTCCTGCCGCCCCTCCCCCCACTGTAACTAGAGCTTCACTCACTTCCAGAGCAAACAATCCCTCCATCCCTCGGCTGACCCGCACGGCCCAGACACTAACTAACAGGCCCCGGGGCCATGAGGCAGCAGGACACACACATGCACACACACATGCACACACTGCACTGCAATGGTAAGAGGGTGTGAATCTGTGGGACTCGCACAAATCATAAGAGACTCACAGAGTGTGGACATGGACATGTCCACAGGAGTCAGACACAAGCAGAGAGAGACATTTAAAGAGACAGACCTGGCAAACAGGAGGGATGGAGAGAGAAGAAGAGACAGAGGGATCTCTCAAAGGGTGATGAGAGGTCGGACAGTGAAGAACAGTCTGCTAAAGATGCTACTATCGTACTCTGAGGTCTGTGAGTGTGTGAGCTGTATCATTTCCTCCGAGCCTCAACAGTAGACAAGCATGAAGTCAAGAGTATCTACTGCTGGAATAGCCATATTCACAGGGGTCCCTTGACCTCTGACCTCAAGATATGTGAATGAAAATGGGTTCTATGGGTACCAACGAGTCTCCCCTTTACAGACATGCCCACTTTATGATACTCACATGCAGTTTGGGGCAAAAACCATGCAGTTGTTTGATCGCAGTATTATGTTATTTCTGCCTATTCTAAAATGGTGTTTTTGAATATTTCTAAACTAAACAGTCTTGGAATTACATTAATTGGGTCTGACTGTAAAGCTGAGACTCTTGTGGATTCAATGAGCCAAATTGAATTCATGCTGCCTCCCTGATAAATGATGGATTTAACCTGTTTTCTTGCAGCTGGCTTGTTAGGCACTTCAACCACAGCACCTCTAATCTTCTCGGTTATTGGTTAATGATCGGTTAATGAGTGTTGGCTATCCGTCAGAAAAAAAATTCCAATTTATGCCTTGGTGACGCAGCAGAGCAGACAGCTAGCAGCTAGCAACCTGTGACGGCACACACCTATCACTCAAAGTGACCACGCCCTAAATCATGCCGAACTTTAAGCCTTAATATAAAAAATTCACCCCCGTACAGTTGTCATGAGCGGGGATTATAGCATGTTCCAGGCTGTAAACATGTTTATTTCTGCTGTAAGGTTGGGCATTTTAACGTGGGGGTCTATAGAGTACTGTAGGGATGACGTATTTTTGGAGGCCAACCAGGAAGTTAGCATCTGAACCCTGGGTTCCCTCGCGAGTATACAAAACGAGGCTGTAAAGGTGGACGTTTAGTAGTCTCATTTAGCCTCTTGTTAGCAACCGCCTTTTTTAAGACACGAAATAACACAATATTTACGAACATATTTTAATTCGTAGAACAAAACGTTAAACCACCACAGACCTTATTTTAGGCATCTAACTAAAAACCCATTGACTTCCACACGAGGGAGCCGGAAGTGCTAAAGTGCTAACTCATTTCCGGGTTTTAGGATTCATTCCTGCACCACTCTATGAGGATTGACTCGCTTTTGGAGGCAGCCTCAAGTGGCCATTCGAAGAACTACAGTTTTTGGCACTTCTGCTTCATTTCTCAGCTCCGGAGGTTGCCTCTTGATCTAGACCCATCTGACCTCAACTGCGCCCTATAAAGCGTGTAATTGTGAGCTGTTATCGAACAATGGGAGAGCAAAAACAATAGGCTAAATGCTGCATATTACACACACACAGTTAACCAGCTGTGGCGTATCGGAGAGCATTATCTGCTCAGGGATCAGCAGAGAGAAAGAGAAAAGGAGGATGGAAGATGGAGAAAAGGAAGAAAGGAGGTGGCTGGATGAACAGGCAGGCAGGGCATCTCAGGGAGAGGAGGAGGAGGAGGAGGAGGAGGAGGAGGAGGAGGAGGAGGAGGAGGAGGAGGAGGAAGACTGAATGGAAGTGGTGCTGGCATGCAAGTATGTGTGGCGAGTGTGTGTGTGTGTGGCTGCCTCAACCAGCCAACGAGGCTCCACAGTACTCAGGTGAAGCGGCAGCAAAAGGCCCCTTCTCCTAGTTGCCATGACAACCCCGACCTCAGCTCCTGCTCTCCAGTGCCCATTAAAACCCTCAGGCCGTCAATCATCAGCATGGCCAGGGAGCAGAGAGAGAGAGAGAGAGAGGGAGGGACAGAGAGAGAAAAAAAGGAGAAAAGAAAGAGAGAGAAAGAGAAACAGAGATGGAGTTTAAAGCAGCCTGTGGCTTTTGATAGCTGCCCTGTATCTCCCTCTTTTTTCTCTCTCTGCACACAAACAAACCCGATACACACAATATACCTGCTCAGTGTTAACTCCTCACACACATCACACTCCTCTGTCTCACTCTCTCTCTCTCTCCACCTCCTTCAAAAAAAACCATCTACAAAAAATCTGAGCTGCCTTTTCATGACATCATCTTCATTCATTTCCAATCAATTTTCATACAAGCGATCTTCATTCAGCATCCCATTTTAACTAATGATCCCGCTTGTTCGCTATATAACATCTTCAGTCTTAATTCTGCAGACATCCATACCTCCTCCTTCATATCGGAAAAAAGAGCGTCTAGATCAATTAAGTATTCAATGTTTTTCAAATCTAAAGCTCTCTGTCCATTTATTCTCTCCTCTCTGTTGTCTGGCTCTGACTGTGCAGTTTATATTTTAAAGAATAGTTTGGTTTTTTGATAGAAACATAAATTCCTAATGTGACTAATATGCCTGTTTCATTAAAAGGTGTTTCTTATCTTCCAAAAGCTAAAACAGGAGATGCAAAAGGTTAAGTAGGCGGACGTTTTACTGGCGTCCGCCAGTCGCTTTCAGTCCAAAATGGTGGAAGCGTAGCTCTGCTGCTGGACGCTGATGTTGCAATGGAGCGAACGATTGACTTTCACTTCTCGGCAATACATATGATCTTTGATACAGTTTCCACCGCGGTTGCTATTCTCGCGTGCTTTTGTGATCTCGTGATCTCCTGATATTGCAAATCCAGCTGCCTGGCAAGGTCAAATTTAGGCAGACATGGAGGAGGAGAAGGAAGTAGAACAGGAGGCATCCCAACCAACCCAAGATGAGGAAGAACTCTGGTTACACGATTACCAGACATTTGCACACTTTAGTTTATTTTGACAGTGCTTTGTCGGCTATTTGAAATGAGAGATGAGCAAATCCTGCAGGAAAATTCATGTCTTTTTTTCTTTTGCAAACTATAAATATAAATTTGTGTGATTTTTATATCACTGACTGAAGTCAGGCTGGTACTTATTTGTTAGTGGCATCATGTGAAACTAGAAAACCTAAGGAATCCATTGGTACCAACCATGTCATACTAGCTTGTCGGGAAGGAAACTAAATAACGCTGATAACTTATGCAAAATTTTAGCAAGGAAAAACTAGCATGGCCATTTTCAAAGGGGTCCCTTGACCTCTGACCTTTCAATAATAAACATATGCATACATTTGCATAAAGCAGCATATTTTTCCACTCCCATGTTGATAAGGGTATTAAATACTTCACAAATCTCCCTTTAAGGTACATTTTGAGCAGATTAAAAATGTGCGATTAATTTGCGATTAACTATGGACAATGGATTAAATATTTTAATCGATTGACAGCCCTACTTAAAACCTATAACACTTGAAATCATTGTTCTCGGGAACCTTAAAGCTTCCATTTTGAATGAATTTTAATTTTACCGTTTTGAGTCTGTTTTTAACTCAAATGTGAGGCAGTTGTTTTTTTTTTTGTATGGAAGTTCCAATTAAAGGTAGAAAATAATCAAATATGATGAAGTATGGTATGGTTATTTTAAACCATTTATTAATTGAATTTACAGAACAATTACTGTATCGTGATATATACCGTTACCGTGATATAAAATGACATACACCGTGACAGAATATTTTGGCCATATTGCCGACCCCTAGGTCAAAGAATTATTAATTAAATGACACAAACGTGAATTTTCTTCCATGCTGTCTGCACCTCATAAACAGCCAGTTTGAGCTTAATACTTTTTCATGTAATAAATATAAAAAGGGCATCACAAGGGGAGCATTTGACAGTGTTGAAAGTCTTGTATATAAACAGTAGTTAACAATTTTTGAACTCAGAAGCTGGACAAAGTAGAGACTACTCTGTTTCTTTGATCTTATATTTGAGCTGAGACTCAACACATATTCAAACTGTAGGCAGAGACATTAAAAAGGCATCTATGAGTTTTTTCCTTCTGAGTAAATGACAAAAAAAATCCCTTCTGTAGTTATCATGGGTCATGTATTTGATCATTTCCTCTCACAGGAGGGGGTCTGCTCCCCTTTTGCTCCTGGTTGTGATCCTCTTTAGCTCCCCGGCGGAGGCTGGCCGGCTAGCTGGCTGGCTGGATGGCCCACAGACAGAGAGTGAGCGGCTCTATCAGTCCGGTGATCAGACCTCGGCTTCCAGGGGGTAATGGATCTGCTGTTATCTGGGTCCAGACAAGCAGGCCAACACACTGCTACCTGCTGGCCACAACAACAAACTGATACCGACCTGTTAGGGCGTGCACGTGTGTGTGCGTGTGTCGGTGAATATGTGTGTGCGCAAGCCTATGTTTCTTTCACATCGTAAGTGCTCAGCCTGACCTCCACACACACTCTACAGTATATATCTCAGACACACACAGAAGCACTGTAGCGTGTTCACACACATATAAAAATGTCCATTATGTCACCACACAAAGTTTTCACACACAGATACACACACACAGTCCAACTCTTCTACAATCTTACATTATTCACACAAGTCTCTCTCTCATTCTTCTGTTTATACCAGCTAGTACATTCTCTCTATTTTCACTGTCTGCTCCACACACTGCTGAAAAAACAGGCTGAAGCTAGGGGTGTCAGAAAATATCGATCTTTAAAGTTAAAGTTTTTAAGTTACTGGCATCATAGGAAACTAGAAAACCTAAGGAATGTCGAGAAGGAGAATAAATAACGCTCCAAATGTACGCTAAATTTTGGCGAGGAATAGCTGGCATGGCCATTTTCACATGGGTCCCTTGACCTCTGACCTCAAGATATGTGAATGAAAATGGGTTCTATGGGTACCCACGAGTCTCACCTTTACAGACATGCCCACTTTATGATAATCACATGCAGTTTTTGAATGCAGTACTAATGTGTTATTTCCTCCTACTCTAAAATGGTGTATTTGAATATTTCTGCATACTGAGGTCCCTAAACAGTCTTAGTATTACATAAATTGGGTATCACTGTAAAGCTGAGTCTCTTGTGGATCCAATGAGCCCAACTGTATTCATGTGTGATGATGTTAGTCCCCATAGGAGCCATTTCATATAGTGAGACCATTTTTTTGAAACTTGACCTCATTGTATTTAATGACGTGACCTCTAGGATAATCACAGCCTCATGAAACTTTACAGCCACAAACTAGAGACCTAGAGCATTCAGAGGATGGATGGCTTTCCTAGGTAGATTGACAATAAGGGGGTTTCTGAGCAGTTTCCGGAACAGAAGCACTCGCCATCTAATCGCTGAAAAATGCAATTCTTGCAGAAATCTCCAAATGTCAAAAGGTTTTGATCCCAAATTCCTCAAGGTCTTGGTGTCTTAATGTGGTATTTTGGAGGGATTATTGATCATTTTTTTCAATTCTCGAGTGGTAAAAATGGTTAAATTTAGCACCAAATCTTTGTAACAAATGGTATCAACCAGCCAAAAATTGCTGCAACAACTTATGACACATAATAGAGCATGGGGATGGCAATCATATACTTCAATCATAATGTTCTAAGCTCTTATACACTTTAGCAATTCATTTTAATTCATTAATTAATTCATGACTGGAGCAACTTGACACACTGCTGAAGCACATCTCAAATTAATCTTCATGTTCCCAGCTTTCAGGTGATGTAAACAACTTCTATGTGACATCTACTGCTGACCTGCTATCTCCCCCTATAGACCCCCTGTACCCCCCTAAAAAAGACAAAAACAGGTCTAATGTGGGTCTCAGAGGGTTACTGTAAAGACTGATTCTTCAGTTAAAACTGTCGCCTGTGCCGGCATAAACAGGGATGTGTACGTTCGGATGTGTCCACGCACGAATGTCTGCCGACACCGTGTGTCTGCAGACTGATTTTGCAGACAAACGGCTGGTTTCATCTCCGTAATCTCCGTAAAAACCAAACCAGGAGTTCCCTCTCCACGCCGCTCCCAACTGTCATCGCCATCACCCCTCTCCTCCCGACTCCCCGCATTAGTCCTTCTGTCACAGCCCTCCTTCTCCTCCTCTCCCCTCAGCTTCAAGTGCTCCAATAACTCTGTCACTGAAGTCAACTCTATAAAGATTAGCGAGGAGGCAGCAGTGTGTAAGCGGGGCTGCCGGCCGACAGACGGGTGTAATCGATGGAAGACGGAGAGCTGCCAGGAACCAACCCTGTGACATGGAAATGCCCTCCACGGCAGGAGGCGTGCATACACATACACACACACACAACAGGTATGCAGTCAAATATGCTCACACACACACACAGCGACGATGCATGGGAGCATACTGTATATATTACACACACACACATGGCGATGCCTTCCCATAGCTCCGGCAGCTGTTATGTCAATCAGGTGAATTAATTACCGGTAAACAAATCTGCTTGGGATCCCCCAACAGAACACACACAAACACAAACAAACACACACATAACCCTCCTCCTCCTCCTCCTCCTCCTCCTCCTCCTCCTCCTCCTCACTCCGCCTCTGTCTCCGTAGCATCTCGTCACAGCATCAGGGCCCCAGGAGCCCGGAGCTGCCTCCCAGCTACCCAGGCACCGCTCGGAGCTGGAAGCCCAGAGGGAAGGCGCCGTGGCTGGGGGGACGTCGCTCCGGCTCTCCCCCCGCTGCCCTGGAGCACCCGCCTCAACTCCCGCTGCTGCCTCTCAGGCTAACCAATCAACCTATGGCAATTCATAAATACTACCTGACAGGAGAGACAACACACACACACACACACACACATGTAGTGCAGACGGCATAAACACACACACATGTACTGTATGCACACAGACGCCTGAAAAAAAAAAAGCTGCTATGAGATGAAACAAACGAATGTAGAAACAGACGATTGTGCCTCCTGTAAACACGATATTGATGTGGTGACTCTCTGTGGGCCGGATGGCAGCTGACAGACTGAAGGGAAGGATCCATACCACATGACAGACAAAACAACCAGAAATAAATAAATAACAAGCAAATAAAAACACTGAGAAATAGCTTTAGGAGGATTAAAAGTCTGATTTCACTTTTAGTGTGAATTTATATTCAAAGGATGATTCCAGTTTATTAAAACTTGGGTCTTATTTTCATAGTTTTGCTCGTCATTCCTGTTGGAAATCATGACACTGACCTAACAGATCATCTCATTGCTGAGATCTGGGAATCTGATGGAGCAACATGAGCAGTCAGACAGGATTTAAACAAACCTCCAGGTTAACCAATCATATTTTTAAGAAAAGACAAAGAGGAACAGTAATATCAACAACAATAATAATAATGTAGAGCTGTCCTCAACCAAAGAAATTCTTAGTCAACTAACACACGAGGATTTTGTTGACTAATTGATTTAATAAACAGATCTGTAAAACTGAGTTTCTCTGCAAAGAATCACACAAAAGCACCACTTTAAATCTGGTGTTTACCAGAGATGTCCTCAGAAGTTTCTCGGAAACAAGTCATTCAGCATGAAATCTGTTTTCCATCACTGTAAATGGAATATCTTTGAATTTTAGACAGTCGTCGTACCCGTCGCAACTTAAAAACATTGCTTTGGGATATTTTTGACCATTTCCTGAAAATTCACAGACTAAACGCTTAAAAATAATCAATATATTAATTGATAACCTTCAGTTGCAGCTCTGGTACAACGACTAGACTGTTGGAGGTGTTAGCAGGGAGGGTTTAACTCAATCCCACTTGGAGCTAAAGTATAAGCTAAACGAAAGTGACACAAACATGCATAAACTGAGTGAAACACTTATTGATGTAAAGTAATTTAGTAGCTGGCCTCCTGACACACACACACACACTCACACACATACACACCCAGAAGCCTTTATTGGCGGTGTCGGTAGTTAATGACCAAAGGTTGGCGATGGCCTGCTGCTCGCTCTGGTGACCCTTTCTAACACAGGTCCCCCCTGCTGGCACTGCTCTTTAATTACACACACACACACACACAAACACACGTGCACGTACACACACTGATATGCAGCCCCCCGCCTCCTCCGCCCGTGGCCTTTCACTCCCTCATTAGGCAGTTGGTGTTGGGTGGAAAGCCACCAGAGAACCAGAGGACGGGGTGTCACGATGACGCTCGTCCACACACACACACACACACACACAAACACACACACACACGCTTTGAATGAAAGAGGCTGACTTCCACATGCACTCAAAGCTATGCCTAATTGAAGATTATTAATGCTGCTAATTAGGGAATAATAGAATGCTTGGAGCTTGGAGACAAAACCTAATGTGAGGAATACAGTAGAAGAATGAAAGGTGTGTGAGAGACAGGAGAGAGAGAGAGAGAGAGAGAGTTAGGGGAGAATGATTTTATCATGCTCTATATCTCTCCTGTCCTGTCCTCTGAAATAACTGGCTGGTGTCACGCTACCACAACTCTTATCCAGGAGGAGAGTGTATCCAGCGGGGGCTTCAGTCACCGCTCAGCTCTGCAGGTCAGAGAGAGCTGCAGATCAGGACGGAGCAGGTAGATCATCCCCTGAAAGGCCACGTCACAGGTGATGGCAGGAACGCTAAAACACCTTTGACACGGTTCCAAAGCTGTACAGGAGGATGCACGTTGCATTTCTGGGTCATTATATCTTCATCTGGGACAAATGTTAATAAAAAATCTGCAGTAAGTGGCAGGTTCTCGTGTCTTTCATCGGCTGCCCTTTTACACCAACGTCCAATAATCTGAGATCATACTTATTTTAAAAAAAGCTCAGAAAACATTTGATCAGCCTCCTTAGACCAGAATGCAATGCAGCCAATAAACATGTTGCCAACCTGGTGAGATGTTCACTGTTTTTAAGCTACAAAAACCTCAACCTCAGTCACCACTTTCGTTGTCACTTTTTACTAGGGCTGTCAAAGTTAACGCATTAATAACACGTTAACGTAAATTCGTTTTAACGTCACTAATTTCTTAACGCATTAATGACACGTGATTTTTAGGTTGTAACAGGCTTCGTTTTAAAGCGAGAGTGAAGCTGGCATCATATGAAACTAGACAATCTAAGGATTCCATTGGTACCAACCATGTCATAGTAGCTTGTCGCAAAGGAGGCTAAATATCCCTCCAAACTTGCGCTAAATTTTGGTGAGGAAAAACTGTCACGGCCATTTTCAAAGGGGTCCCTTGACCTCTGACCTCAAGATATGTGAATGAAAATGGGTTCTATGGGTACCCACGAGTCTCCCCTTTACAGACAAGCCCACTTTATGATAATCACATGCAGTTTGGGGCAAGTCATAGTCAAGTCAGCACACTGACACACTGACAGCTGTTGTTGCCTGTTAGGCTTCAGTTTGTCATGTTATGATTTTGAGCATATTTTTTTTATGCTAAATGCAGTACCTGTGAGGGTTTCTGGACAATATTTGTCATTGTTTTGTGTTGTTAATTGATTTCCAATAATAAATATATACATACATTTGCATAAAGCAGCATATTTGCCCACTCCCATGTTGATAAGAGTACTAACTACTTGACAAATCTCCCATTATGGTACATTTTGAACAGATAAAAAAATGGGCAATTAATTTGCGACTAAATATTTTAATCGATTGACAGCCCTACTTTTTACACTTTCCACCTACGTGTGAAAAAACACAAAAAAAAACCCAGCTGAAAATCATCAGGTTTACAGCGGCTGTCTTTATGGTTCGTAGAATATAATTCTAGGTAAAGTTGAGGGAAAGCTGGTACCACAAATGGAATGTAAATTATAAACAATTCATCAGCAAAAACAGACTCCAGGAACGTAGTGATCTCATCTCAGAGTGATGATAAATAACAGCATTAAAAGGATCCTACAGTGGGAAGCATCAACACGTACTGTACATGTGCACACACGTACACACACTCAAGTACACTCTCACACAAGCACATATAGGTGCGTCTGTACATGCACTACACACAATGACATTTAGCGAGCTATACCAGGTGACATTTACATATCTGCAAATATTTATTTGCTGTAGGTTCAGACGTCGACATTCATGTTCCTACATCGTACAAACTGTTTACACTAGAAACCACTGATGAATGTTCTACTTATTACATTCTGCATGGTTATATATAGATTTCTGTCTCAACAACTTTACATATTAAGGAATATTTCTTGAAAGGTTGTGTAAGAATGAAAAATGTAAGAAAATGGGCATGGAATAGATTATAATTATAAAATAGAATAAGACCTGAGGAAAATGTTAGAAAGACTTTAAAAAAGGGGCAATTAGTGAACACAGCGGAGGATAATAATACTTTACGAAATAATAATAGTAATAGAAGCATTGGACAAAAAACACTCAATCTAGTCCTGCAGAAAAATGGCTGAACATTTGCCAGACCGCAGCGCTACATCATGCAGCTAAATGCTGCGTTAGCCAATCACATACTGTACGTGCAAACGCACATTCCTGGGACATTTCTCTGTAATGTGAACGCTGACTCTTGCAATATCCCCTGTTCATGCATGTTGGGTCTTATGTATGTAAGGAAGGAAGGACCCCTCACTCATAGTGGTTTAATCAAAAAGCTGACAGTTGAATCTTTACTATGACAATCATTACTAACTGCATGTGATTATCATAAAGTGGGCATGTCTGTAAAGGGGAGACTCGCGGGTACCCATAGAACCCATTTTCATTCACATATCTGGAGGTCAGAGGTCAAGGGACCCCTTTGAAAATGGCCTTGCCAGTTTTTCCTCGTCAAAAGTTAGCGTAAGTTTGGAGCGTTATTTAGTCTCCTATGAGAGAAGCTATTATGACATGGTTGGTACCAATGGATTCTGTAGGTTTTCTAGTTTCATATGATAATTAGTGGCGTTTAAATTAATTTGCGTTAACATGTTATTATCGCGTTAACTCTGACTGCCTGAATAAAAACTAAATGAGCTTTAAAGATCTATATAAACATCTGAAACACACTTGACGTTTATCTTTAGGCTTAAAGATCCTGTCCATTAATTATGCTGCAGTTTATCTAACCTACAGACTCACTTTCACACTTGCTACTGTTGGAATCAGTTGCAAACTCAAACTTTGCCAAGATTTAATAATATAATATAACACTTTATCAGCCAGACCTCCTACGGGACTATTAAAAATGAAAAGAGTCTCTGGCAACCTTGTTAGCAATATCTACCTCCTCCTTATTCTTTGGCATTCTTTCATATTCTCCTGCTCACTTATACTTTTTTCTCTCACTCTCCTTTTTCTCATGTTATGCTCAAACAACTGGATTTTATTCCTGCAGAGCTGAGAAGGTGCGAGATGAAAAGGAGAGGGAAGTGGTGGTATCGTATAGTGAGCGCAGCCAGCCGGGGAGTTGGAGTTGGGCGGTACACATTCCATAGTGCCTAAAGCAACATGGTGGACCTCAAAGCTGAAGCCAGACGTCTTTAGCGCGAAACATTTAAAGAATTACCATATATTATACTGAATAATGTGGTAATAGAGAAAATGAGCTGAGTAAACACTGTGCTGGGGAGACGGAATAAGAGAAATATTGAGGAAAAAAAGCCCTGTTGCAGCCTCATTTTCTTCTGCTCTACTATAACGAGAGATACGGCACATCTGACATTCAGACCAAATTCTCACCCGTCCACTTTCTGAGTCTGTCTGTCCGACATTTATGTTTAGCAACCAACAGAAACAGACTAGACATTTAAAAACATCTCACGCCAGTCTGATCCACTCACCCCATTTCTATTTTAGAGAGTGTGTGTGTCGGACCGGGCAGGAAGAGGCATTCCCATAGGAGCAGTCCTCCAGAGCGCCAGACATTGGGGGGTTGGGTGTAAGACACACACACATAAACACACACACATACAGACACGCTACACATTTCCATTTCGTATCCCAGAGGCACCACCATGTGGACCACCTCCACCTCTCAAACGACGAGATCAGATTCAAGTATTTTTGATAAATATAGAAATCCACATGAAGCTTTTACACTCGCAGTTATTGGGATTCTTCTGTGTGTCTCACTGTGCGTCACCTCTGCCGTCACACTAATGCTTACGCTGTAAGAATTACTCATACATAGAGACCGAGCACACTTCAGGAGGATCAAGCAGTCAGCTGACCCAACAACCTTCAGTTAGAACATTTAGAGGCTGCGACACATTTGTCCACCTTTTTTTTAAAATATCTTTTTACAAACATTTCTATTCACTTAATTAAAGGGACAGTGTAGGATTTGGTGGCATCTAGCGCTGTGTTTGCAGATTGGAACCAATTGAGTACCCCTCCGCTCACTCCTCCCTTTCCAAGACTGCGGTAACGTGAGCCGCCGAGTGCAAAACCGTGGTAGCACCGTTCGCCTCGCTCAGAGGCCATCCATACCATAATAACACTACTTTAGGAGCAACGAAAGTCAGACGGTGGCTAGCATTACCACGGTTCTGCGCTCTTGAAGAACTACGGTGGCCTTCACAAATCTGCCAACACTCACAATTTTCCCGGGAAACTCCTGTTTTTCATTGCTCTCTCCCGGTTTCCTCCTGGGGTTACTATTCTCCCGTATTTCTCCTGATTCATGACAAATTTTCACACCTTTTTTCCCCTTTCGTTATAACAGCCTGTTTCTGCTATACAGCGTGTATAAGCCCTACTGTTTCCACCCGGACAACAATACAGCTACACCAAATGTCGTTTCCTGGCAGAAGAGAGCTGCTCGCTACACAACACGGTTTGAGCTGCGCTCATCGCACATCACAACACGCAGCGCCCGAAGTTGAGCTTCGCTCGACGCAGCGAAAAGCCGTTGTGGCACGGTGCAAGCTATTGGAAATTACGGGTTTCAGAGCCCAGTGGTGCCGTTGTCGGGTTGTGTCTGAAAGGACCTTCAGTTAGTGAGAGATGGAGAGAGAAACGGAGAGTACTCGAGAAAGAAATACTCAAGCAGAGGAAAATATGAATGAATGAATGAATGAATGAATGAATGAATGAATAAAAACTAATGAATATTAGCGTAGTTTATACCAGAGATTCACACAAGTTGACGCCAGAGGGGCGAATTATTCTGTATTCTTTCCTGAGAATTAAAAGTAAAATTAAAAGTATTTGCAGTGTACTTATTATTTAGCTATTTTCATTCTTTAAAAGTCACCAGACTGCACCAAATAAAATCTCTGAAACTCAGATTTTTCTGGGGGAGGACCTCCAGACCCCCTCTGGACCACCCGCTTTGATTTCGAAATCGTGAAAATGTGATTGTCTCTCTCTAGAGCCAGAGTTTGGTTTGTCGGTTCTGGGCTCCTGTAGAAACATGGTGGACTCCGTGAAGAGGACCCGCTCCCTGTGTCGATATGAAGGGCTCAGTCTAAGCTAACGAAAACACAACGATTCTTAGTTTCAGGTGATTATACACTAATGAAAACATAGTTATGAATATTATATTCCATTTCTGCTGATAGATCCCTGCACACTGGCCCATTAATGATATATTTAGCTCTTGAACTGTTCAACGAAACCACCCCTGTGTATAAAGTCGATCTGGGTGAGCATCTCTAGACTTACGGGCTTGTAACAACACACAAACAGACATGTCAAATATCATCTGTCTTCTCCAAACACTGTTCAGATTTCCACCAGGAATAATGCCAAGTTTAGCCTGATCAACTGTCCTGGACCAGGTCCTGGGGTTAGTCAGGTTTGTGACTTTAAACCCAGTGGCCTTAAGGACCCAGGAGCCAAACACTACCTAACCTTGTCTCCTGCCAGACAGGAGGAGGAGGAGGAGGAGGAGGAGGAGGAGGAGGAGAACGAGGAGGAGGAGGAGGTGAGGGGAGACAGCAAACCACATTCCCAAGACAATGGACGGTCTGTGGGACTTGCTGAGACTCTGAGGGCCCTGGGGCACGTCGAGGAAGGAGGGAAAAATTGAGGGAGAAAGGCAGAAAGAAAGAGAGAGAAAGATGTTAAGAATAGTAAGAAAAGAGGAAAAGAAAAAGAAAGTGAGTAACGAAAAGAGAGAGTGTCCAAAGAAGGAGGAGGTGTAAGAGAAAGGGAGTGCTGGCACCGTCGTAGGGAACTGATAAGGAGAAAATGGGATAAGGGGGGGCTGCTGCTCTCAGTTACACAGAGAGAGAGAGAGCAAGAAAAAAGAACTGACTGTTATTCACCTTTGAGCACTTTCTGTTCAGTCAGTACTCGTGTTTCAAGTGTGAGCTTACGCTTCGTTCACGTCACGTCACACAAACCATAAATACGAGCAGCCGTGTGGGAAAACATTTACGTCAACCTCCTAGTCCAGGGTTTCCCCCAGGAAATAGTTTAAGAGAGGCGGTAAACCATCCGGCTCCTGACGCATCTCGTCTCCTAATCAGATTTCCAAACAACATTTGACGTTTGAAATAGAATCGCTGCTCTTTTTCTACCTGAAGGTTCATGTTTTGTGTCATAAAAGTGTATTAATCTGGTATCATAGGCTCTTTTCTGTGCTTTTGCAACTGCCTCCACTACAAAACACTGCGGGAAACCCTGTTCAATTACGAGTAGGAGATATGGAGTCTTTCTGACAGCTATGATATCTCCCACTTGATAATTAGCAATGAAATCCAATACTAACACCAATACAGTTGAATCAGCAAATCAGAATTGAGCTACTTGGTTTAACTTGTACATGAACTAATGCAAATACTGCATGTATTGTGTCAAAAACAGCTAATTTAGGCTATTTTCCCTTTTATCCGGTGTGATTATGATGCTAGAAAATGGGTGACCGTCTTGGAATAATGTCTCCGTTGTGTTCAAATTTGATTCCACATCAATTTCTTTTCCTCCTTCAGCCTGATCTATAATCGTATGTTAAGTGGCTGCTCTCTGCTATGAATGAATGAATGTAGATATTAGTAGTCTCCTGTTCAGTAACGAGCTGAGGCAAATTAACATTACAGTTTACGTGGATGTAACTCCAGTTCTATGGAAGTAAATGCATAGTAAATGAAGTGTTAACGCAGTTACTGTGAGTATTATCAAAGCATAATAAGGCCTAATCATATATAATACTAGGCGTCTAATGTTGCAGTGATGCGATCAGTGTGAGAGGAGGGGGGGGAGATCAATTATATATCAAAAGGTATCTTCAGCGTGACCCCTTGCGTCAAGTGGCTTTACCTTTACCTGAACCCAACTCTACCCTTACCCTAAAGGCCCAGACACACTAAACCGACATCAAAGACCAGCAGAGACGAAGGCTGTCTTGGCCAGAAAGTTGTACTTTAACCAACTGCAAAGACTACAGCCGACGGCCAACTAGCACGGACGTTCTGCGCCTGCGTGAGAGGAAATAACTCTCCATACAAGCAGGCGACAGCAGTCTGTATTCGTCATTCAAAAATGGAAACCGGTAGACTGATGACGGCGGAAAAAAAGTGGCGTTTGCCGACCATTTTCACACCACTCTCACTGACCACGTATCCTCATTCAAGATGGCCATGTCGTCGTGAAAACATCTGCGTATTGGAAAATGTGAAAAATGAGAAGATATTTCTGAGTGTGCCCTCTTGACTTTAGTCGTTTGCTTACTTCCCTTACTTCTGTTTCGCTTAGGCTGAAAAGCCAATCAGAGGGATTTCTCTCACAGACGCTCAACACTGGCCGACAGCTGACCGACTGCTTGGTCTGTCGGGCCTTAAACCAAGGAGGGCAACATTACTACTATTTTAAGGAGACTTTGACACCTGCCAAATTGCAACGATGGGACTTTGCCATTCTTCCCATTTTGCTGACATTGCTCTAATGCAGCATTAGGTAGTAGACACCATGCTAATGATGGATGGTAGAACAGGAGGCTGACAGATGGAGGGTCACCCATCCTTGAGATGGCAACCTTACAACCATACCTGCCTGCTTCCTCCCTCCCTGCCGTCCCACCTCCGCTACCTCTACACCCCGTCTGTCCCTGGAGGACACACTGGGAGATAAACGGCCTCAGAGGGACCTGCTGACCTCCGGACCACCAGTCGACACGGCTCCCAGAGTTCTGCAGGGCCCGACATACAATGAGATCTGACATTAACGCGCCCTATTTGCATTCTTGCTTCCAGGAACTATTTTTGGTTGCCAGGCAGCGCGGCTCACAGCTTGCCGTAGCTTGTTGTCAGAGACAGCGGCGTCGGGGCGGTGCTCTTTCAGGGATGATTTAAACTTCCATTTCAGTGACACCGGCCTTTCATCCTCCGCACGAGACAAGACGGAGAGCAGAGAGCAGCTAGTTCCCGTCCTGCTATTTCAGAGGTCAAACACTTCCTGGGTCGGCCCCCGCACTGTCATTAGGACGGACGGAGGTTGACAACTATTTACTTTGGAGGAGTCGTGGAGAGGAGGAGGAGGAGGAGGAGGAGAGGAGGAGAGGAGGTAAAGATTTCCACCTCACTTTCTCTTAACACAAGCACGCATGTAGGCAGGCGAACTCTCACCAGCATCGCCATCAATAAATAAATAGAGGCTGACAGAAATATCCCCAGCATAGCACAGCACTGGCACGCACAGAGAGAGCGCCAGAGAGGGGACGACACACACACACATAGACCGAGACATGAAGATAAAGGCTGGGGGAGATAGCAACACAGAGAGGCGAACAAGAAGGAGGAAAACAGATCGAATAAACGAGAAACAGAGAAGAAGAAGACAAAGAAAACGGAGAGATTTAAGGAAAGAGGAGGAAGATGCCACCGTTCTTTTTGTTTGGTCCGGGTCTCCAGTCAGGAGAAAGGATTAATAGCCGAGGTAAAACATGCTTACTGTTCACTCCTGCTTGCAGGAAGAGGAGGGGGTTCTCTGAACGCCACACATCCCTCTTAGCCCCCGCCCCACCCAAGTCCCTTCTTTCCCCACCTCCGCACCCCTAACAGACAGACAGACCAGACCGGGCTGCACACACTCCGGAAACACACACACACACACACAGACACACACACACTCACACACACACACACAGACACACAGACACACACACACAACGACCCCCCTATCCGAGCCTCTGCTCCGTCACTCCGTCTCAACTTCTGGTTCTGATTTAGAAACAACCTCCTCTCGCTCTCCGCTCTCCCCTTCTTCTCTTCAATCCATCTCTCCCTCTCTCTCTCTCTCACTCTCTCTCTCTCTCTCAGCATGTGTGTGTGTGTGTGTGTGTGAGAGTAAAACTCCTGCGAATGGATACACCAACACGTGTGCGAGCACAGCCTGAGACATTTATGCCCCCTGTGTGAGTTGTGGT